>JAMXBD010000033.1:1376035-2752071 GCA_024138025.1 Combretum micranthum | reverse complement strand
GCCACAAACTATAGGCTTTAAGGTCTCATCTCTTGGCACATGGCACCTCTGCCACATCAATCCTACCTTCATTGGCTTTCTCCCTAGTTTCCAGTGCAAGAACCAAGTCTTTAAAGATTTCCCTCTTATCCTAGTTCAATCTTGCTCCTAAGTCTTCCAAAGCTTAGTTCAGGGCTCCCTGCAACTTACCTTAGAGATCCCCATTAATCTTCTCTTTTTGAGCTTTGATCTCATTAAGTTTTTCCTTTGCCTCTGATTTGTTTAAGTGCTTGAATTTGCCTTCTCCATCTTGGCATTTAGAGAGTTTAGTACATCCTTAGATTAAGCCTGCAATTTGGTCACATAATGTTCCTCCTAATCATTCTCTTACTCCACAGTAGAGGTTTTTATTTCTGTTTCTAGACGATGTTTTCTCTTTCCTCTTATTACAATAATTATAACATAATGTGATTAATTTAATAGGAAACATTAAGTTAAATTGTAGTAACTACTCCAATGAGACACATAAAATTATGCGTCTCTAATTTAATTTTTCAAGGGCACATGTTTTTAAAACCACCCACACTTTCCCACTATTTTTTCTTTGCTTCCCTACAAACTTTCCCCTTTTTAATTTACCTTTTTTTCTTTTCATTTTCCCTTCACAAACTTTCCATCCCTTTACCTCTTTTCTTCTTTAACCATTAATCTCAATAGTTATTCTTCTCTACTATAGTCGGAGTTCTATTCCTTCCATTCCACCATCCGTGCGTTACACATTCTCACTCTCTCTCCCTATCCTTCCCTACATACCCCTACCCCACCCCACCCCACCCCACACCATATATGTAATTTAGGCACGCGTGCGCGTACTTTTTTTTTCAAGGCACATTTTTTTTGTAGATGCTAAGTATATCTCATCTTACTTCCATGTGTTTACATTGAAAAAATACCTTAAGCATAACAACTTCTTGAGCTTCATTAGACAATTAAATACATACATGGGGTTTTCTATCTTTCTTGTGTTTTTTTCCCTTTGCTATTTAATTTATTAGATAATGTTTTGTTAGGGTTCTAGTGATGATGATTCAGTTTGATAGTGAAGAGAATTATTTTGAAATTTAAGATATATTTGTTTTTAGTTTAATATTATGTTAAAAGGCGTGAATATATATATATTAAAAGAAATGGGTATGAGTTTATAGATTTTTTATCTTATTAGTAGTAATATAAAGGTGTGAAACTAAAGGCAAATGTATCATTTTTTGTTATGCAATGAAGGAATGGTAGTGATAACTCGGACAAAGTTTCTCCATTCATTAGTTAGTGAGCTCATTTGTGTCTTGGTCTTACCCAAAATCATACACTTACTACATATGATTAAAATTCGACGAGAATGCCACTTGTTCTTTTATGAACTCCTGCATTATATGATTGGATTGGTCACAATGTTTGGGATCATCAATTATGAATATGGAAACTCAATATATGGTACTCCACTTTAAGAAGAAGTTCTATTTAGTTGGGGATCTGTTTGCAGTTTTCATGTCCCACTAGTGTTTCCACTTTTTCTTTTTTTTTTTTTTTTTTTTGCAAATTGAAAAGCCCTAAAGTGGACCGATTAGAAGTTTTGTTGGAACAATAGTAGGTTAAGTGCTTATACTTTTAATTTTTTGCAATTTAGTACCTATGTTTAGATTTTGACAATTAGCATTTGTACTTTAAGAGATGTGTTATTTAGTGTCATTGTTGAATAATTTTAGGTATGCTTATTTTATGACAGGATAATTGTAAGTAATGTGCCTATACTTTTAACTTTTGGTAATTTTTGGCAATTTAATGTTGCATCCTTAGATTTTGGTAATCTTGGACCAAGTGTCTAGCATTATACTATCATCAATAATAAATATTCGTGAAATATTATTTAATGAAAACACTAAATCACATATACTTTGAAACTACAAGCATTCATTTGTTAGAATTTAAAGATGAGACATTAAATCGCCAACAATTAAAAGTAGGGACACTTGGTTTGTCATTATCCTAAGTTTTGTTATACACAATTTGCAGGAAATGGATAACACATTCAGTAAGTGCGAATGTTGAAAACTGTGATATTTTGTTTAGAGTGAATAGTAATGGCATTAGTGAAGGAAAAACTAAGAGATGTGTGAAAAATGTTTTTTAAGAAGGATTGTTTTTATGTATTTCATTCAGAGTCATTTGTGTGAGATGCAATGATCATGTATGTATGCTTGTTGTGTTATATTACATGGTTGTAGCAATAGTGTAATAGGTGACTATCTTGAGTCTTCGATTGGTTGGGTTTAAAATTATAACAGCTTGAAAAACCAAGATTGTAAAGACATGTGTTGAATTTTGTGTAATCTAGATGGACTTTCATTTTCCTTAATTTAGAAACTTGTTTACTTGCCTAATAAAAAATAACAAACTAGAAGTACGTGAAAATCAACAAAAAAGGAACCTCGAGAAAGTTTTTTAAGATAGAAAAAAGGAAAGCTCAAACTTAAGATGCATTATTATTTTATAAGATTAGACCTATTTAGACAAGTGCTTTGTAGATTTACTATTAAGAAAATTTTTGTAAAATGTGGTAATTTGTTTTGGATCGATAGTTAGAAATAGCGTTTGATATGGAGGCATCATAGTACCTACTACAAGTAAGTATTTTGTTGTAGTCCTTTTATCCTTCTATAAGCAAATTTTAGGTTGGTAGTTGAGTTCTATTGATCAGTAGTATTTGTGTTCAAGATTTACTCCATTTAGGATAATGGAACCATTGATTTCGGACACATAGCATTAGAAAATATGATAGATGTTGTTGGGATGGAGTTTCCTGCTACTCACTCTAAAATGTTGAATTTTGACCTTAAAGTTGACTTCATGAGTCTTTAAGAATTTTGTTCAATTTGTTATTGATTACTATTCGTTTAAGGGTTAATGTCACAAATGGTATCTAAACATTGACAAGATATACAATTAAGTACTCGAGCTTTAAAATTGAGCAATTTAGTATCTGAAGTTTGAAATTGCATACTTTGGCAAAGTTTATGTACCATTTATAACACTATCTCATTCTTTTGATATGCATGTTACAAAGATGCTATTTAAGTTGTTTTAGTAGAGAAATGAGTTGTTTCTTGTTTATTTGAAGTTTACACCTATTATTTTCCTTCATTCATGCTCTATAGCATAGAAATATACATGTATTAGCTAATTCTTTAATTGTTGATTTCAAGGAAGGTATTACTTTTATACATATATTTTTTCCTTCATTCATGTTCTCTTGTATGAAAATATGTACATATGTGTCAATTCTTCAATTGTTAAGTTTAAGAAAATTTTTATTTAAAATGATAGATGCAAAATTGACTAGAATGATTGAATAATATTTAGCTAGATATGCCATATAACATATACTTTATTCAACTTATTATTCTTCTTGTTATTGCTAACTTTAGTGCGTACCACTAATTATTGTACTCTACTCTTACCCAATTCACTTTTTTTTTTCTTCTTAATAGAAAGTTTATGAAATCTTTTTCAAGGATGCTTATATCAACAAAGTGGTGATTCTTTAGGAGGGATAAAAAGAAACAAAATGTTAATAGAAGTGAGATACCATGTAGAGAAGTTGATTGCTACACTGCATATTTTCAATATGCAATTAAAAAAGGATAAGTGATTTTTTAAACACTTAAATCATGATAAGATTGGCTTAGAGAAGAAACATAGTTCCCACCACTTATTGGATTAGAAACTTTAAAATATTCAAGTAAAAAGTTTATGTTTTGGTTTGGATAACTTAGATCTAACCTATCTAAAACAACATGCCCATAAATTATAGAGGTGTATGAGTAAATTACTTTCGTGCACCTATTATTGAATTTTTTTCCTAAGTTTTAATTAGATTTAAATTGGATCCTTAAGTGTGTGTATATTGAGTATTAAATTGCATGTTATCATGTTATGTTTGACCCTGAGCAATGTTGGATTATGAAAATAGGAGTTATAAAGTAAAAAGTATTGTGATATTGTTTTGAAGTCTATCCAACTGTATGTTTTTTACTTTTGAACATTTTGTTGCTTTTATTTTTTTCTTGTTGTTTTTATTGAGACATGCGAATGGTGGCAAAGAATATTATATTGGATCTCTTTTTAATAATTTCTTTTCTCTTACAAAGAAGGAAAATATTTGCCTTTATAGATGACTATTTAGGGCATTTGCTTGATTGGGGTTTAAAGATTGATAAAATATAGGAATATTATACAGGTGGGATTTCTTCTTCTTTTTTTTGTGGCTAGAAAGATATAATTGTTGAATAGTATGTGCTTTTACTCCTGAGATTAGTTGATCTTTCTTGTTTGAACTCATGAGTCCTTTGAAAATTTTGCAAATGTCACTATTAATAGAAGACTTTATTTTTTAGACTATTTTATGAACTTGCCTAGGAAAAAGTTAAATAAAATAACTTCCTTAAAGGTTTTATACAACAAACTTTATGGTCTTCATTTCATAATAATTTTGGACAAAATGTTTTGATTATTTGAAATTGATTTTATTATCTTATCTTTTAGAAATTATTTTTTATTAATAATTGCCCTTCAAATTAGAAGTATAACTCTTATATCACAAACAATTGACAATTTTCTTTTTCTTTTTTTTTTCATTTTGCTTTTAGTAGATTAGTAATTTTTTTCCATTATAGCAGTTTTTATTTTTCTTTATATATCATACTTAAAGAGACTACTTATATAACTTGTTATTCACTAACTACTTACAAGTTCCATCATGTTTCAAGTTCTATGTTGTATGATCTGTCAACCATATTGGTCTCTTGATACTGTTCTTCTTACAAGTTTTACTATGTTACAAATACTGTGTTGTATGATCTGTCAACCGTATTGGTCTCTTGATACTATTCTTTGGTCTTGTAACACTTTTGAATTAATTTTTTCCTCTTCAAAGTATGATATTATATTTTTTGGCAAAAAAAAAAGTATGATACTATATTTACATGCCATTGATTATATACTGAGTTTGTGTAGGCATGTAACACTTCACTTGGTAAAGATGAGTTTATATTAAATTCCTTCAACAAAAAATGAAGATAGAATATTTATTTGGATTTATAGGTACCATTAGAGGAGTTGAAGAAACCACAAAATGATGCGAGATTAGATGATGAACAATCGAAATTTATTATTTGTTATTGGTTTAAAGAAAATCATGGTGTGAAGTGTTTATGATTCAAGTTCTCGCACCAGTGACTCATCTCTTTTAAGATAGTACTCGTATTATATCTTATATATATATATATATATATATTAAGGAAGAGGGTATTTACAATAACAACAATCTTGCTCAAAACATAATGATTCACTGTAAGAGTAGAAATAAGCTTTACAGTCGTGCATAGCTTTGGTGGTACTTGCACTCACAATTGTTTTAAACTATCATATTTTAGAGACAAATCTTTGAGATGCAAAGATTGTGGTGGATAAATGTTAGTATGTTAGTGAGATTAGGATATCTAGTTGTGTTTATACACATCGGTATTCAAAATTGTATTAACAGAGTTTCCAATAATCAAGCACTCCTTTACAAACCATGAAAAGTTTAGACTAGGACATTTAGTTATGTTCGAAATTACAGATCAATATACAAATATGTGATGAGATGCAACAATAATATTGTTTGTGACTTTTATCAAGTTGAGTATTAGGCCATCCAAAAA
Source organism: Combretum micranthum (assembly GCA_024138025.1). Lineage (NCBI taxonomy): Eukaryota > Viridiplantae > Streptophyta > Magnoliopsida > Myrtales > Combretaceae > Combretum > Combretum micranthum. The sequence continues at coordinate 2,746,333 of JAMXBD010000033.1, read as the reverse complement.
TTAAATCTTGAAGTTTTGGAGTGTAATGCTGCCAAGAAAGATGAAGAAGTCTTATCTTCCAAGACGAAGCTTTTCGAGTATAATATTTTTCGTCAACTAGTATATACTAGAATTAATCTCTTTTATTTTATGCACATCATATCTTTTTAAGCCTGAAAATAACTCATAATCTTTACAGGATAAGTGACTTTACCTCTTGCTAAGATAAAACAACCCATTTTTCATAACATCATTTATTAAAAAGGTGATACATAAAATTAAAAAAAAAATGTATTATATGTTATCTTTCTAATAAAGAGACTTATTAAAAACATAGAAATTACGCTTTTATTTGATATGGGTTAGGATTGAGTGGGTAACCCGATCATACATGGTACCACTTGTAAGATACTCAATTAGGTAAGGTCTGGGTGATATTGAGAGCCATAGGGTAGGGTTTAGATATTACTTTTTTTAACTTATTTTCACAAGATATGGTACAGTTATGGGGTCTTCATACTTATACCCATTTTGGAACCTATACAATAGAGTATGTGGGTTCTAGGGTATCTTGTACCAATCTTGAAACATCTACTCTATTAAGAAATATATAATATTAAATAAATGAAAAGTAAATAATTATATTTTGTATTTCATTTTGCAATCACTTTTGGTTAAAGTTATCATCTTTAGACTAAGTATGTAAGTAGGCGGGATTTTATAGGGTACCCGACCCGACCAACCTGATAAATACCCTATAGGGTTTAGGATGGGTTTTGGGATCAATAATAAAACCCTATAGGGTTTTGGGATTGATTTTGGGACCAGTATAAAACCCGTTGGGAAATCTGAATCCGTTTAAATATAAATATATATGTTTAGCTTCAGTCTTTGAAATTAACCAGTTGTGCTTCATTAATTGTAAAGTTATTTTTTTTATTAAATCATTTAGAAAAAGTAAAAAATGCTAGGACAGTAGATCGATACTTTATGGTCTCCACTTTTAGTCTTGGTCTAGGCTCACTCTCCTCAAATTCAAGTCTCTCACTCCCATTGTCACACTGTTTCATTCAATGATTTTCTTTCCATGAAAATGATTGATATCTTATAAAGAGGATTGCATGAGTAATGATAAGAGTTTTTTCTTGGCTTGTAAAGTGGGAATGGATTTGAAATAGAAAAAGATGAAATTAAATTTATAATGACATTTTTAAATATTCTATTATGTAATTATTCTAATTTTATATCGAGTTTCGGGTTCGAATTGGGGTTCGGGTACCCTATAGGTTTTGTCTAGCGGGTTTTGGGTTCATGTACAAAAACCCTATAGGGTTTGGGACGGGTTTTAGGAATCCTATTAGGTATCGGGTTCGGGTTCGGGTTTTAGTATACCCGTCCCGATTACATTCCTACTTTAGACTACCTTTTAGAAATTTTTATTTAGAAAAACTTGTACCAATTTATTATGAAAATATTTGTAAGTTTTATTTTAGAAGAATCTTAATGGTATGTACTTGAACTTCTAGTTTATATAGAAGTGCTATTAATATTTAATTAATACATATGTAATTTCGAAGTTTTTTATTTTAGAATTTGCTAGATTTTTACAATTTTGTTAAAGTCATGTAGTCATGTTCTACAAGTATTTTTTACAGTTTTCAACTCTAACAGATAAATAGGTTCTGCATATTGTAAAACTTATGATATAAAAAAATATTTTTTTAAATTTTTTTGATATGTTATTTATAATAAATATATATAAATATAAATAAGATAGATTTACATATTGTAACTTGAAATTTAAAAAGGAAAAAAAAAATAGGCTACATAAGGTACCTTGTACCCTATAAGTTTTATAGAGTATAGGGTATGAGGTACAAAGTGGATACAATGTTCTCTAAGGTAGGTTCTTGGTACAAAACTTTATACCTTGTACCTTATGGGCAAGGTACAAGTTAGACTTCATACCTTAATCATCATGAACTTGCTCACCCATAATACATAGCTTTTTAAATTCCTAAGCTTATATCCAACCAATAAAACTAAGGAAAGTAAACATATTCTTCTAGTTTTCTATCTCTTATTTTCTTTTCTTAAACTTAAGTCTTAAACTTATTATATTTGATCTCTTTTCTTTTCTATGTTATTCTTTTTCTAAGTATAAGTTAAATAAAATGTAGCCATAGAAAATCATATCAAGTCCTTTAATATATCAACTAATATGTAATATAAATAACAACTAAAAAGGAGAAGTAAAACAGACATTGAAATTTGATAGATAACACAAAATATATATGCATATAGATTTACATATACATAAATTAGAGGAATAAATATCAATAAAAAAAGACAACAGGAAAGTTATTTGACTATCACCGAATGAAGAAAATAAAAATTTTATTATAATCTCTAATGTAGTTATTAATGTTTATATGATATGATGAGGATTTGATTACTTTTACTTGTTTAGCAATTTTTTTAGTTTATAGTTGTTACAAGTTTGCTAATTGCTTTTAGTTTGATTTTAAGAATGTTTGTCACTCAAATATCAAACTTAGTGGGACATCCTATATCCTAATTCAAAGGTAATGTTAGAGAAGTGAAGGTCTATTAGGCTTATTGCTAGTATTGCAAGGCTTAGCAAATTGTATCTTCTTATAAAATGACTAACCCTAATTCTTTCATGCTTTTTATGCCACTCCAGGTGTTACTTTATCTTCAGGTATTTCTTTGTCTTGGGGATTTCAACTGCTAATGTGGTACTTGTATTTTAAGAGGCTAAAGATTGTAATGACTTTATTCAAGTCAAGCCAAACTCTTAGTGTCAAAAGACCAATCTAATTTAAGGTTTAATGATAGTTCTTTTCCCTTCTCTTTCTGTATTTATAGTTTTGGCAAAATAGACAATTTGCGGCCTTAATATTGACGAAAAGATCAATTAGGTACTTAAATTTTAAAAAGTCTAATTTCATACCCAATTGGACTTTTCGTGCCCTAAATACTACCTCATTCTTTCATTGTCTCTTTAAGTAATAGGCACATGTCAGCAATAATTTAATGGTGTTAAATGGCGGCAGTGTATAAGGGCACGGAACTTTCAATTGGATATGAAATTAGACTTTTAAGTACCTAATTGACATTTTTGTCAAAGTTTAAGTACAAAATTGGGCATTATCCCTATAGTTTTATTCATGGTTTTGTTACACTTTGTTAGATATGTTATTAATGATATCTACTAATTATGGGACTTGTTACTCACTAACTAACAAGTTCTACTATGTTACAAGTACCATGTTGTATAATTCCTCAACCATGTTGGTCTTTTAGTACTCCTATTTGGTCTCATAACACCTTTGAGTTATTTTTTTCCTCTTCAAAGTATGATACTATATTTACATGTAATAATTATTTATTGAGTTTGTGTAGGCATAATTTGACACCACTTGGTAAAGATGGGATTATGTTGGATTCCTTCAATAAAAAAAATGTAGATAGAATAGTTATTTGGATCTATAACTGCCAATAGAGGTGTTGAAGAAACCATAAAATGATGCAAGAGTAGATGATGAACAATCTAAGTTATCATTTGTCATTGATTAAAAGAAAAGACCATAATACGAAGAGCTTATGGTTCAAATTCTCACACCACTCACTTATCTCTTTTAAGGTAGTACATAAGAGAAATAGGTAAGGAATTGATAGTAGTTGGTGAAAAAAGGACATAATATTTTTTTTCAAATTTTTTTTTTTAGAGTTTACTCATTTAACTGTCATTATATTATATCCTATTCATCTTTATGTTGATGATATTGTCTTTATTTTTGGGCTTTTCCATTAGTTATATAGATTTTCTATTATGCTTTAGTCAAAAATTTACAATGATTGATAATTAAATATTTCACTGTATAAAAGGAAAGACTCTCCTATATGTTATGATATGTTTTACGCTTGTTAAATAAAACCATATGACACTCCTAAAAATGAAGCTGTTGAAGAAACAATTGTAAGTTATATAAGTTTTTATATGGACAAGCTTGCTTGTATGAACTCAATGTATATTCCATTGATTTAAAAATTTTTGTTTAGAGTTAAGTTCAAAGTAATAAGACTATTTCAAAACAAGATGATAAAATTGAGGAATTTGAATGACGTGTATCCCTATTATTGGCTATACAAAACAAAAACCCATGTGGAAATAGAAAAAATAAGTTAATAATATGAATTGAATGTATATATTTTTTTATATGTGAATCCAAATATGCATTTTAAAGAAGAAAACTTTTGATTGTATCTACTAATGAAGATCAAAATCTTTATTTATTATATTTTACTTGAAGATTGGATGAATGTTATTTAATTAAAGTGATTGTAATTGTTTCATTTAATTCTACCCTTTTATTCCTTGAAAAATATTCAAATATTTTTTTTTTCTAGAAACAAAAATCAAATACCAATAACCTTTTCAGTTTTGAATTTTTTTTTTGCTCTTATTGGTATTTGTTTGACCTATTTAAATAAAATATTTTTCATTCGCCCTTTTGGGATGCATTAAGATAAAGTCTTGATTGTGTATTGTGAAGGTATTGAGTTATAGTTTGTAAATTGTGATGTATCATAGAGGTCAATTTACACATGTTAATTTCACTTTGTATTTCCTTTAATTAATTTTTCCTTATTATTAGGCAAAAAATAATTTTTTTGGCAAGGATAAAACATTGATATAGAAACGATTTTCTTTTTTAATATGCCAACGTATTGGAGTGTAGAAAAATACACCATGTACTCTCATACATAATTATTTGTGGTTGTATCATAGTGGCTACTTTTAGCTTATAGCACAAATGGATCATTCTTTAGAGTTTTGTTCTTGTGTATAGAGAAAATAGATTGTTTTGTCTCTATCCTTAAAGGTTCTTTATGTTTATGGCAACATTTTTATCTCATCTCATTTAAATTGTTTGTTGCTTTATTTTAATTTATAGGTTAGAGATGTTATTTTTCTAAGAAAATTATATAATATGAAGGAAAATGTTGCTACTGAAAGAATCATGACAATGGACGATCAACAAAAGTAGGAGCACATGACTTAAGACCAAATTGATATGGAGTGAATGTTCGGATTTCTTTGAAATGAAATGAGCACTTAATAAGACTGTATAGCACATTGAAGATTATTAGAGATGTTAGTGGCGTGAATCTTGCTTAACCAACAAATCTTTTATTGATATAGTTCTTTTTTTTATTCTTTTTATAGCTTGTGTTGAATGGAGATAATGATTGGAGTTAAATGAGAGTGGAAGCATCTTAAGGAGGATATGGAAGTGAGAGGCAATATGCGTGTTGGAGATCATTAGTTAATGGTATCTTTTCTAGAAACTATCAAATAGTCTTAGGTTTTTTTTATATGTATATGTTTATTGTCATTAGAAAGAGCTACTCTTTGTAAGTTTGAACTTTTGTTTTTTCAAATGATTTATATCTGTATTATGTAATTAGTACGTGAATCAAGATTTACAAAAAGAACCATATTATGTAAAAATTGAATATCCAAGCTCATTTTAAAAGCAGTTGGTTTATTTCTTATTTGTTACATATAATATGATCGTTATTGGTTTGTGAATTAGATGTATTGTTTAGTTACATGATATGATTGTTACATGTTTTAATAGAAATTAGAATTGTTTATAGTAAAGAAATAAAATGATCTACGTCACACCCCGAATAGGGTTAAGATGTGTTCAGTTTCGCCATGCACAACATTTAGGCGTTATACGCTAAGGCTACCATTAAATTATTTGTTTATCGTGATCATTTGTTAACTAATTAGAAACTCTGAAATCATATAATTATACTTTTAAAACATTTGATAAGTAGGGAAAAATAGCAAAAGTATCAAAAGTACATAATTATCAATATAAAATGTGATTAAAGGAAAAAAATGTAACAACTAGGCCACAAACCATGCTCTCAAAAGAAAATATAAGTTTGAAAAGATTTTTACAACTTTCATTTAATAATACACATGATCCAATGTTCCTAGCCACTTTGTTCGTCAACAAACTTGCATAGATCTGTCCCATATCCCGGATATGTATAGGCATCAAGTTAAGATCACGGAATACATGAAAAGAAAGGAATAAGCTAAAGCCTAATACACATCAACACAAATACAAACACAAGCAATATGGTGCATGCATCCAAACTATATACAATGCAATAACCAATAATTTATAGTTATTATTTAGGATGATTCAACATCATAGGAGTACTTACACTCCGGACAACAAGCCATAGGAACCTAGGGTTCTGAATAGCAGTAATTGCTTAGGGGGTTGATATAGGTAGCTCGAATATCTATATCGCCTATAGGGATATCTAGTTTTAGCCTTGTATAGGGTTCACAGCCTTTATGCATCTCTACTTATCTGAGTTATCTCAGTCCATATCACAATATGGTTTAATCAATCCTACGAACGTGAACTAGATTGCATTACTTCTCTCCGAGTCTATGTAGACGTTATCCCGATTCTGTTTGCCCTATCAGCTACTTGTCGAGCCACCAACGATAGTCTAAGTGTCTAACTATCGTGCTGGCATCACCTAACAAGGTTGTCACTCCTCAAACTAAATTAACAACACAAGCACAACTACACGCTCATTCATTAAGTTGTATTTAAGTTTAACTCCATTTGAGATGCCTACCTTAATCAACCAATACACATGTTGTTGTGTACCTGATAAGTCTGTGGCTTGGCAAAGGTTGGACGATAGGTTAGAGGGTATGTCAGAATGTAGGTTAGAAGCAACAGTATTTGTCCAAGAAAATTTAACATATAAGTATTGTGTATACAATTCAATTATTAAATTATTATTAATTATTTAATTATATTCAATTACTTACTATATAAAACCTTAACTAATATCTTAAGTTGAATCTATTAAGGCTATTAGGACTAAGCCTATAAGTACAAGGGATTAGATGTCTTATTTTGAAGTATTAAGCCTTTAGGGGTTCTATATTAGGCCTAATAGGAATTTGACTAAGTCTTTTGATATTAAGGTAATGAGCTTTAAGGAATTTATAATTAAGCCCATTAAAGAATATAGATTATAGTTTAGGTTGATTTGGTCATAAATAATGGGTTAAGCTCGATTGATCAAAAGTACATGTTGGACCTAAAAAATGGAATATAAGCCCAAAGGAATTGAATTTGTTTTAGCTTATAATTATTAGGCCTTCAAAATTCCTAATTAGGCCTACTATGTGTATATTTTGTCTTATGGGCCCAATAAATGTTGCATGAGCCCATTAGGTAATTTAATACCTAGAAAATGATAATGGATCTAAATATTTTAGAAATAGACCCAATCGATTCATGTAAAGAGGTATAGAGCCCATTTTGGAATTTAAGTCCATAAGGTATAAAATTAATTTTTGATTGTATTTTGAAAGTTTAGGCTCTAATTAACTAGGAAAGACTTGATAGGATTTAATTTGACCTATTTAGATGTAATTAGACCTAATTAGCTAGAAACTAGGTTATTAGATGTAAGGTTATATTTCTATGCCAATATTAACTATTGAAGCCCATAATATTCCAATTATTTTATTTAAGTCTAGGATAAGCTAATGGACCTTCTTTTTTATTTTATAGCCTAAGGTTATAGCATAGGCAACAAGTAATAATCAAGTAATATTTATATTTAATGTCATTTTTCTCAACATTTCAATTATTTTATTTATTTATGCTAAAATTATTTAAGGTAATATTTTGTTTAAAATAAGTTTAGCTCGATTTCCATGGAATTTGGTTCAGCTATTAATTATTATCTTCCATAATTTATCTAGTCAAGATATCATCAACTCATTAACTTCCAGACTATAATTCAATTTCCAGCGTGTATTACATACAATTCTAGCATATTTGACATAATTCCAGCTTATAAAATATCGCACAACATCAATTTCAACTTAAGTTAATTATTTCCAGTTTTATTCAATATTTCCAGAATTTAAATATTTAATTCTCATTTTCCAGATTGAGTGCAAATAATTAATTAAGATGAATTATAATTCTGGTAAAATAATATAATTCCAATACCGAATTACAGATTAGACATGCTTAATGTTTATAGTTTAATTAAATTGAATTTACATGTAGTATACATAAAAGTATTCGTTTGGCATTAATAACGTTGAATTATGTAAATCCACGCACCCTGGGTATTAACATATGAAACAATGCATTAATTAGGCCAACATTTAGTTTGCTGAACCGTATGACCTTATTTAATCATTTCCGCATTCAATTAGCCAATGAAGTGGCATTCACTAATCATCAAATTTTAATCGGTCACAGTGTATTGGAGTTCCATATGTCATAGTTAAGGTTATTTGAATATATTGTTCTATACATCAAGTAATATAAAAAAAAATGTTACGTACATAAATTCCAATTAACGTTAATGGTTAAATTAAAACAAAATACATACATATTCATACATATATATATTATATTTATCAAAATTAATGAAATAATATAAACATACATTTACATGTCCTTTTTTAATATTTAACATTAAATCATTCTTTGATCCGACTATGTATGGCAAAACAGTACACATTCTCCAACACATACATGTTCGTAGCCCGACCATTATATATATATATATATATGTATATATTACATTATAAAATCATGCTTTTAGTAAATTATATTAGAAAGTATCAACATTTGGAGGTAAATTCATTTAAAATATCAACATTTCAAGTGATTTAAAAAAAAAAATCAATGTTTAGCAAAGTAAATCAAATGAGGTATCAACATTTTATAAAGTAAGTCAAATAAGATATTAAATTTAATTATTAATGAAAATTAGGGAAATTTAATTGACAACTAATCCAAACGTTGATACATTAAGCTTTTACTTTGCTAAACTTTGAGTCAATTTTTTAATCACTTGAAATGTTGATATTTTAAATAAACTTACTCCAAAACATTGATACCATCCTATGTAATTTACCTTTTAATAAAATCAATTAGATAAGGAACTGTACAAATATATATCTAAGAATACAACACTTACTTGTACACTTAATACCAAACATGTCAATTGAAATATTAAACAAACACACACATATGCATCCAATTCAATATACAGAGACATATTCTATATTTAATCAAAATTATATTATTATATAATCAAAATCATGTTGGATATGTATTCATCGTTGGAAATTACATATGCTAATCCGATTTTTAATTATATATTCATCCTTCATAACAATGAGGATAAAATATAATTAGAATTATTTTATTAATTATTTAACAAATCAATACTACACCTAAGTTCAGATGACTCCACACAGAGATGCCGTTGTCATTTCGACTCAAATTCACTATCAGTTGGTTAAAATGATCCTCACGGATACATTTAACTCTAAAATTTAAATGTTTGGCATTTTTTTTATCTTATTTAATTTAACCAATAAGATCAACTCAATATTTAGATCTCAATTTAACCTTTAACCAATATACATATTCATAACAAATTTACAATTCACTTACTAGAAATGTAGAAATTATCAATTAGATCTTCAAATTTTCAAACTTCTACCAAAATTATCTGTACAGGCTCCTTCCATTTGATTTTGGCCTTAAGCTTGATTCTTACTCGCAAATATTACATATAATTTAATTGAAACAGAAAATTAAAAAAAAGAGGTATCAATATGGGCAAAAGATAGAAGACTTAGGGTATACGCTTATCTTTTTTTTTTTTTTTTTTTTTTTTTGTGCAATATTGATAGAATGAATAGTATTTGAATATGGGGATTTCTAGATATAGAAACTCAGTGCAAATTTGTGGAGTAAGAGAGAGGATGTGTAAAAATGATATAGATTGTAATTTCTAAAAATCAAATATAGGAATTTAATTTAGGTAAGCTCAATTTAGTATGTAATAATGATTTGAGGTATTTGGAAATTTTGAATAGGAAATTGAGGCATTGATATTTCTATTTCAATTAAATTTATTAACTAACAAATCATGTCAGGCTATTAAATTATTTACCATACTTTATATAATTTATTTAATTTAGTTACCAAAATTTGATTATTAACCTAATTTCTAATTGGGATCAAAATTATCTATATTTTCATGGTAATTAAGTACATTTATCTAATTAAAGAACAAGTAATAGAGATATTTCAATCCATATTGACTACAAATCTTAAGACACCTATATCTATGTGTAAATAAATGACACAATGAAATGTCACAATAGTGTACTCTTGGCCTTTTGGGACACATATTATATCTTAATATATATATACATATATATGTATAACATGTTACATTGGATGTTTGTTTACTTTATAAATATTATAGAGATAAAAACTGTGTCTTATCAACTAAATGAGATTACAATTTTCATCTTAATAATGATATTTACTTCATAAATAAATAATTATAATACTCAATAGGGCGCCCTTTGATGTCATATTAATAAGGGGTAAATTACATCAAAAGATATCAATTGAGAGTAAGTTCATTTATCAACGTTATAAGTGGATAAAAAGATGAACGAAACTTCTATGGTTCTATCCACCAGACCGTCTAATTAATAACCTAACCATTAAAATAAATATGGCAATTGAAATATTAACTATTTTAGTGGTTTGATCATAGTTTAGTATGGTGTGAGCCGTTGGATAGTGACTGGACTACTCCCGTCAAAATTAATGACGGGACCATAGAATTTCCCAAAAAGGAATGGATATAAATTCCTTTAAGATATTAATGTCTCAATTAGTTAAAATAAGAAGTCAGTGTTTTACAAAATGCATCAAATAGGATATTGATAATTATTGACAAAAAATAATGAAATTTAATTGAAGACTAATTTATATGTCGATAGCTTAAATGAACTTTGCAAAACATTAATATTACATTTAATTAACTTTATAAAATATTAATTTCTTTTTTTAACCACTAGAAATGCTAAAATAAACATACCCCAAATGTTGATACTTTTTAGTATAATTTACCCTATTAACAAATTTATTTTACACTTTCTATTTAACTAAAAGAATTTCCATATATTAGGACGCACAATTTGTCTCAACGACATAATGCTATGGCTACCTATGAAACATAGCTAGGACACAATAATCTTATGTCACAATATGTCAAGTGTTCTAATTAATAATCATATAGGGTCCAATTATATGTCTCATAGATGAGAACTGTTGTAGTAGCTTTGATACCACTTGTCTTTGGCTTAGTACTTGAGATGCTAGTACCCTAACTCACATAAAGAGGTTAAATTCAACACTTTAACTCACACAAAGGGGTAAAATTCAGCATGAAAACTCATGCAAGATCTTAAAGAAAGAGAAAATAGAGAGAAAAGCTATGAGTATGTACTGACTTCCCTCAAATGTCTTAATGATTTACAACTATGGAGATAACCTCTATATACAACTGGCCTCCAAAAATGAATGATCTAAACTAGAACGGAACATATAGCTATAGCGGAGTGTGCTGGCAGGTAGGCTCCGTTAAAATTGGGTTATGAAATAATCCGACGCGAGCCGCGGTGGCCCATTCCTAACCCTCCTAGTAGGATGTCTCACCCTAAAGGCGTAGGGAGTGAATGGCCCCAGCCACGGCCAGGACAGCTAATGTTTTGGCCCGACGTGACAACTCCATCTTTCAACCCTAACTGAGTCAGTCATTACATTACACGTGAAAGACCCAATTAATATCCGCCCCTTTAAAGACAAAAACATCGTTGTCTGGTCTTATACACTCCGATAAGGACTTTGCATGGAGTAAACGTGCAGCTTCTCTCGTTTTCAGGCCCCCACTCCAAAACGTAAACTTTTGGCTCGGGTTTTTGTTACAATTTCTTTTGAATTCTTTGTGGTGTTAATTATACCGAAATTGAAAAACATTCAAACTATATCGAAATTCTTTTGAATAATGTTGATGTTATCTCAACTTTTGGATTTCTTTCAACTTTTTTTTTTTTTTTATATGTAAGGGTTTAAAGTTTCTATATATTTAGTTGTATTTACTCGAACATTTACTTGGTAAATTTCATATACAAACTATAAAGTTTATTGAATTTAGCGAATTTATTATCTGCGTTGCAATGTTGTGGAAATGATCCTTTTCTCTTCGATTTGAAATATATATATATATATATATTATTTTTAATTTGATTCCATTTTAATTAGTGTATGTATGGTTATTGCAGCTGGCTGATCACGTGTAATAGACATAACGGTCAATCTGAGCAAAGTCTGAACTGATGACACGTGTAAGATATCGCAGGGAAGGCATGGGAGGAGGAAAAGACAAACTCGGTTTCTCGAGTGCGCGAGTGTGACAAAAGATCAAATAAAATAGATTCAATCGTTTTTGACTCGTTCTTCATAAATAAGTGTTTGATCTTTTTTAAAAATGTTTCAGCAGAGTTTTCACGTTACTTTCAATCTTAGCAATGTGGAAAATACCCTAAAAGAAAAGAAAAGCCACTTATTTATAAATGGGGATGCTAATGTCAGCTATTTGATAACACCTGATCAAACGCATGAGATTAAGCATGGCTAATCATTGTTAGATTATATATCTAAACAATCTGACGACCATCATTGAAGTTTTCTTTTATTTAATAGTGGGCTTAGCCAGGCTTTATAAATGGGCTAGAGGGCTTTATTTATATTATAAAAAAAGCCCATCATAATTAAAGCAACCCATTTTATATTTAAAATGGACTTAATGTTTATTTTATTCCACATAAGCCCTAATTTAGCAAAATGAAGCCCAAATTAAACCCATAAGACATTTTTGGAGTCTATTTTTCATGCACGAGAAAACTAAATTAGATCGAGTGCCAAATGAACCGGTTTGACAATCTCTGCTCCAAGCCTAGCAAGCTAAGTCTCCTTACGACATCTCTTATTGGACTCGGTCTTCTAAGCCCGGTTAGTAAGATGTAGTTTAAAGAGACTATAATGAATCAACAAAATGTTTTTATGAGTTTTAATTTATAGAAAAATATACATCTCAATCGCATTAGTGATGCTCACCTCATAGCTGTGGATAAATCCTAAAACCATGAGTTGTGCTTTCATACTTTTAAAACATATTAACCTATATTTTGTCATAAGTATACAAATGTATAATAATTTCATATTATATCCTATAAAAAATTGTTAGTCCAGGGTTAAAATTAACATATGACATACAACTCCAAATCGCGCATACTTACTCAGAAATCCTAAATCAAACAAAATAAGACACTCTATCATGAATTTTTCAGGTGTGCATTGTTATGTCATTTTAAGACTCCTGAGCAATACATACATGATATGGGGTTACGGTTATAAGGACTAAACAAAGAAAAATACAATTCATATATATATTTATATATTTTATAACAAGACAATCTGAATTAGTAAATTGTGAAAATGTGAGAACTATATTTTATTATACTTTCCCATATTTATTAGATGGTGACACGAGAAACATCCTTATAGATAAAACCCATCAAACCCTCTTGGCTGTCAATTTTTTTGGTAACTTATTATGGATAAAAAAAACAAAATTTTGGTCAAGCTTGGGACAAAAAGGAGGACCAACAGAAGGAGAGATAAGAGTGACCCCAATATTCCACTCCATTATTTTGGCCTAGAAGCAATGCATATGAAGACAATGATATATCTACAAAATGACTAGTCAAAGGAGCAATCATCACAAGCTAGAGCTACACCACCACCACAATAAATTTCCTCTCAGGGTTTTATGACCAATTTAGAGGGATATATATATACATACATATATATATATGCAAACGCATGTGCCGAGTTTGAAAATTTTTAACATATACTAGTTTTATATATAAAGTTATAGAAAAGTTATTATTAAGTCATAATTTTTTATTTGAACTTGTGTTATGATATAAGTAGAGTCAAATTTCCGGTTCTTAGGATTTAATATTCTAATTTGCATAACATTCCTAAAAGTTCTTTTCTTACTGTTATGTTGAATATTTTTTTGAGGTGCGATGAGTAAGCATCGTTGAAAATGACGCTAAGGAAGCTGTTCGATTGTATTTGTCATTGAAAAAGGAGGTTGTGGTGGTGGACTTGAAAGACTTTTATTGGTCAGAGTAGGGCAAGTGCTTCTAGTGGGAGATTCTCAGTGATGATTATATATATAATATAGGGTTTGTGTGGATGAGTGTACATATTTGTGGTGATGAAACCTGTATCCTTTTGACTGCTATTTGTTTTTACCTCTGTGTGTTTGGAAGACAACTAGGAAAAACAAGGAGAGACCAGTAGAAATACGTTTTGGGTCGATACTTCTAAGAACGGAGACAGCTATTTTCAAGTAAGAAATTTTGTGTGAGGGAGTTGACGAGAAATTTGAAAGCTACTTGTGATATGTTTGTCATTTTGGGTTTTGTTGACTTATTTGTGCTTTAAAGGAAACTGATAAAGTAACCGCTGAAAGATTTACTGTGCTTTAATCCTCCAAACCCAAAGTTGCGAGAATCGTGTAGGATAAAGATAGTTGTACAACATAGTAGAAGAAATACTAGAAAGTATAATTCTTTTGTATTATGGACAGTGCTAAGTATGATTTTATTAAGAGATTTTATTTTTATATAGTTTTAATATTATTGTACCATAAATATAACGAATAAAAATTTAAAATTTTATCCAATCCCATGAGGGGAGTTTTGTCCAGTCTTAAATATATGTTATAAACCAAATATAGTACAATGACTTTGTCCAATCCGTATCATGAAAAATTATATAACTAAACGCTATCAGACTCTTATAATTATTATATATGTTTGTCTATAGCATCTTAAATAAAAAAAAAAAAAAGAGTCAATAATCATATCAATTGATAACTGATGGATTATTTGACAGCTTAGTCAACTACATGTTACTAACTTTATTTACTATATCATAACATTATAAAACAATATTTATTTTCCACCAAATCCATGTAAGATATTCACATGATCTATCACAATACTGCCCTTGGACACCCGATGTCGCTATTTGAAGACCTTCCAATTACACTTAGTTCCTTTTTTTCCCTCCTTTTTAGTGTATGATGATGTTCGTTCTAGTTACCCCTACTTATAGATCATCTTAGAAGACTGCAATAAACCAAACTTAGTGACCTTCCTGCCTTCTATAATCGTCTTCTCTTAATCGGATTAGAACAAGCTCAACAGCTTCCACCATGATCTAACCCTAAATCATCCACTTGTAAGTAGAGGATTGGCTATGGTACCATTCACAATATCCTAACCTAAAAGTAGTTATGTCCTTTTGGTATACAAAAATGGTTTGGAATTAAATGGATTCGATTTGATGGATTGGATTGGAATGGAATGACTTTGGGAATGACAAATCCATTTCTATCTTTGGAAAATTACATGGAATGGAATGGCTAAAAAGTACAATTGTTGGGATTGTCCTTAAAAATAAATATAAAATATAAATATATAATAGGATAAAAAAGTAGTTACACTATAAATAATCAATAAAGGTGGAATGAAATCGTGATTTTACCTTCTTAAAGGCAAAATCGAATTCCCCTTTGAAGCTGGGATCGTCGATTCTAAGAAATCACAAATCTGACTTCCAAAAATGCTTTCAAACAATGGAAAAGGAAATGGAAGCCGGAATCACGATTTTATTCCGATCTATTCCTACGTACCAAACATGCCATTAGTATTTAAACAAATAGCTGTCCTATTAACCTTTCATCCACTTGGTCCAAATGTTTTTCAACAATGCCATAATCTAATAAACTAATACTAGTCCTTTAATAATAAAATAAATTTGTTCTAATGCGGCAAATGTTATGTGAAAATTATCATAAGCTTTTCTACAAGAAAAGTTAGTGGGATAAATATATTCATCTTTTAGGGTATTCTAAGAAAACATTTCTTGTAATATAGTAGGTCACACTCCTTTATTTAATTTGACAAAAAGTAAACACTTATTCCTCAATGTTAATCTATTATTTTATTTAAGTCATCAACGTTTGTCAACTTTTACTGAAGATAAGACTTATGTCAATTCTGTTAAATTTTCCATCCATCTTGACATTCATTAGCTTCTATCAGTTCATAATCATTAAGCTAATGAATTGATAAAATAAGTTCTATTTAATTATATAACATAATAAAAATAACTATTTATATATGAATAAGAGAATGTACGCCTCATCCAGCCTTAAGAAATAGTAGACTAAATAACATAACCTTTCTAGGGTCTTGATTAACCACCCTTAGGTAGCTAGGAAAAAAGGAAAAAAAAGAGGTTAAGCTATGACCCTCCATCTTAAACTCATAATGCCACAAAGGTTTATTACTGATGCAAATTCTTTTGCATTAGGTTGATGGTCTCAATCAAGGGCTAGTCATAATCCAACCTTGTCTTTAGCTTTTTCTCAATCTTGACCTTAGGGTGATCAATCAAATATAGAGAATTTTGAGCAATCGAAATCGTATCTATTAGAGAAACACTTTTCTCTATATATTGAGTAGAAATCCTACCTAAATAAGGAGTATATAAAAGAGGAGATATGTCAATCCTTTTAATTTGGTTGTCATCTCCTTTAATTTAGGTTTGACTATCTAATAAATTACATTAACTAAATTAGTAGATTGACAACTAAATCTTTTAACATCCTGCCTCAAATTGATGCAGGTAAGTATACAAGCATCAATTTGCCAACGAGAAAACTATGGCATTGACGTGTCAATGATTTGGTGAAGATATCAGCAAGTTGTAGGTTGGTACAAACATGAGGCAAAGTAATAACTTGATGGCCATAGGCCTCTCGGATGAAATGACAGTCAACCTCTATATGTTTGCTACGCTTATGGTAGACAGGATTGGCAGTAATTTGAACAACACTATTGTTGTCAACATGCAATGGAGTTGGTTGAAGTTGTGGAAAACCCTGTTCAGTAAGAAGACTACGTAGCCAAGTGATCTCAGAACAAGCAACAGACATGATATGATATTTTGCCTCAATGGATGACTTGGATACATAGTCTTGATTCTTGCATTTCCAAGAGACAAAAGCATCACCAAGATACATACACCAATCAGTAGTGGATTTCCTCGTGTTTGGGCAACCAGCCCAGTCTACATCACTCTATGCTTGCAATTGAGGCAAAGAACTAGTAGGAAAAAATAGGCTACAACTAGGCGTGCCAAGGAGATACCGGATGGTACGCCGGACGATAGATAGGTGAAGATATCGAAGAGATTGCATGAACTTACTAATAGTGTGAATAGCATAAGAAATGTCTGGTCAAGTAATGGTTACATAAATAAGACTACCAACCAGCTTACGATATAACATAGGATCCTTAAGGAGCTCCCTTCATCACGTCGATATTTTACATTAACTCCCATTGGAGTGTCAACAGAAGTACCTCCTGTAAGTCCTGCCAACTGAACTAGATCTTGAGTATATTTGTGTTGATTCAAGAAAATACATTGAGGATGATGATGAACTTTTAACCCCAATAAGTAGGTAAGTTGGCCAAGAGCTTTCATGCGGAAAGTGAAGTGTAGCATTTTTTGAAGCTTAGGGATGACCTCTAAATCAGAATCAGTGATGACAATGTTATCCACATAAACAAGAAGAACAACCATGCCTTTGGATGTCCATTGTAGAAACATAGAAGAGTCATATTGGCTTTGAGTAAAGGAAAAACCAAGAAGAGTAGATTTAAACTTTTCAAACCATACACACGATGCCTGCTTCAAGCCATATTAGGAGTATTTTAGTTTGCAAACATCATTAGGAGAGGTAGTAGGCATAGCGGATAGAAGTTTTATGTAGACTTCTTCCTTGAGATCACCATGTAGAAACACATTCTTAACATCCATTTGAAGTGAAGGTCATGATTGAGATGCTGCATGATAAAGCCACAATTTACTCACTTTTCATTTATTAAATTGTAATAAATTATTATTTATTTTATAGAAATCAATAGAAAATCGTACTTATTATGATTATTTTGATTAATTCAGATTTTGAAGGAATTAGAGAGAATTTGAGCAAAAATTGGACAAAATGAAAGTAAACCGGCTTCCATTTAAAATTGATGCATGAAAGTAGGCTGCCAGCCTAAATGCTGACCTTCACTCATGGTAGGACTCCATGCATCAACACCGGAAATATCTAAAGAAAGGCCAGTTTGGCGTACATAAAGGTCGGCCATTGATGAAGAAAAGCCTCCAGCCTAAAATCCTGCCTACATGGTTATTAGAGTTCTCTTTGGATATGTTTGAAAATATGTGAAATTTCTTTTGTTTCATCTATAAGTAACTCCAAGGATTGAGGAACAAAGCATCAATTCATAGAATAACCCTATAATAGATTAGAATTAGAATTTCTTGATAGTTTTTAGAGAGAATTACATGATTTCATTGTTTAGCTTAGAATCCATCTTAGAGATTGAAAAGTATTACTTTTGAGAAGTTTTTGTGGAGTTTTTGCTTTAGAGTTTTTATCCATTTGCTGAGTTGAATTGGTGACTTCTGATCTCTTATCTTTTATGTAATTCAATGTAATTAATCATTGTTAAATATGAATTCTCCTGCAAATTACTTTCATGATTATTGATTGTTTGTTCTTCTTCATGATGTTCTAAGTTATTATTATGGGAATATGATGAAACCCTAGGTTATTTAAGATGATTATTGTATTCGTGTTATAAAATTAATAGATCTATGGATTATTCATGTCGTAATTCCTATACTATAAATCATATTTCTTAATTGATAGTAATCTTAATGATTTGGAAAGGAAATTAGAGTTTATAGAAGTTCTTAATTGAGATTAGATAATAAAATGCGGAAGCTAAATTGTTTAATCTAATTAGAAATTGTTCTAAGGTTTAAAGCAATGTTTTGATTAATATATCACTAAGGAATTAGGAGAAATTAATTTAAACATTAGTTAATCATAGAATCGAGAGATTTATGGTTATAATTTAGAGTCCATGGTTAATTTATATAATGGGAACTAATAAATTAATTTGTGGTTTTGAAATTCTGAAACTTGGGAAAGGATTAAGGGTTTTTAACAATTTCACATGAATACCCATATAACTATTAATTATTATAACATGATGACGATTTGATTAATGAAACTAAGGTGGATTCTGTTTTCCCACATTCAGTTGATATATTTCTCAACATTCTCTCTATATTAATCGATCATTTAGGTTAAGTAAATATTAGCTCTTAAGTAATTAATTATATCAACTCTATTGCCTAAATAATAGTAGAATATAATACCGGTCTAGTAGTTAGAAAATCCCCGTGGGAACGATACTCTATTCATCACTATATTATTTGGTTCGATCTAGTATACTTGTTAGTGATATTCGCACTTATTTTATATACATATTAGCAAAGGATCACTGCAAGTGCTAAGATGGTCCGCACTGTGGTCATTTTAGCTATTGGTGCAAAGGTCTCTTCGTAGTCTAGACCATACTCTTGCTTATTCCCAAGAACTACTAACCAAGCCTTGTAATGATTTATAGATCCATCAGAATGAAGTTTAACAGAAAACACAAATTTGTTGCCAAGTGGTTTGATAGATGGAGGTTGTGGTACACATCCCAGGTTTGGTTTTCTTCAAGAATAAGAAGTTCTGTTTCAATAGCTTTACGACAACACTCATGCTTCATCACCTGCTTATAAGTTGTGGGAATATGTATAGAAGAAAAAGTGACTACTAAAGATATAAGATTAGGAAAGCCATACCTATCCGGTGGTTTACTAACTTGGGTACTACGTTTAGGAATGATAAATTCAATTGGTATGAGAGGATCAATAGCAAGGGAAGGAGCTTTAGGGGGCACAGAAGAAGTGTCTTGATCTATAGTAGGATTAGTAAATATAGACAGCAAAGAAAATGAAGGAGAAATAGGGTCCTGATGATTGGAAAAGAAATGTTCTTTAAAAAAAATTACATTTCTAGAAATGCGAACACGATGTAAATTAGGATCATAATAACGAAACCCTTTGTAATGCACAGGATCTCTTAAAAAAGCACATTTAATCGATTGGGCTATGAGTTTTGTGCACTCTTATGCAGGAAGATAGACATAACATACCCAACGAAATGTACGAAGATTAGAGTAATTAAGGGAATGAACAAATAACCTATGGAAAGGAGAGACATGATTCAATGAAGATGAAGGTAACTTGTTGATGAGATAGCCAGTAGTAGAGAGAGCTTCACACAAAAATCAAGCAAGCACTGAGGATTCTAATAAAAGGGTTTGAACAACATCAAAGAGGTAACCGTTTTTTGTTTCGGCTATTACATTTTGCTGTGGGGTTTTAGGACATGATCTTTGAGAGATTATTCCATTAGCTTGTATAAAATCTTGAAGCAAATGGGACATATATTCACCTCCATTGTTAGAACGTATAGTTTTAATTTGGGCAGAAAATTGAGTTTGGATATAGGCATGAAAAAGTTTAAATGTAGAAAGTACTTCATCTTTACAATGCTAGAAATA
Organism: Combretum micranthum; assembly: GCA_024138025.1. Lineage (NCBI taxonomy): Eukaryota > Viridiplantae > Streptophyta > Magnoliopsida > Myrtales > Combretaceae > Combretum > Combretum micranthum. The sequence goes on along the minus strand of JAMXBD010000033.1, from coordinate 2,725,749 downwards.
AATCCAAGTGAAGTGACTTGTAATTAGCATGAGATATAATTGGTGCCACACCCCATAAATCACTGTGTATCATTTTGAAGGTTAGACATGATTAGGTATGTGAGTAGGAAATGGCAAAGTTTTACTCTTACCAAGTTTACAAGAATCGCAATCAAATTGAACATCATTAATAGAAACATGCTTGTTATTCTCAAGTAGACCAAAATTTAGCAAAGTATGGATTACATTAGAGCTTAGACGTCCAAGATGTTTGTGCCATGCTCGATAATCAACATGCGCGAGATTACAAGTGACAAAAGGAAATAAAAAACATGATGATAAAGGAAATTGGAGAGGAAAAACACATCTTACTTTAGGCCCCCTTGCAATCATCTTCCCTAATTGTTAATCCTGCATAACACAACCAGATTTAGAAAATTCTACTATACAATTATTACCAATCAATTGGCCAACTGAAACAAGGTTAACGGTAAGGCTTAGAGAAACAAAAACATCAGTTAATGAAGTCATTGGTAGTATGAATCTCAAAGTTTCCAGAATATTTCTTTACATTGGTTAGGATTTGATCATTATTTGTCATATGATTGGATGCCCCAAAATCACAAAACCAAGTGGATGAAGTAGATAAAGATTTACTTGAGAGTCCTAAAGTAGAGAAGGAATAGAGAATCATTTTTTGAACCATCTCAGGTGTTAGAGTTTGAGTAGGATTAGAAGCATTTTGTGTTAACAGTGCAATATTTGCTGAACCCCCAGTGCTATAAGAGCCAATCGAGGCAATAAATGCTCTTTCAGATCTCCTGGGAGGTTGAATTGGGAATTCTTTGATAATATGTCCATCTTTTTTGTAATAGTTGCAAATTTATGTTTTGGAAAATTTGAGGCATAATTACTAAATCCTTTGTAGTAAAAACATTGAACAACTTTTGTGTCCTCACCTCTTGGCTTCCCTTATGCTACATAAGCTATTGGAACTGATTTAAATCTTCGTTGTTCCATAGTTACTTAAGTAAGAATTCATTGTTTCTCTCACAGTAGATCATTAAGGCACATATCCAGGAGGGAATAGGATCTTGGTTCGTAAGACTGGACCTGGTACCCTCAAATTCAGATCTCAATTTCATGAGAAATTGATCCATTTTTGCAATTTCATGAATATATTGGACAGTATCAAAACCTTCAGGAGGTAAGATAGCATAGATTATATCAGTATATTTAGCCTAAAGATTCATAAAGCTAGAATAAAAATAAGAAATAGAGAGATTATTCATGTTCAAGCTAGAATCTACGAGTCACGTTTTACTTATTGTAGATTTTCGTTACGTAATTCCACATCTTAGCTACCGTCTTGGAGGATCGGAGATTTAAAACAATGCTAGGTTTTACAGATCCCACAATCCGTATCATGATTTGTGCATCCTTGACCTCCCACTTAGCATATTCATCCGTACCTTGCTTAAGAGTGGCATTGCTACCATCAACATGACCCCATAGATCTCTTCCTTTGACATATATCTTGAATTGGAATGCCTAGGCTGAGTAGTTTTTGCCATTAAAACGAATCAAGAAAGACTCCTTGTCTAAAGACATGAGGCTGCTAAAGAACTAGGAATTGGGAACAAGAAACGAGGGGGGAAAAATTTTAACTATGACTATGTAGAGAGCAAGGGCTCTGATACCATGTCAAATACAGAGAATTTTGAGCAATTGAAATCATGTCTATTAGAGAAAAGTTTTCCTCTATATATATAGCATAAATCTTACCTAAATAAGGAATATACAAAATAGGAGATTTATCAATCCCTTTAATTAGGTTATCAGCTCCTTTAATTTAGGTTTGACTATCTAATAAATTGTATTAATTTACATGACTGTCTAATAAATTACATTAACTAAATTAGTAGATTTACAACTAAATCTTTTGACATGACCAACTAATGTGGCTATGTATTATGAACCATGGTAAGTGTATAGACACGTTATTTGTAGTAATCATGAAAAGTGATCCAATTAATTATTTTAATATATATATATATATATATATATATAATAGCTCTTTGTTGAAATGGAAAAAACTATTATCCATGATTATATATGTGTGTGTGTACACAAACACTTTTGTTGAAAGATGTTAGATGGACATCTACAACAAAAAAATTATTTAAAAAAAACTTATATGCTTATACACAAATTAAGGAAGTGTTTGCATTGAATGAAACAAAAAAAAAAAAAACATCTATAAAAGTGATTCTCAAGAAATATAATAGTTATACTATTTATTATTCAAACAAGAGTTATAATACAATGGAAAAGGCAAAATGTATGGTGAAATGGTGAACTTTATGCCTTCATCACTTGATATTTTCATGTGAATATTTTTTTGGAAAGACTCATTAGACTTTATACGCCATGAGTATATACTAATAAAATTAATTTTGTTATATGCAATGTGTACAAAATATGCGTGGTAGTTGTCTTGAAAATTATCTCTTCTACAATTATATGTTCTAACATTTTATTAGTGCTAACACATGACATGTAATACTCAATGTTTTTTTTCCTAAGTTTTTCTTTTGTTGTGAAAATATATTTTTTAGAAGGACAAGGACAATTAATACCAAAAACATTATCATTTTCCTACAAATAATTTGCAATTATGAATATTTTCTATGGATTTGCAACCAAATTATCATGTAGATATATAAAATTTAAACAAATTAATGTTGAGAAATCTATTAGATACACATCTAAGCATATATAATGTTGGAGTAAGAAAAATAAAAAGTTAGACGTAGATAAGTTGATAAATATAGCTTTCTCAAAAGTTAATTGTCAAGAGGATACGACTAGTATCTTTCTTTTAATATTATTATTATCTTCCCATTCTTATTCTTTTTCTATTTTCCCTCCACTTATCATAGTGTTTATTTGATGGAAGGACTTGTTAGTGTAAATCAAACAAATAAAACACATTTCTCTTTATAATTCCACCTTCCTGCAATGGATTTGGTTTTGGTGAGGTTTACTTATTTACTTATTATGATATTTTATTCGCATGTTTCTTGGAATTAATTTATCTTAAGCAATATATAGGCTCTAATCTTATTATTAGTTGGTTTAGATTTTGTTGAACCCATTCTTATAGCAATGTTGGGTCCTTATGTTGAATAATACTCCTCTGTTTTCATACACCTCTTGATCGTACATAATATATTATGATTTTTTTTTTTACACTTATTGTAATATAGATCAAGAATCAAGATGTTGAAATTTATATGACACTAAAGTCAATCTCCTTATTCCAAGATAAAACTCTTGGAAAACTCATTGTCTTGACTAGAAGGAAGGAAAAAAATAGATAGAGAGAGCAAAATTCTAGAAATCACTTGTAGACTATAACAATTTAGAATTCTCATTATAGCTTTTGAAAGTAGTTCAACAATTTCATATTAATAAAATGTGGAAGCAAACTTGATGCACTTCCAATGCTATAGTTGATTTTTCAACAATGTTAGTTTATTAGCCAATGAAGCATAGATGGACAATCAACTGATGATGAACCAAAGTATATGAGTTTAAGGAGGAGAGGGAGAAATTGCAATCCATATAATTGAACATACAACTAGAAGTATGTAAGATCACAAATAACATCTCAAAAATGTTATTTGTGAATCAAGATCATAAAGTTAGGATTGATGATGAGGTAGCACTATGGACGAAGATGTTCACTTTGCCCTTGTACTTTTGGTGGCAATAATGTAAGATGAAGATTGATTTAATATCAACACTTATGATACAATTCCATGGACTATCTTGCATAAGAAAATTTTTCAATAGCATGATAAACATAACTTTAGTTGATGCCTTAAATTATCATATCTAATGTGAGAACTTTGGTCTAGGCTTTTAATAATGATAGTAACAAAAAAAGGAATACTTTAATTTACTTTTTAGTTTTATGAAACTAAAAAAATTGAAGAGATGTGGAGCAAACCAATATTATATATGGCACACTAATATCAAATTGAACTAAAATTAAGTTGACCAATGATTGATATAATGTTTAATCAATAAAACTATCTATAAAGTTAAATAGATACTAATATTATGCATGAATCTAAATAATTGGTTATATATAAATTAAACTAGAATGATAATAACTTAATAAAATAAAGAGGACATGGTCATCACTCAATGCTTAGAATTATGAGAAATCTATTTGATTAATCCAAAAGCAGTAAAAAAGGTCTAATAACTGAAATTCATCCATTCAATCATTTGCTCTATTACAGAAAATACCAATTTTAGGCTCATAACATAAATCTCTAACAATGAACTAAAATACTAGGAAAGAGTATATATTCTAATAACTAGAAAATATAAACTAATATATGAAAATATCCTTACTGTCTTTGGAAAAAAATAACATAAATATAAACAACATAGGTTAAATTAGAACGAGCATAAAGATACTATATAAAAACAAGTTAAAACGAATGCAAAGATACTATCTAAAAGATGAACTTCGCTAAATAAGTTGTTACCTTGGTTAACCTTGACTAATTGACAACCCTTAAGTTAACTTCTCATTGACCCCTTCTCTTGCACTTATGTCGGTCGGCTTCATGATCTCCCTTGCACCTATCATGATCATTTTCTTTATGAAGATGTATGTTGAATTTGTTTTTTTTTTCTCCTAAATCAAAATAAATAAATAAATATTCACAAAAATAAAAAATCCATCCACTAAGCTGTTCATAAAGTTTTACTACCAAACTAATTCACATATCGTATGCCTTGTTAGTAGAACTCAATATAACTGGATAACTCTCTTGAAATTGTATTGTATCATTCCAAGACACCTTATATGTAAAACGTAGCATTTGAACTCGTAATGATCTTATATATGATAATCTAGTTATTACTCTTAACTTAACAGATTGGTACTCACTCTTTAGCTTTTCGTAAATTATTGATTCTTAAATTTTAGTCTCATTTGTATGTATATAGATGAGATTAGTTGATGTAAGTTTAATTAATTTTTTGATCGAACCATCCTAAATTTTCTTTTCACAAACCCACCACTAAATTCATTCTTTCAACATAACTACATCCCATTATACTACCTCTTAACTTTGGGAATAATTAAATGAATCTTTTTCTCTTATTTTACCATACAAAACATTGGCACTTTAAATGAAATTACTCTTAAATATTGATATCTTCTAATATAATTTACCCATCCTATATATTTGTGTATATATATTTTCTAATGAAAGTTGTGTTAATATTTTCAAAATTGTATTCCTTTAAGAGCTTGGTTTGAGCCTGTGATTTGTATGATCTTTTATTAAATGCTTTATACTAATACTTAGCTACCTTTGATACTTTTGATTATTTCTTCATGATATCAAATGTTTCCAAAATCTAATTAAATGATTTTAGAAATTTAAAATTGGTTAGCAACAATTATAATAAAACACTTGATGTAAGATAGCCTTTCCATATAATGTTTAAGTGTTATACATGACAAAACTATATATGCCATACCCTATTTGGGGCGTCACACGACCGAAAGGAGATGAGATGGTGATTGTAGAAATCTTATCACAATTTCTTAATCATCTTGCTTCAAATGATCAAATAATTGAGTTTCTTCAAATCTTTGTTACAGCATTATAATAATTATCTCTAAACATATAATCTCTTCATTTTATATAATCAAAGTCTACTTCATTACTAAAAGGACTTGGTAAATACTATTCTTACTTGTAGTGAATTAAGAGCTATAATTGGCACTCAAAATGGAGCCTTCTCTTCATTTTGTTGAATTGTGGATTTAATGTGAATTTTGATGAAGAAATGCATGAGCAATTACCCACTTATTAAAATTAAGTTACACTCAATTAGCAAAACTCTTTTGCAATATGATAAGACTTTTTTGTGCCATCATATGTCTTGCATTCACATATATTTATAATGTTACAGGACCTGGTTGCATCGTAGCTAGTGTCTGGATGCTAGACATGCTTCAATTCATGGCATCTAGACACTAGCACGACTAGAAATCTAGTCATGTAAACTATAGCTAATGTCCAAATGCCATGGGTTAGCGTTTGGATGCCAGGTAAGTTTCACTTGACTAGAAAGTTTCTAATCATGATGTAGCAGGCTTGTTCTAAACATTAGCTGAGTTTGTAAAATTCTATGTGTGGTTTTGCAGGTGGCATTTGAATGGTAGTTTGTAACATTCATATGCTAGTTGATGGAAACTAATTGTTAGAGCATTTAATGCTAGAGCCAAATAGGAAGTTTTTGTGTGTAATGACTAGTTTCCTAGAGAAAGTTATGTATAGAAGATTTAGAATAGTTGTTAAGGAGTTAGTTGAGCCATTAAATTACAAACAAAAATCTTGTATTTAATTCTTCACAAATTTATCCTTTTATCTTCTTTTTTAATAGTTTTATTTATAAAGCTAGAGTTGTGCTTTAATCTTATAGTTTGCAATCTTTTGTGAAGCAATACTCTTACAATTGTTAAGTGATCTTGCAAGGAAAAAAGTTGTGCCTTAAATGTGATGGAGTGTATTTTTTGTAAAAGGCACAACTAAAGTGTTCAATGATAATAAAGTGTGTATAAAGTTCTTTATTAGGAGGTATTTGTGGATCGCGGAACCTAAGGGACGGATCGAACTTCATATTAAATTTAGCTTGTTTCTCTATCCTTTATCTTTTACTTTATTGCAAATTGATTATTGTTGTTATTTATTTGTTTATACTTAGTTTTGAAAATAGAAATAACTTAGTCTTAAAAATCAATTCTCACACCCCACACACACCATCCTTCCCCTCCCCCCAAAGTTTTATCTTAGAAATTAGTTAGGTTTTATATATTTATCTTTGCTCCCTAAGTAATTTCAAGGAGCAATTCTTCATGGGTGGGTAGTGGTAGTGAATTTTAGGGGAAAAGGGAGTATGTTCATCTCCTTAACTTACTTTTTTATATATTAATTATGTGGAAATTAGATTACTAAGTATATCTATGGGGTGAGTTATTGCAATTTTGGAGAAAGAGTTAAGTCGTGACTCAATTTTCTTTCTATAACTTATTAAGGCATTTAGGGTCTAACTGAATTAATTTTGTTTAGCATAGTGACATTACTTGAGTAGGGCTTAGATTTAATTAGTTTTAATTTACACGATTTTGGCTCACATGAACTCATTTGTAGTTAATTAACTTAAATTTAAGTATTATTTATTTTCCTTAATTATTCTCTAGATGTAAAGTATTATTGGGATTATTGAGTTTTTGCTTAAGTTTTAAGGCTTAAGGTTTATTTGATAGGTCTACAATTTGATTCCTAGGCATTACTCCTCTAGGTTCTCGAATGTCCAACTCTAGGCCTTTTGGGATTTACAAGGGTTCTCTAACGCTTACAAAGGATCTCTAGGGTTTTTCCAAATATCTCTAGGACTTAGGTTTCATCAATTAAGGCTTGGATCCTATTATTTAAGGTTTAGTGATCTAACTTAAATCACGTTTTAACATACTCTCTAACTTATCACCTGAGTTTCTCAAAGGTCTATATCCTACTTCAATCGATCATATTTTCTCATTCTTTATTTGATGACTTCTCATTATATTCATTTGACATCAATTTATTACCAATATCATAGCTTGAGTGCTTCCAAATAGTCATGATTCCTTCTATTCTCTAGCCAATCATCTTCAAATGGTAATAATTATCGATCTATCTGTATTATTAAAGTTTATAATTCTTGTAATTTTCAACAAGTGATTTCTTTGATCCAATTCTTAAGCTAATTTAACTATTAATCGTTGGTTTTTTTTTCGTAGTTAAATCTATAACCACTAAATTCGAAAATCTTTAACTAAACCAAATAATATGATTAATTACATAAATATCATAACATGACATGATTAGTTTCTTGCTTTCCTATGGATATCTAAATCCCTATGCAATTATAATCATAAATTCGTAAGGTTTCCTAGCTCATAATTCTTTAGTTATTCATCACAAAAGTTGTATAAACTATTTCACCAAAGTGGTTAGGATGTTTTCACCATCATTTTTTAATAGAAAAACCTTATTCTGAGATCAATTAATATTCTCCAATTTGATATTTTTCCTCTTAAACGATCAATCATAATAACAATCTTATGATCATGAATGAGTTTATGCATGATCATCTTATTTTTTTATTTATTTATAATCATAAATATAATATATCTTATTCTCTAGTTTACCAATTCAACTATTAAGTTATCTACTTGAAATTAATACTTAAGAGGGTTAGAATAACTTAGCTCAGGATGGAAGAAATCTATTGTTAATTTTTTGTCGATGAAATCCTTGTATCCTTTTTACTTCTAGCTTATGGTCCCTTAATTATTCTTAAGATGGTGATGGTTTTGGATTTTTAATCGAGACAGATAAAAGAGAGAGTGAAAGATGGTAATGGTAAGTAATTTAAGATAAGGGGAAGAAATGATGGAATGAGTGGAGAAATTGATACTTTAGAGCGCTAATATAGAATTTTAACCCTTTGGGCTGAGTGAAAAGGCCCAGAGAGTCAAATCTTAAATTGGGAGACTAAGAGAGATTTAACATGGTGGACTTGGAGTAGGAACTGTTGGACCAGACCAACCCATCCGCTCTCAATCTTTCTCAAGGAGCTCATGCACTTAAAGAGGTCTTTCATGTGCCAAAGAGCCCATAGAGAATTCCATTAGGAAGACTTATTTTATCCATTGATGGTTGATGCAATTCAATGGATGTTATTAAAAGTCAAGCTCTATAAATACCCAAAGCTCTTTCTCACTTGGTAGAGTTAGAATTGGACAAAAACACCGCCGTATGACTAAAATACTCTTACAAAGAATTAAATAGAGCTCAGAGCAAAGACCACACGGCCTTTCCTCTTGAACTGTAGGGTCGACGCTTTATAGCTCCTTCGCCTATCACTAGTGTATTCGAGTTCCCTAAGATTGCCTGATCCTTCTCCCTACCATCTCGTCCTTAGTCATCTCTTATGTGTGCTTCCACGTCACTCTTTCGAGGTTGCAATCGAATCTACCCTACTATGTTTTGACAACTCTACTAGGAACAGAGGAAGTTGATAACTTGTCAATGGCACCCATAAGGAAAAGGACAGTTGGCTGACGTACTCACGACAGTAATCCTGATAAGGAAGAAATGATGCATATGGTGTAAGAAAATACTATAGCTTTGAATGAGTTCATTATAATGATGAATTGGTTCATGCCTGCTATGGGTACCTTTGCTACTGCACAATAAGATACGGTTTTCCTAAATCCTACTATTACTACGCTGCAATGAGCTTCCCAACTACCTCAATCATCTAATCTTCTTATAATCAATAAGGACATTGCTCCTGAAGATGATGAGTTGATTCTTGTTAAAAAATCAATTGTCATCGCAAACCCCCTCTTGAGGTGCTGGAGTTCACCCAAGGAGCTCTATACCATCACATTTTAGACCGCGGGTTGTAGCTGGCTATTAACTAGTATTTGAAACAGAGAGTACAAGAATCCATTTTAGTGGATTATAATAATCACATATTCCCTCTCATACCACCTTGGATGAGATCACATTTAACCCATGCAACGCCCGGCATCTCGACTTTCCTACCTTAAGCCCAAGCAATGCCTTTGCATCTCGGCTTCCATGTCATAAACTAAAGTAATACCTTGACATCTCGACTTCCATGCCTTAAGCAACGCCCTGACATCTTAGCCTCCACGCTTTAAGCTTAAGCAATACCCTGGCATCATGACTTCCATGCCTATGCTTAGTCTACACCCTGGCAAGTTGACTTGCATGCTTTAAGCCAGGCAATGCCTTGCTATTAAGGTTTCTACTTCTTAAGCCTAGGTAACACTCAGGTGCATGATAACATGTTAAGGCCTGAGAGAATTGACTCCTAAGCACATTACAAGACATTGTAGTTAACAAAGACAACATCCTTAGTAACTCATATTGGCAGTTAAGTATTGGAAAATTCAACCTTGACCAACAAAACCAATGATCTTCCCAAACAACTAATGCCACTATCGTGCTTAGCACGATTGAATACTTTTTCAAAAGGATTGTTTAAATAATAATCGTTGGCAACAAGAGCCTTACTCTAATGCGTTAGATGCTATAAGAGGTCCTTTAGATTAGTAGGTCTAAGTAAGCCTCATCTACATGATATTTCACAAAAGACCCTTTGGATCATATGAATCTAAGATGTCTTATAATGTTAATAAGCTTAACGACTTATAGGACATCGTGACTACCTTAGGAAGATTGGAAATCATTGAGGCATCTCCTTCTGAGGTACGAAGAGATAAGGGGAAGTCGATCCAAGTTGAAGAACCTGAATGTTCACTCATTGTGATATCTCTTTAATGTCTTGTAGCATTAGGAGTTTCTTGATCTCATAAGGCTTTACAACAAGGTAGGGTTAGGAACAACTGTTGACTCACACAAATACCAAGGGTCAATTTGTAGAAATATGTAGTGTAGCCTATGAAGAGAAATGGCTCATGCCCATAAAAATGTCATCTTTTTTACCGACGTCGACATGCATGCAAAGAATCCACATAATTATTAGCTTCTATATGCTGAAGGCTTGCTCGATGGATATCCTGTAAGGAGGGAATTCATAGATAATATTCCCTTATAATATCATGTCAGTGTACATTAATACACGTATGTAGTATTGATGCGAAACATATCATAAACATCACTATCACTTAGTATGAATCTATCTCCTAAGTGCGCGATATGACCACTAACTTAGAAATTGCTAACTGTTCGAGCTTAGTCTCCCAGGTGCATGAAACTAGTCCTTAAAGATGTCAATAAATAGTTCACTCTTCATAAGAGTGCATGCGCTTAACAATTAAGTAGGGTAATCTCCTTAACTAAGAATATGGTTATTTCAAGTAACATGATGCATATAGTTGCTTGCAAGCTAAAGCATTGCTCAGATGTACGATCTTACTAAAGACCTAACAAGTCATTAGAAGTGGTGCTAACACCATCCTACTTATTTCAATGAGTGCAACTAGATGGTATGCCTTATCCTAGGCGCATAATACCTTATATAAATACCATATATACTTCACAATAGACAACTAAAGAAATGACAAAGCGGAATAAGAAAGTCAATGATATTTTCATTTGTCAAGTACGTCTCTAATGTATAAATTATCATCAAATGAATTGTATAAGGAAATACAAATTGAATTGTAATACAACTTCAAGGCTTAATGACCAGCTTTCCAATTGAGTTAAAATCGCTACTTCTAAGCCTTCTTTCAATCTCAAGCTCAACTTCATTGAGCTTAGCCTTAAGTCAATCTCGTATTCAACATTGTCATGCAATCCAATACCTTCCAAGCTTCAGCGGCAGTAAGACCCATCTTACTTAGTTTGAATATGAAGGCATACCCTATGGCAACACTACTTACTAGACACTCCAATTCAGTTATTGATAAAGAATTCCTGTTCTATCAAAGAGCTTAGCAACTTTGCCAAGTAATGTCATAATATCGCTGGTCACTTCAATACATAGACAAATTGAGCCCAATAGAAGTCACCTTAATTCTCATGCATTTTTCTAATGAATGTAGAAGAAGAAAAGGTAATCTACCATGGAGATGGTAAACACCCATGATGACGTTATTGTTATTAAAACTCCTTGTTACATTGTTTTATGGCACATCAAGAACTAGGGAAAGTGGAGGTGAACATTCTAAATATCTACAAACAAACACCCATAGGGCTACTATGTATAATTCCCATGTCATCACCATATTACTCGCAATAAAGTAAGGCATCAGTTGTGTTTGACCTCGCTCCTATAGGTACACTGACTCATCACCATCACCATCACCATCATCCCTTCACTCTCATGCTCCCTAGATCATTTTCATAGCAACCATAAAAGAGTTGCAATTTCTTTTCTTGACCAAAAGCATTGACTGTAACAATATTTGTACATCCAAAGTGGGTCGAACTCTACATTAAATCTGTTGTAATCTTCTTCTTCCTTTATCTTCTTATTATTATTGCTGTAATTGTGCATCAAAGAATTAAAGAGATAATTTTTGGTTAAGTGAGCTTAAAATCGGTTTTAAAAACTTGCCTCGTAGCTTATACTCTTGGAATATGTGCATGTAATTAAGCCTAGTGATGCATGATTTTTCAACATTGGCTATCAGAGTAGGTCTCTAAGGTTAATTCTTAACCATATCTTAGAGAAAAGTTTATCGTTTTTGAAAGCACTAGGTTTACGTATTTTTGTGTGCTCAAAATGAGTTGTTTATTAATATAATTTAAGTCTTTTAGTTGAGCATCATATCTTTACAAATGACCTTTTAAGAATGCTTAATTGAATGAGTTAAGTTGCATTTAGTAAGTTGTTTATTACATATAGCTAGAACCTTAATTGAGTATTACACTTTATAAGTAAGCTTTTGCCCAAATCTTAATTGAGAGAGGGTTGACGAGGGAGGGGGAAGGGAAAGGGATGAGGAGGTGGGGGTGGGTTATTAAGTTGAGGAGGAGCAATGTTGTGTAATAATTATTCTCATAAAAAAGAGAGAGATTAATGAACCAAGATTGGTTACAATCTTGTTTGATGAGGACATGTATTACACAAACACTCCACAACTTAGTTAAGTTGCATTTAATAAGCAAAACTTGTTTTTGATGTGGTTGAGCTTTATTGTGCATATATGTCCGTGCATGGTTTTGCTTGTGTTTTTTTTGGTGACATGCATAGGGGAAACACACTAACTCATTAGTAGGAAAAAAGATAAGGCGCGATGCTTGGTCAATGGTTTTGGTCGAGGGGTAGATCAAGCCTTAGATTTTGGGCTCGACAAGTTTGATCCAAGGCATGAAAAGTGTAAAACCAAGGAGCGACGAGTGGAAAAAACAAGATGCATAGACTTGGTTGTGGAGAAATTTGAGGCACAACGAGTTTAGGGTGCAGTAAGTCTAGAGAGCAACAATTTAAAAAATAGCCGTTGCAGACTTTTTAAATTTGATCGTTAAAGGTTCTTTTGAGGGTAAACGGCTATGTTTTTAAAGTTGTTTTATATAGAGTGGTTTGGAGTGTTTTTTTATAGATGAAAATGAGAAAAAAAAAGAGTTAAAAAAGAGTAAAGCTTAACTTACATATATTATATAAAAATACTCCCTGTTTGTGTTTGTGTTTATTAAGTGAATAGTGTATATAGAGTGGTTTGGAGTGTTTTTATAGATGAAAATGAGAAAAAAAAAGAGTAAAGCTTAACTTACATATATTATGTAAAAATACTCCCTGTTTGTGTTTGTGTTTATTAAGTGAATACTGCCATTTGTGATAGTAGTGAGCTAATATAGTAAGACACTATTCACATATTTTATTTAAGTGTTCTAGTGAAGTCCTCATGTGTTAAGACACTTGCATGAAGTCCTATGTATGTGTAGGTGAAGTCCTATAAATGAGGCATTTGTGAAGTCCTATTTAAGTAGGGGTGTGCATGGTATGGTTCGGTTCGGTTCGATTTGCATCTTGAACCGAACCGCACCATAATTTACGTTTCGGTTTTTTTTTTTTTTTAAATTCGAACCTAACTATACGGTTCGGTTCATAATTTTTTTGAACCGAAAAAAAAAAAACGGTCCAGTACGGTTCGGTTTGCGGTTCGAACTGTTTTTCATAAAATAAAAAATATATTCTATCGAAAAAGTTCAATTACATATTTCTTATCACTAATGCAAATATAAACAATAATATTTAAAATTAATCATTTATCAAATAAACATGTAAAACTTATAGGAAGGAAAAGATTTCATCCATTATAAAATTATAACTATGACTAGTTTCATTTTTTTGAATTATCTTGAACTATAATGATATACTAGACTTATCTCAATATAAAACATAAATAATAATTTGTTATATGCTTCTAACTAACATATTACCAATTATATAAATCAATAAGTAACTAAATAATATAACTAGATTAATTAGTAAGACAAATGGAAAAGAAATATGCAGAAGTTAGAATACTAGAGGTTTAATTCTAAAATCTACCTTACTTATAGATAACATAACAATTAAAACATATTATAAAAATATAATTTTATTCTAATGAATAACACATATCTAAGTAAAAAAATTTTACAACAATTAATTTTTTTAAGTTAGAATACTAGACTTTAAATTCTAAAATTTATCTTACTTATAGATAACATAACAATTGAAACATATTATGAAAAATCTAATTTTATTTTAATGACTAACACATATCTAAGTAAAAAATTTTAAAAACAATTAATTATTTAAAAAAATTAATTGTTTTTAAAATTTGTGATATAGATATGTACCATTAATAAAACAATTAAGAGTAAAAATAATATGTTTAATTTTTTTAATGTAGAAAACGGTTCGGTTCAGTTTATGGTCCCAAACCGAACCGTGAACCGTTTGCTCTTCAATGAATCGAACCGCGAACCAAACCATTTCAAAAAAGAACCGAAATTTCGGTTCGGTTCGGTCCGATCCGGTTCTGTTCACGGTTCGATCGGTTTTTTTGCCCAGCCCTAATGTTAAGGAGAGATTGTTGTGAAGTCCTCTTTGTGAGGTAATTATTTTGTGTTGAATGAAATATGCGAAGTCTTCATTGAGTGATGCAAATTGTGAATCGTAGAGACTAAGGGATAAGTTGAACTCCATGTTAAATATGGTATAATCTTCTTCCCTCTTATGTTTGTATTATTATTATTGTAATTGTGCGTAAAAGAATAATGAGATAACAATTGGTTAAGTGAGCTTAAAATTGGTTTTAAAAACCCACCTTGTAGCTTCTGCTTTCATAATATGTGCATGTAATCAAGCCTACTGATGCATGATTTTCAAATAGGTTAGAGAAGATTGCACTATGATTTAATGAGGAGTTTAGTCCACCCTTTGGTCTCTACAATCCACAAACAGTTCCCCACCTAAATAGAACTTTACACACTTTATTGCAATCAACACTATTTGCTCTACCAGAGCTACATAATGCAATAACCAACATAATAACACACTTGAGTTGTGCCTTTAGAATAAGCACTCAAGCAACTATGCACCACTCAAGATTCCATAACTAATCACTCGCAAACTTAAGTGTAAGCTTTAAAAAGAATAGCGACTTAAGAACAAATGAGACTACACTTCTTTTCTTTCACTTTCAAAATAAAACAAATTACAAATCAAGCTTTAAAAGAGTCTTTACAAGAATTAAATAGCAATTACTAAGCTCTAACCACCCTCTTCAACTGCCTAAAGAGTTGTATTTATAGCATCCATAAAAATATGGTCATTGATCCTCTTTCCTCTCCTTTTCATGTGTAATAAAATGCTTTAATGGCTAGTTGAAAAATAACAGGTTCGAACTACTTGGACATTCTTCTACCAAATAGGCATTCTGTGCTCTAAAAGGTCTGGACTTTTTTTCAATAGGTTCGGACCTATTAATATAGCTCGATGCCATTTCATATTCAGGTCATATCGCTCTCATTGAGACTCCGATTAAAGTGATTTAAGATGCTACAGAAAGTTTTGAGAAAGCTTTATAACTTTTATATCCTGAGTTTTAAGAAATTCTAAAGAAATTAAGGCTAAAATATGTTTGTATCAAACCATAACATACAAGCACAAATGGAAACACATATATATTGCACATAAAGGCCTAAAACATCATAAATGTAATTTAATTATTTATTGTAACTTTACTATATCATTTTGTAATTTGTGCAGTGCATTTTCTCGTCAAAATCTGACTTGAACCCTTTGATTCAACATACTTTTTGGAGAAGTTACTTCCTTGATAAGTTATATCAATTTTCAATAATGATGAAATATTTGTTTATGAATTCTTTGAAATAAAATTAAGGTTTAGAGTTTAACTTAGTGTAATTCTATAGTTTAGGTTGTTGTTGTTGTTATTGAGGGTTTTTGAGCATGTTTTAGTGTTGTCCCATGGATTTCATTATTAGCTACTAATCTACAATTTGATTATTGATTATGCGAATTGCGAATACCTTACGGGGTTACAAGTTAAGTCTATCTATCCATCTATGTGTCTACACCTATATTATTAGTCAAAACTATGAATATATAGCTTTTTAAATTAATTATTTAGAGGACATTGAAGAGTTATTTATTATTCTATTGTCTATGTTCTATATTATTGATGTAATAC
Organism: Combretum micranthum; assembly: GCA_024138025.1. Classification (NCBI taxonomy): domain Eukaryota; kingdom Viridiplantae; phylum Streptophyta; class Magnoliopsida; order Myrtales; family Combretaceae; genus Combretum; species Combretum micranthum. The sequence continues at coordinate 2,709,476 of JAMXBD010000033.1, read as the reverse complement.
TCATCATTTAACTTTACACTATAATATATCATTAGTTAAGTGAGATAGATTTCACAAGCAATCTAACGTGTCTAATTTTATTACCACAATTTTAGCCATTATTTTATAAAGCTTCTCTTATTTCATTGCATTTAAACATTATTATTTAACCTATTTAGCTTATATATATGAATGAATTCCTACCAGGGATGGAATCTTGAAAAACCTATTCCTTTTCTTAATCATAGCATGTTAGCAAAGTTTTGAATATAATCTTTTAATATAACATAATTTTATCAGGCAAACTTTGCTATATATTAGGTCTTACTTTTCTCACATTTGTATTCAATTTTACAATATGATTTCACTACCCATATATTGTTATTTATTTATTTTCCTTAAAAATCTTCCTTTTGAACATTTTATTACTCTTATTCAACTTACTATGATTGATTTTTTCTATAATATCTTCCATTTGAGTATGTATTTGATGAACCATGGTTCTTCCAAGTATATAGCTCATTTTAGAGAAAGTTAGAAGGGGATTCATTAGCTGTAATTATAGTATTCTCCTTGATTTTAAAATACTCGACTCTATGGAATACATGCTTTCATTGGCTAAATGATCTTATGAGATCGAAGATCTTTATCTAAAAGTATTTTTCGAATTCCAACCATAAATTATTTACCACATAATGCACAAACATTCTCTTCATCCCATATTTTCTCTTCATTTTGGATAAGCTTGTTCACTTTTTACTATAATTTATAGGGATAATATTGCAAATAACACATGAACTTTAGCAAAATATATAATTAAGGATCTAAACTTTAAACTTTATCAATTTAGTACTTGAACTTTGAAGTTGATCAATTTGATACTTGAAAAATTTTGAAATTGATCAATTTAGTACATACGTAGGTATGCAGTGCATGAAAAGTTCTTTTAGGTGTTAAATTGATCAATTTTAAAGTTTAGGTATTAAATTAATTAATTTCAAAGTTCAGTTATCTAGTTGCATATTTTATCAAGGTTTAGGTATTATTTATGATAGTAACCCTAACTTACATGAAAAGTTCTGAGCAACAATAAGTTTTATTAGGAGTTATGGACCATAAGAAAAAAAATTTCTAACTTGCTTTACCATAAATAATTTTTCTTGGTGATATGTCTTCCTGCTAAATACTTTTTTAAAGCCATGGAGTGCATCATCATTTCTTTGCTTTTGTAAAGTTATAATTAGAAAAATATATTCCCTTCAGAATTTAACCCACAATAAATTTAGTTGAGAAATTATCTTCAAATAAATCTTCCTAAAAGAGCATCAATAAAATTTTTAAGATCTTTAAATCTTATGCCATTGCCACCAAGACTCATTTGCTTTGTCATATCACTCCACTTCTTTTGGTGTATTTTCCTAGGGTTTTCATTTCCTTCCCACCAGAACTTTGTCATCAAAGACGTCACATCGATAAAATATACCTAAGAAACTTGAATGTCCACAACAAGTAGGTTAGAATTACATATAACACTAACTTTATTAGTACTTCTTTATTAGCACAAGAATGAAATAGTTACATACATTTCCATCCTTGAAATTTGTTGAAAATCTACTCTTTCACAAAGCTATTGTAGCTATTTTCTATCTTCTCCATATAGAGGGCAACCTAAGATACACGCTAAAATTGTTGGAAGAAGGAAAACCAATAGTAGCTTTATAACTTCTTAGCATTATTCCAATATTATAGTTGAAAAGCATGTTAGACTTGCCAAAGTTATGGCTTATTTGGATACTCTATAATAGGCATCTAGGATCTTTTTCAAATTCACTAGATTCGGTACATTTACTTTGACCAAAAGTAATGAATTATCTATAAAAAAAATGATATAGTAATATCAGAAACACTTTTCAACTCCTAATTCCTTTAAGGTTTGTTGATATCTCTCATTATAGTTTTGATGATAACAAACAAAATTAAACGCTTGTAGCATGTTTGTTGAATTTGTAGGAAATATGAAAGACAAAAAAACAATATTTTTATCTTGCGTACATATAAAGTTATTAGAACATGGAATTAGAACCTTGAATAAGAATCATAACCAAATGAGAACAAATGAACTTTATTAGTAGGTTAAAGACCTAGTTCAACGAATCAAATATATTTGATCGTTCCACTAAAGTAGGATTTAATCCAAGGGGAAAATCATTTTATAACATTTGAGAATAATTTTTGAATTATGGTGAGTTGAATAAAATTAGAGATCAATATCTTAAAGTTATTCAGTGAACCTAGATGTGATCATATTATAAGGAACACCAAGCCATAGGGAAAGGATTGAAAAATGAATCTTCTATTTATGGAAGGGGATCTTTATTTTTATCCAATAATCAAATAAAATATACTGCCACCTAAAGTTGAGATTCAAGAAACTTCTCCAACAACTATTTTATCTAAGGAAGTTTTTCAAATTCAATTTGTAGCGAATCAATTAAAGGATTACACTAAATAGCTATTTGAAGATCATCTTGCCTTATGAAGAATTTACCCGTTATACTTGAAGCTTATAAATTTGAAACCATTTGAAGACCTAATGATAAGAAGTAAGACTGAAACAAGTGCGATAAAAAGATTATTTACATATTGTGAGAAAGCTCTCCAAATTTGGTAATGTGCCAAAGTATTGTTAGTTAAACATACATGAGAGAAACTCTACTTAGAACCTACTTCATTCTTAACTTTTAGCAGCTACATCATCATCCTCACTTGACTTTTCTTAGAAGAATGATAAAATTATATTTTATATACTATTCATTGAACAATTGATGATAAATTATTATCGATTTTATAGAAATCTAAAGGAATTAGTACTTAAGTATTCTTAATTTAATATTTCAAGTCATGAATTGCAAATATATAACATTTGAAGGAACTTTGAGCAAATTTGATGAAGAAAAGAATGAAGGCCGAGCAAATCAAGGAGTAGGCTGCTGGCCTTCAATATCAACAAAAGCAGCCTTCATTGATCAAACAAACACCGTCGGCCTTCATCAGCAAAATCTCATCAGCCTTTAAAAATTACATATATGCCGATAACTGGAAATTCAACACCATCAACCTTGAGTCGGCTTTGCAAGTGTACAAAATCGAAATTTTAAGCATTGGCTTCAACACTGCTATCCTACAAAGCAAACTTTAATAGTCTTCATTTTTTGAATGCACGCTGGCATTAGAAGAATCGAAGCCACTAGCCTTGGACTGGCGTTGCTCATCCATAGATTCAAAAACATCAAACCAACATCAATGCTGCTAGCTTGTCAACCAGCCTACATCATACACCACCTCTATGTTGCTAACATACATTGTGTAACTGCCGGCCTACATTGCAACTGATGAAATTCTTTTGATTTTGCTTATAAAACTCCTAGGGTTATTGCATAGAAAGAACACATGAATTTTTCATATCAGATTAGAAACCTTAGATTAGATTTTTAAGAGATTTTTCTTTTTTTGTTCCAAAAAGTTGTTGATTGAGAAGATTAGAATCATATTGAAGATCAAAGACGAATTGTTGAAGTTTTGCAACAAGAGTTTCATACATTTGTGATTGAATTGGTGAATTATGATCTATTATTTTTATGCAATTTCATTCATTGATTTTACTTTTACATATGAATTATCTTGTTGTAATTCCTTTGAGTTGCTATTGCTTGAATCAATCCATGTTGTTCTAAGTTTTTATTGTGGGAATATGATGAAACCCTAAGATTGCTAATAGAATGATTTTAATTATGTTATAGAATTGTTAGATATGTGGGATATTCATGTTGTGATTTCTACTATAAATCGTGTTTCTTAAATAAACTAGGTTTATAGGAACCTTGATATCTCTGAAAAGAAATTAAGTTTCTTAAGAAATTCTTAAATTTGGGTTAAATGGCGATTGTGGAAATGGTGGTATTTAATCTGATTTAGAAATTATTTTAAGAGTTTTATGCAATGTTTTGGATTAGTTTCTCACTAAAGAATTTGGAGAAATTGATTTAGGGCATTAGTCAATCATAAAATTGGAAGATTCATGATTGTGAATTAGATTCCACTGTTAATTTATGTAGCGGAAGCTAATGAATTAATTGGTGGTTTTAAAGATTTTAAAACTTGGAAAAGGATTAAGATCTTTGACAATTTCATATGAATATCCACATAGTTAATAGTTATTATAACATGATAACAATCTGATTAGTGAAACTAGGGTGGATTCTTTTTTTCCCACACTCAATTAATATATTTATCTCAAACACTCTCTCTACTCTTAGTGATAATTGTAATCTAGGCTTTGTAGTAGTAAATTAATTAACTCTCTCAATCTTGATTACCTAAATAATATCAGAAGTTAATACCTGTTTAGTAGTTAAGTAATCCTCATGGGATTGATACTCTATTCATCACTTTATTACTTAATCTAACCCGATATACTTATTGGAAGAATTCGCTTTTATTATAGATATATTTACAGTGGATCAAGGAACTTTGCGGTTTTAATATTCTTGTTTTATTGTAAACTTTGTTATAAAATTATGATAATTGAAAGGTGAAAAAGGCTACTGTAGAGCTATGTTAGCTTAGGTTAAGCTAGGGAGACGGTGTGTTTGGTTACATTGCTATCAAAAGCAAGACTCTTTGTACCTTATTCAAGTTTGATTATTAGGTTAGTGGAACAACTAGTGTGGATGACTGATATCCCAGCGTGGAGTTGGAAGAATGGATTGACGCATAAAGCGAAACCACTATACACAATTGCTTAATTTCTCTCTTACCTTATATATTTTAATTTCCACATTATACTTATACTTTGATAATTTGTGTTATTATCTAATAAACTATCAGAACCTTATATTTATTAAATCGATAGAAGTAAGGTTATCAGGCCATCACCTAAATAATAATTTAAGAGGGTTTATAAACTATTTTCAGAATCTAATTAAAGGAGTTCTCAGAATCATTATAAACGACTTTTGACAAAGTAATCTTGTTTGAAAGTTAATCTAAGAACAAAAGGCTTTTGAAAAAGAAAAATTGAAAGTAAGCAATTCATCCCCTCTTCACTATTTGATGCTTTCATTAGTAATCTTGATAAAACATTAGCCACTAGAAGGAAAAAAGATAAGTGAAAGAGAAATCTTTGTGCCTAATCTCCTTATTTAGTCTAAATTTGCGGACTCTTCTACCATTAGGCGGCAACCTATAACTTGTTGATTTAATGTATGCCATCAGCCGCTTAAACCTTATGCTAGTAAATCCTGTTTTGTAAAGGAATTTCTCCTAGAAGACCCAATCAACCTTCTTTGTTTCATCATATCTATCTTCATGGTATATTTGTATTTTCTATATGCTCTTTTAAATTTCATAAAATGAAACACTTCAAAAGCTATGGCTATATTGTTTTGGACTAAACGATCTAAGATAAAAGCACTTTGATAAGATGGGTTGATATTGTTCAAAAAGCGTTTTAACCAATTTACCAAGACCTTCGAGATGGTTTAAAGTGAGAAATTTCAACAAAATAATTGTTCTAAATTGGTTCAACTTTTTAGGATTATTTTTACCTTTAGGAAATAAAACTTGATCTCTTTAATTGAAAGATAAAATGATAGGTACTTGAATTCATAAATGGGGATATCACTTCAAAAATTGATGATTTAATAATTGTTTAATTAAGTCCACAAGTTTGATCAACTTCTAAATAGAAAGCAGAAAGTCTCATTTGCTCCTAAAATTTTGAATTGAATCGAAGTTTGAATTTAATATCACATTATCTCAAATCAACTTATTTATAATCGTACATACTCTTATTGTATAAGAGTGTGCAATGGAGCATTTATACAAATGATAGTTTTTCGATCTTGACGTCACCTGGGTAAAAGTAAAAGTTTGTATATTTCAAATGTCATTTTTTTACAGGTACATTTAAGGGCCCGGTGAACGGTGTCCTCCCTTTGCTCATGGGCAGTGTTTTATTATGTCTCATCCAAGGAGGCAAATTCTTTGGCACATCATCATTCCTCGCTGTGGTATTTACCATTTAGGTTTTCAAGAAACAAGATGAGTTCTTATTCAATTATTTGTTTAATGTACACATGATATCATGATTTTTGGCAACAACAAGGATTAGGCTCATGATTACCGAATGGTTTTAGTGCAAATTGGATGTTTTATTATTAATGCTTTGGCTGCCTTTCACGCTCTGTTTATCATACTCCATTAGAAATTGTCTTATACTTTCATTTTCTTTGTTAGTTTATGTGATCCAAGAAAAAAATAGAGGAAAATTGTGAATGATCATTTAAACTTTAACCTTCTTGATAGGAATGTAATGCACCTTTAAAAACTTAAAGTGTTCTTTCATTGGCTCTAAAGTTTAATAAATTGACAATATAAGAAAACATTTTTTTTGTTAATAAATAAATATATATATACCAAGGTAAAAGCCTAAAGGGTATTAGAATATATGTTAATTAGTATGATAGATATTTCTTCATCGAGGCTTAAGTATAATTTGGTTATATGCAATATCTGAAGGTTTTTTACGGATTTATTAAAGTTTAGAAGATATTAAAAATATCTTTTAAGAAGTTTAACGATAAGCTTACCCATTGGATGTCTCTTAAACAATAATAAACCCTATCCAATCGTTCTTAGAATACTTACTGAGAGAAGTCTTTTAAATAATAGCTGTGATATACACTTTTTTTTTTTTCTTCTTTCGAGGATAAGAAAGAAGGAGGAGGGGAAAAAAAAAGAAACCTAAATGGGGCATTACCATTTAAACATGTATTTGTTTTTTTTCTAGCAAGATATAGACTATATGCCAACAGAATGCAATATAAACTAATGGCTACACGTCTGCGAGCCAACCACTTATGAATTGGCAGCGACCCATTTTTATATGCTAAGTGCACATTATCTAGACAATCATGATGATGTTTATGGTAATTAATAAGCCAACACTATGCTATACATGTCACTATAATCTAAATCAAATATCTTTTCTTTGAAAAAGGAGAGCAAGAGGGTGTTTATGTAGGGGACCCTAGCATGAAATGTGGAACAAGAGCTTCCGCACAAACCTAGAAAGAAATTTGTAGGAATATATATATATATATATATATATATAATGAAAATCCTAAAAAGTAAAAGCACTAGTTAAGATATCAACTAAACAAGCTTTTTAAATTTTATTTATTTGTCTTGTTGAAAATGTGAAATTTTGTCTGTTTTTCTTTTATTTTAATTTGATTAATTTCCTTAAAATACTAGTATTCGTATTACTAAACTACAACAATCTTGACTTTTAAAATTATTTTTCAGTTATTAGCAAATGTTTTAAATGTCTAATGAAAAAGGATTTAATTGGCATTACTCGTGATTATATGTTAGATATTTGTGATATATAAATACCATATATACATCTAAAAATCACATATAATAGTTGTTTTAAAAACTCTTTTTTTATTTTATCATTGTGTAAAAAATTCTTCATTTTTCCCCCCAATTAACAAGACTTTCCCTCGATACCTAACAAATATAAAACTAAAAGGCAAAAAAGATGGAAAAGTGCCACGGAAACAACAAACAACGCACATGCAATTTCTATAGTTTATCCTTTTTTTTTTCTTCTTTTCTGGCTCTCACACCCATTAATCATTGCACGGAATGAAAAATATTAGCAATGGGGTAGGACCCTTGCACCATACGGGATAGTGGATTCCAACATCAAAAAAGAACCCATCCAATAACATTCCGACACGTAATATCGGACCATGTGCATGTGTTTCTTAATCCATCTATTAAAACGCTTTAGATTGCAAAGGCTCGATGGCGGACAAAACATGATTAATTCCCGCTTGCGCTGCGCTCCTTTAATTTCGAAATTAAAATTTCAAAGTATTCTCTGTTCAATTCCTTCGAAAAATTAAAAAGATTGCTTTTGTAGTTTAGGCTGTACTAATAAATTTAAATGCACAACTCATCCAGATTATATTCGAGATTATATAGAATTCTACTTGAAAGGCATATCTTTTTCCATTTTTTTAAATAAAAAACCATTGAAATAATTAAAAATGGTGAATATCTAATCCATTACCTAAATTTTGCTTATTTTTATAATTAGCTATATGAAATTTAAAAATATCAATTAATAATCTAAAATTTATTTTTGTAATTTATTATTTGAACTTTGCAAAACTTTATAAGTAGCTACCTAAACTTTATTTATTTTTTCAATTAAATATCTTATCTAGGTATTATGAATGAATTTGAAAAGTTTGTAGGCAACAAAGTGACACTTCCACCCCTTAGATTATTAATTGCACAAATTAACAAAGGCTTTTCTTTTTTTTTTTTTTTTAATTACAACGAGAGAGGAGAATTCAAACCTAGTACCTCTCGCTCAAGAGACCTAAAGATATACCACTAGACTATAAGACCATTGATAAATTAATAAGGTTTAGACATTAAATATTACATTTACCCATAGTTAAAATCATACTAATATTGTTGTCTTAATTTTGTTTATCATACACATGTAAATTTTTTCAAAAGGGGTAAGATTTGGTGCATGCATTTATGATCGAAAAGCTGAAAATATTAATGGAATTTCGAAATCTCGTGGATGGCTAATCTTTATCCCTAAAAAATATCCTATTCCTATCCAAGTTATGAGTTGCAATGCTATACGACAAGAGACATATTGGGACTGGCAGTCACCATGTCCGTGACAGTTTATGGTTACCGTTTTCGGTTAATGGCAAGGGTTACAATCAGTCAATGCAACAGTCATTTTCAATGTTAATTTGTATATTTATCAATATTGAGTAGTCATGTAAAGAGTCTTTTTCCCCTCAGCCGACAATGGAAGCAAAGGACGAATTAGGAATGGAGTATAAAACTCGATTTGTCCCGATATCCCAATAAATATCTCAAAATCCGTTTTTAACTTTATAAAATTTTTAAATGTGTATGAAACTAGTCCCGATAGGTTTATGTGATTTTTGGAAACTAATACATGATAAGGTATTGAATTTTTATTTAAACACTTCCTAATTTCTATGAAAAAACATATATTCTTAAAGCTAGATTATTTGCATGACATAATAAAGTAAATGAACTTCATCTTACAAACTCTCTTGTGATAATGTGAAATATTAAACATGTTAAAGCTAGAGTACACATTGGTTCGTCTTCTTCCCATTGGATACTAAAATTTTCCCAAAGCTCTAGTTTTAAAAAAACTTCTACAACCTTACAACCCTATCTCACCTTAAAGAAAATATTTAGAATCAAATCACTTTGTAATGTATGTATAAAATACAGATAAGAAACGGATGTAGATTAGATACATATAAGATTCAAATAAAAACCAAACAATCCAAACGAAGCTTAAGCTATATCATTGATATTAAAACCAAATACAAGTAATGATGGATGAAAGCAAGTATGGTAAGCTAGTATTCGTCCCGTACGAGAACCTTTTTTTTCTTCTTTTTAATTACTTTTTATTTTTATTTTGTGGAGACATAGGAGGATTGTTGTACTCCAACTCCAGTAAGGTCTGACCAAGTGAAACATTACAACGAAAAAAATTTATTAGAATTTAGGAAAAATTACAGAACTCACAAAAAAATAAAAAAAAGTACAATGACTTAGTCTTATAGTTGATTATTACTTATGTTGCTGGTCAACTCAACCTAAACCGCTGAGTCAATTAAATTCATCGATTAATATATCAAAAAATTGTACTAAAATTGATAGAAAGCGGTTTTATAGTTTGATTATTCATAAAATAATGAACATTAAAGTTTATATTATGTTAATTATTTGAAAAAAAAATAGTTTGTTTTTTCACCAATCCTTGTTTAGTCATAATGAATTGGATTATGCTAAGAATTCCCAGCCCGTTTAATGAATGGTCAAAGGCCATCATATTTAACTCTAATTCGTCATGATATACAACCACAGTGGACATGTCTAATGATATAGAAGAGCTAGTTTTCTTAAAATTATATATAAAACAATTATATAGTTTAATTAAATATACTGGCAATAAAAGTTGTAAGAATTAGAAAATATGGTTGTCGTAAAAAGTAAAAACACCATCACTGCATTCCCACTACTTTTCTACCCACTTTCCCAAATTTTGGCAATTGAAATTCTTAGTGATATTAAGGTGGAGTTAAAAATAAGGAGTATTTACTAATTAACATAGATAAGATACTAGGTCTAGACATAATAGTTCTTTAAATTTGTTCTTTCAATCCAGAAAGGTTTTAGTGGTGTTACATACCGCATGTAATATACACATAATAAATAATTATCAGTAGAATTCTAATACGTGATCTTATATTATAATTACTTTAAAAATTATATATGATCTTATTCGTGTGTTAAAGTACAATTAATAGTTATAAGTTCCGTGTATACACACGTGGTATGTACTGTCTATTGTATAATTTTCCTCTTCAATCAATAGTTTGGTATTGATTTTCGAAAAGCATCAGTCCTAAATCAGCTATTTCACAGAGCGGGTCTACTTTCTTTGATTTTCTTTAAAAAAAATCCCGATTCCATTATTCGGTAGTTCGGTTTCAGCCAGGTTCTGAACCGGCTCGTGAGCAGGGGTTCTTAAGACCCTGAACCTGTGTGGTTGACCAACCTTGTGAAATTGTATGTTGTTGGTGAGGCAGATAAGCTTCTTTAAAATATTAACATTAAAAATTAATGAATACACTGAACATATATATTTTTTAGGTCTAATTTTGGAATCTTCTTCAATCACCTGCCGATTAAAGCTTTCTAAGATTAATCAGTTCCCTGGTGCTCTGGAATCAGAATAAACGTCATTGCATCAGCTGACTTGTGCGTTTAGAGAGCTCCAGCATTGCATTAAAGTATAGAGTAAATATAAAAATTAAAATCATTATGTGTGTTGTTGGTTTTTCATTAATAGGAGATCTATATTTTTCATTTTAATAAAGCAGTGATCCATAATTATTTTTTTATTATTACAGTTGCTTAAGGCATACGTATTGCATTCTAATTGGTCCTAAATGAACAAACTTGACTAAATAATATTACTAAATAAATTTAATTAAATGAATTTATTAAAATATATACGTAAATTAAAAAAAATGAAAAAGGTCGGTTGAACTTAGGGTTTCATTTACATACCACCATCTCAATTAATTTTTTTTTGCCATATCTTAGGGATTTTAAATTTTTTTAGTCTTAAACTATCTTTCATCCCTGTACTTATTATTAAAACTTATCTTTAAGAATCCAAAAATATTACACTATAACACCCTGCTGAGGGGATAGGTTTTGAATTACTATAAATTTTGACATGGTTAGTAATGTCATAAAATAGGTTTTAAGTATAATTTGTGAACCTACTTAATGAGTTTCGAATCCAACAAATATTATATTTCTACTTTCAAAATTTTATATAGCAATGAGCAGGGTTAATTCACAGAGATTGGTAAAATTTATTTCTATTAGAGATTAGAAAAAAAGAAAAAAGAGGGGTTTTGTGAAATCAAAGAAAACTAATTATATCTAAAGCAGTAAACAAAATTAAAAGATTAATTCAATATCAAAGAGTTCCTAATCAAAGGTATAATTACAGTTGAGTTCATAGAATTGATCATTGATGCAAAGATTTTGCTCTTTATCTTGATAAATTGGTTATAGCTGTTAACAAGATCTAACAACTTATCTCTCTTTACCTTTTCGGTAATCAAAACATTTTTTTTATTATTTCTCTTATTGAGTAAACACCTAAATAAGCTCTTAGGGTTTAATCTATCAATAGCATGAGAACAAGAAAGGCTACCAATTCAAGCCAAAAAATCATAAGATGACCTATTTAGACTAGATTATATATCCTCATAACACAAACCAATTATCTATCATATAATCATCATGCTATTGTGTCACACATATTAGAACAATCGAACAATTATGGATTCAACATTCTAATTGACAATATATTACCTTGCTAACCGAACAAACGGGTCCTAATTTGTATCAATCAAGCAAAATAATAATGTCAAAACAATAAGAAGATATATAAATACCCAAATATAAAGAACAAAACAAATAATTTAATTAGATCTCACAATCCTTGAAGAACCAAACTTGCAACAATTCTTTGGCTAGAAAATGGAAATTTAACCACTCATAATCATGGGAATCTTCTCTCTAGGGTTTGGGAGTTTTTTTTTTAAAATTTTTTTCTACTGATATAAGATCCGATGGAATGGGGATTTTGATACAAAATGGATGAGTAGACAATTTGCAAGCAAATTGAAGGAAAATCAAGAGATAGGACTTAGGCTAGCTATTTCCAAATGTACCCACCGGACACTGGCAGTGTTGAAACAAATTTGAGGCAGCCTTAAGAATTTTTTACTATGCATAGGCTACGTCGACTCAAAGCCAGCACATTTCTTCTCCAGCAGCTGGCATATGTTTTATCAATTAAATGCTGGTAAACTTTGCTTATCAAAGTAGGCGGCATTGATGCAGGTGTTAATGTTTTTAGTTTTGTGAATAGCCTAGGTCGGCTCAAAGTTGGTGGTGTTGGTTCATGAATAGCTGACGTATAATGTTTGACAAAAAATTCTAAGAGCTAATCACTAGCAACTTTCATGCTTACATTGTTAGCTTTAAGGCTACGCTGGACTTACGCTGATGGTGTAAATCCTCCTAGTGTCATGTGTACAGATGAATTTTGAAAGCTGATAAATTATGCATGAAGGTCGATATTGTTGTTTGTTCTGTATTGCCAGCGTTGATTTGATTCTGATGAAGGCTGTCTTTTTTCATTATAGGCTAGCAGCTTTCTTCATATTTTGCCGGCGTTGAATGTGCTTGATTCCAATCTTGCACAAAACTCTTCTAATTTGCATTATAATTCCTTTAAAACTTGAAATATCACATTAAACAAAATTAAGTACCAATTCTTCATGGTTTCTATAAAATTAATAACAATTTGTATGAGTCTTTGAGTAAAAATTGAGTATAATGTGTTTTTATCAAAATCCCCCATAATTGAACTTTTGCTTGTCCTCAAGCAAAATAAAAACACAAATGAGATTTGTCATAGATTGTACTAATTTTCACTTTTACAAATTCAAGCATCTTTTCTAAATTATTACTTACATTGCTAGTGCCTACCGCTCTAACCAGACTGGTTACATGTAATTATATTACCATAATCAAAATTCAATAGCTAATATAGACAAAACAAACTTTAATCCTAATTTTTAGCAAAAGAATCTTTTGTCCAAAAGTAAATAATCAATCTAGTAAAGAAAAATACCCATTTAAACTTTACTGGACATTAGAAAGCATATAGTCCTACCAACACAGAGTGAAAACATGTGGTATCTACTTTTCCCTAGATTTTCTCTCCATTTATTATAAATCTTATTTCATTTGGTACTTCAGCATTCAATTTCTTTTGATTCATATAATCACATTTTTTTTTTTAAAGTTCAAAATTGAATTTTTGACTTTCCTCCTTCTCGTTATAAAGTGTGTATAAGGAGATAACAATACCTGAAATGACAGTTTCAATTTGGAGTTGGGGAGGTTAGGGGATTGGCTAAAATTTTTGTTTGGGCAAGTCTAAGTGTTATGTAATTGCAGCTCTTTTAATGCCTAAAGGATATGTGTGGCGTACTTGTGGTTAGCTTCAAGCAATTATTGCATAGCATGGTAAAAATTCGAGGTAAATTTTCTCCAACCTATGGGAATGCTGTGGTTAGTTTTTATTGATTTTAATATCTTTATGATGTTTAATAAGATTTTATTTTTAGTTAACATTTAAAGAATATCCTTTGAATATTGTTCAATGTCTTTTACTAAGATTTTTCTTTTACTCTTTTTAATTTTAATATCATTTAATGTTTGTTTTATATAAATCTTTAGTCTTTTTTATTTATTATTTTTTGCAGCTTTTGTTATAAATATATGCCCTAGAAATGAGTTAATAAATTATCATTAGAAATACATAAATTTTTATCTGCATCTGTTTTTCACAAATATTTGTTATAAAACGACAAAAATAAAATACTAAAACAACTAAAAACATATCAAACAATCAAAATCTTTAAATCCATAAACTATCACCCCCCCACTTTTATGAATCTTATAATGTAAATTCACATAACATGCACATAACTATTTCCTTCGAAAACCCCACATCATAATATTCAAGAAGCTGTTCTTTTCTTTTCAATCATGGTACTTTCACGAGTGCGTCTTAGTTTTGACAAGCGGATGAAAAAGCAGTCATGGGTTTGGTTAATGCTCTAGTGAGTACTGAGTAAGTCCTAAAGCCAGCTAGCCCATAGCCTAGATCAAGAAACTCGGATGTCTTTTCATTCTTTGGCTCCAGCTCAGCACTTGCCACATGACCCCAAATGCAATAAGGACAAACGTTATTCGGAATTTCACTAAATCAAACAGAAATAACTCGAAGCGTACAATTGTATGAACGTAATAAGGAACGCTCATACCGCCATTAAATTATTAAAATAAGTATAAAAATTAATAATAGTATAAATTTTAAGGATTAAGTGATATACAGTAACTATAAATTACGCCGTCTTGGAACAGCTTGCTTAATTAATGTGTGAAGACACGAAAGCATGGTCTATTTTTTTCTTTTTTCTTTTTATATTTTTTGTATTTAAATTTTTTAATTTGCAAAAACAATTGCTTTATAAGATTCCTCCTCCACTACTCTCCCTTTCAACCCCCTTATTTTCTCAGGGGTACTCTCCACCAAACTCCGTTCCGTTCTCTTTCTCTCTCTATATCTCTCCTCTCTTTCTCTAATCTGTTGGATTATCATTTTCATTCCACCAATTTCTTGTTGATACCATATCACAATCCTTCTTAATTTTGATTAATTTCAAAGGTAATCACTAAAATCTCTCTCTTAATCTTATATCAATTCTAACTTCATATCACATGTTCCTTCACTTTATTTCTTATCAATTCAATAAATTTTTGATTCATTTCTTCAGTTTGATGTGCTTACATCCTACAAGAATATGTTATGGATGATTCACTGATTTGAACTTGATTCAGGTGTCGAGAATCGGTTCGGTCGCTGAGAATCGGAGCTTCTCGAAGAGGAAAGACAAGAATCTATTGCATCAATAATGGTATTAAAACACTTTATCTCATCAATTTGCTTGGAATTATACACCGAAAAGACTGTCACGCTTTGATTCTCCGAATCACTCATTACTTGTATTTTGCGGATTTAGTTTGATTTGAATGAGTTCCTATTCTCCGGATTATTCATTCATTACGAACTGTTGAATTTGATTCACCAAATCATTGACTAGACGAAGTTCTTGATTTTCACGATTTCGATCGAACACTCGATGAATTTCTTGTTTTATAAGTAATAAAACAAACAGTTCAATTCGAATCGAATTGATTTAAATGAATAATAGGAATTGCTCTTTTTTTCTTTCCTTTCAATTCAGGTTCATTGAGGAACATCATTTTAGCCAATCAGACCGAACCGAACAGAACCAAAACTCACAGAAGAGATTAAAGGAGGATACAGAAGACATAGCAGATGGCTTCATCGATAACAGTATCGAATCCATTACCAAGCAACGTAACCGATCGATCATCACGCGAAACGCGACGCAAGAAGAGGAAGTCCAAAGCCCTAACGCACTCTCAAACACGCCCTAACAACCAACCGCAACAACCACTGCACGGGAACTGGAAGTCACCAGTTCAGCAACAAAACTACTCATCCAAGGTCCTCCAAGCCCTATCCGACGTCCGGCTCGGTGGCAGCTCCGCCAACGGCTCGACCTCCGCTCCTCGGCGAGGTCGAGCCGTCCGCGAAGCTGCCGACAGAGCTCTAGCCTTCGCCGCGAAAGGTAAGACGCGATGGAGCCGTGCGATACTGACGAGCCGGCTTAAGCTGAAATTTAGGAAGCAGAAGAGGCCGAGATCATCTCCGGCTTCGTCGGCTGGGACGAGCCGTGGAGGAGGAAGGAAGCCGAAAGTGAGCGTGTTGAGGCTTAGAGGTAAGAGCTTGCCGGCGGTTCAAAAGAAGGTCAGGGTTTTGGGGAGGTTAGTGCCGGGATGTAGGAAGGAGCCATTGCCGGTTATATTGGAAGAAGCGACGGATTACATACCGGCTCTGGAGATGCAAGTTAGGGCTTTGAGAGATTTGGTTGAGCGTCTGTCTGCGGTCGGGTCGAGTTCGAATTCTGAGTCTGGTCCTAATGCTGAACCGAATTCGAACTGAAAAGGAGTTCAGCTCGGTTCGGTTTTTTTTTATTACTTTTCACTTTAATCTGTTTCATATATATCACTTTCGTTAATTTTCGCTTTTTTTTTTCCACCCTCCCTCTCAATCTTGTTAAATATATGTCTTCTTTTACTAGTTTTACTTTTTTTTTTTTTTTTTTTCCAAGGTAATTAAATCGTTTTATTATGCTATTTTTCTGATTTTTGGGCGTTTTGTTCATGTTATATGATAACGCATCAATAATGAATCGAATATTCGTTGCATTATTTGGTTGTTCAATGCTATCCATTTTCCCTAAAGCTGATTGGCGCTGCTGTTATAGGTAAAGTGTACTATTCATGATGCTTTCTAGTTGAAATTGATATGAACCTTCTCGTCTCACATGACTGAAGGTCTTTGGGTTGGAGTCATTGGTTACTAAGAGGGTATCTATTATCTATATCATTAAGGTGTTTTATCCGATTAATTTTTTTGTAAATTTTGCTATATTCTTTCTTTAAAAGTTCGTTGATTTATGCAAATGAAAGATGGAGTTGCCTAAAAACTGAAAATTGAACCATTAAAAATTGTTAATTGGATTGTCCTAGTCTCAAGGTTTGGCATTTTATGGGAGAATGTCAAGCTCATTGAATTGGTGGGCGGCAACAATGGGTAAAACAGGAGACATAGGAAGTTGGGTTTTGACAAGATTGTATTGGTGGTGATAATGCAGTGGGTTTATTATCTTTGTGTCACATGCAAGAATGTGATGTTGTCTGGTGAAACACATAAAGCAAAAAGGAGTAGCTTCTGTTTCTAAAATGCTCTTAACATATAAGCCTAAAGGCCAAAGGGTAAAAAGCTAAGCTTCAAATTCAATGCCATGACAGTGTGCACAAGCACAAGGCAAGCATTAGTTTCAGGCTTTTCACAAGTAATTTGCCTTTCTTTATTGGATCCAACTTTTCTTAGTGTGAGGGTTGAATATAACTTTAGATAAAGCTTGCCACTAGAGCATTCGATTAAAATGTCTCTTCGATATCACTGTCCTTATCTAATAGATCAATTATATTAATCTTTGCTTTGAAAAGACTCATTATTAACTTAAAAAATATTTAAAATTGATTACACATGTTATAAAGAATAACAGTATAAAAGCTAAAAAATTTTCTTAACTTTATAGCAAGTTGCATGAAATATCGTTTGATGTTTACCCTTACTTGCTTCACTGGGTTTCATGGAAGCACAAGTGATAAGTTCTAATTTCATGAGATTGGTTGGTAATTTTGATATTCTGATGAATTGACCACATGCTTTTTAGTTTCGAAGCTTGGAGCATAATCAATGGTTCTAACATTCGCTTTGGTCTAGCTTTGTTTGTTATATTACAAAGTCCACTTGAAATATTGCTAAGACTCCAAATCTCATAGTCACACAACTTTAATTACTCACTACTTAGTGTGATAGAAGAACCATAACAAATGAATGTAAAATTTAATTATCTAATAAAGTCTTGTAGTGGAAAAGAGAACGTTGATTAGTCATATTACGTTAAAAGCCGGACATATACCTAAAAGTTAAATTGCTAGGGGGTAGATTTCATGTGGAAATTGATTGTCCCTACTCCTTAGGTAGGGTAATGATCTCTCAAATAGTGACACATATGCTCCTCAAATGGTCTTAAGAATTGAAAAATCATAATGGAGGAAGTGCCTAGAAAAGTTTCAGTTAAAAGCCATCATCATCTGTCTTGAGGAGGAGAAAGGGGGACCTTTAGGTTTTAGTAGGTTGGCACTAATGCCTCTATGTCTCAATTCTAATGAAAAGAGACAATCCTCTCATTTTCATTGCCATAACCATATTCGTGCACACGATCGTTGTTGGTTTCATCACCTTCAACATTTAACAGTCACTGTACAGTATGACCAGAAGTGTATGAGCCAAGAATGAATTCAAAGCTAGTATAATAATTTGACATATGATTAGTTTGGATTTGAACATTGTGGTCTTGGATTGTATTTTTACCAAAATTGGATACAAATATGATAATAATGTAACTTTTTATTTTAGGCTAAAATTTATTATATAAATAAGTTGGACTAAGCCCATGATTTATTTATTTTGAATTCTTGGTTTAGATGGAGTGGTAAAAAGAATCTGGTTCATAATTGGAATGATTTATAAAGATTTGAATTAGTAGGTTCGAAACAGGATTGTCGGACTGGTATGTCTACCTTCAACCTATCTTAGATAGACTTAAGCATTAAGATAAATATGAAGTGGGTTTACTATATCTTACTTGCTAATCGCTAAGACGATCCAGTAGTTACCTCAAGTTCAAAAGGATAAAAATATTATCCATTCTTCCTTTCCAAAGATTAAAGAAATGGTGCTCTATTGTGCAAAATCTACTCTTAAGGATCAAACAGGCAATTTAGTGACTATCAAACCGTATTGCTCAGAACTATAAGATCGTCAATTATGGTTTCCTTAATTCTATTAAATGTTATTTGTGTATTCAAGATATTGAGATTACTTGTTTCTTCTCCTTATTCTCTCCTAATCATCTCATCAGATATCACTCACTCATCATCACATGTAATGCGAGACTGGTGTGATACCTATGTGACCATTTAATCAGATATATACATCCACACATTCATAAATTTTAGTTTTTCTACTTTTAACACAATTATTTTTCTTAAATCTTATATGAATGATCAACAAAACGCCCAAAAACATTAGGAGATTGAAAGATGAATGCAATTTGGGGTTTTTGCTCCCACATGTATCTCATGTACCAATGTCATGTTATATGATTAAGTGAAAATAAAGGTATATAAAGTATAAAAAGGTCAAAAGATATATGTGTTATAATTGATACGTTAAAAGAATATGGTTTATGGAATGGATAAGAAAACAAGATGGTATATTTCTAATCGGATACAAATAAGAAAAGGAAAATCAAGTAAAATTGGAATGTATAGAAGCACAAAAATCACACAACTCAAATGGATGATGCAATGATATTAAGTTGAAAGATCTTATTCACAAGCAAGACATTTGAATCATGCAAAATGATAATATTCCTTCACTTAAAAACAAGTAGATAAGTGATAGGAATGTGAAAATTTCTAATGGTCATTGTTGTTTCAAGGATAGTATCCTTTATTGGTCCAAAAGGGTGAGAAAGGAAGTGTATAAGTCTATAAATGATTGTCAATGTTCTTGTAGCCAAGCGACATTTCTGATCCCTCAAGTGGGAGATATCAGATTCGATTTTTTTTTTTTTGTTGTAACGATAAAAAAAGAAAAGAAAAAATGTAAAAATGATTGAATAAATATTTAAAGGGTTGCAAATATCAAACAATGTACGTGATTATATAAGGACTTGGAAGAGATTAATAAGGACAGAGACGAGAGAGTAGAGACAGCTAATGATTGAATCCAAGGACCACCGAAATAGCAAATTCTTTGTATGCTTACTGGGCATATTTCATTGTAGCGAATGCACATGGTTAGCATTTATTTGATATGTCAAAAATTTGAAATGTTAACGTTATCATCTCTGTTCGTTGTTCTTGAATATTCACGTATTTTAGGTCCACCTAGATTTTGTTTTTTTAATGTGACAAACAACACACATCCGTAGACACGAGGGGAAAAGGAGAGAGGACAAATTACTTTATAGCTGTCTCTGGCCCAAATACGTATGTATGTCTGAAATTTATACGTAGATATACGAATACTGTGGCAAACGTGCAAGTGCTATACAACCATATCCTTTGTGTCTCGATATACGAATCTGATGCTCATCTTCATTAGGGATAGTGTAGGAATAGGGAATGTTCTATCCTTGCCCCATCTCATTACAAATTAAATTCTTGTATATTTATACGGAGCCAATTTAGTAGAGCAAAGTTAGATTAAATATCTTGAAAATCCTAAACCACTTGAGCTAATTTTCTTCAATTATAATTTCGATGGTTAAAATATAGTCGCAATATGAGATAGTTTATAGTAATTTCTTCACACAGGATAAAAATATGTTGTCTCCATAATGCTGTCTCGTTCTTATTTCAGCGAACGAGTATTTGATATGTGTTTTGAAGTGATAATTATTTTTTGTATTATTTTAGATTTTCTTTTATTTTTTACATGTATCAAACACTCATTTGCTCGGACTAAGATGGGACAACGTGATTGATACGGCAAATTCCCATCCCTTCACATACTATAATTTATTCACATGACACATGAATTAATTTAGTCGGCTTGAGATGCCATTATTTATGGTATGCCTATCTAATTGCCAATACCATGCGAAAAGACATGAAGTATACATGTCACTATAAGATATTAGAAAAATTACGGATGATTAGAAATAAACAATACTCCTAACTAAGTTTGATTGAAGAATTCTATAATAATTCCTTCTTCGTTCTCTTTAGCCAATACAATGCGTGATTGAAGAACAAATCTTTAATGGAATACCATTCAATGGTTAATATAAGAAAAAAAAAAATCCTATGTTTTATGATACGAACCCAAAACAGGGGCTAGGAATGCTCATTCCCCTGTAGAAATTCCAATCACTATTGTTTACCAATCACAACCACAAGAGCAGAGCAGCCGCCTTCTTTACCACTGTGACATGTTCACCATCACTAGCCACACCAACCACCACCATCCATGGGTCAAAGGGTGCACTATAGAATCAATGACAAGGGGCCGGAAGTTATGCACGAACATCCATGTTGATGGATACCTTCATAAGTACTTGATGTGCCACACCAGTACCTTAAGAAACTTTTCTTTTGAATGACCTCATTATTTTATTTGTAAGGTTTTTTATATGGGTTCTTTCACTTATTTTCATACTTTTATGAGTCTTATTTATTTTCCTCTGCTTTTATATAATGATAATAAAATAATTCAAAAGAACTCATTTTCTAGATAGGAGCGATCAAAAGGAGGGTGGGTAGAGGCATCAGCTCTTCTAGACCAGGAAAAAGTTAGCTTTTTGAATTTTTAAATAAGAAAAAAATATATGTGTTATATGTATATTATGAAAAGCAAATAAAAACACAAAATTAAGGTCCTTTTGTTTTAAGGAAAAGTATTTGTTAATGAAAATAATTTTTTAAAAATGTTTTTTAGAAAAAAGTAACATATTTTTAAATGTTTGACTAATTTTATGAAAATAATATTCCTTCGTTTACATTTTTAAGATAATTCATATATTTTAAGTATAAAAACTGAAAACAATCACATATATTATAATGAGAAATAAATATACTTAAAAGAAAAATATTCTAAAATTAATAATAAATATTTTTGGATAGTAATGATTGGTAAATTGACGTGTAAATCAATAAAAAAACGAATTACAAATTTATATTCCATAAGTCATTTTTCAAAAACTAAGCTATGAAAAGTCTATGTTTTCTAAAACAAGGGAAAATGTTTTCCATTAATTGTCCTATTTTTTCTTAAATAAATAGAAAAAAAAAAAACAATTTCATTGAAACAAACAAGGCCTAAATATGGTCTAGTGGTTATAAATGTTTGGTTATACATCAATGAGGTCACGGGTTTGAATCCTCTGAATGTATTTATTACACTTTCTTTTCCTTTTTTTTTACATACATTTATTGTATTATCTTTTTCTCATCCATTCTTTTTTTTTTAAACTTTTTCTTTTAAATGACTAAAAATTTAAATTCATTTATCATAAAATTATATTTAATTAAATAAATTATTGTGAGTAACTATTTTTTATTCATAGTGCTCTACAACTAATAATTATATTGTTCATATTACAAATGTTATGATTTTATTGCATAAAGTATTTCTAATCAATACTAATTATATCATCTATTAACTCTACTTTTTAATTGATAATTAATTTTGAAGTAATATATGTATAATATGTTACCAAATCCACTAAATACTCTTGATTATTTATTAGATAATTTTTTCTATACATATAAAGTTAGAAAATATTATAGCGAAATCGTTAATAAAATTTGTATACATATAAGATGCAATATAGTTTTAATAGTAACTGAATAAATATAGATAATTATAGTATTAACTTAATTAAAATTCGACTCCTCCAACCATATCATTCTACATTGCTCCTATTTCTAGGGCCTCCTAAAAAGTTAGAAAGAACTCTTTACGTCCATAAAAATATTAAAAGATGAAATTTTTGACATAAAAACTCATATTTAGGGGTGTGCAAAAAAACCGATGAAACCGAAAAACCAATATGAAAAATATGGTTAACCAATTCGTTGGTTTCAGTTTAGAATCACGGTTCTTATTTTTTTGGTTTCCGATTTCAGTTTCGATTTGTAACCACAAAAAACCAATGATTAACGGTTAACCGTTTCAATAATTATAAGTATATTATATATATAATTTATGTATACATATAATTATTTTTTAAAAATATATATACATATAATTTACTTATGTTAATATTCATTGAATTTCGATTAAAATACTATTGTCCTATGTTTGATGGAGTTAATGTGGTAGTTGATTTGGTTTAATTTTATTGATAATGATACATCCAAAGGTTTGTTTTTCTGTTTTCCTTAATTTGATTTCTTTTTTTTTGTCTTGTAGTATATATAATAATTTAAAGAAAAAACTCTATTATAAAGGTTAAAAATTAAGATTTTGAGACCATTACATTAAATGGTTAAAAACCGAAAACCGAATAAATTAAACGAATAAAACAGCTAATCGGTTATAATGAACTGGTTAAGGATCGAGATATTAAAAACCGATCATTATGGTTAGTTTAAAAAATAGGATCGTTGACCGGTTAATCGATCTGTGAACACCCCTACTCATATTAAGAATCTCTAACGTGAATCCTCTTACAAATAATTTATCATAAGGGGCACTAACCATCCATCACAAAAGGGATTGCGTTATCAACCCAAGTATGGTAAGATGAGATTGTAAGGGCATTTTCACATAAATTAGCACCAGTGATCTGGGGCTGCATTGGTAAATCAAGTTATACATACATATTCACATTCAAATACATACACACCCCTTTAGTCTATAGCAATTTTATGTATTGATATATACATTTGTCTTATATATTGTCAATTGTGATGAGAGATATAATTATATTGCCCACGCGTTTAGATAGATAGACATACACACAGACACACACATTTAAATAGATGTTTTGTCACATTGTTGACAAATGACATAAATGGAGATGATAGAACTATAAGAAAAAAAAGGTTTATTTTTATTTATCGCTGATTTTTTCAATTGTCACTTTAATGAGAGTATAATTGTTATATTAATTAATTTAAATTTTCTATTTTTGGTGAAGAGGAAATAAAGATACTGGCATTAAAAATTCTTACATCAAATTTTAAGCAAATAATATAATGGTTGTTTTATCCTTCCTCTACAGATAACTTTTGTTATTAATTTTTTTTTTAATTATTGAATTGATGTAGGATAAATTATTGGAATATCACAACAATAAAAACTAGACATCATCATAGATCGTTTTCAAGCTAGGAACTGACCTAACCCGTCACCAGAAGTTCCTGAACTGGGAACCGGCTCGGGAATGGCGGGTCTGAACTTGTAAAGGACCTGCTAGCATCCCTAAAAACCGCATAAAGGTCGGCATGGTTCAGGATCCAGAACAGCTAGAGCCGGGGCGATTCACGGTTCCACCGATGGTTCCAGTTCCACGCGAACCGTGAACCGGTTTTTTTTAATCAAAAATGAAAATAAAAAACCCTAAAATCAACAAAAGCAGTTACAACTTATTTATACAAAAAATAAACATTTAATTTTTTTTCAAATAAAATATAATGGTTAGCAAATAATAAACACAATTATGGAACACATAGTAGTTAATTAACATACAGGCAAACAATGACGAGTAAATTTCATTGCGCTAGACATTACATATTACATTCATAACAACATGAACACACTAACTACTACAACAACAAATAACTAACTAGGATCACATAGTTCATTAATCCTGACTATAACACCAACACCCATGGTAGAATAATATCAATCGATTAAATGTAAACTTACTGCTCATTGGCTTGGACTAGTCCTGGAGAGGTCACAGCTGTGCTTTTCGTAGATGAGTTGAAGTCACTGAAATATTCGTCTTCCTCACTTGAGTAGTCCTTCAAGTCTTGTCGTCGTCGTTCTGCACGAGTCTAATCATGATTGCAAGTGCCATGGCCCAAAGGGTATCGTAAACGTAACAGCTCGCCACACTCAATATTAAAGCTTAAGTGTGACAACCTTAGCCACTCCCAAAAGCTTTAATATTAAGTGTAAGGCGTGCTCTCACAAATTTAGATGACCATACATGGAATTATGAAGTTTAAGAAGATATAATAACATATTAAGAAAAGAGGATTCATAATATTCATGTACTTATAATAATGATTTTACAAACTTAGGGACATTTCTCTTTTTCACTAACATAATATAAGAATATTTTACATCTTATTCAACACTAAACTTCATTTAGGATTTTCCTAATTCATAAAGAAATTACCTGACTGCAGGGTCCTCTTGGCCTTAACCATAAATAGGGAAACTGCAAAAGATATCTATGGGAGTATAAGCTAACAGGCTTAGTGAGAACTATTTCCATAAATAACTTCTTGTAATAAAATTTCAAGCAAGTTGTTTAATCAAACAAATGGAACGCAACATATAGTGGGCAAATAAGGCATATATTTTTCGGAACTATATGTTGAATGGATTTGCATCCTCCATTCGGGGTTTGGTGATATATTACCTCGAAACAAGTAGTTTTAGTTAAAAAGATTTATGCTTTCGATCAATGTTGCCAGCATGTGAAGTCTACTGAATCGATCTTTGCTTTTGGATCTTCTGCCAAGCATTTTCTTTTCCATAACGTCCCAAGCAATCGCTTTCGGACACTTCGCCAAGTGTTGCTTTCGACATGAGCTTACTATCCTTCTCACCCAAGGATAATAACCCAAATGCAATGTGACTCACTTCGTGGTATGCATGAATCTATTTATTTATGATATCATGACATTATAATTGTCCAATTTTAAGGCGATCAAAGAATTTCATACAAAGCAAGTGTTATACTAAAACAAACATTTAAATCAATTCCAGCCTCAATTTTTAGGATTCTTTCAAAGAATTATTTTACATACATATCCATTTGTCTTTTCTTAACTCTAATGCCACTAAATTATAAGCGCAACAAGTATAGTATTTAAAGGAAATAAACTTACGATGCCATGTCGACTATTCTTCTATATGGATGGGTCGTTCACACACTTCACTCAATCGAAATAATCTTCGGGATGTAGGATCCTTCCTCGAAGTCACCTAGCCAAAGAAAATACCCACAATGAGTATTTCTTGATGATTTTCTTGAATTTTGACAAGACAATGTCAAAGAGATATTAAAGTTCGTATAAAAAAGTTTCAATTTAAATGGCCATAACTTGGTCATTTTAACTCGAAATCGAGCATATAATATACCGATTTCTACCTACTCAAAAAGATTTATTCATTTCTAAAACTATTTTTATCAAAATAAACCATTTAGGCCCTGAAACAGTGAAGATAAAATTCACCACGAATTTTCCTACTAAAAAACAACTTTGGTTCAATCAATCAAAATTTATTTGATAAATACTTAGTTATTTATATAGTTGAAAAATTCTCTTTTTATGGTTACTTAGCTCATATTTTATTCATACTCAAGTACTTGTTGTCCAATCATGTTCCTTGAGTAAAATAGTATCGGTTTGGAGTTTTAGAAAGATATAGTTTACAAGAATTTATTTTGTAAATCTTTTGAAATGAATATTTTGGTTCTTTTTGTTTTCTAAGGTGTTTTATGTTTACTTTATAACTTTTTGAAAATAAGTTTTCTTCTTTCTAAGCTCTCCATAATAGTGCTATTTTTCCTACTTATTTTTCCTATACAATTTTCTTTGTCTATTTGTTTGCAAAATCTTTATTTGAAAATTCTTCATCCTTTCCTCGTATTATGTTTTTCATAGAAATTATCCTTGCATAAAAAATTATTTTTCTTTATAAAAACAAAGTGAGATAACAAGTGATTTAAGAAGCTTTTTATAGTAAAAGTAGCTTCAAAAATCTTAGTGGGTTCTTTTTGTAACTTAAAAAAGAGATAACTTTATTTTTGTTTAAACCATAGATCTTCTACTTTACATAAACTTATTTCTAAGTGTCAAAAATCTCCTTTTTGTTAATTATTTTAGAACTTGAAATTTTGGACAACAATTTAAATGAACATGAATTATGAGAAAACAATAGCAAACCAAATAACATAAATAATAAAGTCAAGTATTGGGAGTCTTAGCTTTTTTCAAGGCTCCCAGGACTAAGAAGTAGACTAGTCCCAAAATAAAAATAAAATGAAAGAAAGAAAAATTTATTTTGACTTGATGAGGACAAGTATAAGACTAGAGACTAGTCTTAAAATAACAAGAAATGAATAAATAAATTGCAATGTAATAAATAAATAAATTGTATTGCATAAAATAAATAAATTGCAAGTGAGATTATATGCTCTAAAGAATATATATGTATATATATATAGTAATACTTAGATATAGTAACAATAATATGACCAAAATAATAACATAAACATAAATAGATGTTTATGAATAAGAACAATACATGAATATAATGTAGCTTCCATAACATTTAGTGTTTGGAAACTCACGCTATGGTCATATAAAGTTACCTGGCATGAGAAAAAGAAAAATAATAAGAAATGGTTACCTTAAGAAGACTTTGTAGTA
This sequence comes from Combretum micranthum, assembly GCA_024138025.1. NCBI lineage: Eukaryota > Viridiplantae > Streptophyta > Magnoliopsida > Myrtales > Combretaceae > Combretum > Combretum micranthum. Next base: position 2,682,326 of record JAMXBD010000033.1, on the reverse strand, counting down.
TTATGTGGTTTTGGTTTTTGTTGTAGGTAGAAGTTGTTTTGGAATAATGTTGAGAGAGTTTTGGAAAGATATTTGGAGAGAGTTTTGAGGAGAATTTGAGAGAGTTTTAGTAAGAAATTTGTGGATAGTAATTGTGTGAAAGAAGTGAAAGAGGAGGAGGGTATTTATAAGAAAATGTGGAGTAATTTTTGTATGATTAAATTAAATGAAAATTGAAACAAATTGAGGAAGAGAGGAGAGGGGAGGGGGTTGCGGGCCACACATGTGAGAAGAGAGGGGGTGTTTTATTTTTTTGTATTTTGTGGATTAAATGAAGTAATAAGTAAAGTAGATGTGAAATAAAGTTATGGGAAAGGTAAAAAGTAAAGGTTATAGATTATAGTGTGTGTAAGAGTAGGTGTAAGAAAAAATAGAGATAAAATAATAGTGTAGAATAGTAGTGAATGGTGTGATGTAAAGTAGATATGACTAATAAAGTACCGGTAGTAAGAAAATACGTGCATAAATGTGATATCTTATTTTTACTTACCGAAAAATTTCAAAATTGATATTTTTGAAAACATTATATTTTTACGAGTCTAATGGTGTATTCGAAATATTTTTAATATTCAGGGCTCTGGGACACATTTTTCAAGAACTGTATTCGATCGGGTTCGAAACGAGTTGCAGTTTTACTAATCTGATCTTTTTACGTTTCTTTAGATAATTATACACTATTCCAAATTCTAAACTCCTACTTACTCTTACTGAGTTGCTTATTCAGGATTGCTGGACTTTAAGCTATTACGACTAACTAGGGTTTTGTTGACCTTTAGAGCTCCGGTTGACTTCCGGTTTAGGGTTTTAGGCTAAACCGATTCCAAAAATTTGGGGGTTTACAGCAAGCGAGTGCCTCAACCGTCGTGAGACCATACTGGGACCTCTGTCGCCTAGAAATGCTGAATGCTTGCTCAATTGCTACAGTTGAAGCGGTGCAGCCAATACTTGTCTAGTGCTTCGAGATAGTATTGGAAATGTCTCCTAGTAACGTTTCCACCAGTCAAAGTTGTATGCATCTACCATGTTACCAAACTCGAATGCCGTGTTCAAGTACTTAACAATCTCTGAGTCTAATCCACTGCCACCTATACCAAGGTGCTTTTCGAACCGCCAATACTGGAGCACCACTCTGGGCTTCTCCACGGTGGTTGATATGGGGGCATTACTTGGGGTTGCTGGACTAGTGGGTATTTGTCCACCATATGTACTACTAAATTGAGAATATAAGTTCAACAACATATTACTTGTCTCTTTTTCGACATTATTAGCAGAAATTGTATAAATGTCTTTAGTGTCTGACAACTTGTCAACATATTCGTAATAGTAATCCAGGACTTCATGAAGTCCCTTAACTTTGTTGCGTGGGTCTAACAACCATGCCATGTTGTATATCATAGGAATTTCCCTATAATACTTCAACCACTTGCGAGTCATATCGTTAACACACATTTGCAAAATTGGATTAGATCTTACCTGTTGGAGTATGCCGATGATGTTGTAGGCCTCCAATAAAAAGAGATGGACACTGGGATTGTACATACAAAAGAAAATATTTGTGCAATCATAGAAGACCTTCAACAGCAGCAACAAGTTGCTATAGTTGTTCCAGTCATTAGGATGTTTGGTACATATGCAATGGCGAAGCTATATAGCAATTCCTTATATGGTACTGTGCTAGTTAGAAGCTCGTACATCGAATTCCATCGGTGTTGCACATCCTTTTTGAATTTTCTCGGCTTTTAGTCATGCACACCACTCCATTTCCGCCATTCTCTGTTAATAGATTGGTCGGTAATGTAGTCAATCACAGTTTTCTCGGCTTTTAAAGAATCTATTCCATCATTCACATATAAATTTAAGATGTGACATGCACATAAAAAAGGTTCCCCAAGTGTTGGTTGGCATAACGACTCAAGGTAAAAAATACTTGCTGTATTTGCTGCAGCATTGTCGAATCTTACTGATTTTTTTTTTTGTTTCAACCCGTACTCATCAAGAATTGTCCGTATTATCGCATCAACCTCTTTTGCATTACCCAATGTCTATTAATCTAATGAGATGTAATCCCTATATAAGAACTTTGACCTATCTATCAGTCCAAATGTGGGAACAGATTGACACATATGAATCAAGATCAACAAAAATTGCTTGGAGCTGTCCCTTACCCTTGCGGTACATTTTTAGACAATGTCGTTTCATTGTCGTAGCACTCCATCTAGGTGCTTGTGGCTGCAGAGTTTCATGATGGCAATAGACACGATCTACATTTTTGCTTGCATTAAAACCTAAATGCAACCCACTTATCATTTGCATCATAGTATCATGATATTGTTCTTCATTGAAATTCCACAGCTTTGCTTCTTTCTTGGAACCCGATCGTGATATTTGTTATTGTGATGGATCTAAACCATACTCACTAGGATGCTTCGACTTGAGATGTTTGGAAAGACTACCATATCCATCTCCCTTGGAAAAAGCATAGTTTGTGTTGCAATAATTGCAATGCGCCATAATCTTCCCATTTGACCCTTCGACCTATCTAAAATGTTTAGTGAATATATTAGACTTATATGGTCGAGGTGGCTTTGTGGATGGGTTTGCCTTGATGGAGGGGTGTATTTCTTCATCCAAACCGCGATAATCCTTGGCTTCATGCTGTGGTAGTTATTCCATTTCCAGATCTTGGGAGTCATTATCATCAACCGCTTGTTGATGGTAAACTGGATTGACTGTCTCGAAACCTGGTGGAATTGGAGGGAATTGGTCAGGTGTGAAATCAAAGTCAAACACCCGAGGCTCATTAAATTCATAGCAGTCAACATCCTCGTCTATGTTGATAGTAGGCTCTTGCTGGCACTCGGGTAGCTTCACCTTTAATTTGTCTTTCTTTGCAGATTTTTTTGATGAACCACCAAAGAAAAATGAAGCCATTGATTTTTTCAACAATGAGTAGGTACTAATGTGAGGGATGGTATTAAAAGAATTGAAAATTTAAGATTAAACACAATAAATAAGTGTTACTGGGTGACCCTTTTGTACAAGATAGTCTACAAAATAACAAGCAATATCAAACACATGAATGTTTGATATTTTTTAAACACGGGAATGGTTTGTATTTTAGCAAAACTCAATATGTGAAGGTGGTTACAGGCTTTTGAAAGTTTGATAGTTTTTTGAATTAAACTCGTATATTTATAGAGCTCGTTACGTGTGAAAAAAATCGCAAAACAAGTTGTCTGATTCCTCACAGTCCAACAATTTGCAAAAACAGTGTAATGAAGTTGTCCGATTTGATTATTTTTCCAATTTGCAAAACAGTGCACAGACATTCCTCAACCGTCCATGATTTTCCAACCTCCCAATTTCTCATTTCCCTATGCATGCAGACATCCCAACCACAATTATTTGTTTGGTGGTTTTGTTATTTTCCTTCTTTTTTCTCATCATTTCCTACACGGTGCAGGGCTCCCCTCCTCAATTTGCAAATTCAATCTAGCCGACAATGTTGAAATTTTATTTTTTTATTTTTATTTTTTAATAGCATTTGCTATTAGGGTGCAAAATGCCTCCCTTCTCCCTCTCCGTCCCCCCCCCCCCAAAAAAAAAAACACCACGTGCCCCGCCCCTTCCCAAAATTCATGTTGAATGTGTTTTGTTTTGTTTTTTTTTAAATTCCTATACGAATCGGGTCAGAACCATAGGTTCCAAGTCTAAAATAGTGGTTCCCGATCCGGCTGAACCGCCGGTTTGTTGCGGACGAATAGCAAGGACCTGCAGGTTCCCATGAGTCCTCCGGTGGTTCATAACCTTCCCCGATGGGGCGGTTCCCGGGTGCGGAACCATCGGGAATGGTTCAGGACGGTTCGCGGTTCAGAACCGTTCCGTGCCGACCTCTAAAACCGCATGATTCGGTTGTTTTAGAACCGCCCGTTCACCATAAAAATTATAAAAAAGCAAAAAAAAAAAGAAAATTATAAAAAATTGTAATTATAAAACATATGTTTAAAACTACTTTCGCATAAATAATAAAAAAATTATTTCCTATTCAAATTATTTAATGTGTTATTATTAACAATACAAGTAATAAATACATTTGAAATCATATATTGTTAAATTTATGCAGACTTCTAACCAAAGTAGACTTTCTTTCTTAACAATATGTAATTCGTTTTTTGTTGTTGAGAATTATTTGTATCTTGAATATTTTATAGTGTCACATTACTAATATAACAACTAAAAAAGTGCAAATGATTGTATATAAATAAATATATAATTATATAATTTTTTTAATTAATGCTATGAACAATTATTGTTGGGCTCAGTGTTATTTCAAATTAAAAATTTATTTTGTATTTTTTTAGTTAAATTAATTAAATTATTTAATTGATTTATTATTTTTTTTTCATGGTTTTGTATTCCTCTAGAACCGAAACCGAACTGTGGGAACCGACGGTTCGTAAGAACCAAAAGCCGGACCGGCTCCCACCGGTCTAGTTCCAATTTCACTATTTTTGGAATTGGGAACTGAGCGGATCCGAACCGAACCGTGACCATCTAATAAAAACAACATACTTTATGGCCCCGGAAAAATTATATTGCCTGTCCTTGAAACTGAAAGCATCCGATAATTAACGTTGGAAGAGTTAAGCTAGTGGTGGCGGTGGTGGTTACATCGAAGTGCTGCGCTACTTGTCGTCACGACTGATGACTTCGTTAATAATTAATTACTTTGAGCTTTTTAATACCTATTTTATCATCAAAACATAGACGAAGCTTGAGGTTTAAGCTCATTGACTCTCTAGCAGAAATTCAAATGTCATCATGAAAAAAGGTGAAAAGAGTCAAATTATGGACATCCTATTTCCATGTTTTACTCAACATAGAGTAATTAGGTGGGGAAACATAGCTTTGTGATGCAGAAAGTTCCTTTGAAACCTACTTCGGATATTTTTCCTGTTTCAATATTAGGATTACAAATTTAATATTTGAATTTTGCTTTTCTACTGTTTATCCCCCATAGAAGTGTATAAGAACTTTCAACTACTCTTTTTTTTTTTTTTTTCTTTTTTTAAATACTCTATACTTACATCCCTGTAATGGGTATGAACATCCCAAGTTAAGTTTTATTATCACAAAAACACCCTATGTCAATTTTCAGAAATATTAACCTCGTACATGTTAAATCAGGGGCATTGATACAATCTTAAAAACTTTTAAACGAGTCCATATAATTTACTAATTAAACATTCAGTCAATAATTTTTCTGATAAAAGACAATGCAAATGTGCACTAAAACTTGGGATGATAATGCCATTTAAACCCTAGTACTCTGTGCAGCCATTTTAATCAATCAACAAGAATTTGCCAATCATTGACTAAAAAACAGTGATATAGCTATAAAAGAGCTTCTAATTTAAAATTAGGGCACGCTATGCGCATTATGTCACAGACATATAATTTAATCCCTCAAAATCATTGATAACATGTGGATTGTCATGACAATACCCAACACAATTAGTACTAGGAATCCACTTTTTGCTATGTATAAGCAACCAAACACTCTTCTCCTACACCCTACCTTTTTCTCCCCCCTTCCTTTTTTTTTCTTTAATGTTGTTGCACTCCATGTGCACCCAGAAAAAAACCCTAGCGGAGAGAAAATGACAGGTCCATTGAATAATTGTTTATTTAACCTAAAGTGTTTACTGCTCCACATGGAGGGGTCATGGCTCACTTGGACTGCTTTGCTTAGTTCTTTAGAAATCAAGGAAAAAGGTTAAAGAGATAAAGACTAAAAGTAATGGTTATATTGAAATGACGGTTTGGGATATCTATATATTAATACCATATTTTAACAATAGTTAGCATGATAATGATAAAAAATAGCAATATTGATTGAACTGATTAGATTTCTAGACTTGCGCATAAATAGGATAAATTTCTACATTTATCAAAGTCACATATTAAGATGGGACATGTCTTAGTAAAAATATCATTTGTTAATAATACCGCACTAAAAACTATGACTAAGAGGAGTTTGTAATATGATCCATCAAATTTGGTTATGACTTGTTATATGATTATGGGCTTATTGATTACTTGTAAAATGCGGGACGCCTAATCGACTAACGAGTGTTTAGAGATTACGTACATTGAGCCTTACATTAGTAGTTATATGGGCATCAGTGGCGAATTTTTTCACCTTAATAGGTCAAATTGTCGCATCATTTGACCTAATGAGGCGATTAACTTGCCTCAAAATGTCCTCCTAATAGGTTGATTGTGTCTGGCTAAGAGGCGAATATCGCCATTTAATTGGGAAATGGGGCAATACTCGCCTTTGTATCCCAGTTAGAGGTGAAACTTGCGTCATTGAGTTTCTCTCCTAATTGAGATATAGGGTGAAATCATATGGGCATTTTTTTTCCCAGTATCAAAATGTATTTTTAAATTTTTAAAAAATAAAATAATTCTTTTTTAATTAAAATATTTGTTTTTAATTATATATTAGTTTTTTATTATTTTTAAATTATAATTAAATAAAAAATTAAATAATGAATCATTTTTTTCTTATTTTTTATTAATAGACATATTTTATAAATGATGAATTTAAATATTGCCATTATATTATTTTAGTATATGCAAATACCACAAATTTGATGACATCAAACATCTGAAATTTTAATGAAAATTAATTAGTTAATTAATTAATCACCAAACAAATCAAAGTGAGAAAAAAAAAACTTGCCAAAAAAACAAAATATTACCTTAAGTTTTCCTTTTTAATACAATAACAACACACTTAAATAGTGATCAACACTTGAAAAATCCATACAAAAGCATTAGTTTCCAAATTATTACATAGCAAATGAAAAAAACAAAGAAAAAAATCACCTTGCCATGAACACAAAGGAAGTCGAAAGGAATCATGTAGAGGGAGAGAAATGAGCATTTGAAAGCATTTTTCGTATATGTATTGTGGGAATATGAGGGGGAAAATCGCTCATGACAAGGATAGAGAGCGAACTTTGTCTCATTATCCTAGTATAAGGCAAAATTTGCCTCACTATCCTAATCATGAGATGAATTTCATGTCATGTGCCTTAGAGTGAGATGAATTTCACCTCTGCTAAGGAATTTGTAAAAGTTCCTAACGTGCCATTTTTTCTTGTACTCGCCAAAAATCATATTTATATATACATACTTTATTCATTATTATTATAATTTGTTATAATTATATAGTTTTAAATACAAGTAATATAAATTGACTAATATATATATGTAAATTATATACTAATAATAGTATATCATAACATAACACATATTAGTAAGTATCACACTTTTACATACATTTATATTATATTTTTTTTATTAAAACATGATATACTTATAATTTTATGTAATTATTCATTAATAATAATGTATGATCTTACTTTTGATATGCAAAAACTAAATTTTTTATTTTAATTTTTGGTTTTAGTGATTTGCATTATGACATTTAAGATATAGTTTAGTCTAAATTTGTGATATATGAAAAGTTAAAGTGGGGTAACATGTAAATCACAAAACATCCATCCGTATAAACAAAAAATATAAACAGAGTCCTTCTGTCCACAGGAACAACAATAAATATTATAGTCCAAAGAAAACAAAAATGAAAAATCCAAATATCAGGAATAGAAAGGACAAATCCCTAAAATGCTTAGCATCTTTAGGATTGACGTTGTTGGGCATGAGTTGATTCAATAGACGAGGTTGTCTGGGATATTGCAGTCAAAGAAGTGGAAGGCAGTGTCAGATGGTAAATGAAAAGCTGGGCGAGGTATTAAGGAGGAAATTAGGATAAGCTTAGGCCTAGAGGTGGAGCTTAAGAAGGGGTACAAGCCAAAGACTGGCGATTGTGATGAATATTGATCAATATGTGCTCTTCTTGCCTATGACGCAAAACCCGATGCATGGGGTTGATCCTATTGTAGTGCAAAGTAGCGTGGGGACCTAGTTGATGGATTTGATGGTACTTATGTGTAACCGGATGGATGACTTGACATCTCATAAAATCCCTAGCATGGTTGTGGCTGTGGTGTCGTTAGTGTGAATGGTGTTGGTGTGAAGCTTAGCTGGCTCAGATTAAAGCCACTAGTAGGACTACCCATATTCGGTATAAGCTGAGGGCATAAAGGGTATTTCCCATAAGATAGCATCTAAGGAGGTTAGATGTAGCTCATCAACAAATTAATCTGCTACTGCTTCTGATCCATCTGATGTTGCATCGTATCCTTATCGTACTCCAAGTGCACAATAATTTTATCATAGGGTTGCTCATAGTAGGCATGCCTATGCTGATCTATCGGCACACACCATGATGTTAGCCTGATCTATGGCCTAGAACCTCCTCCATAATCTTCTCATTGCTTATAGGCGATTGACCCATCACAACGGTATGTGCATCTTCCTCTTTCCTCCATTGCTCCATAATGGCCTGATTACTACAAAGGAATCGTAGTGTTATCAATATTATGAAAAGATGGATATAGTGTACTATTATAGTACTAAAGATGAATATATTTACATAATTTTGCATCAACTCTTCCGACTCCTAGTAATCAATCAACCGCCTATTCTTCTACCTTAAATATGTGTACTTGTAGTTTTCAATAGGTGTAAGTTTTTATAATGCAAGAAATAAGAAAATAAGAATAAATGTAAAACATAAATTTCGCACACCATGTACGTATCGTGAAATGTACTAGAAAATGGAATTTTCCATTTACCTGTATTATTTGGTGGTATAGCATGGACTTCGTCCCCGGCATATGCATTGATCTCTACTTTTTCCTATTATCTACGTTCACCCTAGATCGACGGTGTAAGGAAGAAAAAAGAAAAAAGGGAATATTTGATTAGTTAGGTGGATTATCACAAGTAGACTCATGCCTACTAACATTTTAAAAACATATATACTAGGTAGCCCTCATTTGTCTTTAAGAAGTGGATGAACTCCCTCCACTTTTCTACTCAGTGGTTGTAACTCGGTGGTGGCTTAATATTAATTACTTCACTTCCCCCCTCAGCCTTGATGTACAGCTTCATCCTATAGTGGTTCTGGCTATAAGATTTGCTCACTAGAAATTTCAATGTGATCCACCACTTTGGCACGCTTTGCTAGTTCTTTGGCAGCTCAAACTTCTGTTGCATATTGAAGACAAAGTATATGTGTTAGTGAATAGTTAAAGTTCATACAATTGTCATAAGGATAAGTTTAATAGAAAATAAACATACCATAACCCTTTGGATAATGCCATAACAATGGCCTCCGAAAACACTGACCATGCATTACCTCCTGCACTAGAAACAAACAACTTCAACAATGCCTTATGGTGGAGCGAAACTCCAATCTAACCATCCCAAGGTGGGAGCACATGAGGCCCATTTATCCTTCCAGCATGGTAAGAGGTGGCTTATGGCCAGTCCTCCTAAATTCCTCATCCGTCCTAATCCCCTTGTATATGCCCCAAGGCCTCTCTTGCATCAAGATATTAGCCTCATCCTATTTGGTTGCTTAGGCAATCCTCCTGCTTTATAGCCATAGCTGTTGGATCATCGAGGTCTAGCTCAGCATACACATCATTGAGAGGGTTTATGGCAACATTTTCCCCCAACCCTAGCTCATTCATCCATCCCTACTATGTAGGCTAGGTTGTTTGGTTGTCAAGCCCTCCTTGCGGTGGATCGATGATCAGTGCATTGAATGATCTTCTTGCTTAGTAAACGATCCTGCTGCAGAAACAAGTAAAAATATTAGTGCATTGATAATGTGTCGGCGTAGTAAAAAAAATTAGATTAGTTAAGATGAAAACTTCACCAGCATACTACTCGGGGCATGCTTAAGCATCCTCCATGATCTAATTGAAGAAATCACAATCCATCTTGCACAATAAAAAATGTAATTGTCAGATCCATCCTACACAAACAAACAAAATCAAGCATACGTGCCATTCATCATTACCCACCTACTACAACACTTGCTTGGATCGGTTAAGCATGTTAGGTTTCCTAAGTCAACAAAGATTCGATCGATTATAATTGTCTAAGACATTGCAACTGTTTGTTGCAAGGGCACCTTAGTAAACGATGGCTCTTCCAGGTTACCATCTTCGCGCGCACGCTGCGGGGCCGGGGGGGGGGGGGGGGGGGGGGGGGGTGGGGGAGGGGGAGGGGGAGGAGGAGGAGGAAGAAAGGGGAGGTTAGCTTGGAAAAGTCATGGGTAAATATATATTAGTTATGAAATCCTTACCCCATGCCAGATCTTCCATATATTTAAACATCTATTGCCTATGGATAGACTTAAGTTACATAATTTGCAAAAGATGTGGTAAGGAAGGCAATGAATCGCCCATTAAAAAAGTTATTTCAAACAATGTGGGTCACTTTCAACCTTATTTCTAAACCACTCAACAAAATGTCTACTTGCTATGGCTCTCACATTGCATGGCTTTTGTGCATTAAGTTCTTGCTCGAACTCCTTGGACATAAATGGATCAACAATGCACATTAGGGAAAAAATAACAGGTAGAGTAATTGGTTCATAGAGGAATGATGGTAACACCATCTACCTTACACATGGTTACACCTCCTTGCAATTATTTTGCATGGTTCAATGCATTTTGTTGATTTCAACGTCCAAGCCCGATATGGTGCATGTGCCCATAGGATGAACAAGCTATGCGAATATCCGAAATGATATGGATGAACCTTTATCTAGTGGTTCGTCCCATTGCCTATGGGGCCTATTTATTTTTGAGTCCATTTTCTTGAAGTACAATGAATAAAATTGAATACTCTCTCGTACAACATATGACTCGATAATGGAACCCTCTGGTCTTGCTTTATTTCTTAAATACCCTTGAAGCATTCTTAGGTATCTCTTAATCGGATACATCCAATGATACCGAATAGGGCTACATATGCGTGCTTCCCTATGAAGATGTACCACTAAGTGGACCATGATGTCAAAAAAGGTAGGATGAAATATCATCTCGAGCTTGCAAAGTATTAAGATTAAGGTCTTTTCCAAAGACTTTGGTAAATTAACACGAAGTTCTCTAACTATCAACTCCCTGAAAATGGGATACGTCACAAACTACAACATAGATTTGGTGATCTAGAAAACCGCGCATGACTATCGAGATGATCCATTAGAGTAGGACATTGCAGTTGTGACTCTTTAGACCCCTCAAACTTACTTATTGGAACAGTTAAATTAGTAGTATACAAATATACAAGTGACAATAATAGGGCACATATTTGAATGTATTGTAGTCAATATTAAAGAACTAATATCCGGACGCTAATTCTAAATTAACATATTATTAGACTATTTAATGGGTACATAATTAAACTCATTAAACGTGTGTTAAATAAGTAATATCCAAATTCCAACTTAAAAATAATCTATGTTATTAAACTACTGATAAGAAATGTATTCAAATAAATTAAATATATGTTAAATAACACGTACCTACTCACTGCTAAATAAATTTATTTAAAATTACTAAAAATAATTTACTAGCCTTCAAATGCTAGCAATACTTCAAATTTTGGGCTAGAAGTGAACTTTTGGTATAATACCTGTAAAGAAGATAAAAAAAATATAGATAAATTAATTAATATTAAATTAACAAAATAAAAATTTGCCAGTGATAATTCCAGCATATACACAAACACTAAGAGAGAGAGAGAGAGAGGTGTGAAATTGCAGGAGTGGGGCAGTATATATAGAGCAAAATAGAGGTGAGTGACACCTCTCCGACCAATGAGAGGCGATACTCACCTCTATTTTTTGCATCTAGTGCCCATATTTTTGCTAGTGTTACCTTAGGAACTTTGGTTAAGGCACAAAGGAGTTTAGGCGAGTTGAATATTATAAGTTTAATCTCTAACCTTCGAGGGTTAATGATGTTGAGATGAATATATTAAAGATAATAGAAAAAAAGATTTAAGGGATATTAAACATTACATAATTGAACATATAATATATAAATATCAATATAATTGTAGACGACTATGGTAGTATAACAAGTAGTATCTAAAATAATTATTGTTTGTATATTGCACACATTATACATGTTAAAAATTTAACATGATGTGTAAAAATCCAATAAATTTTTTCTTGAGATTATGAGCATCTGAGGTTATGTATAAATATATCATCTACTTAAAATAAGTAATATAAAATATTAAAATTTTTATACACTTCATGTAGATTATGTTTACCGTAAAATATCATTTGAGAAATGCTCAAGGACGCCTCTTTGACATTGTTTTAAAGCTACCCATATCATACTGTCAAATATCGAAGCTTTTTCTTTTTTTTTTTCTAAACTATTTGAAATTATTGACGATAGCTACTTGGGGTAGATCAATTTATCGATCCTTTATTTGCTCCACTTAAAATGTTAATGACGTAATCTAATATAACTCCAAAAGTTGACAATATCTAATAAATTTATTCCATATGATGTTTTTAACCTTTGAATTTGCCAGCTTTTTAACTTCCTACGTCTTGCTTTTAGAAATATTGGAAAATATGCAATAATTTCATAGAGCTATATGACGATATCATATGCACAATGATTCATCGTTAATTTATATGAAGAATAGAGAAAATAAATGGGGATAACGTATATGAAGATAAAACCTTTTTATTATTTTTCTTATTAGCAAGGGCTCTAATAGCTTTTAAGTCTATCAGAAAGCATATAAGATATAGCGATTTAAGCATTTTTTTAAGACTATTTTCTGTTTTACCACAATTTAAAAAAACTTTCGTAAATATAATTTGGATGAAAAATAATATAATTACCATTGCTATATCAACACATGTTAGAAAAAGTATACAGTAAGAAACTAACGTTTATGGTTAAATCCGTTTAAGGTATCAATATTTGTTGAGGTTAAAAAAAGATATAACCGTTTGAATAAGTAAGTTAAATAAGGTATGACTAACTAATGTTCATCGAATCCGTCCATTTTACCCCCCCTCAAATGCCAGTTGGTTTAAATTAAGATTCTTTTAAATTTTCTTCTCTTTTTGGAACAACCCAACCTGTAATGGAACTAATCAAATAAAATTAAAAGGGCGAGATGGGAGCAAGAAGGACTTCACTTAAGGAAAGGGCCCAGTTCCTTTCTTGCCGAATTGGTGGAAGAAATATGATCTACTCAAATGTACTGTCTCCTGCAAATTATGACTAAACGAAATACACAACCACATTTTGCATGGCTCTTTCTCCATAACAACACTGGACTTCAAGCGATTTTTTAAAATCTTACAATGGCCGCTGCAATGGGAACTGGAGAAGGGTTTCTGATTTAAATGTCGTTAGTCAAGTCCTTCTTGCTCTCTTCCAATTTCATTTGTTTAGTTCTTGTAAGATGCAACGGGTCGGGTCGGGTTGCTCCAAAAGAGAAGAAAATAATAAAAAAAAGTATGCTAATTTAAGCCAGCTGGCATTTGACAGAGTAAAATATATGGATTCAGGGAACATTAGCTAACTATGCCGTATTTGACTCACTTACTCAAACGTTTATATATGTTTTCAACCACAATAAATATTAATATTTTAAATAAACTTAATTCAAAATATTAATACCTCCAATGTAATTTTCTTTTTTTTTGTGTATCGTCTATTAAACATGCAATATACGTGTAATTATTCAACGTGTATTGTATAATCAACATGCGATACACATTCAGACCTATATCCTATATTGGTCATGCCATACATCTATTTTCAAAAGTTTGCTAGAGTACATCACTATATCATATGCTAGAAAGACAATACTTATATAAATCCTTGTAATCGCTACTTCAACATGCGATATATAGATGATAATTTTATTTTTTTCCTCTAATTTATAATTTTATAATTTTTTTAAATAGTAGGCATGTTTTTCACCTCAATTTTTTATAGTCAGTTTGAGAAATTTAAAAGTAGGGAAAATAAAACTGGACATATAACTAGGTCAACTGGCTTGGCAAAAGATGTTTCAAAACGGAACGGACCGTCACACACTGTTAAGTTTTGACATACTCTTATTGTTTTCCACTATATGAAAAAAAATCAACTACACTAAAGCTATCACGCAAGGTCTGTTGGCCTTTTATTGATCCCCCTAGAACAGAAAAAGGAGGTCACAAAATTGGAAAGTTGGGGCTCCATTTGCCCATCAAAAAGTTGAATTACGAATGCTAGATGCGTAAATAAATTGCTGTCCTTTGCTTCAAAGCATCAAAAGTATACTGTACCCAAATTCCTCGAAATTCTAAAATACCCTAGCTACACGCGCATAAGATAATGTCGATATTGTAAATTTTCTTTTTCATTGCATCACTAATTTACTGCCTTATATAAGACTTGAATTTATTTTAAGAAAACTACGTTCAAAGATATGAATGTTTAATAGTAAGTTTCTTTAAAATTTCAGGGTTTTAAGTGATTAATATGTAATATTAACGTTTTAGAAAGTAAATCAAATGAAGTATCATATTTTTATTAAATTTTTTTGAAATATCAATATTTGAATTGATTTTCAATTAATTATTCTTAATTTTTCTCAATTGTTAATTATTGATACCTTTTTTTTGTCATTAATTATTGATATCTTATTTAACTCATTTAACTAAATATTAATTTTTATTTTTGAACAGTAGAAATATCGATATTTTAAATATTTTTTTTTCCAAATGTTGATTTCCTTTTTTAGCTGTTCGAAACATTAATGCTTTAAATATTTATCTTCAAATATTGATTATATTTTTAATTTTACGTAATTTATTTTTAAGGTAAATTCATATTAGTCTGATTTGGAGTGTTTTTTTAACTGAATTGATATTTTTATCTAAATAATTACTTATTGTAAGAAAAAAATTGAGTTAATTACAAAAATATGACTATGGTTTGATCAATTTGTAAACACGTAACCTTAATATTATTTTTGATAAATAGGTGATCTGGGTTTCATATAAAAATGTCATTATAATTAATTACTATTACAGTGGTATGTGCTAGAGTTTTGTTGGTCTAAATATTAATTTAAAAATATTAAAAATTATTTTTAAAAAAGAAAAAATTGAAAAAAATGTAAAATTAATTTTTATGACTAATAAAATATTGACATTTGTCATCATAAAATTATTCAATAATATTGATATTTTTACATGGAACTTGAATCATCTATTTATTAGAAAAAATAATACAAATTATATATTTACAAATAGATTAAAATATACATGCCATGCTTTGGTAATTATAAAAAAAAAAAAAATTTGCAGCATAGACATTGTTAAAAAAGCGAAATAATGCTACTTTAGGAATTCGGATGCATATATTTAGTAGTTTTTAGGAAGTCACGTAATAAATAGTTGGCATTAGAATGATAGTGTTTTGTGAAAAAGAAAAAAAGGCGGAACTTTCCTGATAATGCCAAATGATGGGACGTGCCCGACACAATTTTTGATAAATTTACTCGGAGCGAGAATCCAGGCCATCTTCGCTAGTTAGAGTTTTATTTGACATTTTTAGATGGATTATGCCACATATGTAATAATTTCAAATAGCCAATGTACAATGCAACAAATGCTCATTATAATCTTTTTAGGCAATGATAAGTTCAAGGATACATGTGTTTGCAATATAAAGTTGGATGTTTTGGTCTATTATTATCTATCTTTACTTGGCCCTTAAATTAATTTTTGATAAATAGAATAATACGACACACATATATATTCAGAAAAAGAAATCGAATAGATGAATATAAGTCTTGTTAATCTATTTATTAGAAATTAACAAAAAGAATTTTTTTTAAGCTTTTTGAATCATTTAATTATTTTTTGAGCTTAAACTCAACTTATAACTTAGTAATACTTGTAGTTAGCAAGCAGAGCCAAATTAAAGTAACTTTTAGAATCATGCAACCCTAGCTTTTATATGTTTAATGTGTTGAAAATTGACGGGTTCTTCAAAAGAGTAGGCATATGTCATTTTCAATAAAGAAAAATGGTAAGACAC
This sequence comes from Combretum micranthum, assembly GCA_024138025.1. Classification (NCBI taxonomy): domain Eukaryota; kingdom Viridiplantae; phylum Streptophyta; class Magnoliopsida; order Myrtales; family Combretaceae; genus Combretum; species Combretum micranthum. The sequence goes on along the minus strand of JAMXBD010000033.1, from coordinate 2,666,217 downwards.
GTAAATTTTAGGAAATAAAACAACGGAAAACTCAACATGAAAGGGCCAACATTGTAGCAATCAAATGTGACTTTGCACCCCTTATATTATACATTTGCTTGAATAAGGTTATCATTGTTTCAAACTTTTTTCTATATATGTAAATTTGAATGTACTACAACAGCCTTGATGTTGATGAATGGAAAAGATTTGAGATTGCATCCGCAATTTCATTTTAAAATGCTGTCCAGACAAAAACAAATGGCCTTGTTGTTTCATTAGACAGACCAAGGGGCTAAAAAAAAAAAAAAAAAAAACAATGCCAAACAATCCATCGAATAACTTTTTCAATAAGCCGACCTATTAGATTGGTAAATATCAAATTTTGCATACCAATTGAATTTTAAAGTAATTAATTTAATATATGGCTATAAACTTTTTACGATTATTTTTACTATTTTCTAAATATCATTTACTTTATTTATTGATGTGTTAGAGATAACCTATTGATGTTAGGTAAGGTCGTAAAAAGATTCACAAAAAATTGATTGAATATTAATTTGACTGATTTAAAGTTGAGGTACCAAATTGAATTTCATAAAAAATTTGAATGTCAAATTTAACATTTTTTTTTCTTATATTTATGAAATATTTAACTTCATAGCCCTCAATTTGGATTTGCCTGAACCAATAGTTTTGAGATTTCAAGATTTCTACTCACTCCTATCTTTTTCATTTTAGCATTTGCAGTTTCATCAATCCTTCCAATCAGTTACTGAATCTAGTCGAATTCTGATCCTGTAAATACTGTAGTGTCTGTTTTTCTCATCGTGTTCCGATCATTTTAATATATTATTTTTAAATAAATATTTATTAAAAAATATATATCGACGAAAAACTGATAGTTTTACTCATAAATATATCAAATAGATATAATACAAATATAATACAAATAAATTATATATATAAATATAATATAAATACTATACAAATAAAAATTACACATTCAAACAGTCTCATATTATTTGGGTCACATGCATATCTAACTCACGGGGCCAGCAAATTAGGACATTTGTTAGAACTGACGGAATTTGCAGCCTTTTGATAAGTGGGATGGGATTTAAAATGGCTTCATCATATAGGATATAATATAGGTTGAGTGCGAAATTTGAAACTTAAATGATAGGACGTAAGATAAAAGAAAAAAAAAATTAAAAATGACCTTTCTTTTCTGTGCTTTTGCAAACTTCATGAGTCATTATATTATGTATGTATGTATGTATGTATGTATGTATATCCATTTTTTAACGCACGATCACAATTTCGTCAATATTCTAATATGTTACACCTTTAGCTTAGTCCATAAATAATTGATCTAATATAATAATATTAAATACTTTTAAATAAAGAATGTAATAAAAATAAAATTAAAAAAATATAAAAAAGGCAAAAAAAAAAAAAAAAGAGAGAACAATATATGATATTCCATCCCAAGAGAAAGTAAGCCACCACCTCTGTACGGTGGGGAGGAGAAATTCCGTCACCTCCACAGATGATGGCCAGTTGCTCCAAACCTTACGATCATTAGCCATTGCCCCTTAAGCATAGTGGGTTATGGATTGTGAATGACCTCTCGCAATTTTTAAACTTAGATGATAATAACAACAAGAAACAACGACAACCATAATAATAACAATATCGTTTGAAAAACTTTTTCATTTTTAATGCTTGTAGTGGTGGTGGATAGGTGGGTTGTGATCCACTATGCTTTAATAGTTACGGCTAGCCAAAGAGCTGGAATGAGTTTTTGAAAGCTTAAACTTGATTTGTTTAAAAATTATCAAGTTCGAGCTAAACTTTTAATCGATGTTGGAATTTAGGTTTGAACTCAAATCGTTTAGCTAAGCAAGCTTTATTTCAAGCAAGGATTCAAATTGTTTACAAATCGAGCTCAAATTAAGACAGGTCTTTTTATCGAACCTGAAATTTAAGCTCTAACTTGACTTATTTAGATAGGTCGTATTTCATTTTTTTAATCTAAAATAATATATAAGAGTCACTAAATGCATTATTATTCATTTTTTGTTTTACTTAGACTTTCTTTAAATTTATACATTGATTCATAAATATTTTTAATAATATTATTCAAATTAATTATTATGAATTAAAACAAGTCACACGTGTTATGACTAAAATGAATTCATTTTAATAAAACACAATGTGCTTATTAAAAGAAAAATAATACAAAGCAAAATTGCAAGTTATCCGTTGATGAATTTTCCTACCCTCAAGTAGTTACCCGTAAAAAATTTTTGTAACTATTTAGATTTAGAGTGGAGTACATTTATAAAAGGAGAAAGACACCACAAGTGGTGCTTGTATACATTATTAAAATCTGATGCCCCTTTTTTTTTATTTCTTGCCCAATTGTGAAATTTGATTTACTTTTAGTTTACTAAATAACTGCGCATGGCATAAGAAACTTCTAAAATTTAAGTTATTTCATTATCTCATTTTTATCTTCTATCATCTTAATATGCCAATGGTATGACTATATCTATTATCATCCGTTGATGATCTAATATGGACTACGTACCTCTAAAGTTGAGTCTAGTCCATAAACCACTTGAGCTGATCCGTTGGACTAAAACTCAATTCATGTGAGTAACAATACAAACTCTCGACTCACACACCGATTGAGTTTTGCAACAATAAGACGACCCTATGCTCAGCACTCTCGGCATACTCTCTTTAGTTGGGCTTAACTTAACATGTGTGTATAAATTAGTGGGTTTGTCCCATAACCACCACAACTATTGCTAACTGCCCACTTTCCATGATTCCATGGTACATTTAACCCTGAAGAGTCAACCAACTTTAAATAACTCCCTCCCCTCCATGGGAATGGTAATATTACATTAATTCTCTATTTTCTATTCATCAATTATCCTTGAATTGACATACTTATGGACTCAAGTATTGGAATGGTCACACCGAGTCTAATCCCAGTGTGTCACTAACCGTTTTTTGTTTTGCAGGCCCACTGTTTATAAGAGTCTCCAGGTGTTGTATATTTAATCTCTATCAAATTAAAAGTAGCGAGATTATCGATATTTTATTTTTTTTCAAGTGCATAGTTTAAGAGTGTGTATATATATGTATGTAAACCTTATTCTTAAAGGAAACACAACTTTTAGAATATTTTATATATAAATATGTTATAATCATCTATATGATTAAGGAATGAAAATTAAGGACGTGATAATTACAATGGTAGAAGAGTAAATGAGAGCTATATGTGTAGTTTTATATAGACATATGTCTATTATTACTTGATAAAGGTACAAAAACTCAACTTCTGCATAAAACAATCTCATAAGTAATTTATTTGTTTAATTCTTTATTATATTATTCTTAAGCACATATGATATGGGTAGACAGTAAGGGTTATGGTAAATTTTTACATGCGCCCAAAAATCACAATTCTTCCTGGGCTTATGATTTCTATTGGACCAAGTTTAAAGCCCAAACAAATTTAGTGTTGCTTGTGCATAACGTTGTCGTTTTTCTCCGGAACCGCATGGGCCATCTTACTTTCTCCACAGCAATATAATTGCCGTTTCTAGGCTTCAAAAATACATTCAACATTTGAAAAAGATAATGGGCCAGATACTTGTGGTAGATAATGATAAAGCCTTTATAAACGCGCTTAATTTTGTTATCTTTTAATTTCATTGGTGTAATTTGCAATTTTTCCCTTTTTTTTTTTAATTGCAAATACACCCTTTATATTTGTTCTATGTGCATTTTACCCAAAATCATGCACTTAAATCCCCAAATCTTCTAAACACGTGCATTTAGACCCCAAAATAGTGAAAATGCACAATTTTGAAAGATTTAGAGATCTAAATGCACAATTTTATGTAGAGATGGAACTGGGATAGGTTGTTATAAGATACCCGACCCGCCCAATCTGCTAAAAACCTTATAAGATTAAACCTACAAGGTTATGGGATGGGTTTGGGGAAAAAATTTTTGTGACCCTATAGGGTCACGGGTTAGATTCGGATTGTAGTTATTACCCTATAGGGTCAACCCGACCTATTAAGATTAATAAAAGAAAAAAACAGGTTTATAACATCAAAACTTTCATATATCCAATGTTTATATTTTTATAGCTCTATGATTGTATAATTTTTTTGTCTCATTGAAAATGTCATTTTTTTATAATTAATAAGAGATAATATTCATATTTATGTATCTATAATCATCAAGTAAAGTAAGTTCTACTATATTATGGTACAAATTGATTATCATACATCAAAAGTCAATTGTCTAACTTATTGACTTCCTTTTGTTTTATTTCTATGTATAGCTTTACCATCAAATGAAAAATAAATTGAAACAAATAAGTAAAATGAAGAATATAACATGAAGATAAATAGACAAATGATAAATGAAAAAGAATGAAAAATGAAAAGAAAAACAAAAAAGTGTAAAAATAAAATCATGTCAACGAGATGAGGCGGGATGGGTCAGGACCATGACCCTGTAGGGGCAGGTTTGAGAATTGCACATAAAACCCTATAGGGTTGCGAGTTGGGTTTGGGTAATTCTATAGGGAAGCAAGTCGGGTTCAGGTTTTATATGACCCATCCCAAACCCGCCATAGTTGCATTCCTAGTTTTATGAGGTTTAGTGCATGAAATAGCCAACACAATTGAAAAAAATGATGTCATTGACCAAATCTTATAAATATCAATAGTTCTTCTCATTTGGGGAGGCAAAATCAAATATAAACATCATGTTGTCAAACTAAAAAATTAAACAATCAAGCTAACTTTGAAATTTAAGAAATATGAGGCCACTTATCCTTCTGATTCATTTCTCACCTCATCAACTATTACGTGCCATCCTACAATACTCCTCCAACGTCACATGTAGCATGATACTGATGCTGTACACATATGACTATCACTATCGAAACCATACACCAATAATATGACAAAAGAAAAAAAGGACGGTTTTTCCATTATTTTGAATGATGCTTTGTCATATTTGGGTTCCACTTAAAACAATGGATTGGAGATTTGGAGAAAATGGATGGAAAAACCCAAATAAAAAAAGACAAAGAAAAGAAAAAGTAAGAAAAAAAAAATATCGATTCCAGATTTACTAAAATCTGGTATTAATGGCCTCCACAATTTACATTTAGTATTATCGTTCTAGCAACTAGATTACATCTATCATTAAGACCTTGAATCATACAATTAAGTTATATGCCATATGTCTTTCACCGAAACATGAATGCCATTTTAGCCAATGGAACAGTAATGCATTCGATATGAAGTAATCCCCTGTTTTTTGAAAATGGATGGAGAGGGAGCCTAGCAAGCCCATTCCTCAAATTTAGTACTTAACAACCTGTTGCACCAATTGTGTATTTAGTACGCAAAAATAGATTTAGGAATCAAAACAATTTTAACAAACAAAATTGTGGTTTCCTAAACTGGTGCAAAAGAGCCGGGTCGAACCGAGCCGGGCTTTTGCAAGCTCGAGCTCGGCTCGTTTATTTTTTAACGAGCTCGAGCCGAGTTGGGCTTTTAACGAGCATGGAATATATACGCTCGGGCCCAAGCCCATTAAGCTTTTCTAAGCTCGAGCTTGGCTCGTTTAGCTAAACGAGTCAAGCTGGTTTTGTTAAACGAGCTTGAGCTCGGCTCGTTTAGCTCATATAATTTTTTTTAATTATATTTATAATATTAAATTAATATAAATAGTTATATATAAATTACATTAATATATATTAATAATATAATATCAATATTATATATATATATATATATATATTAAACGAGCCTGTTCACGAGCTTGGCTCGTGAGCTCCCAACAAGCCTGTTCACGATCTCTGTTCTCGAGCCCATAATGAGCCTGTTCGCTAGCAGGCTCGCGAGCTTGAGGACAAGCTCAAGCTCGGCGCGTTTAGCTAAACGAACTGAGTCGAGTCGAGTCTGAAACGAGCCGAACTCGAGTAGCTTGCGAATAGCTTGGCTCATTTGTAGCCCTACTAAAGTTAGTGAATCTAAGCTCTAAAAAGAAATTTGATTGCAGGTCTTGAGGGGTGAAATTGTGATCTAGTTCTCTTTACTAATGTAAAATTACTTATTTCACACTTTGAATATAATAGATATTGTAGTAATTATATAAGATTATAGATACATTATATATATATATATATATGTTTTATACAATCAGCAAGATTGCATGATATATTACTAAATAAAAAATATCGGTAATGCATGTCCTTAAAAAATTAATAAAACTATCTTAATACATTTTTATTGCATATAAAAGCATATAGATAGAAAAAAGAAAAATGCTGCTACTCTATTAAAACCGTGTCGTTCCTATGTTGTTTTTCTTAAAGTGATATATTATATAGTAAGATAACATTCTTGACTTTGAATATCCTATATTACAGCAATTCACAAATCCTTACACTTTTATTCATACTACTTACCGGGACCTATGGTTATAAAATCGAATAGCATAACTAAAAATGAAATGTGATACTAATGTAAGATTTTATCAAGTTGAAATAGACCCTATCTCAATATGGGGTAACTTATAAAAACATGACTTATGTTTTGGTCAATTTACAAATACATGATCTGTGTTAATTTTTTGACAAATAAGTGACTTGGGTTTTATATAAAAATATCAATATTATTTAATAGTTTTAGAAAGACATATATCAATATTTTATTAGTCATAAAAATTAATTTTACATTTTTTCAATTTTCTCATTCTTCAAAGAATAATTTTTAATATTTTATTTTATTTTGTTTAATACTATTTTTTTATTAAATTAATTTTTAAGTCCAATAAGATTCTAACACATGTCTCTCTAATAGTAATTAATTATATTGATACTTTTGTATAAAACTCGGATCACCTATTTATCAAAAAAATTAATACATGTTATGTGTTAGCAAATCGATCAAAACACAAGTCATGTTTTGGTATTTAACCATTTCGGAATTGAGAAATGAAGAAAGGGATAAGTTCTTGCTGTCTTGCCCAACATTCTTACGATACTTGAATGAAGTTTTGATTTTTATATGGGTTGGTTTGCAGCCCACAAGGCCATATCCTTAGGTTTATCAAGTTGGTCTTAACGATATGATATGTCTAATGTACCTTTAATGCTTTTGATCCTTTCTTTTAGATGGCTTCAGCCGCAAAACTAATGGTTGCGTTTATTTATGGTACGATTGATAGTGCCAAAAGTCTGTTTGGTCATTGAATGGGAAGCTGCTTAATGGTCTACATCTGCCTGAGGCATGTTTGGCTATATAATCCACCAAGGCAAACATGCCTATGAATTTTAAGGGAACGCATAAGCTAATATGGTACAGATCATCCGTGTAAAGGAAAGAAAAATAAAAAAGAGTAGAGATGAAGAGAGGAAAAAATAAAAAATAAAAAGTTGTCATAAGAATTGCTCAAGTAGGAATATTGTATAGAATTTTGTAAGAAAAAGTATGTAGTCCAAAAAGAAAGGGTTCCTTTCTAATAATAGATAATACCTAATGTTTTCTTTAACAATTTACTTTTGGCTTTTTTGGGTTCTAGGAAATCTTTTCAGCAGTAGAGTCTAATCCAGATTTTGAAAAGAGTAGAAGCTAATCCACTTATTGAAGGTTAATTATTGTTAGAAAATTTCATTTTAAAAATAGTTTTGAGATTTTTTTTTAATAATTCTTTAATAACAGTTATGTATGATTGCTAGCCATTACTATTGGTAGTTACACACTACTTTTACTTTTCATTATCACTTATTGCAATAAGCGATTAGTATCTATGTGTTCTCAATCCTACCACAATAATTATTGGTAACTACAAACTTCGGCCATAAGAAATATTAAAAGAAATTCTTTAAAACATTTTTTTTGTGAAACAAATACTATCAGTAAAGATCATAAACAACTTGCCGACACATCCTTTTATAATTTTCTTGCATGTTTATAATGCTTGTTTAGGAGCAAAGTTGGCATTAGACGAAGCTCATTGGATGAACAGCTACTAATTTGAGCTTTGCAGGCCATGCTTTCTCAAAATATCTTTTCAAAAGCCTAGAGAAAAGGTTCCATTCTCCAGGTGGGGAGCTGCAACAGGCATATATCACATGTGATATTATGGGCCCAAAGACATGTATTTTGTCAGAAATATTCAATTCTGATGACTTTGTACACCTTCCTTTTTCCTCTCAAACGCTCTTCTCATTCCCTTATTCCATTGGAAAAATATTCCCGGGCCACGTCTTCTCCTTCCCAACTTCCAAACACCAGCGATTACCGATTTCATTCCCGATTTCGATTTCGATTTACTAGATATCTCTTATTGTAGAATGGAGATGTAACGTAATCTGGACCACATTTGAATAGTCCTTTAGTGATTTGGGTAGATATGTAACATCCAGTGCAGATTGATAGGGTCTGTTTGTTTCGTCGTCGTGCAGATGACATAGATTTTTTCAGATTGTATGTCAAAAAATAAATATAAATAAAAAATAGATAATTGTATTCATAAAAAAAATCAAATAAATTAGATATAAATTAGATGTAAATTAGATACAAATATATATAAAATGTAAAAACCATCCAAACAGACGTATTACCACTATTGTCAGGTCTGATGTTTCCTGTCCGTGGGTAGTCCAACGTTTTTGCTTCTCTTTTATATAACTTAATAGCATTTATTATAAATTTGAATTTGAGTTTTCTGGGTTAACAGTGGAAACAATGGGACCATACATGCTTTCATTGTAATGGATTATGTCGGCAATTCAAGGCTAAACTCATGGCCGTCCCCTTCGATGAATAAAAAAAGAGGAGAATGAAATTTTAATGTAAAGAGAGTAGAATAGGGTTGTATAATTATCATATAATTATTTAGTGTAAAAAAATAAAGTAAATAATTATTAGAATAAAAGTTAAAAGATCTATAATGTCTTTTATACTAATTACAGAGAAAGAATAATTATATATGTATTATTTTTAAGACAGGTGTATATATGAAAAAATTAAAAAATAAAATATTAAATGACAATTTAATGAATTCGTAAGATGAACAGATGAATTGTTATTCATCATTTTATGTAATATCAATTTATTTATCATTCATTTTAAGTAAATATTATAATATCAGTTTTGGAAGAGTAAATGAATAATTATTAATGGACTATTAGTCTCTCATGCCTTTTGGTGCCGGAGTGGGTTGCTACTGGTGTAGGCAGTACTATTATGCTTGAGAGGACATTGTGTTTTAATAATATTAGAATACGGTGGAGAGGGTCGTTGTCCTCGTTACAATGTTGTGCTGTATCGCGCTAATAGGCGAACCAAAACCAATGGCTTTATTAGGATTCAAATTTTGGAACATTATACTAAAAGTAAATAGTAGTATCATAACTAATATAAAAATTTAAATTTAAAGATATAGTATAAGGTTGTTATTTATTATTTAGTAATAATATCGTATGATAAACTCTACTATTCTATTTTTTTTTTTTAAAAAGATGATTATGAATTTTGACTAATCTTTAGTTGATGGATCATGTAATGTATCCTAATGAATAATAAAAATTATTATTTGAATTTTACCTATTTTTTAAATTTCACTCTTGAAATGAGAAGATGCTAATTATTAATGCCTAATTGAACCTTTACATATAATTTAAAAATTTGAAATTGCTAATTATACTCAAATAAACTCTAAATTTTTAAAGTTACCATCTAAAAATGAAGGGTTATAAACAAGTTAAGCCGTTGGCAAGCTACTTAAAGATGAACTCAAATTAGAACTCTTTTATTTGGACAAGTTGATTTTAGGTTTTGATTTAGACTCGCAAGCTCATTTGTGCATAGCCCGTTCAGGCTTAGGAATAGGCTTATTTAGGTGTGAAAACTTGCTTGCAAGTAGACTCACTAGTAGACTTGTGAACAAACTCGTTAGGATTTGCAGATTATATATATATATAATATTATATATAAATATATAGTTAAAGTAAGAAACAGTTGCTATTTGATATATATTTTACAGATCTCCTTTGTTTTTTTAGACTCGAAAAAAATCAAAATAAGAAAAATTTAAATAAAAAATGAGCTAAACTTGAGTTTGAAATAGATCTCCTTTATTTAAACCAGCTTAATTCAAGTTTGAAATTGAAGTTTGATAAAAAAAAAAAAAAAAACTCTTTTTAGCTTGACTCAACTCAAACTTTATTTGTAAACAAGCATAATTTGAGTTAGAAATAAAGCTCATTTATTAAATGAGTACAACTCAAACTGGATATCAGCTTGATGGAAAACTCTACTCAAGTTCAAGTGCAACAATTTTTAAACGAGTTGATCGGATCTTTGAAAATTTGCTCAATTCAAGTCATTTGCAGCCTATTTACATCTGATTTAAGAAGATAACGAAGCAAAATGGAAGTCAAAAAGTATAAATGTAAACATGAGGTAAGATGAGGTAAGGTATACTTCCAAAAAGTAACATTTAATTGGATATATGTTTAGTAGTTCCAAACTTTTAATATTAAGGTGAATAACCTTGTGACTTAATAACATCATCTCTCATCTCTCAAATTAAAGATGATTGAACTAACACTCACATCTAAGATAGTAATTTCGATATTTTGCCTTATCCTCAATTCCTGTAAGACTTTCTTTCATGGATGACACCTGACAGGAAGCAATCCAGAAATGGGCTAAAAGTTTTAGGCTCCACTGGGCTTTGCCTTTTCCCTCATGGGGCCCAAAGCATGTCGGTAATAGTCTAATAGTGAAGAGCATCAGCATGTTGTGTTTAGTGGCTGTCTATATGTGGAATTGCTGGTCTTGTACACAGGAACGTTTGGCTTGTTGCGTGCTATGGAAGTAACGGCTAATTTTTGCTTTCATAGTACATTTACCTTTGTGGGTGGGTGTCGTTTTCCCATGATGCTTCTTGCTTCTCCTCGTTCTGTGTGGGCCTAATGGGTTTTGTTAATTTCTTTAACAGTGCATAAAAGGTCTCTGGCCCATTGTGATTTGCTAATTCGCAAGAAAGTGCCGATTCTTTCAAATAGATTTGATCTTAAAAGTCTGTTGCCCGTGTCTGCGCAATACGTAAAAGGAGATGTTGTATTGTATCGCATAGAATGATTTAATTTGGCATTTGATTACTTGTCAATAATAGAGAAAATGGGAAATTTTGTCACTTTTTTTATTTTTTAAATCAAAATACTATCCGAATCATTATGTTATTGAGTTTAAAAGAAAACCAATTTTGAAAATGACAAAAGTGTGATGGGCATGGATAAGATTGTGACAAAGCTTTTGTAGATAAGAGTATACTTTCAATTCTTTAGAAAAAGGAAGCACTTTTTTTAAATTAATTTTTCAATTTTATTTTTACTTTTATTTTTTAAGGACTCTTTGCAAGATGGGGTTGTATAGTAAAATAACTTCATTAATATGGATGTAACTAAAGCTTGGTTGAAAAAAATCAATCCAAACTCAATTCAGAAATTTTAAAACTACAAGCTTAGTTTCCATAGACCCATTCTCCATTTAAGAGACATTATTTTGATGTAAATTTATTTTAAGCTATAAGTGAATTTGGATTCAGTTAAATTCAATTCAAAATAAGGCTTGAAGCTACATTCAATTAGTATCGAATGGAGTTTTTTTTTTTAACTTTTTTAAAGGGAGGATTTAAACTCACACATTTGATTTGGGAGACTAATATTAATGACACTATGTCACAAAAGCATTAGCTATTAATTGGAATATTTGAAAGGATAAATGTGACTTTTGGTACAGGAACTTTATCCATTTATATAATTAACTACATGAAATTTAAAAAGAAATAAATTTACTTTACTATTTACAAGCTTTTTACGGTAATTTATAGTACCTTTAATTAGAAAATGGATAAATGTTAGGTAGGTAATTGAAAATATTTGCAAAGTTTAGGTAGTTAATTGTACAAATAAAAAAAGTTTAACTACAAAATTAAAACTTTCAAACTTCTAACAGTTGATTGTAGAAAATGGGCAAAATTTATATACCAAATATAAAAATTATCCTATAAAAAATAGCAGAGATTATTGCTTGTTTATCATCTTTCTAAAAAAAATTACACATCTGTATTTTATATAAAAAATATTATAAATATACTATCGCTATATCGTATATTAGATATGGGATATAGTTGTCGAATATAAGATATGTGATATAACTATCATATGCCATATGTGTGATATGTGTATCGCATGTACAATGTGCGGTACAAGTAAAGTATTGGTATTTTACTATATGTGTCGCATATAGGGTGTGCGATACACGCAAAGTATCATACTTTATGTGTATTATATATCCTACATGTGATACACAAATTTTTAAAAGTTTTGCATAGTAGGTCGCTATATCTCGCCTCTAAGATTTGATATACATATAAAACTTTGCATCTTCTCTCCAACATACGATATAATAACAGTATTTTGGTAATTTTTTTACACAATTTGTATATGTGTAATTTTTTTTACAAAGATGGTAAACATGTACCACACCCAAAATACTAACTACTTTCAAAATCATTTTATTTATTGATTTTGAGCTAAAAACTATTTTTCTTTTTCATTGTATAAATAAGATAAATTATTCAAATAGTTCAAATAAGATAAACTATTAAAATCGTTTTAATTTAGTCAGTTTGCCGTTTTTAAACCAAATCGATACTGAACCGATATAAATATAATACCGATGAAAAACTTATAGCTTTACTCATAAATTGATTAAATTAAATCGATACTGATCCGATACCGTTAAGTAACCGATAATCCAAATAGACCTTCAATAAAATAGAATCGATTTCTCGCATTTAGAAACTCCCGGCTTCCTAGGGTGGATGTCGAATGTCTAATTAATTGACCATATTGTTAATTGATACCCATGGCTTTAAAGCACGGAAACTTCTATCCCACTTCTTGCACCTAAGATTAGATAACAAGCAACTTTGACCGCAAACAGTCAAAAGTACTTTTTCCATTTAGAAGCATCTATCGATTACGTATCCTCATAGGACTAGCTTGTATCTATCCATCGTCCAAGTATTTCGATTGTCTGCTCACATATTTCTTGTAGAACCCTCCAAACTTTATTTTAACTTATTTATTATTTTTCCACATATCATCGTAATGCATTACGACACACACCATGGAAGCACCAAAGACAAAGTTCTCAATAATGTGGGGGCATAAAATATGGTCCCATCGAAAAGCATGTAGTTGTGGTTTTATTTTAGTTTTGGGATGGGTTTGATATTGGAATAGAATATGGTTAAGGAGATAGGTCCACCTGCAAACCAAACCGAACCCTCTTATCAGGTTTGACCTTTGTTACAACATTTAATGGATGCTACCCCCAATTCTCTTACATGTGGTTTGACAATGTTCACCGGTCAGCACAAGTTACCCAAAATATCTTCCCGACCACACAAGTTTTCAAAGATCAAAATCCCATGTCTTGATTTCTCGATGTAGTGGCCGGTAGTTGCCGTGCCCTAATACGTATCTCTCATAATACTTCAGCCATTTACATACTACCGCGTGGGAGTAGAGGGTGATTATAGAAGAAGTATTACTTTTGACAAGTATTCTAACACATATTTCCGATAATATTTTAACCAATTTACGTAGCATCATGTAAGAGCAGGGTGGAAGATAAAAAGAAGTACTGATTTTAGGTTGTCTTTTTTCTGTTAGTCATACCAATAAAAAACTATATAAAAATCACTTATTAATCAACTGCATCAAAATAAGTTTGAAAACATTGTCCGCTCCCTAAGGTTAATACAATCAGTTTTTAACATGTGCACTCGTGGTGGAAACTTAAAATAAAAGAAAGTACAATCATCTATAAGAAAAAAAAATTCCAAAAAGACAGAACTAATTTTTTGTATGATGATAAAGAAGGAATTTGTTTTTGAGAATTATATTTTTTTTCAAAACTAGAAAAAGTTAAAAGTTTCAAATAAGACAATCAATTTTGGCTTTTTCAAATCATAAATTTTTATGTTTTTGTTGTTTCAAATCATAAATCTTTTCATCTCTTTTAGTTACTGAAAAATTATAAATGAGACCTAGCTCGAACTTGCCCAATCAAGCAGCTCACGAATGTGGATTTATTTCCAAAACACTTTAGTATTTATATTTAAGCCCTTAGTAAGCCACACAGCAATAGAAACACAAGTTTGGAATGACAAATATTCTATGTGGGATAGAATTCATAAGAGAAGAAAGTGAATAATTTATCAAGTCATTTCTCACGCTTTTCACTTATGGGATTTTTTTTTTTTGAAATAACTAAACTAAAACAATCCACTTTCATATATATCTATATATCTATATATCTATATATATATATATGACATCCCATTTCATAGGAGAAATTCCAAGACGATGATCCAATGATCTAATCGACTACTATCCTACTTAGATGTTATCTTGTTAGGGTCAATCAACAACCTTCATGTGAAACATCCAAGTTTGGTATATTTTTATAATTTATTTATGTTCCTTCATTTATAAAGTTAGAATAGTCTTGCATCGAGCAAAACTCCAAATAGATGCCAATTGCTTTCTAAAAGTCCATTTATTATAAGAGTCCCATGTTCAATATTGCTATACATGTGTGTGTATATTTCTTCTGATTGATTATATTCTATATTTTGTGAATTTCCACGAGATTACCGTAACAAAAAGAAAGCCCACTATTTTATTCATAGGTGTAGATCTCCGATGATAACAGAAGAATATATTTTTCTCATGTCTAGATTCTCTCGAGGGCATAGCATATTGTATTTCAATTTGAAAAGATAGAATTGTTTATTGAAAGAAATTATACGTATGTGATGAGGACATCTGCTGTTAGTTGATTCATACACATATAAAATAGAATATGATTAGAGCCCATTGGCTCAGGAAAAAGGTTGACTGCAAGAAAATCTACTTTTGGTCACGGGACAGATTATGTTTGCCTATAAGGAAACTCAAATTGCAAAAAAATTGGGATCCATGTGCTGCTACACCGTGATTTTACCATCAATACAAAACGTGTGATGGGATTCCTAGCGGATAAGTAGTTGGATTAGAATATATAGATAATAGCTTTGTTTGCCATTCTTTTATGACTGAATTAAAATCTTCCAAACGCTGGGAATTTATATGAATCATAATTGTTACGTCCAAAAGTAGAAAATTGGTGCGATCGGTCCCATATACATATGTATTACAAATGTACAGCCTTTCAATTCTCACATCAATAAGTCCAGTACCATGCTTATAATATGGTAACTGATTATAATCTTTATCTACTATTTTGAAAAAAAAAAAAAAATGTCCCATCTAGGGGGTGATCTAGAGCCAGTATAAATTGTATAATGATTGCAGCAGACACACATAGATATGGCCACTACTATAATCCATCATACAGGCTTTACCCTTTCCCACTAATTGGCTCAATGTAACGGACTTTTTTATTATATTAGTTTAATATTATTTTAATACCTTTTTAAAATTGAATCGATGTGAAATCGATACAAATATCATACCGATGAAAAATTGATAATTCTACTTATAAATTAACTAAATCGAATTGATACTTATCTGATACTGATAAGTCACTAATATAGATCAAATACAGATAAAAATCCAATAATTCAAACAGATCTGTATTGAATGTATGCTAAATAGGAATGGGAGACCATTTTATTTTTTAATCAACACCTAATATTACTTATCCACTATATCTTTCCGCACTTGCATACCATAATACATGTGCAACTCGGCTATAGTTTCCCCAATCAACAGCCTACTAATTCACACACGGTTAGGTAGCAGGATCAGTGCATGAACTATTGCATCATCTTGGATCCCTACTTTACCAAGGAAAATACAGCCATTCTTCAGTGAGAAAACATTTAAGATCCTAATTCATTTAACTTTATTTATTTCCTAAACTAACAATCACATTGAAAATTAAATGCAATCATGTACCTGAATCGTGCTTATCAAATACAATTGATTATTATAATTGTGGATGCTTAATGCAAACACATAACCTTATTATTAAATGCTTAGTTGTATTTAGATTTGTATTCCTATATCTAAAAGTAGATTTTCCACTAAGATATGTATTTTAGAGTTAAAAGAATTTGTCACGCCTTGAAGGGTACCTTAAACGTGGCAGTCGCCGTACACAGTATTAAAGCCTACGAATGACGCTCAGTTACGCGAAGCTTCCATACTATGTACAAGGTGTCTAACACATGGAGGAACATATCGAAATGATACATTTTATATTGATACAACTTGAGTAATAATGTAAAGAAAATACAATTCACTATACTTCAAATTCAATTTATCAAAAGATTTCACTACATTAAACTATTACAAAGCAATTCACAAGACGTAGCTAATATCTCCCGCCGGAATCCCGAAGTCACATTCAGCTCCAATTATCTCGGTTCCCAGGCAGCATTCTCCTGTCAACTTGTTTATCAAACATCTATTAGGGTATAAGCTACACTAGCTTAGTGAGAATTCCCTTAATTCCGTACCATAACAAGTAAGTTATAAATCATCCATATGTTATACATGAACAAACACATAAGTAGACAATTATGTATGGGTATCCAGAACCCATACACAGAATGGATTTACACCCTCCATATCTTGGGTTAGGGATGATATTTAAAGTCTACACAATCGCTGCTAGTCTCCGAGCCCCCTAGGCTTATAGCACTCGACTCGGCTAGGCTCACACATGGAATGCAGTCTCGGTGCACCTTAGTTTCCTATGAATGGACTTTGATACCGGGTCTCATTATCCAAACGAGTCCTCGGACCATATCGATCAACCTGCATAGGAGTAGCACGCTACCAAATGCAACATGTCCGATGCGATGCATGATTAATTTAACTTTTGCTTAGGTCAAATTATTCATACATTCTTTAGAGTGACCGACTAATATCATACACATAAACAAAATAATATGGACAGTACAGTTATCCAATCGAATCATGGTTTCGATATGCTTTAGTATTCTTTGGCATACATACATCAAAGTCTCATCATCTATCTCATCCCATTCATATCGGTTTTTATCTTGTTCTATAATTCTAATGCAACTAGCTACAAGCACAAATAAGGTAACAAAATAAGAAAGACTCACTCCTCGGCCATTGGATCACCTCTCTTAGTAAAAGTAATCCGTAGTAGGGAATCGTCGATTTCGAGGTCACCTAAAAAGGAAAAAAATACCCTAATAAGTATTTTTCACTTAACTAATCCAAATTATTTAACAAAACTAGAAAATTCGTAATTCTCGTCCTATGCAGAATTCCAACTTAAAACGCCATAACTTGGTCGTTTTAACTCGGAATTTAGCAAATTATATATCGATTTCTATCTACTTCAAAAGATCTATCTAATTCTAATATCATATTTATGTTTTGAAAAATTTGAAGCTTCGAAAAGATCTCACCAGTAGCAAAAACAATTTTTGAAAATTGATTTTGTGACAATTCATGAAGTTTTACTATCCAAAGCAAGAATTCATGCAATATGAACAAGTTACTATCATAAATGATATGTCATGAGATATATATACATGTTCTTGATGATATTGAATAAAAGAAATTTTAGAAAACTTTTTTTTTGTAAGACTTTATGAAAAATCAACTTAGAAAGGCTAGTATATTCTTGACAATCCCCACTTGTTTTTAGAAAAATTCATTGATAAAATTTATTTATTCTTATTAAATTAAGCCTTCATTATGTATATTCCTTAAGGCCTTGTTTTTCAATAAAAATTTCCATTTTACACTTTGTAAACATGTTTTTAAATATGGTTCATCCCAAAATCCGAATTTTAAAAATTGTTTTTGTGGTATTCCTTTAAGTAAAAATCATTTGATACTTAGAAAATTAAGGTCAACCATACCTAGCCACTAAGGACTTCATTTCTTTAATAAAACTTCATTTTGAGTTTGAAAGTAAGTGTTTTCATGACATTACTCCATTATTACGAATTTCTTAAAAGGATAAGCAACTCAAATTTTCCTACTTTATTTCTACAAATGCATCATGTATATATGTATTACCTACAAGCTATTGTTATGAAGGTTATGAGATGATCTATTTATATGTATACATATAGTACCAAGAATTCTTTTTGAAAACTTTTACTTTGCAAAACTTTGAATTTTACTAACTTAAGAAAAATAGTTTTTCTTCTTGTAAAATCATACTTGTTTTATCAAAACTCAACCTTGATGACCTATATAACCATCACTTCATTATTTCAATAAAAACCTTCATTTTGGGGTTAAAAAATAGATGTTTAAATAGGTGTTTTACCTAAGTACGAATTTTACAAAATTTTAAAGAATGAAAACATTGTTTAACTTATTCTTGAAACCATTTGTTGTTCTAAGATTATATTTTGATAAATCTCTCTTATTCTTGTCAAAACTTGGTCTTTGTTACATATATTTCCTAGGACTTCCATTTTCCTATTATCATTTTGACATTTGGAAATAGAGTTTAAATGGTGCTATTTTCAAATCCGAATTTTGAAAAATTCATTTGAGTTTGTTTTCTTTGTAAAACTCATTTAGTCTTTCAAAAACCATTTCCTAATCAAATCTACTCCTTAAGGCTTCCATTTTTTAATAAAAATGTTGTTTTGAAGTTGCAAAATGGTCTTCAAAATTGGTTTGGTTGATATCCGAATTTACAAAATTTATTTTTGGACATATCTTTTGATAAAATCTATCTAAACTTATGAAAAATCATCCTTTACATATCTATCTTAAGAGCTTCCATATCTTGAATAAAAACTTCATTTTTAAGTTGGAAAAGATATTTTTAAACTATCCTTGGCCTAAATCCGAAAATAGAGTTTTGTTATGAAAAATAATCTTTGAAAATCATCTTTAACATATAAAATGAAGCCTTGATGATATATATACATTAAGCCCTCATTATCTCAAGTAAAAATTTCATTTTGACACTTGGAAAGTGGTTTTTAAAAATGGGCCTTGCCTAGATACGAATTTCACCATTTTTGTTTGAGTTCAAAACCAAGATCTACACTTTCTATGAACATAAATATAAAAAGAAATCCATGGTAGTAAACTATAAACTCATAGATCTAAACATAGATATAAGTAAAGTTACAAAAAAGTTAGATCTACAAAATATAACTACCTTTAGTAAGAAAATAATAATAATACAAGAGAATAATCATGGATAAGAGGAGTGTTTCATTTGGCATCATCATCCTTCGCTTTTAAGCTTATGGAATGTCATTTGATGCATGAAACTCTCACTATACTTTACCTACATCAACTATGAAGCTTTGGACAAGATTTTTATCAAAGAATCTTGAAGAAATATGTGTGGGAGCTCATTTATTGAGTAGGGGCAGCAAGTGTTCTTGCAAGAAAGAACAAAATGAAGAAAGAAAGAGAGGAAAAAAGAGAGAAAAAGGTAAGGAATGGTAAAGGTTTGAAGGTGTAAATGAGAGAGGGATAGAATGAGTTAAAGACTAATTAAATGAAGTAAAAATAAATAAATGGTAGCCAATAATAGCCATGGCTGGCGTGAAAGTAGAGAGGAGAGGGGAGGGAATTTGGTTAGCTTTTGACTTGGAATTGTAATGTAATTGATGGTATGTGTAGCTTCTTGAAGAAAGATTTGAAAGAGGGTTATTTTAATGAATTTTTGGAGTATTTCAAAGGACAAAAAGGCAGCCAAAGAAGGTAAAAAATCTGCAATGAAGTGATGAGTGAAGTGTAGAAAGATTGAAGTGAAAAAGAATGATGTATGAAGTGTACTTAAAATATGGTTTGTAAGAGTACTTTCTTAATAAATAAAATAAAAATAAGAAAATAAATAGAAAATTCATTCCAAATATTTGTAGCAGATTTTCATAATTAAAATAAGATAATTAATTAATTTATTTTAGTGAATTATCAAATAAGTTACCAATATAATCAAAATACGCGAATATGAGCTATAAATGATATTTTTATAACTCGAAAAATTTAAAAATTATTTTATGAAAATAAAAATATTTTAAATATTTTCAATTATTAAATTAATTTTATTTTATTTTTAGTATCGGGTCTTAAAAGAAACTGATCCCTAAAAACGAAACAACTAAATTTTAGAAAAACAAATTTTTATATATGTAAAATATTTATCTAAAAATAAGGGTTTATAAGAATAATAAAATTGTGTAATGAATAGTAGTGAATAGTACAAAAGACCAGTTAATTACCTGTAATAAAGAAATACTAATATAATCAAAATCAGATATTTCTAGTTATCGAGAAATTATAAAACTGATATTTTTGAAATCCTTATAAAAATACAAGTCTAACGGTATAATGGTATATTTTTTATATCTCGAGCCCCAGGACATGCTTTTCGAAGTCTGTATTCAAACGGGTTCGAAATAGATAAAAAATTTACCAATCTGATATTTTTAAGCACCTTATATTACTACGAGCTACTCTACACACTTAAACTACACCTCGGCCTCTAGGGTTAAGAGCGTGAGATTGCCAGACTTAAACTATTGTATTCCACTTAGGGTTCTCGGGTGATTTTCCGGTTTAGATCTTTACCAATTTGGAAACTAGGAGTTTATGTTTATACATCACATTTAGTTTGAGAAGTTTATTTTAAATATTATTTTTGTAAGTATTTAATATCTCTCAATGTTTTCGGAATTCTTGAATTGAGTTTTATTTCGAAGTTTATCGTTATATGCTTTTTAATAATTTGTTTTTGGGTTCTATATTACCCGATTTTACAATTCAGAGTTAAGTATGGAATTTGTCGTACGTAGTGGTTTTGAATCTGAAGACTGTTGAGTTCTTATTTTATTTTAAGGAATCTCATTTTCTCAAGATTAAGAAATTTCTTGATTCGTTCGTGATTTAGGACTAGTTGAAGTTCGATTTTAATTTGAAGTCATTTTTTAGAGTTTATTTTCGATGTTTATTTTGTAAGTATTTCCAGGAATTTTCCAGGGCTTACAGAATTATTGAGGACATTTTAAGAAACAAGGCTAATATAGAGCTAAACATGGGAGTTTTGAGGATCTCAATCAATTGCCAACGATGGTTATTGCTTGATTAATTAATCATCCTAAAGGTGCCTCGATTTGTTGCACTTTGTAGCATAAATGACCATACTCCTGTGGATAAATATTTGCTGTTTCGAGATTGGTCCCTATCTTGTCTAGGGTGTTTACGGCTTGGTTAACTGATCCATGACTCTATTTTTTGAACCTAATCATAATGATCGGTTTTTTAATATCTCGATTCTAAAGTGATCAATTATAAACAGTTAACAGCCTTGATGGTTAACCGTTTTTTTCGATTAATTTTTTCAATTTCAGTTTTTAACCATTTAATATAATGGCTATGCAAAATTTATATAAATTATAATGGCTTATTCTAATAAACCTTGGAGGTAAAATGGTTTATACCTTATATTCGACTATTTAAATAGTTTTTAATCATTTAACATAATGGCTTATTTTAATAAGCCATAGAGGTAAAATGTGTTCCTCAAATGACATTGTCATACTTGTCGGTAAGAACCTTATTATCAAGGTTCAGTTTCTCTATGAAAGTTCTTCCATGATAAATTTTGCATAGATACGACATTTTGGATCAATAGGGAGTTGATTCTGTTTGGCATTAGCATAAAGGCAAATATTGTAGGGCTCATCTTCCGACAACTTTCAAATGTATATAATTATTACAAGCTAAGTTATATACATATGTATGGAGTATGAAGAGCCACATATACCTTTTTAACTTTTCTTATTTTGACTATTCGCAAATTAACATGTTAATAATTCAATTATAGTTAGCCCCTATATCATCCTACTATTTAATTATAAATTTTGCATACTCAATACAAGTTTGTCTAACAAGTTATATTATCAAACTATTTATATTTTTAACAAAATATATATAAGTATATTATAAATTATATATATAAATATACGAAACAGTCGGTTTTTTATTCTATAAAATCAAACTGAAACAGAAATTGAAAAAATTTAGAACTCCAATCTAAACAAAACCGATAGACTGGATGACCTTTTTTTGGGATTGGTTTTCTAGTTTTACTTCAGTTATCCTAAATATTCAGTTTTTTTGCACACCCCTAATCTTTTCTCACCAAATAAATACTTGCCATGTGCTAAATAAATTTAAAAAATAAAAACATCGCTAATATAAAACGAACAATTATTATCAATTTATGAAATTGTGACAAGTATTTGTTCACTGATATAGGATGAGGAAAAAATTCTAGGGATAGCAAATTTACGTCCTACTCCCACTTGACTCCCCTAGCGCTTCGGTTTTTCATCCCATCTCATCTATCAATTTTGTCTCCTAGTAATTCGACTACCTAATTTAGGTTTCAAAACTTCATAACCCTAAATTACATAAATTGTACTAACTTTAGGTTATAAAAACATCAAACTCCCAAACCTTATACTCATTGGTTTATTCTTATTCTAAAACCTTAATTCAACAATTCAATCTCCTAATGGAAATACATCTTAGCCAATATAGTTCCTCAACCTACATTAACCGATAAAGACAAAGGAACAACATACCAATTTTGTTAATTCCTCTACAAATATCTGTCCTTCCACTCACATACAAACATTATCCTTCTTTCTACAAACATTGCCCTATTATTGTGTATTGTGTTTATTGGTTTTCCCCAAAACTATGATTCAATTTGAGAAATCTTGAACTATCTTAAATTGAGAGAAGAATTGCTTACCGATATTTGCAACCATTCCTTTACACAACTTCTTTACGTAGCTTATTTTTATTACACTTTTCTTTTATGGCCTAATAGAACTCGATGAGATTTTTAAAGAGAGATAGAGAGAGAAGTTTTGTCATGATTTTTCTCAAAGTTTGAAGGAGTTTTTACTTGAAATGAGATAGGAATATGTGCCTAGGAGTGAACAAGAAGGGAGAACAAAAATACTTTTATGAAACTTGTGAAGGCGATTTTTGTTTATACAAAAACTGATCAGATATCAAAACTTTAGGAACGTTACTGATGGGAATCAGGAACTTGAATAGTCTACTATCTAATAACGAACCAATAAACAAACATGAAACAAGAGATAAACATTGGATGTTCAAAGAAATAGGAAACTAAGAAAAATTGGAAACAATAAAAAAACATTGGATTGTTAAAAAATCAATTTATTGTGGACACATGTCGATTTCTAATTCATCTAACTATGATTAAGTTAATAAAATAATATTACCAAATATATTTAATTTCATAATATAATAAAATTATAGAAAATATAAAAATTTAAACAAAAAAATAGCTAAAAAATCACTTTTAAATTTAGGGCTTTAGTTGAGTAATTGAAAATAAAAGCAATTAGCCACTACTTCAATTAGTAAAGTAAAATGGTTTGTTAGTTTTATTTGCAATTTGACAGGAGTTACCACCTACCCTTGGTGCCGGTGGTGTGATGTACCTAGGCTCAAAAAAGGCACAAACCAAAAATAAAATTTTAATTTATTTATACGGTCAAAATTAAGTCATTTCATTCGACATAATTTAATGTATGCATATTTTTAGGTAATTGGACTTAAAGTTGTAGCTTTGGTTGGTAAACCTAATGTAGAGACCCGACCCACTTAACCCAATTATTAAGTGTGTCAAATCTCCCGACCATGTATAATACCCAAATATTAGGAACAATATTCAAGCATTATACGTAAGGTCGTCTTAAAAAGAGATGTTTGTAATAGCTACTTGTTTAAACAGATATAACATTCATATGCTTTGAATCGGAGTTTGAATACTCCAGTGTTGTTCTATTCACAACTTCATTATCTTTTAGTTAAGTGAATAGAACAATACTCGAGTATTCAAACTCCGATTCAAGCTTGGAAATTCTGGGGGTCCTGAGTAACAGTAGCTGCTCAGGGGGTTGATATAAATAGATTGGATATCTATATCTTCTATATCTAACAAAAAAAAAGAATATTAATAGCATCATTTAGGGTTCACACTCCTTTATATACTCCACTTATCCCGGTCTATAACATCAATTAGTCCAATGGTCCCATACCCATGAACTAAAATATATTATTTCCTTCCGAGCCTAAGTAGAGAATATACCGATACAGGTAACCCTATTAGCTACCCACTTAGCCAATAAAAGAAACCACCATTGCATCATGGATTTGAGTCATTGCATCATGGTAAAGGATTGGGCTAAGTGCCTAAACTACCGTGCCATTGCATCATGACAAGGTTGTCGGTCCTTAGTTCCGGATTCAATGATATAAAGCACAACCAATTTCAATATCTCTTATTAATCTTCGATTAAAGTCAAATTGGTCTATGCTTATCCTAAGCATCAATCAATCAAAGTATTGTGTACCTGATTTGATTTGGGAAATGACGAGAATCTCCAACTGAGTATCTATCTCTGTTCCACATAAATCAACTATATCACATTACTATCCTAAGTCAATCTTATATTCACTATATTAGAACTTAGGAAATATTGAACCTTAAGTAAAAACAATCTAAAGTCATCACATGACATATATACAACATCACATAAGGCAAATCCTTGATTAAAAAGTCTTATATCATGTATCGGAAGATGTTGGAAGAAGTTAGAAAAACTTGAAATTTACAAGTCCACGCTGGCCATTAACGCCAGCAATGCAAACCTTAATGCCGGCGGTGTAGGATCATACGCCGGCGGCGTATAAGGCGGCATTAAGAAGTATGCACTCTGTACAAACTTGAAATCTTTATGCCGGAAATGTTAACGTCAATGCCAGTGACGTTTAAGAAAATTTTGAAAGGTCAGAAATCAGGGTTCTAACACCGGCAAATTCTGTTTTCAATGTCGATGGCGTTTGAGAAAATTTCCAAAAGATCAAAATTAAAAAATTTAATGCCGGAATGTACGCTGACGGCGTACGAGGAGGCATACATTGCAATTCGCATTGTAGATTTCCTCTGTTTTCTAAACTCAAAAATTTTTACATTTTACCTCTTCCAACTCATTCCAAACCATCTGAAAGCTTACTATAACCTATCCATAACATGTTAAGTATTCTAAAGCTTTCCTAACCACTCTACAACATCTCAACAAGAATTTAGCACATTAACTACTAGTATTATACTACACATGCATATATCATGGATTAAGAGGAAAATAAGATATCTCAAACATCAAATGAACTCACCTCAATGTATATATAAGGCTTGGGGAAGGATTTTTGGTGTGTTGAGTCTAAGAAAATTGATTTGGGTCTTGAAATTTTGGCTTTAGAGGAATTACGAATTTCTCTCCTTCTGTTCTGTTTTGGATTGTCTAATGATGCAAATTAGACTTTGATATTTATCCTAATATTGTTGACTTTTTGGCAGAATTTGGAAAAGGCTTTGGGCCTTGTTTGGGCTTAAATTTGGGCTTGTATTGGGCTCAGAAGACCAAAATCTGCTAAGCTTATGAGTTAAGAATTTATCTAAAAACACATTTAACTCATCAAACACTAATTACTATAACAGCCACTTGCATTAACATAATAATTAATAACATAACTAAACTATCATGCTAAATATATTATCATAGCTTATTATCTATTTACATACATTATATCACATTCACAATATAAATACACTAATTCACTTAAACACATACACCCATATAATTATCTAATCTAACATGCATTAATATATTAAAAATTATGGCTATTTCACCTAAGGATAGGGCATATCACTTATAGAATTTTGGTGGGGTAGGGGGATTGGGTTTATGTTGGGACTTCAAAATAATTTGTAGGGCTTCTTTTTGTGGTTTTTCGATTTTCATTTTATGTTATTTAACTAAATATATTTAATGATATAATTTGATTAAATTTATTACTTTTTGGACAAATTAGAGGTTGATACATGTCATTAGTGGACATAATCTTTAAAGGACTTAGTGTTATCACTTTGGTAAAATCTAAAAATCATTGTGGTTTTAAATAAAGGGGAAAAAAGGGTTAATACTCAAACAAAAGAGGGTAGGTATCAAATAACTACTTATTCTTTCCTAAATGTACTTTTTTTAAATATGCAAGCATGATATATGAAACATAACTTAATTTCTCTTTTCTTCTCATGTGTGACGACAAGTGAATAATTATCATATAAAGATTGTCACGCCCCAACGGTACCCTAAATGTGACAGTCCGCCACAGTCAATATTAAAGTTTAAGTATGACAACCTTAGGTATTCCCAAAAGCTTTATATAATGTAAGGCGTGCTTTCACAACTTTAGAGGACTATATATGGAATTATGAAGTCTAAGAAGAATATAAATGACACATTTAAGAAAAAGAGGATTCATAATAATCATTTATTCATATCAATGTTTTACAACTTAGGGACATATTCCCCCGATCTCTAATCTATTACATGAATATTTGTACATCAATTACTAATACTACACTTTATCTAAATTTCTATTACCCAAAAAGAAATTACTTACCCGCAGGGTCCACATGGTCTTAACCATAAGTAGGAAAACTACAAAAGATATCTATCGGGGTGTAAGCTAATAGGCTTAGTGAGAACTATTTCCATAGATAACTTCTTATAACAAGATTTCAAACAAGTTGATTTAACAAACAAATGTAATGCAACAAACACGTGGGAAACAAGCATATAGTTTTCCGGGAACTATATGTTGAATGGATTTACGCCCTCCAATCGAGGTTTGGTGATACATAACCTCAATTCAAGTAGTTTTAGTTAAAAAGTTTTCATGCTCGTGAGCACTCATCGCCAAGCATTCCAAATCTACTTGATTGACCTTGCTTTCGGATCTTCCGCCAAGCATTTCCCTTAAGCCGCCAAGAAAAAATTTCGGATCTCCCGCCAAGTGTTGCTTTCGACATGACTTACTATCCTTCTCACCCAAGGATAATAACCCAAAATGCAATGTGACTCACTTCGTGGTATGCATGAATTCATTACTTATAAGGTCATAGCATAATTATTTTTGGAATTTTAAGGTGATCAAGGAATTTCACACAAATCAAATGCTATACTAAAACAAACATTTAAGACAATTCCGGCTCCGATATTCTTAAAATTCTTTCAAAGAATTATTTTACATACATATCGATTTATCTTTTCCTAACTCTAATGCAAGTAATTTATAAGCACAACAAGTATAGCATTTAATGGAAATAAACTCACGATGCCATGTCGACTATTCCTTTAGGCGGATGAGTCGTTCACACACTCCACTTAATCGTAATAATCCTCGGGTAAAGGAATCCTTCCTCTGGGTCACTTAGCCAAAGAAAATACCCACAATGAGTATTCTTGATGATTTTCTTGAAATTTGACAAAACAATGTCAAAAGAACGTCAAAGTTCGTATAAAGGAATGTTCCAACTTAAAATGGCCATAACTTGGTCATTTTAACTCGGAATCGCGCATATAATATACCGATTTCTACCTACTCGAAAAGATCTACCCATTTCCAAAATTACTTTTAACAAACAAGGTCATATAGGCTTCGAAACAGTTGCGACAAAGTTCACCACGAGTTTTCTGCACAAAATAACTTTGGTTTAAGAAATCAAAATTTGTTTGATAACTACTTAGTTATCTATATAGTTTGAAAAATTCTCTTTTTATACTATATGACTCATATTTAAGCATGCTCAAGTGTTTTGTTGTCCAATTATTTTTCTTGGGTAAAACAATGTCGGTTTGAAGTTTTTCGAAAATATATGGTTTTCAAAAATTGTTTTTGTAAATTTCTTGAAATGAATACTTTGTTTTCTTTTGTTTTCCCAAAAACGCTGTATGTTGGTTTTATTTTTCCTAGTAACTTTTGAAAATAAAATTTTTCATTTTCTAAGTTTTCTACACTTATACTATTTAGAAAATGCACTACTCTTCCTTTTTAGTTTTCTTGCACAAATTCCTTTATCTATTTGTTTACGAAAATCTTCATTTGAAAAGTTCTCATTCCTCCCTCATGTCTTATGTTTTCCATAGAAATTATCATGTATAAAATTTATTTTCTTGATAAACAATATGTGATTTAAGAACTTTTTATAGTAAAGTAGTTTCTAAAATTTTAATAGTTTCTTTTTGTAACTTGAAAAGAAATGACTTTATTTTTGTTTTCAAACCATAGATTTTTTTTTGCCTATTTGTTTGTAAAAGGTCTTTTACTTGAAAATTCCTTAGCCATTCATCTTTGCTTATCTTTTTATAAAAAGAATCATTTTTGTATCAACAAATAGTTTCTTTTGAAAAACAAAGTGGAGTAATAAAGGTTTAAGTAGCTTTTTAAGGTGAAAGTAGTTTTTAAAATTTTAGTGAGTTCTTTTTGTAACTTGAAAGAAAATGAGTTTATCTTTTGTTATCTTATAGATTTTATACTTTACATAAACTTATCTCTAAATGACAAAATTCTTCTTTTGTTTAGTTATTAAAATTTTTGGACAACAATCTAAATGAACATGATTAAAATAATAGTAAACAAAATAATATAAAACGTAAATAATAAAGTCAAGTATTGGAATCTTAGCTTTTTCAAGGCTCCCGAGACTAAAATAGACTAGTCCCAAAACAAAATAAAATGTAAGAAAGAAAAACTTGTTTTGACTTGATGAGAACAAGTCTAAGACTATAGGCTAGTCTTAATTCAACAAGGAATAAATAAATAAATTGCAATGGAATAAATAAATAAATTGCTTTGCATGAAATAAATAAATTGCAAGTGAGCTTATATGCTCTAAAGAATGTGTGTGTATATATATATATATATAGATAATAATATATTAACAATAATAAAACAACATAAACATAAATGGATTGGCATGAACAAGAACAATACATGAACATAATGTAGTTTTCATAACTTGTAGTCTTTAAAAACTCACACTATGGTCATGTAAAGTTACATGACATGAAGAAGAAGAAAGAAATATGAAGTGGTTACCTAAGGAAGACTTTGGTATGGTTATGTGGTTATGGGTTTTGGTTTGTTGGTAGAAGTGGTTGTGGAATTATTTTGAGAGAGTTTTGAGAGGAGAAACTGAGAGAGTTTTGGTAAGAATTTGTGAGTAGTAAATGTGTGAAAGAAGTGAAAGAGGAGGGGGGTATTTATAGGAAATTGAGGAGTGATTTTTGTGTGATTAAAATAAAAAAAAATAAAACAAATTGAGAGGGAATGGGGGACAAGGGGCACCGGCCATGCATGTAGTAGAGAGGGAGTGGAGTGATTTATTTTTTTGACTTTTGTTAAATGAAAGATGTAATGTGTAAGGTAGATGTGAAATAAAGTTATGGGAAAGGTAAGAAGTTAAGGTTATAGGTTATGGAGTGTGTAAAAAAAGGTGTAAGAAAAAGTAGAGATAAAAGAATAGTGTAGAATAGTAATGAATAGTGTAATGTAAAGTAGATATGACTAATAAAGTAAAAGTAGTAAGAAAATACGTGTATAATAGTTATATCTGTTATTTTTAGCTACCGAAAAATTTTGAAATTGATATTTTTGAAAACCTTATATTTTTACAAGTCTAACGGTGTATTCGGAATATTTTTACTATTCCGAGCTCCCGGACACGTTTTTCAAGAACTGTGTCCGATCAGGTTCGAAGGACCTCCGAAATTCGCAAAACTGATATTTTTATATAACATATGGTTATTACGAACTATTCTAGCCAATTATTCCAACTTCGTTTTCTAAGGCCAAAGAAAACGGCAATGTCGGATTTAATTGGATACAGTAAGTTAGGGTTTTGTTGACCTTTTAGGATTTCGTTTGACTTTCGGTTTAGGGTTTTATGCTAAACCGATTCCGAAAATTTGGGGGTTTACAAAGATTATTTTGAGTTTCTCTCTCAAACAATGGTGGTGGGGAGTATTTTTTTTTTTTTTTTAATGGATAAAGAAAAATTAGAAAGCCAAAGCCAAATCTAATATAAGCAAACCACAACCAAACGGAGAAAGAACCAACCTCTAGTGGTCATGAGGCCACAAAGAGAAAAAAAAAAGGTTGGAGGAGCAGATACTACGTCTAAAGAACAAAAAGAGCTTGAAACACTTCAATATTGGAAGATGTAAGGTCCATCATCTCCCTCGATAGATTCCAAAGGCCTATTTTCACAACAACATCAGCTACCAAATTCCTTTTCCTCGAGTATAACTAATCAAGCCTACCACGATTTATTTATTGTGTTGCAATTTATCCCTGCAAAAAGGAAGAAAGTAGTGAAAGGAGAAAAGCTGGCCTCACCTAATGATTTTTTCACAAAAACCAAGAATCTAATGTGATGACACATGATGTAGGCCCTTATCTACACACATGTACAAAGCTTCATATACTAAAAGCTCAGCTTCTAACAGGGAAAACTTTGAAATCTTTTTACAAAACCCAGTAAGAATCATATCCAATTAACATCCCTACCACACTCCCCTAATCGCAGCCTTTTTTTGATTCCCAGACATGTACATCATACTAGAAAAAAATGCTTTGGTGGTTTGTGCCAAACTCTATAAGATCTCTAGTGAACACAGTCCCCAACATATTTCTTAAAGTAAGCTGACCATCAATAGCTTTTGCCTTTGAGCTCCTCTAACTAGGTTTTTGAGGAGAAAATTCTATTATTTCTTTCGAGCCAGATCCCCCATGGTTGGAAGACCTAAGCTTCTTATTGTAAAAACCATTATGTTGGAGCCAGTCAGCAAGGGCAAATGGAGTTGAATTTTTAAAAAGTTAGAATCATTTATTTCCATCTACCATTGAATAACTAACTATAAGGCATTATTTAAGAGGTGTTCTCTTGTTTCATCTATTCTCTTGCATACGGGCATACTGGGTCAATATTAATCCCCTTCCATCTTAAGTATCTCTCATTGGAAGCAAGTTATTAACCAGCCTCCAAAGGAAAGTTTAGAATTTAGGAAGGCTTAGGCCTTTCCAAATTCACTTGAAGTCTTGGTTACCTTGACAGTCTGGTTTAGCAATTTCAGCATAAGCGTTTCTAACTTCCATGCTCTCCAGGTTACCAAAGGACCATTTTTCCTCAACTGGTTCATCATTCTCATCACCAAGGCAATATTACCCAATAGTTTAGGATGTCATCATCCATAGATATTGAATAACCTCTTCATTCCATACTCTAGTTCGACTTAGGCATCTCTTAGGGTAATATTTAAAGAATCCCTGTGAATGGGGCCATAGATCCATGATCCAACCAACCCTTCTTATTCCACTTATCCTTTCAGAACATATACTTGCCACGTTTAGAAGAGGATGACATTTGGTTAGAAAAACTAAGCTTTTCAATTGCCTTTATCAAACTCTATCCACTTTTATTTCCTTACCATTACTCCATTTTCTAAGCTGACTCCTAAGTACTAGAGTCCATTTGAACTTTTGTTTTTTTGATTTTCCATGCTAGCTTTATCATCCATGCCTTGTTGCTTCTATTTAAATCAAGAAGACCAAAGCTTTCCTTCTCTTTAGCTTTCTTTACCTTAGTCCAATCTACCTAATGGATCTTCTCTTTCACCAGTTGATCCCCATAAAAAATTCCTAGCTATTCTTTTCACCTCATAGGTGATCTTTTTTGGCAGAAAATCAGTTAGAGTATAGTAATTTAGGATACTTTCTAACTTGGTGGTAATTATCAACTGTCTCCCCTCCTTGCTTAAAAATCTTGTCTTCTAACTTTGCCTTCCTTTTGATCTTCTCAATAATAACGTTAAGATCATTTTCTTTTAGGTTTCTACCTTCTTTGGTAGTAGCCCAAGTATTTCCTAAGGTTGTTTCTCTAAGAAATACCTATTGCATTTGCAATAGAGTTTTTTTTTTCTCATTAGATGTATTATTGGAGAATATTGGTGATTTGCTTGCATTTATTTTTTGCCCTGTTAGATTAGCAAAGAGATCCATAACATTTTAAATATTTCCAGCATTCTCCTCTGATGCTTCTTTCATAAGAATAATATTATCATCAAAGAAGTAAGTTTATGAGTGATCCCTCAGAACAAAATTTTTGTGGTGGGGAGTAGTTACCTCAATAAAACCGTCTTCTTTTTTCATAATCAAATAATTTATATGATATTTTACTTTTCTTCACATTCATATGTCAATTTTACTTCCACTATAATTTTATTTTTCTTCTTACATACCATTAGTGGACTTGTACCCATCAATATTATCATATTTGGCCCTGAGGCATATGAGAGGACCAAGATTAAGCGGTCAAACTAATGGTTGAACTAAAGTTAACAAAAATATAAAGATAAATCACATTTAAGCTTTTTTTTTTTTTTTGGAGGGTATCACATTTAAGCTTTCTGACAATGATTTTTTGTCATGTGTTTCTTATTAGTCACTTAAAACATCAGTTCATTTTATAACTATTTAAAACATTAATCTCTTATTTGACCTACTTTATCAAACTTTATTGTCTTTTTTTTTTATCGTATCTTATTTAAACTAATCCTAAGACATTGATGACTCTTGATTATTTTAAATAATAAAAGGGTAATTTTCTTATTTGGTACGTTAACTTTACTATTTTCATAATTAACTACCTAAAATTTAAAAGTATTAATTTGGTACCTAATCTTTGCGTCGTTTTATGACTAACTACTTGAATTTTGTTAGATTTTGCAATTAGATGCCTAGTTACGTATTTTTGTTATTAAGAATCTCATTTAGGTGTTATAAATAATTGCAAAAACTTTATAGGTACTAAGACACTTTTAAACTTTATGTAACTAATTATATAAATGTGTAAAGTTTATGAAAATTCCCTAGAAAAATTCTCAAGAGGGGGATGAATTGAGTATTTGACCTAAGATACATAAAGAATTAATTTTTATGCAATAGATCAAATTTGAGTTTTAATAGTAGTGGATAACACAATAACAAATAATAATAAGGAATATGAAAAAGATGTGGATAGAAAATTTTAAGTCCATATTTAACATGGAGTTTGACTCACTTCTTACTCTCCATGATCCACAAATGCCTCCAACTAAAACTTCACAACCATTTTATTGATTCAACAACACATGCTCACAAAGAGTAATACACAAATTCAACACTCAGAAATAAAATATTTTATAGTTCTCTCTTATGAAACTACAAAGATATAAACAGAGTACTCAAAATTGATTTTCTCTCTCTTACTTAGAAATTACAAGATAATGAACAAGAAAACAAAAATTAAGAGAGATTTTTTTTTATTTATTTGTTTGCAAATGAAAACTCTCAAAAAGTTGTTTGAATTTCTAAAAGAAGGCGTATTTATAGTCTTCAAAACCTTAAATGTTCGTTAGAGATAACATCTCATAGACGGAGATTTAAATGCGTGCAATGGTTGAATTAAAGGTCCATCGGCTCACCGGTCCAATGGTTTGCGCCTTGTTACGCCTTTGTCATGCCTTGGATTTGCCTTTTCATACATTGGATTTTTAGGCTTGATCACATCTATGCTTTTTTTTATTGGACTAGCTCGTCGATGCACTCCCTGTTAGCATAAAAAAAAGCACACAAGGCACATATACACATAAAAACAAATATCCTGATTTATGTTTTCCCTTATAAATTATCAATATATCAAGTAAATGTGTTTACAAAAGATTTTTATAACTTTTTCTCTCATCAAAATCATATATAAAATAATTCAGTTTAACAATCTCCCCGTTTGATGAGGGCCAAAGCAGCTATGTAAAAGCTTTTTGTTCCTTAATAAATGTTGCCGCCCCCCAACCTAATAATTTTGTAATAACAACAGTAAATTGAGAGTATTCAAAAGCATAAGATCAATCTATTAAACATACAATTATCTCCCCCTTTGACCTCATAAACGCGCATCCCCTCCCCCCCACCCCAATAATTGTGTTCTATGTAAAAGCTTGGTACATAGAACACAAACACACGTGGAATGGCACATAACCTTAGCTAAATGCAATGCGCAAACAACAAGTTATTATCTTCAAGTTAAAGTAAACAAATCAACACTTAAGCACTCATTTGATTACCTATATCTAGGGGTCTTGAGTAACAGCAGCTGCTCAGGGGGTTGATAGAGGAAGTTCGAGTACCTATATCTCCTCTACCTATCCAAGAAAGAGAGAATAGTCTTATCTAGGGTTCATAGCTGTCATACACACCACTTATCTTGGTCCATAACATCAATTAGTTCAACCGGCCCCATAAATGTGAATTAAATATGTTACTTCATTTTGAGCCTAAGTAGACGTTACACTGATACTATTCACCCTATCAGCTACCTGCTGACTACATATAAATCAACCATTGCATCATGGTGTAC
Organism: Combretum micranthum; assembly: GCA_024138025.1. NCBI lineage: Eukaryota > Viridiplantae > Streptophyta > Magnoliopsida > Myrtales > Combretaceae > Combretum > Combretum micranthum. Next base: position 2,631,715 of record JAMXBD010000033.1, on the reverse strand, counting down.
CATTGTATTTGGTATATTTCTTATTGTATCATGACATCTCAGCGCCTAACTATCATGCCATTGTATCATGATAGGGTTGTCGCTCCTCGGACTGGATTTAATGGCACAAGCACAAAAAACACTCATTTATAATGGTCGTCTTTAAGTTTTAATTTATTTTAGAATGCCTATCCTAACAACCATCATGTAAGTTATTGTGTACCTTTTATATGAAATTTAAATAGAGACTCAGAGGGTGTTTCAGAATCCATCTCAAAAGATAAATTAGATATCCATGTTTATAAATTCAAGAGTTAAACTCATTAAGAAATTATACTCATTATCCACTTATCTCAAACTTTTATTAAAATCCTATTTGATCAGGCACTAAATAGGAACCCTGCAATGGATGCGAATATCGCCCCGCCAAAATACGGACAATTCTCCTTTGTCTGTCGAAATATTTCTTTTTTCTTTGTTTATGGTTCATTCATTATAGAAACATCATCATGTCATTCACATTAAAAAACATTTATATTCAAAGCAAACAAACATTTGAAACAACATATTCACCATATTATTTATGGTTTGTCCTAACATATCTTTCTAATCCATTTATTAACTATTGAACCCATTTTAGCTTAATCCTAACTAAATTGATTAGAGTTAATCATTTAATCCATTTATTAAGCTAAGTTAATTAAACTAAATCAATCTAATCCATTTGAGTTTACTAAAGTCTATTTAATCAAGTTGGATTAAGATTGATTAGCTAAGTTCATTTTATACCTAAGATCCATATTAACTTAAGTCAATGTTAACTTTATCTTAGCCAAGTTGATTAAACTCAATCAATCTGATTCATTTTAGTTAATTCAAGTCCATTTGTCAAGTTAAACCTGAGTTTATTAGCTAAGTTCATTTTATACTTGACTACATACATTTAACAAGCAAACACAAGTTTTTAACTTTATTTGGAAAATGTAGCAGTTGAAATAAATCAAAATTTGGGCCTTGATACTTTTAGAATTAGCAAAAACTTAGAATATGAAAGTTGTAGATCTATTTTTAAGCTTTCCATATCATTTTGAATCATCTTAGTCCGAGGTCAAATGAAAAATTTATGATCAAAATACGAAATGGTGTTGTGTTAGGGAAAAGACGAATAACGCCAGTGATTTTTGAAAAGCTTCTATAAAATGGCCTCTAAGCTAAGAATCATGCCCATGATTATTGAGTTTCAAAGTTTTTGACCAACCTAAGGCTACTAAGGGATGGGTCACGACCGTGATTTGCAAAAATCCTTGAATTTGCTTTAAATCACGCCCATGATTTTAGGATTTTGAAGTTTATAAACAACCCCGAGGCTAGCAAGGGCAAGATCACGCCCGTGATTCTTGGAAAATTCTTAAAACAAACCTTTTTCTTGTTAGATCACTCCCGGATTCATGAAAACATCCACCTTAGTTGCTTGTAAGAAGTGAATCATGCTCGTGATTCATGAAATTTATCCAACCCGAGCCTACCAAGGCTTAAATCACGCCCGTGATTTACTCCTTTATAGCTTATACGAACTCCCCTATTTCTTTTCTTCAATTTTGAACTTTTAAAACACAACATACTTCAACTAAAACACCATGAAAACAACATATAACTCATTTGAATTACTTTTAACACTTCTATAGTCATTCCAATTCATCAAACATCTCCAAACCAGTCATCAAACCCCATCTCCATTCATGCGTAAACATATTCGAGTTTTAACATATATGTTTCTATATCTTCCATCTATTAACTTAATCACAAAACAACATAAATCTATTATACTTATCTTTTTTGTAAGAACATGTAATTGATTTTTTTTCTACACTTCATCTTCTTCTTTTTCTTGTTCTAACTTGATTTCCTTCTCTCATTTCATCATATACTTGATTTCTCTTTTTTCTCTTCTTGAATTTGAGATTTAGAGAGATAAATTCGAGATATTGTAGAGAGAAATAAAGAGGAAGGAAAGAGAAAGAAAGAAACAAAAGAAATCAAAAAGGAAAGAAGAAGCAAAGGAAAAACATAGGAAAAAGGGCAAGAAAAGGAAAGGATAAGGTCAAATTAAGATTTTTAAGAAGAAGAGTATTATATTTAGAACTTTCAGATTAATATCTTTAATTCTGAAAACGATCTTTAATTCTGAAAACGATTAGAAAATAATTTGAGAATATATATATTAGAAATTTATAACTTGATATAAAAACACAATTCAAAAGTTTAATTTATCAAATCAGATATTCAATTGGGTATAAGTCTAAAATAGTTATTTTTTTTAAGCAAATAATTTATTTAAAAAATTGATAAGATTTTACAAAGTGAAAGATAGCTAAAGTTTAAGGGTTTAGGAGTTTTCAAAACATTAAAAATATTTGTTTTGAGATTTAGAAATTGAAATAGAAGAAAAAGGAGTCCCAATGAAGAATTTGAAGAAAATTAAAAGTTTGATTCATGAAGTCATGAGGCATATGCAGAATTTGAAAGAATATTTTAAATCTCAAATCTTAATTTGATTTATTTATTAATTTAATTATATTAAATTGTCTATTCATTTTTCTATTGTCTACTCGTTTTATTTATTTAAACTATCTAGCTATGTTCAAAATTAACTATCTATTATATTATTTAATTAAACAATTTATAAATTAATTAAGTAAGGGTTTGGGGTATTTCATGAAATTCTTAAACTTTTTGGCCATCAAGAGAAGTTCCTCATCATCATCATCATCTTCTTCACTGGAGTCATGACTTGTAGCTTTTAAAGCAATGACCTTCCTGTTTGATTCCTCTCCTTGCTTCTTAATGAGCTGATGTGTTTTAAGTGCTTCAAGGAGTTCTTGTTTGCTCTTGGCACTCAAATCTCGTGCTTCTTTAATAGTTGTTCTATTTGCTTCCTAATCCTTGGGTAGTGATTTGAGCAATTTAGAATTCATTTCTAAATTAGTGAAATTATTTCCAAGCACACTCAAAGAATTTATAGTGTTGATGAATCTATTATACATCTCATCTATAGATTCACTTGGAAGCATTTTGAAATTTTCGAACTATCCACACAAAAGACTTATTTTTGTATCTCTTACTCTTGAAGTTTCTTCATAAGTCTTTTCTAATCCAACTCATATTTCTTTGGCTTATTTGCATGTGCAAATTCTGTTGAAATCACTTTCATTTACCCCATAATGCAAAATGTTCATAGCTATTTCATTCAAATCCAATCTTTTGCAATCTTCTTCATTATAATCTTTTTCTTCTTTTCCTTCTATAGTTAAAGGCCCATTTTCTATTACATTCTATATTAATCTATGTTGAGCTTTTAAATTTTTTTCATTATATACTTCTAATATGAATAGTTACCCTCAATTAGAAGAGATGGTTAAATAATATCTCGACCTTCTAAAAAGCCTAATGCATTTAATACAATAATCTTTACTCTATATGTAATTGAGCATAAGAAATTAAAGACGATGCTCTGATACCAAATGAAAATGCACTAAAAAAATACTTAAGAGGAGGGTAAGGGGTGAATTGAGTATTTGATATAAAATGCACAAATAATTAATTTTTATGTAATAGATCAAATTTGAGCTTTAATAGCAACGGATAACACAATAATAGATAATAATATGGAATATAAAAAAGATAAGGATAGAAAATTTAAGCCCAGATTTAGCGTGAAGTTTGACCCACTTCCTATTCTCCATGATCTATAAATGCCTCCAACCTTGGACTTCACAACCACTTTATTGATTCAACAACACAAGCTCACAAAGAGCAATACATAAATCACAACACTCAGGAAATAAAATATTTCCTTTACTTTTGTAGTGCTTCTTATGAATTTATAAAGGTATAAACAGAGCATTCAAAATTGATTTTCTCTCTCTCAGAATTTAAAAGATAACGAACAAGAGAACATAAATTAAGAGAGAATTCTTTATTTGTTTTTTTTTTTTTGGCAAATGAAAGCTCTCAAAAAAGTTGTTTGAATCTCCAAAAGAAAGCGTATTTATAGTCTTCGAAAACTTAAATGTCCATTTGAGATAATGTCTGACATACGGTGATATTAAATGCGTGCAACGGTTATATTAAAAGTGTACCAGCTCGCTGGTCCAATGTTTCCCCCTTGTTACACCTTTGTCACACCTTGGATTTGCCTCTTCATACCTTGGATTTTTAGGCTTGATCACATCTATGCTTTGCTTACTAGACTAGCTCACCGATGCACTCCCTATCAGTATAAAAACAATGCACACGAGGCACATACACACACAATAAATATCCTAATTTATATTTTTCCTTACAAATTATCAATCATATTCAAGTGAGTGTGTTTACAAAAGATTTTTATAATTTTTGTTCTTATTAAAATCACATATAAAATAATTCATTTTAACAGTTTGGGCACCAAATATGACATTTGCCTTAATAAAAAAATTATATATTATATGTGCGACAATATTTCTTTTGAATTTGCATCAATATAGCTTTATAACCATTGTTTTTTTTCTTTCTCTTTTTAATTTGAGTTGATTTTCAACTTAAAGAGTTTCTTTTTACCTTTTGTTTTTCAATGAATAACTTAATTATAGGTTGTTATGATATTTTAGGTATTGCTTTTTTTTTTTTGTGGTTTAAATAAGAAAAATGCTAGTTAATAATATGAGATGTTGTTTATCTAATAATGTTTTTTCTTTCTTTTCATCTTTTTTATAGAGATTCTTAAAAAAATTAAAAAAAAAACTTATGCTTTAGTAATTGGTATATGTTGAAATGTGATTTTTTCCCCAAAAGGTAGATATTGTTTCATCAGTATTGTAAAGACCCGACCCACTAAATCCCGAGATTTAGAATATCGAGTCCCCAACCACATATAATATTTTCACATTATATGTAAGGTTGTCCTAAAACTAACAGTTTATGAGAATTGCTTATAAACAACTTTTAACAAAAAAAGATTGCTCATAAAAGCAATCCATACATATATACATTATATGTACAAAGTTTAGTGTCAATACAAGACATTACAAAAATTATAAGTTTTTCTTGGTACAAAAGGTAACCTAAAGAGATCTTAAGGTCTTTACAACTTAAGCTTATCTAACAAGCCTTCTATACAGAGAATTATGCTTTTAAACAAAAGCTTCTCCAAAATTCAAGGGCATTCGAGTCCTATTCGTCCCATTCGTCCATGAATCTCTCAAAGTCTGACTCGTATCCCAAATCATCATATAACTCATCTTCATTACCTGCAAAGCAGCAAAAGTGAGCTAAAGGCCCAGTACGCAATAACAATCACAAGAACAATTTATCAAGCAAACTTAGGTTAAATGAAATGCATCAAGGGACAAGTTGTTATCTTATTAAATTTTCTTTCAACAAAACAACAGGAGGATATTCAAACCCCGGAATCGCGCTCTGGGAATGTAGGGGTCCTGAGTAACAGCAGCTGCTCAGGGGGTTAATATAAGCAGTCCGAATACTTATATCTCCTATATCTATTCCGTAAAAAATAACTTCATTTAGGGTTCAAAAGCCATTGCCCGACTTTACTTAAACTCAGTCCATAACATGATCCTAGTTCACAAGTTCCCATAAACTTTGAACTAAACCATGGTATTTCCCCCTAAGTTTAAGAAAATGTGACTCGTATACTATTCTCCCCATCGACTGACCACTTATCCAAAATGAATCACCATTGCATCATAGCGTACCATTGCATCATAACTTAAGTTAAGCACCTAGCTAACATGTCATTGCATCATGATAGGTTTGCTGCTCCTCGAACCAGATTAAACAGAGTAATAGACATCCGGTTCATCAAAATATTAACCGAATTGAATTAAATCAATTTTTGTAATGCCTAGTCCTAGCATACAACAAACAGGCTATCACATACCTGTACCCAACGGTATATTACTATATTCACTCGAAGGGGAAATAATTGATGAACCTTCAACTAAAATAAGAAATATCAAAACAAATCAATAATCGAACATAGAATTTATTATATATATATGTATGTATATATATCATAATCCTAGGTTAACTATACAAGGAGATTCATTAAACTTAAAATATAGTTTTTAACATCTAATTCATACATAAAACACATTTATGTAGCTTATAGGTTCATTAGAAGACCATATATGAAGTAAAGAGTGACAATTGAAGAAAATTAAATCTATAAAACTCAGGGGATACACGGCCTATTTACACAAGCAAAATTGAGATGAATGCCGACAATGTTGCAATTATACACTGGCGGCGTCGGCATTAAAAAATTTGATTCTGTTCGCATTCAACACTACCTTTATGCCGGCGGTGTTGAAGCCCTAATGGTCAGCGTACGATTTGAAAAATAAACACTGGCTAATTTCCTTACAAAAGACGATGGCATTTTAAGCAACTTTAGAAAATTCAGTTCTAATCACATTCAACACCGCTTCTACACTGGCGGCCTTGAAGTACCAGATGCCGGAGTACACTAAAAAACAAAGCTATTCGCAAATATTTTATTTCCCCTGTTTTACACTATCTTCTATCCATATTTAACTTCATATACTATCTTCTATCCATGATAACCAATCGTAGCAACTTTAAACATCATAACAACACATCAAACTACTTCATCCACATCAAATCCTCTCCTCCTTTCACTTCAACTTCAACTACTCACCAACACTTCTCATAACTTCCATAACACATAAACCAATTCACACAATAACAAAACACAACCTAACATATATCAATGCATAAAACCATTCAACCAAAATATATTAACTCATCCTATCATACATTCTACATCTATAATACAAGAAAGGAAATAAAACAAAGAGTTTATACTAGCTTTGACTTACATGTAGAGGCTTTGGCTTGAAGAGATTTTTGAATCCAAGAACTTGATATTGGTTTTTGGTTTAAGGCTTATGGTTTGAAGAAAAAAGGAAAGAAATGTGGGAAATTCGTATGAAAAAATGGGACTGCCAAAAGAAGCCTTATTTGATCAAATTTGTAACTTATTAATATCATAAGTTTGACTTTTGGGGTATGTAAGACTCAGGCTTAAATTTGGCTTAATTTGGAGCTCATTTGAGTTTAATTTGAGGTTGAAAAATAGGCTTAACTTTTTCAAAAATTCTGTCCAAAAATTCTTAGGCATAACAAAATTTGTTTTGATAATTTTAAACATAACACACACATATTAATTCGTAAAAGATACAAACATTAATTACACTATACGCACATTAATATATATAAAACAATAACATTAATTTTATTACACATACTCACATACATCAATAATTTACATTAATAAACATAATATATCAAACCTATTTCTATACATTCAATTTCATAAATCAAAACTACTTCAAAATTAATATTTAGAACTAATATCATATTCACATGAAGTTTTAATTATTGAATAATTTAGATTATTTCAAGTATGGTTTGCATTTAGTTACCTTTTTATTATAATTTTTTAGAGAAGACATACTAGCTACTTGGTATTACTGGAGAATTAATATATAACACCACTTTTATAATTTGACCATTAAAATAAATATTAAGTGTTTCACAAGTATTATCATAGTTGGTTATAAATTTGAGCCATTAAAGATCTGATGTACCAGTCCTACTAAAAAAATGACCTTAAATATAATTTTTCCTTTTATACTAAATTTTTTTTTTTAGTTATGTTAAAGTAAATTGAAAGCAAGATTAATAAAGAGAAATTAGATGGGTTTGATAAGTTTTTTAAATTTGAAAAAAAAAAATTAACTCGATCTTGATTTTCTAGGGTTTCTTTTCTATATACAAATTTGTTTGTCTTTTTGTATGTGACACCTTGATTTTCATTGGATGCAAAATTATTAGTAAATCGATATTAAGACATCTAATTTGACAAACCATAAACTAAATTAAGGATAATTAGATCATATGGAATAATCAATAAGAAATAAAGTACCAAAACTATAATAACCCTAAGAATAAAAAGAAATCATTTAAACAAAGGGCTTAATTAATCTAAAAGAAATAATATAGAAACTACTCTATAATTCAAAATCAATGAAATTCAATTTGAAAAAAAAAAAAAGGAATTACAATATATATATATAATATTTTTGAAAAATGAAAAGTAAATAGTAAATAGTAATGATAAAAGGTAAAATAGTAATAAATGGTTAAGATGGTATGAAAAGTAACTAGTAAATATAAAAAGCAAATATAAAATATAGAGATATCATATGATATAATAATTAATGTAGATTTTCAAATAAAGTTACTTTAACTTATGAAATTACTAAAATGCCCATTTAAATACACAAAAATCGCAAAACTAACACAAAAAATAATTTAATGGAAAAAAATCCTTAAATTCTCTAGAAAAATCAAGAACATTTTGGAAAAAGACTAAGAAAATTCAAAACATGTAATTAATCTCAGAAAATTTCCTAAAAATTTGTCAAAATTGTGTCAAATTGCATGTAAAATTCACAAAAATCACTGTCCAAAAATTTTGAAACCTCACCAGGATACGTGTTTTAATGCCAGACAACTAGATAAAAAGTTGCATGCAAAAATATTGACAAAATTTGCAGTTTGTTATTAAAAATTATCTTCTATGCTACCAACAAGTCCATGGTGGTAGAAGGTGGCCGAGATGGTTGTTTTGGCGATGGTTGGGTAGGAAATTGTGAGGAATTTTCATAAAGTCATCTCGGCTCCTTTCATAAAAATATTTTATAGGTAAACTCATCATAATATTTGGTACCTCTCACAAAAATTTCATAATTTTTATTGGTCATTTACTATTTTTACTAATTAATCTAAGATTCTGCTAGTATAAATAATATTAATTAGTTCATATTTTATATGTTAAAATATAATAAAATGATTCTATTGTACATGAAATTTTTTAACCACTTTCTAAATGCACATAAAGCTTAGATATTAAATTTATCAAGTTATAACATATACTACTATTTTTCTATAATTATGCCATTTATTATAAATTAATTACCTTATATATATAGCTATGTATAGCTTAAATCTATGACTAAACTACCCTAGTTACTAACTACTTTTAAATATATTATCAAAGAACTTATAACAAGTACTTAAGCTATGATCACCTTACATTAGTTTAAACTAATTATCTCCTTTAAGATTTATTCATCTAGCTAAGCTTAGTATCAAGAAAATGACAAAACTAATCATATTGTCATATCAAATATTTATAAAGCTTATATTTAACTATACTTAATCTTTTAACTATTACTTCTATAGTACATATTATATAGGGACACTTATACTAAATAATTAGGCCCTATAATAGCCTAAAAGAAATTAAAATTTATTATTATACAACTCAGTTAATAAATATCTACTTATTCTCAAATTCTAGTAATTAATAGGGTATTGCCAGAAGAGGTAAAATCTAGATAATTTTATCAATATTTCATAATTTTCCTAGAATTTTCATCACATGTTCGCTATTTTTAATAAATTTTCTAATATTGAAAGTTAAGCAAAATAATCATCTTAAAAATTAAATTAGTCTTGTAGCTTACTTTAAACTTATTAAGATTACTAAGTTTAGATGTTAACCTACTTGTCTTACTATTTCTCCTACAATATAATAAAACCTCAATTATAAGTTACTTATCCAATAAAAGCCAATATAAAACTATAATTGGTACTTAAATTATGCTTTATTTAAACCTTCTTAAAATACATCATAATATACCTCTAATTGTAATCCATTCCCAATTAGCTAAATTAGAATTATTACCCCTGCTAATTACATCAAGAAAAAGAAGGAAAATGATTAAAGACCAGCCAATATGAAACTATAGATACTCATAATTATTTCTTATTGGATATTTATTAGGTGTTCGAGGAAACTGATAAATCACAATTTCTGTAAGTATTCATTTATATGGTAATTGTAAAAAGGGATATTATTTACATTATAATTGTTTGTACTTGTAAGTTAGCTATAAAACGTGTGTGGTTGATTAACTTTGTTTGATATTGGATGTTTACTTATCCTATTGTATTGGTGTGAGATACCTATTTGATCGCCTAAGTAAAAATGTATTATTAAGAATATAGTGAAACTAATAACCGATCATGCATAGCATATTGCATTTTGTATCCTTGCATCCACAAAGCCACCGCCAGGAAGAATGAAATTCTTTCTTCTAACCTTTATTGAAGTAAGCAACAGGAGAGGAGGTCGCAATAAAGGCTGCTATCAGTGGATAGTCTAAACGGTTTTTTGGAGGATAGCAGTCCATTGAACATTCCCGGTTTTATGGAAAATGAATCTGTGTTAAACTCCTCGAAACCCAGATTATAGTAGGTGTTAATTTCTCTAATCTCGTGATGAACTGGTCAACATCACGTGGATGGAATCCCGATTGACTGCACAATTCACTCTAATAATAACAATGATTGTGATTTGTCCTATAATGTTATAATTACCTTTTTATATCCACTTACTAGCTGTGGTTATATGCTCATGCCTTATAGATCTTTTTACGGAATACAAGATTCTCTAAGGAGTATCAAGATTGGTTTCAGTAGAAAGAAGATGAGAGTATTAAGGATTATGTAAGGAGAGTTGAGATTGTATTACTATAAAGGTATGAATAAAGTGTATTTCTATAGATTATTTATATTTTTGTGTTGGCCATCACTTGATAGCTGTCAATAAATTGGTTTAATGAGATAAGCCTTGTATATTCTACTTGCTAATGATGTTAAGGCCACCAACTATCATTTTTACTTAGAATGTACGGCAAGACTGCTTGATTAAGCTATTGGGATGTGACATTGTATAAAAAAAAAAAAAACACTATCAAAACTTATTTAAAAAATAATTTGTTCCCTTTCTTTACCTTACTATTGTTTATTTGTTCACTCCAACAAATATTTAAAAAAAAATCAGAAAATAGATCTAAGGATCCTTATTTTCTCTTGTATTATTCAACTAGAGAGAGAAGAGTTTAATACCTTCCCAATAGATGGCCAAAAAAATTACTTCCCAATAGAGTAGGAAGAGGGATAAAAAAGGGAAAGTAGGATATTATTTATATACATTACTAATATAAGTCAAGAACGGATTAGTTCAGTTATGGAAAAATGGTAGATGAGTGGAATTAGGTCAATAAAAGTGCATATTGAGAGTAGAGAGGATATTAATGGAAGTAATTGTTTTGGTTTGAAATGTAAGATATTTCTTTAAATTTAACATGTATAGTATTCTCTTATTTTTTTATTCTCATTTTGTAAAAACAAAAAAAAAAAAAAAACTTTAAACAAAGAAAAAACACTAAACAACAACATTGCATAAAATCTATATATTATTAATTATCCTTAAGCTTTCTAAAAAAGTGATAAAAATTACCAATATATATATATATATATATATATATAAAAGAAAACACCACATCCAAAGCAATCCATGTAAATAAGCAATATAAAAATTAAAGAGTTAATATTGGACTTGCCTCATAACTTCACCTATTGTGCAAACTTCCTCAAGTTTCAGATTGTGAATACCCATTTAGATTGCATATATACTTAAACTACCTAACAAACTTTATCAATACAATCAGTTGATATGGTAAATGAACCAACCAAAACATATCTCGCTAAACATTTAACAATCAATCTAAAGGTTAAATATTAAGTAACAAAAAAGAACATGGCAAATAATGAATAAATAAAAATGTAAGATGATGATATAATTAACCCAATTAAAATTAAAACCTTAGGTAACTAATGAACATAAATTATCTAGGTTGATTATTTCATTTTATTCACAATTATAAATCTACTTTGATTTCATTTACATCATGAGATTTTATTTATTTTTTTTCCTTCTATTTATCTTCTCTTTCTACTTAAATCAAACAAATACTCTAATTCTTTTCCTTTACTAATCATTATTAATGCAAGTCTTCTAGAGTTAGAGTTTATGATTAGTTAAACAAAGTCTATATATGGCCTTCGAGCAAAATTCATTTGGTACAATAAGACTTGATTTGATAACATTGTTACAATTAAAATCTAACACTCAAACGACTCAAAATTGTCTATTGAAATAAACTTAAATCTAATAATTGATGATTTCAAAACCTTAATTGCTTAAAATTGCAATGTTCTAGTTGATCAACAACGTTTGATATATCAATCACATTTTGAACGACAATAAAACCTGAGACATATATGTTTATGTATTTTTGCCACATCAAACCTTAGATAGTTACAGTGTAGTTTTTAAATTTTAATTGCAATCAATATGACTTAGGTGTTGCTAATCCGTAGCCACTAAAATTAGGTTTGGCTTTTTTGGGGGAAAAAAAGAAATTAGGTTTTGGGATTTATGATCCAAATAATAGTTTTTGATTCAATTTGGGGAGAGAAATATTTATTTATTTATGGATGTGTCTAATGGTTAAGGAGGACAAAGCTTTGTCTCCATCTCCACTCTCACCAGTTGCGTGTTGATTACTTAAGTTTCTATAACATGGTGGATTATTTTAGGGTAAACATATAACATCCAAAGCTTATCAAATTTTACATTTAACGTCATAAAGTTTGAATATCTTTATTTGATGATTTTTTTTTCAATTTTTACAATTTAATACTTGAACTTTTTGTCTTAGTTTTTCACTTAAAAACTTGAACTTTGCATAGTTTTATAATTAACTATCCATACATGTACTATAAAGCACCATAAAAATTTCTAGATAGTAATTGACACTTTTAAATTTTATGTAGTTAATTGTAAAGATATGAAGTTCACATACCAAATGTGATATTTTCTCCATATTTTGTTACTTGACATTTTTATTTTTCTTTTTTATTAGTTTTATTTGTTGTTTTTTTATTGGTTAATATTTTTATTTTAAATAGCTCATTATATATTAGTAAATTTGATACTATCTAAAAATCAACAAGCCTTCTTTCTTGCTTTTCATTTATTTATTTATTTATTTTATTTTTTTGCATTCTCACTTCTGTAACAAAACATCCAAATTTATGCAAGTAAACTAAATATAGTTTCTTTGTTATAATTTTTCTTTTATTATAATTAGTGAGAGGTGTGGGTAAGTGTGTTAGAGAAGCATTATGATGGTTTACACATAACATAAAAGAAAAAAAAGTAATAATAATAAGGTTTATGAGAGCAAAATGTGTGAATTAAAAAAACTTGTGTAAGGATCGAGATTCGCTACATATTTAAAACATGCAACTCCAGTCCCCAGCACATTTAAAAAAACTTGTTAAAATAAATTTTGCCCTCAAATATTGTATGTAATTTAGTCGATTTAAAAGTCCTCGTTTTTTCGTGGTGGTAAATAGTAGTTAGAAACTAATAAAGGAAAAAATTATAAAAATTGACATTAAAATATTTATAAGAAGAAACATATGATCTTAGTTTAAAGGGTAATTGGAATAATGACATAGAAATTTAAGGGTGGTCTTAGTTATTCAATTAAAATTAAAAGTGTAAAACACTAAAATATGACATAAATATTGTAAATTATTCATGGGAATCAATAATAATGTGAATTAAAACATAGTAATAATGGATAAATGCAATATCAATATGTAAAAATTATTCATATAGGTATACTAATAGCAAATGTATTGCATCATAAGTTGATGTTTTAAAAATTTTGAATTAATGATGGAAATTGATGCAAATGGAGATTGAAATGTATTATTGATGAGAAAATGTTAGAAAAAGAAATGTTAAAATGTTTACGTGTTATAAAATATATACATGTGAAATAAGAATAATACTTAGGAAACCAAATAATGTAATTTTTTTAAAGATTATTGAGATAAATAGATATAGATCTAGATTTAGATATTGATTAAAGGGACTATAAAATGATAGAATATATTATGCCACTTTATTTAAAAACAAAATGCTCTAGTTGTAAAAAATAAAAATTAATGCTAATTTTCACAACTATAAGAAATTTCAAACTCATATGTCAAGCAGTAAGTAACCAATTTTTTTTTTTTTCCTTTCTTTAGTCTAAGGAATCCAAGCAAACTTAAATAAAGTTAAGAATTTTTCACAACTGACAATTTCAAATATTAAAGATAACAATTTAATAAGAAATATTAGGTTGATCATTTCCTGTGTTCTTGATATACTTCAATTCGTAATAAAAGAAAAATCACACTTAAATGGTGAAAAGTCTAAACATTGAGGATAATTTGCAATTTTATCTTCACAGCCATTGTCCTATGGCTATCACATTTATAATCAATAAACAAAAATAATTTAGCACTAAAATTATATAATTGGATATAACATGTACTTGTCAAATAATTTTTTAATGTTTTAACTAATAAATAATTAGTTATATATATATGACCATTCACATTTGTTCAATAAATTGGTTATATGCCTAATAAAATATGATTGAAAATGATCAAAGGAATTTTTTTCTATAACAAATAACATTATGTATCTAAATGTAAACATGCAACAATAGAATCAAGAGTCTAGAGGCGCATGGTTAATTTCTAGATGCATCTAAGGAAAATCCAATGATATGCCTTTTTTTTTTTTTTACTAGTCCTATCAATAAATTATTGAATAGCTTGAAATCGTGATCAAAATATTAAAGTACATTTTATAATAATAAAGTCATCAGTTTAGTAATGGAGGGCAGAAGTCCTCAACATCTAAATAGATTAAATTCTTTTTTTTTCCCTTTGGAAGCTGCTATAGATTTATTTTTCTCTATTAGTTATCTGTTCATAATATTGGTTTTTATAAAATCATGTTATGAAGAAAAGAATAAAAAATCCTATTTGGCAAGGGAGGTCCTAACCTCAATAATCTTGTATAATAGTGCTTCTTTTTTGTATTATTCTCACCTAATATCTCTCATACAACACAAAGAAAATAATCTTTTGAATCCATATTAGTTTTACTTGACTTTCTTTAATCAATATTTGTTTCGCATGATGGGGTAACTGCAATCCTAAACAAGAAAGAAAGTAGAAGAAATGCTGATGAGATATACTGATTAAAAAAAAAAGAAAAATATATAATTAAAACTGAAAGGTAGGAAAAGGAGAAGATAAAAAGGAAGTAAATGTGTTGGTAGTTTAAATAATAGTTCATCATAATATCCTTAATTACTATTCACATCCTGAATGATATCAAAATACGCAATTGTATATACATATATATTATATAGGTCCATTTGAAGGGATTTGAAGGATAAAAGGTAAAAATACCAATTACATATTTACTTGAGAGATAATTATTTCATTTTTCCTTGTTCCATGTGAAGGAACTATTATAATATTTAGTTGCATTTTAAGTACCAACAATAGCAGAAATACCATCACACAATATAATAAATAGCAATTCAAGTTTCTATCTCATAAAATGTTATTCAATAATAATTATTTGTTCATTATCCTCTCATAAATACAGCAAGGCATAGATGATCTTTTACTTCTAATAATTACTTCTTAATTTTTTTTGTCAACTAAATAATAATAGTATGTGATATTTTAAATTCTATTTCATTTCTACTAGATAGCATTGGAATTATTCTATTATTCCATGTGCACAGAATTGAAAGAAGTATGAGAAAAAGCTATATCCACTATTCACTTATTATTATTAACTTAGATCATAATAAAATATATGTTAGTAGCTTTTTCAAACATTTTAAAAAGTATTTAGAGTAATCAAGGAAAAACCATAAAAACTTTAATATAAATCAACTTAATTGTTATATGTGCATCTTGTGTCATAAGATATATATGTATACATAGACAAAGATATACAAAACAACAAGCACGTATTTCTTTACTTCTAATGGGACAAAATGGGATATCATGACTGCAAAAGAGGGCCTAGTAAAATAGCTTTAAAGTCGTCATATCATGTATGCACTTGTAATATAAAACTTATAAGTCAAAACTTGTAAGAACTTAATTAATTCCCCTTATTGTGTGATACGCATATTTAATAATTATGATAATAGTTTTGGATACCGATATTCTATAGATCTCAAAGAATCACATGCCCTACCAAAAATAAGACAACATAAATCTAAGTTTGTGAGAAATATAAACTAGATTTATTCAAGAAAGAAGATATCTAGTTTTAGATTCCATCTCTCAAACTAGGTATGACTCATCAAATTCCCCATTCTCTACCTATCTTGGGATGGTTGATTCTTGATGTAATTGCATCAAATCATAGCACATTCCGGGCTTTTGATTTTCTTGCAAAAATAAACTGTTGGGAATTAGCTACATCTAGTTTAGTGAAGTTCCTTCCTATTATACCTTTGAGTATGCTATTGGATCTCTATAAAGAAGTTCTAAAGAAAATTACTAATAAGTCTATCAAGTGTGCAAATTTAAGATATTGAACAAAATAAAAGTATCAGGATTTTAGAGCATTGTTTAGAGAGTATACCAAAAGAATAAAGAAATTAAGTTTTATCTAGAGCATTCTCCAAAGAGTAGTACTACATCAAATAAGAAGTTACGAATTATCACAGATTAATCAAAACAAGTTTCAATCCAAGTTTAAACAGCTTTCCAAGGTCCAGCTCAAAAAGATGAATACTTTTGGGTAATGTATCCATATATTCCATTAAGTAGGAATACAATCGATAGTGAAATATCCGGAGTTTCACTAGGTTAAATTAGAAAAAAAGGTGTGAATTAGATCATATAAAAATATAGGAAAATTTGAACGAAATACAAACTTAAATTAGAAATTTGA
The DNA here is from genome assembly GCA_024138025.1 of Combretum micranthum. Taxonomy (NCBI): domain Eukaryota; kingdom Viridiplantae; phylum Streptophyta; class Magnoliopsida; order Myrtales; family Combretaceae; genus Combretum; species Combretum micranthum. The sequence goes on along the minus strand of JAMXBD010000033.1, from coordinate 2,614,899 downwards.
GCTAGATAATTTAACTAAGTAAATTATACTGTATAGTTGGATGGATTAACAAATTCAAGATAGTAACTGATTTCAAATGAAAATACAAATTAAACCACATCAACTTCCTATTTCATCTTACCAAATAAATTAAACCAGACCCAACTATCAATTTGGTCATCTACCTCCCAATTTTCCATTTTTCCCAATTTCGACAAATTCCTCTAAATTCGATATCCAAATTTTTCAACACCCTAATTATGATCAAATATCTATTTCAATTACCTAATTAGATAAATTTATTTTACATCTTCAAATTTGCTAAATTAAAATTCCTAATTAATTTGTCGATTTCCTAAACTCATTTAACCTCTTAGCTTTAAACCATCTAAAAATCTTTTAAAACTCAACATATTACTATTTTTATCTATCTAATTTTTTGCAAAATTTTCATTGTATTTATCCATTTAATATCCTAAAATGCTCTAGAATGTTCTCTAAAAGAGCCACCTTTTGTACTATCCCCCACCCTACCTTTCTTTTTGCAAAAACCCTAAAAGTAACCCTAAGTTGGCACCCACATAGCCTCCACTTCCAATAGAATTTTTTTTTCATTTGAAATTGTTCTTTTCCTAACCCATAAGCTCTAGAACTTTCTCAATATTGCCAATTAATGTCATTATTTTTGTTCTACTCTTTTTTTACAAAATGAAATCCTAATACACTCTAAAGTAGCCACCAGTTTACCTTCCCATCAGCAGAAAATTTCACTTCATTTTTCTCTCAAGATAAACCTTAAAACACTACAAACCTTTTTTTTTAAATCAAAGTTTTAATAGATACTAAGTCTTCTGTGTTTTATATCTTCTTGAAGCCATCTAAAACTCCATTAATCTCTATTTTTTCTTTTTGAAATCAGGTTTTATCAAGATGGATTTTGGGTTAGAGGCAAAAAGAGTTTCATCAAATTCCTAATAATAGGTAGTAAAGGATTTAATCTTGCATTACTTGTACAAGTAAATATTTTTTATTAATTTGTGAAATAATGAAATGTTTTAGTGAATGTTAGGATATAATAGGAAAAAATACAGAAAATAAAATATATGATTTATGTGAAATATATGTATTATCTAGCTTAAGGGAATAAGTTGATTTACCATTTTTTTGTATGATTTATTGAACATATGGTATAAATATATGAATATGGAATGGTATGACATATATTCTATTTTAATATGCTTTTATGTGACTTTTCAAATAATTTTTATGATAAAATCGAATAAATATATTATTATTTAGGCTAGATAGAAATTAATTACCTAGGAATATAAGTTTTGTGACATGAGTTAGTATATTAAATGAATTTATTTTAGAGTAAAATTTTGGGAAATGGTAGTTTATTATTTTTGGATGTAAATTGGAAAGTTTGACAATTTTTTAACTTGTTTTACTATTTTTGAAGGCCCATTAGGAATGGTAAAAAAGAAAAAAAATAAAGTATAAAAAAAAACTTATTTTTGCACGCAATTCTTATGGATGTTAGCTTAATATGTCCACTTCTAAAGTCTTGTGATTTTTGAAGGTCTTTAACTATTTAAAAAAAATGATATAATTTCATATGATAGTTTATAGAAATCTAGGTTGTTAAATGTAAATAAAATACCAAATGAATTTATTTTTTATCAAAATTATAGGAATGATATTATGATGTATCTCTATTCAAATGGAAATATTTGTAATTTTTAAAAATTATTTTAAATTTGAATGATGGTATATAGTGACATGAGTTTTTAAACATCAGACGAATTTATTTTAAATAAAATTTTGGGAAGTGATGATTTAATATGTCTACTTTCAAAATAAAATTTTTAATTTTTAACATTCTCTTACTATTTAAAAAATAATTTAATTTCGTTGACAACTTTCAACTATGTTTTAAATTTAAAATTCGCATGTTTCAACTTAAATAATTAATTTAATTGTTACACCAGCTTGAGTAATGTATAGTTAGCTATAATTATATAACTTAGATATTTTATAAATTATTAAGTCTTTTATCAAAATAAAAATTGAAATTGAAATAAGTTAATGGGCCGAATAGGGTAGTGTAGGCATAATAGAACATTTAGTAATAAAATTGAATGAATACACATATTATGGACCTAAACTAGATATGATGATTTGTTGTGGGCCTTGATATATTAAATGGAATGAGTTAACAATTTAGAACTCGATTGAATAAAATAAACTCAAATGGGCTTAATATGCAAACCATACTAAAAATAGATGTTTAGCCATATAAAAGGGGCTTAAATTGGATAGTTAACAAATAAATGAGTCTTATAAACTTAGGACTTAAAAGTACTATAAAATGGAATTAGTAACTATTTTATGTGTAAAATGACATAAAATGAGCCAAGATAATAATAATAGGTCCAACTTGACCTAAATAACTAAAATGGATTTAGAAATTAATGTAGGTCAAAATTGGCTAATATTAATAATTGGCTTGGGCCTAAACAATAAAATAGGATCCAATTTAACTAGATAACTACAAATGCTTAATTAGATAAAATAGTTTAGAAACACAACCCTTGGCTCAATGACACAATTTCTAGCCAACTAGGCATATTTACACTAAGCAAGCTCAAACTAAATCCCAACAAGTCTTCCATAGCCATTTAAGATCTAAATCTTCAAAATATAAAACAATACCTAATTTTACATTCTATAGACTTAAATTCCATAATACATGCCTAATATCTTTTACTTATTCTGAATTTGGTCTATTTCTAGAATATTTAAGCTCATCATCAATTTCAGGTATTGAAATACTTATTTGGGCTCAAATTCTTTCTTAGGGCCCAAAAGCCCTAAAATATTCCTAGTGGGCTAAATAGGAAATTAGAAGATTCAATATCTTAATTAGGGTCTAAATTAAATTCTAATTGGGCTTAAACACAATTGTTAGGTCCAATAACCAGTGTTACTCTAATTGGACCTAAATTAATAAAGCCCCCTCCTAATTTAATATCTATATTCCTTAATGGACTCAAATTCTAAACCTTAAAGCTCATTACCATAAAAGTGAAATACTTAAATATATAATTTCTTACTGTGCATAACTTAGGATCGCAAAATGCCTAATACATCTAAATAATAAATTCAATTTTTAAATTCATTGGGCTTAGTCCAAAACACCTATGGCTAGTTACCCTAAATAGATTCAATTCAGTTATAACTCAAAGGCCTTGTATTACTTAAGACCTTACCTAAATTGAATAATTAATATGATATGAATAATTGGTTTGTATGTTCAGTTCTTATACAAATTAATCTTCCTTGAAAAGATATATAATCGACTTATTATCCTTCGCATGATCCTTTATTGTCTACTTATTCATTATCAGGTACGCAACTTGCATGTTGTTTGTCATGGTAGGCATCTTAAAATGAACTAACACTTAAAGATGGCTTAATTAATTATTTGAGTGTGCTCCCTTTATTTAATCTGGTTTGAAGAGTGACAATCTTACTAGGAGATATCATCGTGATAGTTAGACACTTAGGTCACCATCGGTGGCTTGATAGGTAGCTAATAGGGAAAACGATATCGAGATAACATCTACTCAAACTTAGAGAGAAGTAATGCAATCTGACCTACATTTATGGGACCGGTTGAGCTGGATTGTAATATGGATTGAGATAAGTAAAGATGCGTAACAACCGAATCTTATATGGCTACTAAATGTTTCTATAAGGATATAGATATTCGGGCTATCTATATCAACCCCTGAGTAAGAATGCAAGATTTTGCGTTTTATTAAATACAAAGTTGTAGTTTATCTTTTCAAACGTAAATTTTCTTTTTGGTTGTAAAAGTCTTTTATTAGATATCTTGTATTACTATTTATCTACCTTTGATACTTTGTTATTTTTCCACTGACTAATTAAAACATTTCCAAAAATTAATTAAATGATTTCAAAATCTAAAACTAGACAGTAGATGATCCTATAACCAAATATTTATGGTAGCCTTAGTGTATAACGCTTAAGTATTATACATAGTAGAATAGAAGATGCCTTTACCCTATTCGGGGCGTGGCAATAGGGATTAAGTCATGATCATCAAGTTTATCAAGTCTTTTTCACATGCATGAATGATCCTGCAGATTCATGAGAAAAGTTGATTTCATATTAATTATGTTCTGTTTGAGAAAATTTGAAGATAAAAGATAAGATTTATCAAGATTGTTTGATTTCATATGAATTATGTTCTATTTGAGGAAACCTGAAGATAGAAGACAAGATTTATCAAGATTGTTTGGAGATAAAGTTTAGAAGATAAAGATAATCACGGTTGCAACTTACCTCTTTTTAAAGATATCAAGTGGAACGTTGATGATTAGTTTTACATGAAACTATTCAAATTTTACGAATTTTCAAGACAAGTAAAGGATAGTTCAATACTAAATATCTAGAGTCATTTTATAACATTATTATTTTAAATTTGAAACTAACATCAAGTGAAGAGATGAAGATGTCAACTGAAATATTAGAGGCAAAGCTTATTCGAATATCCAACTAAACAAGACTGTTGAGGACTTGGATATTAAATATCTATAGGATTCAAAGATAAAAAAACACACATGCTGTGGGAAACTATCATTGCAAACTCACTAATTTGATCTTGTGCAATCACATCTTTGCTCATTGCTTTGTTGAGAGAAGGACTATAGTGTATCTTTCATCTTGTTTGTATTATAAATAGGCTCTATATTCAATGATAACTAAGGTTAAGTTAAGAACTAAATCGAGAGAATTGAGTCTAAGCAATTGGCAACTATTTGTAATTGAGTTTTATTAGATTAGTAGAAATACTTATGTAGATTACGAGATCACTGGCTTAGAGCTAGAAGAGTGGATGTAGGCACAAGGCCAGACCACTATATATCATTGTGTTGTAGCTTTTCTATCCCTCTCTTTAGTTTTTGTGCATACTTTATTTATGGTTAAACTTTTGAATTGCAAACATTACTACATGCTAGTATATTTAAGTATTTCAGGGGAGTTTATTTTTTAACAAAAAGTTTAAATTGAAAAAATAATCAATTCAACTCTCCTTCTTGGTTACTTAATTGAGATCAACACATGCTTGCTAAGAAATTAAAGCAAGCATATGTAATGCAATAATCACATGAAGCAAATGTTTACAATCATCTAGCTACCAATTGATTCCTTAATTAATAAACTTTAATTCGAGTTATTTTACTATGCTTATAGTCATTAATAATTTTTATACTTTAAGTGTTCTATGGTTGTAAAAACAATATATATATATATCTTAACATTTTAATTCTTTATGTAAGTTAGCAAATACTAATAGACCAATGCGATCAAATCATTATCGAAATGCCATATATAAATAAAGGAATAATGTTACGAATGGTACCTGAACTTTGGCAAAAAAAGCAACTAAGTACCTGAATTTTGAAATTGATTAATTTAATACTTGAAAAGTTCTAAAATTAATCAATTCAGTACCTAAAAAAAATGACAAGGTACCAGTGGCATGCATGAAAAGTTCTTTTAGGTTTAGATATCTAATTGCATATTTTGTTAAAGTTCAGATATTATTTATAGCATTAACTTTTTATAAAAAGCTTATATGTTATTGTACATAAAAAGTTGCATGTTTATTTGTTACGTTTAAAAAAATAGGGTAAATTGCATTAGGTAATGGCAAGCAAATAACTATATTGTATAAGATACTCATCTGTACCTTATATGACTGAGTTGGGTTCAAGTGGGTATCTAACGTCATAAGGTTAAGTAAGTCTACTCTAATAGTATAGGGTTATTATAGTTACCATGATACTTGTACATAGTAAATGTCGCAAAGGTTCATGAACTTTTGCAAAATATACAATCAGATACCTAAACTTTAAAATTAATCAATTTAATACTTGAAAAACTTTTCGTATATACTAATCAATATCATAGAGGTATTGTTGGTGTGTACAAAAGGTTCTTTTTTACTAAATTGATTAATTTCAAAATTCAATTATTAAATTTAATAATTTAAAATTTCAAGTACATAATTACATATTTACCAAAGCGTAGGTACCATTTGCTGCATTAACCCTGTATTTTAATATATAAAGGGTATAAGTTTTAGGATACATTATACCTACCCTATTAAAAATTATAAAACAATATCAATAAAAGGAATAAATAAATATCATCAGTTCCTTTTTTTTCACTAAATATTTTAGAAAAATGAAGACAACTCGATCCCACTTATACGGAGAACCCTAAATAAAGTGCTACGTTATCTAACACATTACCTTTTCTCTCATATCACCATCACCATTTTTTTTTATACTTTGCATTTCCTTTTTCTTCATGATTTTAAACTCTAATCTACAACAATTTTCAAATTAGAGTAGCATTAGAAAATGTACATTCAATTTACTTTACTCTTTAATCTTGTTTTTCTTATAAATTTTCCATGAAAAATCCTGTAGATTTGGATTGAGAAATCTTTAAAAATAAGTGGGCAATCACTTTCTTTTGTGATCTTCACATGTTATTTTATAGATGATGTTACTCTTCCTTTTGATATAAATGTATTTTTTCTTTCACACATAAATAAAATATGCATATTATAGAACTTGCGATATTAATAATTCACTATAACTTTCTATCCACAGATTGTTTATTGGTAAAAATATGGAAATGCACAAGTCTTTCATATTATATGAAACCACATATATTATTATAAATTTGAAATTTAAGAAAAACAAAGGTTTTACAAAAAAATTTATAAATTCCATAAGATACCCTATGTGCTATGTTTTATAAAGTACATGGTACTGAGTGGGTACAAAGTGTTATATAGTAGGTTTTGAATACAAAATTTAATATAAGGAGATGGGTAAATTTTTCATATCCTACCAATGATATAGTACTCACCCTTAACATTCTCAACCCTTTGCCTACTTTTGAGATACTAAATATGTTATTTACTCTTATTTACATCAACATGTGTGCCATATATCATTACATTATTGATGCATCACTCTTGTTAATTGTCATTCAAATAATTTAAGTATATATTAAATTGGAAAGGAATAAGGAATTAAAATAAATATAAGATATAATAAAAGAATTTTTTGAATAGTACTATATGTACTAAGTAAATAAATTATAAAAATTAAATAATTTTCTTTTAGAAATAGTAATTACTTTTTGTTGCCAAGCCTCCAATTATAGTGGCAACTTATTTATTTGAGGAAAAATGCAAAAACACCCTTTAAACTTTTAGGAGTGCAGATTGAGCCCATATACTTTGAAAGCATGCTTTTTAACCTCCTAATTTATAAACAATTAGCACATTAAAGGCATTTTGTACTTTTTTCATTATTTTTTGTACAAATGTTAACAAAAAGTATACTTAGAAATAGTACAAATGTTGTACTTTTTGGATAAAAAAGTAGAAAATATCTTTAACTTGCTAAATGTTTATAGATTAGGAGTAAAAAATACACTTTCAAAGTGTAGAGATCTATCCACACTATCCTTAAAGTTTATGAGGGTGCTTTTGCAATTTACCTATTTATTTTATTGGGTCACAAACCACTTTTAAAAGTGGCTTGTATTATCTATTTCTTGTATTTCAAAAAGCAAAGAAAAAGAAAAAAAAAAGTGAAAACCTAATCAGGTCACATGTAAAGAAAACAATTTAAATTAATTTAAAAATTTTATTTTTGTTTTCTATTATCTTATTTATTTTTTTTCTAAATTATCGTGGACAATTAATACATATAACTAGAACATTTAATTAGAATAATCAACAATGGCAATGTGAAAATGACACTTTAGCATATAGACAAAAGAACAACGGCTAATGTTGGAATGATAAATGAATTTTTTGTAAAATATGCAAGTAGATACCTGAATTTTGAAATTAATCAATTTAGTACATAAAATAACTTTTTGGGTATGTCAATAGTATATTTGTCTACTTGGCTAATATCGTCACCCTACATGACGTTTTTAACTAATATGACAGAGATATTATTGGTATACATGAAAACCTTTTTTAGATACTAAATTGATATATATATCAAAGTTTAAGTATTAAATTGATCAATTTTAAAATTCAACTATCTAATTACATATTTTACTAAAATTTATGTACTATTCTCAATATTTACCCAAAGTAGAAAATTATACTATCACCTTCATCTTAAAATAGTGAAGCCCCATATACTCTATAGAGTTCAGAAAAATAACTAAGCAGATTTTCCCTTTAGATAAATAAAAATGGGCAGTAAACACAATGCCTTCCATAAATAATTTATATGAGATATTCAATAATTATTTTATTCAATATGTACATAAATACAATGCCTTTGCTAATATCCAGCTAGTTTACCCTCTGATAGTGGGCTCGGACTACCTTCCTCCATTTCGCTTCTTTTCCGTTCCTCCCTTTCTTTTAATTTCCCTTTTATCTTTTCTTTTGCCTTTTCCCCCCAAGAGCTACGAGACTACGCCATGCCGGCATAAAATCACATCTAAAAGAGGAGCTGGGAATCACAAAAATTTTTGCAAGACGTACACGCAAAACGAGGCTGATTTGTCCTCGCTCCCCCCTCCTTATTAAAGCCCTTTTGTCTCTTTCCGTTATAACGCGTTAACGTCCCTATTTTTTATTTAAAAAAAAAACTGTTTGACTTTGACTCCCCCATGTGCGCCCAAGATCCCAACTCCGTCTACTAGAAGGATCAAATATTAATTTATTACTGTGTAATATGTAAATAGATAAATAAATAAATAAATAAAAGGGTCGGATTTAATTAATATCTTGGTTTAAATAAAGTCGAGAGGGGGCGTCTTTAAATAAATAATAAATTAATTTGTCCATTCATGTACAGATCAAATAGTGACTTCCAAATGCCGCAATCAGCGCTTCCTCTAGTCTTTTTCGGTTTCATTATCAAATCAAACTTTCTAGAGAAGAATGGGTCAAACTCATAACTATTTGGAAAAGCATAATAATTATGGGAACTTTACTATGGCGTTTTTACGTGACGGTGGTGGCAAATTGGTTAGTAAGTCATGAATTCCTTCGCTCTTAATAATATTATAAATTATATATAAGACACTAGTGTAGAAAACCTAACGAATTAGGTAAAAACATTAACAGTATTATTAAATCACATATATTAATTAGTTATATGTATAAATATTAATAAAACTTCAATATATGAGTATTTTCGTAACGTTATTTACTATTAGTAATTTTATTTATCAAAATAAAATTAAAACTTACCGACGACCATTCATCTAAATACCTTGATAGTTTGAACCAATAAACTTTTTTTTTTAATGAATCTTAGAGCATATAGGACTTTATATCTTTGGATAATTCGGTTGTAGGAGGAATGTCAAATTTCACAAAAATAACTTTGATCCCATTTTTTCATTTAACTTACTCTTACAGCATGCAGGTTACAATAGTATCATTCATTTTCTTCTTACATAGCGGCACCAAGCGAGTCTAAGACCTGTCCAGAAATCATGGTAACAGGTGCTCACCTTGGTTTAGACATATAAGGGCCAACAAGTTTCGACTAGGATGGGGTTATATTGAATGTACATTTAAATTATTTTCATGTGAAATGAAAATAATTACTTCTCATTCGCAATATTTAAATAGTTTTATAGTTTCTGTAGTCTCATATTGCTAATGCAACAACTGAAGTCGGTTATAGTTATATATAAATAAATGAACATCATTAAGAAATTATAAAAAAAAAAAGTTAGAGAATAGAGGGTTCTTGAGGTCACCTTTTATTTTGAGTTTTAAGTCTAACTTATCTATGATTTTTCATTTTTTTTTATTAAGTTAGAAAACTTAGCATTGCCCTATCAAGGGGTTGGTTAGAGCTTTCTCCATTTCCATAATCATACTTATTGGGATAGGTCTCTAGTAGGGATGCAGACCTAATCTTAGGTCTAAAGCACCTTATTCCCAACATGTAAATTACCAATATAAATATAATCAAAATGATTCATACCAACTTGACATATGTTAATATGTCATTGTAACTCAACACTCAATTGAAACAGTTAAGAGTGTTTTGCATCACTAATTTATTTTGCGTTAAGGAGAGGAGAAACCTTTAATAGGAAGAATTTGTACAAACTGATCTTGTGAAAGAACACACTAATAGGCCAGGTACCATATATAACTAAAATCCTTAAGGTATGAAAATAATCAGATTTTCCACTTATAAACTATTTACATAATCCATATTTCCCATATGAAAATTTTTAGACCTTTTGTATCTTGACAATCGTTTCCTCAAGTGTGAGTCTTTACAATAGGTTTAGATTTTATTGATGTTCAAGCTTAAACCTCATGGTCTTATTAAGAGCTTGTCAAATTGACTTTACTAAGCCTGCTTTGTGAGGGGCTTATTGTTCACATGATTATCTTAAGTCATGGGTTTCATACATAAGTCACCATTGCACATCTCTTCTTTCTACATTGAAGATTGCCATAAGCTATATACCACTTGTTGAGGAGAGGAAATTCCAAATCCATGTAATAATGAACTTGGCGAATGATGATGGTGACGATGATGGTTGGGCTAGCTATAAGTAAGCCAAGCCTATTATGATAATGATGAAGTCATATGGCCTAAGAACTTAAGCCCAAGATGATAATGGTGGTGGTGGTGGTGATAAAGGTTTAGTAAGAAAGAACCAAGCACATGATGAAAGACTTGAGGCCTCTGAGACTCATAGGAGCATAAGCCCAGTAGATGAAGATAATGGATCTTTGGTCACTGAGACTCTACTTGAAGTACAAGTCTAAACTTATGAATTGAAGGTAAGTCATAATTGTGCCAAGTTAGTTATATTTGAGGGAATATTTGAAAGTGTCTTCAAAGAAGGCAGAATGGAAAGAATCGCATACGAGCTAGTTAAAAAAAGAAAGAATAGCCATATAAACATTCAAGTAAAAATGTATTAGGTTATTATAACAAGAAGGCCAACTTTCTCAACTTTTAAGGCCTACTCACCCATGGATTTGAAGAAAATTTAGACAAGGTAGGCATCGATGCTAAAACTTCCAACAACTTTTGTCATTATTGATTGAGAGTGTTGTGTTTTATAGTTATCTTCTATTACTATTTTCATTATATTATACTTGTATTGCTATGTTTTTTATTCCTTAGAAGCAATATTGACTTTTGATGTCAACTCTATGATTAAGGGTATAAATGGCTTTGATGTTTAAATTAAATGAAAAAAAAAAGGCAAGTCAAGAAAATCCATAAGTGTAATAGGATACTCTTAAATTTGTAAAATTTAATAGCTATAGATTTCACGATCCATGGATCAGATCATTTAGTTCAAATCTAAAGAGTTTTCTTATGATTTCAAATTTTTGAAGTCTATATTGATAATACCATGTGTTGACAATGAAATGTAGCTATCGTTCCACTCGATTTAGTTGAGGTTCGAGGCCTAAAGATGCTAACAAGCCCAAAGGGAGCCTGCGACCAATGATGTCCTAACCTCTCAAAGTAGCAAGAAGACCCAAGGTCTCGGTGGGAAAGAAAAACAAGGTCTCCCTAGGAATCTCACCTCAAAAAGGCTAACCGGTGAGCTTGACCTCTTGACCTTATAACCTTCGGTCAAAGCAAGTGCTCCAGTCATACACCGTAACCAGAGGGAACACAATCAACTTGACCACACTCTAAGAAGCATAGCTCCTAAGCTCAGGTATCCTTGCCACCTCAGGTACCAGGTTTGCTGCGAAGGAAAAGTACATCCTAATATGACCCTAAACACTATAAATACCCTCTTTACCTTAGAGGAAGGAAAGGAAGTTTTTACCTATCACAAACATATTACTCTTACCTACGAACTAACTTAAGCATTAGAGTTGCCACGTTAGGAAACCTCTTGGTGCCCCTCTAATTGCTTTTTTTGTATTTGCAGGAGCCATCTCTATTGATGAAAATTAAGGGGAAAATTCAATTAAAAGAAAATCAGATGTGTGAGAAAAAAATTGCACAAGATATCACACTTGAAATTGCAACTCAAGACATGATTTCGACCTGACCAAAATTGCAACAATAATTACTTTTAGCTTCCTCTACAATTTTTCAATTAATTAAACACAATAAAATGCAATATGTCTATGCAACCACCATACATTAATTTGAACAATTGTATCCAAATTAGATATTTAAAATCAAATCAATACTCCAAATGACCCCATCAAAGAGCATACTAATAGCTCTCTTCTACATGGGATAAGTAGAAGTTTAAGAGTTATATAAATCCTTCATTTAGCAATGGATGCACTGTACAACTACCAAGATGATGAAAAATATGTTCAGAAACAACTCTATATAGAGTTAATGTCATATTTAGTACCTAAACTTTCCTTAAATGTACCATTAACTACCTAAACTTTAAAGTAATCAATTCAACATCTAATTAAACTTTTCAGGATTATTAATACATTTTTAGCTAATAAAGTTAAGTTTGTTTGCTAAAATGTCACTCCAAACCATTTAAGCAATAACACGTGTTAAGCAGCTAATAACCAAACTAGAAAACCAGACAATTAAGCATGTGAATTAACAAATATATTAAATTGTTAGGAGAGAAGTAAGTTTTTAATGGGAGAAATTCATTAAATAGGCTTTATGAAGGAATGCACAAATGGGCTTAACACCATATATAATTCAAAACCTTAAGGTATTAAGTTAATGGGTTTCCTCCTTATAAACTCTTCAAATAAGTCTCATATTTCCCATGTGAGATTTTTCTAATCTCATACTTGTAATCAAACAAATCTTCCCCTCAAGTGCGAGTCTCTACAATGGGTTAGGCCATACTCCCCCCTAATAAGATTTTGTCAAATTAACTCAACTAAACCCTCTTTATGAGTGGTATAATCCCCACTTACTCACTATAAATGAAGGGTTCTACAAATAAGTCACACCACAAAGTTCTTCTTTCCACATGGAAGGCTAACCATGGGAGTTCCTTGGCGGAACCATCGGCTCTGATACCAATTGTTAGGAGAGGAGTAAGCTTTCAATGGGAAGAAATTCTTTAAACGGGCTTTGTGGAGGAATGCACTAATGGCATTGACACCATCTATAACACAAAACTTTAAAGTGTTAGGTTAATGGATCTTTCCTCTTATAAACTCTTCACATAAGTCCCATATTTCTCATGTGAGATTTTTCGAACCTTACACTTGCATCGTAACATAAAGTTTATAGAAGTTAATCTGCCTACTTAATTGTTTAATTAGACAATGTGTGTATTGATTCACTTGTTTAATTATCTAATTTTTATAGTATTTTATTTGTCACTTGACTTGTGTTACTTCCTTATCATAGGGAGTGTCAACTAAATTAATAAAGTGAAAAAGGCATTATTAATGAATAATAAAATTTAATTAGGTATTAGATTGACTATCTTAAAGTTTGGGGAGTTAATTGTACATTTTAAATAACAATTTAAGTACCAAATGTGAACTTAACTCCTCTACATTTATGACCATTTCCTCCTTTGCATCAAGTATCATACACCCGAGTAGTCTTTAGTTGTGAATAAGGTTAAGGTTACACCATTTGCTTTGTATCTAACTAAGTTACCTACGTATCATCTCAATTTGCACTTAGTGGATTGTGGATTGTACCTACATACAATAGGAATGGAGTGGGCTCAACCTAAGCATGGCCTTCCTTATAACATCAACTAAAGCTATATTTATTCTCTTTTATGGAGCTGGTTTCTAGTTGAGTTCTCATGATTGTAGTGGTATATATATATATATATAATAACTTATTCTGACACCATATCAAACATGTGACATCCCTCAAATATAATGTAGTGGAACTCTAATAATCGAGTTATCTTTTAGTGTAAGGCTTAGAGTTCATTAGAATTTTAAAGTTAAGTGTGCTCGGTAGAGAGCACTCCTAAGATGGGTGACTTTTGAAATAGTCAGTACCAAGACAAAACTATACAACATTTAGCAAAAGAGTGTTGTATAGAGCAAAGTACCTCAAGTAGGGGTATGTCTTAAGTCTGTATTGAGCACTTCTAGTGTCTTCCCTCCCTGGGGTGATTTTGGACCTATGTAATGAAACCAACGAGGACATCAGTTGTGTAAGTGTGGAGAATGTGACACCTTTCAAATATAATTATATGCTGAAACTGTAATCATTAAGGTACCTTTTGGTGTAATGGCTATATTTCATGAGAATTCTAAAGTTAAGCATGCTCAATTGAAAGCACTTCAATGATGATGACTCCTAAAAAGTAGCTGACACTAAGGACCAAGCTTTGCGACATTTAGCCAAAGCGAATAATACCTCGATGGGTGAAGTTTCGAGTTGTTAGAAAACATGTGGTCTGAATATGGAAAAGAATTTACAATAAATGAATTACATCAACTCATGGCACAACGTGGTTTGCATAGAAAAAATAAACATTGTAATCTACCACGAGCATGTCCAAAAAACTGACAAAATTAAAAGACAAAAAGAAAAACAACATTACTAACTTTAGTTGAAATTGTCGAATTTGGCACTAGGGATTTTGGATGAATTTGTGAAAATAAATTTGCTTCATTTGAGCTTTGATGAAGATTAAATGCGTTTGGACATGTACAATTTGGTGTTGTAAGCTTCAATTTGATTTTTGCAAAATCCTATGGAGTAAATTACATGGAAAAGTCACAACGTTTTTGGATAAATTTATTTAAGATTACAACATTTTCGATGGTTCATTTAAGATCACAAAATTTAGGAAAGTTGGTCAATTGATGTTACAATTGACATGCGTCACAATGTGGCAGATCTTCTAAGTTTTAATTAAATTTTTTTTCGTTTTTCACATGTCAATGGTGATTCAGTTGACTACTTTTCTAAATGTTGTAACAACAAATGAACAGTTGAAAACGTTATAACCTCAAATAAATCTATCCTCAAATATTATGATTTTAGTGTAATTTACTAAAATTTATGTTAATTACTACCTGGTTTTCTTTTCTTTTCTTTTCTCTTTTTTTTTCCTCTAAAAAATTTCGAGTAAACACGAAGAGAAGTTTCATTTATGCTTATAACCTAATGAAATCAAATCTTTTAGTCCAAAGTGCAATCACGTCAAGTGCAATATTTCTAGGATTTTTTCCCGTAAATCCTCTTTTTTTTTTAGGTCGATTTGCAATCCCGCGCCCCCACTTGTTAATACTACCTATACCTAGGATGAAGCTCTTAGCCACCCACCCTATCAAGACATGCCTATTGTACGATTTTATATTTCTTTTTCCATTATCTTTCCATGATATGCATAAATTTTAAGTTTTTTTTTTTCTTTTTCTTTTTTTAAATTTCTTTGTTATGCAGTTATGGCTGAAGTTGAAGGAGCGGTTCTGATTGATAATGTCTAAGAAGGTGGCCCGAAGTACTAGCTGAATAATCAATAATAGACTATGATGATGTGATTAAAAGGATGAGAATGTGATTTTCATTGCATTATAATTATTTTTCCTCTATGAAACACTGCAAAATCTAGGACCATTTCCTTAGTTGATTGGTCCTTCAAAGCACTAGGCTTAAGCCTAGTTTACCTAATGAATAAACTTCCTAACCACTATAGGCCATAATCATGTACCTATAATTAGGACTTCCGCCTAGTCAAATTCAATCTCGTAAATTGAGAATCACTTCCACATGTTGCTGTGGTAGATGGACCATGTTTTAGTAGGTAATTAATAGGACTTTCCCGAAACCCTTGTATTCATTTTCATTGTATTACTATTTTTTTTAATTTATATTTTATCTTTCTTAGACGAGTTCTTAACTTATTATTTTTTTATTTGAATTTTCAACATTTGCAAACTCTTATACATATAAGACTTCAATGAAGCTCGTTTTTATTTTTGTTTTTTGTCTCTTTATGACATATGTCAACTTTTCATTGAAAAATAATGAATTTAATGAAATAATAATATTAAATATATGTAACAACCAAAAAGTAGTCAAAGATAATATATATTAATTAAACGTGTTTAGTTGCAAAGAAAGAAAAAGAAAAAATATAAAAAGGAAAAATCAAGAAAAAAATTTGATACAAAGAAAGATATAAGCCTGGTACTTTGTTCGACCACTCAAGGTTCATCAGAAGTTAACACGTGCAAAAAAATTTATGAAAATTTTAATAAATTTGAAAGAAATCTTGTTTTTCTTAAGAGTGTATAACATTGAGAATTCAAATGAAAGGGCAAAAAAAAGAAGTTAAAATCTCTAATAGAAAAGCATGTAAACCTAAGGTATATTTTTTCGTTTTTTTTTTTATAGGTGTTTATTAACACGAGTGTCTTTCAGGAATATAGAAGCCACCTTTCCTATGATATGTGAACTTTTATCATCTATGCACAAGTGAAATAAATTAAACTTTTACAGCCAATCTTTGTGTTTAGAAGCAACATTGACAGTTCAACAACTTTTTACATAAAAAAAAAATGATAAAGCAATATAGTAAAAAAAGAGTTATTAAGATTAATATGCTATATAACTGAATACAAGTAATGAGTAAATACCAATATATTTTAAACATGGTAATGATAATAATAATACATAATTTTTAGATTTTTGAAACTAATCACATAAACATGGTGGATTTTTCGGAATGAAATACAAATGTTTTTCCTATGTATTTCAAAAAAGTCCAACATCCTTACGGTAAATTATGTTAATACATTATGTTAATGACGAAAATTCAACCAAATATTCTATATTTTAAGTGAGTCATCTTTGTTGTATCACCATACTATTAACTCATCTATGTTCATGCCATATATCGTATATTATACTAATGAAGGACAAATTTACTTGGTGAAAGAAAAAGAAGAAAAAAAAGAAAAAAAAAAGTACTTAAATAACTTATTTGTAACATATACTGTTTAGTTAATTTTAGTATATATAACCGAAATAACTCGTAATTAAAATTTATAGAAAACATAAATGGAAATTCAGCAATCAGCATAAACATAAGTACTTCTTAATTCAATCGGGAATCGAATAAACACGGTAATTTCTATCCAAATGACCCGTTCATAGTTATCTATCCTGCTTCTTGGATTGATGTGCTTAGTCTTGAAAATGTCTAGTTCGGGTAAAATAGGTTGACCTGGATTATTTGTTATATATTAAAATAATCTTAATTTTTTTATGAATGCAAGAGAAAGAGAGAGATTGGTTCCTAATAAAAATCATTCATGCATTTAGATAAGTATGGCTCTAATTTTTAATCGCAAGAATTCCAAACAACTCCATAAATAATAATCCGATAAAATAGATCGTAATCTTGGGCTGATCGTCCACGAGAAATAAAAAATTTACAGAAGGAATAAGTGGTTGTTCGATTTATATAATCTGATTTTGTTTTCTTAACATGTAATCAAAAGTAGAAATTAGCTTTGTTTATGGTCACCATTGACGGATGATGTCTACGTTAGTCTAGAAAGAGAATCATCCAAGGAGATGGAGACATTATCAAGAAGGTCAAGGAAAATCAATACCAATAAATTAGGGATTTATAAGACAAACTGTAATATATACTCTTAATTGATAATCATAAATCGTCGGCTCTGTTTCCCTTAAAAAAAAAGGAAAAAAATGAAAAAGGATGCTTGTAAGTATGTATTAAGCAAAGTAAACAATAAAAAGCTTCTTTATAACAAATGACTTTATTATACGTAATATTTGGAGGAAAAAAAAAAAAAGAAAGTGTTGTGCTTACTAGCATGATTGTCAAAATCGTGATTTTATAAATTCACTAAAATGCATAGAATCAACAAAATCATATAAAATTATGCAAAACTAGTAAAATTATATACCTAAATTCATAATTCTATCTAATGTTTGTAACTAAACAAATTTTTATCTATTTCAATTAAGAAAAAAAATATAAAATCATAAACTTATAGGATCATATCTTTGACTCATAATTTTGATAACTATGCTCACTAGTGTTTACATAGTACTTTTTATAGGCTCAAAATGAACTATTTTTCATTATTTTAAATATGGATTATACAATGTATGAAAAATAAATGATGGAAATATTAAAAAAAATTATGTGGTATAGGAAAAGAATCGGCAACTCTAAAACAAGAACCCTAGACAAACCATTTAACGAATTCATTAGGTAATATGGTGGAAGCACCACAAACATTCGATCGCTTCAACATTGTCAATCGATTAGATCGCTAGTGTTAGTTGTTGTCACCATATGACTATGATGGTGGAATTTTTAGGTTCTTGAAGGTTAGGGAAGCTTCCCCATATCAAAGGAAATCTTTCCAAATCCACATATATCGTCTGTGAAAAGAATCATAAACCGTGACGACGATGAGAAGGAAAGATATGAAAACATACGTTGTGTGACTCGATATTTGATAACATGATTCCCTCCACAATGTTATTGTAAAAATTATTATACAACTTGGATTCGTTCATGTTTTTCCCCATCCTATGCATGTGGTATCATTGGTCGATTCACATGTCAATCAAACAAGTCATGTATAATGATAATAATAAAGCAGCTTTAGTTGAAGGCACGATTCAGAGCGAATAACTTAAAATAAATGAGTAGTATAAAAAAATACTACAAATTTATATCTAAAATTTGAAAATACTAAATATTATACCTTATCAAACTTTTATTCATCAAATTTCCTATGTATGCCATTTGGAGTAAGATAACGTGATTAATATTCATTGATATTTAGCAATTTCAATATTCAGGTTGGTAATCAGAAAAAACATCCAGAATTCAAATAATGATTTTGATATTTGTAGCTAGAATAAAAGTAAGTATATATCGCAAACATTATACATCTGAGAGGGCATTGGTTGTTGACATGATCAAAGAAAATTAATTAACTAAAATTTCGAATTGACTGTGCAAACCGACATTTCTCCTTTTTCTAAATTATTAATTTGAAATATTTGAACGGCATGTCCTTCGAGAACTAAAAGCTTTAGATTTCTGATTGATTAGACTATGATCCTATTTCCATTTTAATACAACTCCCAGTTTCTTCTTAATCCTATAACCTTTATTAGCAAATAACCCTATTTTTCTCATCCTTTAGTTCTAATTTTCAAGTTCGTGAAATACAGATTTCATTTTCACACTAGTGGGGATTGGGAAAGGGTAAAACTATCAATAAATTGCATACTAGTGTTGTAATAATAGTATGAGTTCTTGCTTCTTGTTCATCTATGTAAGTTGCCTTAATTTCAATAATATGTCGTTTGATTATGATTTATCTATATTTATGCGTTTAGATCAATGATTGCAAATTGAAAATAAGTTTGATATCATGATTATTACATTGATTAAACATGAACACATGAAGAACTTCAATAAACATGGTTGGTATGTAATCAATGAATTAATGGTGTTTTAATGGATCATTTGATATTCTAAATTAGTAAAATTTAATCCAAACAACAACTAAGTGAAAATATATGATTTTAATGTCAAATGAGTGATTATAATTGAACTAAAACATGACAACAAAATGGGGGGAAAATCAGTTTTCACATGTAAGGAGGTGGGACTTAGAGAAGGTAAACCGGTGACTTTTGATCTTTTTCATAGTGCAAAAGTGTCTATTAGAAAGTTTAAGATGTCTATTGCACATTCGTGAAAAAAATAAAACTAAACTAGCCTCAATTTTGACAAAACTAGTTAAGTGTAAGGTTGAATCCCCTATTTTGAGCAAACTTGATGTTTTGAGTTTAAAACCAAACCAAATTGGTCCAAAAGGGTTGAACTAGCCAAGAAACATGTAAAGTAGTAAAAAATAAAGTTTAAATAAAAATTTATGTTGAAAACTGATATAAAAGTAAGTGAACCAATATGATCTTTTGCAGTAGCGCACTAAATCAAACTTGTAATTAATTCTTCAAAATAAATAAAACATGAATTTAAGTAAATTTATATGAATTAAATGAATAATAATATATTTTCTAATTAAAATATGAATTTTAGGTTGAATAATTAAATAATATGATATTAGGTTTTTAATTAATAAGAATTATGTACAAAAAATGAGTTATGATGTAAGTTTGCACTTAATAAGAAATGATTTAGGTTCATTAGCATATTTTTTTGGTATAATTGGCTTATTTATAATATAAATAGATTAACTTCACTTGATGTGGCTTTTTTAATCAATTAGAGCTTATTAGCTTAATAACAAGCCACTTACTTAATGTATCATCAAATAGACTTAGTTATCATATTATAAGCTTAATAACTAGACTAAGCTTACCTCGGACTTTAGTTCACAATAATACACATAATTTATAAATTTATCTCTTTGAACTTGATAAAAATTTTTAGTTAATGCTTTAAAGGAAGTAAGCTAAATCTTAAATAAAAACACATCATATATGTTACTTCAACTTGACCAATTAATTAATCAAGTGTTGGTTGATGAGTGAATTGAGATATTCTAAATCTTATATGAGATAATTTCTTTGAAACGTAATCATATACTCAGCCGTACCTATCTTCTCATTTGTTGCACGATACTTTATTATGTCAAGTATGTAGTGACTTGTATGCTGCTTGTTTAGGTAGGAATCATAAAATAAATTAATACTTAAAGGCGACCTAATTAATATCTTGAGTGTATTTTTGGTCATTTAATCCGATCTGGGAAACAACAACTTTGTGTGACGGTATTACATAGAAATTAAGTGCTTAGCCACCATTGATGGCTTGGTAGAAAGCTAATAAAGCAAACCATAGCGGAGTAATGTTTATTCATATCAAAGAGAAGCTGTGATAAATGGTCTAATAATAGGTTTTGTTATACCACTTATTCATAACAGACTAGTATGGATAAAGATGAGTAAGGACTGTGACTCTTAGATAGGACTATTTACTTAGAATTTTTTTAAGGAATATAGATATTTAGACTACTTATATCAACTCCCTAAGTATTGTGCTACTCAAGACTTTCAGATTCTCATAACATGTTATCAGACTGTAAGTGCTCTACTATTGTTTGCCACACCTAAATTAAAATATAGTGGTGTGCACTATACCAAATATTGCTCATGTTGTTGTGTTGTTAGTCAATTCTTGAATCCAAATAAAGCAAAGTTTTTGAAGTTAAAGAAGATCCACACTAATGACAGTAGCTCAGACATGACTAAAGCTCTACTAAGGACAAGCTCATTTCTAGTCAATAGATAGTTGGTGTAAGGAACCAATTTTGAATCCAATACATTTGAGCCCATAACAAATAAGAAAAAAAAAACTATTAGTTATGTATATAGATATTTATCTTTTAAGGAAAAAAATAGAAAATCAAATAATGGAGCATGACTTACGAAAACTTATAGTGGAAGAAAGAACCATGAAGAAAATGAAAATGAAGACTCTTGGCTTGCTTTACTAAAAGATTAAAAGTCAAAAGCGCTTTCGTTCCACCTAATGCAGCACGGTATTGATGCCAAATTGTGATGAAAAGAAAATGATTATACAAAATTGAAAGAAAATCAATTTTGGTTAAAATGACTTCATACCACAATTAGATAACTTGTTGAATCTTGATTGTGATGAAATTTCTTCCATTGAATTTAAGATGTAGAATACTATAAGATGATAGTTTTCAATTTTTGTCTATTCTTCTCGATTATTTAGAATGAACAAGTATATTCACATTTTTGTGAATTAATTAGTTTTTTAATTTAATGATGCACATCGCATTAGTAAAGTTTTCACCATCCACAAGTACAACTAGTGAAAAAAAAATTGTGAATCCATTATTTAGTGATAGTGGAAGCTTTGCATTGCAGTTGTGTGGTTTTTTTGCCAATTGAGATTTTCCTTGTTATATTGGTATTCTTTATTTTTTATTGTTAGTTTATAATATTGTTTATCGTGTTTAAGCAAGAGGAAAATTATTTTATAGTTATAGGACATTATTTTTCTTAACACTACCCTATCCTATCATATAAGTATAAGGTACATAATTTTATAACTAAAATCTACCCTAGAGCACTTTGGAACCACCTATAAGTTAAGGAGTCTTGTAAATTTTTTTCTTTATTTCTTTTTTAAATTTTATGTTTATCAAATATTATAAGTAATAGATACTGTTTCATATAACATGAAAGAATACCTTACTTTTATATAATTACTGTAACAAATCACCTATAGAAAAAAGAAATTAAGAAGTTATTTTCTAATGTCATAATATTTTCCTTATGCAAAACTTGTTTATGTAATATTTGAAAAGTAATATATACGTGATAATTAAAACTTATAGCAAATATTTGTGGTGCTTGTTTATTTTAAATTTCTAATGTAGAACTTGTAGGATATTCCAATAACTAAAATTTTTTTACTCTTCTATAGTAACTAGTCTTCGAGGATAACCAATACTTCCATATAACCTAAAAGATTAAGCACTTACAACTAAAAAAACATATGTTATATTGTATAATACCATAAAATAATCATCATCTTAAAAATGATGATGTACAACTATAGTTTGAAAATTATATTATATTAGATTATGGTTTACATAATTGGAAGAAAAATAAAATAAAATAATGATGTGAGAAGCGCTTTAGGTACTCAAGCAATAGTTTATGGTTTTCAACATATGGATTTGGGCTTTTATTTTTATTCTTTTGTTTTGGTTGTTTTCAAAAATTTGCAGGTTGACAATAAAAGTTTATATTACTATTTATTTTTCATTTGCTAATATTATTAAATATTTTGTTATAAGATGGTTATAGAGTGAGAGGTCCTTGTACAGTTGTACCAAGAACCTATTCCATAATGCTCCGTATCCAGTTAAACACAACTGATCTAGCAGAAAATAGACGGATACTCATGCATGCTTTTATTGCCATTTAACACCTATTTATGTTCGAGTGATTAACTTATTGCATATTGTCTTGGATGCCCTCTCCTTGTTTTGTTGATTTTTAGTATCACGTATGCTTGCCATCCTAAACTTAAACAAATAAAATCTCACCGGTTCAATAAGAATATAGTAGGGTTATAATGATTATAACATATTTGTTATAATATCTACTTGGTATAAAAAATAAAATAATTAATTATTAAAATAAAATATAAAATCTCTATAACGTCTCTTGTTTTATTACATGGATATAATAATTGTATAAGTGAAATTTTTAAAACATGAATATTTATTATAAAAATTAAAAATACTGTTGAATGACAATTCACGTGGTTACATGAATTGTTATAAATTATTATTTATTATTTTGTATAAGAACAATCGATTATGAAGTGTGATTCTCATCAACTAAACCACATAATAATAGCTTACACAAAATGAGAAAAGAATTAATAACTATACGCCTCAATTGAATAAGTGTAATATATAATATTATAAATAACTTTTACTTTAAAAAAAGGATAACATATTATATCGTGCGTAAATTTTAAAAGTAGATCGGACAATGCACTCCTCAGGTGGCCAGCAAACTGATCCTTCCCTGCTTGACCCTTGTGCTAATCCAGTTTCCTTTTACTATTTCTTTCGTCTTTTTTTTTTACCTTTTTTTATTATAATTATCATTTTCTGAATCTTTAAATTAGATAAATTACACTAAAATGTATCAACATTTGTGATTAAGTTAATTTAAGATATTAACGTTTCATATGGATAAAAAAAAGAATCAATTTTTTACAAAGTGAATCCATGATGTATGAATGTTTTCTAATGTTCATTAAAAATATCAATGTTTGGATTAAGTTCTTTTAGTTTTCATTAATAATCAAATATTAATACCTTATTTTACTCACTTTGTAAAATATTGATACATTTTTTAATCACTTAAAAAATTGATACTTTAAGTGAACTTATTCGTAAATACTGATACATTTGTATGTTTACCATTTTAAATTAGTTTTCCCCACGTGGCATTGCTTGTAATTGCTCCAATGGCATGACACATAGTAAGAGAAATTATTAGAGGGTGTCGCTTTTTGATGGCATGCTAGCTATCTAGGATTTGATTGTGCAATATATTTCAAAATTTAGGACACATTGCTGTAATTAAATGTTTTAAGCCTTGATTGCAATTATTACAAGAGTTTTAGGAGCTCCCGTATATTTTTCCCATAAGCTAAGTCCTGAGACAAACTAATGTTGCTGAACCTAGCATTGTCTTAGGTCAAGAAATTCTTATTTCTTAATGAACAAAAGAGAATCTAGGGTAATATATTGTGGTCGGTTGCAGAATATGTCTGATGCCTGATTGATTATGTTGGTTGTTCCATTGGGAAATTCTAAAGCAGTTGGATGCCGTATAATAATCATATGGAAAATTTCCTAGTCGTCTTTGATGATTCTTTTCATCATTAAAGTATTAGGGTTGTAGTGATTAATTCTTAAACATTTTATTTGGTACCCATCAAAAGATTTTTTGAGATTCTCAAACCTCAAAACGCTTGACAATGTCATAAAGATGCTTTAATCAACTGAAGATAACACAAAACCATTATTGGCTATGTTTATTTATATATTAAATAAGGGCAGGATATTTTTCATGGTGGGTAAGAAACTGGATTGACGTTATAACTACAAAATTGGTACATAGGTATCAATGTAGGATTCAACTACTTTTGAAGGGGCTCAAGTGGTGAAGGTGAAGCTCCAATCACCCGAAATATACACATATAGGAAATCATGAAAGTAGGCTAATCAATAAGTAACTGAAAATCTTCTAAATTTGAAATTATTGCTTTATTTTTATTATGTTTTATTGTTATTATTTTTTTTAATGTGATAACTGGAAAATATCAATTTTATTTTTTAGTAAAATGGAGATAAAGGGTACATTTTATCGTACGAACATATATATATAAAAAAAAAAAAAGAAGATTACTAAATGGAAAAGGTTAAGGTTGGTGTAATGTCTATTTCATGCTATAGAAAAAAGTATTCTATGGTTAAATGTTAGCTAAATTGAAGTCAAGATTTTTTTTAGGTATAATCATAAAATTATCTAGGAAATTTAGTAAGATATGAATAGATCTCAAAATCCTTTAAAATACAACATCATGGATACAGGCAATGATTTTGAACCTTTAGCAATATGTGCATATTTTAAAATTTATGGGATAACAAAAAAATATCTTGAGAGTTCTAAAAATCTATCTACACATCTAGACTTAGGAAATGGCCGGGTCTAAACTAGCCATTGAACCCAACATGGACTCTACCAAAATTTAGAAGTACTGACAAAATCGCACCAAAAGAAAGATATAAACATATATAATTAAGTAACATTGAAAGTTTAAAGTATTTGCATGCAAATTGGAAATTTTTATTTTTCATGTATAACATTTAATATATTACTACTAATAATATAAGAAATAAATGTACTTTTGAAATATGTTCGATTTGGTTTGTATAGATTTTTATCAAAAGAAATATATTTCTTAATATATAATATGGGGCTAATTTTTTAGTTTTAATCTTTTTATTAATTCTAATATTTTTTAGTCTACATTATTAATATTATAATTAAAATTGGATATGATTGCATATAGATAAATACACATCATAAGAAATTCTTTAAGAGATGTGCTAAAGACTATAAGTAAAAGGATCTCAAACTCAATTTTTTTCCCTCCTAAAGTTTAAAGTTCAATTTAGTTATACTTTAATTTTTTAAATTTTATATGAAATTTTATTTAAAACTTTAAATTAATTAATGCCCCTACGGCATCCAATGCGTCGCTCGTCCTAACTATTGTTCAATAACAATTCTTGTCATCAAGATATAAACTACCAGTCCATGGTACTTCTAAAATATATATCTATATATATATATATATATATGGTGAAAAAACAAATTAACAAATTTAATATGACCCTTTATAAACCGGTAGATGTTATATTCATTTCTAGAATATAGAAAATAAATAAATAAAAATGATGAGGTAAGTAGTTCGTCAGCTTAAAGTCACCATTGAAAGTCACATCCTTAAAGCCACGGACATGGGGATAGAATTAAATGAATGTACGACTAGGGCATGGCTGCTTAACTACAGGAACAGCAGTAATAATGACTAAAGGGTACCATTTAAAGGATAATTTTGTATGGCATGTGCGCTGCCATGTGCTTGTCCTACTGCCGTTCTAAGACCATACAAACTAGAGCAATGGACCTCATGCATATGCTATCCAAATTACGTGACACGCAACTTGAAGGGTGTACTGATGACTGATAAGCATTGGATTCTCTACAAATGAATGCTACAAGTAGAGGAATGAAAGAGGAGGAAGAAGAAAGTGGAGTAAATGATAATATATCTGAATATTTATCTTTACTTTAAATATATGTGTGTGTGTGTGTTATTGGATGTTTTATTGGAGGGTTTATGAATTGAAGAACCAAATAATCAAACATTTTACCTTTTTTGTTCACTTGCTTTTTACGCAAAGTGCATAATTATTAAAAAATATAAATAGTTTCCTTTTTACGGTCATGATGATTTAGATTAGGTTATATTAGTTTATTGGTTTCTACTAGTTTTGATATTTTTATTTTTATCATTTTCAAAAAGATTATATAAAAACCATATGTAGATTAAAAAAAAATTATTATTACTTATAAACAAATTAAAACAGATAAAATATATATTAGATATAAATATAAGTATAGATAATTCAAACAAATCATAAAAGAAATTATTTAATATTTAAATTTTGTGGTTGAACAAACAAATATTCAAACCTATTGACCTTTGAATTTTGACCAGGGCATTGTCTTTTAGTTTTTTCCAATTCCGAATCCGACAACGGACCAATTTGCCGGTGATCCCCCGAACCACGGTCAAAGTTTACTCATAGGATCCATCCTGACAGAGAAGGAAAAAGTAATTCATATGAGTCAGTCACATGTTGATGGACACACAAACAAATCCAAATTTGACAACGGATTTCGCAAAATCTGCCATTGGGATGATAAAAGTACATAAACAACTACGTTTATTTCGGATGTGTTATCTGTAATTAATAAAAAAAAGGGTTAGGTAATTGTAGTATTTACTTTCACGTCTAATGTCTCAGATTGTTAGTGGTGTACGAATTAAGTCTTTTAAACACTTCATCAATTCTAAACTTGCAATGATGTAATAATAACTTCATTAGAGTTGTTGACATGAGAACCAAAGTTAAGCAACTTCTTTAGGAATTACTTAACACTTTATTCGAGTTGTTTAACATTGATGGGTTACTTAGCCAAGTAACTCAAAATGTAAGTTGCTTAGTTTTTTTTATTATTATTTTATACTTTAGATGTTGGTTATATAATTTATGTAATGTGAAAAATAAAATTTTTTAAAATCATATTAAATAACTTATTAAGTAACTCACGGATAAAGTAATAGGTTATCTAGTAGGAAGAGTTACTTAAAGATGCTGATGTGTCATGTTAAATAACGTTAAAGATGTATAAAGATGAACTAAACCCATGGAATATCATCATAAACATGCATTGTTTCTAATTCTAGGTAAGTAGCTAGATTATTATTAACTTTTTTAACATTATCTATTGTGACTTATTAACCAACACTCTTGTTGTCATGTACACTGTAGATAGATAAAAAGTTGAATCATTGCATATCTATAGTATACTTGTCTATTGTTATTGCTTGTTAATGCATTGCTAACAAATAATAGAGAATAATCCCTTACCTATCAATATCTTAACGAAGCCATGAGTACTCATTAAAAGAATCCTTATAGTATGTGTATGCCACAAACAATTATAAATCAAACTAAGCATAGACAAGAATTTCTATTTAAATACAAAATAAGTACAATGTAGTTGCATTCAAAAGTTAACACTCTAACACAAACTAATCAATATCTTCACCCATCATACTCATACCACTCAATAACTTTTTCCAATAGATGCAACTGGTTTAGAACTCCCTCGTTGAACTAATATCATGAAATAGAGGAATTTTATATTCGATCATACTAATTCCTTTATTTAAGAGGCTTCAATCTACTCTTCATGCAATTACAAAGTTGTCATCATGTTCATCTATCTCATTTGTCTCTCCATGCAAATGATTGCTAAGAAAGAGTTAAAAGAGTGAAACTTCAAAAAGGTAGTTGATCTAGTCATTGCCATTTTAATGCTTCTATTGGTGTTGTACTCCCATCAAAGTGGTCCAAACCTAGCCTAGAAGGTCCTTTATCATTGTGAGTACAGTGAGTTTATATATTGAGAAAACATGGGCTAGAATTTACCCCGACATTAGTAACCCCGGCATTAGTGATTTTAGAGATTGAGAGAGTATAATAAAATTAAGGGGATTACCTAAAGAGCTTGAAGATCTCATTAGACTTGTAGAGAAATAAGTTCTCGATTAAGTTACCTTGACTTGTATACCACAAGAGTATTTTTTAAAAGAAAGGTAGACCTTTGTTGAACAAGCTACATCCTTTGATCCTTTATCCCTTACAAGGGAGAATGACGTTAAAGGGCTAGCTTTCAAGTGGTACTACCTAACGTAGTGGCCGATTCTGTTCATTGGTGGAAGGACGTAGTGGTCTATTTTGTCCTTTAGTAGGAGGACTTCATGGGATGGCCCTAAAGTTGAAGATCTAGTTGAAAACACCATCAACTATAAAAGATCCTCTAAGGTTCAATCTTTATCAATGGAAAAAAAAGAAATGAAAAATGATATTATCAAACAAGTTATTGTATGCAATATAACAGGGATTTGCTTAAATGGGATAATAGGCCATTCAAGTGACTTGAGATAATAACCTAACACTTGCTTTAAGAACCTATCCATTGTAGCAACTTAAAGTTCATGTAGTTTTTGTCACAATTAAAAGATTAACAAGAAATGATTAAAAGAATAAAACTCCATTGAACAAACCAAGACAATAGCTCAACTACTATTGCTAAGGGCCTATTTAATCAAATGCCTTGAAGGTCATTCGTGAAAAGTGGCATCAGTATCTCATATCACAAATTGGGGGATACTTTAATTGAATGCCTTGAGAATGTATTCAAACAAAGTTTCCATGATGCTTTATACCAATTGCAACTTGAATGTATACTACTCTAACAAGTCTTACACGTCCTAGTGGCACAATGTGTGATGAAATACTCTATCAAAAATGTTGAGCATTCCTCAAATAAAGCCTCAAACACATAGAGAATAGACTTTTAACTATACTACTTGGAAACTTTTCCATCAATGAAAATATTTTTATAATGCAATAACCTAGGAAAAGTGGAGCGCCCATGGAAGAACGATACCTAATAAAAAATGTGTATATTACCCATGTACTATTAGTAAATTGGAATAGTTAGAATCCACACCAACAATAGTTATGATGGTAGATTCCTAGACATTTTATGATTATGATGTGCATTACAAATTACAATCTCAAATACAAGCATTTATTGCTTCTGAAAAAAAAAAAATATTAGCGATGAAAGGAAACTTTATTGAAAAAAATTAAACCAAACGTTCAATCATACATTACAGACTGGTATTTTTTAAGTATTTCCAAATATTCATGAAGTGATCCTTTACTAGTTCTTCATCTAAAGAGCTCTTCAAGTACTCAATTTAAAGATGAATTTACAATCGTTTTGGGATAATTAACATAATAAAATTAACGTGGGATTCCAATTAAAAACCCTTAAAAATAAATTTTTAAAGGTATATTTCTTGGGGGAAAATGCAAACAACCACACCACTTGCACACACCACCCCAACCCCCTCCCCTAAAAAAAAAAAAAAAAAACTTTGACCTAGGTGCGGCTGCACTCTTATGAAATTTCGAATGTGACAAATTACCTCTTTGAACTTTGATTAATTTACAAGTTGTGGATCCCCATAAAGTTTTACTTTGGTGCAAAAACACCCTTCAAACTTATCAACATAGTGCTTTGAAGGCGCTTAAAAGTTTCATTTCAATGTGTTTCAGTTAAATTAAAAAATCAAGAGTCCTTTATCTTGCGAGTCTATCAAAGTTTATGCTGTTTGTTTGCAACATATAAAAGTTTAGGGATATTTTCACACCTAAGTCAAAATCTATGGGGTTATTTACAATTTTTCCTATTTTTAATATTATATTGATATAATTTTTTAGGTCCTTTTTGAATTGTACCTTAAAATTAAATACTTTGATAAAATAAATAAATGCAAACAAAGTATAAGATAGACGTTAAAACTAGTGTGAAATGCCATGTACCAAATAGAGTCAATGGTGTCAACAGTTTTATCACACATAACACATAAACATTATACACAAAAACTACCATTAACTAAGTGTGTTTTTAACCAATCTTAGATTTAAGAAACTATTACTTAAGTTGTGTAAATTATAATATCTAGTAATAATATACATCTAAAATCATCAGAAATAGTCCCTCATTAGTACATAAGAAATCTCACAACACAGATATCAAACTCTTACAAAATAACCATATATTATCTAGTGCATCTAAAAGTCCAGTCTGTCTAGCCTTTCATTAATATCTTACCAATAGTCTATAAATCATAAAGATTCTCATATGAGTCATCACCTAAAAAACAAAGAAATAAGTCGAAGCTCATTATAACAGCAATATAAGTACACACAATATGATCACATACACGTAATCTAATCAAAATGCAATAGCCAACAATTTAGATCTTAATTTACTTAGGGCAAAGCAACATTGAATCACTCATACTCTGATAACACAATAGAGATGGGTAGAATTGCTTAGGGTGTCAATATATGTAAGCCAAATACCTATATCCCCTACAGGAACATCTATAGTAATCGTGTCATCTATGTTTCACAACTATTACTCATCCCAACTTAATGGAATCTATAATATAATATAACTCAATTAGCACCCATAGTCATGGGTTGTACTATATTACTTCTCCCTAAATGTAAGCAAGCATTACATTCCCCCAACCCTTGTTACCTGCCAAGTGTCTAAGCGCCTAACTGTAATGTTAACACCGCTAAGAATGGTTGTTGTTCCCCGACCCATATTAAATGACACAAGTACATTCAAATAATTAATTAGTTTTCTTTAAATATTAGTTCATTTCAAGATGTCTATGCTAACAAGTAATACGCAAATTGCTGCATACTTGGAGTTCAATATAGAAGTTTATCACTGAAGAATCAATACCATAGAAACTTAAAACTAAAGAAAGAAAGATAAAAATTTGTTAACTTTATATTTCAATTTAATTAACCAAGTTATTTTAGATTAATGGGTTAATCATCCTTTACTCACTTTATTAATCCTTTATAATTATTGATTAGAGCTATTTATATCCACTAAAGATATACTTTACTAAAGTCTAATTTCATTAATTTTAAGTGTAGAACATATTCAAATCTATTCAATATTCACCAAATCATTAACTATTAACACTATTTCAACCCTAACACTTATAACTACAACAAAATGAGCCTTTAAACACATTTAATAAACATGGCTATACATCAATTAAACATGACCAAAGATTTTTTGTCATGTTTAATACACGTGGCCTATAGACGTTGCAAAAGGTCCATTGCAAATTAATAGGTAACATTAAAAATTAAAACGTTGCTAATATAAATTTGAGCACTAATCCGACATATTGGGCAATGTTTAAACATAGCATACTGCGATCTATTGGTCGCACTTATTTGTGGCTAAATGTATTTAATCCTTGTACCACTAAATATATAGGTAGGAAATTTATGATCAGCAACATTTACACATGACTAAATATATTTAATAATGACATGTACATGTAGGTAAATTACTAAATTGATGATGTTTAGATGTGGCCTTACACAAATCATATAAACTTTATATATGGTCATTGGACTAAAATAGCGATGTATGAATGTGACAATTTGCCTTTTTCCCACAGTTTAAACGTGGCTATTCAAATACACTAGCAATGTCTACATGTAGATATTCAATTGAGACAGTGATTTTTAAATGTGGGTGTTTATTTAAATCGACGACGTTTACACGTGGATGTTCTTATTGAGAAGGGATAAGCATTACTATTTAATTTAGTTATATTTGCCAATATATACTTATTTGTTGTACATTATATGCACAATTAGTAATATACACATGTTTGATCACAATATAATTTATAACAGCCATTACTTCAGTACATGAAATTCATTTATAAATAGATATCACTGATACATTTTGGAGTATACGGTTTACTCAATATATAATAAGACCCAATAACACAAAAAAATACTTAAAAATCACCAAGACCATCCTTACAATAAAGAAAAAAAAGAAACCATTGAACACTTTGTTTAGTGTTCTTAAAAAAAAAAAAAAAACAAAACAAAAGCACATGCTCCAAGTTATATCAAAATGAGCATGTGTACACACTTTACCACATTTGATTCCCTTCATGTCCATTGGTTCAACCAAAAAATTAAAAGAAAAAAAAAACAAAATTCTTGTGGTGTGTACACTTGTGCATGTGTATAAGACTCAATGATATTTAGTTTACCATTCAAACCAAACCAAGCCAAATTGTAATGTGAATCTCTTAATACATGTGATCTTAGAGGTTGAAGTGGAATGGTACAAAAGGCATAACTAAGAATGAGAGGTTAGGAGAAGGAATAGATAGCCTCAGAGAGCTCCACCACATGTGTGTCTAGTAAAGGAGTTACATAGCATTGGTCCTACTATTCTCAAAAAAGTACAGTACGATTTTTGTTCTGAGTTTTATTTAATCTTGTGTACAACAATTTGATAATTTGATAATGTTTCTCTTCTTATTTCTAGAATAAAATGAGGATGGAATCTTGCATGTATAGATTTTAGCCATCAATAACATCCATAAGATAACACTAAAGACTAAAAGTCGATGATCGAGGTAAGAACTCCTCTTGACGAATCCCTCAATGACTTCTCTTAATCTAGGACCATATGAAGCCCCTCCAATTTCATAAGTGTCCTCAGTAGCAATGAATTGGTCTAACAATTGTCACTTTAAGTCTAGTATGCCAAGTCATTCTTCGTTATCTCAATTTCATAAACTTAACTCCTAGAATCATGTCACTTAGCTTAAAGAGCTAATCCATGTCATTATTGGACTTAAAGCTTAAAAAGATATATTAGACTTTTACATCAATCAAAACATATGATTTGGTTTAGGTTTTTTTTTTTTTAAATGAACTAAATCATTTGTAAATTAACGACAATGATATGTATTTTAACCATGTAAGAGATATATTAAGTGATTATTCATGCAAGGAAGGAATTAACTATGTAATGTGATGGCAATATATTTACAAAACTATCATATCAACCCAGTTAAGCCAATTAATATAATATGTAGCCATCATGCATAAACATTTAAAGTATATTTCTTGTAATAACACATGGAAAATACATTTTTATGTAGTTTTGTCTTGTTTTGTCATTTTTTATAATACCCCTACCACCCCCTAACAAAAAGGTAAAATAAATAAATAAATACAATAACCACAAATATAACATATCATGGTTGTCAAAATCATGATTTTACTATTCACTAGAATATATAGAATCGGTAGAATTGTACAAAACCCTGCAAAACCGATAAAATTGTAAATGTGTAAAATTGTACTCCTAAATTCATAATCTGACCTAAAGTCTGATTCTAATCAATTTTGCATCCATTTTGATTAAGAAAAACGTAGAAAATCATAAACTCGTAAAAACGTATATTTGACTCGCGATTTTTACAACTATGCATGGTACATTATGAAGTTAGACTTATACATCCTTTACTTTATTCATTTTTACAAAAAAAAAAAAAATTCTTATTCAGTATATGAGTTATATTTTTTAAATCTTTCCACTTAAAAGTAAGTGAATTTTGCATATCGATTCTTACATAATATGATAGAAATAGACAAGATACAAATAAAACAGTATTTCAAATGCATGACTTCCAATAGATATGAAATAGATACAGATCAGACATTGATAAGATATAATATAAATTAAAAAAATGACAATTCAAATAGACTATTAAAAGTACTTATCAAGAATTGTCTTCATAAGTACGGTAAAAATGCTATATATTGTCCAAAGAATCTTTGATGATCATCATAGTAAAGGAAACAAATAGAACAAATGAGAAATTTCTTAAAAGAAAAAAGTTCTATTGATCAATGAAAGTTGAACTCTTAGAAGTAGAAAAAGATATTTGGTCTATTAAAGTTAAACCTCTATTAAAATTAAGAAAGATTTTTTGTTTATTAACAAAGCGTATTTGTACTTATTTTATAGATAGATTTTACATTATTTTTGGATGTTTTAAGGGTATTTTGATAGAAATTGATAATTAATTCTATTATTATTTTTAAGCATATAAGCCTTAGTAAAATCACGTATCAAGTGTCACTAAAGGACCTTAAGTATTAAATTCAACCATGGACTAATAAGAATAAATTCTTAAGTAAAAAGAATGAATAAGTTGAAATAATGGCGAATTTGAGACTTGATTAACCAAATTTAAGAGCAGATTAATCAAGTTATTACAAAGACAAAGGTTGAGTGACTTACGGATTAGGTCAATTGGATTTCCTTTAAAACTAAGTCAACCATGTTAAGTTAACATTGGACACTAGACTAAGAAGTGGAATCTTAGCAAAAGTAAGATGCTAATTGATATTATTATATATCAATATCATTGGATAAATTACTCAAACATTTCCTAGAAATCTTATAAAGTTGTATGCCGTCTATTATTTAAAAAGTATCCTTTTAAACCTTTTAAAATAGTTGCGGGTCGTACTTTTTAATGTGTTTGTTAGTGTTGTGTATGCTTCATTAACATGAAGAATGTAGATATCTCATTTTGACATTTATTTTTGTCAAATTATTTGTTGATCTTAGTATATATATAACCAAATTAAACAAATTTTTTGCAACCACAAGTATTAAAAATTAGGAATGAAAATTAGAAAAAATAAATCAAAATAAGGGAAATAAATATAATAGATGTAATATATATACATAATATATTATTATAATTAAAAAAAAATTATTATTCATCGTCTTCAACCTCCGGCCGCCCGATGGGCCATCTTCGAGCTCGTTTTCAGCCCATTTTCGGACCCGTTTTTTACAAACCAAATACACATTTTAAAACTAGGCATGGAGTAGTTTGTTTTGATATATAATTTAAGCATATTGATCAACAATAGGATTTCAAATCCAGACTTGAAATTTGAAAAAAACTCAGTTTTTAAGTTTCCGAAAAAACCTCAAAATCCTAAAATTTCGCTAAAAACGCGTGTTGTTTGTTAATATTAGAACGTTAATGACAGCTATAAGCATTTAATTAAAGATTATAACCGTTTTAGCCCGATTTTTTCGAATTTGAATAAAAAACGTTTTGAAACTCTAGCTCTATAAATAGAAAGAAAAAAAAAAAGCAAAGGGGAACATGAAAACGAAAGAAACGAAAATTAAATAGCATCTGAATACTCAAGAAGTCGAGAATTTCCATCCCCATAAATTGGTTGCTATCGAAAAGCTTCGAAGGCCAATAGTCGGAAAAATCCGAACGCCTCCCATTGCTGATGAAACCCCCTCGTTGCTGCGATCGCCAACCGCCATCATAGCCCCCAGGAGTGCTCACCAATGCCGACTGACGTCGCTGCAGTTACGTTGCTGGAGCCATCGCGTCGAAATTGATCATCGATTTCCTTTCCCCCGTGTGCGACTCTGTTTCCGCCCAGGTAAAGTTCCTGTTCCTCTTTTCTTTATAATAATAATAATAATAATAATAAATAATAAAAAATAATAATAGAAAGAATGAAAGAAAAATGTTCCTGTCATGCGCTTTGTCCAGGTAGATTTCAAATTTTTTTTAATAATAATTGTAGTTAACAATAATATTAAAACTATATTTTAATGTTCGGTCATATGAAAAATAATAATGATAAATCTGGTTGTGTGCATATTATGAATATTCGACTTAGAATTACTTTAATCTATATATATAATTTTAGATAATGAT
Source organism: Combretum micranthum (assembly GCA_024138025.1). Classification (NCBI taxonomy): domain Eukaryota; kingdom Viridiplantae; phylum Streptophyta; class Magnoliopsida; order Myrtales; family Combretaceae; genus Combretum; species Combretum micranthum. The sequence continues at coordinate 2,578,749 of JAMXBD010000033.1, read as the reverse complement.
GCGAAATAATAAAATAGAAAAATAAAAATTAGTATGTAATTATAATATCAAAATCTGTTATGAATGTGTTGTGTTATTTTAAAAAATTCAAAATATATAAAATTAGTAATAGCTTTAATCATGAGAGTATAGTCATTATAATTAATTTTTTTCTGTTCTTGTCAATGAATATTTGTCTCATAAACTTGTTCTAAAAATATTAATTTGAAATTTATGATCTAATTTGTCATGATATAGTTTTTGAATGTTCTATCATTTTGCATTAATATGGTAATAATTTTGTTTTTGTGATAAAATTAAATTTTGTGAATTACTTGTTCGTAGAATTACATTAAGATCTTGTTATTGATAATATAACTATAATCACGCCATAATCATAAGGAATATATGAAATTTTTTAGAGTTTAGGTTTACAACATTTGAAGTGTGATCATGTGTGATGATAGTCATTAAGATATTTTTATGCCATATTTCGCCTTATTATAATATAGTGATGACCTTGATCGTAATAACATTGAATTTTATGATTTCACCATATATGAAACCACATTGAAATCTTGCCATTCATAATGTAATTTTAGTGATATATAAATCTTGATTATGCCATGATATTGTTTTGTTAAAATTAGCTTGTTAAATGTTGATATTCCTTATAATGTTTTTATTCTTGATGATATGTAGATCAATTGATTTGCATGATATGTGGTTATGATTTCTTGTTCAAAATTTTTGTCACATAAAAAAGTCAATTTTTTTATAAAAAAAACCTAAAATTGATAGATTTAGGATCCATATTGAAAACAATTAATTTTGTTAAAATTAATAAAATTTAATAAACTTAAAGCGAAAAGATTTCAAAAATTCTAAAATTAACCAATAAATTAAATTTTTCTAAAAAAACTACGTGTGGTCTGGTCCCTATTAGCGGGTACGTAGGCACCTAAATGGGTGACTTAAAATATGTAAAAAAATTTTTTTGTGAATTTGTTTGATTTGTTAGTTTAGTTTAGAATATATGAATATTGATAGAATTTGATAAGATTTGATTAATTTGAATATTTCGAGTTTTTTAGATTATATACGATCATTGATGGAATTTGATTAGATTGGTATTTTTGTGCATATTAACCATATGTTTAGTTAGTTAGATCTTTTTTAAATAGTTTAAAATTTGAAGTAAGGGTTTAAAAGGAAGTAATTTAAATATGGAAATTTAAAGTGATAACCGTTTAGGTTTTAATAAGTTAGCCCCCGAACTCAAGTTAATTTCTGGTTCTCGTTTTCAAAATGATTTTTTTTTGCAGATCAGTAGCAAAACCAAAATCAGCTTACCCATTGGTTTTGGTTTATTTTTTCTCTCGACTTTAGTCATGGCGACTCTGAAATATTTTAAAAATTCAAATTTCTTTTAATTCATAGTCGAGGATTCGTATTGAATGGGTTAGGGTTTAGTACGAATCAAATTAAAGAAAATCGAACCGAAAAATCAAAAACCCAGGCTCGATAAAAAAATATAAAGAACTTAGATACCATGTTAAATTAATGTGTTGACAAGACATACTTAACCCATTTTTTCCTTTAATGCTAGATACAAAATGGAAACCTAACTTTGCCAAACCATTTCAAATTTTTTCTCAAAACTTAAGCAGAACATAAATCAACCATCAATCTTAAGATTTAAATAGTATGGCTTCAAAAGGAACTCTTCCATGTTGTTATGGAATTCATGCATAAACGCATTACAATGTCTAGTAATTATAAGCTCTGACTAATTTCATGGAGGACAATTAAGTAATGAAATGCACAAAAGTGGTTGCCTAGAGTATTATGAGCTGCAGTAAGTTAGAATGTTCTATCAATTGGGTTTGAAATCTTACACATCTAGTTTTCACTTGATCTAAGGATAAAGTGAATCACAAGTTTCCATTTTCCCTTAACTCCAAACAAATATAACTAAGCACACCATACAGGTATAGAACTTGCATTAGATTAGTACACTATGTTGATTAAGTTTCAAACCTTACACATCCAATTTGCTTCCGCTAGGGAAAATCCTTCATTAGCATCCATCCTCACTTATTGACAAGCGTAACAGGGTAACCATCATATTATAAGCATACAAAGGCTTATTAGCTTAGGAGGTCCCATTAACAATCCAATTAGGACATTCTATCAACTAAGACTAGTCTAGAATATTTAGTTAGCTCTCAACAAGAATAATAAAAATCACCAATTGATTATTTAAACCTAGTTATTAATAGGCAAATGAGACGCCCTGACTTTAAAAGAAAATGGGGCGCTTGCTCTTACCCTACAAGCAAATAGACTTAAGAACTTACTCCATCAAGTGTCACGGGCTTGGAGTTTTGGAATGAACCAGTGTGGCACTTAGCACTCTAATCCTACACAAAGAGGTTAAGTTTAGCCTAAAGATCTCACAGAGGAGCTTAGACAGACAAATTAGAGAGAGAAACTAAGAATTAATTGTATTCAGTCAATGTCTATATGATTTACAACTGAGGGGCTTACCCTTATATATATAAGTGGCCTCTTGCATTGGATGGCCTAGATTTATCTAATCTAATGGTTACAATCAAATCCTACTAACTCGTAATGGTTACATTCATTTACTCAACTTACTATGAAACAATGTGTTGATAATGAGATATAACCATTGGTCCACTCGGTCCTTTGGGCCTTAAGGCCCAAGAGTATTAACAAACCTAAGAAAGGCCCGCTACCTACGATGCCCTGACCTCCCGAAGAGGTAGGAAGACCTAAGGTCCCGTAAGGGGAGATAGCATGAGATCTTCCTAGGATCCTTACCATAGGAAGGGTTAGCTGAGCTCATCTATAGTCACCAGGCAAGCTTGACCTTAGGACCTCATGATCTCCAAGCTAAGCAAGCACTCCAGTCACACCCTGTGACCAGAAGGGACATAATCTGCTCAGTTACACTCCGTAAAGTTCTGTTCCTCAACTCTAGCATCCTCATCGGCTCGAGCACTCGGTTAATTGCTAGGAAGAAGTCTACCATGGTATGACCCTAAACACTATAAATAATGGGAAGTGGGAAGAAAAAAGTCTTCTTATCTTATCACAACATACTATTCTTATCTACACACTGACTTAAGTATCGGAGTAGCGGCATTAGGAAACCTTCCAATACCCCTCTAATCTTTTTTTCTGTATTTACAAGAGCATCTCTACCGATGAAAATTAGCTCATGCAACACGTGGCGCCATCTGTGGAAAAATGTTTTTGAAACCTTCCTTCTCTTTCATGCTTTCTTTACAAAAACCCTTGTAAAACCCATAAACCACTGCTACAAAAATACATTCTCTCACATAATGCCAAAGCCATAACGGATGAAGAATCAAAATAATCTTGCTCCCATAACTACCCTGGTAGGTGATGGTAGGGCTCTTAAACCTCCACACATTGACCAAATGGCGGTCACGGATGATAGCCCTTTGACCCAGAATGTATCTTGGAATTTAAAAAACTTGTGCACAAGAATATGGAAAATGAGCATTCCAATGCCCTCCTCCAAGCTAGAATCGTAAAGTTGGAGAGCTTGAAGGACATACATTTATAAGAACATGCCTCCAATGCACCACGAAGTGCCTCCTTAACCCATACACCATCCAAGCTCGAAGAAGAACCGATTGAAAAGGACCATAAGCATACCGTGACATCGCTACGGGTTAGCACCTCCACCAGGAGTAGTCCTACAACTTGAAACAGCACCCAAATGAATTTCAGACCCAGTGCTGCCATAAGCCCCATAAGAGCTACTTAAAGCATTTCACGAGGTCATACAGCATCCCGTACTCAACTCAAGTGACCTTGAGAGTTTAAGTAGAGGACAAGCGACATGCAAAGGTAGGGGTCACAGGTCCTGGCCAACCTAAGCTTATGGGGACAACACGCCCACCCTCATCGCTAAGGATACCTAGCTTGGTTCAAAATGAACACACACTTGAAGAAATTAAAGACATGATGAAAAGGTTGTTGACTATCAAAGAAGACTTTAGGGATGAACTCGCTGACAAAACACTCCCAGGCAAGACACCCTTTGTGACTAAGTTCAATCCAAGGTACTCTCGACCAAAGCTCGGCTACCCACCCTAGAATCTTATGATAGGACAACTAACCTAAAGGACCACATCACTTAGTTTCAGTCCACCATGGCGATACACAATTTCTCATATGCAATATAGTGTAAGACTTTTCCTACCACCATTTGAGGGGCGGCTCGGGTATGGTTTGACAAACTTGAGCCTTACATGATAGCTTCATTTGCGTAACTCAGTGAACTTTTCGTGGCACACTTCATGGCAAGCAAATCGCTGGAGGAAAATTGCTCATACCTTTACACAATACAATAAAGGCAGCATGAACCTTTAAGAGATTACCTGGCAAGATTTAACAAAGCATACTTAAAGGTCTCGAGCCTTAACCAAGGAGTAGCTTTAGAGGCTATCAAACAAGGAGTCATTGCAGATAGTCCATTCTTCGATTCCATTTTGAAATGTCGACTCACTACGCTTAAAAAGTAAGAGAGAAGGCGTAGAAATATATTTGCTAGGAGGACACCAAGAATGCTAGAAGGGAAGGTGAAGCCAAGATTGAGCCCCCTTAAATCCAAAGCAATCCACCATGAAAAAAAAAGGACGATAAAAAGACTATCACAACCTCAACCGAGCTAATGCACATCAAGGTCGCAGAGACAATGATAAGTAGAAACTCTTCTCGATATATGATGAATTCACGCCTTTAAAACTACCAATGCATGACGTGTTTCTCCAGATAAGAAATCAACTCCTCCTACCACCACCACATCTAATGACACCTAGCTTAAGAAGAAAAGATTCAAAGGAATATTACAAGTACCACTGTTACGGTGGGCAAGATACAAAGAATTGTTGGCAACTAAAAAATGCCATAGAGGATGCTATACGGTGTGGCTGGCTCGAGTAGCACATCGATCATAACCTCAAACCAGAGCTGTTTGTGTAGAAACATAGGACTAAAAAACAGGAGAAAGCCGCTAACACCCAAGATCGCTTCAATCAGCCCCAACTCCACCAACAATACCATAACGAAATCAATACTATCATAGGCGGACTCCTGACATCGAGAAGAGCATAGCTACCACCTGACCCGAGCTTAATCCGACAAGTGATGATCCTAGAACCTAAAAGGATTAAGGTCGACACCACCATCTCCTCTTCTCACCAAGACACCTAGTATCTCTGCCCACATTTCAAGTTGGAGAGTCAAAAGAGTATTGATCGACATAAGAAGCAACACTGACATCCTCTTCAATCAAGCATACAAGCAAATGAAACATGAGTCGAAACCAAAGTTAAGGCATTATGATCATGAACTGTATGGTTTTGACAATTAGCCTGTCTGACCCTAAGAGATCATCACTTTGCTTACCAACTACCCATGTTAATTTTTCCATAAAAGCCAAGCACTTCCTTTATTGCACAATAGTAAAGCCGATCATGAACGAAGTTGAACTCAACTTTAGTTTACATTGCATATTAAGCTCCTCCATGCATCAAGATAACTTAAGTACTACCTTCACAAGTTAGCCTCGACCCACAATGATCCATAAGGAATTCAGCCTATAAGCACTATCTACTGTACTATGCCTTAACTTAAAAGGAACTAACATGTTATCATGTAAAGTTACCCCTCTCCTCTAAAGGTGACTCAACTACTCTTGGATGATGAATTTGCTAAAGCTCAACTACACATGATGCTAAGTGAAACTAATGTATTTACACACCTATTATAATATAATAATTTTCAATTTCAAACAAATGTGTAATACTTAACCGGTCAGTAAAATCACCGGGTGTAATGTAATATTTTCTAGAAAGTCCGCAGAGAGCTAATGGCTAATTACTAGAAACTGAATTTTACCCTAATCTAAGCAATTGAAAGTTCAGCTTTTTTATTAATCTATGATAATTTAACTAAAATTGACTACAAATGATTGTAACGAACTAAAACCATATGATCTAGCAACAACAACGAGAGATATGGGTTTAGGAGATGCAGATAATATATGAATAATGCACTTATATTCTCATTTGAAATGATTCATGCTTCAAATTGATAAATAAAATTGATTACTTGGGACTTAATCAAATTCCCTAAGAATTGCTCATCTCTTAGAATAGCAAAATCTTTCATAGCATAAACTATCCTACCAAGGTAATTTTTCTATGATTAACAATTTAACAGCAATTTACTCTCACCAAAATTACTATTCTAGTTAAAACTACAAAATAAGCACTGCCAGGTGACCTAAATTTGCAATCCTAACTACATAAAGATCAGTAAATCTTAAGTTTCATCACAGGCTTGCATATCCCTATGACAAATCTTATCCAAAAACCTAAGTTTTACTTGTGTTGATCATTGAATCCCTTCCGGGTATCTCTAACCCTATCTATCTAACCTATGTTGATCAAGCATAAATCAAATAGATTACAAGTAAAAATACTAAATTCCCAATTAATCAATTTCAATTTCAATATGATTCATATATCATTTCATCAAATCCATTCATACATATTCATAATAATCAATGAAGAACAACATCTCAATATACAATCAAGCAACAAAAATGATAAAACAGAGATTGAAAACACCCTAACAATGGTTTTATTCCATAAATTGGAGTCTTCAAATCCATAATCCCATAAATATGGGTATTGCTTGATTGTAGCTAAACCCTAATCGCCTCTCTGTTGCTAGAACATTAGGGTTTTAGTACCCTATGGGAAAAACAAACTCAAACATTTGTGAAACTCTCTTTTTCTTACTTTTCTAATGATTTTCAAATGTCTCCTAACAAGGAATCCTTGGAATATAAAAGCAAAACATTCAGGTGTTTCATATAATTTTTGCAGTTACAAAACGTACGCTGGCAATTACAACTTCTACGCCGGCAGTTTAAAGGCGGTGTACATTGCTAAAACGCTTGTACATTAGCAGCTTTGGCTTTGGCGTTAACGGTTTGCATTCTGTGAATGACCTACGCTGCTTCAACGCCAGCGACGTAGGGTTTGAAATGTCGGCGTACAAATGAAACTTCAAAGGCTAGCCGGATTCAATGCTAGGTTGGCTGTGCAAATGATAGCCCTCAAAAATTCAATTCTGTGGACGCTCTAAGCCATCTCAACGCCGACGGCTTTGATTCCCAGAAAGCTGATGTTGAATCAAATTGTAGAAGCTGGCTTTGAATCCCTCTACATTGGCAGTGTTGAGCTAATGCTGATTCTTGGCTTTTGATCTTCAGCATACACCGCCTCAAGGTCGGTGGCATATAAGATCAGATTTACCGCCCTTTGATTTCCTGATTCTGTTCCATGTGAAGGCTGGTTGAACGCTGGCAATATAGAGACGGTGTTGAAGCTTTAATATGCTGATCATCCTCTAAGCTGGCTATACACCGGCGGTGTATAATCTAGAAAAGAGGACGTACTCCCTGAGATTCTTCAATTTCAAATAAATTACCTTGTAATGCTTTCCTTTGATAACTTTAGACTTGAAACATAAACTTGAACAATCCGAACACCAATTGTGGAAATTTTTATCAGATTCAACTCAAATTAATCACTAATTGCTTATTAAAGTTGTGTAAAATATGATCTTATCACTAAGTTAGATCCTTAATGACCTACAAAAGTTTGTGTAAGGAAATGTCATTAAAAGAAATGTATTTGTAAAGAATTATTCATGTTGTCAACAACCATACCCCGTCTTCATCCTTTGGAAGTGAATAAGGTTCCATCATATCTTCTACTTCCCTCATTGTCAGAGCATTGGCCACCTTGCTAGTGACAAGCCATCATCTCTTATGGCTAAGATTATCAAAGTGTTGTTTTCCCTTCCTACAGCCACAAACATAGAGAACTTTTGCCCTGACATACCCTCCCATGTTATCATCCTTTGGAGCTATTATAAAGAGAGAGGGATTGCCCTTTAATACTTAAGTTAGTAGAGAAATTGAAAGGATACGAGAGTACAACAACAACTAAAGAGGGTTTAATGAGCCAAAGATGTCTCATTAAACTTACTATCTCGTGAGTAAAAGAGCTTAAATGAGTGTGCTACTAGGTAAGAGGATTCTAGATCCTTTTGCTTTATGTACTATCTAGGTATTTATAGTGAGGAGGTAGACCTTTGCTAAGTAAAGTATCTCCGCTGATTTTTCATCCTTTATAGGGTAGTATCGGGCAAATTTTGTAGAAAATGCCTTTCCTATGGTGTCACCCATAGTTTTCAAAATCACGAGTCAAATATATGATTTTATATGTTTTTTCTTAATTAAAATGGATGCAAGATTATTTAGGTGTAGACTTTATGTGGAATTATGAATTTAGGTATACGATTCTATATGTTTTCGATTTTACTGACTTTGCACAACTATGTATGATTCTACCAATTCTATACATTCTAGTGAATAGTAAAATGGTTATTTTGACAACCATGTGCCACCTAGTGTGATAGGCTACCTTGTTTATATATAGATTATCTTAATAGATCAACTTTATGCTTAATGACCTAATTGAAAAATCACTATCAACACAATAATATAAGATTCTACAGGATATTAAAAAATTGATTTAAGTCACAAAGAAAACATTGAAAACACACCCTTCCCTAGAGGTATTCCATGGTGACACAAAAAGAGAAAGGCCCTCAACATTTACCACTTCATCACTATTTAATCCTAAATACATGATAAAACTTCAAATCACCCAATTAGGTGAGTAACACAAGAATTAACACGAATCATCCTTAAACACTCTAAGACCCTGCAACATATTGCCTAATTCACATACATTATTTCTAAATATCGATTCTTATTCAGACTATTTATAATGGCTTCATTTAAATAAGGATTCAACGATATAAAATATAAAAATTCGAATAAGCACCAATATGAATATTATACAAGATAACTAAGAGATGCAATATCCATCATAGATCACGTTTCATCCTAAAGGAAATATTCTATTGTCAAGCATAAAGTTTTTTTATTTCCTTTTATTTGATTTGTATTAAATTCTAAATCCATTTAATACAAACCTTTGATTAGGATTTAAAGGAAATAATTTTTCAATGTTTTAGAGTCACCACCTAACCAAGATCAACAAAGAAAAAAGTAGTAAATTAAGATTAATGGGGTTGATTAATCCTAACTTAACTATTAAGTTTTGTAAAAACCACTTTTCGAAAAACTGGAGATTATTGGTTTAATAGCCAACCTATTAAAACTTAATGGTTATCACCTTAGACTTTTAAATGAACTTATTTCCTTTTAAGACACTTTTAAGGCATAAATAATTAAATTGTTATTTACAAAGAGAAAGGGAAAATAAAATTTATCTTTTAAGTTGCCTCATGAGTACCTATGTATATGTCAATTAGGATCAAATTGTTATAATTCTTTTTCTAAAACTTAGTGGATAGATCTTTATTTCTAAACTCTTTTGCTATAAGTTTTTTAAAGCTTATTATTTTGGCAAAATTTTTTTTTTTAATGTGATAGAAACCCTAAGGCGCATTAATAATGACCATCAATGTCATTTTTTATTAGTAAAATAATAATTTTTTGGGCATTAAAACGAGTATCCTTTATTATATTTCACATATATGTACATATTTTAGCTTATTATATCGTTCTTATTATATATATGTACATATGATATACATTTTTATTATATATTTTTCACTTATTTTTATTTACTATTTTTCAACCTTTTTTATATTTTCAATTGAGATGAGATAAAATGGAGAAATATATATAAAGAAAAAGAAAAAAAAAATGAACTAACCTTGGTTGAGGGTCACTAAGTTAAATTTGCTTTGTGTGTCTTTGGAGATGAGATCAAAGCTGGGCTTGCTTCAATGGAACTTTGGGTGTATTTGGATGGTTTGTTTTTTTATCTATATATGTATCTATATCTGTATCTGTATCTGTATCTTTTTTAAAATGATATGTGCAAATATGTCCGATTTATATTTATATTCTATCTATATTTTATCTATTTGATCTTTTAATGAGAATTACCAACTTTGTTTTTATCTGTATCTAATTCTTTATGAATAATTTGTTAAGAAAAAGTTTGAAAAAAAGTATCTATATCTATATCTGTATCTGTATCCGTATCTATATCCCGGCAATTCTAGGGAGATTAATGGCTGTTAGGATTGTCCGACAAGCTTGCAGGAGTATGGCAAACACTTAAGTGGTAGCAAAACACTTCAGAAATAACAAGAAGGTTGGGATTAGAGTATAGTAGTGGCATTCAACACAAGTTTCCACTATGTGTTGAGGCTATCAATTGATATTTTTACTTTTAAGGAATGAATCTATAGTTGTGATTTATTTCAAAAACTCTTGACAATGGAGAAGAATTTCTACGTAGAAATTCTTTGTGCAAGTTAAAAACCTAATTTCTAAGAGAGCTTTGCAATTGTACGTAAGAGTGAATTCAAGATGTTTCCAATTCAAGCTTGAATTGAAAATTATCAAATGCGATGATTTTGAATTTGAAAGAAAGGGTTTAATTATGAATAATAATAGGAAAATAAACAAAGATTTTGACAATTTTGGTAGTCAAAATCAAGTATTCTATGCAAAATCTATTCTTGTAATTCTCCTTAATTTTGGAAGTTCAATTCAATTGAGAAAACTTATGAATTGAGACCACTTTTTTATCCCAATTTGTGGTATGAAATATCTACTTTGCAATTTTACCATTGATTTGGTGAAATTGTAAAGAAAAATTCAATAAAAAACGATTGAGAAGAGAGTTGGTCAAAAAGGTAAAAAGAGAAGAAGATGGTGCCCTATTTTGAGGAAGAAGAAGGAGAAGTCATAGGTTGAACCCACGTACAACATTTCTTATAAATGTAGATTTACCATATGTAGCACTAAGAATGACCTAAACTTTAATTAATCCAAACTTATTCTTAGTTGAACACTGAAAAATCATTAAATTATAATTTGATGAGCTATTTAACAATAGGGAAAATGTTGCATTTGATACTTACATTTTATCAATTTTTATAATTAACTATATGAAATTTAAAAGTATTAATTTATTAACAAATTTTTTAAGATCATTTATAGTATATGGGTGAGATTGTTAACTATAAAAATAAGTAAATTTTAGATAATTAATCGCAAAAAAAATAAAGTTCAAATAGCAAATGCGATTATTATCCTTAAAACTATTTATTATCCTATATCTTTAGATCCAACTTCAAATCTTAAGGAAACATGAAATTGAGCTCACTTACCTTACAGAAGCCTTCACTCCAATCTCTCAAATCAATCCAATTAATTTCTCTTCAAATTATCTAGCATTCATATAATCAAAAGTCACTATAATTACTAATTGACGAGAGATTAAAATTAATTAAATTAAGATCGGTAAATTTTTCGGACTTGATTAGGACCCGGTGGAATTGCTTCTCTTTATACTTGAATCTACCCTACCCTAATAGATTGAAGTAAGTTGAGAAAGAAATTGAGCCCCACTAACCACCTATTTGTTACGGCAATAAGTGAGAGGGGAAGAGAGTGAGTTTTTCTCAATCTAGTTAGTAGTTCCTTCTTAGGCTTAAAATGTAGTCCACTTATTAACTTATAATCCCTCCTAAAATTTAAATGCGGCAAAATTACTAAAACACCGCCACTTGACTACATTAATGTAAGGGTAGTTAGGTGGATTTCCAAAATCTTGTTAAGAAAAACATCTATCAGAGGTAAATTCTTCAGATACACCTGGTTATTGAATTAATATTATGAATACTTTAGTAATTTAGATTTTATCATTATCCATTGAATAATTATTTTTTAATTTTAATTTCATTTAATCTCTTCCATTTTGATTCGTGATATTTCAGTAAATATAGTATATTGATTTCGGCATAATTTGTATTTTTGATAGCTTTGACAGGTATCAGTATTAATAATCCTTTTATATTTATTTATTTTAATTTCATTTAATCACTCCTCTTTTGATTCATGATATTTTGGTAAATATGGTATATTAATTTCGGTGTAATTTGTAATTTTGATATATAGTTTTTACAAGTATCATATTTTATCCTTTTATTTATTTATTTTTAATACAAACTTACTTTCAATTAATTTGCTATTGTTAAACTCGATACCTGTATTTAGAAATGGCATTAAAGAGGAACGAAACGTAAACGTAACCAATATATATATATATATAATATTTTTTGGCCGTTAATATTAACAAATTTCCTCCATTAACTTTAACTGTATAAACTAAAATAAGTAATAAAATCAATTGACCTCGTTTGGTTGGTTGTCGGAGAAGAGAAGCCCGGGTTTTGTCACTGCGTGCAGACTGCATTTCAGACAAGACAGTGGACTGCTCCTACACGTGCTCGAAGCTTCTTTCACACGCTCACAGACACCCATGAATTTATGAATTCATACGTGCATACATGCCCATCCATACCATACGCGGTTAATTTCCTTGATTCCTTTGTCTCGGCGTTTCCGTTCCTCGATTTTGGTTGAGAAAAAGTCACAGTTTCCTTCTTCCACAGCAAGCTACTTTTTTTCTTGCATGAAAAGTTTGAGATCCATGTATCTAATGGATGCAAAGTGCTCTTTTTTTCGCATTTTTATATAATTATTCTCAAACTATCAATTAAATTTAAAAGCTATTGCTTCAAGGATCCTTCAAATTTGATTTATCTAAATGTTTTTGTTTTTTTGAATTTATAGATTAATATATATATATAGCAGAGATTGCTTATATTCCAAAAATAATTTATAACATAATGATCGTGTCATCTGCTTTGTTATAATTCCAACTAACTATGAGATGTGGCAATATCTTAATAGGTTAAAATTAAGAAAATTTGAGCAAAGTAAATTTGGATAAGCTATTTCCATTTTACTTTTAAAACTTGTAACTGGTAAGGAATGTTATATATATTTAGGAAAGTTAATTAAAAAGTATATATTTTATCTACCCATTCAATTCATTGAATCAATATTGTTATATGAAAATTACTATTATTAAGAAATATCATACAGTTGTGATTGAATTTTTAATTATCATTTTTTTATTTAAATCAAGGTGTTTTAAGAAAAAATCATTTTTTATTAGTATTAAATTATCATCCATAAGTTTGAATAATGAATTTTTTTAATAGAGACTTTAATAAAAATATTTTTACAGTTAACTAAGTTTAGCAATAACTGTTTAAAAGGAATAAGATTGAAATGAAATTTATATTAACGTTACATTTGTTTTACTAGAATAAAATTAATGTGTAAAGAAATAGCAATTCCTTTATTTTATAATTAGGGGCATTTTTAAAATAAAATCTATTTTTTTTTTATCAAGAATAGTCATTCCTTCAGTAGATGGATGGAATAGGAATCCCCCATTATTTCATATGATATGTAATAGATATGCTTTATAGTAAAATTTTTTATAAATCAATGTAAACAACAGAATAATCATTCTGTGATAATAGAGGAAAAATACCAATTTTATTTCAATCAACCAAATACAACGGTTAATAGTGATTCACGTCTATTCCATAAGTGAACGAGGAATTATAATTTAAGAAATGCATATGTATTGGTTAATATTGTGAATGATATGGATGTATCTAGACATCATCAAGGGTCGGTTCTAAACCAGGAACAGACTGACCCTTCACCTGCGGGTCCTGAACCGGGAATCAACCTAGGGATGGCAACTTTGTACCGACAAAGGACCCACCAGTTCTAGTGGGTCCTTAAGGTTCCTCCCTCAAAAACCGCATGTTTAGCGGTTTTAGAACCGCAGGTTCAAGAACAGTTGAGAACCAACAAAACCAATGGTTCTCACGATTCTACGCTATAAAAATTATAATAAAAATAAAGAAAAAAATTATAAAAAATTGTAATTAAAAAGAAATATTTAAAACTATTTTCGCTTGAATAATTAAAAATTTATTTCCTATTACTATATTTAATGTGTTATTATTAATAATACAAGTAATAGATATATTTGAAATCAGATATTGTCAAGTTTATATAGAGTTCTAATCAAAGTAGACTTTCTTTCTTAATAATGTGTGACTTCTTTTTGTGTTTTGGGATTATTTGTATCTTAAATATTTTATAGTGTCACATTGCTAATATAACAATTGAAAAAATACAAGTGATTGTATATAAATAAATACATAATTATAGAATTTATTTTAACTAATGCTATGAACAATTATTATTAGGCTCAATGTTATTGCAAGCTAAAAATTTATTTTTGCATTTTTTTCTTACTTAAATTAAGTAAATTTTTAATTGATTTCTGATTTTTTTTTATTTCACGGTTCCTGGTTCTTCTAGAACTAATACCAAACTGTGGGAAACCGATAGTTTCAACAAACTGGGAACTGGACCGAGCTCTCTCAGGTACTATTCCATTCTGTTCTACCATTTTTAGAATCAGAAACTGATTTGAATACAGTTTCAGATCAAACGGAACTGTGATAATGTCTAAATGTATCCACTATCGAATGGCACGGAAAAAAGATGAAAAGAGGGATCGAGTATTCATTGGATGCAACCACATATAGAAGCTGGATGTGTATCTTAGAATAGATTAAAAAAAAATGGATTTAGACAAATTGGACACGTATAACCTATAAATCTGTTCGAAAAGGATGGTCGATACATAATCTTTCAGAGAGGTGAAAGTAAAAGAATAGTATATGAATCAATATAAAGTAGATTCACCTCTAGAGACTATCTCTTTATTCGTAGAAATGCAAAGAAAAAAACAGGTCAAAAGATATGTCTGGTTAGGTGATAGATGCTTTTCAGATTATTAATATGTGTATGTTTCTTAGAAACAACGAGTTTTTTGTTTATTGTTATTAAAGAAACTGGCGGAAATTATATTTTTTTATTTGAGTAAAAATAATTTTTAATATGAGTGCGATAATATTAGCACTGACAATTGATGAATACTTGCTGCAACAAAAAACCATTGGATATTATAATAAATACATTTTTCACCAAAAATAAAGCCCGAATCAAATATATGATTATTTTATTTATTTATTTATTTTCTTTTTGGTTATTCTCAGTAGCATATATAACCTAAAACACCCCATGATCTAGTTTCTATCAGCGTATTACTATTAAAAATATTTTGCATAAGAGTAATCTGATTCGATTGATGCAAAGCTTTACCCAGTTAAATATGCCCAAGCATATGCTTTTAATTAAATGCGTGTCATTACAAATTTAAAACTTCTAATCATCCGTAACATCAACTTTGATGGCCTAGCGTAATGAATTTTAAAAAACAAAACATTACATATCAGCACATGTTTTTTCTTGTTCATTTAAAAAGAAATAGATCTGGAATTTTGATTGGTTAGATATATAGTAGTTGTAGTCCCTAAACAACGTTAACATCATGTCACCGTTTTTTTTGCGCGTTTGCTTAACAGTAGAGATATTTGCTTCTGTTGCTCAAGTGATCTAACATGAGATGAAAGGAGCAAACAGAATACTTTTTTTCGTCTTATAGATCTTCTAGATCGAGTGTGAATCCGCAGCATTTAGTTTGCCGTATCTTTTTTTTTTTTTAAATCTTTTAGTATTATTTTTATATTGATTCAAGTCGTATGAAAAAAATTAAAAATGTGAAAATTATAAATATATAAATGTTGATAATCAAATATGGATCATAAGTTTCACAGGTCTAGGCCAACTCATCATTCATTGAGGCTGGCTTTGGTCCAAGCTTGATCGATTCTAGCTAACTCAAAGCCTTGTAGAGACATTGATTCCCTCTATTGGGGTATCAACTATCAAATACTATGAGTAGGATCCCAACTCAAGGCTACTTGGTGCATCCTTCTTATTACTCAAGATCAACACGGCCAAACGTGATTAGTGGACTTGACCAACGTTTGTGACAAGCATCACCAATAGCTTATTATCTCATGATCCCACTACATGCTTAACTATTTGGGATTAACACACTATAAATAGCTCATTCATCACCACTGTCAAAGTAACGTTGCTTAGATACTTGTTTATATTTATTATTTATCGCACCACTAATATTCTAACTGATTTAAGTATCAAAATGATCGTATCAAGTTAAGCCCTAGTGCACCTTGCAAGCCCAACACACCAAATCCAATCTAGCAATTATGATCGATTCTATCATATTCAAACTAGCAATAATAAGTATCATTTTTTTTCCTAATTAAATACCTAATCATTGCCTATGAAGTTGAATTTATCGGCCCTTCATTCTATTTATTTTAAAAATCGATTAAAATTTCATTTGCCAATATATATAATATTTTCAAAAGTTTTTTCTTGAAAGTATATGAATTTTCTCAAACCAATTCTCATACTTCAATTACCACATTCACTATAATTATAAAATATGTATAAATAAAATATAGATATAATAGTATTTCAAGTGTCAAATATATATATATAAAAAAAGACACATATAGGATAATGACAAGACATAGTATAAAAGAGAATTATAAATAGGTTAAGTTTCAAACATTACATGCAAGTGAAAAAGGAAAAAGGAAAAGAGAGTAATAAGGAGGAATATCATGTCACCGCAACTGCAACTGTTATTGGTTCCACGAAAGCAAAGAACGACCCAAAACATGATTTCACAAAAATCCAAGAAGAAAAAGTCCCATTTGATCACTTAACTACTAACCAAAAAGGATACACAGCACGTAATGGCCCATTGCCTACCCTATCAATGGTCAACCTATTCTAAAATTTATAGTTTATTTATGTATTATTAACTCTATAGTCCCTAAAGGAAACAATTTGACGCAAGTTCTGGATCTTATGTATGGAAAAAACACGATCGGAATAAGAAAATTTTGTATCTATGTGTTATTGCTGTCCAACGGGTTTGCATCCCATTTATTGGACTTATAATAGTCAGCGAAAATGAGAGTTCACTCAAATTGACCGTGTAAATACTTATTATGTGGCTCTGTTTTCTAATTCGCGATAGCAAATCCCTCAAGTGATAAATCCTTTGGAAAAACATAATAAAAATTAGAATATTATTTATTTTTAAAAGTAAAACTACGGCTCTTGTATTTATTTCATCAGTTTTTTTATTATTTTGACATCTTATTTTTGTTATTTTTAAATAGATATTTATTAAGAATAGATATAAATAAAAAAAAATATTTTTACTGATGAATGATTAAACAGATAAAATGCAAATAAGATACAAATATAATTAAATACATATAAGATAAAAATGAAAATCAGATAATCTAAATAGATAGTACATTAAAAACTTACTATCTTATCTACAATTATAAAATTTGTCAATTATTTTCTATCACAGCAATAAAATAGGTTAAAGTTTTTATAAAAAATAGTTGTAATAGAAACACTCACATATCAAAATTATGAGTTATTTATTAAATCAAAATTATAAGAAGTTGTGTTTTCATTTTACAGTTACAAAATGATTAAAGCTTAATCATTAGACACGAATTAGTTTATTAATAAAGTAACCTGATAACATTAGAAAATAATAAATCATATCTTGCTAGATAGGTCTAAAAGTTTGCTCCCTTATGGATTCAAAAAAGTAGTTATTAAAAAAAAAAAAGAAAAAAGAAGATGAAGAGAAAACGAAAAGATACGTGTATTATATGTGAGTATGATATTATTACACCCAATGGGTAAAAGAAAAAGTCATACTACCCAAAAAGTGAAAATACTTAGGTTCGTATATGCATGTATGAATCATAACCACTCGTGCTAGGTTAACATTTCACAATGTACGATCTTAAATATTGATTTCTAAGTCATGCAATGGACAATTAGTGATCAAATTCTTCTTTTTGTTTTACTTTTTTATTCAAATATAAGGTATTCTAGCATAAAAAAGGTATAAAGTAGTATATGTTATCTCTCAATAAGGTTATTATTAAATTTTTAAATCCTCTTAAGTTAAGCAATCCTTCCACAAGACTATTCAATTCGTTGATTTTTAATCGGTTTAGTATATGTTGAATCAAATTATTTATTAAAAAATAAATATAAATAAAATATATATTTATAAATATATTAAAGCTAACAAAACTCATTTTATTATTAAATATAAATATAATATAAATCAAATAATTAAAACTAGACTAACAAAGCACATCTTATTAATGTGGCCGGAACTAGACATCCATACATAAATTTTCCCCAAAGAAAATTGTCCCGCCACACCGAACCGGTAAACCGGTCAATCATCCGCGTTGGAAGGCGTCGACAAACAGAAGTCGGTCGCCTCGCATTTAATGCATCGGAAGGTAGCTATTCCACTTCCGTACAAACAAATAACCGGCATTTGCCGGTCAACTTTATGGTGGGAATGCAACATTATTATAGCTGTTTTCCAAATACAAAAACAAATACCCAAGTGAAAGATCTCATTCACATTTTCATAAACACCTTCCCCTCCTTTATCTTTTTTATACACACTCTCTCTCTCCCCCTCTCGCTCTCTCTCTCTATCTCTATCCCAATCAATCTCAATCTCTTTCTCTTTCTCTCTCTCTCTCTCTCTCTCTCTCTCTCTCTCATATTCTCCATTCTATTCTATCAAAATAATAATACACACTCAAAGACTTGGAGAGCAAGTTCAAAAAATAAAGGAATATGTGCCAGTAGGTATACAGCTTTTGATTTTATTGATATATAGATGGAGAAAAAAATTAACCCACAGGAGATATTAGTGAAGACTAGCAGTAGTACACTACTTGTGATGAAAATTCCATGGCTACCACTACATTTTCAGATGACTTTATTCCGAATTGCTTCGGATTAGGAGCAGGAGCTGGAGTAGGAGTAGGTGCCGGAAGTAATACCTTTTTTGATATGATGATGACGACGCCATGTGATCAAATCCAAGGTAATGATCAAAAAACCGGGTTCTCTTTAGGATTCGTGGATTTGTTGGGCTTACACGATTTCTCGGCCATTACTACTACCACCACTACTATCTCTTCTTTATTTGACATGGCCCCCTCGTCACAAAACCCGATGCTGCTGACGCAACATCTGCAGCAGCATCGGGGTGGGGATCGGTCTCAACCAGAATCACTACAATCACTTCAGCAGCAGTCGAAGCTGCAAGTACAAGTAAAGACACAACCACTTTCGTCACCTGCCTCCACGATGCAGCCCGAGTCATCGGAAGTGGTGAACACCCCGGCGACACCGAATTCTTCGTCGATCTCTTCGTCGTCCAACGAAGCGGCCAACGATGAGCAAGGTAATAAAGCGGGTGAAGACCAAGATGACCAGGATCAAGACAAGACCAAAAAACAGTAAGTTTTTAATATCTATTTCTTCTATAGTTACCTAATAATGTCATGAATCATATGCTAGATTTTTAAAAAATTTTCAGTGATACTATTCTCTACTTCAACTGTTTGTTCTTTGTCATATCCCTTACAGTAATCACGATTAAAACATATTAAAAATCGAATTCTCTGTTTTTATAGAACTTTTGAAATTTGAAATTTTTGTTTGATAAGTAGCTACATGAATGATTTAAGGGTTTGTGTTGTTGTTTTTATTATTATTATTATTATTATTTATTTATTTTATATGTTTATATCACCACATGACTGCGTAAAATGCGTAACGCGGTTTTAGCTAGTGTGTGATCTAAGCATGAAATCTTGTCTCTCTTTCTCTCTCTTTTTTCTCCTCTCTCTCTCCTCCTTATTTTTTTTAATTATATATCAATATCTTTAAATAAAGTTAATTATAATTCCTTTTTTTTATCTTTTCTTTTTCGGTTTGGTTAAGGTTGAAACCTAAAAAGAAAAATCAAAAGAAGCAAAGAGAGCCGAGATTTGCGTTCATGACCAAGAGTGAAGTTGATCACTTAGATGATGGGTACAGATGGAGAAAGTACGGCCAGAAAGCTGTTAAAAACAGCCCTTATCCGAGGTAGTACAAAAACATATGTGCTATGTCATATATGTTCATTCCGAATCTTCTTAATTTTCACAAAAAAAAAAAAAAAAAAAAATCATCTTATAGATAATCAAAAGCTGATTATGATTATTAAAATGATGTCGATGAGTCTCTAATTAATCATGTATATATGGGCAGGAGCTATTATCGTTGCACCACCGCGGGGTGTGGTGTTAAGAAGCGGGTGGAGAGATCATGCGACGATCCCACCATCGTAGTCACCACATACGAAGGCCAACATACACATCCAAGCCCCATTACACCAAGGGGCAGCCTTGCTATCATGCCGGACACCACCACTTATGGCGGTGCCATGTCCCATACTAATCCTTTTGTTATTCCACAACCTCACTATCAACATCATCCTTATTTATACAGATCAACACCATCCTTAACATTTAGTACGGCCCCAAGCGGCCTGCTTGCAACTGCTGCCACTACCACTACCACTACTGCTACGACTTCTTTTACACCTAATTTGTATCAAGAGAGCCCAAATCTCGTGGCGAGCTCGTCTTCTTCATTTTCTTCTTTGATGAGAGACCATGGGCTTCTTCAAGACATGGTGCCATCACAAATGAGAGTGGAGCCTAAAGAAGAGTGATTACTCATTAATTTGTTCTATTTGTTCATTATTACCACCGGTATGTAATTCTCTAACTTGTTGTGGGGTTTTTACATTAGCTTAGCTTATTGAGAACCAACCCCTTTTTCACTAGCTATTTTCTTTGAAGCTTTGTCTTATGTTTTAGTAAATTATGTATGTTAAATTAGTATGATCTCTAGCCTCTATAGTCGCATTTTGTGGCGATATTGCTCATGACTCTGTATTTCATTTTCCTTTTTATAGCTATATCAAATACTATTTCTGCCTTCTTTTACCCCCCATTTATTCTTCCCCAAGTATATTCCTTTTGTCTATAATGCTATGGTTATATATACTGTGTGTTATTTATTTGGATACGCAAAACTTATAGGAAAAGTATATATGTGCATTACAATAAAATGCGACCTTTCGGATAAAGTTATATATTCGCTACAAATTTCTCTCTTTTATATATATATATATAAAAGACGTATACTTCTTGCACCCTCCTCTCTATTCTTGTTCTTGATACCATATATACCTGCGGAACAATCATTTGCAGTAGAGTCTGCGTGGTGTTCTTCCATATCCATTAGAACAATTTTTTTCTTTTTGTCCTCTCTCTAGTAGCCCTTATGTTGTTTTTTTTTTTTTAATGAAATTTCTTATGGTAATTCTTTTTATGTTTGTTGTAACTTATATTTTATAATTATCTAACATTATCACAGCTAATCTTTAAAAAAAGCACTTATTAATGGATGTGAGAATCAAGTGGTGATGGAATGCGACAGTGGTAAGTATGATTTTGGTTGACAATTACATTAGATCCAAATGGAAGATTAAATTTTTCTTTTTTTCCTTCATTAAGGCAAAATATATTTTTCCTAATTTGCTGTTTTTAGTTTAGAAAGTAGTTAACATTACAAGACAAGTTAGAAATTAAAAATGTAAATTAGTAGCAATTTATATGCAATTGTAGCTATCAATTTATAATAAAAATCTATTTTTATTATGCATCTAATGAAGAATTTTTTTAATTTATATTGAAAAAATGTACTTTACTACCATTGTGTGTCCAACACTTTTAAACTGTTATTACAAAACTAACACTGTAAATATGCTGGATGTACTATTCTAGCAAGATAAATATTAGGATGGTTTTTTTATATAGTAAATTTTGTAAAATGACCTATTGTACAAGTTATAACTATAGAAGTAAGGGAAAAAAAAAAAACATCATAGCAGATACTTTATTAAAAATATAATTGCTACTACAGCAATTATTTAAAAAATATAGTTGCAATTGTTTTATTTTATAAGTTATTCTATTTTCTTTTTTAGTTTAAATTATATTATTTATTTACTTTTTTAGTGTGTAAACCAAATCCCTTAAGACTGTTAGCTGTGCCTTCATCACCTCCCACCACTCAATATTGTAAAGATGTACTAGTAATGACAGGCTATTGAAATAGTTACATGATATCTAACATTTTATAGAATTTTTAATAATAGCAAATACTCTGATGATTTTTCAAATAGCTTTCCCTAGAATAAATACTCCTTAATACCTCAAATACATCCCTTTATTCTTTTAGTTTGTTATATTACCTATGTAGTAAGAGTGTATCTTTTCTCAAGTAAAAACGCGTTGAATTTTGCATCTTATTCAATCCTTCAATAGATTATTATTGTCTTGTTCTTGTCGCCTTCATTACCACAATTAATTTGGTTCTCTTTTTCTGTAAATGCATTTTCATATGTGTACATGTCATTGATATCATCAAAAGAGAGTGCATTCGGCAGCAAATTTAGGGTTAGGGTTTCTCCATTTGTCATAAAGTTGGTCTAAATTCTCTTTATAGCTTCTTTAATATCAATCCCTCCATGACTTGATGGGGGGAAAAAAATTAAATTAGAGAATGAACTTGGGAACTTGGATCCTTTATATCTTTTTTATTGTTGATGGGATGGTTGTGATAAGTTTTTCCGTGTAGAGCTTTAATTGCATTAATATCTTTGAGGATAGGCACGCACGGATATGGAAAGATGTAACAAAAGTAACTTGGACACAAGGCATATATATGTATATATATGTGTATGTATTATTTTGATTATGTAAGTTTTCTTTTTGTGGTAACGCATCATGCATGTGTAGAACTAAGTTATAAATGATGCAAATGGATTTGGGATCGCTTTGCTCATCATAGCTATGATGAATATGATGTGGATGATCATGCTAGCTAGGGCAAGTTGCAAGTACAAACCTATTATTGATGAGTACGAGCGAACTTTTTTAACTTGTAAAGCATGGACTTCATTCTCTTTAAATTTTCTAAAATATGTTCTGATTGAATTATCTGATTTTCAGTTGTATTTGTATTTGCATCTGATTTGCATCTATATTTTATTTATGTTTGATTTGTTTATCTATTAATGAATAAAAATATCTATATATATTCTCAAACTGTTGAACATTTATTATCCTTTCAACGGTTTATGGAGAATGGAACTGAATTCATACTTTAGAAACTTGTAAAATCTATAAACAACCAACCATTGATGAAGTGTATTTGTAATTATTCCTATATATAATATATATATATAGAGAGAGAGAGAGAGAGAGAGTTGTAATATACATGATGATGACTCAAAGCATGGGCTTGAGATAAATAATGATGGGGGTACGTTTATTTAATATTTACTGCTTTCTTTCCTTAACGCTTGTGGTTGAATAGTATGCTATTGGCATTGAATTAGCCTAATGGAGTTGTTAAGTCATTGTCCATATTGGCCTGTCTTTGGAAAGAATTGTGTTTAAAAGTCCAGCTTTTCTTTAACATGCCATATGTGTTGCTTACATTATGACCGACCACGCATCCTATGTAGTATGTACATAGAAAAGGAAAAAGAAAGACTATATATCTTGTGTGAATGCATATATAGGGGGAGAGAGGAACTTGAATATGGGCAATTTCTGAGCAATATTACTTTAGCCCATTCTCTTAGCTAGACATCATCATATTATTATTCTAGCTAGCTTTCTGCATGTAAATGGATCAGTTGATGCTAGATGCATTAGGGGTCCCATCATATTTGCATGTTTAGCTTTGAATAATTTGTCTCACCGCACATTTCTTGTGATATATATCTTGATTCTAAAGTTATATCTATCTTATAAATATTTATTTGTCATACATGCATGCTTGCTGTCCTCAACGTTGAGGCAAAAAATGTAGGAATATATTGCCCTAGCTGGCTATCAATATGTCATCTTTATGTAGATCAAAATGGCAAAAAAATTATTCTACTTATACATATTTAAGTTTTTTAATTTTTACACTTCTTATACAAATGCATAGTTAGACATTAAAAAAAATTGGAAAAAAAAAAAAGCTATATACCTAAATGTGGGAATAAGGAAAACCCGGAAACATTAGGGTTGCTGAAATAAATATGAAAGTGCTTCCAGTCCTTTTTGTTTCTCTCCCGCTTATGTGTCACTTTCTAACTATTATTATTACTAGACAGAGGAGAATATGGGTTTGCAAAGTAAATAAAAATAGAATATCAAAACACAAATAATATATAAAATGAAATATAATACATATATGTGTATACATACGTATATGAAATCACGGGTATGTTTTCTATGATTAATTCTAAATAAAATTAAGAATCTAAGACCTTGTATCGATGATGATGACATAGGGAGGACGCTCGCCAGCCAGTTTCTGAAGATTTGTGATTTGATTTTATAGGCACAGCAAGGGTTCGTGCGAAGAAAAAAATTCAACTGCTGTATATATATGTGTGTGTTTGGGTTCATTCATCATGATAACAATACCATTAATTCAGAGGTTAAGATTTCATTCTCTCACTAAGGGTTTTAAAAAGAGAATAGAAAATTCCACATTATGCTGCCTCTTTGAATAAAGCATGCAGTTAATATCTATATGATTATAATCTTTTCACAGACGAATTTGTCCCTTTTTTTTTATCAATTTTATTTGCTCTACAATTTTAGTTCTAATTTGTTCTCTCCAAGATGAAATATTATAGTATCGGATGTTATAAATTGACATTACATTACTTTTGGGAGCTTATCATTTTGTATTTACAAGTATTTTGCAGGGGCTTCATAGATTTGGCTCATCAAATCTGGCCAAGAAAAAAAAAAAAGAAAAAACACTTATTTAAAATAGAATATATTCTTATGTTCGAAAACAATGAACTATTAGTTGCATATTATATTTCAAGATTGTCCTTGGGCTAATGTTTCAGAATATCTTAACGACATGTGTTTCAAATTATATATGACTCTCAAATCAAATTAAAATATTATTTTAATTAACTAGTACTATATGTAACGAATTTGAGATGATATATATAGAAATTAGAGTAAATTACAAAAACATGGCTTATGTTTAATATTTTTATTAAGAAATAATTGAGTTTTGATTATTAATAAATACATAATTGTATTTTGATATTTTGGTAATCATGTGATGAGTTTCATTTTTGATAAATACATTATATGTTTTTTGTGCTTTTGTAAATAAGTGACCTGATTTTAAATTTTGATAAATACATAAAGTGTACTTGTCACTTTGTGTTAATAATATATTAAATTGATTTAATCAACCAATGGAGAAAAAACCATGTGATCCTAGCTAATATGTGATTAATACAAAGTGACAAAATATGTGTTATATATTTCTCAAAAGTTAAAACTCAATTCATTTATTTGTAAAAACACAAAAACAAGTCATGTTTTTGTCAAAAATAAAACCATGTCACTTGATTGCCAAAATATCAAAACATAAGTTATGTATTTGTCAAAAATTAAACTTCAAATTACTTATTTATAGAAGTACTAAAACACATCATGTTTTTAGATTTACACTGGAAATTATATAATCTCCTATCGCATTTATATAAAGCGAAGTTTCAAAATCTAAACCCAAATAAAGATACCTGGGGATGTACGTATATGGATGAGTATATTGGCTGTAAAATTTAATGTTACTGGAATTTTGTTACATTGAGCATTAATGTTGGTAGTATTATCGAATGATTTTACATGATGTTGCAAAGATTATCTTTCAATGCTTGCTCTAGCCTTAGTCCATGTCCTTTATTAATTAATTTCCCCTCTAAATCTTATCTACCAAATAACTTCTAAGTATTTCGACTGTAATGAAATAGAAAGAGCATATCATGTGTAAGTTGTCCAGATGTTGAATAATCCAAATTAGTCATTAACTAGTTGAAGGAAGACCAAAAAGTTATGATGACTAAATTACTACAATACTCTATAGCTGCAAAGAGTGGGAATATGACCGAATCTTTAAATTTACGAGTCAGGCCAAAATTGCAATGTGGAATTCAAATCTGAATTTAGTTTGAAATTTGTTTGAGTTGAACCGGAGCTCTTTTAAATTTAGAATTTAAAACTCAAGTTCAATTCAAAATAATATCCAAATAAAAATTACTCTTCTAATAAAAGCATTAATATCTAAATTGAACTCAAAGATGACATTTTAGCTTAATTAAAGCCCAATTAGGCTTTATCAACTATTCAAAACTAAGCTTCATAAAGATAAAACTTGATATAAGCTATTTAACCAGCTCAAGCTTCAGCTCAATTGTTGTACAAATATCCTCCAAACTTGAGCACTTGTAAATAGGTCTATCTCTTTTAGATGCCTACTTCATGTCGTGTCTTATTCATATTCCTACTACTCACATGTGAGAATAATATACACACATATTCTACTTTTTTGCTTTTCCATTTATACTTGGTGAGAATAATTAGAATTACGTTGGATTTTAATTCAGATGGCTTGGTCATTATACGAACTTATGAAAATCTTAAGAGAATCTCATCAATGGAAAACCTAAGTTATTAAAGCATTTGAATTTGACCAAAATTAATAGTAAGCAATCATGCATTTGCTGATTATTTCGGTTTTCCTTAACTAACAATATTTCTTTTAAAATCTTTTTCCTGATTTCTTTTTATTTTGTGGGATCTTTGTTCATTAATTGTATTATCAAACATGTTAGCTAGCAATTTCATAATCATTATGAGAAGTAATGGATTATTTAGCAGTAAGTAGCGGTGCAAGATTAATGATAATCATAGTGCTAGTTGGTAATTATAGAAATGTCTAATGAAATGAGTAATGACAAAAGTAATAGTTGTTCTTGGGAGGGAAAAAAATTAAAAACAGCTGTCATTATCCCTACGCCACTGCCTCAAGAATCAACAACGGTTCTTGATAACCAGTGAATATGTCAAAAGTTAAGATGCAACAATTATTGATAGAAGTTTGGGATATTCTCCGCAGGACAAACACATCCTAGGTTTTTTATTTTATTTTATTTTTCCCTCTTTCATTTCTTATTAAAGTGGTTACAATACAAATGAAAGAATAAAGCGGAATAACAAATTCGAATTTGATTAATGAAATTACGCATGTGTTTCCTCTCGTGTAATAAATTTTTCTTAGTAATGGTTTTTTTGTTGTTTGTTGAGAAGTGCCTTGACTATATATTTAGAGTTTTTAAGTTTCGTTTTTCTTTTTCCTTTGGTAAATTATTGAGTTAATATGATAAATGGTACATGAAATTTGACAAATCATATAATTAGATATATAAATTTTAAAATTAATTAGTTTAATACCTAAAAAATTTTTTATACATACTAATAATATCTTCATAATATTAATTAGAATATACGAAAAGTTTTTTTAAAAACTAAATTAATCAATATAAAAATTTAGATACATAATTGCATAATTTGTGAAAATTTAAATACATTTTGACTTTTACCTAAGTTATTTAGAGTTTAAAATTGATTTGCTGAGTACTCAATAATATGTTTGTTGATATTTTACTTAGTATACACATAATTTACATATGTACTCACACTTCTTTTCTTTTTCTATCCAAATCCTTTATCTTCTAAATCTATTAAAAAAAAAAAATTCTTTTACATGTAGATATGGAAAACATAAAAATGTTTCTACGAAATTAAATTGATCCTTCACTAGTAAGTGTAGAAGATACAGACAAAATTTAAAAGTTTTCCGTTGACAACGTGACATTCCAACCCATGAAGTTGTAGCACCAGAATATATTTTCGATTGGCTGAGTACAAGATCAGATCAAGCTGACATCAAAGGACAAGTAACATGATAGAAAAAAAAATAAAAAATAAAAAATAAAAGAGCGAGAGAATCTTAGTGCTTATGGATGCGAATGTGAAACCAAATCCACATGCAAAAAGCTGCAATGCAATTGCGAAACCGCGTAAAAATGATAAAACCAAAGATTTTACACCTGCCAATAGACACCCTTTTTCTTATTGCATATTAATGTGGTGTACTTGTGTTGTTCATCATTAAGCTAAAATGAGTATGAACACGATTTAGCATCAACGGAAACAGAATCATTTTCTATTTGAGAAGAAATGATTCATATACCTTATATCAAAAGTTAGAATAATTGCAAATAAACCCTAAATTAATAAATAATAATTAGCAAAGTTTTAGCATTGAGAATTCTTCTTTTTCTCCTCCTCTCCTCCTCCTCCTCCTCTTCTTCTTTTTTGAAATTTTTGTAACAAATTAAAATATGTACATGCATATTTAAAAAATTATTAAAGTTGTAACACATTTTGCCAGTTCAAGGATCTTGCAGCTGATTAACAGTCTTGATTTTATATTTTCAATTTTCCCTTAAATGCTCTAATGCACCATATAAACATGATATTAATTATCCTCAAAATAATCCATACTTTATAATGTAAAACAATAATTTAAAAAAATAATATTGGTACTGCGATAATAAATAGCTTTGAAACTACTCACATTTTAAAAATTTAGGGGCACATATTACACAATATTAATAAAATCATTTGAGGTGTTATTAGTATAAAATTTTTCCTCCTTTAAAGTGCTTCTGTTTATGACTTTTTAAAGATCTAGCGATTATTTAAAGGTTACCTATACATCTTTAAAAATTATAAAATGTAAAACTACACTTTAAAAATTTAGGATATTCACCCATATCGGATTATTGGAGATGCTAGAGTCGCCTAGACCTTCATTTATCTGAAAACTTTCAAACCTAATTCTTTTAAACTCAAAAGGAAAACGGCATTCGCGTTCAAAGTTTCAATGAAAACACCTGTGTGTGAATACTGCTACATATTCTTCCCATCACCACCTAACAAATATCAATCTGTCTTGCGACTTTTTCCACTTTGTGCAGTGAAATTTTATGCTTGTCTTTACGTTTATAATAGAAAAGATGTTGTCAGGGATGAGCTTCGTAACTTGAGTTATAATGTTGTCTTCTTAGGAAAAACACCAACAAGTCAACGTGGAAAGAACTGTTTTCACTTTTAGTAGTGTTTATAAGAAGATATACGAATTTAATACTTATTACTCTGGATTGAACACCATTACTTTGAATGGGTCTAAACATTTTCTAATGCATCCCCTATTAAGAAATAAACCAAAAAGGGTCCTATTCAATTATTATGGACCACTTGGATTTAGAGGCGGAGGAGCTTAGTATATGTAGTTGTATACAATGTTGAATAGGATTGGTGGACAGCGATTTAATTTTTGGACCATAGTTTGACTGAACATAACTCTTTCAATTGAAAGCAAGATTCAATGAATGTGATACATTACTTATTTAGATGAGTAGTTATATGTCATGAATCATTTCATATGATATATAACAATTAATGAATCTTTTCTTTCATTCATTACGAATAAGAAGGTTTGGTTTTTTTTTTTTTTATATAGTTAGAAAAGAAAAGAAAAGACAAATATATTAACCATAGTGATTTATTTCATTTTAATAATTACTATATTAAGATATGGATAAAATAGAATATTTGTCGATTTATGAGAGAGCACATATAATAGAGATTGACATAGTAAGTAGGAATTCTAAATCAGGGTTTTATCATTATACGTTGTAACCTAAGTGAATACAAATTAGAAGAATAAGATATTTGCTTGAGGTTAATAAATTTGGCATTGCAAAAAAAATCAAATTACGAAGCTTTCCTTGACTAATTTAGATAATAACCATGACATAATAATACTAAGGAATTTTATATAAGATTCTTATTATTATACAATATTACCTAAGTGCTTATAAAATAGAATAATAAGATGTTTAATTGAGGTTTATAAATTTTGCATTGAAAAATCAAATTGCCGAACTATCCACGACAAATTTAGGTAATAATCATCCTTTAAATATTACGCATTAATATAAGGACCCTATCCATATGTTGGCTTATCTATATATTTATCATGTCTACACGTACCAATTAATTTTGGTAGGTCAAAATTAAATATCCTTTGACCGCAAACAACAAACATTAATAAAATTAATTTTTCCTTAAATAAATATTTCTCTGTGTGATTACTCTAATTATAATGGCACTAAGTATAAACGATTCAATCTCTCTTCATTATGCCACTCCCATCCCAAAAAAATAAAAAATAAAAAAGTATATGGGGCAAAACAAGTTCCTTAATCATTTTATAATGGATAATTCTCTATATTGTGCAGGTTTTTCCTCGCCAAAATTCTGCATATTTATCTAAGCCTTAGTAAATTTTAAATGTGCTGCCAGATATATATATAAGTGGAGGCTACAAATGCAAACAATATATATGGATAGAGTGGTTCATTTGATGCAAGTTGATTGGAGTATTTTAAATCCTAAAAAAATGAAAAAAAAAAAAAAAGATGAGATTTGCCATGAAGGAGGAAGAGAGGGAGAGAGATTTTCATATATTTACTTATTTTTGTAATTAATTATTTAAAATTTTAAAGTGCTAATTTGGTACATAAATTTGTCGCATTTTTATAATTAAAAACATGAATTTTGTCAAATTTCACGTCTAACTATTCAAAGTTTGTCTATTTTGCAATTAACTATTTAGATGTTATACTAAACCTAAAAAAGAAAAAGAAATTATAGATAGTAAATCGACACTGCTAAATACATAGTCAATTGCACAAAATAAATAAAATCTAGATATTAAATATTTGGATCTACTAGCATCTCTGTTAAGATCTAAATAAACGTGCTTAGTATTCTTATATATATATATATATATGCACGCGCATTTGTAAGAGAATTTAATACAAATCCATAAACTGTAGAGATAATGTTGTGATTTAACCTTAATTAGTTACCAGATATGGTTCTTAAGGTCAAAACGATTATCAATCTCAACCCAACAAAGGAAACCATCATATTTCGGCCAAAAAGAAAAAAAGAAACTATCATATTTTATTTAAAAATACTGGGAAAAGTATGTGGTCAAGGTGAAAGGTACAATTCGACCTAAAATGGTTACATATTGTAAAAAAGTGGGTGGATCGTATCAATCAAATGATGACCAGAAAAGAATTCCACTTTTTTTATCCAATCAATTTAGAAAAACCACTGGACGTAAAATGGACAGAACTCTCATGTATATATTCTTTGTCATCATTAATATTTCCGAAATACGTGCTTTCAGAGATAATGTAAATTCAAAGGAGTTTAGTGGTGAAACTAATCTCACGGTTTTTTTTTCCCCAGTAAAACTAGTCTCACATTGTTTGGTCATTACAGAATGAAATGGAATCAGCATGATATTTGTCTGAAATATAATACTAAATATGAATAATAAATATAAAAAATGAAAAAATGATAATTATTAATAAGCATGGAATGAAACGGAATGATTTCATCATCTCAAATGTAAAATCGAATTCCTTTTTAAATTCGAAATTGTTAATTCTCAGAAATCAAAATCCTAACTTTTAAAATTATATCTAAACATAGGAGTAGGACGAAACTTAAAATTGTGATTATATTGTGAGTTCATAAACGTGACAAATGGAATAGCAAAGAAAACAATGCGGGAATACAATCACAAAATTAATTGAAGAATAGTATTTAAACAAGGGAGAGGAACGATTATTGCAAGGATGTAGGTGCTAAAAGCAAAGATCCTAACTATATGTCCATATCATTATCAACCAACCTGTTGAGATTAGGAATAATATCAATGTAAAATAGGTAAATTACTTTAATCACCGAAAAAGAGTAAGTAAACAAATTTGGAAAAAAAAATGTTATTCCTCAATTCGTTTTCTTTTACTTTAATCCCATTGTGTCCTTCATTCACTCATTTTAAAATTAGAGACTGCATTCAAGAGACATAGTACACTCCAAGATCTATAGATAACTTAATTGATTTTTTGTTTATTTTAAATTTAAAAATTGGGATTTGTTAAATTCTTTTTAAGGATAATGTCATAAATGATATCTAAATTTTGATAAAATATGTAATTAGGTACCTAAACTTTAAAATTGATCGATTTAACAATTTTGAAACTGATTAATTTGGTATCTGAAAAACTTTAAAATTAATTTATTTATTTCCTGAAAAAGCTTGATGCATATTTTATTGGTGCACACAAAAAGTTCTTTCAAAAAGAACTGGTGATAATTGTTTTTCTTGTAAGAAAAAACTTTAAAAACTTTAGAATTACTACCCCTTCTTTTTATTCAAAAAGCTGCATAAATAGGGCAAAACTACAAAGAGATTAAGGGTATTTGTAAATAGTAGGGAGTATTATGAAATCCAAAGGAAATATATGTGAATGTCTAATCAAATACAACTGGTGATAATTGTTTTTCTTGCAAGAAAAGGAATACAATGAACCATCGGTTTTGGTAGTCAATTCACATATAAAGCACAAACAAAGCAGCATACCATAAGCGGAAAGCATTATATTCAATTGTACACTCGTGAACATAATCTGTAATTTGGCTCGTTTTATATGATCTAATATTAGGATTTTAAAATACGCAAACTTGCCGTGTGTCATATGTTGTGTTAATCTGTGTCTAATCTCCATTGCAAATAAGTCAAAAAGCAGATTCCGGAGTATAGCAACACCCAAAGTTTCCAACCCATCTTTTCATAATTGCGTACGAATTAAGATTCCATTTCCATAAAGTTTGTGAAGAAAAGGTAATTTCTGCGCAAATCCATGGTCACATATATTCTTGTCCTTTATTCATGTATATCAGGTATATACATAAAATACAAATTTTTAGTTTTATTTTTTGTTTCATGTACATATTTTCCCTTCATATCTTTTATTCTTTATTATTTATTAGTACGGTCAATTTAATAAATATTGATAATATTTAAAACCTGGTTGTTTTGCATAGTATTTCTTTTAACTAAAAAGTAGTATTCTTTTTTTTTTATTACAGTAATTTTATAATTTTTGCCGAAAATTTTTATCAACTTTTATCATCTCGTCATTAAGTTGTACCATCCGCATTATAAAATTAAATTAATTATAAAAATTATTATAACTATCTCAGGATAGTTTATGTGATTATTGTTTAATTTTATAATGAGTAGTCACCCGCAACTGACCACTAGTAAACACAACGCAACACAGCTGGCGAAAAAAAAAAACCACAACGCAATGCAACGCAACACGTAAACGTAGCCACATCATGCTTTGCCCGAGGAAGACGTAGGCACATGCTCACAATATTCTGGTGTGTCAGGAATCAAGGCCCATCTGATGATATGGCTTAGCAGCTTTGTTTGATTATTTTTCCAGACCCCGGCCCACTAAGCCCAGAGAAAAACTAGGAATTAAAATTTAGATAAAATAAAAATATATATCATAAATCTATTAGCAGTAAGTGAATTCCATTTTATTCCTGTCAGAAAAAAAAATAAATAAAATATGACATTTATTTTTTTTATTTATCTTATCTGATAGTTACTCTCTCTCTCTTTACTTTTTGTGACAAAAATCATCCTCACTTTTTTTTTTTTTTTCGGCACATGCAATGTGGATATATTATTCACTAATATTTTATAGAGTAAATCTAATTAGATAGTTAGAAATGGTTGAGTAGTTTTTTTATTTTTTTTAATTAGAGATTGTGGGTTCAATTCTTATTATTTTAGTTCACTTTCTTTTGATTTCTTTATTCTCTTTTTTTAAATTATAGCTGATAAAATTATAATTTTTTTGTTAAAAAAATATTTAAAATTTTAAATTATCATTAATCAATATTTATTTATTAATATTTGTACTGAAATTAAAAAATTCAATTATAAGAGACATTGAAAAGGGAAAGAAAGATGTACAAAAGGTCCATATGGATCCTCAAAAGAAAGGAAGAAAAACCTTAGGACATAATTTAATCAATTATCAATGATGCAAGGGTAAGGTACACTTGTTCTTTCACAATCCTGGATCACCTAAATCCTCTAACAAGCCCCTAAGGTTTTATAATATAGATGTGTAAGAAGTCAAACCATAATAATTATATATAAATAATAAAAATAATTTAGGCACTTACAAAATACTAAATCGAAAACTATCAAGGATATAGTAGACCTGATTTATTCATTTGTTAATTTCCTTATCTAAATACTACTGACAATAAACCATTGCTCTTCAGCAATTGGACCAATTGTAGCCCATCCATTTCACGGTTAGGGATGCAAGTGGGACGGGTCATTATAGGGTACCCAACCGCCCAACCTTCTCAAAACACTAATGAGTTTTGGGATTAAAAAAAAAACCCGATAAGTTATTGGGTCGGGTTTTGGGTTTATTATGTAACCCGTTGGGAAAACCCGACCCGACATAAATTCTAAATATTAAAAAATTAAAAATATTAAGTTATTAAAGTAAGGATACCATTTATATTATATTTATGTGAAAGTAAGTAGAAATGAAGTGTTTGCATCATCTTATATGATATTATTGTCTAAAACTCATTCTTTCAATAAAAATGTTTGTATCATTAATAACTTAAAATAAAATTCTTTCTTTTGCTTTTTTTTAAAGAAAATAAAAATTAAAAATCTTGGAATCGGGTCGGGTCAGGTTATGGGTTCCTGAAATCCTAGCGGGTCGGGTTTTGGGAATGACAAAAAAACCCGATAGGGTTTTTCTCGAGTTCTGGGACACCCATTAAGGACTCGGGTCGGGTTCGGGTTTCGATTTCAAAAAACCAGTCCCAAACCTGCCCCGGTTGCATCCCTCCTCACGGTCTTTGCTCAAGATATTGATTTTACCTCTTTCATTAACAAGCTATCATTGCCAATGAAATATCCTAAACTCCTATGCTTAACTAATATGCATGTACTTGTTTTGTTTGATTGATGAATGAAATTATTATGAATATATTTAGTAGATAAATTGTACATGTTAGTATAAATTAAAATTGTTTTGTATTGTATAGTTTGTTTGTGTGTGAATTAAGCCATTATTTCAACAAAACAAATCAAGCCCAAAATCCAAACAAATTTTATAATTTTTGTGCTCAAACACCATACAAGCCCAAACCCAAGGTAATAGATAAATATAAAAAAGAAGCAAAAGTCAAAAGCAAAAATTGGTTAAGTATTAAACTTAAACTCAACAAAAATCACAAACCGAAACAAACCCTACCGACATTTTCTTCTAGTCCCATATTCTATCCCTTTTATCCATTTTCTCTTCATAATTTCATCAAGAATTCCTTTCAATCCTTCATCGACAAGTTAAAGAAGCTTAAGGTAAGTTTTGCTTGTCTTTCTCATCATTTGTTTACTTGTTTCATTTATGAATGCAAATCTTTGTTCAATGGAGTTTTAAGGAGTTGAAGGTTGTTTTGATAAGTTAAGTTAGTCTGTAGAAGTAGATGAATCCTTGAAATTGAGATAGATAAGTTTTTGGGAGTGTTGAAGTTGTTTTAAAAGATGAATGATTTGGTGTAGTTTGTTCAAAAGTTGTATATGAAGTTTATGGGAGTTGTTTGATGAAGGAAAAGTGAATTTTATGTATGTTTAGTGTTGTAAGCCCCGAAAAATTTCAATAAATAATTTTAAGATGAACTTCGAAAATAAACCCTAAAAATCACTCCAAATTAAAACCGAACTTTGACTAGTCTTAAATCACGAACGAGTTCGAAAGATTTCCGAATCTTGGAAAAAAAATAAGAATTCTCAAAAACAAAGTAAGAACTCAACATACTATAATTCCAAAACCACTACGTACGACAAATTCCATACGTGACTCAGATTTATAAAATCGAGTAATATAGATCTCAAAAACGAATTATTAAAAAATAAATAATGATTAAC
Organism: Combretum micranthum; assembly: GCA_024138025.1. NCBI lineage: Eukaryota > Viridiplantae > Streptophyta > Magnoliopsida > Myrtales > Combretaceae > Combretum > Combretum micranthum. The sequence goes on along the minus strand of JAMXBD010000033.1, from coordinate 2,542,871 downwards.
TTTCGGAAATGAAACCCAATTCAAAAATTCCAAAAACATTAAAAGATATTAAATACTTACAAAAATAAAATTTAAAATAAATTTCTCAAATTAAATATGTTGTATAAAAATAAATATCAGTTTCCAAATTGGCAAAAGTCTAAACCAGAAAAGCACTTGGAAACCGTAACCATAATGCAATAGCCTAAGTCCGGCAACCTAGTGCCCCTAACCCTAGAGGCCGAGGCGTAGCTAAATATGTAGAATAGCTCATAGTAATATGAGTTTGTTTAAAAATATCATATTGGTAAATTTTTGACCTATTTCGAACCCATTCGAATACAGACTTCGAAAAGCGTGTCCCGGGGCTCGAGATATCAAAAATATACCAATAGTACCATTAGACTCGTAATTTCATAAGATTTCCAAATATATCAGTTATAATTTTCGGGTTATAAAAGTTACAGTTATAACCTTTTTATCGTATTTCCATTATTACCGGTAATTGATTAGTCTTTTGCACTATTCATTTTTATTTCATTACAAAATTTTATTATTTTATATATCTTATATTTAGTAAATATTTATTGTTATAGAAAATTTTGTTTTTCTAAAATTTAGTTCTTTTCGGGTCTTTACGAGATCCGATTTTGTTTAAGATCCGATACTAAAAATAAAATAAATTAATTTAATAATTGAAAAATATTTTAAAACTATTTTTATTTTCTAAAATAATTTTTTAGAATTTTTCGGGTTATAAAAATATCATTTATAGCCCATATTCGCGTATTTTGATCATACCGGTAACATATTTGTTAAATTACTAAAATAATTCAAAAATTATTTAATTTTAAATATGAAAAATCTGCTACAAATATTTGGAATAAATTTTCTAATTTTATTTTATTTTAATTTATTTTATTAATAAAGTACTTTTACAACCCATACCTTCAAGTACACCTTACACATATCACTTCCTTTTCACTTCAATCTTTCTACACATTATCCCACAATTGATGGCAGATTTTTGACCCTCTTTATGGCTGCCATTGTCCTTTATTTATTCATATTTTGACTGAATTAATTATTTTCTACTCCTTCTTAAGAAAGTTACATTACACATTTATTACACAATTCAAATTCAAGTCAAATTTCAACAATTTCTCCTCTCTTTCCTCCCCCATTTTCACGTGCAGCACACACACACACATCGGCTGCCTTGTTTTATTTTTTTCTTCTTTTCTTACAATTAAAGCACTCATTTTCTCTCACTCCTCCATTTACTCACTTTCCCTCTTTCTTTCTTTAACCTTTTCTCTCTCTTTTCTTCTTCTTCTTGTTCTTGTTCCTTCAAGAACCAAGCTGCCTGTTGAGATATTTTACTCAATTTATATTAGATAAAACTTGATTAACTTTTTATTAATTTTATAGAAATTATGAGGAATTGGTACTTAATAAAGTTAATGTTATATTTCAGGTTTTTAAAGTGAATGGAAAGATTTAGAGAAACTAAGTATGGGAGATATACATCAGAGGAGTCATGGCCGCCAGCCATCATGGAATCGCGGCCAGCCATGAAGCCCAGCGGAGATCCCAGAAGCATCATGGCCGCCGGCCATGGAGCCGGCCATCACTGTTAAACAATGACCAGAAGCATCATGGCCGCCGGCCATGGAGCCGGCCATCAAGACTGCACCATTTGTTTCGCGAATAATAGCTGCCAGCCTTATTGCGACATGCCTCCAGCCATCTTTCATGCGAAAAACACTCTTTATATCTGATGTTTATCTCATATATATAAAGAAGGAGGAGAGAGAAAGGAGGATTCATTCATTATTCGTTATTGATTTATTCTTGTTCTTTATACTTTCAAGAACCCTAAAGATTGCTTTTCTTGAATCATGAACAACTAATCTCTTAATCTAGCCAAGGGATTATTGCAACTCAATTCAAGATGGATTGTGAGACCTAAATGGGTTTGATTTCTATTATTCTTATCTTTTCATATTTATATTGCATCTGAATCTATTGTTATTATTGCTTGATTATATCTTATAGCTTTGGATCCGGTTGTAGGATGATTGAACAATAAACAATCAATTAGAACTCATATCCGTAATTGTATGAGTATTCTAATATAGGTGATGAAACAACACGATAGTCATAAAATAGATGGTTATTTGATGTTGTGATGAAATATAATCTAATTTAAATAATCCATGCTTTATGAGATTATTGATTAGGGTTAGGTTTCTCTTTTCTTAATGCAATTGATAGATTAAACCTTAAGAGCGTATTTAGGGTTATCTATTTGATTAGGAATAATCAAAGATCTTATCTTGGTTATTTAATATCTAAGGAGAGATTGAATTTCAGAGCTTATTGGAATTTATAACTAACCTATTCAAAGTAGGAATAATAATATTTGAGTCTATGATCAACCCTGAGAATTGAGTTGTAATGAAACCTAGGCTAGATAATCTTTTGAATATATATAAATCTTCTTAATTAGAAATAGGTTTATTTTATTTGTTTGATTTCAAAACCCCCCCCCCCCCCCCCCCCCAATTTTTCTCTTTTCTCAATCTTGATAGAAATAGATTTTTACTAGTTCCCTGTGGAGACGATCCTGCTCAACCCTCTTTACAAATCTTTAGAGTAGGTAAAATATAAATATTTTTATTTGTTGGATTCGACACCCATCACTGCCCCCACATCTTCCATTAGCTTCCACCCATATTTCTTGAAGATTTCTAAGCAAATCTTCATCTCAAAGCCTCCATAGGTGATATAGGTAAAGTGTAATGAAGGTTTCATGCATCAAATGACCTTCCATAAGCTTAAAAGCTTAGGATGATGATGCCAAAAATGAAACACTCATTTTCTCTACTTTTATTATCTTGTATTTCAATTATTTTCTTGTTTAAAGTTGATATATTTTGTAGATCTAAATTTTTGTAGCTTTGATTTTGTTTATGCCATAGATCTTGTTATTTAAGTTGTTTTTTTGTTATTTCTTATGATTTATGCATAGATCTATCATCCACATATTCATCTTAGTGATTCATCCATTTAAAACTAGTTTAAAAGACTAGATCTAGTGTTTTGAGTTCATAAATGCATTAGACCTTTGTTTATGTTCATGAACAACTTGCTATAACATGATGATGGTAGGAAAGTTGTAGGAAACTCAAGATCTATTTTATTTTCAAGCAAAGTGATTTTTGAAAATTCGGATGAAAATGGGACCATATTTAGAAAAGTGATTTTTCAACTTCAAAATGTGTATTTTTCATTTAAAATCAAGGGCTTAGGGTATAGATAACATAAATGAGTAATTTTGATGAGCAAAGTTTAGATCTATGAGTTTAAAGTTTGTTTTCATGGGTTTCATCTAGGTGTATGTTCATATTATGTGTAGATCTTAGATTTGAACTTGAACAAAATTTGTGAAATTCGTATTTTGGCAAGACCAATATTTAAAAACCACTTTCCAAGTTTCAAAATGTAATTTTTTCTTAAGAAAATGAAGGCTTGATATATGAATATCATCAAGACTTCTTTTTACAAGAATCTAATGTGATTTTCAAAAGTTATTTTCAAAATAAAAATTCCATTTTCGGATTTTGGCCAAGGCCTATTTTAAAAACATGTTTTCCAACTTAAAAATGAAGTTTTTATTTAAGAAATGAAAAGCTCATAAGATATGATATGTAAGGAATGGATTTTCATGAGCTTAGATAGATTTTATCAAAAGATATAACCAAAAATGAATTTTGCAAATTCGGATCCCAACCAAGACTAATTTTTAAAACCCAATTATCAACTCCAAAACTCATGTTTTATGTGAAAAATGAAGGGTATAGATAATAGGCATCTTTAAGGAATAATTTTTACAAGTTAAAATGAGTTTAGGCACGAGTAATGTGTAAAACAAGTAATGGAATTAAAATGAAAAAATTCGAGTTAGTGATCAAATTGTCAAATTCGTAATTTGAGATTATGCATATGTAATCACTTAGTATTTGAGCTCAAATTGCAAGTTTTATGTGTTAAATGAAGTCCTTAGGTAATTAATATAGTAAAGCCTTAAATTTTAATGCTTTAAACAAGTTTTTCCCAAAGGAATCACTCAAAAATCAATTTTTACCAAATTCGGATTTTGGAATCAACCCCACTTGAAAACATGTTTACAAAGTGTAAAATGGAAATTTTTATGTAGCAATGAAGGTCATAAGTAATATATATAATGAAGATGCAATTTTAACAAAAATAATTATATTTTCTTAAGTAATAAAAACAAATGGAAATGCTCAAAGTTAGAAAACTAGACTTTTCATAAATAGTTGTTATTATGGTCTTGCAATGTAAAAAGTTATAAAATTTCCTTGTTGTAAAAATCATTAAGATCATGTATGCATTAAGCTCATCTCATGTCATTCATGTTAGGAAATCATTCATATTGCATGTATAATTGAATTGATAAGTAGAAACATTTCAAGCATTTACAAAACTATTTTTCGGAAATTAAAATTGTTGCTGCCCTAATCTGATCCGGCCTTTTCGAAGCTTCAAAGTTTTCAAAACTTGAAAATAATATTAGAAATAGATAGATCTTTTGAAGTAGATAGAAATCGATATATAATTTGCGAGATTCCGAATTAAAATGACCAAGTTATGGCCGTTTTAAGTTGGAATTCCTGCTTAGGACGCGAATTGCGAATTTGATATTTTAAATGAGATAGTTTGGATTAGTTAAGTGATGAAATACTTATTAGAGTATTTCTTCCTTTTTAGGAGATCCCGAGATCGACGATTCCCTACCACCGAATTATTATTACTAGAAGACCAGTGATCCAATGGCCGAGTAAGTCTTCTTCTTATTTTGTTACCCTGTTTGTGCTTGTAGTTAGTCGCATTAGAATTATAGGAACAAGGTAAAAATCGATATGAATAGGGATGGGATATATGATGAGACTGTAATGAATGTATGCTAAAGAAGACTAAAGCATCTCGAAACCACAATTTAATTGGATAAATGCACTGTTCATATTATTTCTGTTATGTGTATGATATTGGTTGGTCACTCTAAAGAATGTATGAATATTTTGACCTAAGCAAAAATTAAATTGGTCATGCATCGCATCGGACATATTGCATTTGGTAGCGTGCAACTCCTACGCAGGTCGATCGGTATGGTCCGAGGACTCGTTTGGATAATGAGACCCGGTATCAGAGCTCATTCATAGGAAACTAAGGCGCATCCGGGATACATTCCATGTGTGAGTCTAGCCGAGGCGAGTGCTATGAGCCAAGGGCTTGGAGACTAGCAGCGGTCGTGTAGACTTCAGTACCATCCTTAACCCAAGATATGGAAGGCGTAAATCCGTTCTGTGTGTGGGTTCCGAATACCCATGCATAATTACTTGCTCACGTGTTTGTTCACGCATAGCATATGATTGATTAATACTTACTTGTTATGGTACGGAATTAAGGAAATTCTCACTAAGCTAGTATAGCTGATACCCCAATAGTTGTTTATATGAACAGGTCATCTCAAGAATGCTAAGTGGGGACCGAGATGGTTGGAGCCGAACATGACTTCGGAGTTCGGCAATGAATAAGAATGTTTGAAGTTTAGCTAGATTTCATGATCTGCCTTGTAATAGTTTCTTTTTTTTTTATGTAGGGAAGTCTGCGGACGAATGTATTTGGAGTTGAATGATTTGTATTTTGAAGTGTAGTGATCCGTATATGAAGTGTAATGATTTGTATCTGAAGTATAGTAAATTTGTATTTCCTTTACATTGTTACTCAATTGTATCAACATAAAATGTATCATTTTGATGTGTCTCCTTTATGTGTTAGACGCCTTGTATATAGTATAGAAGCCTTCGCGTGACTGAGGTGGTCATTCTTAGGCTTTAATATTGTGTACGACAGACTGCCACGTTTAGGGTACCCTTCGGGGCGTGACAAGTGTTGTTAAGTGCATGTGTTGATTGTATGCAAGCTAATAGAAGTGAAAATTTGATGTTTAAGTTTCAAAACATACATGCCTTGTTTTTCGAAAGGGTACACTAGGTAAAGTTTTAGGTGTATATCTCATTAAGTCCTCGAAATAATACTACTTGAGGAGAAACATGGGGGAAACATGACCACATGTATCCAACAGTACTTATTACTGTGTGTTAATCGAAGAAGAAAATTCAGACAACACCGATGGAACACAGATACGTGCACCTAGCCATGCTTTTCTCTGAATTCTTAAGGATTTGGCTTATATATGAGACACGGCTAAAATACGACCCCCTATATCAAACCATATTTCTTTCTAGCTGTCTTCATGCTTTGCATGATATGGAAACACGGGCGAAACACGGCATGTCCTATCTAGCCATGTTTCTTTCTTACCGAAATTTCGCAAAACAAAACACAAGACATGTATTTCACTGTGTTTCTAGCCTATAGGGAAAACATGGATGTACACAGCCATATACCTGGTTGTGCACCTTAAAAAATCAATAAATAAAATTTATTTTCAAATTTTTAAAATAATAGAATGTATTGTTTTTGTGTGTGTGTGTGTGTGTGTGTGTGTGTGTACAAATGCTAAATTATAATTTAATATGGATTTTCATTTAGATTCTCTATTTGATGCAAAGCTTGATATATATTTATAATTGATGTTAAATGTTATTTGAGTTGAACTTCTTTGTGTTACATAATACCCTGCTTCATTGTGTTTGTCTGTTAATCAATTACCAAATAAAACAACTAGTTCAGGTACATAGTAACTTATTTGTTGGTTGATAAGTTAGGCATAATTAAATTGACTTTAATCAAAGGTGACGTAAAAGTGTTTGAAATTGTCTATGTATGTGCCGTTTAATCTAGTCCGAGGAGCAGCAACCCTATTGACGATGTTAACATGGTAGTTAGGTACTTATGTCACCTTTGTTATAATGCAATGACACTTTATAAGTGGCTCAGCGAGTAGACAACAAGGCTAACAGTGTCGATATAACGTTTTCTTATTCTTAAAGGAAAGTAATATGATTTAGTTCATATTTAGAGGATCGGTTGAACTAAGTGATATTATGGATTAAGTTAAGTAAAAATGAGAAATGACTATGAACTCTAGATGAAGTTATTTTCCTTTTTAGGTAGATATAGGAGATATAGATATTTAGGCTACCTATGTCAACCCCTGGGTAACTACTATTACTCAGGACCCCCAGGTCCCCAGTGGCTTGTCTCCGGAATTTGAATACTCCTATGTTGATTCGTTCAATTAATTAAAGGTTAATAATTCAATTATTATTGCATTGCATTAGATTAAGATTGTATGCCACAATGTATTTGTTTTTGTTATTGTGCACTGGACCTTTAGCTCACGTTTTATTATTACAGGTATGGATGAGGATGACTTTTACAATCAGTTGCATCGTGGGATAGATTTTTTGGATGAATAGGATCACTAGGAATCCAAACCTTGATGACCTATGTTTTTGTAATAGATTAGTAAAAAATATTTTTATGGATGATGAAATTTTTTATTAAGGATCTTTTCAAACTTGCATGTATATTGTTAAAGGCTTGTTCATAAGCCTTTGGTTTGTAATATGTATGTGTTAAGTCCTCTACTATGTTTTAAAAGGAGAACAAAGCTTTGCAATAGTATGTATGGTATTACTCTTAATGACAAGTTTTTGTAATGGACCTTTTGGCATATTTAGACAAACATTTTATATAAACTTCTTCTTTAAAGACAGCTTTATAAGTAATTCTTCGGAATTACATGTGGGTGAGGGTTAGATATGTTTGGTTTTAAATATTAGACGTATCGATCCTTACAAGTGGTATCAGAGCAAATTTTGTATAATTGTTTGGCTAAATGTGATAGATTAAGAGTGACCTAACCTTAGATACGGTGAGTTTAGTATAGGAAAGGTTTAAAATTTACTTGCATAATGTGTTTGCTTATTTGTTAATTAACATAAATTTAATGGGAATAATGCATGATTTGATATCTATATATGTGTGTTATCAATGTGTTGCACATTTATATGAAAGATGGATAAATCTTGAAGGCAAACCAGACAAAACACAAAAAGGGAAAATATGCCTCCTCCTCCTCTACCTCTGTAATCATCTACACTGGCTTCTACTCCAACTACTACTCCAAGTTCTACTACAACATCATCGCCCGCATCGAGTTCTACTCACAAGCCCTAAAATAGCCCCAAATACTGCCTTTTCCTCTTATGCCTCAAGTGCTTACAGGAGATCCAGTAACAATGTATACTATGTTTAGAGATATGTTCGCAATTATGCAACAGTATTAGAATATGATGTATCAGCAACAACAACAGTTTATGCAGCAATATGATCCTCATGTAGTGAGACAGGGTGAAAATGTACAAGTTAATGATCAAGGCAATCAAATAAAGCTACATGAGATGATACTAATCCAACGATGACTAAAAGTTGGATCGAAGATTTAGAAAAAGCTTTTGGAGCTTATGATACTCCAGACAAAAGGAAGGTAGATTTGGTTGTATATATGTTGAAGAGAGAAGCACATAATTGGTGGAGACTAGCTAGCAAAAATATGCCGAGGCCTATTGCATGGACTAGATTCAAAGATGTGTTTTTCGTTCAATATTTCCCAATTACTATCAAGGAACAATTGATTTCAAATTGGTTGAGTATGAGACGAGGAGGCAAGTTAGTTGATGAATACCACGCAGAGTTTTGCAGATTGCTAAGGTTTGTAGGTGAAGGATATCAAGATGAAAGAATGAAAGTACAGAAGTTTCAAAATAGGTTTAATGATGAGATCAAAGGAGAAGTCAAGATGTTTCAACTTCATACCTTCGCTGATACAATCACAAGGCAAAGTTAGCTAAATAAATACAGAATGATAGTAGAGTGAAGAAGGCTATAAGAGTTGCTTATTTAAGGAAAAGACTTACATCTTCCAAATTTTTTAGAAGTTATTAGAGTGTTGGCAGAGCCACAGGTTATCAGGGAAAAAGTAAGAAACCATTTCTAGGAAAGAAAGCTAATCAAAAGATAGTAACCAAGACTCATGTTCCTATTTTTGAAAAGAAATGTATCAGATGTCACGATCCACATTTATCTGAATGCAAGTGGATTCCAAAGGCCTGCTTTTCTTGTGATCAGGAAGGATACCAAGCTTTGAAGTGTAAAAATCCAGTGTTATAACCTATATTCTATGCATACTGTAAATAGAGGGGACACCATATAGCAAGTTGTAAAGATAGACGTAATAATAATAAGTGTAGACCCAATTCAGGAAAAAAAAAAAAAGAAAAGTGGCAGCAAGAGTATTTGCTTTACAACAAGTTGAGGAAGCTCATTCGGTGGATACTTTGGTAGGTACTTTGCTCATTGCCAAACGACATGCTTATGCCTTAATAGATAGAGGAGCTACACATGCCTACATATCCGAAAAGTTCATGAATGAATGTGAACTTGTTTTTGAAGTACTAACCAATTGTGTAATGTGCATTAATACTCCTTTTGGAGTTGAAACTAAGAAGACATGTGTTTATAGAAATGTTAGTGTGTTGATTTCTAGTGTAAATATGCCGATTAATATGATGGTTTTATTTATATCTAATTTTGATGTAATTCTAGGCGTAAATTTTTTGAACTTATATAAAGTTACAATAGATTATAATAAGGCAAAGTTGAGTTTTGAAAAAGAGAATGGAAAATTTACGCTCTTGAGAGACAAAGACCAAAGAGTATGAGTTCTATGGAGCTATGGGAAAAAGCTATAATAGCAACAGTAAATGCTGAATAAGTAAATATCAATATGGTACCGATAGTGAAGGATTTCGTAGATGTGTTTCTCAAAGAATTACCTAGTTTACCTTCTAGTAAAGAATTGATTTTGGAATTGATATAGTTCTCGGAATAGTTCTTATATCAAAAGCGCCTTACAAAATGGCTCTGAATGAATTGAAGGAATTTAAGACAACAACTACAAGATTTGCAAAAGCATGGTTTTATTCCACCTAGCATTTCTCCATAGGTACTCCGGTTTTATTTGTAAAGAAGAAAGATGGAAGTTTAAGAATGTGTATTGATTACAAAGAATTAAATCAAGTCACCATTAAGAACAAGTATCCTCTGCCAAGGATTGATGACTTATTTGATCAACTGAAAGGAGCTACCAGCTTTGAATTAAATCACACAACATTCTAAAGATTTTTTTTTGTACCAAGTGTAGACATTTCGAATTTCTAGTCATGCTAATTAGGTTAATGAATGCTCCGGCTGCTTTTATGGATCTCGAGAATCAAGTGTTTAAAGATTATCTAGATTTGTTTGTGATAGTATCCATTGATGATATTCTAGTGTATTCTCGAGATAAGAATGAACATGAGGAACATTTGAAGTGAGTACTACAAAGACTCAAGGAAAAGAAATTATATGCAAAATTTAATAAATGTAAGTCCTAGCTTAAAGAGATAGCTTTATTGGGACACTTGATCTCAAAGATGCTATGTCAGTTGATCTAGAGAAAGTCAAGGCTGTTATAAAATAGCAAAGACCAACAAATGTTACAAAGGTGAGAAGTTTTCTAGGATTAGCTGGCTACTATGGAAGATTTGTCCAGGGATTCTCAAAAATTGCATTTCCTTTGACCAAATGGACACAAAAACATGTTAGATTTGTATGGGACGACAAACGTGAATCAAGTTTCCAAGAGTTGAAGAAATGGTTGGTATCGACCCTTGTGTTAGCCCTGCCAGTCAGTGAAAAAGAGTTTGTGATCTATAGTGATGCTTTAATCCAAGGACCTGGATGTGTTCTTGTGGACGTGAGTTATTTCTATATAAGAATCGTTGACTATGTAAAAATAAGACATGAGTTGTTTCTATATAGGAGTTGTTAACTATGTAAAAATAGTAGCTTTTTTATAGGGAGTAATTATAGGAAGACTTTATAGTATTTTCCTAGAAGAGGATTCTTTTCTTCTTTCCTAAGAATATGTGTGTGTGTGTGTGTGTGTATTACTGTCAATATGAGAGAAATGTATATATTGAATTCATAAACCTAAAACATTGTTGTTAACAGTTCTTATGCAAGACGGTAGAGTAATCGCCTATGCGTCAAGACACCTCAAACCACACGAGAAGAACTATCAATCCATGACTTAGAGCTGGTAGCCATAATTTTAGCCTAAAGCTATGGAGACATTACCTTTTTGGCGAGAAATGTAAAATATATGCGGATCACAATAGTTTAAAGTATATCTTTACTCAGAAGGAACTAAACATAAGACGGAAAAGGTGGTTGGATTTGATTTGAGATTATGATATTAACATCCTGTACCACCTTGGAAAAGCAAATGTGGTTGCTGACACATTGAGTAGAAAGAAACAAATGAATGTGGCAACCTTGATCATGGTTTAAAAAGAGATACAAGAAGATTTTCAAGAAATGGATATTGAGGTGACGCTGAACAAAAATGATGTCATGCTTGTTAGTTTAACTTTGCAACCTACCATTTTGGATCAAATTAAGCAAAGCTAAAAAGAAGATGCTGAGAGTGAAAAATTAATTACTGCAATAAAGAATGAGAAAAAGAAAGAGTTAAGACTTGATGATGATGGTGTTATTTGATAGGAAATAATATATATGTGCCAAAGATTCATGATTCGAGAAAGGAAATTATGAAAAAATCCCATGCTTCAACTTATTCTATCCATCCAAGAACTACAAAAATGTACAAAGACTTGAAGAAAACTTTATGGTGGATAATATGAAGTGTGATGTGGCTAATCATGTATCTAAATGCTTAACATGTCAACCAATAAGGGTCGAACATCAAAGACCTGGAGGTGAGCTACAATCTTTACCCATCCCTAAATGGAAATGAGAATATATAACTATGGATTTTGTGTCTACTTTGCCACGAAAATTAGCTAGACATGAAATGGTATGGGTAATTATGGATAAATTAATGAAATCCACACATTTTATTCCTTTGAAAGTTAGATGTTCACTTGAGAAAATGGCACAGATCTATATTAAAGAAATAGTGAGGCTACATGGCATACCAGTATCGATTGTGTCAAATATAGATTCAAGATTTGTCAATTGATTTTTGAAGAGTTTACATGAATCACTGGGTACATGTCCATAGTTTAGTATTGCATTTCATCCACAAACAGACAAGCAATAAGAAAGAACCATTTAAATCCTGAAAGATATGTTAAGAGCTTGTGCGTTAGATTTTGGTGGACGATGGGACAACTATTTGCCCTTGGTTAAGTTTACTTACAACAACAGTTACCAAGCAACCATACAAATAGGCTTTGATTGGTCTAGATTTAGTACAACAAGCCATAGATAAGATCCAGATTGTTAAACAAAGGATAAAAACATCCCAAGACAGATATAAAAGTTATGCATATACAAGACGAAGACCTCTTGAGTTTGATATTGGCGATCATGTATTCCTCAGGGTATCTTCGACTAAAGGAGTATTTAGATTTTATGTTAGAGGAAAATTGAATCCAAGATATATAGGTCCATTTGAAATATTAGAAAGAATTGGACCAATGGCTTACTGATTAGCCTTGCCTCAAAATTTGTCAGATGTACACAATATCTTCCATGTATCATAGTTAAGGAAATGTATATTTGATCCAAATGCTATCATCAGTACTAATCAACTAAAGATTCAACCTTATTTGACAACAATGGAGAAGCTTATCAAAACATTGGGCCAAACGAATAAGTTTTGAAGAGGAAAACCATTCTTTTTATTCAAGCGTTGTGGAGTGGTCGAATAGAAACGGAAGCTACTTGAGAAATAGAGAGTTTTATAAGACGGAAATATCATGAATTATTTAATCAGTAAATAAGGTAAGTTTTGGGGACGAAACTTCTTAAAGGTAGGAATAGTGAAATATCCTAAACTCCTATGCTTAATTAATATGCATGTATGTGTTTTGTTTGATTGATGAATGAAATTGTTATGAATATATTTAGCAGATAGATTGTACATGTAAGTATGAATTAGAATTGTTTTGTATTGTATAGTTTTTTTATGTGTGAATTAAGCCATTATTTCAACAAAACAGATCAAGCCAAAGATCTAAACAGATTTTATAGTTTTTTTAACCCAAGATAATAGATAAATATCAAAAGGATCAAAAGTCAAAGGCAAAAATTAGCTAAGATTAAAATTAAACTCATCAAAAATCACAAACCAAAACAAACCCTACCTGATGTTTTCTTCCATCCCTATATTCTATCCTTTTGATCCATTTTCTCTTCATAATTTCATCAAGAATTCCTTTCAATCCTTCGTCAACAAGTTAAAGAAGCTCAAGGTAAAGTTTTGCATTTCTTTCTCATCATTTGTTTTCTTATTTCATTTATGAATGCAAATAACTGTTCAATGGAGTTTTAGGGAGTTGAAGGTTGTTTTGAGGAGTTAAGTTGGTTTGTAGAAGTAGAAGCAGATGAATCCTTGATATTGAGAGGGTTAAGTAATTAGGAGTGTTGAAGTTGTTTAAAAGAATGATTGATTTGGTGTAGTTTGTTCAAACATTGTATATGAAGTTATGGCAGTTGTTTGATGAAGGAGATGTGGAGATTATGTGTGTTTAGTGTTGTTAAGTGCATATGTTGATTGTATGCAACCTAATATAAATGAAAATTTGATGTTTAAGTTTCAAAACATACATGCCCTATTTTTGAAGGAGTACATAAGGAAAACACGGGGTAATGTTTTGGACATGTATCTCATCGAGCTCTTAAAAATATAACTTGAGAAGCAACACAGGGGAAACATGGACATATGTATCCAACTGTGCTTCTCACTGAGTGTTAAACGAACAAGAAAATTGAGACAACACGATGGAACACGGCCGCATGCACCTAGCCATGCTTCTTTCTGAGTTCTTAAGGATTTAGCTTACATGTGACATACAGTTGAAACATGACCCCCTATATCAAATCATGTTTCTTTCTAGTTGTCTTTGTGCTTTGTATAATATGGAAACACAAGCGAAACACAATATGTCCTATCTAGCTGTGTTTCTCTTTGAACAAAATTTCGCAAACCAAAACACAAGTTATGTTTTTCACCGTGTTCCTGGCTTATATGGAACACAAGGATGTGCATGACTGTGAACCTGGCTGTGCACCTTAAAAATGTATAAATAAATAAAATTTATTTTCAAAATTTTAAAGTAATGGAATGTATCATATATGTGTGTATGCTAAATTATAATTTTATATGAGTTTTCATTTAGATTCTATATTGATGCAAGGCTTGATATATATTTATAATTGATGTTAAATATTATATGAGTTGAACTTCTTTGTGTTACAAAATACCCTGCTTCATTGTATTTGTATGTTGATCAATTACCAGATAAAACGACTAGTTTAGGTATGTGGTAACTTGTTTCTTGGTTAATAGGTTAGGCATAATTAAATTAACTTTAATAAAAAATGACTTAAAGTGTTTAAAATTGTATGTGCGTGTGCCGTTTAATCCGGTTCAGGGAGCGGTAACCCTATTGATGATATTAACATGGTAGTTAGGTGCTTAGGCCACCTTTGTCATGATGCAGTGACACTTTATAAGTGGCTCAGTGGGTAGTCGACAAAGCTAATGATATCGGTATAACATTTACTTATTCTAAAAAGGGAATAATATGATTTAGTTCACATTTATGGGATCGGTTGAACTAAGTAGTATTATGGATTAAGTTAAGAAAAGAAACAAAATGGTTGTGAATCCTAGATGAAGTTTTTTTCCTTTCTAGTTAGATATAGGTATTCAAGCTGCTTGTATCAACTTCCTGAGCAACTGCTATTACTGAGTTCTCCCAAATTCCCAATGGCTTGTTTCCGGAGTTTAAATACTCCTATGTTGATTCAATTAACTTAATTAAAGATTAATAATTCAATGATTGTTTCATTGCATTAAATTAAGATTGTATGCCACAATATATTTGTTCGTGTTACTATGTACTAGCCCTATAGCTCATGTTTTCTTATTATAGGTATGGATGAGGATAACTTTTACGATCAGTTAGGTTATGGGACAAATTATTGAGATTTTTTAGATGAATGGGATGACTAGGAATCTAGACCTTGATGACCTGTGTTTTGGTAGTAGACTAGTGAAAAATATTATTATGGATTATGAAATTTTTTATTAGAGATCTTTTCATACTTGTATGTATTTTGTTAAAGGATTGTTCATAAGCCTTTGGTTTGTAATATATATGTATTCAGTCCTTTAATATGTTTTGAAAGGATAACGAAGGTTTGTAATAGTATGTATGGTACTACTCTTAATAAGAAGTTTTTGTAATGGACCTTTTGTCATATTTAGATAAACGTTTTATACAAATTTCTTCTTTAAAGGCAGCTTTACAAGTAATTCTTCAGGATTACATTCGGCTAGGGGCTATATACGCGTAGTTTTAAATGTGAGATATGTTGGTCCTTACAGCCAAAGATCATGGTTTCCCTTATCCAAGAAATGAAAACAATAGAGAGCCTGACAAGATCATTATCCATTCTTTAGTCCGAATAATAACATTAGCATATGTCAATCATAATCCATGTTACTACAATATCCTATCTAGTGGTTAGTAGGAAAAAGTTTCAGAAAGTTTAAGCCTTTTTAGGGATATGTAAAGGAGAATTAATCTCTTCTTATATATTCCTCCTTATGACAAATACCATATCCATAATATTAAATAAGAAGAAATTAGGTCATGAGTGGACATCAAAATTGAAAAGAATAGTTTACAACTGACTCAATTTTTTTTTCTTTTTCTAATTGTTCCTTTTTTTTAAAGCTACACCTTTGGATTTATTTCAACTTAAGATAATTTTTTATAAGTAACATCAATTTAGCCATAATGTATTTCATTATGATGAGAATTTTTATACTAACAATTTTCATATCAAGTTGGAAAATAGATCTATGAAATGCCTAGGACTTCTTCTATAATGGAGAATATCGAAAAGAGATGTGCTACTTTCAATTAAAGTTGAAATTGTCTCCAAATTACAAGAGTAGAAAATTTTGTTTCTTTCTAAAGGAGGTAAGGAAGTTTTAATAAAATAAGTTGTTATATGCTATAAATAACTTTTTCCTTTTTTACTTTATTTCAGGAAGTGGCAAGTATGATAGCAAAATTATGGTATAGAAAGGGAAAGGGAGGAAGATTCATTAGAAAACGTTATTGGAATTAGCATAAAGACTTAATAGTACCTAGGTTTTCATGATCTTGTCGATTTCAATAAGGCATTATTTGGAAAGATGGCAAGGTGAATCCTTAATCTTTGAGTGTGAATCCTAAAAGGAGTATATATTTTCTAAATATGGTAGGGAGTTCATCTTCATGGTTGGAAAAATGCCCAAGTAAGAATTTGTTTGAGAGAAAATTTCTTTGGAAATCCAATCAAAAGGGACAATTCGGTGAATGAAAGAGCCCATGGATTTTCTCTTCCTAATTTCAGAATTCATCTTAATGAAATGGATCATAGACTAGAAAGGATAAAGGTAGGAGACGTTGAAGATACTAAAAGAAGTAAATGAAAGTCATGGTATAATTTTCGATAAAGAGCAAATGAAAAATACAAAATTTTCAATTTTAATTGAAAAATAAAAGACATAATTTTTGGCCTATGATAAAGATAAGGTTTATACAAGTCCAATTATCCTAAAAAGCTAAATCCATGCTTTATTTTTTTGGACAATCAATGGAAAATTGGCATGATGGGCTTAGAGTAAAACCAATTGGAATTAGCTTAATTACTAAGCTCTCACAACATGAATCATGCATTAAAAGGACTCATCTCGAATGTCAATTGTCAACACAATCGAAAAAATGATATCAATAATGAAACTCTATAAATGCCTTCAATCCCTTTTCATCTATAGAATCCAAAATATAGTGAAAACACCATCATGATGTTAAATTTCTATCTTGAAAGAGTAAATAATCGTTTATTCATGTTACAAAGTGCATCTTATTCATCATTACCAATGAAGATTGATGTTTGAAATCCTATGCACATGTTATAAGTGTCTTTAAACTAATTAAGATTGTTTGCTCCTTCTCCTTAGCCATTTCTCTTCTAGCCATCCCTTTACATGAAATTCCACACCACTTCTCTTAGATCATGTGTAGTGCAGTACTCATATACAATGCATGTGATCGCTCCATTTAAGTCCATGCACCTAGTTGAACTTGGATGAAACTTCTTTGTTTTGTGCAAACATCAAACTTTTTTTAATTTGGAACCTAACTGTGATATCAAAAATTAAACATTATCTCCAAAGGATGTGTATAAATTCACTTACTTTTAAGAATAATTTGTACAAAAGTAAAACCCTCACCGTCCTCTTTTGGTAATCAAGTAGAAAATGTTGAAGATATTTACTTTTAATGTCATTAGACTCTTGTGATCTAGTTTAGGACTATGTTATCAAATGAGTTTATGTGTTCGGATATAAATGTGAGTTAGGGCAATAAAATATAAAAAAAGGGTCTCACGTTGAAAAGATACGAGTTAATTGAAGGGATAATGTTACAAATGATACTTCAACTTTAGTAAAATAAGCAATTAGGTACATGAACTTTGAAATTGATCAAATTAATAATTAAGCTTTCAAAATTGATCAATTTAATATTTAAAAAACTTTGCAATTAATCAATCTAGTATCTGAAAAAATTTGACGTGAATAATGTTGATATTTATAAAAAGTTCTTTCAAGTACTAAATTGATTAATTTCAAAGTTCAAAAATCTAATTATATATTTTATCAAAGTTCAAAATCCATTTGTACCGTTAACCTTTAAAATGAAGGATACATAAATTTGGAATACATGTTAATCTTTTCCCTTAATGTTTATGATTTAATATTAAGCCTACAAAGTGTATTCCTTCACGAAGTGATATACAAAGTTTCTCCCTATGGTTATAGCTCCCATGACAACATTATGGTCCTTCAAATGTAACTAAGAAATAGTAATTTTCTATTGCTAGCTTTTGTTTCACAGTCGGCTTTGAAGGTAGAAAGCAACTTTCAACATTCGCTATTGCATTTTGGTATACTTAGAAGGGAAAAAATAAAGGAGTTTTAACTTCTTTACCAAATTTATGTGAAGAAAGCGTAATAGATTAAGGCCTAATGGGTTGTAGATGAATATAATGCAATCGTATGCAACCTACGTACAAGTTGATGCTCCTTTAGAAAAACCAGAGTTGTGAATGATGCATCCCTCCTCCGACTAATGTGATCAAGGTAAATTGTGACGCAACTTTGCATGTGAACTTCCAAGGAGCAAATGTTAGGTTTTTGGCTAGAGACTTCTAGGGGACATGTTTAGTTGTTATAGCTTTCTCCATTGCATGTCTAGACATTAATGAAGTTACAACAATAGCAATGGTTGAACCGTTGAAGGATTAAAGTTTATTTCAGTAGAAAGTGAAAATGCATTGTATTTGATATTGATTCTTAATTTGCTCTTAACTGCTTCAAAATCTCATCAATGGTTATTGGAAGATTCTTCCTTTAGGACTCGAGTTGCTATCTTATTTTATTATATTGACTTAATTGAGTTTTTTTTTTTTTCCTTTTTATAGGTGGGTATTGATTAGATTGCTTTTTATGGCCAAAAAGAGGATGTACATATTATTTTAGGTTGCACAACCCTATCTCTTTTATTATATTTGATTTGGAGTTTTTGGAATGATACCCTATTTTTTTAGCAGTTATTAATGTTTGCTATTGGGGAATATATGGATAATTAAAATAGAGGTTTAGAATTATAAAAGATATTTAAATGGAATCTTTTTTTCCTACATATGCCAATCATGTTGAATGATTAAAGGGAAGTTTCAAAATAGTAAATACTATCATTTTATAGAACATGTCAAAGGGAAGTTCCAATGTAATGAAATGATTACAAAAGAAATTTCTAAAATTAGGAAAAACAATCATTTTATAGGAAGTAATTAGTAAGAAAAATTGACCTCATTAGTTCTTTTATTTTTAAATTGATTGTATTTAATTTATTTAGCTTGCTTTAGATGCTATCAAATGACAATGTATTATTAACCATGCAATGATTATGTCAAGACAATAATAGTGCCAATTAATAGTAATATTCAAAGTGGTAAAAATAATCATACCAATGTCTATTCCCATCTAGAATTCAATTTATTTATCTTCATCCCCATGATTAAAGACTCCATATTACCTTGATATTAGAAAGATGCTTCACATTATCAAAGAGGCTAACTAATAGAACCAGAAGTAAAATGTGGTGAGATTTTCATAATCTAATGTAGGATTTTGGCAATGAATCAACAATATATTGATTTCATAAAATTAATTCATAGTTTTTGAGCATTTTGGCTTCCTTGTCATGCTTGAAATCTTCACATGGCACTCTTGAGCTTGGTTCAAAAAAGATATACTAGAATTTCATTGAATTTTCATAATATCTTATATTCTTTTGGCAGTTTAATAAGATATAAATTTTTATAATATAATATATACTATTATATGTCAAATGAAAAACATATTATTATTGAATGTGCAAAAATGGATCCAAGACAACAATAGGGTCATTATTGTAAAAATTAAAGTGTTTGAAATAATCAAATTCAAGTGTTTTTCTATTATTATTAATTTGGGAGGTTGAGATTTAGATATGGTTATTTCCACTTGAAGGACGGATAGCTTATTTAATTTTCTTTCCATGTTCATCCCATTAGACTGTAGGGTATATTATATATTCAACTTATTTGTTTTCTTGTCATGTTTGAAAACTACATATGGCAATTTTAACCATTAATATTGGACAAATGTACCAAATTATCATCAAAGGTAACTATTAGTGACTATATTAGAAATTAGGGTAAATGTCACATTTAATACCTGAAGTTTGTCAATTTATACAATTAACCACTTAAAATTTAAAAAAGTCAATTTATTATCAACAAAATTTTCAAGTTTATTTACTGTACCTAGATGAGATAGGTAATTATAAAAATAAATAGAGTTTAGGTAGCTAATTATAAAATTTAGTAAAGTTTAGGTTGTTAATTGCAAAAAAACAAAAAAAAAAAGGTGTAAGATCACATAATAAATTGATACTTTTAAACTCCAAGCAATTAATTGTATAAATTGAAAAAAAAAAATAAATATCAAATTTGACATTCACCTTAGAAATTAATAAGATTTTCAAAAATTAATATATGCTTTTGCTTGTCGTGTGACTAGATATCATTATGAACTAAGTGAAAATGGTTTCAAAACAATAATAAGCTTAGAGAATGATATGTACACAACATATAGTGTGAGTATAAGTCTTTTCTTTTTTTCTTTTTTTGGTCATTACAATGAGAGAGAGGGGATTTAAACCTAGTATCTCTCATTTAAGGGACTATGGGTGATTCCACCTGGAGAAAAGCAATTAAACGTGATCCATCCCATTGAAAGAGAATGTTCATACCATTAGACTATAACAACCGTAATTGTATGCTTGCTTTGAGTTGCCATTGGTCTATTCAAAGTAAAATGTCTCATCAACTAAGTCACTAATGTTATGACATTTTGCAATATTTGGCTAATCGTTTAATTAAAAATAAAACTAAAAGTTACAGTTGTTTAAACAAAATATATATATATATGTATATAATGCCCTAGATTTAGATCAATTACAATTCACTATGTGTCCACAATTAGTTATAGACACACACAGACTTAGTTTCTACTATAAACCTTCATAAAACATAATCATTAATCTTCAAACTTATGTATATAATATTAAATTCAAACAAAAAATATATAATATTTAACTCCCAAACACATACAAGTGACCATAACTTACATAGTAGTAATATTTGAAGGCTTAGAGAGCCAATCAATTTAGACTAATAATATCTATCAATAGATTACTGAACACACTAAATCACCATTCACTAAGGTTTAAATCATAACTTATATGTAATGCGAGCCTTTGTCTTCATATAACTAATAAACCAAATTTAATAATTAGCAAGATAATCTTCTCCACTAGCCTCCTTCCTATAATTCACTATAACATCATATCTAGACAAGTCAAGAGCTAAAGGTGTATCAACTGGATTTGAAAAAGAAATGAGAGAGTCAAAGCCTAGTATAATATACCACAAACATGTATGTGTAAATAGACAGACACTCAGTTACAAGCATAGACATAAATTTAATGCAATAAACATGCAATTCATTATCTTTAACTTTTAAATCAAGCACACAGTAAAGGGATAACTCAATATTCCACAGTACATATATATACACATACTTATATATTGGAGTCTAGGTATTCCCCAGCATCTATGGAACAACGTGCTAGAACCACTTCCTTTCTTAGTGCAACTCTATTAGGGATAATGCCATACTAGGATCATCAGGTTTCCAAGAGTAGCATAGGCACTCCCTACCTAATACCAACAGCTACACACAAGAAACTAAACAATCACATAGTCTGATGTTCAAACAATCCATTTATATTTCTACTATAGGCAACCACAAGTAGTAGACATATTATACACATACCTAGAAAATCATTTCGTTTTGGATAATAGAATCCCCTAACTTGATTCACATAATATTCAAATTATACAAAATAATTTATTACTTCAAACACACCTATTATCTACACTTTTATATTTCTTGCCTTTAGCCCACTAGTATCTAGATTTCAAGATTTCTTATGATGAACTTCAATCCAAAAGGAATGAGTTAAATGAATTTCAATTGCTTTTGGGTTGGAAAAAGGTGAAATAGAAGAGGTTACATGGTGCACAGGCTAATGCAACATCATGTAGGAGGTCGTGTAACTTTTAAATGAATCATACAAGTCATAGAGTGGTGCATAACTAAGTGCATGGCCGGTGCAAGAGCTAGTGCACTCGGTGGTGCAATTTTAGAATAATTGAAAATTTAAGCTACATACTAATACATGGTCTGATGCACGAGCTCATGCATAGCTCGTGCACTTTGAAGATTCTTATTTCATCAAGTTACAGAGAGGTACATAACCTAATGTAAGGACTTGTGCATAAGTCTTGCATGTCCAAAATTTTGCATTTGAACCACCAAAAAGTACATGATCTCATACATAGGCATGTATAGGGTCGTATACTTCCAGAATTTACTCTTTCCCAATATTTTTCATTTCCTTTGCAACCTAATGCATATTTTAACCCTTCAACACTTTTTTTTTCACTCTAACATATACACAAATTTACCCTGTCTTAATAAAACTAACATTCAAGAGATAAAAATTTATATCAAAACCATGTTACCTTTATAGAGTTTTTTAATCCTTCGCCTTTCCAATTTCCTAAACTTTACTCCTTGAGATTTCTTATTGTTTCATTGTAAAAAACCGCCATTAATGCTAAAATGCTAAGATTTCATTTTCAAAGTATTCATTTTGTCGAAACCAATAAGAAAAGGAAGAAGAACTTTGCTTACTACTAGAAATCCTTTTAGGATTTTTTAGGAATCGCGAGTATCAATTGGAGATGAAGGAATTTTAGGGAAGAGAAATGGGAGAACAATTATATTTCTAACATTTTATATGTTGGTTTCTTCATCTATTATCGTAGAATTTATAAAAAGGTTAAATGCAAAAACATCTCGTAAATTTTAGGGTGGCATGGATTGACCCCTTGAACTTTGAAAGTGTGGTTTTTGATAACCTAGAATATAAACAATTTGTAATTAAAGACATTTTGTATTTTTTATCAAAAAGTACAAAAATTTGTACTGTTCCAAGTGTACTTTTTGTACGGAATTGTACAAAAAAAAGATAGAAAAAAGGGGATGGGATGTCCTTATTTGCAAATTATTTATTGTTCAAGAAGTCAAAAACCACACTTTCAAAGTTTAGGGGTTAATCTACGCCACTCCTAAAGTTTAGGAGGTGTTTTTGTATTTTCTCCCTTATAAAATGAAAGGTCATCATATCCCCATTTTAAATTCCTAAGTTACTTTTCGTACCCTTATTTATATTTTATTTATTATAAAGTATTTCATAAATTCATAATAAATTAAGCTATTATTACTTAGTCCTTCATATTCTCCCACAAAATCTAATATATACAAACGCATATACATTTATATACACATCAAGTATGTGTATATGTTGTGTATGTTGGATCCTTAATCCAACGTTGGCTTTTTATGTGAAACAATTATGTGTTATGAGCTGTCACATTAAGTTAAGCTCAATTAAAAGTGATCAATAAGGTTTGGGTATTTGGGCTTTAATGTATCTAGTAGGCTATGGCCTTTTTATGTGTAGAGACCTAATTTTTATTTTTATGATGGGCTAAAATAGAAAGACAAAAATATAACATGGAGTTATCTCTATAAATTGTGGTTATGGTCTCTAGGTCACACTTATAATATTTTTCTAGTCTCTTATGAATCCTATCATCAGAGAGTGCAGAGAGAAAACTAAAGAGATCTCTCAAGAAAAACGTGTTGATCTAGAAGACCAACGACACTACTCTAAAGTCATTGATTGCTATGGATTCAGGTACACTTCCGCTTATTTTGTTTAATTCTTAATGAACAAACATGAACGATCTAGAAATTTATATGTGATGGTTTTCACAAAAGGTTAATATGGATCTAACAAGTGGTATCAGAGCATACATCTTTGATCATGAGGATTTTGGTTCAATTATTAAGAATAAAAAAAAATTTAAAGTAAATGATTTAGCGGCTCGCAAAATGAATTCAATATTTATGAAAGAAGAGGATTTCATGATTTATGCCAAAAATGTCCTATTGGAATTGATGGATTCAAAGTATATGAGGATAGTTCATCAATTCTTGTATGAGGAATATGTTTTCTTTTTCCCTTTTGAAATGGATTCAAATTCTAAAAATTGTTTTGTTTGTAGCTCTTATTTGTGCATGCTGGAATTATTTCCTTCGTCTTTATATATGCATACTGAGGAATAATAATCAAAATTGCTATAGATTCTATCCTTGTTGGTTAGTTGGATGAATTGACTCTCATATTCTTGTATTGTTTTAAAATCATCCATCTGTTATTTGTATATGAAATTGGTGTCGTAATTTTGAAACTTGTTGTCAATTATGGGAAAAAGGTAATTAATTATAAAATAAAAAAAGGACAGCAATTCTTTTGGATCATATTTGGATATTGGTTCTTAGACTCAATAAGTTTGACCAAAACTAAAGTTGATTAATTGTGATTTTGATCCAAAGTTTGAAAAAAATTAAATTTGAATATTGGTATATTTTTCTGTATTTTGAGATGAATTAATTGAAACAACATACCGCCAAAGTGGTCCCTCTTGTGGAAATTAATTTGTTTTAAAATATAAAAGGTAGTGTGCTTGCAACTTATATGAATATTTGATCGGCCCAAAGGAAGGTTAATGTTTAATAGAATTTCAAGTGTACCTATAGTAATAAATGGATGACGATTATTTAGTTTTACATGTGAATAATAAATCGGCCCAAAGGGAGGTTTGTCGTTTGATATATTTTTATTGTTAGTGTTTAATTACTACACCAAGGTACCACTTAGTAGTTAATATTTTGTCTAAAGATGAAATATCAATGGGTTGCCCGGTATCTTGAGATGGTGTTTACCTTTATTTGAATTTATTGTTATTATTATTGTTTTGAGACTTATGTGAGCTTATTTATTTGTTTGTTGTTCTCATTCAACTATGAATAATCCTACTAATAATATTGCTAACATCAATTCCATTCATATGCTTAATGGTACTACTTTCAAGTCAAGGAAAGAGAATCTCTTGATAGTACTTGAAGTCATGGATCTCAACCTTGCGTTAAGGATTGATTCTCCTTCACTTCTTACTGATAAGAGTACATCTGAGGATAAGAGGGAGATGGAAAAGTGGAAGAAATCAAACCACATGTGTAAGATGATCATGAAGAAGGCTATTCCAGAAGCATTCAGAGGCACAATATATGAAAAGATAACTAAGGCAAAGAGTTCCTTGATGAAATTAAAAAAAGGTTTGCCAAGAATGAAAAGGCAAAAACAAGTACACTCTTGGCAAACTTAATCTTAATGAAGTATAAAGGTAAGTGTAGTGTTAAGGAGTACATCATGGAGATGTCTTATCTTGCTTCCAAATTAAGAGCACTTAATCTAGACCTCACAGAGGACTTGCTAGTGCATTTGCTTTTGATACTTCTTCCAGTACAGTTTAGCTAGTTTAAGGTGAGCTATAATTATCAGAAAGAGGTTTGGTCTCTGAATGATCTACTCTAACACTGTGTTCAAGAAGAGGAAAGGCTGAAGTAAGATAAGATTGAGAGTGCTCACCTAGACTCGATCCCTAATAATAGGAATAAGGATAACAAAAGGAAAAGGGATAAAGAAGCTGCAAATACAACACCTCAGAAGAAACAACCAAAGAAGTTGGATGTACTAGATGGCAATGGTTGTCACTTCTATGGAGCTATAGGCCATTACAAGTAATGCACTAATTATGATGGTTGGCGTGTAAAGAAAGGTGTGCTTCTTGATTTTTTGTTTTTTGCTTTTTTGTTTTTGGTTAATTTAACTTCGGTACTTGTGCACACTTGGTGGATAGATTATGGTGCAAAAACTCACATCAGTGTGTCTATACAAGGTTGCCTCCATTGCTGAAAACCAAGTGATGGTGAAAGATACATGTATGTGGGCAATGGAAAGACAGTTCAAGTTGAAGCAATTAGAAAATTTATATTATATTAAAGACTAGATTTTGTTTGGATCTTGATGAAACATTTATTGCACCATCATTTAGATGGAATTTGATTTGCGTTTTTGCTTTGGAAAATTTGGTTACTCTTGTTCATTTAGAAATAAGAAATTTATTTTGTTTCATGATTCAAAAATAGTTGGATCCGGTTCTTTATCTTATTATGATAAGCTTTACTTGATTGACATTATTGCTTCATTTAATGAATCCCTACAAATAAGTACATGAGGTATAAAGAGAAAATTAACCAATGAGAATTCAACTATATTATGGCATAAGAGATTAGGTCATATCCCCCGATAGAGAATGGAGAGACTTATGTCAGATGAAATTTTAAACCCTTAAATTTTATAGATTTTGATGATTGTATTAACTATATAAAGGGGAAGCAAACTAATAAAAGAAGGCTTAGAGCCAACAAGACTTTAGACGTCTTAGAACTTATACATATAGATATTTATAGGTTGATCCCTATAGTTGCTTGGAATGGTCAACAATATTTTATAACATTCATAAACGATTTCTCGCGATATGGATATCTATATCTTATTCATGAAAGGTCATAGTCTTTGGACATGTTCAAAAATTATAAGGTTCAAGTTGAGAAGTAACCCAACAAAAGGACAAAAAATATCATATCTGATCATGGTGGTGAATATTGCGGCAAATATGATGGTTCATGTGAACAACATTCAGGAATTTTTGCTAACTTCCTAGAGGAATGTGGTATCGTCCCATAGTACACCATGCCGAGTTCACCCACTATGAATGTTTTTACTGAAAGACGAAATAAAACACTTAAGGGCATGGTGAGGACTATGATTTGTCACTCTACCTTACCAAAATCACTCCAGGGAGAAGCACTTAAGATTGCAACATATATCCTTAATAGGGTTCCAACTAAATCAAATAACAAAACCCCATATGAGCTTTGGATGAGTAAGAAGCCTAGTTTAAAGCATTTACATGTGTGGGGATGTCTAACTAAGGCACGACCTTATAAGCTTAATGAAAATAAATTGGACTCAAGAACTACATATTCCAAAAGATCGAGGGGTTACAAAGTTTATGATCCCACGACTAAATCCATATTTAAGTCGGGAAATGTTCAATTCTTTGAAGATGTCGAGTTTACAAGGGGAAGATATGCTTAGAGACATTGTCTTTGAAGAGGAATATGCTAATATTCCCATAAGTGTTATTGAATTTGGTCAAGATTCTATTCATGATCTTGTTCAAGACACAATAGACTAGACAATGGTGGAGATCCCGCTCAAGAGAATGTTCTAGAGGAACAAACTCTACCGCCTTAAGAACCTATGTTATTAAGCAGATCTACTAAACCAAGAAGAAGTGCAGTATTGGTATTTCTTCAAGAAGATGAGGTTGACATTGGAATGATGGAAGATGATCTGATCAACTTCCACAAAACCAAGGAAAGTTCTAACTCCCAAAAGTGGATTGATGTCATGAATGAAGAGATAAAGTCTATGAAGGACAATGACGTTTGGGATGTTGTCCCATTACTAGAAGGTACAAAGCCCATTGGTTGTAAATGGATATTTAAGACCAAGAGGGATTCGAAAGGTAATGTGGAGAGGTATAATGCTCGTCTTATTGCAAAGGGCTTTGCATTGAAAGAAGGCATCGACTATGAAGAGACTTTCTCATCGGTTTTTTTGAAAAATTCTTTTAGGATTATAACGGCGTTTGTAAGCCCCTAGATTTTTCAATAATATTAGTAAACCCTAAAATTAACCTAGTTCTATGTTTAGTCTAGTGAATCTAGATCCGGCAATCCCGTGTTCATAAACCCTAGAAAACAAAATTGAGATAATGATGGAATGTGGTTCGTAATAATATAGGAAAGCCTAAAAATATCAGATTTGAATTTTTCTAGTGTCCTTCGGATCCGATCGGGATCAGTTTTCGAAAACCGTGCCCTGGAGCACCAGATAGCAAAAATATTCCGACAATACCAATAAATTCGTAAAAATATAAGGTTTTCAAAAATATCGGTTTTAGAATTTTTCGGTAACTAAAAATATCAGATATAGCTTAATTACGCGTATTTTTGTTACTACCGGTATTTTAATTGTCTAGTCTACTATTTATAGTACTTTTCTACTATTCATTACTATTCACATATCTCTACTTTTTCTTATACTCTATTCTTACACTCTACCATACCTATACCTTACAATTTACCTTCCCCATACAACTTTAATCACATCATACCTTACACATTACTTCTTTTAATACAAAATAAACAAAACAAATCAATTTTCTCCCCCTCTACAAGTTAAACCGGCCCCCCTCTCTTCCACCATCTCATTTTATTTTTTTTCTATTTTTTTTAATTACATCTAATTTCCACTCCAAAAATCTATAAATACCCCATTCCTCTTCCATTCTTTCACACAACAAAAATTCATATTAAAACTCTCTCAAAATCACTCCGCAAAAACACTCTCCCAAAATCTCTCTCAAATTCTCTCTTTTCTTTAGAAAATCAAGTTTCACATAATACTACCACCCATCCCTTTCTTCTTCAAACTTTAGGTAAAATTTTCTCATATTCTCATCATGTTCATATAACTTAACATGAGTTTAGTGTATGTTTCTTAGACTCATTGAGTTAAAGAAGCAACAATTTATTCATGTTTTGTTTTTGTTCATGTTCTTATTTTCTTTATGTTACTATTATGTTGATATTGTTATTATTGTTTCTAGCCTAGCTTATATAAGTATTATGTATATTATGTATATATATTTATTTAGAGCATATAAGCTCACTTGTTATTTAATTGTTTATTTTCAAGTCTTGCAATTTATTTATTTACTTGTTTTATGCAAATATTAAGACTAGTCTTTCTAGTCTTAGACTTGTCCATATCAAGTCAAAACAATTTTATTTCCTTGCTTTTCTTTTCTTTTGAGGACTAGTCTATTCTTAGTCCCGGGACACCTTGATAAAGCTAAGGTTCCAATACTTGACTTTACTTTTATGCTCTTATTTATTTTATTTATGTTGTTTTTATACATATTCTCATTCATGCATGAATATGTTATTGTCTCAATCATAATAAAAATGAGTTTTCTTAAAATAAGAATAAGAACTCTTTTTAAATATAAATTTTGTCACATAAAAAGTTATTTTCCTTAAAGGTTTGAAATTTATCTTAAACAAATATTCTTCTAAAGTTAGATAAGCTAGCTCAAGTTTTAGTAATAATATGTGGTTTTCACCAAGAAATACATAAAGTAAAGTTATTATAAATTCTCTTTTCAAAGAAATAAGAAAGTTTCTTTAGACCTAAACAAAGAATTTCTTAAATTCAATTGTCAAAGTTTTCCATCAACACTAAAGTTTAAGATAAGTTTTTCAAAATTAACTTATAAGATGATCTCTTTTAAAAGTGGATTTGGAAAATTTAACTAAGAAAAGGAGTTAAAGAAGGAAATACTCACTTATGATAACTTAGGAAATTTTTCAAAAAAAATAAAATTCTTTTTAAGCCTTAAGCTTATCTCACTTTCAAGACATTTGTTTTACAAAACCATTGTTGAGACAATACCAAATTCATGCATATAGTTGAGATTATACGTATATGTGTATATATATATTCAAGGGATTTTTCAACCATACAATATATCTATATTTTTGTACAAAAACCCTTGAGTGAAGAAAGGTTTGAAAACTCTAGTTTTGAAGTTTGGAAAATTCGTATGAAATTTGTACGCTACTATTTTGAGACCTAAATAACTCCTTTTGATAAAAATAACCTTAGAAATAGATAGATCTTTTCGAGTAGGTATAAATCGGTCTATAATATGCGAAATTCCGAATTAAAATGAGCAAGTTATGGACATTTTAAGTTGGGATTTCCATTCCATACGATTTTTACGAATTCTTTAAGATAGAAGTATAGAATTTGAATAGATCTTGGATGAAATACTCATGTTGGGTATTTCTTTTGTTTAGGTGTCGAGGATCACGATCTTGTCTTCCCCGAGGATTACTTCGACTCCTAGAGCGCTATGGACGAGTGAGTTTCCTTTACGCTTATGTATTCGCCATATGCTTGTAAATAGAGCACTAGATGTAGAAAATATAAAATTGATATGCATGTGGATATTATGGGAATTATGTATGTGATTCATTGTGCAATCAATAAATGATAAGTATATCGACCCATTTGTGATTGATATAAATGTTTCCATGTATGTATTGTTATTTGCAAATATTGTTTGATCGCTTTAAATGATTTAATGCCATATTGAAATCCCCATATAATAGCTCATGCATATCACTTAGAATATTATTTTGAAATTTTGCTACTACTCCTCAGCGTGGCCGAAAGTAAGCTGCCTAGCTACATCTTGAGGTTAGATGTTCGGAGAATACGGCCTCAAGTGTAGCTGAGCCGGATCGATCGCTTAGCATGGAAGCTCGGGGACTAGTAGTCGGTTCGTTGGAACCCCAAGACGCCCACAAACTTTAAGGAGGTTATTCGGACCCAGTTCAAAGCATTCCTTAACCACCGATGGAGGGTAAATCCATCAAACATACGAAACCGGATAGTCGTATGTGATGTTTGAACATATGGTTGTTATATTCATATGCTTGATTAATAAACTTGTTTGATTGTGGTTATGAGTACTATTGCGTAAGGAATATCTCACTAAGCTAGTCATGCTTATACTCCTATAGACTTTTGATATTGCAGGATATCTTTTGCACCCGAGACCACCTTGATTGCCCGGGTAAATCCTTATTTTGAGAATCTTTTGGAGGAACTCTATTTTGAAGTTATAGATAGATTTCTTCTAAAATCTTCTAGCTCTAGTTATATTATATTTAGAACCATGTTATTATGATTTATCGGGGGAATGCCCTTTAGAAGCTGTAAGACTTTTATTTCAATGATATATATATTAAGTGTTATTTGCATGTTCCGCTGCAATGTCTTAAAATGCATTACTCCATCGTCTCTCTTTGTGTGAATGTACCCTTGTACCGATATGGAAGTTTTCGAGTGACTGAGGTAGTCATTCTTAAGTTTTAATATTGTGTACAGCGCTGTCACGATGGGTACCCGCTGGGGCGTGACAGCATTAGTGGCACATCTCAATCTTCTTGCGTTACATTAGATGGATGTAAAGACTGCCTTCCTAAATGGTGCCATTGATGAGACGATCTATATGGTATAACCAGAAAACTTTGTATCGGGAGATCCCAAGAAAATAGTTTGTAAACTTAAGAAGTCTATCTATGGACTTAAGTAAGCACCTCGACAATGGTATTTCAAATTTCATCAAGTGATCATCTCGTTTGATTTTAAGATGAATTTGGTTGATGATTGTATACACCATAAGTTATGTGGGAGCAAGCACATTTTTTTGGTCTTATATGTTGATGATATTTTGCTTGCCAACAACGATATGGGCTTATTGCACGAAACCACGAGATTTTAGCTAAGAATTTTGGGATGAAAGATCTTAGTGATGCCTCTTTGTGTTAGGAATACAAATACACCAAGATCGCTCTCAGGGTACTCTTGAATTACCATAAAATAGTTATATCGAAAAGGTACTCAAAAGGTATGGCATGCAAGATAGCAGACCAGTGATACCCCAGTGGCTAAGGGAGACAAATTTAGTCTTAGTCAATGCCTTAAGAATGATTTGAGGAAAAGAAATGCAAAAGATTCATTATACATCAATGATAAGGAGTTTAATGTATACTCAAGTTTATACGCATCCAGATATTGCGTACGTTATAGGAATGTTGGGCGGATACTTAAGTAATCTAAGACTAGACTATTGGAAAGCAGCCAAACGATCTTGCAGTACTTACAGAGAACAAAAGATTACACGCTCACTTATCGAAGTCAAATTAGATCGAGATCGTTGGTATATTGATTTCAATTTTTTTGGATACCAAGATAGCATGAAATCTACATTAGGCTACATTTACTTGCTAGTTGGAGGAGCTATCTCTTAGAAGAGTGTAAAATAATCTCTTGTTACCCCTTCTACTATGGAAGCAGAGTTTGTAGCATGTTATGAGGCATCCAATCATGGAATATAGTTGCGGAATTTTGTCACAGGGCTGTGTATTGTGGATACTATTAATAGACCACTTAAGTTATTTTGTGACAATAAGTCATCGATTTTATATTCCAATAACAACAGGAGCTCGACAAAGTCAAAGCATATAGACACCAAGTTCCTAATTGTAAAAGAAAGAGTTCAAAGTGGACAGCTATCTATAGACCATATAGGAACAAACTCTATGATGTGGATCTGCTTACTAAAGGAGTACAACCCAAAGTGTTTCATGAGCACACTGCTCATATGGGTGTTATTATGTCCTTAAGTGATGTTCAGTTTTAGTGGGAGTTTATTGTTTCAAATGCTTTTATGTCATAGACAAACCTTAATTAGTTGTTTTGATTTATTACGTTTTAAGGATATTTTCTGCATAAATAAAGTATTTTTATTTGCTTGCACTCTGATTTTGGTTTATGGTTTGATCTCACTAAGGTTTATGGTGGACTAGTACAAAATAGACATTTTAAGATCAAATTGCTTGGAATTTCCTTCCTACATATCCATATCATGATCTATGTCATTCAATTGTGTCGACATTATGACCATTCATGGGTTGAGTTATGATAAATGTAATGAATAATGCTTTGATCCTATGTTGATATAGCTGATGGATCGGATTGGTTATAAATACATTTTGGTCGCGATAACAAATTGGAGCTCATATGGTTGTTGTTTGGCAAAACATAATTATAAGGTTACACATATAGTCCAAGTGGAAGATTCTTGGATCCTTAATCTAGCGTTGGCCTTATATGTGAAATAATTATATGTTATGGGCTGCCATATTAAGTTAAGCTTAATTAAAAATGATCAATAAGGTTTGGGTATTTAGGCTTTAATGTATCTAATAGGATATGATACTTTTATGTTAGAAACTTCATGAGTAATTTCTATTTTTATGATAGACTAAGATAAATACCAAAAGTTAACATGGAGTTATCTCTATAAATAGCAGCTATGGCCCATGTCACATGTACCATATTTTTTTAATCTCTTATGAATCCCATCATTAGAAAGTGTAGAGAGAAAAGTAAAGGAAACTCTCAAGAAAAACATGTTGATCTGGAAGACCAACCGTACTGCTCTAAAATCATTGATTACTATAGATCTAAGTACGCTTCCACTTATTTTGTTTAATTCTTAATAAACGAACATGAACGATTTAGGGTTTTATATGTGATGGTTTTCACAAATAGTTAATCTAGATCTAACAGTGCAGTCCTTTATAGGCATTATCATTGGCATTCTTCGAAAATACAAAATTTATAAGAACATATCAATTTGTGCAATGCTACTATATTGGTTATATTCACATGATTTAATAGACGATTATTATAAAATAAAATACAAAATAATTTTACAATATTGATTATTATAGAAAGAAAAGCAAAAGGATGGATAGGTCATGAAAAATGTAGATATAAAAGCTAAAATAAAAATATAAAACAACAAACATAGATATATTCAAGGTTTTAGGAAGCAAGGTTATATAGGGTAAGCTATAGGATATAAACTTTAGTATCATGTATGTTACAAGATAGGGTATAGGTAAACCTTCATGTACCCGCTAACCTCAATAACATCTCTTCAATTTTTTTTCCTTTTTTATTTATTTTTTAATTCTCAACTTTATTTACTTTTCATTAATGAAAAATGTCAAAAATACCTAAACTATTTATGGAAATTTGATTTGATACCTAAATTTAAAATAGTCAATTTAATCCCAATCAAAATTTTGTGACTATTTTTACCACCTTATAATATCATTTGTTTTGTTTGTTGTTGTAGATTAAGCAATCTATCATTAACTTCTACATCAACAAAATTACAAACTACAAACAGTAGTAGGACCAAATTATATATTTTTGAAGTACTTATTTCATCCTGAAACTTTTTGCAAATATGTCATTCTAATACGATAATCACATTCATTGGCATTGTTCATATCAAACGTATTGAATTTTAAGATCTTAAAAAGTCTCGAAATCCAATTAAATAAGTAAATGATTTAAAACTTAATCATATAGAACTCCAGAAATTGAGAACCAGCATCGTATTTTTATTCGACTTTACATTACACGAGCATGCACCCACAAAATTTTCTGTATTTTTGCAATTTCATATACAATTGATTTCACTGCATCATATGATTATAACATAGCATCGTGATCACGATGGAATGAAGCCATTTTCAAAACGTTTTAAACTATGGGCTTGTGGGCTAGGTTGAGTTGTAAAACATGGACCGAGATATTAATGAGTGTGAGACCAAAATGCTTTGCTGGGCCGAAAGCCGTCGGCAAGTTCAAGAATCTCACTTTCAATTGTAATGGTTGCTTTTCATTTTTTTCCCCCTCCTTTCACGTAATATGATACACTTGACAATAATCAACGTAAAAAGTAAAATAAATGCATAACCTACTTTTATCGATATATTATGGTAATGAACAAAAAATGTTAATAAAATGAAATTTACGTCTGCATATTGTTGTGCGTATAAATGTTTACCTTTTTTTTTCAAAGGAAAAAAAAGTTGCACAATTTTGTTTCAATTGTTGTATATACATAATAATCTATATTAGGGGTAATGTGGCATTTGATATTTAAACTATTATCAAATTTTCAATTAACAACTTTACTTTCAAATCATCAATAGTTTACCACGTTAGACATTAACTCGATATTAAATTAACTATCTAATTGACTTTTCTAACCCATTAAAAATAATCATGTGCCAAAAGTAATTATTTAATAAAGAGATTCCACTAAATTATATGATTTGTTTGATTAATATGGAATATCATATGTACTAACCATATCTTACAAATTATTTTGACTATTTACATGTATCTTAAATTAAATATTTTCATTAAAATAATTATTTAGGATACATGATATCCATAATTAATTAAAAAAGGCCAATTACATAAATGGTTTTAGATGGGTTAACGTCGGTTGTATCACTAACTTTAAAAAGTTTAATTGAGTATTGAAAATAATAATGTCAAAATTCAAGTAAAATTGACAATCAACCAAGTTTTAGTGATACTATCCATCTATATCATTTAAGAGTGCAAATGGCATACTACTTAATGCATATATTGTGATTCTTGCACTTCACATGACCTTATAGGAGCGATGTAGGGTTAGTGGATGGAATAACTTGATAAGAGAAATACAAAGGAGGAGCGCATATTTTAAAATGGCCTCAAACGCTATGCGTGAGTTATATAATATGAGCCATACCATTTTTAAGGAAAAGCACAATTTTTTTTTTTAAACCTTGTATGATCTTTAAATAAGAATTCAAAAGCACAACACCTTTTTTTGAATTCTAAATTTACCTAAATAAGAGTGAGTCTTAAATGCCCATTAAGTTTTGGGCATCAACAATGTCCATCAATTGCATGGATAGTCAACGGTCAAGACAAACTTTTTTCTCAATAGATCTCTTCATGGGCTTCATTATATTCTATTCATAGAGTTTCTCTAAAAGCATGAGTTGCAAAGAAAGATGAAAGCAAATCATCTTGTCCAATAAACCTATTCCATCATTTCAAATCTGCTTAAATCCATGGTCCAATTCCTTAAGCCTATTACAAGCCTAAGTAATCAAGTCTAGGTTGTTACTAGACTCAAAAAAAACTTTATAAATTCATTTTAGCTATCTGCAAAGGAAATAGATATTTGACATAATGTTATCAAATAAAACTCTTTACTAAAAAACATCTAGTTAATGATAAAGTATAAATATCATCAAATTTCAAAGGGATGATATCATAAATAGTACCAAACTTTGATAAAATAATGCAATAGTATCTAAAACTTTGAAAATGTTCAATTTAGTACTTTAACCTTGTAATTGATTGATTTGCTACTTGAAAAATTTAAAATTGATCAATTTAATATATGAATAATTTGATGGAGGTACTATTAATTTGAATAAAAGTTCTTTATGCACTAAATTTGTAAATCTCAAAATTTAATATACTAAATTGATCAATTTCAAATTTCAAGTACTAATTGTATATTTTGTCAAAATTTAGGTACCATTTGTGACATTAATCCTAATTTAAATTGTGAAAGATCTATTTAATTTCATATTTCAATAAAAAAAATAAAATATTTTTTTCTCATAACCTAAATGTTTTAACCTTTTATTATAACCAAAAAGCTAATCCTTACTTTTGAGGGGGCTTTTTGCAGATTTGATTACATTTTCCCCCGTGCGAAAAAAGAAAAGTAAAAGTTTACTTCTGTATGGTTAAAATGACGATTCATGAAGTTATTGATGGTGGTATTGCAAATAAACATCATATTTTAGTTTTGAGCGAAGAAATAGTATTTTAGTAAGGGCAATGTTGGTAATTTTAGTACACCCCCTTTCCCGTGATTGCAACTTCTCCTAAATTAGTGCGTGCTTAAAATTTGAATTGCAAATTAAAAAAAAATCCCCAACTTGCATGTTAAACCACAATAGTTTTTTACAATACGTTGAACAAGAACATCCTAAAGCTAGCAATAAGAAAATTTTCATCTTATAAATAAACCAAAGAAACCTTAAAAATAAAAAAACTATTTCTTAAAAAAAAAATAATAATAATACTCATAAGCTTTTGGCATACCTTGATTCTGTTTGCAGCTTAAGTATCGTTAACACTTTTAAACATTTCTTACTGGTCCATGCAATTTGTTTATGCTACTATTAGTTAATGATATGTTGAAAAATTTCGGAAATTGACCAAGGTGTACATGAGAACCTTCTCGTATAGATTACTTATGCGTTAAATCTTTATACAAAGAACTTACTAAACAGCATAGAGCACGAATCCAGTTGAGACATCAAGGTACAGGGATAGGGAGTTTCTACGAACTAAACTCTACACTTGCCTCAATATAAATTTACTCACTCAATACCATTATGAATAGTTATCACAATGTATGGCATCTAATGTTATCGGCAGGATTGCACCTAGATCTAATAAAAAAAATTCAAGTAAAAGTTTGAATCAATACACTATTAAACCCTTTAAGAAGACCACATAGATTTAGACTAAATTAATATAAACTAGACACTATAATGTCAGAAACTAATGATTTTTTACGGTTTGTTACATGTCTATAATTAATATAACATGTTAAGGCTCAAAACCAGTTAAAATTCACATTTAACACTAATTATAACCATCAAAACACACTCATTATATTAACTTTAGGTCAACATTTACACATTAGACAACTCTACATATAACAATATGAGTAACCACTAACCTAAATATCATTAACACTAGATTGCTCGCAGAGTCCATCGAGCCAAACTAGCAATAAAAACAAATAGTTTGTGAAATACATTCCTTTTTTTTAGGGAAGAAGTTATTTTTGTATTTATGATTTTGAATTTAAGATTTTCAAATTTTTTATTTGTTGTGGTCAAATTTTTAATTTATTGTTTTTCTTTTTAGAGGAAGATTTTTTTCTTAATCAGGTTTCCTTTTTTGTTTCTTTTCTCTATATAGCTAGGGCCATATGTGTATATCTATGTGTACCTTGTAATTCATAAGTGGAGAAAAAAATATAGAAATCCATCTCATTCTCAAATATTTCTACATGATATCAGAGCTTGTAATTCTTTGAAGATCTACAACGTTCTCATGACAAAAATATGGCATGGTCTCCAACCAAACTTCTGATGTTATCTTCATTCCAAACAATAAAAGCAACTCCAACAGTCGACAAAGGAGAGGACGCCTTTGGAGTGATCACTGTAGAAACCCGTGACATCTCAGAGAAACTTGTTAGAAAATTCATAGTAAACCAGCAAATTGGAAGCCAACCTATTCCCATGATACTACGGAATCTAGTTCGTGCAATAAGAAACAACTTAAGGTTCTCCAACAACTCTTCTCAAAAGTCGGTTCTAACCCGAGAACAAATATATTAGCACAGAAAGGTAAACACTTAAATGCCCTTATAGTAAATAAAGGACAAATAAGACCATAGATTATTGATTCTAGGCATCAGATCATATGTCAAGAGATGTTAACATTTTTTTTAAGTATGGGCCATGTGATAAAAACTCAATTGTTCGTATAGCAGATGGATCTTTGTCTGAGGTGGCAGGAATTGGCTCAATTTTGGTTACAAAGGACCTTATTTTAAAATCTGTGCTTCGTGTCCCTAATTTATATTGCAATTTACTGTCAATGTAAAATGACTCAGACAATAATTATATTGTTAAATTCTATCACAACTTATGTGAATTTCATATATTTGGATTCTGGGAAGATCATTGGCAATGCTAAAGAGGACTCTGGACTCTATATTCTGAAGGGTGCTACTCTTCCAACAGGTCAAACCAAAATGCAAATTGTATTTCCTTTCATAGTCAGCCTAGTTCAAGTGTCAATAAAGATAGTGAAATAATGTTATGGCATGATCGTTTTGTTCATCCAATTTTTTTGTGTCTTGAAAAGTTATTTCCTTCCTTGTTCGATAATAAAAATTCAAAATCTTTGAGTTGTGAAATATGTCAACTTGCCAAATACACTTGAACTTCCTTTGCTAGGTTATCATATACACCTTCTCATCTTTTTGCCATGATCCATAGTGATGTTTGGGGTCCATGTAGGATAAAGAATATAACAAGGGCTAGGTGATTTGCATCTTTTGTAGATGATCACACAAGACTTACTTGGACTTTCCTAATGAAAGAAAATCAAAGGTTAACCAAAGCTTCCAAAATTTTCATACAATGATACAAACCCAATTTCAAACAAAAATCCAGGTCCTCAAAACTGACAATGCTAAAAATTATTTCAAATCTACCTTAGGTACCTACCTATTGAAAAAGGGTATTGTTCACTTAAGCTCTTGTGTTGATACACCCCAACAAAACATGATTGTAGAAAGGAAAAATATACACTTACTAAAGGTTGCACGTTGTCTTATGTTTGCAACTCATGTGCCAAAACATTGTTGGGGGGAAGCTATCCTTACAGCCACATATCTTATAAATAGAATACCTTCTAGAACTATAAACTTCCAAGTACCTTGGCAAGTCCTAAAACAGACCTTCCTAAGACTAAAATCATTTCCTCATTACCTACTAGGATATTTGGGTGCTCAATTTTTTGTTCACATTCATGGCTAACATTGTAGCAAATTAGATCCGAAAGTCCATAAAATGTATCTTTTTAGGGTACTCTTCACATCAAAAAGGGTATAAATGCTGCTCATCGATCACAAGGAACATGTACAATTCCATGGATGTAACATTCTTTGAATATCAATCCTTTTATTCTAAATCTGATATTCAGGGGGAGAATGTAAGAGAACATCAGATTTGGAACTTTGTTGATCCTTAACCCTATAATGGCATTGCAACCTTCTTTTCAATTTGAAACTATTGATCATGGCAATCTCCAAAGTCAAAGCAAATCATCACTTCACTAAAATTCACAACATGAATCCTCTTCCCACCAAAATTTAACTTTTGAAATTCAACAAACACCTTGACATATCAAAACCAATCTTCGATCTGAAAATCATGAAAACAACATCCAAATTCCCATTCAAAGTATGTTTCCACAGCTTGCAAGCAAGGATCTGAATATAGAGCACTCAGTTCCTCTTCAGTCTAGTTAGGAATTTGAATTCAATTCAATTTCTTCAAAAATTCACCCAAGTAATAATTCTTCTAACCCTAGTCCCATTGATCCTATGAAGATGATCTAGATTTCCTGATTGCACATCGAAAAGGAGTTAGAAGCTGCACTCAGCATCCAATCTCTAAATTTGTGTCATATGAAAGACTATCAAAGTCTTATCAGGCTTTTATCTCCACTCTTGACAATGTGTAGATCCCACGTTCCATTTAGGAAGCACTTAAACATCCATATTGGAGAAAAGCTGTGAATGAAGAAATCAATGCCTTAGAAAAACTAGCACTTGGATAATCTCAGACCTTCCTCGTGGAAAGAAACTAGTAAGCTGCAAGTGGATTTTTACAGTTAAACATAAAGCTAATGGGAGCATGGAGATTTAAGGTTTGCTTGGTTGCAAAGGAGTTCACTCAGTCTTATGGGATAGACTACCAAGAGACTTTTGCTCCGGTGGCTAAACTCACACAATTCGAGTACTTCTTTCTCTAGCAGCAAACCAAGACTGGCCTCTATACCAATTGGATGTTGGACGAAGAAGTGTACATGGAGATTCCTCCACGGTTAAGCAAACTGTCTGATAGCAATAAGGTGTGCAAACTTCAAAAATCTCTATATGGCCTAAAAGAATCCCCTTGTGCCTGGTTCGATAAATTTTACGAAGTCTTTAATTAGTAATGGATACACTAGTGCCAATCAGATCATACATTATCTGTGAAGTTTTCTGAAGACAAGAAAATTGCCATTCTCATTGTTTATGTAGATGACATCATTTTGACTGGAGATTACGAAGAAGAATTATTGAATTTAGAGAAGTATTTGGCTAGGGAATTTGAAATCAAGGACCTTGGTTTTTGAAATATTTTCTTGGAATGGAAGTGGCTAGGTCAAAGTAATAAATATTTATCTCTCAAATGAAATATATTCTAGATCTTCTAAAACAAACAGGCATGCTTAAGTGTAAACCTACTTGCGCACCCTTGGATCCAACTATGAAGATAAGGACAAAAGAAGGAAGTGATCTAGTGGACAGGTGGAGATGTCAAAGACTTGTTGGTTGCCTAATTTACCTTTCTCATACTCAGCTAGACATTGGTTCTTTTGTCAGTGTTGTTAGCTAATTCATGAATAGTCTAACATAAGAACACATGGAAGCCGTGTATAGGATTTTGATGTATCTCAGAATGACATCTGATAAAGGATTATTATTCAAAAAGAATTCCTGTAGAGAAGTTGAAGTTTTCTTAGATGCTGACTGGGTAGGAAATTTACTAGACAGACTTATAAAGAGAAGTAAGAAACAATCAGTGGTCTCAAGAAGTAGTGCAGAAGTAGAATTTCGAGTCCTCGCGCTAGGAATTTGTGAAGGTATGTAGATATAGAGATTACTTGATGAGTTGAGAGTAAACAAACTGAGGTCTACCAAGATATTATGTGATAATCAAGCTACCATAAGCATTGCTAAGAATCCTGTCTATCATGATAGGACAAAACACATCAAGATAAATTGTCACTTTATCACAAAGAAGATTGAGAATGAAGTTGTGTGGCTAATCTATGTTCTTATAAGGTCTCAGATTGCAGACATTCTTACAAAGCCTCTTCCAAGAATCAACTTTGAGGAGCTAAGCAGCAAGTTGGGAATGTTCAACATATACGACCCAACTTGAGGGGGAGTGTGGAAATATGTTCTTTAGTTTTTTAGGAAAGTCGTTTATTTTTGTATTTATGATTTTGAATATATAATTATGGTCAAATTTTTCATTTATTATTGTCAAAATTTTAATTTATTGTGTTGCCTTTTTTTAGGAAGATTTTCCTGTTAATTATGTTTCATTTTTTGTTTCTTTTCTTTATACAGCTAAGGCTATATGTGTCTATATGTGTGTACGTTGTAATTTATAAGTAAAGAGAAAAATATAGAAATTCATCTCATTCTTAAATATTTCTACAAAGTTCAACTAGCATCTATGGCCTATAATGACACACTAGTGCCCTTAAGTGACACCCTAATGTATGTACATATATTCAAAACATGGTCGCATACAATAGATTCCTTGTCTCCAAAAGATCAAAGTATCCTAACCATCTGCTAGGTAATCTTCTCCACTAGTGTTATCCCCATAGTCAACAAATATATTGTATTTAGAAAGATCAAACATAATAAGATTGTCACTTGAACTTGAAAAAGGAAAAAAAAAAGATAGAATAAGTTGGAGTCTAGTACGATACTATCACAAGCACAAACACATGAACAAACAATAATACATTCACGTGCAAGCATATATTAAATGTAACAAATAGTCAATTATCATCTTTAAGTTTAAGTCCATCAAACAATAGAGGAATAATCTAGTATCGGGTACTCTCCAACATCCATGAGTCCAAAACCTAGATCTACCTGCAATTATCTCCATGCATGACTCTACGCAGGAATAACGTCACACAAGAATCAATGGAGTATTACATCAATATCACAATACTCCCAATCTACTAACCATAGCTAGATACACACAATACACTAATATTGATAGCTGGATATTTAGGGTATGTCTCAATCGCCGTTTTGGTGTCGTCTTGGCATCGTTTTCAAACCAAAAAGATACTGAACAAATACTAAACTGATATAGATATGATACTGATAAAAAAACCAACAGTTTTACTTATAAACTGACAAACTGAACCAATACTAAATCGATATTGATCTGATACAGATAAAAATCTAACAATCTAAACAAGCCTTAAGCAATTTAAGAGCCTATCTTAACAAAGCACAGCAACAAATAAAGTAATGCATATACTTTGAAAGTCCATATGTCCTAAATATTAAAATCCTTTAACCTGAATTGCATAACAATTAAGTTATTATGAATCTCTTATACTTCCAACTAACCTATGGTCTACGCTTTTATGGTTCTTGTCATTTACCTCACTAGTATCTAGGTTTTAAGATCTTTTATTAAACTTTAATTCTAGAGGAAGAAGGTAAACAAATTTTAATTACTTTTAAGAATAGAAAAAGTTACAACACGCACGGACTAGTGTATGGTCGTGCAACTCATATTCAGATCATACATGTCATAGAGCAAAATTAAAAAATATTTATATATGTATTAGATATATTTTATAAAGCAAATAAAAATATAGTTAGATACATAACTAAGTCATTAAAAGCTCAGTTTTGCAACTAAAAGGTAATGTGTTCAAATCACATATTTGTCATCTTACTATTCAATATGCATTAAATTATTTTGACTAATACTTTTATTAGCAGTGTACCATGTTTATCACATCCATTATTAGTAAATATCATTAATTTATATGACTTTGTTTGATCACACTTTCTTTATAAATACTATTATGATGTAAATTATTAAATGATTGATTATTGAATAATTTATGTTCAAAATGATTTTTCTAGTATTATTAGTTAAATAAATGCTTATGAAAAATAAATTATATCATATTGATTTTTATGTTAATTTGTTGTTTTTATTCTACTTGCAATTTCTTATTGAAATGTGTTTTTTTTTAACCTTATGTTGAAAACAAAAATTATAAAAGTTGTATGCATTAATTTTTTTTCAATAAATCGATAGATTAATGTTATAATGAAAGGTGAAATAAATAAACATTTTACACATATATGATGCATTGATCACCTAACTACATGATTCTGTGTTTGTACCTACTTATAGTATTAAGTCATAACCCACTAGCATCCCTACCTATAGGTGGCAGACTATAATTTCTTAAGCTTATACCTACTTTCAAGCCTTCCTATTTGTTTTTTTCATTTTTCAATTTTATGCAATTATTTTTGTTAACTTTTGATAATATTACTTAATAATGATAATCTACTAGATTAATTACTTTAAATTTTAATATTATGTATTTAGTTAAAATTTATTTACCTTAAAAACACATGGTTGGCCATCCTAAGGAGAAGGGCTAGGGTTGTCTTAGGTTACTGGTAAACAATCACACACACACACACACCCACATATATTACATTAGTGGGTCATAATCCATTATAAGGCAACCATGTTAAAGTAGTGGGTAGTTATGCACCATCTAAAAATTTGAAAAACTAATGAAAATGATAAAAGTTGTTGACAATTTTTATTCTTCTTTCTTCATTTTTTCCCCACCCAATGGCAAGTTAACTTACCTTATGGTTGATGTCTACCCTTGCCCTTTTTTTTTTCCTAATTTGAATTAACCTTAATTTATATTTTATTTTTATTTTTTGCAATTATGATATTATTTCCATTAAACTAATAATAATTAATCAATTATAAGCTAACACATGTTCATGAGTATTATAATTTTCAAACTTTTTCTCCTCCTCCTCCTCCCCCCTCCTCTTGTTTTTATAATGATAATATTATTTTCATCAAAATAATAATTATTGATCGATAAAAAGCTGACACATATTGATGAGTATTACAAAATACATGTGTTACCTTTATCAAATTTGAAAACATAAGTTATATGTTTGCAAAAGTGCTTATGTGTTGGTGATCATGTAATCTTTCCAAAGAATTTTCAAACTTTATTAGTAATGGAAAAGAGAGAGGATGTTGTTAATTACAAGGTGTTATAAGTGGTGATCTACTGGTAGAGTGAAAGTGTCGGAACACAGTGGACCTACACACACAAAACTCGCTTAATGATATGTTAGGGGGTTATCCGACATGACCACTTTGATGCTAAAGCTAATAATGGAATCGAGAAATTGGATATACTATTTGGTAGAAGAATTAGTATATCCATACCTTATTTACTTATAGCCTTTGGTCACACCACCACTAAGGATCCATAGGATCTTGTTTCACGTAGGTTTAGGCCTGTAAAGAGGCAGATGTCCCCAAACCGGAGTTGGTCCTCGCATAAGATGGAGGTGGCTATGCCTGGAGTTGTTCCTTAGGGAGATGGGAGTAAAGCATGAAGACATGGTGCTTAATGCATGTGCCTGGCTGAGAAGCTGAGTCCTTGTTAGATCAAGGCCCTTACAGGACTTTGGTTAAAGGTCATAGCCC
The DNA here is from genome assembly GCA_024138025.1 of Combretum micranthum. Classification (NCBI taxonomy): domain Eukaryota; kingdom Viridiplantae; phylum Streptophyta; class Magnoliopsida; order Myrtales; family Combretaceae; genus Combretum; species Combretum micranthum. Next base: position 2,498,227 of record JAMXBD010000033.1, on the reverse strand, counting down.
TTATATAAAGGAATCTATTGGGCTGGCTTGGGGGGAGGGGGTGTATAAGAGGCCCTTTGGCTTAAGTGCTTAAGAGGCTTTTATGTGCCCCTGAACCCATAAGAAGGATGTTGGGCCTATGAGGTAAGTCAAATGTTTTCAATCAACACTCCCTCCCTCCCCTTAACTCTCACTGTGAATCAATAAGAATAATGGGGCACTCGAGGAACCAATAGCCGACCTGCTAGGCTAGCACAGGAAGCTTCAAAGTTGTCTCTAGCTATTTGACCTACATCCCTAGTAGATTCTATTTAATGAAGACCATTTGGAGTTCGCTTCAAAGTTTGATAAGCTCAAGAGGGTAGAACTCATGGAGCTCTCAAGGCCTTAGATGGATCCATTACTTTTTAGAATTAGGGAGTTACCCATAGTAGGAGTTACCCAAGGGGGTAAAAGGTCCCTTGTTAAAGGTTGCATGAGGCTTGGACTAAGTGTCTTCGAATGGAGTGAAATCTCAAGATTGTGTCCTCATGGTGAGATATACAAGGTTGTGGACCCAGTCAAGGAAACTCATTGGACAGGTTTTTTAATTTGAAAAATGGAGGCGTGTGCATGTCAGCACCTCTAACATTAACGGTGGGCGTGACGAAGTGATGTTTCTAATTCTTCGATGCTTGCATAATTTCCAAAAAATGTTTCCTTAGATGATAAATTGTTTGTTATATATAGCCTTCGGTGGCTAAATTTGACCATTTTCCCTTCTTCCATTAGTCTAGCTTTTTAAGGTCAAAAGAACTTTCACTCTTTTCTTTCTATTGCATAGCACAATGCTTAGCAAAGGAAAATTATAGATTGCAAAGAGGATCATGGCAAGCTACAACAAAAACTCAAGTAAGTCTACCGAACATTCCTCATTTTATGATTCTAGTAGCAATGAAGTAGGTAGGGTTATTAGGAGAAGTGGTTAGGCTATTTCCTCCTCTAGTATAGATGACTCGAATAAGGTAGGGATTTTGAGGAAAGTTTGTTGTTTAGCTATAGCCTTAGTAGTATGCTGAATGTTGGCAGTAGTGACAATGACTCTTTGTACTAAGGGAATAGTAGATTTAACCAAGAAGGTCTATAGGATAGTTTTGATAACTATCTTGAAGATAATGAGGATACGATGACGATGACCCCGCCCTTTATTGAGGTTGTTGTAGGTAAGGGATTCAATGGGGACAAGAGTGATGTCACTATGGTGGAGAGACTAACATCTAAAGAGAGGTTCATGTTGGGGTGCCCGAAAGGCATGGAGGGTTTTGATGTGTTCGAGATGGATAGAGTTTGCATCTTCAGCAAGAAGAGGTTTGCCTTTTATTTGAAACACTTTGAGTACAAGGCTGATGATGCCCTTCCTGAACTTTTAGAGGAAGGTGTTGGATTACTTCAAGTTAGTAACTAGTCAGATCTTGCCAAATTCCTAGAGATTGTTGATAGCCTTTGAGGTTTTGTGTAAGATTGGAGTTATAAGGCTCACTTTAATCTTGTTTAGGAAGTACTACACCCATAAGAATCATTATGATGGGTGGTAATACTTTACAAAGTAACTAAAGTCCTTGTATAAACTCTTTGACAAACTTGAGAGCTCGATTGGTCACTTTTAGACGAGTAAGTATTAAGTTATAAGTGTCAAGGAAAGGGCCTAGTATAAGTTTGATTTTTGTTTGTCTTGATGCATGCAAATTAAGAAAAGAGAGATGGGTGAAATGGATGCCCAAGATGCTGAGGCAGTAAAAAAAAAGTGCTTATATAGGGGAGCAGGGCAATAGGCCCTTACATACTGCTAAGGCAGTGAAGAACTACTTAAAGGACTTGCCGATTACTCACAATTAGAGGTATGGCCTCCTATCCTTAGGATGAATTTGGCCTTTTCTCACTTTCCTCTCCCTTTTTTGTTGAATCCAGTCTTGCCTAAAGGGAGGTGCTGTTCACCTGAGTATGTTGAGAAGTAGGTTATTCTTATAGGTTGATGCTCAATAAGGCACACTTCTCTATTCCTTGGAAAGCTTCTAAGGAAGGGTATTGCTGCACTAGTGGCCCAACATAGTGGAGATTTGAAGAAGAGCAAGGAGAGGTTGCTAGAAAGAAGGCCTTGCCAAAGAGGTTTGCTGTTGAGGCATAGACAAAAACCATTGTTGCTTGATATCTTTAGGGTGCTATAAAGTTTAGGCCCTCTACCAAGAAGCAAAAGGCCGAGGAGTCGTCGAGTCAGGTTGCCCAAAGGAAGGTTCCTACCAAACAAAGGGAGGCTCCTGTTGTTGAGATGCTAGTACAAGCTTAGGGTTAGGGAGTCATCGGCTCAGGTTGCTTAAGGTATAGAGTCTCACAAAAGTAGTGAACTCTAGGGTGCAACTATCTCTTCAAGTTAAGACCGTTAAGAGTACTATTAAGGTCCTTGAGGATAGTGAACCCCCCCTCCCTTGTTTACCTTTAGGCTAGCACATCAAATTTTAAGGCTAGCGTTCAAGGTCGATGTTTGGCTTTTAACCATGCAACCTTAGGTTCAGTTTCCATAGACAATGCTAATTGTTGTAGGCAGTGATCCACCATAAAGTGAAAGTGTTGGAGTACGTAAAATACGGTTAGTAATATACCAGGGGGTCATCTAACGTAACCACTCTAATGCTTAAGTCAACAATAGGTTTGAGAGAGTAGACACACTATTGAATGGTAAAAGAAGTAATGTAACCATACCTCTATTTATAGCCTTTGGTTATACCCCAGCTGGAGGCCCACAAGATGTTATTTCATGTAAGCTTGGGCCTAAAAAGAGATAAGTGGCCTTAGACACGAGATCTTATTTCATGAGTTGGCCATAAAGGTTTTATGTGCCCTCAACCCATAAGGAGTATATTAGGCTTCTAGGCTATGGTTAAATATTTTCTATCAACATAGGGAAAATATTAAATTTGATACTTGGATTTTGTATAAAATTGTAATTTGGTATCTGAACTTTTACTTAGTAGATAAGCCTATTTGGATAGTCTGATTTGGTTTCATTTTCAAACCAAACTAATACTCATATGATACCAATGAACAACTAACAATTTTTACTCATAAATTGACCAAACCAAACCGATATTGATATGATACTAATAAGTTATTGGTACAGATTCGGTATAGATAAAATCCAATAATCTAAACGTGGCCTTTTTTTGACGTGGAAGAAACAATCTATCAGTATTAGATAATTTTATGAGAAGCAGTAAAAAATTATTAATATATTGCATCTTCTAAGTCAACAAATAGAGCAAACGGTGTTAGATTATAATAAACATAGCAGTTAAAAGTTTAATTAGATATTAAATTTACCACTTTAAAGTTCAAATATCAAATTGAATTTTTATGTAAAGTTTATGTACCAAATTTGACAATTACATTTAATTATATAATATTTATTTCGATTGATAATATTATATTTATATATTTCATTGCTAGCTTTTTCTGGTAGATGCAAACACTTTTTTAAAACTTGTTTGCTAATAAATTGTTTATCAAGAAATAGATGCAGATAAAAAAAAGTTGGCAGTTCTCATGAAAAGACCAAATAGATAAAAAAATAGATGCAAATTAGATACATTTACACATATTATTTTGATACAAATAAAGATGCAGATAAAAAACAGATAATCCAAACTGACCCGAAATCAAATATAAGGATTAGATAGCATATTAATCTTCTTCTTCTTTTTTTTTTTTTAACAAGCAGCATTATAATCTCCACATTTTGATTTGTAAATCAATTTAGTGAATAGTATAATGTATATTAAAGTAAAGATAATCAAAATGAATCAACTTTACATAATCTATCCTTAAACTATTTTGACAATAAAATAAACATGAGTAAAAAATTATTAAATAGGAGGCAGAATATATAAAATCGACCTATTTTGTACTGATATGACATATGAATATTACTTATACATTTTTATTTATATTTACCACTTCTTTTACGGATATAATTTTATAATTCAGTTTGCACACCCCATATAACCTTGGCTATTATTGGATCGGAGCAAAACGTGATTAAATTAGGGCAAAATAATTTTTAGTTTATTAAATTGGTACACTTTAATTAAAATAAAAGCCCTAACAAAACCATAAACCCCGTCGTCCCCGCCCAATTCCTCGTCCTCTTCTTCTTCTCTCCAAGTTCCATTCTTTTCTCTATCCAGAGCAACCCGAACTCCTGCAGTAAGTAACCCTTCCTCCCTCCCTCATTCCCTCTGTTTGTGTGAAGTTTATCTATCTGAACTTATCTTTTTGATTTACTGCAGGCAGGTTTTACCGGTTTAAGTTAGTTAGGGTTTCGAAATTTCCTTGTATACGATTAAAATGGATATAGATTCTGGTTTAAAGAATTTGAATATTAACGCACAACAACAAGACACGTCAATGCAAATGGACGATACACAACATTCTTCCACTTCATCCACCGCAAAGGTATTTACTTTATCACTAACTGCTGTCAAATTTACGGCATTGGTTGTAATTATCTCGTTAGTCAATTGGGTTAATTTTCCTTTTGTCAGTTGGTTTTTCATTTGTGAAAAGTGCAGCTTTTATATAGCGGTTGTGTGCTGATTTGAGTTGCATATTTTAGTATAATTTTTTTTTTCAAAATATAGATATTTCCGTGGGTATTTAATTCAAAAGCTACTGATATAGTTGCTCCTTAGTAATGAAAAAAAAAATTAGTTAGTTATTTTTAACTGGGACAAAGTTTTTCTATCCCTGTTTGGTGTCCCCATTTGTGTATTCCTGAATTACATATTGCCATGTATAATTGAAATTCAATCGTGGGCATTGCTTTCTGCTCTTTCATTCATATATGTTATATATGTGATTGGGCGGGACAAGACATGGAAACCAACTGGGGAGATATAAGCTCTATACTCATAAGATTTATGGTGATACTGAAAAGTAGGAGCGGTGACTAGTATCTGCTATATTGGTAGAGGAATTGGTGGTGATGATTTGTTGTCAGTTGTTAATTTATGCATTATAAGTTAGTGAGAATAGTGTGCACTAGGTGTGGCAAAGCATCATCGCAGTAGGTGGGTCGAGTCTTATTCTCTAACCTTTGAAGAGGCTATTTGCACACCTTGAACCCATGAAAAGAGTGACTTAAACTGTCTCACCTGAAATAGAGCAACTTGTTGCGCTTAGGATAGATGAAAAATATCTCTATCAATTTGGAAGTGTGTGAATATTATCATTATTTTTTTTTAATTTTTCTATTATACATCTGTCATTTATTATAATTTGTGGGAAACTTATTCTATATTTTGTCAAGGATTTTATGACCTGTAGCTTGACTAAAATGAAGATGCTTTTTTGAATACAAGAAATAATTTCCTATTTAAGTGATACTGGGTTACCACCACCATTGTTTATTACCAAGTGTCACACTCTACCATCTCCTATGATTTAGCTGTGTTATTTTGTAGTTGTATTCATTACATAATTTTGCAATCATATCATGCTCCCATAACAATGTATAATTTGTAAATTCTGGGAATTGGATAACCTGATGATGACTTTGTGTTGTTTTTCCAATGTTTTCTCTTTGATAATGCATGGGCTTTATGCATGTGCTTTTTGGTTTTGCTAGAGACGTCCACATTATAAATAAATCCTTGCATCTTTTGATAGAGCTGTAATTGTTTCAAAGTCTCTATCTAGTCTTATGCCATTTTAAATAGCTTTGAATTTTCTTTTTGACTAGGTCATATGTCTGCTTAGGGAGGTATGTCGACCACTGAAAAAAGTGGAATAGGATTTAAATTGTTATTATTACTACTACTATTATTATTATTTTTAATTTTGGGACTGATTTAGAAAACGCATAAAGGACTGGAAATTTCAATGCACAAATCCCTTATATGGTTTCTTTGCTTGCGCAAGCATTTTTTACTGGGCACTTGTATGATATAGGATTTATTTAATAGCTCTAGTCATTGGTCTATTAACTATGATATCAGGTTGAATCCTAGCTTTTGATGTTTGTTATCTGTGTTTCCCTATGACGAATGGTTTCTTGGGATTGTTAGAATGCAACAATCTCATATGTTACAAGTATTTTGGGATGGAAACAGGCTTGTCTTTCATTCCTTCCTTACTGCAATTTGCTACAAGCAAATGGCTATTACAATCAATCCCACATCCCTATTTTCACTCATTGTCAGATAACTACTTTGTAGACTGACTCCAAGCACTACACATGATATAACTGCACCGACAGCCGGCACACATTCAACTACACACACTTATACTCGAAGTTAGAAGGAATGAGCCAACAGACGTTGGCACATAAGCACACATCACTAACACATCAGCTATAATGACACTTTGTCGCTTGTACTCCTTCATCGAGCACATGTAAACATTCTGAAAAGGAGTAATCTGTTGCCTAAAATCATGAGCTACTTTTAATTGCTTTTGAAGGATAAGGGAAAGGCAACAGAAAAGGAGGAGATTAGTGAATCAATGATGAAATTGAACATTGAGGAATCATCATCTGGGCAAGTAGGGAGTGCCTTCAAAAGAAAACCAGTGATTATTATTGTTATTGGGATGGCAGGTAATATGCGTGAGACCGGAAATTTGGGTGTAATAAGTTTAAATTGTTTTCTTTTATTTTTTTCATGAATGAGATCTTCATAAATGACATTTGAAATCGTGTAGGCAGTGGGAAAACAACATTTCTTCACAGGCTGGTTTGTCATACACAAGCTTCAAACATTCGAGGTTATGTGATTAACCTTGATCCTGCAGTAATGACACTCCCATATGGTGCAAACATTGATATCAGAGACACTGTTAAATACAAAGAAGTTATGAAGCAATTCAATCTTGGGCCCAATGGAGGAATTTTGACATCTCTTAACTTATTTGCTACAAAGTTTAATGAGGTAAAATCAATAAGATTATTGGTTGCACTTCTACACATTTTGTTAGAGTATCAACCAGTGTAATTGAACTTTATTCTTATCATGCAACCTTGAACCATTGATTCTAGAATTTTGTTAAACAAAATATTTCTATTGTTGCTTTTGCCCATTGCTTGCTTGCTGGATTACCTAAATTGAGACCTCCTATTTTTACATTGAAGTATTCTTTTCACATGTAGCAGTCCTTTAAAATCTTAACTAATTACCTAGTGCGCTGTATAAGTTTATATTTAGCATACTTCCCTGGGTTGATAATGGGATGTGGTAATTAGATATTATATTCCACATCTTTCTTACTTCTCATTCACTGACTTACCAAAAAAATTTAGCTCGCGTCCAATTGTGAGCCACAACTTCTCAATCAGTTGGCCTGTCCTCAACAATTTGAATTTTAATGCTTTAACAATAGCTTATGATCAGATTAAGTCTACTTGAAGAAATGCTTGATCTTTTCTTATATATGTTTCCTCTATGCTGTAGTTAAGGTCTTTACATCTTTGTTCTCATGAAATTTACACTTTTTTCCTCATGTAATCTATCTTTATGACCAAATTCCAGGTTATTTCAGTTATAGAGAGACGGGCAGATCAGCTGGACTATGTTCTTGTTGACACTCCAGGCCAAATTGAGATTTTCACTTGGTCTGCCTCGGGAGCAATAATTACTGAAGCATTTGCTTCCACTTTTCCCACAGTGATAGCTTATGTTGTTGACACCCCGCGATCTGAGAGCCCTGTTACTTTTATGAGCAACATGCTTTACGCTTGTAGCATCCTTTACAAGACCAGGTTGCCTATGGTTTTGGTATTCAATAAGATTGATGTGGCTCAACACCAATTTGCTTTGGAGGTAAAATTCCTTATGGAATTCCTTTTTGTAATTCGGGTGTCAAACTGACATGTTTTTGTTGCTAATGTTATATATCAACTTGCTGAAGATTTATTGTTACTTGACGAAGTTTTTACTGCTGTGCTTGAATGCTGCAGCTTCATGCATTGTCTTTCATTTATCTCATATATTTTATGTTTTTTCTATTATATTTCCCCCTCAAAAAAAAAAGAAAAAGATGTTTGAGAAACTATCTTATCTATATGTTTATTTTTGGATTATCTATTGTATTTGCAGTTTATTTGATGAAATTTCAAGGGGTGATTATTTTGGCAAAGGGACTTATTTAATATAACTGCAAAATAGAGCCCTAAGAATATGACTTTATGCTCTGCATCTTTCCTGGTTTCTTTTTAATTCCTGGAACTAGAGGACAAAAGGATACCCTCAAAATCGTAGAGAAATACTTGGTGGACAAGGGCGTCCAAGAGTGAAGATGATTAGAAACCTTTTCTTTCTTCCCTACCCCCCCCCCCCCTCTTCTTTGAGTGAAAAGACATGAGAAACTCACAAAGGAAAAATCCCAAAAGCATTGAGTTTCTTAAATTCAGTGACTTTGTTGTTCATGCAGTGGATGCAAGATTTTGAGGTGTTTCAGGCAGCATTGGATTCAGATCATTCATACACATCAACCCTAACCCGGAGCCTCTCTCTAGTGTTGGATGAGTTTTATAGGAACCTAAAGTCTGTTGGAGTTTCTGCAATTTCTGGCGCTGGAGTGGCCGATTTCTTCAAGTCTATTGAAGATAGTGCTGAGGAGTACATGGCTAATTACAAGTATATCTGTCATCATTAATTTATTTTGTTTTGTTTCCTTTTTTTTTTCTTTTTTTTTTTCCTTTTTTGAGCTTTTCAAAGCTTTTAGATTTTTGATTGAGCAAGTAAATGTGATTGTTATTTTTCAGGGCTGACCTTGATAAGAGGCTAGAGGAGAAGCAACGCTTGGAGGAAGATCGTCGAAGGGAGAACATGGATAAATTACGGAAGGATATGGAAAGGTCTGGGGGAGAAACTGTGGTCTTAAGCACTGGATTAAAGGACCAAGGGAGGAATACGGCAATGATGGATACAGAATACGAGGATGAAGAGGAAGAGGAAGATGAAGATGATTATGAGAGGTTCACAGAGGACGAAGATGAGGATGGTGGAATTGATGAAGATGATGAGGAAGTTGGTCGATTTTCATTCTAGTGCTGATAAAGAGTGGACTAGCCTGGGTTCCTTTACTTTGTGGGGGACCATAACGATGGCTTGTTCCAGGCTTTTGTAGATTTTCATTAGCTGTTGGCTGTATAAAATTTTAAGGTAACTAAACCATCTGCTGTGAATTTATTCAACATTGTCAAACCTGACATGGGGTTTTTAGTTGGTCCCTATCTTGTGATTCCTGACCTGGATCCTTCCAAAGCTATACATTAGTTTGATGAAACTCAGAAACGTGTAATTAAACTGTTGCTGCTACAGTTAGTAATCATGCTAATGTCTTCTATCTTGTCTAGTCATTTGACAAAGTCTGTTTGGATTGTTTGTTTCTCATCTGTATCTTTATTTATATTGAAACGATATATATAAATGGTTCTGATTTATATCTATTTTTTATCTATATTTGATTTTTTCATGAGAATTATTAACTGTTTTTATTGCTTGATAAATAATTTGTTAGAAAAAAAGTGTATATTTATCGGAAAAAGCCACATAGAAAAACCCCCCCAATAACTCATCAATTTCAGTTGAACTGTGTTTTTAATTTGACTTATGAATCAAGTGTGGGATCAAGTAACTACCGAGGGGTGCATTGTTTTTATTTTTTCAATGTTGATTGTCTAGAAAGAATTTCCTTTTTACTATGTTTGCATTGTTAATATTTGGAATAGCTTGTGAATTTTGGGGACATTATTTTGAATTTGGTTTTATTGATGACCAGTGACCCGCAGTTTCGCCTATATCAACTTCCGGCTTTTAGCTCATTTGATATGGGTCCCTCAAGATTAAACTACTAAATTAGATAATATACTTGGTTTTGCGTTTAAATTGCAAAATGAGTATAATATTGGATGAAATATTATGTTATTGGATATTTGGTTTTATGCTACTATAAGTCAAATGTATGATTTTAACTACAATTGCATTGTATGAAATTAGTAGAATCATGTAGAACTGGTAAAATCCTAAACTTACAGGAGTATACATTTAAACTCATTTTCTATTAAAGTAATATGTCTAAATAATTTTATATGAATTATATCCTGATAATGCCCAGAGATACCGTGTATTTTGCAAAAAATAAATGAGTCCAGTATGGACTACCGGGCTCTATAACCTTTTTACCGATTATCTAGGCCAGTCTGTGATGAAAGAATGCAACCATGGAAAAAGAAGCATGTCTATGTCTATATATGCTTTTGCTTTTTTATCTGTTGGGGTCCTCGTATGAAATTTTTAGCTTTGGCCTGAATGCTTTTTGTCTGTGTGCCCCTTGCCTCTTCAGAAAAGTATTTGAGTATGACAAATCCGCTCTGCTATGTCTAGTCACCGGGAGGAGTAGGACTATTCAAAAATCCTGCAGTGGTTTTATAGAAAAAAAAGTTTTATTTTTAAGACAATGTGTCACCTATGGGTCCCTTACTTGTATAGGACTAATAAGACCACTTTTATCAATGTTACTTGCACCAAAACCAAGATGAAGAAACGGTGCTTAACCAATGAAGTGCGACCCTTCTTTAAGCACCGATGCTTAGGCAAGGAATGATAGTTAGCACTGTTTTTATTTCTTTCTCTCTTATAGAAAAATATATAGATCTTTCTAAAAACTTTTGAAAAATATTAAAGAATTTTGTTGAAGTAATTTACAGATAAAGTAGATGGTTGTCTAAAAAAAGAGTTGCTTAAAATACCGAGGTAGCATTCTAAGTAACTCCTTAAGTAACTTACGGATAAAGTTGCTCTAAAAGTTAAAACCTAATCATATCATTCTTCTTATAATAATTTCATCATTAGTCATATACAAAACTTGATTAATGAAATAAGGGGTCCATGCTACTCAAAATACTCGAATGAATCAAAGAATTGGACAAGTATTAAATCATTCCTGTAGAATGAGAACTAATAAATGGTTTTAGGGCAATCAAACATAATTTACCAATGTTTATAATTTTGAATCTGTAGATGATAGATAACAATTCATCATCTTAAAGAGGCAACCATGCCGACGGGTTACTTAGGACTTTACAAAAATTTTATCTATTATTTTTGTGGAGCTCTATGTTTTCAGCATCACTCGGTGGGGTAAAAAAAAAAACATATGAAATCATGATATACTTTCTGCACTGGTAGTTAATCATGCGATGTTAAAAAATTTTGGAACTTGACCTTCAAAATTAAGGTTATAAACCTTGATTAGGGAAACCAAAAAATCATAGGATTTCGGTCAAGTGTTCCCCCATGTATCAAATCCTTTCATAACCGGAATCGGAATTCAGAGCACTATATAAATACTATACAAAAGAGGCAAAGCAAAAGCAAGAAAAGAACAACAAACTCACTAAAGAAAAAGAGAGAAACCCACATTATTCCCATCTTCTCTCTCTCTTCCTTTACTAACTAGACCATACTTTCACCACCATCCTATAATTCCATTCCATCACTCTCTCTCCATGGCTGCTCCTACTTCATCAACTCCTACTAAACTAGTTTTCTCGCTCCTCTTATTCTTAATAACATCGAACACAATCCATGTAGAAGGAAATAGCACATGGTGTGTAGCAAGAAGTGATGCAAGCCAACAAGCTTTGCAGAGTGCCTTGGACTATGCATGTGGTCTGGTGCTGATTGTTCACCTATAGGCTCAAATGGACTTTGTTACCTTCCAAACACAATTCAGCAGCATGCGTCGTATGCTTTTGATAGTTATTATCAGCGTAAGGGCATGGCTCCTGGAAGCTGTGACTTTGGTGGTACCGCCACTGTGGCTGCCTCTGATCCAAGTGAGTATGTGTGTGTGTGTCTATTTGTTTCTTTCTTTTCTTTTTCTTTTTTTTTTTCCCATTCGTTGAAGAATATATATATATATATATATATATATATATAATTGCAAATACATTCCAAAGCTATTCATCAAGTATGAATAGATTCTTTACAATCAAAATATCCATGTGCTCTCTATCTTATTCTTCTTCTCTTTTTTTTTTGGCCCATGCTCTCTATCTTATTCTTCACCATAAAAAAATTTAACTATAATTGCAAATACATTCCAAAGCTACTTATCAAATCCCACCAAAATTAATTATCTCAAAATTAAAATAAATATAACTATTAATATATTTAATATTTTATTGGAATAATTATAATTGGATACGAATCAAGTTGTAACATCATATAAAACCTATGATTTGATTTTAGATGGCAGTTTTATAGTATATGTAAAAAAATGGTGATACTTTGGAAATATCCATGCCTAATATTGGGATGTATTTGCAATTTTTCAGATGACTCTTGTACGTTCTTTTGACTTGCCTAAAACAAAGCAATTCATATGAACTTGATTAGAAGAAACACTTTAAATTTATTTATTTTATTAAAGTGTTAATGTATGGGTGTTTATTTTATTTTATTTTTTTATGCTTTTGCAGGTTATGGTTCTTGTGTCTATCCATCATCTTTGAGGTACATGCACCTTTCCCACCTTATTAGTATGATTTTAAAATGATTTGTTTGGTTATTAGTCATGCAATATTTATTTGTTAAGCGTGTTAATTTTGATAAATATTTGTTATCCTGGATTCCATCTGATCTGTGTTTGGTGTACCCATTTACATTCAAGTATTTAGATAATAAAATAATTCATATTTTTTATTGTTTATTACATCAAATTAACTGTGCATTAGAATATATTGAAAATAGAAAGTCTGAAACAATAAATATTTATCTGTGACAATACTATATTATATACTTGGACATTATTAATTGAAGAAAATAAGCATAAAACTCTTCAACCATAAAAAAATTATTAAAATAAAGACGAGTGAATTTTTAAACACAAAAAAACATCTTTGCCTTTAATGGTGTTTATAAGTATAGAATTCTATACAATATAATTCAAAAGGAGTAAGGTAAGATATTATATCATGTATCATACTCTATATGTATAGATTTTGAAAACCTAGCATCAAAGTCTATCATAAAATCCAATCAACCATACAGAATCTAATACCAAAAATAGATTTCGAAAACCTAGCATCAAAGTAAATTCTTTAACATATGCCATCAATCATAAAATCTAACCAACCATAAAGAATCTTACACAAATAATAGATTTCGAAAACCTAGCATCAAAGTAAATTCTTTAACATATGCCATCTATCATAAAATCTAACCAACCATACAAAATTTTATACAAATCGGGGGCCAATCGGCTCCATCAAACACCTTTAGGGCATGCCATATTTAATTCATTTGTAACCACTTTGTGATTCAACCCTCTATTATTTACAAGCTATTTATACTAGGGTAGATATTATATTCGATACTTAAATTTTATTTTGTATAATTAATAACCTAAAATTTAAAGAGTTAATTTGTTACTTAAAAATTTTTTAGTCCATATATAGTAGCTAGATTAAGTAGTTAATTACAAAAATGAGTTAAAACTGAGGTGTTTAATTGTAAAAATAAGTAATATTTAAGTACTGGATTGATATATTTAAATTTTAGGTAGTTATTGCAAAAACAAACAAAGTTTATGTATAAAAAATGACGATTACCTTATATATATCTATATATATATATATAATATGTAGGGAAATGTATATTTTGCCTTTAATGTTTTCCTATTTTTTCATGTGAGTCCTCGACATTTTTCCCCCTTCTATTTGAGCCTTAATGGTTTTAAAATCGTGTAATAATAGAACTTTCATAAATGCGTAAAATATTCCGTCTATCTTGGACATATATTAGCTCTTTTTTCTTACTTTTATTTTTTTTTTTGAATTTTTATTAGTATATATAATATATTTTTTTTTTGGACTTATAATATTATGTTATTAAATATACTAAAATATTGTTTTTATTTTATAGCAAAAGAATTATGTTTAATATTACCATTTTGTTAAATTAGTTATTGTGGACCTACTTGAGGTTAATAGGCATATTATGTATGCACTAGGCAACTTAAGAGATTCAAAGATTTTTTTTTTTGAAGTTCTAAAATGTTTAAAACTCAAATAAAAGAAAGAAAGAAAAGTAGATAGATGTATAGAATATATATATATATAATATATATGTATGTATGTATGTATTAATCAAATAAAGCGCCATAAATTCATCTGAGATCTCTCCATACACTCCACGCATCTGGAAGGTAGAAGCCGTTGGTAAAAAAGTTCAAAGTACACACTAAAGCCATCCAAAATAACAAAAGATGTTCCCCCATATACTTTGGGAATAAAATGTTAAACAAATCGTTATGATTTGTAAAGCTATAATCTGTATGTTCCCCCATATACTTTGTGTCACTTCACGCCATTAGATTACCCATAACATAAAACGCAGAGTAATAATCAAATAAGCACCGACAAGGTGACAAACAATCTTAGGAAGAGATATGGAAATTTAGGATGCAAGGACTGAGGGTTATAGTATATGCGTGGAGGAGAAGTTATGCACCTAGACATGTATTAGATGGGCTGAAGTAATTAACAATGTTGCCAGATTCTGTTTAGGTCTTGACCAGGATATATTAGAGGGTAAAAAGTCGATAAGTAAAATCGGATTAAACCAGAGATTAAATCGTAGTAAAATCGGTCAATTTCTAAAGAGGAATCGGGTTTAACTTATGTGTAATAATATTAGTAATTAGAAAAATAAGATAAAAAGAGAGAAGTATCAACAGCGAAAAACAAATCTTGGTAAGTCTTGACTATTGATAAATCAAAATGATTCATTCTTATAACGATGATTTAGCTTAAATCAACAGAGAAGTGTCAATTTTTTTTATCTATATCTATTTTTTAATAAAAAATTTATTAGAATTTTTTTTAAAAAATATATGTTTCTGTCTTAAAAAACTAAACAAACAAGCCTTTAAAGTTTTAATATCAAGTTCTAAAACTTTTTCAATTTCAATAATCAGGTCATAATTTCTGTTGGATTTTGCAAGTGGGTTGGAGAACTTTTAGTTTCAACTACATCAAATCCTAAAATTTTTGTCTTTAGTTATTTATTTTTTTAAATCATACAATCAAGTCATAAAATTTAGAGAAGGAAAATTCCAAAATATAAGCGTCAAGGAAAATGTTGCAATGCTGAAATGAAAAGTTTAATGGAACTCAATTTCTAAAGATGTAAAAAATTTTAATGGTTTTATCCTATAAATATTTTATAGATTAACTAATAAATAGGAAAAATATTTATTCTCTAGGTTTTGATCGCTTTTCTATTGGGTTTTTGACTCCGTTCTTACGTTGTCTTGGATATCAGTTTGCTATAGAAAATTGTCAAATAAGATTGCAACCCTATGTAGAGGTTGGCACGGTTCAGGTTGGTTCTGGTTTCACACAAAACGTGAACCAGTTTTTTTTTAAATTAATCGAAAAATGAAAAAAAAAAACCCTAAAATCAACAAAAGCAATTACAACTTATTTATACCTAAAATAAACATTTAAAATTTTTTCAAATAAAATATAATAGTTATAAATAATAAACACAATTACGGAACACATAGTAGTTGATTAACATACAGGCAAACGATGACAAGTAAATTTCATTGCGTTAGACATTACATATTACCTCCACAACAACATGAACACACTAACTACTACAACAAAAAATAACTAACTAGAATCACACAGTTCATTGACCCTTGCAACACCAACACCCATGGTAGAATAATATCAATCGATTAAATGTAAACTCAATACTCATTGGCATAGACTAGTCCCCGGAGAGGACGCAGCTGTGCTTCCTGCAGATGAGTTGAAGTCACTGAAATATTCGTCTTCCTCATTTGAGTAGTCCTTCAAGTCTTGTTGCCATCGTTCTGCACTAGTCCAATCATGGTTGCAAGCTAGTACCTCAACCGTCGTGGGACCATACCGGGACCTATGCTCATCTAGCTGCTGTCCAGCAATGCTGAATGCTTGCTCAACTACCATAGTTGAAGCACGTGTGGCCAATACTTGTCAACGATTCGAGATAGTATAGAAACATCTCCTAGTGATGTTTCCACCAGTCTAGGATGTCAAAGTTGTATGCATCCACCATGTCACCAAACTCGAATGCGTGTTCAAGTACTTGTCAATCTCCGAGTCTGATCCACTGCCGCCTATGCCATGGTGCTTTTTGAACTACCGATGCTAGAGCACCACTCCGGGCTTCTCCACAATGGTTGATATGGGGGCATTACTTGGGTTGCTGGATTGATGGGTATTTGTCCACCATATGTGCTACTAAATTGAGAATATAAGCTCAACAACACATTACTTGTCTCTTTTACGACATTATTAGCATAAATTGCATAAATGTCTTGAGTGTCTGACTTGTCCACATGTTTGTAATAGTAATCCAGGACTTCATGAAGTCCCTCAACTTTGTTGCGTGGGTTCAACAACCATGCCACATTGTATATCATAGGAATTTTTCTATAATACTTCAACCACTTGTGAGTCATATCGTTAACACACATTTACAAAATTGGATCAGATCTTACCTGTTGGAGTGTCTGATGATGTTGCAGGCCTCCAGTAAAAAGAGATGGACACTGGGATTGTACACACGGGAGAAAACATTTGTGCAGTCATGGAAAACCTTCAACAGTTGCGACAAGTTGCTATAGATGTTCCATTCATTGGGATGCAATGGTATGTTTGGTACATGTGTAATGATGAAGCTACATAGCAACTCCTTACATGGTACCGTACTAGCTAGAAGCTTTACGTTGAATTCCATCGGTGTTGCACATCCTTTTTCGAATTTTCTTGGCTCTTGGCCTGCACCATACCATTTCCGCCATTTTTTGTTAATAGATGGATGGTCGGTAATGTAGTCAACCATAGCTTTTATGGGAGACGTACGGATTTTTAAAGAATCGATTCCATCCTTCATACATAAATTTAAGATGTGACATGTACATCTTATATGAAAAAAGGTTTCCCAAAGCGTTGGTTAGCATAACGACTTAAGGTTAGAAATACTTGTTGTATTTGCTACAGCATTGTCGAATCCTACTGAAAATTTTTTTTGTGTCAACCCGTGCTCACAAAAATTGTCCGTATGTTGCATATATGTTTTGTGCTATATGGGATCCATCCATTTTTCGTAATGCAATCAATCTCTTTTGCATTACCCAATGTCTATCAATCCAATGAGATGTAATCCCTATATATGAACTTGCACCCCATCTATTAGTCCAAATGTAGAAACAGATGGACACACATGTACCGAGATAAGCAAAAATTGCTTGAAGCTGTCCCTTACCCTTACGGTACATTTTTAGACAATGTCGTTTCATTATCATAGCACTCCATTTAGGTGCTTGTGGCTACAGAGTTTCTTGGTGGCAATAGACAAAATCTGCATTTTTGCTTGCATTAAAACTCAAATGCAACCCACTTATCATTTGCACCATAGCATCGCGATACTATTCTTCATTGAAATGCCACAACCTTGCTTCTTTCTTGGAACCTGATCGTGATATTTGTTGTTGTGATGAATCCAAACCATACTCACTAGGATGCTTTGACTTGAGATGTTTAGAAAGACTACCATATCCGTTTCCCTTGGAAAAGGCATATTTTGCGTTACAATAATTGCAATGCGTTCTAATCTTCCCATCTGGCCCTTCGACCTTCCTAAAATGTTTAGTGAACATATTAAACTTATATGATCGATGTGGCTTTGTGGATGTGTTTGCCTCGATGGAGGGGTGTATTTCTTCACCCAAACCGCCATAATCATCGGCTTCATGTTGTGGTAGTTGTTCCATTTTTGGATCTTGAGAGTCATTATCATCATCTTTATTGATGGTAAACCGGATTAACTATCTCGACACCTGGTGGAACCGGATGGAATTGGTCAGGTGTGAAATTAAAGTCGGACACCGAGGCTCATTAAAGTCATAACAGTCAGCATCCTCATCTATATTGATAGTAGGCTCTTGCTGGCACTCAGGTAGCTTCACCTTTAATTTGTCTTTCATTGCAGATTTTTTTGATGAACCAAAAAAAAAAAGCCATTGATTTTTTCAACAACGAGGTAGATTTGTGGGGTGGTATTATAAGATTGAAAATTTAAAGATCAAACACGATAAATAAGTGTTACTGAGTAACCCTCTCGTACAAGATAGTCTACAAAATAACAAGCAATATCAAACACAGAATGTCTGATATATTTTAAACACGGGAATGGTTAATATTTTAGAAAAACTCAATCTGTGAAGGTGGTTACAAGCTTTTGAAAGTTTGATAGTTTTTTGAATCAAACTTGTATATTTATAGAGCTCATTACATGCGTAAAAAATCGCAAAACAAGTTGTCTGATACCTCACAGTCCAACAATTTACAAAAACAGTGCAATGAAGTTCTCCGATTCGATTACTTTTCCAATTTGCAAAACAGTGCATAGATATTCCCCAGCTGTTCATGATTTTTCAACCCCCAAATTTTGGTGGTTTTCTTGTTTTCCTTCTTTTTTTTGAATAGAATCCTGCACGGTGCAAGGTCCCCCCTTCTCAATTTGCAAATTCAAGGTTGCTGATAATCTTGATTTTTTTTTTTTTTTTAAATAGCAATTGCTATTAGACTGTAGGGGTAGAGCCCCCCCAAAGAATTCTTCCATGTTCTTTTTTTTAATTGAACCGGGTCCAAACCACCGGTTTCGGATCTAGAATAGCGATTCCTAATCCATTGAACCGTCAGTTCTCTGTGGACGAACCGCTAGATCCGTCAATTCCGATGGGTTCTCGACGGTTTATAACGTCTCCAACGAGGTGGTTCTTGAATACGAAACCATCGAGACGGTTTGGAGCGATTCGCAGTTCAGAACCGTACCATTGTTACCAGTGTCAAAGCCAATGAATTCCTCTGGGACCTTATTACTTTTTCTTCTTTACAATCTAGTAGTTTAAGGTTAGGGGACATGTGGGCCAGTTGATATCTGTGTTATTTTAATTATTTTGTTCCCTGCTTCAAAACCATAAATTCTGTCAAAAGCCTGCTGGGGTACTTGTGCTGTCCAAATTTTCGTGCTTTTTTAACCTAGGAAATCTTCAAGTTCTTTGTCGTTCTTTTGGCTGTGCTTTGTTGTATGTTTAGACGCATGTTTCAAAGCAATCTAAGATAGATCCCATCTAGGGTATCGAGGCACCAGTTAAGTTAAAAGAAGTTAAAAAAAAAAAAAAAATCATATTCCCATCTAACGTAAAAACAAGTGTATTGTGATAATGATTTGGCAATATCTGCCAAAACAATCGTTGAAATATATAATGGTACAAACAAGTCGAATCGAGATAGAAAAGTACTGATCATGAATTTGAGTTGGATTCAAAATTTCAAAACTCGAATTCGATCGAATTTAAGATCTTAAATCAAGTCTGGCTTAAAGTAGCATTATATAATTTGAAGCTCAACTAAATTAAACTCCTTTAAGCTCGATTTATCAATAGATACTTTTAATTCTAATTAAAATGATATTAATACCTAAACTTTGATTTGAATATAATTTATATTTATACTTGACTCAAGCTCGAAACTCAATAGAGCTCGATCAAGTTCATGAGCTAAATATATAAAGTTCAAAGTTGGCCCAATAAATCATTGTACTAGCTCGAGTTAAGCACGACTCGATTATTCTCGAATAAATCTCAAATAAACATCAATTATGAATCGGCTTTTTTTTGTACTCTTGAGAATAACAATCTGATTCAAGCAACGAAATAAAATAATAATTGCAAAAATCTTATAACAACTCTAAATTCATTTGTCCATAATAGTTATTTCATAACATTATCATTTATTAAGTTAAATCAACATGAAATTAGCATATGTTGGAATGATCTTTTAGAAAACTTAATCTTGAAGATATGTCAGGCTTTAGGTATGATTATTATCATGCAGATTGTTCACTTCGATCTTACTGTCGATATTGAACAAGTATTTTGCGTTTAATTGCTGCAGTGCTGCTGGGGGCCCAGCAACACCTACACCATCAACGCAAGTACCAACCACAACTCCATCAACGCCAATGACAACCATACCTAATGTGCCAACGACACCGATAATGGTGCCTCCGGCAGGCTACGCGGGCAATGTAGGTGGAGAGCCATACTCCAATGAGTCGACTCTCTCACAACCATCTTTGTTATGTGTATTTATAATTTCAATTATCCATTTTTTAGCTCTGATTTGCTAGGAAAATGGGACATTGATTATTTTGGGTTCCGTTACGGGCCGGTGGCACAGATTTAACACAGAAGGCAGGCTTCAGTTTTGGTAGAAGTATTGGATCCTTCTTCATAGAGCAGCAATTTACGACGAGTATGACATTAGTTCTTCGTCTTGTTTGTCAAATCTAAAGGAGAAACACAGAAGACCTAATGATTTAGGACATTACAGAAAAAAATGTGTTTTATGGAAGTGGAAAAGAAATAGCGGAAAACCGGCTTTGATAGACCGGTTCAAATATAAGTACTTTCTATATGGTGTTCGTACCTTATCCTGATTCACTCCATGAAAATTACCAGATTTGACCAACTGAAACGTTGGGGCCATTACCACCTACATCACCAACCCTCTGTGAACTCACAGCTCGGCTGTTGCCTAAAGCATAAGCTAATGAACGACCATGATCATCAAAAACCCTTTAAGTGAAACAATTGAAAAAGTTAAAAATAGGGCACAAAACCGTGGGACAATTATGAAACTTATCGCTTAACAATTAACAAATAATCTTCATAATTTTGCAAAACTCGAGACCTTAGCTACGATATAAATATCCAAATTACAACACACACGAGACAGAATAACAGAAAGTGCCCCACCAAAACGTTACTTCAGATGTCCCCTGCCTGCCAACGAATGGTTGAATAAGTAAGGTGTGCTGTAATTAAATCAAAACTAAACACCGAGATAAGCACTTGTGCATAGAATAAAAAGTAAAAAGAGAACTAGAAATAAATCCAGTATGTGAATTTGCAGAGCTTAAAGGAACCTATGAAATTAACGATAATATGCCATGTGTCTGGATGACATAAAAGGAGAAGCCCCAAAAGCAGAAGACTTTTGGACTTGAGCAGGGGCATTTATGTGTTTCTTTTTCTCACATTTTGTCTCAGACCGCAACCAAGATTCAACAACGGAATGAAGATTAGCAGAATTCTTCAGTTCATCCATCTCTGCTAGCCTCTCAGACCTTTTCAACTGACCATCTTGGATGTATACAAGATGGGTTGCCCAAGTCTCCAGCCCATCAAAAATGTGTGTAGCATATATAATTGCTGCCCCTCTCTATAATAGCACCATTTGTAAGTGAAAATAGGATAAAAAGCAATTCTCAATGAGATCACAAGCAATATGACTTTGTATTCATCAGAATACAAAAACTAAGCATTATTTGTCATGACTAATTAAGAGAACGAAGATTCTTCATGTGAAAACACTTTAAATGTAACAATCAGGGACACATATTTATCCAAGTATCCAACAAACCCTGCCTTGATAGAAAGGATTTTTTAGAGACCAGTAAGAAGATGTACAGATCTGAAAAAATAATTTTAACACCTTTTCATGGTCATAAACAGTATACACATACCAGTGTGCTAATGGATATTATAGATATAGATATTAACATACATTGCCTTAGTGAGAGGGAGGGAAAGCAACAAGAAAGACTTGCTTCTAAGATTAAGTGTCATGGTCACTTGATACATCTTAAGATATTCTAATGATTCTGTTGTTTTTGCTAAGTATAAGAGCTGAGTAATAGAGTCAGTCAATACCTCATCACATTCTTCCCTCAAGAAATCAAGGAAGTCCAGCCTGGTAACTACATCTAGATCAACTGTCACCTCATCAAGCAAAAGAACCTGCATTTAAACCAATTACAAAGTCAAGTAATATATCAATAAGCACATTTTTCATAAATGGTACGATGAAAAAGTGGATGGGATAGGTAAGAAGGAGAGCAACAAAAGAATTCTATCTTTCATCTTTCTTAATGTCGTAATTGAAAAGAAACTGGCATAAAGTTTCTATTTTTATCTCAATATCCAACACAGATTCAAAGAGATTGGTAGTCCTAACACAGATTTGAAAGCTTCAATTTCTATCGATTTTCTTTTCCCCTTGACTAGGATACTATAAGCCCCCATGTTTCACCAGTTTAGAGGAAACAAAGATCTCAAATGCTTACCAAACTCACCATAATGGTTATCTACATTTTACCAAGATGCAGATTTAGGCAACCATTCCCAATTAGCCGACATTTAAAATAACACAAGATCATATTCTATAGGGATCCAACATTGTAAATGTCCTGTTATTCAATACATAAGTTTCATCATTGCCAAATCTTGAAGCACGTAATTTTGAAGAATGTAGAGGGTTTTTCTGTCTATAAAATACGTAGAAATTAGGGACCACTTTTAGCCATTAAGTTTCTGATTTCCCAAAGTTTGTCCAAATAACTCACTAGACAAGTTGCAGATCCCATAATAGAATATTATACCTTAAAGGGATGTAAAAGACCCATGCAAATTTGGACACGGCGACGCTGTCCATCTGATACTTTATGCATTCTCCATTGCAAATCGATATCAAGAAGCTCAATTAACTTTTCCCTCCTTAGTGGATCAGCTCCTTCAACTGTCCATGGACAGTAAATGTGATGATCTCAGCTTTGCGAACTCAACATAATATAAGACATAAGTGATCTGGGGAGATTAAATAGCACACCTCCATAGATCATATGTTCGGCTGAAAAATCTCCCTGAAGTGGAATCTCTCCCTGAAATTTTCAAAAGCAGCTGTTCTTTTAAATTATTCAACCAGAAAGAAAAAAGTCATGTCTTGAATGTTCACATCAATGCCATGTTAAGCAAAAACAAGTGACGTCTCCGGTGCATCGAACTTTCATGAATTTCTTTTTGGTGAAATCCAATTTATAGTTCATTTAATGAAACTCTCAACCCTTATATTCACAATATTAAATGATCATTCATGAAGTCAAATAGTACACATCGACACTGATCAACCAAAAATTAGGAACAAGCATCATAACTTTATTTACCAGGCACTCACCGCAGAACCAACAGTTTTACTCCATGATCCTCCCAAATAGGCCAAGTCACCACTACATACCAGTTGAGTATCATGAAAAGCAGAACGATTCAGCACCCGCACCACATTCTGGCCTCCTACCATGTGCTTACCAGCCAGAATTTTCAGTAAAGTGGTCTTGCCTACAAGGCAAACAAGTGAATGCATTTAAGAGCTTAGCGCTTGAATTCAATTATCAAAAAATTTAACATAGAAAGACAAATAAATCTGATTTACACAAAGAAATAAAATATGACAAATGTAAAAGGCAAACCAGAGCCATTGGCACCAACGAGGAGACAACGAGATCCAGGAGAAACTGATAAATCAAAGTCCATGAAAAGTGGTGTTTGGACATTGTACCCGAACTGCATTCCACACACTCGAATGCTCATATTGTTCTCACTCTTATCTTCTTCATGTTTGGGGAGCCCTCCCTCTGTTTGATTAGTTGCCATTTGCTCTATTCTGTCTCTTCACGTCTGGTTTACTGCTACATTTAATAATACATTTATGTCAAAAACAAGCATCTTTTTGTGTATATAATTTTGGAAACTTTATTCACTCTTCTCATGCAAATAATGGCATTTCAGAAGTTGCAAACTTTTACATGATTCAGTGGCAAACAGCATAACTTTCACAGCCATGGTGTTTCATATAGGAACTCCTAGTATCTTGTTAACAGGACCGTGTGGTTAATCATCAGACCATTAAAATAAATTTCATTATTAACATATTAACTATTCCAGTAGCGCAAACATGATATGAATCTAAACTATTAAATACCAAACAGAATCGATCTCATTTAAAACATGACAAGACCATGGAACTTTCCATTTCATACTACGTTTTAAGAAATAAAAATTCTCTCCAAATGATATGAAACCATGACAATTTTTATATAATCAAACAATAGTATATGACCTAAATTTATAACAATTTATAGACTTATATTTTTAATAGCGTTTGATTAGATTTATTATTTCTGCAAACACATGTATTCTAGCCCACATCAATGTATAAGTCAGAATCTTACCAAGTTCTCAAAGCATTCTAAGAAGTCAGAATGACACCCAAAGTAGACAAAGCATGTGGCCAAAATGGTGGGTATCATACCTTATCACAAGCAAATATACACACAAATACACACACACATACATAGAATTTGCATTAACCAGCATGTGATTTTTAGAGATACGAACAGGATCACCCACACCACTCAAAGTCTTAGTCTTAAGAACAAAGGTGATAAGCTTTTAGTTGAACTAAACAGATCACAAAACTTTCTTTCTTCTTCTTTTATATATATATATATATAAATTAGAACAGAAACCTTAACGAGCACCTAATCATGCGTCAAAAGTCTAATGTGCACATATACAATTCAATAGATTGTGTCTCACTTACCGATGGAGTTCAGATTGATGAATAAAATTCGGAGTCCAGAACGAGTCGAGATTTGAGAGAGGAGGGAGAGATTGAATTGAATAAAATAAGTTGTTAAATTAATGGTGAGTGATCGATCTGAGCTTTTCGGACCGGCTGCGGAGTACCTACCAACTACCAAAACCCGGCAATTCGGTTTGCCCCATGCATGATTGGAATGCTTTCGGATTCGGAATTCTGGTCCCAATGAATCCACGTTTAATGGTTACTACGAGTGACGGCCAACGGGTAAATTTCGGTTTATATCATACTTAACTCCATAGAATAATGTTGTTAATTATTTTATATTTAGTTAAACAATATGAAATAAATTAAAAAAGAAATGGAAGAAGAAATGTCAATGATAAGAATTTAAATGATTGGGGTCTCTCTCTAACCAGACAACAGGACTTTTTTCTTTTCAAACTTCTTTTTAATACGTAATTATTCTTTGTTAAATCATCTAATTCAATATATTTACAAATATTATTTTATTTAGATTAAGTATTATGGACCAATTAAAAGCTAACATGTCCAATCAAAATAATAAGAAGGAATATGAAACACAAGTATGTGAAATATCATAAAATGAAAACACATTTACGCTAAGTCATAAAAATGTGATGCCACATGATGTAAAGAAATAATTTTTACTCTAAATTAAAATAAAATAAACTAAAGTTACGCACCCATGCACTATGTCGAGAAAAGAAGAGTTTGCAAATTTTCACAGCCTACTAGTTTGGATTGGTAATTTTCCTAAGGTTAAATATCAAATTTGGTTCATGAAGTTTATATCAAACTTTAAGTGATCAATTTAATACCTAATCAAACTTATTTATTTATTTTTAAGGATAATGAAAAAATGGTATTTGAATTTTCGCAAAAAGAATAATTAGGTGCCTGAAGTTTTATTTTGAACAATTTAGATATTTTTCATACTCGAAGTTTGGTTTTGACAATTTTAGTACCTAAACAAACTTTTCGTGATTTTTTTTCATATCTTATTTATCAAAAAAGTCAACAAAAGTTTCGTTTAAGTACTAAAATTGTCAAAACTAAACTTCAGTATGAAAAATATCAATGAAAACTTTGTTCATATCAAATTGTTAAACCAAAACTTCATATATTTAATTTTTTTTTTTCGAAAGTTCAGGTACAATTTCCATCATTAACCTTTTTTTTATTACATCCCAACATGTTGGTTCCTCATGCTAATGTGGAGGAGATAATAATTTTTAATACCTTCTCAAACATCGTCTAACTTAGATAAATTGTTTCTTCATGCTACCAAATGAAACAAATAATCAAATTAACTTTTTCCATTTTTTGAAACATAAAATTTCGGTTTGGTTTGTCAATTAAATGACATTTTTGTAATTTAGAATAGTATATTTGTGTGACGTGTAATCTCATATAAAAAGTATTGAATTCTTTTAATAACAAGTGTTGACATCATATAAGAGATTGATAAAGTCAATATTTATACAAACTAATAAACGCTAAACGTATCTTAAGAACTAATTTTATTCATAAACCCATCACATAGTATAGTTATTTAGTCAATTTCTATATATAATTTAGGATAAATATCACATTTGGTACCTGAACTTGCTAATTTGTGTAATTAACTATTTAAAGTTTTAAAGTATTAATTTACTACCTATAAATCTTTCATAAATATTTATAATACCTAGATGGGTAGCTAATTGCAAAAATGAATAAAATTCAGGTAGCAAATTGCAAAATTTGGTAAAGTTCAAATATATATATATATATATATATATATTGGCCAGTTTATATAGTTCATAACAAAAGTAGGCATTTTTAGGTACTAAATTGACATTTCTTAACTTTAGATAATTAATTGCAAAAATAGGTAAAATTAGGTACCAAATATGATAATTAAACTATAATTTAAAAATTATGACATGAAATTTTAAACAAGTATACATTTTAATAAATGTAGGCAAAAAGTCTTTTAGGTGTTAGGTTACATTAATATATATATATATATATATTTTTTTTAAATTTATATCTAAAATATAAATATATAATTTTAAACAGATTGGCTTGGCTTTACATTTTAATTTGGTTTATTCTTCAAACCAATAATTAATTTAATTTAATTTGGAATGAGAATTTTTTAAATCAAATAACCAAAAAAGTTTTTTTTTTAAAAAAAAATCATTTTTTAGAATGGATTAGTTTGGTTCATTTTATAGAAATGTTTGGTTTGATTTTTTTCCCGCTTAGTCCTACCTTACATTAGACTAAATCATAAATAGAGTCTAAGTTGGAATAAGTTGATTTGACATGATAATATAGATGATGTGGTTGTACAATTATGATTGTTTTAATTAAAATTAACCTGAAGCGTTGTTTGGAATTCGGATTGGATAAAACCAAAAATAGACAATAGTAATGTAAATCACAGATGGGTACAATTTAGTCATGTGTGACCCATGTGTGATTCATGGTCCAAGCAGAGTTAAACTACAGAGCGCGTATTTATTCCATTCCAACTAGAATCCATGAATTATAAACTCATTGTCAAATCAAATGCTAAATGAACTAAATTAAGGGGAAAAAATCAGTTTAATATTATTTGGCTCATTTGCCTAGGACGAACCCAACATTATAGCAAAGTCATAATAATTTAGTATTGTGACAATTGAAGACTAATAAGGACAAACAAAATGAGCAAAACTCTATAAACTTGTTATTTAAGATTTAATAATGTCAAAAGATATCAAAAGACCTTTTATTAGGTGAATTTTGTGTCATTAAAAAAAAATGTAATGAACAAATAGTTGAGGAAAAAGAGGATTTGTTTAAATACCTGAGTTGGGTAATCACATCCTTAGGTTTCATTTGAATGGGATAAGAGACCATTCAAACAAATTAAGATATAATAGATATATACCTACCTTTAAAGGGGAATAATCAAATGCCTCAAGAGTTGTTCAAATAAAGTTAGGCCACAGTAGAGTTTGATGGTCAAGGAACACTTCTTTTAAATTCTTGAATGTGTGTGAAGTGGTCGAAAATCATTTTGGGAACCCTTTGTTGAACTTCATTTAAAAGCTGTCTAATGGGAATCAAGTTATTTAAAAACAATTCTATGAAAGAAAAATAAGAATAAAATAGGAGCATAGGTTAAAGTATCAACTTAGGCTGATCAATTACCCTAGGTTGAAACAACCTATGCAAATTAACTAGCTTAGGTTGACCACCACAGGCTAAAGGGCATATGGATTATGTGGTTTTTATCTATTAGTGATGTTAATTATAGTTTAAGCTGCTAAGTTAATTTCATATGTTATTGATATGATACTTTCCATTTTTAGGTTTAGTTACTTTATGAATGGGTCATAATTTAAGCATCTTATTTTTGGTACCATATTATTTAGTTGGTTGCGAATTATATTAGATTAAGAGGGTTATGTGCCTATAAATAGGATGAGTCACGTTACCAAAGGTTAAGTAATGTTATGAGTTCAATGGAGTTATTTGATTATTTATGAGTAGTGACTTTGTGTCATTCTCCTTTAAATATTGAGTGATGATTTCATCGTATCATGATGGTATTCTTATTAACCTTGTATAAGTTGTAGCGGATGTTTTGATTGAATCTTTTGATTTTTTAGCTCCATGGTGATTTTATAGTTCGTGGTATCCATTGAATTATAATTCAAATCAAGAGCCAATTTGTTTTTAATATTCATGGGATTTATCGAATATTAATTACATGCATGTCCTATTTCATATTTATCCTAATAAATAAAAATATCCAAAAGTATTGGTTTTACATTTAATTGGTAATCCATAGTTGAATTCACATCAATTAGGATTTAGATTGAGAAGAGATTTGTATTAGTTGATATCAAGAGTAAAGGTTTCGTGCCCTGTGGTAAGTTCGATAACCTCTTTATGTTTCAATTTTTAAAGAATTACAGGTGTTTGTTGTGTGTAGATTTGTGGATTGACACTAGTTAAATTAGTAAGTCTTAGATGCCATATCTTGTTGAATACTGCGTGGGTGTATTAAGAATAAGCTTGGTGGGATGGTGAGATTTTAATTTATGATATGGAGGATATTTAAGTTGAATATGTACACAATCAATTATGAAAGTGCGGAATTTTTATAAATGGGAGAGCTGAACAGCGTGTTTTTGTTGGTAAATTTGTTACTTGCCATATCAATTTAATTTCCTACATCTTAGTTGACAGATTAGGCTCTTAACCAATGATAAATCTTGATTGTGTAAATTTGCTTATAATGATGAAGTAATTCGAGTAACAAAACAAGTAAAGGTAGCATTTTCTATTGAAACTAAGTATTGAGATGAAGCTTTATGTAGCATTGTTGATATTCATGATTGTTGCATATGTTTGGACAAGTCATATAGTTTAAGTTTCCATATGCTACAGATGTGAATAACACATCTTTTATTTAAGGAGCCATGAGTTATGTTCAATCTTTTATTTCTAGAATCAGTGAAGAGGTATTTAAAGGTTGTTAAGGCTCATGTAAAAAGCAGGTGAGATGAAAGGCAAATATTTATTAAAGATGAAAATCATGAATAAGAAGCTTTAGATTAATGAGGACAAGTGTGAATCTAAAGGGTAGAGACTTCGCAACAATTCGTTGTTACAAAAGAAGATGTAGAGATCATAGAGGAGACAATTCCATATGTTGAAGAGATGATGGAGAAAGACTTTGTTTAAGTCATTGTGGACGGTAAAAATGTGCAGAGAATTGAGAGTTCATAGAATAACTAAGGTGAAATCTTATGTGATGCTTTATAATAAGATTAGAAATTACTACCTATGAGTACAATTCGTGGTTTTTTACCATTACAATGGTCTTATAATTAATCCATTACTTTCATATCTACCATTAAAGTATATGCAGGTTAGAAGGTTCACATTGATAAAGCACATGTCGAATGAAAGAAACACAAATTCTGGATGGCATTCCAATCATGGCAAAGTTGTTGCATCATTGATGTGCTTTTCTTATGTAGATTTATTTTTTATCCAGGTAAACACACCATCCAAGATTCAAAGGGTGAATCATTTTAGCTCCATGATAATGGTAAGAATCAAGTTAGGACCAAACAAGTTTGTAAGAGAAAAATAGGAATAAGATAGGAGCACCGGTTGAAGTATCAACCCGTGATAGTTAATCATGCAGGTAGAAACATCAACCTAAGTGGATTAACCACTCTAGGCTGAAGCGCATATTGGTCACGTGGTTTTTATTAGTTCGTGATATTATTTGAATCCTAGCCAAATTAATCCTACATCTTGTTAATATGTTATTTTCACCCCTTTTTTTGTCTAGTTATATTTGGAATGTGTTATATTTTAAGCGTTTTATTTTAATACCTTATTATTTAGTTAGTCACTAATTATATTAGATAATAACCCCAAAAATTTTTTCCTTACAAAAAAAAAGGTGGATTTGTGATATATGCTTATATATAGGTTAAGCCATGTTTTTAGAGGTTAAGTAGTGTTATGAATTTAGTAGAGTTATTCTTTTGTTTATTAGCATTGACTTTGTGTCTTTCGTTTTTGAATATTAAGTGATTATTTCTTTCTATTCGTTGTGTTCCTATCAATCTTCTTATAGATTATGGTCAATGGGTTCAAAGAATCTTTTGATTATTTTAACACCATGTTAGTTTCATAGTTTGTGGTATTTCTCAAATTATAATTCAAATTATAACCCATTTTTTTTTTAATATTTATGGTATTTATCAAGTATTGATTACATTCATATTATATATACGCATATTATTGTAAATCTAAGGAAAAAAGATAAAAAAATCGATTTTTATCTTGAATTGGAACACTAGTTGAATTTGTATTAGTTAGGTTTTTAATTGAGGAGGGATTTGCATCGTTATCGTTAGGCATTCGAACAAAGTGCCTTTGATGCTTCATGCCAATATGGAATGTGTTGAGCAAGTGCAAAAAAAACTTAGTTTTCTTGAGATATGACTTACAAATTACTCTAATGATAAAATTGACTAAGCCCCAAGCTTAAGCTTTAGTGATGGAACTAATAGGCTTCACATCACTTGTTTGTAAAGACCCTAATGTAGGTCATATTTTTGTAATCTCTCTCTCTCTTTTGTAAGTGTTCACATCTATAAAAGTTTGGATCATTAAAATTCTTTTGAGATTATTAACATGAGGCCTTATTGTTTACCCATTTTCTATTATGCAACCATTTTTCCATTGTTTTAAATGTTATATTTAACAAAATAAAATACAAAAACAATAAAGTTTAAGCATTATCCATTCGCATTACCACCTTTTAGCCAGCTAGTTTTGCCCATCTTAAGGCCACGTAGCCTTGCAAAGTTTAACAATGAAAAAAAAAGATATAAAATGAATAAACTTCATATAAAGTGAACAATGGAGAGAGAGTTAAATTTAGTAACTTACTTGTAATTGCCACCAAGTAAAAGCCCACTTAATTTAACACATTACTGTCTAAAGTCACACATCTACATTCCTTAATCCATGATTGGTAACAATCCTCACATGAAATTCTCGGTCAACACTATTTTTTGTTACGGGTGATTCACCAAATGGATTTTATTAATGAATTCTTGTACATTGTGAGCCTTGTCCATTTTCTTCAAGTGTCATATAAAAGATTCTTTAAAATTTTGCAAAAGTTTGTTTTTAAGTTAGTTGAATAATACAAACAACAAAACGAAAAAGATGCTTCTAGCTTAGATGATAGTCTTCTCTACTCTCTAGTGTATAAGATGTGGAGAAGATGACATTATATCACTTGATAATTCAAAAAAGGAAAAAAAAATTAGAGTACCGTCCAAACCAAAATACAAAAATATATCACATAAGGAAATTTGAGTCAACATACTTAGAGAATTAAGTAATGATTTATATGGCGAATGATTAATTAACATTGTGTTAGAGCTATCATTAACTCATGAGCTTCTCAAACACTTGTCAAGTCTTTAAACAATGTTTATCTTTATTTTCTTTTAAGTCCAACACCACTTTCAGTGAAATAGGTCTAATTCTACAAAATATAGCAGTATGTAGTGGAAAGTTACTAAAAAATTTAGTTAGGAGACTAGTTTTGCATTTTTGAGAATTAAAAATGAAGTTTTAGCAAAGTAAACAATAGATTCAAAATCTTTTTATGTCTTGTGATGTATATCTAAATATATATGTCTAGTATTATGTTTGGAGAAAGAAATCAAATGCATGAAAGAAAAAAGAAAAGGTATGATGTGTGAATCAATCAATTAATTATGGTTTGAAACATGCCATTGTTTTATGGCCAAATTGTCACAACAAGATATTTGAAGTAGAAATCCAAAATTCAAAGCAATATGGTTTAAGTTTGCTATTGTGGCCTAAACTAACCCAAAGTATTCCATTTAAGTCTAGAATAAGAAGTTTCTTGGTTGAAGGTAGTATTTTTCCCTCGATGAATTCAGTTAAAGGCAAACTTTATCCCATTTGCCATTGTAGTAATAAATTGGTTGAACTTGATATTGAATTTTCTGAGCTTTAAATTGATTAAATTTCTGCTCATTTGACTTTTGAATTTACTGGCTACAGACCGCTAAGACGTCTTCAGGTATCCCATGGGTACCTTAAATTAAGGATAATTTCAATTAGTTCTTCATTTCAAGAAAATTCTCTTGAATATTGGCATATGACTTTAGCAATAAGCAGACCTGCAAAGGATTGTTTGTTTAAAATTTGTAAATAGTGTCTATGGTAGAATGAAGAAATTTAAGTTAAAAAATAATCATGTAATATAATAAACTCAAACCTATGGTTCTATATCTTTTAAAGCATCAACAAAACTGGAGGTTTGTTTCATTAGTAAAAAGGATTGTGAAACTTGTTCATACTTATTAATAGGGACCAGAGGGTGTCATCGTAGAGGATTAAAACAATTTATTACCTTGGAGGATCAAAGTTGTCAGCCATCATTGTCAAAGCCACCAGCCTCGAAGTGTTGCACCATCAGCCTTGATGTTGTTGTTGTACGCCGTTAAAGGCCACCAACCTTCATACTTACGCTACTAGCATAAACCTCTAAGATACTGGCCTTATCGCTTCGGAAATAATTTCGGTTTCGTGTTTTTAATTTGTAGGCCACCAGCCAATGCTAGTTGCCAGCTTTATTTATTTTATGTCTTTTAGGTTTCCCTTTTGTTATTATAAGTAACCCTTTATATATATCACTTTTGATATTGAAAACAATTTGAGAGAAATTCTTCTCTTTGAGTTCTTTCAAGAGCTTGTGAATTCTTCAAGAATTTGATATTCTTGTTGCGTTCTTTGCTATACCTAGGTTCTTGGTCGGTATTTCCTTTAGGGTCAAGTCTGTAGATCAAGATTCTTAGGATTACTCAACCAATGGGTCAAGATTTTTCTATCGATCCATACCAAGGTTCATGGGATTCTCAGTTTTAAGGTCAAGTTTAATTATACCTTTGATTCTATCCTGGATATTTCATCGAGTCAATGTCCTCTATCAATTCTTAGAGTTCGGGAAATTGCAAATCCATGCCTAGCGCGCATCAGATTGGTATCAAAGTAAGACTTTCTAAGAATCATCCATTCAGTTTAATTTAAGGGCGGTAATTCAAAACCCTAACTCATATCATTCATATCTGTTATTGATTTGAATCTTTTTTATAAGTTATTTGATTGATTGTTTTGTTCTTAAGGTTCTTGTTAAAAAGAAAAAGAAAAGAAAAAGAATATGAAAAGAAAAGAAACAGAATATCAAAAAGAAAAGAAAAGGAATATAAAAAAGAAAGAAAAAGAGTTAAAAAATTTAGGAATTGTTCTGTGTGAAAGGAGATTGCAAGTTGATTTGTGATTTATCTATGATTTTTGGAGTATTTCAATCCCCATATATATCTATCAAGAATTGAAGTGTCGCGAGGAACAATACAAGAAAGAAAATTCGCAAGTTGAAGTTGCAAGCTTGATAAAGAACCATAAGACAAAGGATCGAGAGATAAGGTGAGTGAATTATTGAGTTTGAGTAACACACGAGGATTTAGTGTCATATTTTACAAGTGATATACATAAGGGAGTGTAGTGAGGTTTCTCATTTTTATTTTTATTTGTTTTGTTATCCCTGACATTATAGGATGCCTAACACCTCAAAGGAGGGAAAAGAGACTAGTGATATGGCTCGAATGTTAGAGATGTTGAAGAATTGACAGTGCGAATGGATTGCCTTGAACAGTAGATTTCAAAAGGAGAGCTAGATTCTGATGATGAACATGATAACAGGAAGCCTGTCAAAGCTAGAGGCAAGAGCAGCTCATGGGATGACACCAGTCAAGGAGGAAATAAAATTGATAATAACTTGAATTCTATAAAATTCAAGATTCCACCTTTTCAGGGTCGCAATGACCCAGATGCTTATTTAAAGTGGAAGCGCAAAATTGAGTTGATCTTTGCCTGTCACAACTATTCGAAGGAGAAAAAGGTCAAATTGGTTGTTGTGGAATTTAGTGAATATGCCAGCATATGACGGAATCAACTTACCTTAATAGAAGAAGAAATTTAGAGGAGCCAATTAACACATGGAGAGAGTTGAAGCAGATCATGAGAAAAAGGTTTGTTCCCTCACATTACTATAGGGGACTATATCGTTAGTTACATGAACTCACTCAAGGAAGTAGGAATGTAGAAGAATATTATATGGAAATAGAGACACTCATGATGAAGATTGATGTAAAGGAGGATGATGAAGCCATTGTGGTTAGATTTTATAATAGGCTGAATAGGAACATTGCAGATAAGGTAGAATTATAGCATTATATGGAGTTGGAAGAAATGTATCAAATGACATTGAAATTTGAGAGCCAACTCAAGATGAAAGGAAAATATAGTTATGAAGGTATGGAAGAAGAACTGGAAGAAGAAGGATAAGGAAAGTCAAGAGGGAGAATCAACTCAAGCTATGCCTAAGGAGGAAACTTCTGATAAAGCCAAATGTAAGCCCTAATATCAATCTCATTTGAGTGGATTACGCTATTTCAGGTGTAATGGTGTTTGACACATAGCTTCTTGGTGCCCTAATAAGAGAGCTATGATTGCATTAGGCAAAGACGAATATAAGACGGCTAGCAAGAGTAAAGGAGATGGTGATGATATGCCCGAGGTGGAGGATGTTACTGATCATGAGGAGGTGGATACTTCAAATTTTTCGCTGGTTAATAGACGTATCTTGAGTACGCAACAGGTGGATGAAAGCAAACTTGAGCAACAAAGGGAAGATATTTTCCACACTTGAGCTGTAGTGAAAGAAAAGGTTTGTAGTTTAATTATTGATGGGGGTAGTAGCACAAATATTGTCAGCACATTTCTTATAGGAAAGTTAGGGCTCAAGACCACTAAACACCCTAGTCCATATAAGCTACAATGGTTGAATAAATGTGGGAGTTTAAGGCGACAAAGCAGGTGTTAGTTACTTTATCCATTGGTGGCTATAAGGATGTAGTTCTATGTGATGTAGCACTTATGTATGCGTGTCATTTATGTTGGGGCGACTATGGTAATATGATAGGAAGGTTATGCAGGATGGTTTTCGCAATATTTATTCATTTTTCATGAATGGTCGGATTGTGAAGCATGTACCTTTAACCTAAGTTAGGTGTATGAAGATCAAGTGAAGTTACAAAAGGAGAATGAGAGAAAAAGAGGGTGATAAAAAGAAAATGAGTGACATACCAAAAGAAAAAGAGCGAAATACTATAAGTGTGAGCAAAGATGTGGAAATTACTGAGGGAAGAGAAAAGTAAGTGAGATTAAGAGATGAAAAAGCCAAGAATGAGAGATATAAAAAAAGTGAGATTACGAACTCTTTGTTTGCAAAGCAGCAACACTTGTACCATTGTACAAGGATTTTTCAACTAATGATCTTAACTTTTCCTTGTCTAGTAGAAATATTTCATTACTGCAGTAATTCAAGGATTTTATTCCCAAAGAAATTCAAGATAAATTACATCCTTTAAAAGAATTGCATTCAAGAGAAGGTGGTCTATCACAATCGATTACAAAGATACGGATTCGAGAACGAATATTTTCGAGGAAGGAAGGAATGATGGGGATTAGAGAGCGTCATTGTGAAGGATTAAAATAATTTATTCTCTTAGAGGATCAAAGCTGCCAGCCATCATTGTCAAAGTTGTCAGCCTTGAAGTGTTGCACCGCCAAACTTGATATTGTTGCTGTACACGACTAAAGGTTGTTGACATAAACTCCTAAGCCGCCGGCCTTCTTGTTTCAGAAATAGTTTCGGTTTCGTGTTTTTAATTTGTAGGCCACTAGCTTTCTTTTTAGGCCGCCAGCCTATACTGGTCGCTAGCTTTATTTGTTTTATGTCTTTTAGGTTTCCCTTTTGTTATTATAAGTAATCCTTTGTATTAGTTGGAAAAATAGATTACTTCATATCACTTTTGATATCGAAACCAATATGAGAGAAATTCTTCTCTTTAAGTTCTTTCAACAGCTTATGAATTCTTCAAGAATTTGATATTCTTATTGCCTTTTTCGTTATACCAAGATTCTAGGTTAGTATTTCCTATAGTGTCAAGATCACTATATCAAGATTCTTAGGATTACTCAACCAATGAGTCTAGTTTTTTCCATCAATCCACACCAAGGTTCATGGGATTCTCAGTTTTAAGGTCAAGTTCAATTGTACCTTTGATTCTATTATGGATATTTCATCGAGTCAAGGGCTGCTATCGATTCTTAGAGTTTGGGAAATTGCAAATCCATGCCTAGCACGCATCACTTATTTTATTACAAGCACAAGAAAATTATGGAAGTTTTACCATGGTAAAAGTCTATGAAATAAGAGTATGAATATTAAACTGAAAATTGTGAGCTAACAAGGTTATTTGACCTTTATTTGGAAAATTAGGCGACTTATGAATATTTTCTTTAGAGTTGCACCTCTCTTCATCTCCTAACGCAGCTAAGTTAAGAGTTCCTGAAGATGTTCCAGCATTGTAGCTCCCCGTGCAAATTCATCAACTTTATTTAGAGGTATTCTTGAAAAAGTTAATGAATTCACAACTCCGATAAGCATGGTGTTCTTGAAAAAGTTAATGAATTCACAACTCTGATAAGCATGGAAAAAATCGCACACCTCCAAATGGATGAAGGTTTATTGTCCCCAAAATGCTATTTTGTTCTTGTTCTCGTTAATCAACATTTGCTGCGTGTTATGAAGTGATAATTCCTAAGTTCTTCTTCTAATTCTTTATTTGTCAATTTTTTTTATTTCTTCCATTCTATAATCTTCTTCATCTTATTCTTCACTAGCTTTTGAGCTATCTTTATACCCTAACAATTTTTTGTGTTCTTCTAAAGATTTTTTTTCATTTTCTGTTATTAAAATGCTATCTATATTTTCTATTTCCAGATCTACTAAATTCGTTTCTGTATTTCTATGATTATATTCTAATTCATTTTCTGATGAATTTATTTCACTTTCTGCTAAATCTCTTATCACTTCATAACACTTGGCAAATATTGATTGACGGGATCAAGAATAAGATGGCCTTTTGGAAACAACATATTCCCATCCCCTCGAGATAGGTTGTTAGTAGTACTCATTATAAGAGTATATTGTTACATAATGACAACTCAGATTATTTATTTTACAAATATCATGTTCCCATTGGTTTACATAGACAATTAGTTAGGATATACTCTTGTATATATATTCACTTTTGTAACTGATCGAGTAAGTCTGATTCATAATAAAAGATAATTCAACTCTTATTCAATCAGACTTGCTTGGAACAACTTCGTCTTTCTCAGATGGTAACGAAGCATGGCTCTAGGTTCTGATTCTTGTTTTTCTTTACTTTTGATAGTAGTTTCCTTGATCTATAGTACTTGTTTTAGCCGCATATTTCTTCGATATGAATCCGAATGAATAGATGTTATTCGATCCTCCATACAAATCAGGTTTTGATAGTCCTAGTATGAGTATAAGGAATTTAGATTTTGATGGAAGAATTTTTTCCCTTGGAGTCATGCGATTAAATTTGCTTTAAAAGCAAAATTAAAATTAGGCTTCATAGATGGATCAATTTTTAAACTAGAACTGAATTCACCAAATCATGTGAAATGGACTAGATGCGATTATTTGAATTCACCAAATCATGTCAAAAGATATAGCGCAGAATTTTCTATATATTCAATTGGAACATAAACCCTAAAAAGAAATCGTTGAACATTGTGGAGTAGCAAACAGACCTTTAATTTTCCAATTAGAACATGAAATTAGCAACTTGCATCATGAAAATCAATCAATCGAAACTTATTACAGTAAGTTGAAAAGGCGTTGGGATGAGTTGAGTGCATTACGTGCTTATCTTATATGTTCATGTGATATTTTAGACAGATGTACTTATAAGATGAAGGAGAGAGTTAATGCATTCGAATCACATGAGAAATTGATTCAATTCCTCATGGGTTTGAATGAGGCATATGAGGGAGTAAGGAATCAAATTTTAATTATGGAGCCTACGCCGAACGTTAATCGAGCTTTTTATATTGTTCAGCAAGTTGAAAAGCAAAGAGAAGTAACTGGAAATTTAGGCTCTAGTACAGAAATGACTGCCATTTTAATGTTTCTAAAACTGAAAACAATAAAGTTTTTGTTGACAAGCGGAAGGGAAAGAAAATGTATGCAAACATCGTCAAGGAGAAGGTCATGTGATGGAAAATTGTTTTCAACCCATAAGATATCTTGAGTGGTTTAAAGCAAAAAAGATTTATAAAGGGAAACAAGTTAACTCAATTGTCACAGCTACAAAACAAAGTACTATACAGGATACTGCTCTAGATTTTTGTTCTTCTACATATATCAAGGAACATAGCTCAGCTAGAGGGATTGTTAAGAATACAATGCATGTTATTTGTGCTGAAATTTACAAAATGATGAAAGAAGACATTAGCAATCCGACACACAGTGCTGCATTGGTTATTACCACTCCATATGTAGGTACGTCTACTATTTCTAATTCTTTAGATCTTTTAAGTAATAAGATGGCTCTTTGGATCATTGATACTAGTGCAATAGACTATATGACCCCCTTCCTAGACATTTTTCATGATATATGAACTTTACATAAACCTATACATGTTAAACTACTTGATGGAATAACCTTAGTTGTAGACAGAATTGGATCTGTTTGCATTAATGATTCACATTCAATTGATTATGTGTTTTATGTTCTAGCCTTTTCCCATAACCTTTTATCTGTTTTTAGACTTGCTTCAGGAGAGAACATCACAACTGAATTCAATACTCTTGGTTGTAATTTTCAGGACCAGAGATCTAAGAAAATCATTGCTACAACGTTTATTGATCATGGGTTATACACTCTTGTCTCCAATAGTATTCATGTCTCTTCTTGTAATGTTGTTTTTTATAATAAAGATCAAGTAAGTCTTTTACATGCTCAATTAGGACATGCATCTATGTCTAAAATTCAACATTTGGACATTTGTAAACATTTGTCTTGTGATAATTTTGTTTGTGTTACTTGTTAAGAAGCAAAATTTCATCGTATTTCTTTCATGAGAAATGATAATATTGCTTCTAATCCATTTCATTTGATTCATGCTGATGTTCGGGGTCCCTATCATGTTGCATCTTTGTCTGGAGTAGGATATTTCCTTACTATTGTTGATGGTTGTACAAGATTGACTTGAACTTTTCTTTTACATCTTAGGTTTCAAGTTTGTTCTACTCTAGAACATTATTTCAAATTTTTGTACAATCATTTCTGTGTGTATCCTAAATTCATTTAGACAAATAATGGTGGGGAGTTTATTTCTCATGCTTGTAAGTCCTTGTTTCAACTCTAGGAATCATACATCAACATACTACACCTGATATGCCATAACAAAGTGGAACGATAGAAAGAAAACACCAACATTTGTTAGAAGTTCTAAGAGCATTATTTATTCATGCTCATTTACCGAAGGAGTTTTAGGGTGAATGTCCTTTAATTTCAACTTACCTCATTAACATTTGACCTACATCTTACTTTGGTCGAAATCACCATATGAGAGACTTTTGGCAAATTACCTTCATGTGATCATTTGAGAGTCTATGTTATGTGAGAAACCACATGCCACATCTTGATAAATTTGATTCCCATGGTACTTGATGTATTTTTCTTGGGTATGAACAAGGATGCAAGGGCTATAAAGTTATGATCTCTCCCAAAAATGCTTATTCATCAGTCGAGATGTTGCTTTCTTTGAAAGTCTATTTCCTTTCAAGGATTTTGTTCTACCTTCTTCTGTTGATACCTGCCAAACACATGTGCCTGTCATGGATTTATCATTACATGACTCTTGTCCTGATGTGTCCTCTGATATTACACATGAAGTTGAGAATTCATGTGATGGTACTAATTTGAGGCGAGCATTTAACATACGGAGAACACCTCATTGGCTTCAAGACTTTATTCATTCATCACACATAGCCACTATTGAAAAACTTGCCAATACACATATTACTACATCTAATCTTCTTAATTCTTTGTTTGACCAATATTCATTTGATAAATATCTTTCCGAATATGTTGCATCTTTAGCTAATGTTTTAGCTATTAAAGAGCCTACTCATTACTTAGAAGCATCTAAGAAACAAGAATGGGTAGATGTAATGAAAAAGGAGCTTGGAGTTTTAGAATTAAATGATACTTGGGAACTCACATATTTTTCTCAACACAAGAAAGCTATAGGTTGTAAATAGGTCTATAAAGTGAAATATAGACCAGATGGTAGTGCGGAACAGTTGAAGGCAAGATTAGTGGCTAAAGGCTTTATCCAAGGGGAAGGAGAAGATTATAACGAAACCTTTTCCCAAGTTGTTAAAATCAGTAGTGTTCGTTTAGTTCCTGCAGTAGCAATTTCTTGTAAGTGGCCACTTTATCAAATTGATATCAACAATGCTTTCTTACATGAACATTTGAATGAGGAAATTTTCATGATCCCACCTAGAGGTTATAGTAAGGCAAAGTCTAACCAAGTATGTTGCTTGAAAAGGTCTTTATGTGGCTTGAAGCAAGCCTTACATCAATGGCACCTTGAATCGTCTAATTTTCTTATTCGGTATGAATTTTCACAATCACCACATTATCACTCATTGTTTGTTTTACAAAGATCAACAGGGATTATTGTTATTCTCTTGTATGTTGATGATATGATCATCACTAGAACAAATGATTCAGCCATGTTTGATTTGAAGAAAGCCTTGGATGTTCAATTCACTATTAAGGATCTTAGACTTGCAAGATTCTTCCTTGGATTAGAACTTTGCCGAAGTGATGAAGGTCTTATGATTAATCAACACAAATTTATAATTGATATACTTCTTAGAGCTAGAATGACGGTTGTTAAGACTACAAAGACTCCTTTGCCAAGTGGTTCTAAACCAGACAATGTTTTTCGAAAGTTGTTAAAAAATCCATCATTTTATCAGCAACTGATTAGACGTTTGTTATAAGTTACTACTACCTGACCTAATATAAGCTTTTGCATTCAATGTCTTAGTCAATTTGTTTCACGTCCACAAGTGCCTCATCTTTAGACTTTGTTTCATCTGCTAAGATATCTTAAGGTTCTGCATCGCAAGGGTTATTTTATTCGTCAAATAGTGCTCTGGTTTTAAAGGGATTTTCTAATGCGGATTGGGCATCGAATGTTATTGATGGAAAGTCTATTTCAGGCTATTGCATTTTACTTAGAGATTCTTTAGTGTCATGGAAAACCAAAAAGCAACCAACCATTTTAACTTATAGTACTGAAGCTGAATATTGCAGTTTAACTTTTGCACGAAAGTGTTGCTTTGGCTTTCTTATTTACTACGAGATTTACATATACCTTTGCAATTGCCTATTGGTCTTGCTTGTGATAATCGATCTACCATTTTGATTGCTTCCAATCCTTGTTGACAAGGACGAACAAAACACATTGATATTGATGTGCATTTTGTTCGAGATCACATTCATTCTAGTTTTCTCCACGTTCAGCACATTTCTTCCCTTGATCAAGTTGCTGATTTGCTCAACAAATCCTTACCTGCACGCCAGATCTCACATCTTTGTTCCAAGTCATCGTTTAAGGGTACTCCCACTTGAGATAGGTGGATATGAGAGTATGCTATTACATATTGAGAACTCAGATTATTTATTTTACAGATGTCATGATCCTATTGGTTTACATAGACAGTTAGTTCGGATATACTCTTGTATATATATTCACTTTTGTAATTGATCGAGTAAGTCTAATTCATAATTAAAGATAACTTTCTTCATTCATTGTTCTTTGTTCAACTCTTATTTGATCATACTTAATTGAAGCAACTTTGTCTTTCTCTCACCCGCATTCCTAGTTTATTCAAAGATAAATATAAAAAATTTTGATGATAAGAAATACCCAACATGCTGTTGCCTAAAATCAGTTACAACTAGTATCCTATCAATGGGCAAGTCATAAAGAAAAAAAAAGAAAAACATTTTATCAACCTAAATATATTTTCTTTTGTATTTATAGTGAATGAGTTAAATTCTAAGGTAATGCTGGAAGTAGATTGGTAGAGTCTTGAATTCTCCACCCTTTGCCAATCTCTCCCAACATTTGGCTTCCACCTCTTAAATTAGCCAATATGGTTTGCTGAGTTATTGTTTTCAATAGCATTCTGCTTCTCTCTTATGCCTATGGTCCTTTTACTAGCATGATAAATGCTGAACTTTAATGCTGTGTTTGTTTTGCTTTTAATTAGTAATATTATTTTTTTTTCCTTTCCCACCGAAAAGAAACATTGTCAATTAACTTATTTTTTATTTTTTTTAGTCATTTATAATACTTGAAATAGGTAATTAGTTAAAAAAATTGATAAGTTTTAGATAATTAACTATTAAAATAGATCAAACTCATACACGTAATTGTAATAATAAAAAAAATTATGCATGAAGGTGATATTTGAATCTTTAATTACAGAAATAGCTCATACTTTTAATATTTCCTTGGCATTTGTGGTTCTATCATCTCCCTCCCAACATTCGAACAAGACGCTGGAGTCTGGACAACACACGTGTAATACATAATGATTTCGCGGCGCCAATTGCCACGTTACGAAATTTTTAATGATTCACAAGTCAGAGTCAGTAGTAGTTGTCAGATTTAAAAAATTTCTAAATCCCAATCAAAATGGCAAGGCGAATAGAGAGATATAAAGGGTCAAACACTTAGCAACAAAATCATAATCTCGATCATATTCCAAAACCAATAATCAAAACCGAAAAAAGAAATGGCAGAACTCCAGGAGCTTCTGGTTCCAGTCTACTCCACACTCGAACCGGTGTACGATGATAATAGTTCACAGCTTGAAGAAGCACAGCTTCGGCTTGACAACCTTAAATCCAAATTCACACGACTCTTCGGTCACCCACCCCAACTCTTCGCACGATCACCTGGTACTTCTATGTATACAATCGCGATGATGTTTGATGATCACGAACTCTTATGATATGAATCAAACAATATTTTCAGATAAAAAGTATGCACATTCATTGATTTTTACACCACATGATGTGCTTTATTATATGCTAGTAGATAGTGATGTGCTTTGAAAAAAAAAAAAAAAAAGTAAATGCGTGACAAATCATCATGAATTGAATAACTTTGAAGAAAACGTATACATATGGTTTTGTACAGATATGTTAGTAAAACAGTGGAAATAGTTGGTTGAAAGAAGAGGATCATGAATTAGTAGGATGAAAATGGAATGGGAGTTGGCAGTCAAAGCTAGCTGCGGGTAGTGGTGATTAATGAATAATTCCCATGAATGTATTTGTTTTTTAAGAAATATGATTTGCAATTCATTTTGAATCGACTTCTTATGTAGACTATGGTATTCTCTATAGTTAAATGGTGAAAATAAACACTTTTATCTTATAGTTGCCTCAATTATAAGTCATGGAATTAAGTGCAAGACAGGCACAGGCTTGATCAGGAAAAAAAAAAAAATGAAGAAGAAGAAGAAAAAGAAGGAGGAGGAGGAAAGCAAGATAGGAGAATTTATGAATGATCAAGAATGCTATGTGATCATTATTGCTGGCTAATTGTGCGCTTGATATAGGGAGGGTGAATTTGATTGGAGAGCATATTGACTATGAGGGCTACTCAGTTTTGCCCATGGCTATTAGGCAGACACAATTGTTGCAATTAGGAAGCGTGGTGCAGAGGAGGCTCGAGAGCTTTGTATTGGAAATGTTAATGATAAGTATACCGTGTGCACCTATCCTGCTGATCCCGAGCAGGTGCTGGATGTTGCTCTTCACATACTTCTGCAATTTTCATTCTGTACTGACTTTGCTCCTATGTCTTATCAATGAATATGCTTTTTACAGGAAATTGACCTGAAAAGCCATAGATGGGGGCATTATTTTATTTGTGGGTGAGTATTTAGAGCCATATGCTGCGTGCCTCTTATTTATGATTGCTAATAACGTACTGATGTTAAAATGACAAGGCAAAATCCATATTATATATTGTTTTATGTAAAGTTAAAGCCTGAGCAGATAATATATGTAACTGAATTTTAGATTTTCTCTGTTATTCCCAGATTGGCTCTTTCCAGTTTTTGCTGTTTGTTTGGAAAAACTTCATGTTCTTTAAAAAAAAAAAGTTCAAAGTTCATTATACAAATGGGAACATGGAACTTTAATTATTGTATGTAAACCTTAATCTGCATAAATTTACACTGAAGGCATTTCTATATTGAAAGCAACTAAAAAAGTAAA
Organism: Combretum micranthum; assembly: GCA_024138025.1. Classification (NCBI taxonomy): domain Eukaryota; kingdom Viridiplantae; phylum Streptophyta; class Magnoliopsida; order Myrtales; family Combretaceae; genus Combretum; species Combretum micranthum. Next base: position 2,453,758 of record JAMXBD010000033.1, on the reverse strand, counting down.
TTGGTTTTCGGTAAAACCTGCTCTAAGAAGAGTTAACATTTTAAAATGATTACTGAAGTTCTTTTAATCAATCCCAAATTTCTCTGCTAACAAACATCCTTCGAATCAGGTACAAAGGCTTCTATCAATATTCCAAATCAAAGGGAGTGGATGTTGGCACACCAGTTGGACTTGATGTAATGATTGATGGAACAGTTCCCACAGGCATAGTACTTACTGACATTCTGATTTACTGATTGAGTCTGGACTGATAACTGCTAAAATTATGAGTTACTAGAGAGTGAATTGTCTAGCTTTGTAGCTTCATATCGTCACTTTATTACAGATTGATGTTGAAAACTGAATAATGCTTGCTTTTTCTTCATATGAAGGCTCTGGACTATCAAGTTCAACAGCACTTGTTTGCTCTTCTATGATTGCTATTATGGCTGCTTTTGATTTAAACTTTCCAAAGGTATGCAGTATACAATTAGAAAGTAGATGCCTCTACAGTATATCTTCTTATGTTGATAGCTGAAGTGATCAAGCATCAGATTAATGACCATTTGGTTAAGAGTACATGAAAAAATATGACAAAGTTTGTTTAAGTTGTCGCTTCTGTTTCGCTTTTCATGTAAATAGTGATTTAGACTCTTCTATGCCTCTTGCCAGTTGATGGGCAGCTAATGACCATTGCTTTTGTCATTTACAAGTTCTATGTATCTAATTGATCATGCAGCTTAACCTTACCCATGCATGGATCTTGTAAAGTAATTCATGTGTCTAGAAGCAGCTACTTTAAATAGGGATGTTCCCCTCTGCTAGTAAAAAGAAAACACCTTACGATGTTTATGCTTAATATCTTGGTGGATAGTTTTTGGATATAATACGGACTTCAAATCCCTAGGTTGAAGTTTTGAAGCCCTATTTTAACATCCTTTTGAGGAACCCTTTATCTGTTTTGTTTCAATACCATGGAGAACAAACGTTTTTAGTCTATTCTGTTGCATTGGACAAGTTGTAAAAATCTTGAAAGTGTATGTCATTTTTTCTCCATATATATGCATACCTTTTTCCTCTGAAGAGCTTTCAATACTTTTATTTGTGTTCCTTGTTTGGCAGAAAGAAATTGCACAGCTGGCATGTGAGTGTGAGCGGAATATTGGAACTCAATCAGCGGAATGGATCAAGTAATGGACGTTTTTGCTTCCTAGCTATGAGTATACTACCTTTTTGAACAAATCCATATGCTTATGTTTTTTTCATCAATTTCCATGATATATGCAATGGATCATGTTCATTGATTGGAGTATGAGCTTCTTTGATTTAAATATCAATGTTGGAATAAAAAGTCAACTCCCATTGTTTTTCTTAGTAGTCGGAGTTTTTTCAGTGTCTTGCCAAGGTAAATAACTTCATATGGTTTGTGAGTGCAACAAATACTCCTCTGACAGGATTTTCTTCTACTTGGGTTAATTAGCTTGCACATTTTTTTGTTGTGAGTGCTGATTTTCATTTCATTGTTCTGCTTGCATATAGCCATGCCATAGCAGTAGCAGGAACCTGGACTTACCATTAGTACGTCCTTAAGCAACACTAGGCACCGTGTCTTCCCATCTGTGCTTACTGCAGCCCTCATTTCACATCTTGTGTTATAGCATCAATATGAATATGACAATGCTCTCTGGAGCTATTGATTTGGATTGTGCAAATGGATTATCATGAACCTGAGCAGGATCTTGTCATTGTTGAAATATGCGTAGAAGGAAGCCAAGTGCTCATCACAGGGAACCCCCAATCCCTTAGTTTAAGGACTCATTAGAGAGAACCATGTAGTCTCACATGAAAAATGATCTAGAATAAATTGTAAACTTCTGGCTTTTATAACTGCATTTCAAAAGCAGGTATAACTGTATTTCATCTCAATTTAGATTGACGGATTGTTCTGCTGTTCTTACATAATATCATCACAATATTTTCATCTTGCCAAATGCATATAATAATTGCACAAATGGTATTTTTGAAAATGATTGGTGGTCATGATTTCCTGCGTTTCCAGGCAATTTCAATTATGGCAAAATCTGGCTTTGCTGAGCTCATTGATTTCAATCCTATTCGTGCTACTGATGTCAAACTTCCTGCTGGTGGAACTTTTGTAATAGCTCATTCTTTAGCTGAATCACAAAAGGCTGTCACAGCTGCCACTAACTACAATAACAGAGTTGTGGAGTGCCGGTTGGCTGCGGTATCTTCTATTTCTTCTTCAGCACAACTAATCCTGCTTCAGATGTCTTACCACCTTTTTTGTATAAGTAATATATTGACTTTGACCATGGTATATTTTAATTGCCCGGTATTCTGATTTTTGATGTAAAGGATGTGGAAACTTCTGTTGCCTCTGTGATGCTTGCAAAAATAAATTTTAATTGCTTAGTGTAGCTCATGTTTTGCTTTCAAAATTACACCTTTACAGATTGTACTTGGTATAAAGCTTGGAATGAATCCTCAAGAGGCAATTTCCACGGTCAAAACTCTGTCTGATGTCGAAGGGCTATGTATATCACATGCAAGCAGTCGTGGCTCTTCAGATCCTGTTGTTGCTGTCAAGGTAATTGCTTTTCCCTGAAGCGACTTGTGCATCGATTTGACTTTAACATGTAGCTACTATTCTCTTGCTGTGCTATCATTATGGTTAAATCATTTCTGCTTGACCTAGGAAAATCTACATGAAGAGCCATACACAGCGGAAGATATTGAAGAAATCATAGGAGAAAACCTTAAGTCAGTTTTAGGGCATTCTCCTTCTTCTTTGGAAGTGCTAGAAGCTGCTAAGCACTTTAAATTACACCAGGTGTTTTCTGGAGTCTTGGCATCAGTTTATATGATTCTAATACTTTTAGTTCCTAAATCTATATCTGGGGGAAGAAAACAATATGATGTCTTCACCCAGCAGCTACTTCTATTTCCAACCTCCTGTCCTTTTTATCATATGAAATAGAATCAAAGGGCTCTTATTCCTTATATCATATGAACATTGGAGGACTAAATATAAAAGCTCTTTGGTTTAATTTTTATGTTGAAACTCTTTTGCAAAATATCTCATCCTTGATAGTGCTCTCAAGCTTCCTTCTATTCTGCAATCTTTCTGGTCATTTGTGGCTGTAAGATGAATCATTTTAAGGTTTAACCAAGACATATGTAACAGAGAGCATCTCATGTATACTCCGAAGCAAAAAGAGTATATGATTTCAGAGATGCAGTATCCTCTAATCCAAGGTTAGTTTCCCCCCTCCTTTTTAATCATGAAATTTTCTACTGATCTTTTGCACCCTCAGCAAAATTCATAGACCTTACTTAAAAAGACAACATTCAAAGGAAAAACTCACATTAATAGTTGTGAGCAGTAAACTGTCTAAAGGAATTAGTTTTTAGTTGGTGGGATAATGTTAGTTTATGTTGAGGCCTACCTGGGATCATTTATTCATTTATTTTTATATTTTGAAGTCACAAGCAATTTTCTGCCATACGCTGCTTTCGTAAAGATAAGTGCCTAGTAGTTGCTAGTGAGATCACTAGAAAATGCGTGCATTTGCCACATCAAATAATCAGTGACGTATAAATACTGATAAAATTTTTCATGTGTACAGTTCTATAAAAACTATGCATTATTATCATTATTTGTTTAAAACACATTGGTACTTTCTCTCTACTCATCCAAACATGAGAAACGTGGAGTATTATGCTCATGCATGTACTTGGCTCATTTTCGTAGTGATCCAATTGGTGCTATTTTCTTGCTTTTTGTCTTTACAAATATCTATTTTTTCCCTTTTCTTTTTTTAATATTTTCAGTTGCATAACTTAATTTTTCATACTTTATCACTTTGCATACCTGTATATTTTGTATAACCAATAATCCATCTTCTTCTTCTTCATTTATTATTTTATTTTATTTTATTTTTTAGTTATAAAGATTGGAACTTTTTTACTACTGTACTTTGAGTTTACATGCATGACAAATTGTTATATGGACTGAAAGACACTATAATAGATTTCTACCTAATATCAATATGAAATGCTTTACAGTGAGGAGGAAGTACTTAAGAAGCTTGGTGATCTCATGAATAACAGCCACTATAGCTGCAGCAGCCTGTATGAGTGCAGGTACAGTTGTCTGGCCAATCTGCTTTCTTGGCACATAAATCCTGAACCTAGTAAGTAGCAACAAAAAAAATATCAGATTGCAAGGCATTAGAAATAATGTGAAGTCCAGGCGCTGGTTAAATATCTGATGAAAGAACATGAATTTACTTTGCAAAAGATTCTGATTCATCTATATTGAAATTTCCAAGTTACTAATACTCCGATAATGCTGAGACAAATTAACAATTAGCTTGCAATCCATGCATATTTCCATTTGTATGGTATATGATAATCAAAACAATATACTAAGCCTTTTCCTGCACTCTGCAAGGCCTTGCTTCTCTTGTAATTTCTCTGATGTTGTGCTTTTCATCTTGTTAATGAAGAATTGAAACTAGTGTTTCTATGATTCTGATGGCCTCGGATGGATAGAAATTACCTGAGCTCTTCTGTTCTGGCTTGTAGGGAAATTAGAGTTTTGAGCTTGATTATCATGCTAGTGTTCTGCTTGCATTGAATAATTTACTAACAACTGCTGAAGAAAGCCATCTTTGTGGCATTGTTTTTCCTTTGGATAGTTTATTTATATATCTGCAAACAGAGATAGATGCTTGAGCTTCATCATTTCCTTTCATAATTACTGGTTGCATTACAAACCTTGTTAATGCTTGTTATGCTTCTTGGGTTTCTTTTGACTAGCTGCCCAGAGTTGGAGGATCTTGTAAGAATTTGCAAGGAAAACGGGGCATTTGGGGCTAGGCTGACTGGTGCTGGATGGGGAGGATGTGCAGTTGCTTTAGTGAGGGAAAGTATTGTCCCACAGTTCATCCTTAATTTGAAGGTATTGCACATTGCTTGTCAATTTGAAATTGCTAAAATTCAATTGAAAAAGTGGATTGATACATAGTATCTCTTTCCAGGAAGCCTTTTATCAATCAAAGATTGAGAGGGGTTTGATAAAGAAGAACGAGCTCGGTCAGTTTGTCTTCGCTTCCAAGCCATCAAATGGAGCTGCTATCTTCAGATTTTAACTCCCTCCACTACTTGAGCACCAGGTAGTAATGTAAGTTGGCTCTATTTGATCCAGGATTATCATTCAGTTCTGTCTTGTTTCATTGAACAAGTACTGTTGCTAGTTTGCCTACATCAACTATTGTATAGTTTTCTCCATATGGTAAATTATGTAATTAAAGACAATCTTAAGCATAAATTAGGCCAGCAATTCGAGAAGCTGCAATATCACTCATTATACCTTATATGAAGTAGCTAATTATAGTACCGTACCCAAAAAAAAAAAAAAAAGACTAAATATTTATTGATTTTTATGGAAGAAAATGCATAAACACTAGTATCTTCAATCAGTAAGGTCCATGGCAATATTGCTCATCTAACACGAGCGATTTTGTTCATACAATCTCTCATTAAGAAGCAAAATGACTAACTCCATAACTAATCATGTTACCTGCTATTTATAAACTTCTTAGGTATCGATATTTTTACCTTTGTACAATATTAAATGACCACTAACACTGTGTAATCTGTACGCTTGTAATATCCAAGTGTTGTATTAATACCGAGTCTCATAATGAGGTAGGGATGGTGGAATTGGGATGTTCTTGAGTGAAAATCTAATTGAAATAGAGATATTGACTTATAATTCTTATACCATTGCCGGCGTGATTAAGTGCAAGGTATGTTAGAACTTAAAATATGCGGTTTATAGACTAGAAGCTTTGGGATCAGCAAGACATCATATGGATGGAGATATATCCTTCTTTCAAATGATTTGCTAATGTAGAAGGGTTCTATGATAAAAGTCATATGTAAGACTTAATAATTTTATGGGTTATTTAGTAGTTTAATTCTATGGATTTATTTGTTTTATTATTTGACTGGGCTGAGGTGATTCATTTATGGGATTAGTCATTTATTAGTTCTTATTTTAATTTTATTAGTATTTGGAGTCCTATATATATAAAACTCATATCCTTAGGGTTGTCAAAACTTGGTATAAATAGGATTTATTTCTTATAAAAACAGTTTTGGATATTTGTTGGATAAAATTCCTTTTGAATCCATATTCTCTTTTGATGAGCTTTCAACTCTCCTTGAATCGTGCATCATAAAACCTAGATTTAATCAATTTTGTAGGAACTTTGGCGTTCGAAAACTCTATTTTATCTTGACGAAACACCTTCTCGTTTAATTTAAGCATATCATCATTAGCTTATCTATTAGATTAAACAAACCTTAGTTCAAATTAATTTGCTTGTAGCAACGTAAAATTATCAATTAAATTAATCTGTGTGTATCAATCATTCTCTTTCTTTTCATGAAATTCACCAAAAATATTATAACAAAACCTTAGATTTTAAAGATCTTTTTTTTTTTCCCATAAAAAATATATATATATGTATATATAAGATTTTTCATTAGAATCTACTTGTGTCACATACCCTATGTCTAACTTTGTAGGTGCAGTTTTTAAGAATTTTTTTTTTTTTTATATCCTTGAAATACACAATGGTGAAACTCCAATTGTCGAGGTGCCTTTTGATTAAGTGCTTGTAGCTCATAAGAATTCTAAAGTTAAACATACTCAATAAAGAGCACTTCTAGGATGGGTGATCCTGAAGCAACTAGCACTAAAAACAAAACCATTGCCAAAGTGGACAATAGCCCAATAAGCAGAGTTCCAATTCATTGCAGATAGTATCAGAATAGTTCACTAGTTAGAAGTAGGAAGCTAAATGCTACACATGTGTGATGAAACTAATGAGAACGTCAATTGTGTAAGTATAAAAGATTGTAATATTGCTTAAATATGCAATGGTGGAACTCCAATAATTGAGAAACCTTTTGGTATAATGGTATGAAGTTCATTTAAGCATATTTAGTGAAGATCACTTCTAGGATGGGTGATCTCTTGGGAATCAGCTAGCACCATAGACAAAACTATGCGACATTTCACAAAAACGGATAATACCTCAGTAGGTAGAGTTCTAGACCATTACATTATATCGTTTGAAATTGTTCAATACTATAAAAATCAATTGAAGATTCACAAACATTACAAGCATCAGACAATAAGGTAGGGTTTGTACAACAGATCTTGCATGACACATCTTTAATATAGTATGAGAAGCAATCTAATCCACAACTTTCTTTGCTTAACACCTAACAAGTTGAAGTTTGCTTTCTTGAAACTAGGTATGAGGCTCTCGGATCATGGACCATGGCGGAAAGATAATGCATTAAAAACAAACGTAGAATTTTAGAGCTACTTCCTCCTACCTTTTCATTATGGCATATCTAACCACTCTAAGAACAACCAAGGTACCTTTTCATTATGGCATATCTAACCACTCTAAGAACAACCAAGGTTTTAATCACATCAAGTGATTTCACTACACAATCTTTAAACACCACCATGGATGAAGCCTTGATGGTTCTTAACTATGAAATCCAGCATTGCATCTCTAGTTAAGTAATCATAGGATCTAATAGAGTTGATTTTAGTGCATATACCTATTGGAGGCTCCCATTGAGGTGAGTTTGATTATTACATTAAGAATACCAATTATTGGTTACTATTGTTTTGTATCAATTTGTTGTTGGTGCGATGATATTGTTTCTTGTAGCCAAGAGCCAATGGGTAGGTAAATGTTCTTAGAAATATTCAATGCCAGATCACAAGTCTGTTGTGCATGAGGTCTATATTTTGAAGTTAAAACTTCGATCTTGCTCAAAGCTCTTTGGCAACTTAAAATTGCCACATTAATTTTGGAAACTTTAGAATTAAAGATGGCTTTAAAGACTTCTTTCTAAGTACTTCACTTAACTGTGCTTAGTGTGGCAAATATTTCAACCTTCTCCTTCTTAGTATTCTATGTAGCTATACAAGATAACAACTATTGGTCCGTAATGGATGCTTTTTCTTACTCAACCTAAACACTAAGGTTTGCAAACTAGACAAGTCCAGTCCAAGGGCAGCATAAAAGTAAATGTTTAATTGAGTAATCCTTTAAGCAAAATTTGTAGCTTGTAAGCTCAAAAACACCTCTTTTCATTGGAGTACCTTGTGTTGGATTAGCATTGTTTAGAGCTATTCACATAAGGAGTTTCACATTTTGTAAGCATGAAGATTTCCATACATGGTACCATATAGCTTTTCCCTAGTTGATGAGAGGATGATGCTTTAAATTAGCATTGAGTGAAGCACGTATAATGAAATTATAAGCTAATTGAACACTAGAATTTTGGTCTTTTCATGTGACCAAAATAATTATATCAATTGTGAATGCATATGATGGCAATATCTCCTAGATAGCCCTAGTCATGCTTTATTTAAACCATTAAGAGATCTTAAATCTTCAAAGATCATTTAGGTATGTCAATTATGTCTAATACCATCAAGAACGAGGAAGCTATAGTTGTTTTAAAAGTTGGTCTATGCCCTATAAGCTTACTATCCACTAAGAGTATTTGCATTCATAGGGTCCTTCACAATGTCCTTCAGGTGCCATATATGCATTCATATGGTTCTTCACAAGGTCCTTCAGGTGCCATGTCAGCACTTGAAGGAACTCTCCTCCGAAAAAATATCATTGCTTTATCCGTAGGTTCCTTCACTTTTTTATATTTTTATATAATATCTTATATTTATCTAAAAAGACCAAAAATTTATGCAGTATACGACATACATATATTATTAATATTCAAATTATATATATCATATTATCATATTAATATGTAATATTAATATAATAAATTATATGAAAATGAAAAAAGAATCAACATTTGAGAATATAATTAATAAAATTTATATTAATTTAAGACAATAGCCTAACTTAAAACCAACATTAACTTACTTTAATATAAATAAGCAATACAACAATAAAGGAACATAATCACATCTAAATGAAAGTAATAAGCACTAAAAAAAATAATTTAGAAACATGAACAACCAATAGATAATAGAAAATCTCCGACTAATAACATTAAATAAAACATTCAAATTGTTGCCACAAATGTTCGATCAAGTCAACTTGTAGCTGGTGGTGCTTTACCCCATCACAAAGTCAGATATTGTTTTCGATGTACATCGCATAATTCACAATATAATTGTGAGAGATATGAGGTGCGGAATCACCAGTGTCTCTCGATTTCTAATCCAGAACTTTGTAAGTAAAGTTGTAGCCATCCTGTTCATCCTCAACTATCATATTATGTAAAATTATACATGCTCTCATGATTTGCCCGATGACCTCTTGATCCTAAAAACGTGAAGGTCCACGAACAATGTGAAAATGAGATTGTAGCACTCCAAAAGCTCGTTCAACATCTTTTCTATATCCTTCTTGGTGCCTAGCCAATAATTGCTCTTTTGGACCATGTGGATATGAAATAAACTTCACAAATTTTGAGCACTCTGGATATATACCATTTGTTAGAAAATATCATGTATTATAGTTTCTACCATTGATGGTATAGTTAGTTGGAAGAGCCCGTCCCTCGAGAACATCATCAAATAGAGGCGAATGCTCTAATACGTTAATATCATTGTTCAAACCCAAGACGCCAAATAAATGCATGCCATATCTAAGTATCATATGAAGCAATAGCTTCAAGCATAATTGTTGGAGAGTCATGATCCCCTCGAGTGTACATGTCATGCCAAGCAAGTGGACAATGCTTCCATTTCCAATGCATATAATTAATGCTTCCTAACATGCCAGGGAATCTACATTGCTTAGCAACAGTAAGTAAGCATGGAATATCGGTGGGATTAGGGCTACGTAGATACTCATCATCAAAACAAGTAATGATACCTTCAATAAGATGTTTGACACATTTAATTATTGTACTCTCACCACATTCGTAAAAGTCATCTAAAGCATCACCTGCCACCTCGTATGCCAGTATCCAAATAGTTGTTGTGTATTATTGTAATGATGAAGCACTAAGTCTACCAGCAACATCCCTCTTTTGTTGAAAATAGAGATAGTAATCTTGTAGTGCTTGCACAATGCATAGGAATACACCTTTCATCATTTGAAATCTTTGTCGAAATTGCTCATCTGTATATATTGGGTTATTCGAAAAGTAGTCAGAATATAAACGATTGTGACCTTCAAGACGACCTCTGTCAATATGCTTTGTTTTACGTCGTCTTGTGGATGAACTCGCAGTTAACTCTGGAAACATTTGATATAAAGAACTTATGAGCTTGTTTCATTGTTGCTTAATTCTAAAGGAAAATAATTCTTCAGCTACCTCATAGGCTACTTTTTCCAACTCGAAATCAAAGCTACTTGGTAACATGATTATATGAGAGAGTGAATAGGTTTTGATTTGGATTAAAAAAGGAAATATTGTAATGTTTGGTGAGGATATGTTTGTTTGCCCATATATATATATATATAGAAGATCAATGGACACTCTATAAGGGCTAATTTTTTTCAAATTGTTTTAAAGAATAGTTACCTTTACAATGATTGCTTTTTAGGAATTGATTCGTCTGACACAATACCTTTACAATGGCTAGTTTTTTGAATTGGTTTGGGTATGAACAACTACTTCTTCAACGATGATAGCTATTTTTATTAGAAGAAACTTTTGTAATGACTATTTGAAAGCAAAACTAATTGTTACTTTTCTTTTGCATTTTATCTTTACACATCTCTTCAATCAATTGTCTTTGCACTTCATCCATTGACGATGTATCAGCAAATATTATTGATTTTTCCCACTCAAGTTACTTCCAACTTTCCTTTTGCTCTTTAAGCTGGGTATATTTACGCAACACACCAATTTTTTCACGAGTTGTCCTACTTAAGCCATTTAACTTCGCAACCACTTCATTTACTTGCTTACTACATTTATATTTTTCTTTTCCTTTCCTCTTACTTGCTGCTTTACTAAGTGGTTGAATGACAACTTTGGTGACTTCATCATCTTTTGGTGCATCATTGTTTGAGGATGAACTTGTATACATTCCAGATGCACTCACCTTGGTTCTCTTACTCTGCTTTTTTTGTCATTTCCGGTCTGAGACCTCTATTTAGGTTCATTTCGTAATATAACCAACAATGCTTCAATAAACATTGTTTTTTCTCATTTTGTTTGAATAAATCATGAGTATCTTTTATATAATCTTGCTCATTTTTCCCACTTTTAGCCCATCATTTTATTTGGTCATAGTAAGCCTCAAACTTCATACAACCTTCGAGATTTTCATCCAACGAGATTTGCATTATTACCATGTTTGTTTTTATGGTTTTTTTTTCAACGTCAAAGCTTGTCCTTCATCAAAGCTTTCATGAACTCGATGCCAAAATGTCTCAAGTGGTTGACTATTTCCAATAATTGGGTCTTTACTAACCCTTAACCATGCATAAATAAGAAGCTTGTCATCAATATGCTCTCACTTTTTCTGACGTCCGTCATCTCCTTCATTTTCATTATCTTCATCGTCTTGCAAATTTACTTGTTGGGAATTTTGTGGAAATTGAGAAGCCGTGCTGCTAGGTGCTTATGGCGATTGATCTATTAGAGGTTGAGAAAAAGGTACTCCAATTGGAGTGAATGGTTGTATATTTTCAGGCCTAAAGTTAGAAGCATATCGAAAACATGAAGGCATCATCCCACTTGGACTTAGAATAAAATTAAATGACGTACTCAAATTGGGAAAACTTTGGTTCATCATTGGAAATTTTTGAGGATTTTGAAAATTTGTTACATTTTGGAAATATATACTAAACAAAAAATAAGAGTCACTTTGTGAATTTGTGAGAATTTGAAAATTTTGTGTGTTTTGTAAGTTATTGAATGGTGAGAAATTTTGCGAATTATTGGATTCCATATATAGCTCAATTTTCAACAAGTCAAAATTTTATAGGATGGTAAATGATAGTGAAAATTTTGAGTAAATAATGAATGAGATATGTCACATATTTATACTTGAAAAGGAAAAAAAATTACCGTTGCAAATTACAATGGAAACTTGCATCTGAAATCTCAAACGTAAACCTACAATGTAACATCTCCTTTTTTAAGCTGAAATAGCCCAAACATTGAAGAAATTATTAAAAATATATATATAAATCAAGCTTTTGTCTTACTTTGCAATAAATTTTCCACGATCAAGAATAGCAGTTGCTCAAATGGCGAAAATTCCATGTCAGCGTGAATGTGAATGATGATGATGATGATGATGATATCTTGAAGGAACTCACTTTTTTGAATCCTTCACAGATAACCAAAAAAGTTAAATGAACTTTCCACATCCGCAAGAATCTCAAAAAGTGAGACCCTTCATCTAAGAACCTGTACGAAGGAACTCGAATGCGGGTGTTCTAATTAGTCCTTACCCAAATAAATCATTTATCTCTAACCTTCCAAATTGCATTAAGAGAAGGTTTCTTTCATGCATAAGGCATTCCCATCCCCATAATCTCTAGATTTTCTAGCCACTTACTAGAATAAGGTATTAGAAAAGCAAACACCTTGAATTTATGTAGCCAAAAAGCATTGATATTAGTAAACTCCCTTTTAACTTTGAAGGGCTATTCTTGTTCTAACTTTGCTTGTGTATCTACCTTTTGCCATTTAGTTGACCCTAACAATGTTAGAAAACCATCAAATTTACTTCTTTACACCACTTACCTGGAAGCCTAAAACAATTTATGGAGTATGTCGAGACAACACTTGCTATTGCTTTTATAGGGAATTCATTTCTAGCATTCAAAAACCATCATTTCCAATTTTTTTAGCTTAATTCAAATTCTGTCTTTGAAAACTGTAAAGCTTTAGTCTCATTTCTTGCAAATGGTTGGCATTCTTAATACTTACCAAGAATAGTAGAGACTGTAACATCTAAAGCTTGCCAAATATCATTCATGCATTCTGGAGATGTGTTTTTCTAAAGGATAGACTTGATTTCCATGGATTAACTTTCTGACCTATGTCTATAATAAGTCCACGTTAAGTCTCCAATTACCTATACATTAAGATCAGTAGCCTCAATAAAAAAAAGAGGAGTCATTAGTCGATAATAAGTATGATAGGGTAAGATGTGCTCTCTGATTTGTTATTTTAATGAGACATCTATCATCAACAACTCTTGACAATACATCTCTTACCAATATGAACAAGTATGGCAAAAGAGGATTGCCTTGGGAGAGAGACCTTCGCAAGGATGGACCTGACTTACAGTAATTCCATTTACTAGGATCTTATATGAAACCAACATAGTCTTCCACTCTAGGTGTCACAAAAACTAATTTTGGCTAGATACATCCTGAGAAAGCCCCATTCAATTTGGTTTTAAGTTTTATTCATATCAAGCTTAAGGATACAATGTTAGATAATAACTTAGTTTTTATGACTGTGGTGTTATCATGAAACATTCGGCTGGACACAAAGTTGCTTTCAAGTTTCCTCCTGGAGCATTGATTTAAAACCTAAAATTATCATGTGAGGTCCAATGCTTACATTTAGTCTACCCAATTATACAATAGCTCCTGGGTTCCGACTGCTTTTAAGAGAGTGCTTTAATCGGTTGAGCTATACAACTAATTATTAATATTAGTCTGATAATTAATATGCTTTTTTTCTAGTATGCCATGTTTTCTTATTTCTAATTGCTTGCGAAATGTTCCCGATGTTTTTCTTAGTTTACCTTATGTACATGGTGGCTCAAAAAAGTTTCTTCCTTAATTGAGCTATCAGAGATTTTTAATTCCATGAGATTTTTTTTTTCCTTTTTTATTGGTTCTTTTAAACTCTTACAAGGCTATTTTTATTCTTAATGTTATGTATTTTTTAATTTTAACATTTTTATTAATTTATTTTGATATAAAAGAGTAAAATGAGGATTAATTTATGGCCAAAAATGGTTTAAAGGAGTAATATGAAGCTATATTCATATAAATCAAATATAAAAGGATTCATTCATAAATAATAATTACAAATTTTTCTACATCCTGTCTTTTGAGTTTTTTTTTTTTATGAATTTAATTTTACTAGTTAAAACCCTTTATACACCGAGTTATTTTTAGGAAACCACACAAAGAAATGGGGTGATTGGTTTGCATGGATAAATTACAAAACCAAGCTGATTCTACACTGGTCATCATGAAATAGAGAAAACCAGCCCCAACTAGGCACCATGAGAAAAGATTCCTGGCATTAATGACCTGACACATGCGTGAATGAGCAGTGAGTAAATATTAATATTTTTTAAATAGATATAAAATAATATGTAATTTTTATAAAATTATTTATATGTCATAATTCCAATAGTATTTATGGACCATTAATTAATCGACATAGTATTTCTGAATGTTGGACTGCAACCTAGATCTAAAAGAGCTTTGGAACCCACAATATGCCGGTAACCTTGACTGAAACCAAACCCAAACACAGCTAGTCTAGCTAAACAAATGAACGTGTGAAATTTGGAAAGACGTGCTAATCGATTTAAGATACTAGATTTTAATGAACACCCAAGCATCTTTCGACATGTTTTGTCTTTGAAATACGGATCTCCTATGAAGGTTAATTTCGCTATAGTAACTTTTTAATAAGTTGAGTTAAAGCTATAGGTATTAAGTGTCAACTTGATTTAAAATTTTAAAACTCAATCTTTATTTAAGGTGTTGGGATTGTCTGATTTTTATTTTTATTTTATTTATATATAATTTGTATATTTTTTTTAATATATATCTTATTTATATTTAATCTGTTTGATTTTTTTATAAATAAAAATATTTATTTTTTATCTATATCTATTTTTTTAACAAACATATATTTGAAATGATAAAAATAAGATGATAAAATAATCAGAAGAAAATAAAACAAACAGACAAATCCAAATTTGAATTGATCAAGTTTTTTTTCCCCTTTTAACCAATTGATCAAATTCATTTAGATTTGACATTATGGAAATTTCTATATTCAATCTTAATTTAAACTTGATTAACATTTATACACAATTCAAATTTAAATATGCGGCCGAGTAACTTAAAGCATATATCATAAGGAATGAGCTCAATCCAAAGCATAACTTGAAAAGCTTAAACTGAATTTAATTACTGTAAATCTAACTCAAATAAATAAAAAATCAAATCCAAATAACTTATTTACACATTCAATTTGCTACCGAACCGAGTGACACTAAATCCTACGGAATCTTCAGACGTTGTCCTGGTTCTGGCGCTTGGGAACAACTCTTGTCTTGCCCCTGTTGTATTATCTGACGTCCATCCTGCTGCCACGTATTGGTCAATCTTATAGACGTTGGACATATAATGAGTTTGCCAGTTACTTTGTGTCTGTTTTTCAACGTGGTCGTCCTTTTGCGCTTGGATTGGATCCACCTCGACCTCGACCTCGACCCATGTTTGCCAATTTTAAATATAGAGTACGAAATAATGTTTATCTTTGTGTAGCGATCAAATGTTTGGTTAATACTCCACATCTATTCGTTGAGTAATTATTTAGAAATTCAAGATCAAGATTCGATAAACCTACTCTATGAATCAAATTAAATTATTTAGTCAAGCAGTAAAACTTATATTTTTAAAGGAATTTATACGGTCTCATTATGAACCGTCTCATCTAATATCTTACTATTAAATTAATTATAAAGTTCAACAACAATATAAATTGAATCATACTAATCTTGTTAAAAAAATAAGAGATCATAAAATTTTTCATATTTCTATTGGGATGTAACTATTGAAATTTTTTTAATTTAGGTATCTCAATAATATTTAAAATTCATAGAAGGTATTTTTGTAATTTATGCTAATTTATTGAAGTTTCTACAACTAAGGAATTGGACAGTGGGGTCGCAAAAGTGATTATTATAAATATAGAATCTTAAATTGGTCAAACATTTACTCCCCGTGTCATCTTTATCTTCATTTGCCTTCTTCTTCTTTTTTTTTTTTTTTGAATATCAGCAATTCAAAATTTACATTTCGATTTAAAAATAAATACACAAAAATCATAGTTATTATATTATGAAAATATGAAGTAATTGTCAATGGTAAAAAAAATTGTCCAGATAATGTACATAACACGATGGTAATGATATTACACAATACATATGGTAATTATTCTATCTTTGATAATCACCCCCCAAAAAAAAAAAAAAAAAGAAACAGAAATCCAATATCTATCATTGAATCATGTATTATATATCTACAATCATCAAAGTTCCACTCAAATAAATAAGCATAAAATTAAAAAAAAAAATTAATAACACAATGAGATATTACATTATGACTGTCCTGGCTCTCCGTAACTTCTATTACCATCAACCTTTCTGCAAGATTTTGATGATGGCCAATGACACATCAGCCAAATTGACAACCAGTTTATTCAACTCACTGAGTCCCGAGCCCAACTCAGTCCCAGCCACCTTCTTGTCACACTGTTGAGCTTCTTTCTCAGCATCAGATATACTATACACGGCAAAACCATACCTCCCTTTGCTCATTGCATCAATGGCTTGTGGCAAGTTGTACTTAACCACAGGAATGTATAACTCAGCACAATATGCCAATGGGGCTTCCGTTTGAGGGTCGGGTGCGTGGTTTATGAGATCTTGGATGTGGTTTAGGGTTTCGTTTGCATTAGAAAGCACTGCATTTGCCATAATTCGGGCTAGACCCGGAAGGTCCGCACTGGAACCTTCCGGGTCGGATCGTAGGTACTTGTCGCATAGGTCGTAAAAGGGTGTTAGTTTGCATGTTTGTTGGATTAGATCGGAGGTTTGTTTTGCGGAAATGGTGGCAGCCTTGGTGGCGGCAGCGGTGATGGTGGAGGTGGTGGTTATAAGTGGTGGTGGGAGAGGAGAGAAAAATAAGAGGAGAGTTTGGATAGATAGGAAGACTGAAAAATTTCATGGTTTTTGGTTGAGGAGAAAGGTACAATGTTTAGTGGTTGGTGTTTGTTTTGATGTTTTTAATGCTGACAGCTGACTGGCATATGTTCACCTTTTATATATAATGGCCATATGAATGGTGAATCTATGCAGTTTCATCTTTATGTGCAATTACAGATTGAGGGAAAAAAAAAAAAAAAAGAATGGAAAAGTGCATGTTAATTTAATGTGTGCCAGAAAAACACCGTGGTGTTGGTTAATTTGGTTTTTTTGTTATTTTCATAATCCTATCTTTATTATTATAGTGATTTGGGATATTAGACACGGGACTATTAATTAGATATTTAGATCCTCCATAAAAGTTTACTAACAAAAATTTATAATTATAAAACATCACTATAACAAATCAAAAATAAAAAGTAAACAGAATAATTAAAAGCTTATTTATGAGTAATGAGGTTATTAGCCAAAGTTCTCGAAATTTTCAAGGATCATCTATAAATAATCACATATCCGCAAAGCCAGGTTCATTCTTAGTATGATAAATTGTGCCTTATCCTATAGTTATAGAATTTTTATTTTATTTTAGTTTTTTATGCCATGAAGAGAAACCACAACATCATAATTTATTCAATTAGGAATATAATGGATTAGGTTTTAGTACCCAACCCACTTAATCTGGTAAATATTAACGAATTTTAGGATTTTTTCAAAGTCCCATAGGATTTTAAATCAAGCTGTAAACAAGTATAGAACTTGAAAACCAAAACTGTTAAAAAGAGAAAAATTTTATCAAATTTATTTCAATTAATAAAATCAAAAGTCGAACTAATTTAAGTTTATACATTTTAGCTACTAATTCAATTTAATAAATGGTATGTGCAACTTCAAATTCGCAAAGGATTAATTTTTAATGATATCTGATTTAATTAAATATGGTGAATTATTGCAATGTTAAGTTAATAGGCTCTAAAATTGGAATGATTTATTCTATATATAAACACTAATAGAAACGATTTTTTCCATGACTAAGGAAAAAGAATTATTGGTATATATGTTATAAGAAGAACGTTTATTTTTAATTAATTTTTATTTAAAGCAATTATGGTTAAAAAATTATTAGGTTTATTGAGTCCAAGTACTCTATAATGTCAACCTGATGGGTATTGAATTGAGACAAGCATTGAGAGACTTCACTAAGTTTTGATTACATCATCTATTCAATTATGTTTGTTTAATAATATGAATACAAGTCTATACATAATAAAGTTCATTTCATTCTTTCAATATTCATAATATGCAGTAGTTGTTAAATTAAAAGGACTTATTTGTATGAAAGTACAAGCATACTAATTGAATAAATCCGATATTTTAAACGATAGAAAATTTAGAATAAACTTTGGCATCCATGTTAGTTATATACATTGAAAACAATAACTATTTTTTATGTATACTTGTACTTGATACATAATAATCGAGAATGGATGCGTCATTAATTTCGTGATTGAGGAAATAACAATTTTTATTAATGAAAGGAGTATAACACATGGAGAAGAAAACATATACAATATATTTGTGATTGTAATGGGAATGGGAAAATCAATATTAGTACTAATAGAATGTAAGGCAGTTGAAAAAAACAATTATATAGTTATCTCATATTATTATATGCTTAATCTTGTGTTTAAAATTTTTTTTATTACTTCTATATTTATTGTCTATCAAATGATTAGTTGTATGAAGAAAATTTTATAATCCTATTATTTTTTTAATGTGACCGAATTGTAAGCAGATCACATTACATAAATACTTATTACATTTATATTTAATAATTGATATTTTAAAGGCCTTATTAAGTTATTTTAGATATGAAATTAATAAATTTTAAAATTTTTTATATATTAAATTAATCAATTTCAAAATTCAAATATCTAATTACATGTTTACTAAAATTCAAATCACATTCTCCGTTTCATCAAATTGGACAACGTTAAGGCTTATAAATCTGGGTCCATTCCACCTATGAATCAATTTCGATTACTACAGGTACTTAAGCTATGATTGAGAAAGTTCTTGTCTTCATTCGGATTTACAAAAATATGTAATCGGACTCACCGTCGGAACCACATGTCGCGAAGAGATTTACCGAAAAGGGAGAAAGAAAACAACAAATTAAACCCACATGCAGCGAACCCGTGAAGTTTGGTAGATTAATCCATTCTCAATCACGAGCAAACCCCCTTTTCTACACTAAACTGATTTAACACAATTTCTTGAACCTTCTTTTAGTGGGGCTTTCTCGAAATTAATTTCTTACGAATCCTGCGATTGTACCAATAATTTTTTTAAATCCTAAGCTATTAGAAAACCTTCGACGATTTATAGGCCAGAAAGTAAACACAGACACCCGTGAATGGAAAATGTGGAATGAATAAGGATGATGAGGATTCGCATGGGCCCAATCACATGGATTAACTTTTGGCCGCCGTATGATGACACAAGGGATTTAATACAAGATGTCACTATACTGTAGTTGTCCTGCTTGTTTGTTTTGCTTTTTTTCAGTAGATACAGATACTTTTTCAAATTTTTTGCTAACAAATTATTTATCAAGAAATAGATATAGATAAAAAAAATTAAGTTTCATCAAAAGATCAAATAAACAAATATAGATAAACTTTAGATGCAAATCGGATATATTTACACATATCATTTTAAAAAATACAGATACAGATGAAAAACAGACAATCCAAACAACCCACATTTTTGTTTGATATTATATATGTTGTTTGATATTATTGTTAGTACTTGTTTTAGTTTATATTATGTAGATTACCTATTTTTGTCTTGACAAAAATATTACATGACATCTTAGAATGATCATCACGCTTGCATTATATGGTTCTTATGCATATATATTTGTTATAGAAGAATCTTACTCTATAGAAACTTTATTAGATGAGTTATTTGATTATGAATGGTTTCTATAAATACGATTGCCGAGCCTAGATTTTTTGTTTCTGGTTTTATTTTTTAATCTGATCCGTATCAAACCCGAATCTATCTAATACGAACCCTTGACTAGGAATTAAAAGAAATTTGTTTTTTAAAAAATTTTAGGAGTCGTCACCCGATCGGAATCGGGAAAAATTATAAGTTAAGATCAATAGGTCGGATGGTCATAACTTAGCTACTAATCTGCGAAAATTTTGATTTAGAAACCATTTTTATAAACTAGAAATTTTGAATTCGGAGGTTAACCTATTAAAACCATATGGTTACCACTTAAAATTCATTATTTAAAATTTATCCTTTTAATGCTCAAAGATCTACTAATGTAAAAAAAAAAAAAAAATTACAAATTGTAATACCCACAAGTAAAAAAAATTGATCATTATTCACATTAATAATTATAAATAAATACAAACAACCTTGATATTTACAATTTATCATGAAAACTTACGATATTTATAATGAATAATTAATTAAATCAAAATAGAAATAATAAACCAAAAAAAGTTTTTTTTTTCATTTTTTATGTCGCCTCGGAGGTGCCTACATACCCGCTATTCGAGATCAGACAACACGTAGTTCTTTTTATGAAAATTTAATTTGTTGGTTGATTTTAGATACTTGAACTCTTTTCATTTTAAGTTTCTTGATTTTTGATATTTTAAGAAAATCAAGAATTTTCCAATATGAGCCTATAAACTATCAAATTTATTTGTATTAAAGAAAAAATAAATTTTTTTCTAAGTGACAAAACCTTTTCCATGCATATTTCTAATTTTTTTTTTCATTTTTCCTTTTTTTAGAAGAACTTGTATTAATAATATCATGATCATCATCATCATCATCTTACCTGGAGTCGAGTCGGAGCTGGATCCGGGTCGGGTTCGGTTTGGATCGAGTTGGAGTTGTGGTCGGCTGTAGGTTGTCGAAGATGGTTGGAAACCGCTGATCTAGTGGTTTTGGACGGCCAAAAACTCATCGAACTTGGATAATAGGAGATCACGAGTGACCCAATGGTGTTTGTTTGGTTTGAAAGTGCCAAGGATGGTGGCTCGAAGCTTGGACACGGCGGCAGTGGTGGTTCTTGGATTGAAGTGTAGATTGAGCTTCAAAAATGAAACAAAAACTTCCAAAAAATAGATCAAGAGCTTCTAAAGCTTCCTATCACACTAAAAACACTCAAAAACTTCTTAAAAGTATTAATTTAAAAAATTTTGAATTCGACCAAAAATTTTCTGTGCTTGGATTCGAGATTTCTTGTGCGTTTGTGATGATTTATGATGCTTATGGATGCTAAGAATGATGAATTCGACCCTATTTATACTAATTAGAGGTCGAATTTGGTGGGAAATCGTTGAATTTGAAGAACACGCTCACACGGGAATTTGGGTCCCCGAGCTTTGGTTGATCAGGTTTTTATGGTTTTCGAGTATAAATGATCTTAGAAAAAAGTTGATTGTGATTAATCAAGCTTAATTCGTGATCTTGGAAGTTCAAATTGTTGAAATTAATTGAATCTTTGAACTTGGAAATTGCGACAAACGTGTGTGTTCATCAATTTTCAATTCGAAATTCAAGTATGAAAACTCAATTTTCGAAATCAGAATTTGATTCAATCTTGTAGTGTTCCAACTCTACTTCAAGATCCCCAAATTAAGTTTGTGAAAAACGAAGCCAAATTGATCAAAATTGGTCTTGAAAGTAGGCCATCGCATGCAAAAAACTGTTGGGTCTCGATGAGGAAGACGATGCGTGTATTCCACGCGCCTGGTAAAAAAAAAAATTGTTTTGCCTTCCTACACGACTCGAACTTAGGTTGCTGATGTGTGTGTGTGTATGTGTTTTACCAACAAGCCATTGGGCTTGTGCCTCGATTACTTTTGCACTAACATTGTATTTAATGCTTTTAAAAAATTAGGTTTAATTAAATAAACCTAATTTAATTAATTCAAAAATAACATTATAGTAAAAACTAGTATTATATCAAGCCCAAAAATATTTTTATAAAATTATTATTATTTATTATTATTTTCTCTTTTTTTTTTTACTTCTTTTTTTTTTATTTCCTTCTTTTTTCTTTTCTTTTCTTTTTTTATCCTTTTATTTATTTATTTCTATTCTTTCTCCTTTTAATTTTTTTCCTCTCTTTTTTTATAGTATTTGTAATAATCTATGGGCTTAATATAATATCAATTTTTATCATAAATTAAAGCCTTAAAGGGGTAAAATGGGGTGTCTACAATTATATATGTCATTGATTAAAACATACATAGAAGAACAAGGCAAGGAGATAAAAAGATTAAGGACTATTATAAGGAAAACAAAAGATTATATAGAACGGTTAGAAAGACTTCTATAATTACATTTTGAAAATCCAACTCCAAAAAACAAGAACTTTTTAAGAACACAGAGACACGCAGAAGAAGTGATTTTTACAAGGAATAGGAAAATAATTTATTATGAAGGGTTAATAAACTATTATGAAGGTTTGATAACAAGCATGACGGTATGAGTGCAAGTTTTGACAAGATCATAAGAATCAGTAATTAGGATAGGAAGCTTTATGATTTCATGAAAACAGTAGATAATTTACAAATTTTAAGTGTAAAAAAGGTTGAAGGTTATTGCACTGAGGTTTTTGCATGTCGAGGAGCGAGTAAGGAAGAAGCTAGGGTTTGTGCATGTTGAAGAGGTAGTGGAGAAGAAGGACACAACTGAGGTTGAGATTAAAGAGAATAATGTTCTGTCGGATAAGAATGGGGTTGGACTTGAAAGTATCGTGAATGGGTTTGGGTAGAAAAAGTAGTGGGTCGGCTAGTGTGGGCTACTTAATTAAATACTAGGCCAATATTACTTTAGCTATAGCCCATAAATAATATTCTAGAATTAGTTATGGGAATACTGTTGTAACCAACTGATGAGTTGGCAGAATTTGCACATGTATTCGTATCTTATGGAGCAAATTGGTTAGTCTGCTATTACAGCTATATATGTACACAGAATGTAATCCAAAAAGATATGCAGAAAACAAATACAATATCATTGCTCCAATTACTTGCATCCAAGTAATTCTTTATCATTGTCTTCAATTTTAGCTTAATTCGGCTTATTATTACATCATACACGTTTTCGTATTGCAGTTATATTCAACATCTAGGTTTAGAAATAGAATCTAATCTTGCAGACTTAAACGAAAAAGTTAAGGAAGGAGGAGAGGAGTTCATAGACACACATAGGTTTTTAGCAAAAGATAGGCTTTACATTTATCTTAAGGAATGTTTTGAAAAATATCCCACAGATCTGAAAAATAAGGAAAGAATGAATGGACTAAGAAAGCAGTTGAGTCATACTAGGTTAATAGATCCTTGCATATTTTCTGGCACAAAACTTCATGATTAAGAAACTTGATTGGCTAAATTTAGAAATTAAAGAACATAATGTGATACAGGTAGGAGATAATAGTGTCTCTCATCTTTGTTATTTTAAGCACTCACCTTTTTAATTGCATTCAAATCACAAGGAATTAAATAATACTGTGGATTTAATTATATCTTTTGGTACTGTTGTTCACAAAGATTTAGATGCATTATACAAGGCTCACAACCATCTAGGAGAACCGGTGAAAAAAAAAAAGAATAGACAAATAAAAGAAGTAATAGAAAAGGTAGACTATATAAAACAAACACAGGTTCATATAAAAAGGAAATTGAGACAATTAGAACAAATTAAGGCTATTAGGCAAGCACAAAAGGAAGAAATAAGAAATATCCAATAAGCAGTAATAAAGGAATTAAGAAAATAAACTAAAAGATTAGTTGAGTTAAGAGAAAACACAAAAGGAAGGGTACAAGAGATAAAGAATACATTCTTAAGATGACCAGTCATAGTGATCTAGACACAAATGAAGATTGCATATTTTCCTTAGAAGATACAACGGAATTTGCATAACAACATATAGGGTTTTGTGGAAACGTAGGTTAGTAAATGATATGACACAGCGTTAAAGCATTAAATAACAGAAATTAATAACAACGATTGATTTCAAGAACACACATTTGCAAACAATTGCAACTTCAAAGAAAAGCTTATCAATTTCAATATCAAAATGTCAAAATATTATATATCACTCACAAAACCCTAAAAGACCTATTTATACTATTACATAAAACCCTAAAAAGAAATAAAAATAAATAATTTGGATAAATAAAGGCTGATACGTAAGCCGGCAGCCTAGGACAAACACTGGCGGCCTAAACTTTAAAATAAGCTCGAACCAATGAAGGCCGGCCCAAGGCCAGTGGCCTTAAAGGCAACACCGAAAGCCTTGATGTTTAAAGCCAGCGGCTTAGGGCCAGTTTTATCTCCCACTGCGAAACCTGCTACATTATTCTCTCCCACCATCAAAGAACTCGACCTTGAGTTCTTGTCTAAATATAACGATGAATCGCCCGTGTAGAAAGGAAATATATCAGCCTAAATCTCTTTGAAACTTACATCAGCTTCATATAATTCTTTTAATGGATCAAATTGTACAACCTCAGCATTTAAATCACCAGAAGATTGGCCTTTTCTTCCACTACCTTCATGGCTCAATAGCAGTTGTTTCACTTGTTTCCTCCTCCTCACTAATGTTTCCATAGGTTTGCTTTCAAAGACTTCAAAAGTATCAGCATCTTTAATGACAATTTCAGTTGGTACATCTAGAACAGATTCCTTTTTATTAAGTTCAGTGGAAATAATTGGTGGATATTCAATCTTCTCATCTACATTTTTTCGTTATACTTTAGGACGGTAAGTTTCTGAAGATTCAATTGAGGTCTCTTTAGGAGTCTCTTCAGTGTGCTCTTTCTCATTCTCTTTTGCAGTAGGAACTTCTTTCCCTTTCAAATCATTATTCTGCACCAACTTCATAAACTTTGCAGGATATTCATGTATCGCTTTCTCTTCTTGATGAAATTAATGGCCCAGTTGAAACATGATTCTTCATAATTAAGAGGAAAAAAATCATCTTTTAATAAATCTTTATCCTAAACCACGTTCTGACAGGTGTTTTTCCTTCAAGACTTAACTTTTTGCTCAATCTCTCCCACCATACAGATGCATAGCCTTTCAATCTACACTGATCTCACCGTCTTCTCCTCCGACACCTCCATATAATCAAGTATTCGCTCAACCTCAACAATCCAATCAATAAAATCCTCAATCCCTAACTCTCCTCCAAAATATGGAATTTCTACATTTAACTTGAAATCATTCCTCCCATATTCATTCCTATCTGTAATAATTACCAAAATTACATCATTTATAGGTCTTACCTTTTTCAGATTTGCTACCACCCACCAGCCACCACCGCCATGTCTTCGTGGCTATTCCTCTTCCATCAACTCATCTTCCTCCTCAAAATTGTCGTAGTAAGCATGTAATCCTCGATTTGCAGCAACAGGTCTGACAATAGGATTACTTCGCGTACACTCTACCTTTGGTCCTCTCCCATAACCATTCATGTTCCTATTGGCATCGGATCAATCAATCAAGTTATCAAAGCATCGTTCTATATGCAAGAATATCTTATCCATGTTTTCCTTTACCGCCTTTTGTACCAATTGCCCGTAACATAGGACTTTTGTACTCTGAACACTGTCAGGAATATGATTGCCTACTATTCTGTAGTCTCGACATTGCAGGATTCAAATCGCTCTGATACCAATATGATGTAGTGTGGAAGTGTTGAAATAACAAAAATCAATAACTATGATTGATGTCAAGAACACACACTTGCAAACAATTGCAACTTCAGAGAAAATCTTCTCAATTTCAATATCAAAATGTCAAAATATAATAAATCTCTCACAAAACCCTAAAAGACCTCTTTATACTATTACATAAAACCCTAAAAAGAAATGACAATAAATAATTCAAATAAATAAAGGTTGATACGTAAGCTGGTAGCCTAGGACAAAACATGGGCAGCCTAAACTCGAAAACAAGCTCAGACCAATGAACACTGACCCAAGGTTGGCGGCCTCCATGTCAACACTAGCAACCTTGAAGTTTAAAGCCGGCAGCTTAGGGTCGGCTTTGCCTCTTGCTACATTATGATATTATAAGGGCAACAATTAGACAAAATAATACAATTATAGCATTATTAATTAGTATTCATAAAAAAAATCAATAATCTAAGTTTTAGTCTAGAAAACTTAAAGACAAAAGCTTTGAAAAGAAAAGGCATTGAAGGAAATAGTTACTAAAAAGAATTAGATGAAATAATAAATAAACTAGAAAAGGTTACCGGTTGAAAGAAAAATAAATAAAACCCAGGCTTATTTTATGAGAGGAGGGTGAAAGTCTTTTTTAAAATGAATATGTTTCAAGGACAACAAGAAACCAGGGTTATAGAAGGAAAAGAGGAAAGAAATAATAGGAAAAGTGATAGGTATAACAGGCAAAAAAATGCAAGATTTTTAGATAGACTTAGACCATTCACAGGAGAATCACATATTTTACAATCCCCAATACCTAGTACAAGCTCTATAGAAACAACCTCTAGGGTAGGAATACTAGATAGGATAAATATTGGAAGAAGAAGACAGATTGATCATATGATACAGTTAGAAGAAGCAATAGACATAGACAAGGATGCAGAGATTTATTCAAACCATGCTATTACTCTTTTAAATCCTAGGGATTATACCAAACAAGGATATTAAGTTGAGAGTAGAATTGTTTAAGTCAAATAGAGAAGAAAGAGTTTCAGTCACAATAGAACCTTTAAACATAAGGTTGGTCACAAAAGAATCTTTAAGACAACTGAAAAAAGTTAAGTAAAGCCTTAGTCCACCTTGGTCTAATAGTCATTGAAATAACCTAGATTTCAATTCTATTTAAATTTCATGTGTTTATTTATTTACTTTAAGTTGTTGAATTGAATGAGCATGGTTGTGTTACTAGTACTCTAAAATATATTATTTTGCATGTATACATTGAAATTAATATTTTGTTCTATATGTATTAATGTGGGTGTAAAATTATTAATGGTGTCTTTTGTACATTAAGATGTTAAGTTAAGTTAGATTAATAAATCAACTTTAATTTGCTTAAGGTTAGTTGATAATGATTTCTTTAATTAAGTTAGCATTATTGCCCCAAATGAAGCTCAAATGAGACTCAAATTCACCTAAATTACACATTAAAGTTGTATATGCCTTAGAGGGTAAATTTGGAATGTGTTAAAGTCAAATTAAGCTAATTTGAACAACTTTTTGGGGGCAGCTCATTTTTATCCGAATTTTCTTTTTCTTTCTTTCTTTTCTCTTCTTCTTCCATTTCCATTTCCAAGTCCAAGCATGAACTAAGAGCAATAGCAAGCTTTGGAAATCAAGTTGTCTTCAAGGAAAAGCATTTACATGTGAGTTGCTTTAAGTGTGGCTTATGCTTTGTTTTCATTTCTTGTTGTAGTTTTGTAAAATCTTAGATGAAATGAGATTAGTGTTAATCAAATTGTTTGTTCATGCTTGGGATGAGTTATGAATGTGTTTTATGAGTGTGTGAGTTTGTGCAAGTATGGTTGAAGAGATATAAAGTGTTGGGAGGATGTGAAGAGGATTTGTGTAGGAAATTTAGAATGGATTGAAGTGGAATTTGAAGTGTTTAGATTGTGTTGATTTCATGATTTGAGTGGCTAGGATTGAGTAGTATAGATAGGAGTGAGTATATGAAGTTGGAAGTGTGGTTGAGGAAGTTTTGAAATGTTTTAAGATGAATTTTTTCAAAGTGAAAAACAAAGGATTTAAATTCTGTCATTTAAGTCTGTTTTTAAAGCATACGCCGGCACCTGGAATTCAACGCCGCCGGCGTAAAGGCAACGTTGGATTCAGATTTCTAAAGGCTGACTGAACGCCGCCGGCTTTTGCTGGAAAAGTCAGCCGGCGTTCATTCCTTTATATTGTACGCTGGGCGGGAATATAGGCCGCCGGCGTATATGTCAAAGCTGCCCGCGTATCTAGATAAGCAGACGGCTTAGATCTCTTGACGTTTTTGAAAATTTTGGTTTTGGATTCTACGCCAACTCAAGGCACCAGCGTGGGATAAAAAGGCTGACGGCGTACCCTTGAACACTGCCAGAGTTGGCAGTGTTGATTTTTCAAGTATTGAACACCGACTCAACGCCGCCGGCGTTGGGTACCGGCCTATCCCTTGTGCTTTTGAAATTTACAAACTTTTTCTAAAATTTTCCGAAGTTTGTTATTCGAGCAATTAAGTATTTGTCAGGCGACCTATGATACAATGGGATGTTTAAATGCTTATTTATGACCTTGTACGCAATTATTTGAATTTCTTTGATATATTTGTGATATATAGATATTATATGTGTATAATTATGAGAATGAAATCTATAATTGTTGATTTATTGATTATTGTGGTATTTCTATTTCAGTTAAGGATTCTTCGGTTAGTTCATCACCGAAAGATCCTAGTTATATACTAACGGGTTCAGGTACGCAATAATTTGTTTGATGATTGCTAGGAATAGGCATTCCTAATATGATTTAAATTGATTCGACTTAATATTTGAATGAATTGGATTCTATTACGCTGTTTAATCTGGTCCGAGGAGCAGCAAACCTGTCATGATGTAATGACATGTTAGTTAGGCGCTTAACCAAGTCATGATGCAATGACTTTACCATGATGCAATGGTACGCTATGATGCAATAGCGATTCTTTTTGGTTAAGTGGGTAGCCGATAGGGGGAATAGTATCTATGTAACGTTTGCTTAAACTTAGGGGGAAATACCATGATTTAGTTCAAAGTTTATGGGAACTTGTGAGCTAGGCTAATGTTATGGACTGAGTTTAAGTAGAGTCGGGCAACGACTTTTAAATCCTAAATGAAGCTATTATCTTCATGAAATAGATATAGGAGATATAAGTATTCGGACTGCTTATATCAACCCCCTGAGCAGCTGCTGTTACTCAGGACCCCTGAATTCCCGAAGCGTGATCGGAGTTGGAATACCCTCTTGTTGATTTGTGAAAGAAAGTGTAATAAAGATAATCACCGTCTGATGATGCATTACATTGACTCGATGATTTGTTTTGCATTGGTTATTGTGTACTGGGCCTTTGGTTCACTTTTACTGCTTTGCAGGTATTGGAGACGAGTTTATGATGACTTGGGCTATGGGTCTGATTTCGAGAGATTTCTGGATGAGTGGGACGAATAGGGTCCGATCACCGTGGACCTTTGGAAGGAGCTTTTTGCTAAGGAAAAGTTATGTATAGAAGGCTTGCTAGTTAAGCCAATTTTTGTAATGACCTTAAGATCCTTTAGGATTCTTATGTTTTGAGAAAACATGTAATTTTTGTAGTGTCTTGTATTAGCACTAAACAATGTTTATACAATGTAAATGTATGTATAGATTGATTTTGTTAGCAATCTTGTTTTGTTTAAAAAGTTCTTTACAAAGTATAGTAGTTTTGATCAAACAATTTTCATAAACTGTTAGTTTTAGGACAACCTTACATATAATATGGGTTGGGGATTCGGTACTCTAAGTCTCGAGATTTAGAGGGTCGGGTTTTACAGTCATAGAGATTAAAGAGCTAGCAAGAGAGAAGGTAGGAGGAAAGGTTTTAGTGTCATTAATGGACAAATCATAGAAAAGTGATATAAGAAAGGCTATATTTGCAACCATAGAAATAAATGTAATAATGGACAAGGTGTCATGCCTCATAAGGGGGCCTAGTAAGATTGTCCTAAAGTTATCATATCACATGTGCACATGTAATATGAGAACTGTCTTGCAAAGCAAAGTTTACAAGGCTCTGCTTAATTATTAATATATACTACTTAAGTGATATATATACATGTAATAGTATTATTGAAGTTTAACTATGGAATCCGATTTTCCATATTCTACCAGGATCGCAGAAAATCAATATTCCCTACCAAATAGTAAAAATGGGGTTTCAATCTTGTAATATATAAAGTCTCAATTGTTTATACAATTTATCTATTTTGCATTCTAAGTTCAATATATCCTATATCTCTAACTTTAATAAAGTTTGATGGATAACCACTCTTCACACGTTTTTAGCTGAATCCTTACTAGTATTATTCCTACACGAAAACTGTAGGGGGGTGAGCGAAACCACGAGCTCGGTGAGATAACTTGACCAGACCAGACAACAATAACAAACAAGTTTTAATTATCATGCGTATGCGTATGCAATGCAACAATCAACCATATGTACAAGTACAAGTTTGGATAATCTGGACTCCAAACAAAATATAGATTTATGCCCTCTCATCAAGGTTGGAAGGAAACCATTACGAGTGATATACTGTGCTTAGGAGAATTAGAAAAACTAAGGAAGATGGGTACCATAAGAGAAATCTTCTTAATTTATAGAATATTTTGAATCTTATTTAATAATTCTATTATTAAGCTTTTATTATTTATGGGGTCTTTTTAGAATGTTTACCTTAAGTTTGTTGATATTTACTACCTATTATTTATTTTCATTTTGCTTGTCTTGATCTTAATTGACATCTATATTAGAGTGTTTTCTTTACTCTAAATTTATTTAAGTTTCTCTTTCGCTAGGATCCGTATTGATAATGAATTTTTATTATTTCTTTGTTTGTCAACCTTATATGTCTTATGTTAATTGAAATTTTTATTTATATAGTTACATTTAATTTTTAGTTCTTTAATTATTTTTATAACATATTCGTAGTTTCCTAAGTTTGAATATATCAAATATTTACTAGACTTGAATTTTAAATTTATCGAATAATTTAGAGTGTGTATTTGGTAGTTCAATATTTTATTATTGTTATCGTTATTATTTTTATATCGTTCTTTTAGTTTAATCACCTTATGGTAACTAATATTTATTTTCCATTATTTACTTTTGCTGTGTTACTCTTGATCTTACTTCATATTATTATCTTGTTATTTATAGAAATTACATTATTCATAATTTTCACTTATTCTAATCTTCCATTTATATATTTACTTGTACAGAATAATTATCGGACAATTATCATAATAAGATCTTTTTGTTTAATGTAATAAAAGTATTTTCTATTTGTAATAATTGCTAAAGTTTAATACTTAACAATTATTTAAATACTAATATTATATTTATTTATTAAGTTTAATGTTCTATTTCTCTTATATATATATATATATATGTATATAACTATACTGTTACAGACGAAGGAGATTTCGTCCAGAGGAAATTTTGCACGTACGTCGGCATCCGATGCCACCAACGTTGAACTCTAGGATGCAGGTGTTCGTGTAAAATTACGTAACTTTTGAATTAGTGTACACTTGATCAAGGCTGCCAATGTTACTACATACGTCGCCGGTGCAGATGATCTACGTTACCAACGTTCATTCAAAAAAAAATTTACGTAGCTTTTATTCCAGTGTACTCCTATTAAAAAGGCGTCGACTTAACGTGTATGCCGCCGACTTTGAACACTTACACCACCAACATAGGGCCAATGTAGGTACTGTTCATCATTTTTCTCGTTTTTCTTCAGTTAGTATCTTATTTTTCTTATATTATACATGTATTATACTATTGTTTAAACTACTTATACGTGTTTTTCTATGATCTACAACTATTTTTAGTGATATGTTGTCTCAAATAACAACTTATAATCAACATGTTATATGATTTCCTAGCTTCTATATGTAGCATACTACATAAATGGAGTTTTAAGGTTAAAGCTTACCTTGTATGGATGATATTGAGATGTTATACCCCTCTTGCTCCTTTTCTAAGCTTGTTTGATATTTAATGGAAGATTGTTTTATGGAGTGGTGTTGGTAGGATTTGTGTTGCTGACTTGTGTGATTTATGTTACTATTTTGGGTGGTTTGTGTTGCTATTTTGAGCTAAGGCTTGGGTGATTTATTGGCTACTATAGTGTGTTTTAATTGTCTTGTTGTTTTGTCCATTAAGGAGATATATATATATATATATATATATGTCGAAGAAGAAGGTAGCAGCAGCTTCAATTTTCGGCCAAGTTGAGGAGTTTTTCCCCACCAAATGCAACTTTTTTTGCATGATTTCTTCTTCATTAATTGTGAGGCTTATTTGGATGGTTTTGATTTGGTTTTCCACTCATTTTTGTTGACTTTAACTGCTCAACTTAACTCATTTGTTTTGAAGATTTCGACTAGGGATTTTGGTAGATTTTCAACCACATATTGCATTCCTTCTCCATTGAAATCCGTTCAATAATTAATATAATATATCTAATTAAGTCATTATCTTGGTTTTAGGGTAGTTTATTAAGTTAAACAGTATATTTATATCAATTGTTTATGAGTTCTATCTTTAAAAATTTATTAAAAGCTTCTACAAAATTTCTATTTTATCATTGAGTTTAACTTTAAGTTTAAAGTTTACGTGATTAAGGTTTTTTGGGCCTGGTAAGCTAAATAAAGATTTTAGTTCCTATAGCTTAGAATTTCCTAACTAGAACAATGGTATAATCAAAATATTTTTCTGAAGTCTAGATTATTAGTTATGTGTTGATTTCTCTCAAAAGATGATTTTGATAATAACAAAAAGACTTAAATGATTTCTTGCATATTTTGTTTAAGTGCAGCATTAGATATTAATAATGTAAAACTATATCAGAAAGAATATCAGAAAGTTAGACAATGAAACATTTGTTCATCAGAAGGTTACTCAAAAGGTTCCAATAAGAATAGCAGGACATGTTTGGTCATCAGATGGAACGTCAGAAAGTTTATAAACTCTATGAGAATCATGTGTTTTTCAATTCCGATTTAATTTATGAAGACCTAGCTCCAATGTTGAGTATAATTTGGGTATTATGCTCAGTGTGTTCCACAAAGTCGGATTAAAATTAGAATACAAGCTCAATTGAAGAACACGAATGCACTGTTGAGGAGGACGAGCTCAAACTGATTTTTGAATTATAAAAGCAATTACATTTGAGGAGAAAGTTAGTGTGCATAATATGAAGTATTTACATAATACAATTCAGAATTTTGTGGAATGTGTTCAAAATTTTTTGGATCAACCGAAGAACGTGGAAGCTTGACAGAGCATGAACAGTGACAGACGATGCAATTGTTCAACAAAGGATAAATCCAAATCCGATTTTTCAGTTTAAAGATAAGCACACAAGTTGTTGGTTATTTGATTTATCTTCTGAAGCTGAATTTCGGAGATTATCTCAAGAATTCAAAATTCAAAGTGAGTCAATTGTAGGATAAATGCAAGCTGATGTTTCGGAAATAACGAGCAGAATACACGCACAAAAATCTGGACAAGTTAATCCATTCGTTCTTCTAGCCATTGGAGCAATTGGAATAAAAAGAAAAAGAACAAGAC
Source organism: Combretum micranthum (assembly GCA_024138025.1). Lineage (NCBI taxonomy): Eukaryota > Viridiplantae > Streptophyta > Magnoliopsida > Myrtales > Combretaceae > Combretum > Combretum micranthum. Next base: position 2,420,337 of record JAMXBD010000033.1, on the reverse strand, counting down.
AGAAAGTGAAATCAACAACAACGTGAATATCAGATTTTAACCTTCATTCGAAAAAACTGTCATAATTCATTGTTATTGTTCATTGAGCAAATAATTTGAGGAAACTTAATTTTTCATTCCTCTTGATTTGATCTTACATTTTTAGTGTGAGTTGAGAGTTACAAGTAGGCTTAGTTGATTGATTGATTGAGAGAATCAAGCTAAGTGAGTTGTAGCCAAAGAATTAGCAAGAACTTCTTGTAACTTTTATTGATTTGATTGGATAGTGGAACACAATCGATGAGGAGTACCGGGACCCTGGCTTGGAGCTGGAAGAGAAGATTGACGCTTGAGGCGAAATCTCTATACATCGATTTGCACTTTCTTCTCTTATCTCTCTTTAATTTCGTGATTTATTGTTTATGTTTTATATGTGTGATATATAGTCAGAAGGTTAATCAGAGAGTAAATCATTCATATTTTTCTTACTCAGAGAGTTAAGCAGAAAGTTTCTAAGTGTGAAAGTCTTATTTTATTTTTTATCCCAATTTTTGATTAAAGCTTTTATTTGTTAAGATTATTGTCGAAAGAAGTTTTAAAGCCATTTTAGTTTAATAACCAAGTGGTATAAAATTTATTCAAAGAGCTCCATATTTTGATGGAACAAACTATCTATATTGGAAAATGCGTATGTCCACTTATACAAAAGCTAATGACTATGGTTCTTGGTAGGTAATTGCTTTTGGAGATTCACAAGTGACCTTCACTGATGATGCCAACTTCACTGATGAGGAACTAAAGCTCATTGAGAAGAATAATAAGGCTAAGAATCTTTTACTCACCATTATAGCCCCTTCTGAATTTTATTTAATTTCTTCTTGTGAAACTGCAAAAGACATTTGGGATACTTTGTCCAAAACCTATGAAGGAACTAATACTATTAAGGAAACAAAGATTAATTCCTTGTTACAACAATATGAATTATTTAAGATTAAACTTGATGGGAAAATAAAAGATGCTTTTAATCGTTTTACTGCTGTGACAAATGAATTGACCTCTCTTGGAAAGAAAATGGAAGATTCTGATTTAGTCAGGAAGATACTCAGAATATTGCCAAAGTCATGGGATGCTAAAAAGACAGCAATTGAAGAAGCCCAAGACCTAAACAAGTTAACTCTCAGTCAACTAAGGGAGAAATTACTAGCTTATGAGTCACACATTAATACAACTGAGGAAGCTGAAGGAAGTTCAAAAGCAATAGCATTCAAAGCAAGAAAAGTCACAAGTGATGAAACTGACTCCGATGATGACAACATTGAAGAAAGTGTTGCATGCTTGCAAGAAGATTAAGCAAGTTCTTTAAAGGTAAGAAATATAACAATTTCAATAAAACTAACAAACTAAGTGCAGGAAGGAATTATAAAGAAAAGGAAGAAAAGAAAGAAAGGAAGGAAATCGTGTGTTATGAATGCAAACAACCAGGCCACATCAAGTACGAGTGTCCTATTGAAAAAGAAAATGAAGAAATTCAAGAAGAAAAGTCGTGCTATGATGGCGACATGGAGTGATCTCGATGCATCAGAGAGTGAATCAGAGGATACAAGTGACAATGAAGAGGAAGCAAATTTGTGCTTAATGGCAGCGTCTGAGGTACATTCTGATTCCGATGAAGAGATTAGTGAAAATGATATTTATTCTGAAATGAAAAAACTTCTTAAGGCACTTAAGAAAGCAGATTTGAAAATCACGAAACTAGAAGTTGAAAACAAAGCTCTCAAAACGGAAGGATGTTTTACGACAAACCAACAAACTTCTCATTGATGAAAACGATATTTTGAAAAATGACAATGAGAAACTATTTGTCAAAACCGATGGGTTAAGAAAGAAAATGAAGTTTTGAAAACCGAAATCAAGGAACTAAAAATAGAGTCGAAGATCTTTCACAATCCATCAAAAACGTTCAACAAATTTAACGAGAGTGATAAGAAGTTGAATATGTTAATTAGTAGTCAAAGACCGTCCTTTATAAAACATGGATTAGGATATGAATCTGGGAGTTCATCAAACAATTTGAAAAAGACGATTTTTGTTAAAGAAAATAGAACAGCGAATAACCAAGCTACTGTTCAAAATGAGAACTGCAAGAACAATAACAGCAAGGTACATCAAAAGGTATGTTCAACCAAACTATTCTATCAGAAGGTATGTCAGAAGGTACAGGTATGCATATAATGATTATCCAACACAAAATAATTATAAAAGGGAAATCAAAGGTTTTATCAACAACCATATGCATGTTCATTCTGTAATAAAATAGGTCATATTGAAAAATATTGTTTCTACAAAAGAAACAAGCTCAGTACACATCAAGTTAAGAAACAAGATAAGACGAGCTTGACTTATCAAGGACCCAAGTTTGTTTGGGTTCTTAAAAAGGTTTGATCACCTTGTTTTTTTTGCAGGAACAAGGAGTAAAAATAAAAGGAACATGGTACTTGGACAGTGGATGTTCAGGCCATATGACTGGAGATCCTTCCTTGTTCACTAGTATAATTTGGAAAGAAAAAGGGTATGTAAGGTTTGGTGATGACAACCGTGGTAAAATCATTGGAACAGGTGCAATGGGTTATCCCCCATACATGATTGAAAATGTTTCTTTGGTCAAAGGATTAAAGCACAATCTTTTAAGCATAAGTCAATTATGTGATAAAGGCTATCAAATGAATTTTGAGAAAAACAAATGTTTTGCATATAATTCTAATGGAGTTAAATTATTTGAAGGATTTAGAAAAAGAAATGTATATCTAATTACACCATCTGATATGAATGTTGAATGTTGCTTTTTGACTTTGAATGATAGTATTTATGTATGGCACAAAAAGGACACGTGAATTTCAATCACTTGGAAAAATTATCTAAAAGGAATACTGTTGTTGGATTACCCAAAATTAATATAAAGCATGATATTAAATGTTCAACTTGTTTAAAGAATAAAATGGTCTCTATTTCACACAAAAGTATAAATTTAATGTTAACTAAAAGACCTCTTGAACTTTTACATCTTGACTTATTTGGATCTACTAGAACACTAAGTCTAGGAGGAAGCAAATATGGTCTTGTAATAGTTGATGACTTTTCAAGATATACATGGGTGTTCTTTTTAAAGCATAAATCAGAAACTTTTGAGATTTTTCAAAAATTTGCTAAGCAAATACAAAATGAAAAGGGTTTGACCATTATTTCTTTAAGAACTGATCATGGTACAATTTGATAATTCATCATTTATTTCCTTTTGTGAAGAACATGGAATAAATCATAATTTTTCTGCACCATATACACCTCAACAGAATGGGGTAGTTGAAAGAAAGAATAGGACAATACAAGAAATGACACGTTCTATGTTGAATGAAAGTGGAATAGCTGAATATTTTTGGGCTGAAGCTGTTGCAACTGCTTGCTATATCATGAATAGAGTATACATTAGACCTCACACTACAAAAACATCTTATGAATTATTTCGTGATAGAAAACCATCTATTTCATACTTTCATGTGTTTAGTTGTACATGTTTTGTGAAAAAGAATGCACATAATCTTGGGAAATTTGATGAAAGATCAGATGAAGCAATTTTTCTTGGATATTCACAACATAGTAAAGCATATCGTGTTTTTAACAAAACAACAAAAATAGTTGAAGAATCTATTAATGTACGTTTTATTGATGTAAAATATGATTTTGATGATGATGATATGCTTGATCCTGAAAATAAAATTAATGATATGAGTGAGAAGAAGATTGATACAGCTGGTATGAATATTAATCATAATACCGAAAGTCCACAAGGATCTGCTAAGGCAGAAAGTAAGGCAGAAGATAATCTAGAGTTAAATCTTGGTAATCCTGAAAGTTCAAAAGCTTGGAAATATAAATCTTCACATCCACCTAGTTTAATTATTGGTGATATAGAATGTGGAACTAGAACTAGTCTAAATTACAAGAGCTTGAAAATCATTTTGCCTTGATATCTAAAATAGAACCAAGTAACATAGATGAAGCATTAAATGATGAAAATTGGATAAATGCTATGCATGAAGAACTGAATCAATTTCAAAGAAATAATGTTTGGAACTTAGTTCCTAGACCTCAAAACAAATCAATAATAGGAACTAAATGGGTTTATAAAAATAAATTGGATGAAAATGGTAAAATTGTTAGAAACAAAGCAAGGCTTGTAGCTAAGGGATATTCTCAAGAAGAAGGAATAGATTATGATGAAACTTATGCACCAGTTGCTAGATTGGAAGCTATAAGATTATTGTTAGCTTTTGCATGTTATAAAAATTTTAAATTATTTCAAATGGATGTAAAAGGTGCATTTTTGAATGGTTATATTAAAGAAGAAGTGTATGTTGAACAACCACCTGGATTTGAGGATACATTTAAGCCTGATCATGTCTTTAAATTAAGAAAAGCTTTGTATGGTCTGAAACAAGCACCAAGAGCTTGGTATGAGAGACTTAGTGAATATCTCATAACAAGTGGATATCAAAGAGGTACTATTGACACTACTTTATTTTTAAAATATTATAATGATGATATAATTATTGTGCAAATATATGTTGATGATATAATATTTGGATCCACTAATGAACAATATTGTTAAGAATTTGCAAAGCTTAGGCAGGCTAAATTTGAAATGTCCATGATGAGAGAACTAAATTTCTTTTTGGGATTACAAATCAAACAATCAGAGGATGGAATTTTCATTCATCAAGAGAAGTATACCAAACAAATTCTGAAAAAGTTTGGGTTTGAGAACTCAAAAGAAGCTACACACCAATGAGTTCATCTATAAGGTTAGATATTGATTCTCAAGGTAAGAAAATTAATGAAAAATTATATAGAAGTTTAATTGGATCTCTTTTACTTGACTGCATCTAACCAGATATACTGTTTTCTATATGTATTTGTGCAAGATTTCAAAGTAGTCCAACTGAAAAACATTTAAAAGCTGTCAAAAGAATTTTCAAGTACATTGCTAGTACTGCAAAATTAGGAATTTGGTATCCTAAAAATGAAAATTTCAATTAATAGGATATTCAGATGCTGATTATGCAGGATGCAAAATTGATAGAAAAAGTACTTCTGACTTGTCAATTCTTAGGAAACAAATTAATTTCTTGGTCTTCAAAGAAACAGAATTCAGTTGCTTTATCTATAGCAAAAGCTGAATATCTCAATTGGAAATTGTTGTGCACAAATTCTTTGGATAAAACAACAATTACAAGATTTTGGATTAAAATATAAAAACATCTCAATTAAATGTGATAATACAAGTGCAATAAATTTAACAAAAAATCCTGTGCATCATTCTAGGACTAAACATATAGAAATTAGACATCATTTTATAAGGGATCATATAAATAATGGGAATATTAACATAGAATTTGTTTCTACTGAGAATCAATATGCTGATATATTTACTAAACCTTTGGATAAAATGAGATTTGAATTTTTAAGAAATGAAATTGGTATATGTAATCCTTTTTAATTAATTTCTTTAAAGTCAAATTTAAATTTTCAAAGTTTAAATTTCAATAAAAAAATTAATTAATTAATAATAATTTTAAAAGATGGCGGTGATTTTCTTGGAAACATGCAGTTGGTGGCATTTATTCCATTCCAAACGTCTTTCTTCCTAACGCTCTTTTTTTCTAATCACAAAAATCAAAACTTTTTCTTCTTTCTGATCTTGATCATCTCAATCCCTTCAAAAATTCAAATTTAACAACATGTCCTCAAGAAAATCCTTTCGATTAGCATCAAAAGGTTTCAAATCTAAACCTATAGAAGGAACAATAACTGTGGAAGATCATTCTTCTGATTCAGAAGAAACTCTTGAAACCCTAACAAAAGATGGAAATCTTCGAGAAAAATGCTCAAAGGTTCAACATGATAAGGGTTCCAAGAAACAAAAAAGAGAGAAGGCAACCAAAGATAAGGAATCATCTTCAGAGGAACCAATCACATCCTCTGAAACCCTCTCAGAGAGTAGTACAGACATTGCTCCTCTTGCTCCTCGACCACGAAGGAAATGGAAATCAACTAACAGATCCACCAAGATACCTCATGTAGCCAAAAGACAGAAAACCACATCAAGTAAGATTCTTGAGTGTGCCTTTATAGATTTTAAGTTTTTTAATGACAATGGATTTTTCTGGGAAGATTGGTTAAATCGTATAGGATGCCAAAACCTTTGTAACATTTCTGGAATGGTTGATGGTCTGTTGATTCACGAGTTTTATGATCATCTAGAAGAATTAGAGGACTCAAAGTTAAAAACAAAAGTTGCTGGAAAGGTTCTTACACTCAATAGGAAAGATTTAATTGTGTGTTTTGATATGAAAAACCAAAAAGATGACAAAAGGATCTTACAATATGATAGGAAATCATTGTATAAGGAACTGAATGATGAGGTAGGAACTTTTGTCGAAAAGGATATATTTTCTACTAAATTTGAGTTGGTGGTACGCTTACTTCATAAAATTGTTATTGACTGTCTTCTACCCAAAAATGGCAGTTCAACAACAATTTCCTTAGAAGAAGCAGTGGTGGCGTTAGCCATGAAGAAAAATGTGAGTCTAGATATGGCTGGTATGATTCTAAGACACATATGGAGAACTAGGAACAACAAACCATATGGCAACTTGTTGATGAAATTATTTGTTTTCAAGAAACTTCCATCTTCCCAAAACTTCTAAGGTACCTATTTCTCTAAAGAAAATAGGAGAAACAAATTTGAAAAAGATGGGAATACAAGTTGTGAATAATTTCTGGTTTTCTAAAGATGCGTCTTGGTACATACATCCCAAGTTTAGTAAAGTTGGATTTGATTGGCAAAAGATCAAAGCAATAGCTGAGGGGGAGCTAGTTATGCCAGCAAATAGTTCATCAGAGGGTAAAGAGGCAAAGAAAGACAAATCCTCAAAGAACAAAGGAAAAGAGAAAATGGCTGCAAAGAAGACATGGAAACATCATCTCAGAACAGGCGGTAAATTTGAGATTAAAGAGGGTGAAGGAAAAGCAAATGAGAGTGGCTCAAAGAGTGAGTCAGAACCTGTCCCTTCTCATGATCCAAGAAATGAAACCTCTCATTCTTCTTTTCAAATGGTTGTAGAAAATCTTGTAGATGAACATTTACAATCCATCAAGAAACCCTTTATAAAATCTATCCTTGATTCTCTTAAGGAACTTAACCTTGGTCATGAGAATATTCCTTCAACTTCTCATCATCCTCTAACATCAGTTTCATCTCCTTACTCTGATCATTTTGATCACCAATTTTCTCCTGTGCAAGAAGATGGACAATTTGAATCTACACAAGCTGACCCTACCGCTTCTGTCTTTGATTCAACAGTGGGTCAAGTCTCTAAATTATCTATTGTTCCATACATACAGCCCACAGAATCTCCTTCATCATATCAACCATCTAAAGTTGAAGTGATCTCGTCTGTTCTACTTTTCTTCACCTATATAACTTGGTTTATATACCAATTCCACCAGCTCGCCAAATCTTTCGTCAAAGAAGGAAGAAGAAAGCTCAGAAAGCTGGATATTTCATTACATATCAAAAAGACTAATGAATTTTCTGTTGTTGTTTTTATTTTCCAAAGACTCTTTATTTTGGCATGTAAGAACATGAATCCTTAATGTTCTGTTACTATGCATTTTCTGTCATATCTCTTTTCTGATGCTAACAAAAAGGGGGAGAAGAGAGATAACAAAATATTATTATGTGATTGTGCGATTGCTGTTTTGTCGCTTCTGTTGAAATCATGACAATCATATGATTTAAAAAATGTTTGATGTTGCTACTGCATTATTGCATATAAGCTTAAATCATGACAATCATATGATTTAACAAAAATATTTCTTATTTTGTTCACATGGGGTTTTGTTATCATCAAAAAGGGGGAAATGTTGATTTTCTCAAAAGATGATTTTGATGATAACAAAAAGACTTAAATGATTTCTTACATATTTTGTTTAAGTGTGCAGCATTAGATATTAATAATGTAGAACTATATCAGAAAGAATATCAGAAAGTTAGACAATGAAACATTTGTTCATCAGAAGGTTATTCAAAAGGTTCCAATAAGAATAGCAGGACATGTTTGGTCATCAGATGGAATGTCAGAAAGTTTATAAACTCTATGAGAATCATGTGTTTTTCAATTCCGATTTAATTTATGAAGACCTAGCTCTAATGTTGAGTATAATTTGGGTATTATGCTCAGTGTGTTCCACAAAGTCGGATTAAAATTAGAATACAAGCTCAATTGAAGAACACGAATGCACTGTTGAGGAGGACGAGCTCAAACTGATTTTTGAATTATAAAAGCGAATTACATTTGAGGAGAAAGTTAGTGTGCATAATATGAAGTATTTACATAATACAATTAAGAATTTTGTGGAATGTGCTCAAAATTTTTTGGATCAACCAAAGAACGTGGAAGCTTGACAAAGCATGAACAGTGACAGACGATGCAATTGTTCAATAAAGGATAAATCCAAATCCGATTTTTCAGTTTAAAGATAAGCACACAAGTTGTTGGTTATTTGATTTATCTTCTGAAGCTGAATTTCGGAGATTATCTCAAGAATTCAAAATTCAAAGTGAGTCAATTGTAGGATAAATGCAAGCTGATGTTTCGGAAATAACGAGCAGAATACACGCACAAAAATCTGGACAAGTTAATCCATTCGTTCTTCTAGCCGTTGGAGCAATTGGAATAAAAAGAAAAAGAACAAGACAGAAAGTGAAATCAACAACAACGTGAATATCAGATTTTAACCTTCATTCGAAAAAATTGTCATAATTCATTGTTACTGTTCATTGAGCAAATAGTTTGAGGAAACTTAATTTTTCATTCCTCTTGATTTGATCTTACATTTTTAGTGTGAGTTGAGAGTTACAAGTAGGCTTAGTTGATTGATTGATTGAGAGAATCAAGCTAAGTGAGTTGTAGCCAAAGAATTGGCAAGAACTTCTTGTAACTTTTATTGATTTGATTGGATAGTGAAACACAACCGATGAGGAGTACCGGGACCCTAGCTTGGAGCTGAAAGAGAGGATTGACGCTCGAGGCGGAACCTCTATACATCGATTTGCACTTTCTTCTCCTTATCTCTCTTTAATTTCGTGATTTATTGTTTATGTTTTATATGTGTGATATATAGTCAGAAGGTTAATCAGAGAGTAAATCATTCATATTTTTCTTACTCAGAGAGTTAAGTAGAAAGTTTCTAAGTGTGAAAGTCTTATTTTATTTTTTATCCGAATTTTTTATTAAAGCTTTTGTTTGTTAAGATTATTGTCGAAAGAAAGTTTTAAAGCCATTTTAGTTGAATAACCAAGTGGTGTGAAATTTATTCAAAATTTTGAAAAGTAAATTTTATAACCAATTCACACCTCCCCCTCCCCCCTCCCCCCTCCTCTTGGTTATCTTTTCGAGACCAACACTATGGAACTGTTTTCATTCTTATCGCTTATTTATCACATTAGCGATTTATATTTTAGTTATCATTTTATAGCCAATTTGATCTATAGAGGGGTTGTCTTTTATTGTATATGAAATGTAAAGCTACATTTTAAGTATATATTGAGTTATTTGCTCAATATATAAAATCTGGTTTTTGGTATCTATTAAGGTCAAATAATTTTCCATTTAAGGTTTTTAAGTTATAAATGAGTTTATTGCTACTCATAATTTTATTCTAAAATTTTTGTTTGTGACTAAGTTTAATATCTATTTTACCTATGTTACTCCATTCATTTTACTAGTTATAAAAATTCTCGGGGTTATAATAGTTAAATTAGGATTTTAGTCTCTGTAAAATCAAAATTATCTAACTACAGTATTGGTATAATTCAAATATTTAATTAAGGTTTAGATTCTTTAGTATTGATCAGTTTTTTTATCTTTTTGCGTAATTTAAAATTCTAATGATTTGTCTTTAAATTATCTTTTTATAACTAATAGGTTCTAAAAATTAATCATCTTTTATTGTAATTGAAATTTAAGGTCACTATGATTATTTGTTAAATTATTGATTCTTGTCTAAGAACATTATCTTTTACTGTATAGGAATTATTTATCCTAATTATATTAATAAAAGTAAATTTTCTAATGCTATTTTATAGTTTTAAAATGTTAAGGATAATTTGAAAATCATTGTATCATTATTAGAATCTTAATTTTCTAAATATTGAACTTAAGGAAACTTATTTACCAGTTTATCATCAATCATTATTTGTTTAAAGTTATGAAAGTCATAATATGTAATTTGAAATTTTATTGATAATGATTCTAATTTTTCTAACTACAATCAAATTTGTTAATACTTTAGTAATTTTAATTCGCAAAAAAGTTAGAGTGATTTTTGCTACTTTTATTATAGTTCTTGACGTTCTTATATTATATTTTTAATAATAATCATATTATGTAAAATTACAGGGATTACACAAGGGTTGTTTTATCGTGCACCTAACTTTATGGTATCTAGGGACAATCTTAATAATAATGAAATAAAACTTCAAAGTAAATGATATGACGATCACATTGGCAAAAATTTGCTTATAGATATTGGCTTTATTTGTAAAATAATAAATAATAGTGAAATATCCTATAAGCTTGATATAAAAGGAATTATAGATGCAATGGTGACAAAAAGAATAAAGATGATAGAGCCTATGGAAATAGACTCTTCCTTCTTAGAAAGGAAGGAAAGGAATGCAAATAGGAATATAATAAATGAAACACAAATAGTTCCTACAAGAAGCTTGATGTATCTAAACTTGGATGGCACATATTCTTTGAGGTTTAGATCTTATGAAGACATACCAAGAACCACAAAAGATGAGGATAATGTGTTAGAAAACTTTAATCAAACCTTAGAACAAAGGGAAATATTAGGAATGATGAATTTACTAGAATGGATAGACACTTCAAGATGGAAAGGAAATAGGACTTCAACATCTAGTTATGTTAATGACACAATTAAAAAGATAAAGGAAATGGAGAAGTATCTTTATGCTAGATATAATTCCCATGCACAGGAGACAAAGGTTAATCAATGGAGTTTTAGAAAAGAAGAAGATGACATAAATGATGAGGAGCCATTAAGACCAATCCAATATTGGGAAGATGGTTTTTTGACAAGACATGGAGAAGATCCTATTCCTTATGAAATATAGTCAGAAGAAAAAGAAATCTTAGGAGAAATGTAAGAAGTAAGATTTAAAAAGAAAATAGAACAAGGAGATGTTTATTATTTTAAAAGAGAAAATAAGGAGATCTTACTAAAATTGACAGATGAAGTTATGGAAATACAGCAAGATTTTGAATCTAAGCAAGATTTTGATTTAGAAATAGGTTCACAAGGAGATATTGAAACCATAGGAGAATAAACACATATATATGAAAATGCTATGATAGATAATAATGAAGATAATCGGTCAAATGCACCTCCCTCTGTAGTAACACATAGAGGATAGGATATATAGGAAGGAATCCCAAGTAGAACAACTTATATGTTGAAAGAGAACCAGGTGATCGATTACATAAAGGAAATATGATGCCGTTTGAAACATTATATAAAAGGAATTTAATAGATAATGGAAGAATATTAAATATAAGTGCACATGATCTACAAGGATTGGGTCTTTTAGTTGACAACTGGACACAAATGGTTGTTAGAGCATGGAGAGATTGTCCCTTAATAGAAGACACAGATCAAATGTATATATTTTTGGAATCATTTTTAGGAGAAACTACAAGAGCAATGTGGGAATCTTATAAGAAAATTTTTTCATAATATGTAGCCATAGATAAAGCTTTAGGGGTGAATCCATATAAATTTTATAGTAAGATAAGAGTAATATTAACAAGAGAAGCACCACAGATTAGTAGATTTGGTCAATTAAGGGATGCTAAAAGGAACTGAGAACAATTACAAATAAATGATTGGTATTTTATTAAAAAGTATAATAGGAATTTGTCTATAATTTCACCATTGCTAGATGCTATTATGAAGAATTGATAGAAGATAAATTATTTCTAAAGTTTTCAGGACCATTAGGAGCAGAAGTGTATAAAGAATAGAAGAAAAAGAATGAACCAACGTTAGGAGAAGAATTGAATAACTTAGGAACAAGAATAAAGTTTTTTGTGACAAGTTAATAGAAAAGTGTACAGCTTTACAAATAAATAGGCAATTAAAAGGAGAAAATTACAATTTTTTTTACACTATTTATACTACACAAGTGTAAGGACAAAAAGAAAGACATAGGAGAAGGCCAAAACCAAAGTGTAGGCCTAAAAGAAATATTTTGCAAAAAGAAGTAACGTAAGAAAGTCATGGTTAAAACAAGATAGGCATGTAAGGAAATACAATAAAAACAGGGTTTACAAAAATAAATTAAGGTGTTATACTTGTAATGAGGAAGGACATCTTGCTAAATCATGTCCTAAAAGACATAATAGTAATACTATGGCAAACATCTTAGTAGAATGTATGAATGAAGATACATTAGCAATAGATGAAGACATGAGTGACACAAAAACATTGTATAATATAGTATAGATAATAGATCCACAAGGAGTGATAATAGAAGAATCTAATAGTAAGGATGAAAATGATATTATAGGAGTTTTCTTAAACCAAAATTATCATAATCCTTACAAAGAACAAATGGGGATAAAATATCAAGACTAAAAGGTTGAACTGTTAAACAGGATGTTATAAGATATAGGAAATACAATGATGAACATAGAAGAAAAATAGGGAAAATTGCAAGCATAATTGGACATAAGGAAGTGGTTTAGAAAACCAATCATGTAAATTTTGCCCAAATTATCCAACAACCAAACTCATATATTAGTATAGAAACTGCATGGTAAAATCTTGTAACATATGCCTGGAACACAGAAATGAAATATTTCAGCTTAATGAAAGGTCTAGAATAAGAAGGAGTTTTCAATAAGATACAATAAGAGAAAGGATAGTGAGGATAGATAATAAAATAGATATGATAGAAGAAAAACTACAAGAAATGAAATAAAGACTAACAAGTTTAGAAAAAGGAAAATTTTAAGAAAGTGCAAACAAAGGAATAATAATAAGAGAAGGAAATGACCATGATGATACATTAAAGAGGCACATAGGAGCAACAAATACATCTTTAAAAAAATAAAAGAATTAAGAATGCCAAATCTAGATGAAAAACATGTTACAAAGTTCATAAGTGTATATATTAGGACAAGGTCATTCTTTAAAACTCAAATAATATAATTAGATGCATTAATAGATATAGGTAATACTGCAAATACGATAGACGAAAGAATAGTACCTGTAGAAGAAGTGGAGCAAATGGACATATGTAGGATAAGTTCAGATATACATGGAAATAAGACAAAGGAGTGTAGATGTATAAAGAAGTACAAAGTAATATTTTTCACAAGAGAATAATGAACTACACCTATGCATGGTGGAATGATACGATTATGGAATTTTGAAAGTTCAAAAATTAGATGTATAATAGGATTAGATTTTTTGTTAAGTAACCAACATGGTATCTTAATCACAAGATATATTATAAATATTTTAAGACATTCAGCTATAGCATATCAAAACTATTTAAAGATGCAGAACCAGACATTAGAGTGTTACAAAATCATGACAAAATAGATGTAAAGAATTATGATTTTCAAAAATTAGGAGAATGTTAAAGAAATGAAAAGAAAATAAGAATAGAAGAAAATTCAAAAGAATTAAAAAAACTAAAAGAATTCTTAAAAGAAGAAAATGAGTGGAATGGAATAGAATTAAATAAAGGAAAAATGGGAAAAAAGATATATAGGATTTTAGAGAATTTATGTCTAAAGATAGGTTACCCAAATATTAATCAAATCATCAGTAGCCTAGAAAAAGAAGAACTATTTAGAGAAAACCCAACAAGGTTTGGGGAAAGAAATAAGATAATATATAAATTAGATATAATAAATCCTAACCTAAGAATTTATTCTAGGGCAATAGAATGCGATAATTTAGATAGGTAAGACTTTGAAATGCATATGAAAGAATTATTAGAATTAGGAGTCGTAGAAAGGTCAAACAGTCAATACAAGAGTTTGGCTTTTATTGTTAGAAAGCATAGTGAAATAGTAAAAGCAAAGTCAAGAATAGTAATAGATTATAGAAAATTGAACGATAACACAGGGGATGATTCTTATAATCTTCTTAATAAGACTGAATTGGTTAACAAGATACAAAATTATTATATATTCAGTAAATTTGATTGTAAATTAGCATTTTGGTAGATAAAAATGGATAAAGATTTGCAACCATAGACTGCTTTTACCTACCCACAAGGACATTTTCAATGGAAATTTATACCATTTGGCTTAAAGAATGCATCTTTAATTTTCCAAAGTAAAATGGATATAGCTTTTCATCCACTCTCCTTTCATAAAATAAGTCTATGGTTTATTTATTTTTCTTTCAACTGGTAACCATTCTAGTTTGTTTATTATTTCATCTAATTCCTTTTGGTAACTATTATTTTCTATACCTTTTCTTTTCAAAGCTTTCGTCTTTAAGTTTTATAGGATAAAACTTAGATTATTGATTTTTTTATGAAGCCTTATTAATAATGCTATAATTGTATTACTTTGTCTTATTGTTGCCCTTATAATATCATTTATCGGTTCTACGTTTCCATAAATCCCTATATGTGGTTGTGCAAATTCCTTTGTATCTTCTAAGGTAAATATGTAATCCTCATTTGCGTCTAGACCACTATGACTGGTCATCCTAAGAATGTCTTTTTTATCTCTTGTACCATTCCTTCTGCGCTTTTTCCCAACTCAACTAATCTTTTAGCTTATTTTCTTAATTCTTTAGTACTACTTGTTCGTTTTTTCTTACTTCTTCCTTTTATGCTTACCTAATAGCCTTAATATGTTCTAACGATCTTAGTTTCCTTCCTATATCAACCTGTGTTTGTTTTATATATTTTACCTTTTGCTATTACCTCTTTTATTTGTTTCTTCTTTTTTGTCATCGATTCTCCTAGATGGTTATGAACTTTATATAATGTGATAGGAATCAGCAAGCCTGAAATCATTGAAAAGGAAAGCAAATTCAAGGCCAACACAAAAGATTAAAAGCTTGAAGCCCTGTACACCAACCTTTAATTGTTTTGATGTCTTTTCAAATTTCTTTGTGGCTTTTTTAATTTCTTTGTAGGACTTATTTACAATTATGTTTTTCAGTTACGTAACTACCACAATTATGTTTTTTAGTTACGTTGTCAGTTATATAATTGCCACAATTATATTTTTCAGTTTTCTTAATTACCTTGTAATAAGTCTCTATATAAAGGCTAGTAACTACTCAAGATAGAATAGAAGTTTTTATCATATCTTTTGATATTTGAGAGCACTTTTAAGTGTGAAATCCTTTGTGATCATTTTGAATATTGAGTTTTCATTCTCTTTATTTTTGAGTTCTTATCAATTCTTGTGTCATATAAAATTATGATGAACCTTGTTATTAGCATCTTGATTCTTTTAACATCGTGATTAATTTATAGAACGTGGTTCCTATCATTTTATAATCTAATCACAAACCAGTTTAATTTTATTATTCATGGATTCTATCGAACAATAATTTTGCCCATATCATTTCTATTAGAAAACCTTAAAAATTTATATCAAGATTCAACCCCCTTAAGCTTGCATCATAATGTGTTTAAATCTTTGTAAACAGTTTGTCGAGCCTGGATTTTTTCCACTATCTGATCTGGTTCATTTCTCCTAACCCATTTACATTAAACCCGAACCCATTTAACATGAATCCTCGACTAGGGGTTAAAAGAAATTTAAAAAAAAAAT
The DNA here is from genome assembly GCA_024138025.1 of Combretum micranthum. Lineage (NCBI taxonomy): Eukaryota > Viridiplantae > Streptophyta > Magnoliopsida > Myrtales > Combretaceae > Combretum > Combretum micranthum. The sequence continues at coordinate 2,404,402 of JAMXBD010000033.1, read as the reverse complement.
TTAGAGTCGCCACCCGATATAAATCGGGAAAAAATAAAAAGCTAGGATCAATGGGTCGGTTGATCCTAACTTAGCTACTAGTCTGCGAAAATTTGATTTTAGAAAAACCAAAATTTTAAACCAGATATCATGGATTCGGGGGCTACCCTATTAAAACCAAACGGTTACCACTTTTGGAATTTTAAATTTCTAATCTATCATTTTCATGCTCAAAAATCCAAATGATACATTATGAAACAATATTCACAAATCAAATCATTCATTTTTTCATTTTTTTATTTTTTTTATTCATTTTTTTTAGAATATCAATATCAACAAATAGATTTCATTTTTTTTAACAAAAACTTATATTTACAAAATAATTATTCACAATATTAAAAACAAAAACATTTTTTTCATTTTTTATGTCGCCCCGCAGGTGCCTACGTACTCGCTAATCGAGATCAGACAAAACGTAGTTCTTTTAAAAAAAACCTTTAATTTGTTGTCAATTTTAATTTTTTGAACTCTTTTCATTTTAAGTTCATTAAATTTTCGAGTTTTTATAAAAAAAAAAATCATTTTTTGATGATCCTATGATCTAATCAATTGATTTTTTATTTTATGAAAACATATTTTTCTAAGTCCGAAAATCATTTTTCTTTTTTTAGAAATTTTGTTCTTTGGAAAATCCAATTTTATTATTTTTATTTATTTTTTATAATTTTTTATATTTTTTTATTTTTTTTAAAAAAAATCATCACATAAATTCACAATATATCCAGAATATATTAAAAAATATTAAAATCATTTTTCATGCATTAAATATGCATTTTCTAAAGCAATTTATGTATAAATACACATTAAAAATATTAAAAAAAATAAATTTATATAAAAAATAAATATTTTGATTTTTCTTGATTTTTCTGAATTTTTTATGAATTTTTATGAATTTTTTACTATTTTTTGCTATTTTTTATTATTTTCTGAAATTAATTATATAATAAACTATTAATAAAAATAATGCGGATTAACTTGGACCGTCGATGAAGCGGGTGAGATCTGGAGCGTCGATCTCGCTGACCGATCTGGATCGTCTGATCTTGTTGACTCGATCTGAGCCGTATGATCGCTTGATGAAATCTGGGCCGTCTGATCGCTTGATGAAATCTGGGCCGTCTGATCGCTTGATGAAATCTGGGTCGTTGATCTGCTTGATCAAATCTGGGTCGTTGATCTGCTTGATCAAATCTGGGTCGTTGATCTGCTTGATCAAATCTGGACCGTCTGATCTGCCTGATCAAATCTGGACTGTCTGATCTGCCTGATGAAATCTGGACCGTCTGATCAAAGTTGACCGTTGACCGATGACCGACGACCGTTGACCGATGACCGACCGGGGGATTTGGATCTTCGGGTCGGATCTCGGAGCTCCGGCGGGTGAAGAAGACGATGACGCGACTTTTCGGGCGGATTCCGGCGGCTCCGGTGTCATCGGTGGCTGGAAGCTTGTCGGCCCGACTCCAATGGTGGTGGCGTGTCCTCTGGAGGTGGTGGTTCACGCCCAGAACCACCGTGGACGGCGGTTCGAAGTGGTGGTCGCCGGCGGTTCAAATCCGAAAAAAAATAAAAAATTTGCAGAGATGATTTTGAACAAATTGATTCAAATTAAAGCACACTCGATCACTTTAAACTTGTTCCTAAAGCTCCTTAAACACTCAAATTGAATCAAAAACAATTCGAATTCTCAAATTTCGAATTTTCTCTTTAAGAACCCTAATTTTCGAAATTTTCGAATTCACTCATTCTGATTGTTTTTGTTGAAATTGACTTGTGCCTTTTGCTCCTAGGACCTCCTATTTATAGGTTGCAAGCTCAATTTTACGTTTCAAACCGTTTCAAAAATGAATTGATTTTTGCCCCTTGATTTTTCACGAATTTAATTAGAAAATCCATGATTAATTTGTTTGAAACTGATGAATTGATGATTGTTTTCATATTCCATGCCAGATTCGTCCACTCAATTTTTGTACTCCTCATTCATGTGCAATTGAATACTTTATACATTGAATTTTGTAACTTTTGTTTTTTTTGCACTAATTTTGTAACCACTTTGTAATCCCATCATCAATTTTGACAATCAATGATGTTTTGTCAGTTAAAAACTGATGCAAAGTAAGGCAAGAGTCACATTTGAGGAAAATGAAAAGACAAAAATGATAAAAAAGGCAAAAATTTGCCTTTGCTAGGGTTTGAACCTGTGTCCTTGAGCTTGAGTGTGTGTTTTGGGTCCATATGTTTAACCAACAGGCCATTTGGCCTGTGCCTTGATCACTTAGCCAATTTCATCAATACTTAAGGCTTTTGGAAAATGAATTTAATTAAATTTTAAGCCTTAATTAATTGGGCAAAAATTGGGTGTCTACACAGTTGTACTAAAAGATATAATTAAATCTACGATACTATTTAACTGCTTGTGATTTGAATGCAACAAATGGGGTAAGTGCTTAAAATAACAAAGATGAAAGAAACTAATATTTCCTGCTTACATCCTATTATGTCCCTTAATTTCTAAATTTAGCCAATAAAATTTTTTAATCATGAAGTTTTGTGACAAGAAATATGTAAGGATCTATTAACTTATGACTCAACTGCTTTCCTAGTCCATTCATTTCTTCCTTATTTTTTATATTTGTGAGATATTTTTTGAAACATTCCCTAAGATAAATGTAAAGCCTATCTTTTGCTATAAGCCTGTGTATGTTTATGAACCCTTCTCGTGCTTCCTCAACCTTTTCATTTAAGTTTGCAAGATTAGATTCTATTTCTAAACCTAGATGTTGAATATAACTTTAAACCTTTTCTATACTTAAAATTTCTAAATTATCTACTGCTTGCATGAAATCATAAAGCTTCCTATCATAATTACTACTTCATATTATCTCATTAAAACTTGCACTCATATTGTTATGCTTGTTATCAAACCTTCATAATTGTTTATTAACCCTTCATAATAAATTCTTTCCCTATTCGTTGTAAAATCACTTCTTCTATATGTTTGTTTGTTCTTAACGCAAAACATTCAGAATTATAATATAAACTCGCTTTTACTTTCTTTTCTAATTTTTTTTTATTTTATTCTTCTAACCTCTAAATCTTTTATTACGTGCTATATAAATTTTTTATAGCCTTCTTCTGTTGTCTTATGTTTTGATGCACTCTATATATCTAAGCATCATAATCTTTAAACACCAGATGGTCTCTTGGATTTACCAACAAATCTATTATATCTGCTATGATGCATAAAATATCATCTATTGTTCCAATAATAAAACTATATCAGATAAGCATGCAACTTAAAGCCATTTTATTTTGTGAACCTTATTATATTATCTTCACAAACTTTTATCCTGGATCTTGTTTCTTCAATAAATGTGTAGTTATTATGTAGATTATTATATATCATTGTCCTTTGTGGGATAATTAAAAAGTTCATATTCTTTGGAGTTGGGTTTTCAAAAATGTAATTGTAAAAGACTTTCTAGCTGTTATATGTAATCTTTTGTTCTCGTATAATATACACTAAGCTTTTTATTTCATTTCCTTGTTCTTTATGTATTCTTCAATAAACAACATATATATATAATATTCATAAGAAACCATTCATGATCAGATAACTCATCTAATAAAGTTTTTACAGAGTAAGATTCTTCTATAACAAATATATATGCATAAGAACCATACAATACAAGCTGGACAATCATTTTGATATGTCATGTAATGTTTTTGTTAATATAAAAATAGGTAATCCACATAAAATAAACTAAAACAATTACTAACAATAATATCAAACAACATGCATAATAGCATAAGTTTTATGAAATATAAGTAGGACAACTAAGACTAATTAAAATCCAAATCTCTACATTAAAAACATATATAATCGTATAGCTCATAGATATTTATCACAACCTTTCCTTTTGTATATCTTATATTAATTTCTCTAGAGCATATAGGAACATGTATTGTCATTTAGACCATATTTATTATTAAAACATAAGATAACAACATAAACATAAGACAACAATATGAATATAAAAGTTGGTTAAAAGATAAAAATATATCACTAGATGTTAAACTGGAATTATCAAAGAAAGATAATAAACAAAGCTAGATAAAAAAATTGAAATTGATAAACGAAAGGTTAAGATATAAAGATAACATGGCTTGATATCAAAATGAGGATCTTTGTGATATGAGAAAAGACTTCATGGTAAGTATAAACAATTAAAGTGAAAATAGTTTAAACAGTGGAGCAATGTTTTTCTAAGAGAATGCAACTCATGCATATACCATAATCCACAAGGCTAAACACAACATCTCTCACCTCAAACAGCCTTGTAAAAAGGTTTTCAGATCGACTCTTTGGCATGATCTCTAAAGAAAACAGGCCTTTACTACTATGTATGGTGCTTTAATTATCCACCCATGCTATAAAATCTTATCACATGATACAAAGACCTTATAAGGTTTTAAAATATGATTAATTTTATAAGTCAAAAAGAAAACTAACCAAATATGGCAAAAAAAAACTTATAAATCTTTATTGATGATGGTAGAAGTGTCTTATAATGGTTGAAGGAAATTTTTACAGAGGGGGGATTTTAGATCGCTTACACAAACATTCTAATATTCTGTATTTTCTAACTCTAGGGCTCTATCTTTAAGACTCACGATATCGGTCAAAAAAAAAAAAAAGGACTCACGATAATAAAGAAAAATTATTAAAACAATGTACATAACGCAATGGTAATCATATTACACAATACATATGGTAATTATTCTATCTTTTATAATCAACCAAAAAAAAAAAAAAGAAATAGAAGCCCAATATCTATCAGCATTGAATCATATATTATATACTTACAATCACCAAAGTTCCACTCAAATATATAGCATAAAATTTAAAAAAAAATAATAACCCAATGAGATATTACATTATGAGTTCCCTGGCTCTCCATAACTTTTATTACCATCCATCAACCTTTCGGCAAGATTTTGATGATGGCCAGTGACACATCAGCCAAATTCACAACCAGTTTATTCAACTCTCTGAGTTCTGAGTCCAACTCGGTCCCAGCTACCTTCTTCTCACACCATTGAGCTTCTTTCTCAGCATCAGATATACTATACACGGCAAAACTATAATTCCCTTTGCTTATTGCATCAATGGCTTGTGGCAAGTTGTAATTAACCACATGAACGAATAACTCAGCACAATATGCCAATGGGGCTTCGTTTGCGGGTCGCGTGCGTGGCTTATGAGATCCTGGATGTGGTTTAAGGTTTCGTTTGCATTAGAAAGCACTGCATTTGCCATTATTCGGGCTAGACCTGGAAGGTCCGCGTTGGAGCCTTCCGGGTCGGATAGTAGGTACTTGCGCATAGGTCGTAAAAGGTGTTAGTTTGCATGTTTGTTGGATTAGGTATGAGGTTTGTTTTGCGGAAATGGTGGCGGCCGTGGTGACGGCAGCGGTGGTGGTGGTGGTAGTTATAAGTGGTGGTGGGAGAGGAGAGAAAATAATAGGAGAGTTTGGATAGAGAGGATGACTAAAAGTTTCATGGTTTTTGGCTCAGGAGAAAGGTACAATGTTTAGTTGTTGGTGTTTGTTTTGATGTTTTTAATGCTGGCAGCTGACTGGCATGTTCACCTCTACATATAATGTTCATACATATGAATGGTTATTATCGTGATTTGGGATATACACGCGCGATTATTGATTAGATATTTAGATCGTCCATAAGGTTTACTAACAAAAATTTATAATTATAAAACACTATTATAACAAATAAAAAATAAAAAGTAAACGGAATGCTTAAAAGCTTTTACGAGTAATGGCTAATGAGGTTATTAGCCAAAGCATCGAAATTTTCAAGTATCACGTGTAGATGATCATATATCCCCAAGGAGGTTCATTCTTAGTATGGTAAATTGTGCCTTGTATTATAGTTATAGAATTTTTATTTTATCTTTAGTTTTTTATGTCGTAAAGGGAAACCACATCATAATTTATTCAATTAGGAATACAATCGAATAGGTTTTAATACTCAACTCATTTGCCCATCCGTTTCACGGAATGAATAGTTGTAATAGAATTTATATTATGGAAGAATGAAATAGAACTACAATAGGATTTTTCTTAATTATTTTTTTAAATGGTGAAATTTTAAAAAAAAAACAGTTCTAGCATTGAATCGGTATTCATAGGTTTTGAATCAAGAATAACTATTCAATGTTTTGTATAAGAGGGAATCATATGGAATCGATATTCAATGAATTAAACATCATAATAGCTATTCATAAGGAGTAAGACTGTAATAAAATTATAATTACAATTACAACAAAATGAACAAGCAGTCAATATGATAAATTCTAATGCCCTCTAAGGTTCTAAGTCAGGTTGTAAATAGGTATATAACTAGAAAACCTAAATCATTAAGAGGAGAAAATTTTATCAAATTTATTTCAATTAATAAAATCAAAAGTCGAACTAATTTTACTTTATACATTTTAGCTACTAGTTCAACTTAATAAATAATGGCATGTGTACTTTCAAATTTGTAAATGATTAATTTTTAATGATATATGATTTAATCAAATATGGGGACTTATTGCAATGTTAAGCTAATAGACTATAAAATTGGAATGATTTATTCTATATATAAACACTGACAGAAACAAATTTTTCTATGACTAAGTAAAAAGAATTATAGGTATTACGTCATAAGAAGAATATTTCTTTTTAGTTAGCTTTTAAATTTTACAGTAATTACATTTGAAAGATTATTAGGTCTATTAAATTCAAGTATCCTATAATGTCAATGGATGGGTTTTGAGTTCATGATAAAAAGCCTATAGAGTTTGAGACAAGTTTTGAGAGATTTCACTAAGTACGAGATAAATTTCGATTGCATCCTCTATTCAGTTATGTTTATTTAATAGTATGAATACAAGTCTACACATAATAAATTTGATTTAATTATTTTAATAGTCATAATATGTAGTAGTTATTAAATCAAAAGGACTCATTTGGTATGGAAGCACAAGCATACAAATCGAATAAATATGATATTTTAAACAATAAAAAATTTAGAATAAGCTTTGGCATCCATGTATAGTTATGTATATTGAAAACAATAATTATTTTTCATGTATACTTGTGTTTATAGACATCGTCATGGTTCCAGAAAAACCGAATCGGAACCAGAACTAAAACCATGTTCCACTTTCGCCTGATTCCATGAAACCAGTGGTTTTCAGTTCCAATTTTGGAACTGTGATACCATCTTTTAAAAAAAATTAATTTTTAATAGAGTAAATTTAAAGTCAAAATAATTATTGGATCTAAAAGTATTAAATTATTTAACCAAAAATTTAAAAAAAAATATTTAGAATGCACATTTACATGTATACAAACTTATTCAATATCAATTATAGTTGTATTATAATATTATAAAATACTTTAGAAGACAAAAAGAAAGTTGTAATGCTAAAACTAGTCTCATATTATTAAGAAAATGAATTTTACTTTTAGGAGAAGTTTATTTAAACTAATTATATATGATTTTAAATTATATTTATTTGTGTTGTTGATAACAATATATTAAATATTGTGAAAAAGTAATAAATTTTACTATTTATAAGAAATAATTTAAATATTAATAATTATATATTTAACATTTTTTATATTTTTTTAATGTAACCAAGTGGAACCGTCATTCTAGATTAAAGAACCGTGAAACCGGCGATTCCATAACTGGTTCTGGAACCACCATAACGGTTTCGGTTCGGTTTTCGGTTCAAAACTGAAATCATGCCTATGTCTATGTACTTGATACATATTAATGAGTGTGGATGCATCATTAACCTCTTGATTGACGAAATAACAATTTTTATTAATGAAAGAGCATAAAATATAGAGAAGAAAATATAGACAATATATTTGTGATCATCATGGGAATGAGAAAATCAATATTAGTACTATTAGGATGTAAAGCAATTGAAAGAAAAATTATATAGTTTTCTCATATTATTATATGATTAATATTGTGTTTAACATTTTTTCATTACTTTTACATTTATTGTTTATCAAATGATAGTTGTATGAAGAAAATTCAATAATTTTATTTTTTTTAATGTGACCGATACTATAAATATATTGTATTACTTAAATACTTATTATATTTATTATTCAATAATCAAATGTTAATTGGACAGTTTTGACCTTACTAGAATGATGAAAGTCTTTTAAAAAATAGCTCCTTAACCTATAGAATTGTGTTAAGAAAAATCTCCATTTGACATGTCCTTATAAGTGCCAAAAAAAAAAAAAAAGAACATGTTTTTATAATATACACCAGATTACTTTAGAGCTATTAGACAAATATAAGTCTCAAATTATTAGGAAACAACATTTCCTTTTTATATGAAGTCTATATAATAAATTAAATTTTAATAATAACGAATTAAATGTTATGAATAGATAATTAAATGTATTTTCTCATAGTTCGGTGCCAGGTCAGACGGAGTAACAAATCAGGATCTAATCTGTATTAATGTACTGTATAACTTTTTCTTTTCTAATACCGATCCAAAATCTAATACATGTTTCTTTTAGTTTTTTTTTTTTTCCTTTTTATGATTTATATTTCAGGACCATATGTCTCTACTAGAATGAATGATAAGGCAAGACGTATTTTCCTTCATTTTATTTTTTCATAAAACTTGAAAAATTAATGAACATTCGTTGGTCGGAATTCTCTTGATTTATAATTCAATATAAAAATCAATGTCTTGGTTAAATGCATCCGGTCGACTCTGTACATGCTCCATGCTCGTCACCCACTACGTCAATGATTTTTATCCTACAATTATTATTGTTTTAATCAAATTTATACGCAAAATGACCAATTCCCACTATTTGATTTCACCTATACATATATATTTATATTCAAGTATGAGGTAATCCACTATTTTAACCTACAAAATAGCGTAAAGAGACTAGAGATAGAGTTTAGAAACTGGACAGGAAGACTTTTTCAATGAAAGCAAAGTCAACTAAGAAATCTTCAGACTCAAATTTCAAAGTAAATATAAAGAAAATTAACATCCTTATCAATTATTACCAAAAACAAAAAATAGAAAAAGGGAAAAGGGTTGACACTTGTAACCTTATGAAGCAAAATGGAAGCAATTCAAGAGCTTAGATCATATAGATTAGTTTAGTCCATTAAAACATATCTCGGGATGGAATTTTCTGTCCTTATTTATTATTTCCATATCGCGTCACAGGCATGAATATAGTAGTTTGTATTATATTATACATGACATGGTTTGGATGCCAGGACATAAGGTGGAAGTATGGAATGCGATGGGTAAAGGAATGCTAAATATTATCATGCTTTGACCGTAAATAGAAGGGCTAAGAATAGAATTTTGACCATTAAGAATAGTGTGGGTGAATGGAATATGGAAATATGCCCAAAGCGAGAGATACATGATACCTTTAAAAGGTATTTTCAGGAATTATTTACTTGAGTAAACTATAATGTTTAAAGGATAATCCTTGTCCAAAATGAATGAAGGTATAGGTTATCACAAGTTCAAAAGGACAAGTTAAATAAAGAAATTTACAATTCTTTGAACTCAATTGGATCATGGAAAGCTCCGGGAAAGGATTATTTTTATGCTTTTTTCTTTAAAAAATGCTGGTCAGTTGTTGGAGAGTCTATCCAAAACATTATTCATGAGATTTTCTGACATCAACATGTTCCATACGAGATAAATCAAACACAAATACTTCTTATTCCCAAACAAGGAATGGTAGAAACAGTCCATCATTTTCGGCCAATTAGTTTGTGTACTACCATTTATAAAATAATAACAAAAATTTTGGTAAACCGATTGAGGTCGTACCTATATGATTTGATTTATTCTGCTCAATCAGGCTTTATAACGGGGTGGAAACCAATGGATAATATAATATTAGTAAATGAAGTTTTACATTCATTTAGAAAGAAGTCCTTAAAACAGAAATGGATAATTATTAAAGTTGATCTTGAAAAAGCTTATGACAAAATAAAGTAGGATTATATTTATTGGCCTTTACAAAGTCTCAATTTTCCAGCTTGGTGGATAAATTTGATAGGAAAGTGTATTTCTACCACTACAACAGAAATTTTGATTAATGGCAATTCCTTTTATAGCTTTGACCATAGCAGGGGATTGCACCAAGGTGATGCTTTTTCACCTTATCTATTCATCATAGGATTAGAATTTCTAAGTAGAATGATTGAGCAAAAAGTTCAAATGGGGGAATGGAAACTTTGTAGCCTTTGTAGTAATCAGTTCTTCTTATCTCGTGTGACGTTTGCAGATGATATTCTGTTATTCGCTGAAGCAGATGTCAATAATGAAAATATTACTATGAGTAGTTAAATATTTTTAGTACTCTATCTCGTTTAACTATCTATATGCATAGATCAACAATTTGTTGTTCTCAATCAATGGGAAATGAAGATAAGTAAGAGATTCAACAAATTTTAAAGTTGAGGGAAGTTGAATCTTTTGGTAAATATTTAGGATTTCCTTTGGATAAGGGGCTTAAACCAATAGTTGGACAATTCCAATTTATTATTCAAAAAGCCCAAGAAAAATTGAATGGCTGGAAAGGAAGATTATTAAGTATGGCAGGGAGAATTGTACTTGCGAAATTTGTTCTTGAATCTTTACCTACTTATTACATGCAAGTTACTCCAATGCTAAAGAAGACTATACAAACATTAGAGCAAATTACTAGAAATCTTGTTTGGTGAGGTACTCAGGAGGAAAAAAAGACTCATTGGGTATATTAGAAACAACTTTCATAGCCAAAAGAAAGAGGTCGATTAGGGTTGTTAAATTTAGAATTAAGAGATAAAGCCTGTGCACTCAAACATTGATCTGAATGGAAGGTAGGTAAAGTTAAATGGGCAACATTATGTCTTGCCAAATATCATGGTCTACAAAATCTTGAAAATTTAAGGGTTTCTTCTCAAGCATTGTATCTAGCAAAATAAATTCTTCGGAATCAGGATTGGATTCAACAGGAAGGGTTTTGTTGTTTGAGAAATGGAAAATCAGCTAAATTTTGGGATGACTGGTGGGCTGGGACTACTGAGGGAAGACAGCTAATTTGCGGCCCTATTGGTAAGGAATCTTTACAGAAAATAGTTCATGATTGTTGGTTGTCTAAAACCAAATGGGATGAGGAGAAGATTGGGTTTGCTGTTTCAGAAGTTCTTGTTCATGAATATGGTCTCATTTTTTTTGAATCAGAATGAATATGATTATTATGGCTTTTCTAAGAACTCCACAATGCAACCATCACTTGGTAGAATCTATGAAAGGCTTATAAATGAGGATGATAATGAAAATGAAAACTAAAAATGGATTTGGAAATCATGCTTTGGACCTAAGATGAAGTTGTTTCTATGAAGATGCATAACGGATTCACATTCACTTCTAACTACACTGAACTTATCCAAAAGGAATTTAAATATAAATGCTTTTTGTCCTCATCGTGGCACCTCTAATTAAATAGCTAGACATGCTTGGAGGAAATGTCCTTATTTAGTTGACGTTGTCAATAAATGGACAATGACAAACTTTCAAGAACCTGCTACTGAATTATCTTTTATGAAATGGGTTAAGTTGAATTATAAAATACCACTTGCGCATATGCATCTTTCTCAACCCCTAAATGGTTTCATCTTTGATATTATGCCATGGAGTATATGGAACTCAAGAAATAAATTGCTTTTTAAGTTAGCTAGTTCAACCGAGAATTTAACAGAAAATATTATGATGAAGGCTCATGATCTATGGGCTTATATCCATAAAATGAAGCACACCTTTTTTTTGTAAAGAATAAATTTCAGATGGGTTCCGCCTGACATGGATATTATAAACTAAATACTGATGCATCTGTTGATACTTCTTCAAACTTAGTAACTATTAAAGGGGTTATCAGGGATTCGAATGGTAAGTGGATTGCTGGTTTTGCCAAATGCATTAGCAAACTAGATGTTGTTGCTGCTAAATTATAGGGTGTATTATATGGTGTGTCCTTATGTGTACAAAGACAAATATCTCGCATAGGAATCAATGTGGACTCTAAGGCTGTTGTTATCTTTTTAGTGCACGGTGAAAATCTGAAGCTTAAATATATGAATGTCATTGTTGCATACAGGGAACAAATTCATCAATCACATCAATTCAAGATAGAGTAGTAGGTATGGAGACAAATAGAGTAGCTGAAGCAATGGCTGCTTTTGCATGTACTATGGACGAGGATGAGAATGTCTTTGAAGATCCTCCTCAAGCTATTTACGTTTTTCATATTAAGATTTGTCTTCCGCTAGCATGTACCGAGACTTGCAGAAGTGCATACTTAAATAATTAGTTGTAACGTTTTTTTTATGCTTTTTTTTATGGTGATGTTTGTATGTTTGTTAATAGTCTGATGTATGTCTACTACTGTTGTTAATGAATGATTTGTTTACAAAAAAAAAAAAAAAAAAACTTGATGCATCATTTAACAAAAAATTAATATGCGGAGGGGTTTCATCCCTAGGAAGATAAAAGTAAGTAAAAAATTGTAGTTAACCTTTAAAATTTGATTTAGGTGTGGGTATGTGTTATGAGCTTTTAAATATCGTAAATTATCCCTATAAAACTTTCATAAATTAAGAAATAATCCTCAAAAGTTAAAAATAATCCCTTGAACTTTAATTTTGTCATAAAAATACTCCTCGAGCTTACCAAATTTGCTCTAACACCTCTAAACTTTCATTTTAGTGTGTTTTTATTAATATCAAGTGTTCTCTATCTTGTTAATTTGTCAAAGTTTAAGGGAGTTGTTTACTACATTTAAAAATATAGCGGATGTATTCACACCTAGGTTAAAGTTTAGGATGGTATTTGTAATTTATCTTAATAATAAAATTAGCATATACAGTCAATCTACATAACTACCGGAGAAGGTTATAACAATTTCTCACTTGTACTTTTCTAAGTGGTTATCTTTATAGCTGTAAATGAATTGAACCAAGATTGTATAATACTGAACTTATACTTGCACTCAACTTGAAATTTTCATAATCAAAATGGTATTGAATAAATTTGAGTACGACTCTATGAAACTCATTAGGTTTTTTTTTTATATTAAAAAGGAATACTTTGAATAAAATAATCTTAATGTCCAAACTAAACCTAAACATGATTAATATTTAAATTTGAGACAAACTTGATTAGGCTCGCAAGCTAATCAAGTTAAAAATTATGAAGTGTAGCTCAACTCTGTAATCCATTCAGGTAGTTTGAACTTAAGCTTGACTTGACTATTCTCGAATCGAACTCACAAGCCAAAGTTAAATAATCACCATTAAATTAACTCATTTACATTTCAAACTATCATGTCCAAAATAAATCCTAGGATCTCTTTTAATCATAACACTCAATAGACCAGGCTAAACCATTTGAATGTTAATACATATGATTTGAGTAAGAGGTAGGTAAAGTCGAATGATTATAAAGTCTTTTATTAGTTATTCTTAGTGCCAAAAAAAAGTTATGTTGTTAATTAGTGATTCGAGGTTGCCTGGGTTCGACTCGATTTGTAAATAAGCTAGGTTCAAACTCAAAAACAAAGCCTATGTATTTATTTCAACTTGAGTTCTTATTGAGGCTTGCAAACTCACTTGTTTATGATTGTGAGTAGGCTCATGAATTTCATATGTATGTTATATAGGGTAAATATGACAAATCGTATTTGAAATTTAGTAAAATATGCAATTGATACCTAAACTTTGAAATTGATTAATTTTAAAGTTTAAATAATTAATTACATATTTTGTTAAAGTTCAGTTTCAGTACCGTTGACGACATTAACCCTATTATATGTTATATATAATATAATTAAAACCAGAACTATTTAATATCTGTATTATTTAAACTATAGCTCTTCTTTTGGTGTCTTATAAGAAATTTGTGGTTCTCCAATAATGAATTGACAATTTTAGCCATTTTATTATTTATAAAAAGCTATTATAATTGTAATTTTCTATCAAATCAGGGGCTGTCATGGTAAATTAACGGTGTCTTATAAGAAATTTGTGGTTCTCCTATAATAAATTGGCAATTTTAGCCATTTTATTATTCATTAAAAGCTATTATAATTGTAATTTTCTATTAAATCAAGGGCTGCCATTGTAAATCAACTTATAATTATTGACGCAGAACTTGCATAACTGTTCGCTTTTAGCAGTTATATTAACAACTTCTTTACTGAAAAAAACTATTTAACCTGTAAACCATTTTATATTTTAAATTTATCTTGATCCATAAACTACATGCAAAGCATCATTATGCAAATTTTTTGGTAATATATATAAATGCACTATTAAATACAGACCAAACACCTCCACCTCTTTTCCATATATATATATATATATATATGTATATTCCTTTTGAACTACATCCCACTAGCAGTTTATATTCCATTGCCAATGTCTTCTCTATGTGTCTACCTCAATTTCATATTTTCATGTACACTAAAATCCCAACGATGCTTTTCAACACGAGTAATCAATCCTATAAAATTGAATTTTATTTCAATACCGCAGAGTTAAGAGGGGATTTTTTTTCTTATTGACCCTGTACGAAGAAGGGAAGGGATTTTACATATAAGTTTATTTTTATTTATTTATTTATTTTTTATTTGAAAGATAGAGAAAGGTTGCCCAATTCAAACAGGAATGCTTCCACATGGATTAGTTGTAATAAGATACGGTGCTTTCTCGCCCCAGTGGATTAATTGAATGGGGAGAGTATACAACTATCAACTCTTGTTACAGTCAAAGATTAATGTTAGTATTTTCGTCTTATGTACATTATCTGCTTTTCTTTTTCCTTTTTCTTTTTCTTTTTTACAGATTTATATAAATTATTATTTACAATGAATTTTTGTTTTACTTTTCAACAATTTTTCTTTGTGTTAATGTATTTTAGGTCTTTCACAAATACCTGTGCCCACCCTCCTTTTTGCTAGAGGGCATCCACTCTGCGCCATCGGTGAGGGCTAGAAGATGACAGGGCCATAGTTCTTATATCTATATCTGTATTATTTAAGTCAGAAAAGGGATTTGGTGTTTTTTATTTTTTTCTTTAATAACCCTTTAATTAAATTATTCTTTTACTCTCATCAAGGTTGAATTGGTAAAATTATAAAAATTTACAGGACATTTTAGTAATTTTTATATGGTTTTTTTTTTTAAATTCTCCAATTGCCCACCGTTGAAAGCAGTACACATCGTGCATTAAGGATGTTTTTGTAATTTTGATAAACTGTCGGTTTTCCTAACTGTTACTCAACTTCCTTTTTCTCTAGTGGTTCTCTTTTCCACTTCATCCATGACATCCACGATTTCCACTATCCTCGTAGGTTCACCAAAACTGACTGATTCTTTTTTTTTTTTTTTTTGAGAATAGAAGTAGACATCGGTACGGTTTGGGTCGGTTCCAGTTCCGGTTCAACATGAATTATTTTTTTTTTTGACAAAATAAAAAAAAAAACCCTAAAATAAAAATAAAAAACAATTACAGCTTATTGACTTGTGGGGTTTTTTTTTTTTTTCTTCTTCTGTATTGTAGAAGGCCGGCCCCTACCCCCCCTCCTCTCTCCTCGACAAGCCCAACTCCCTCCCTGCCCACGCACCCTTCGTCTTCTGCAATTCATGCAGTTTGCGCAGCGCATGTTTTTTTTCTTTTTTTTTAATAATTTAAATATGTGACGGATGCGAACCGCCAGTTCCGAGTCTGGAATAGCAATTTCAGATCCGATTAAACTGCTGGTTCCCCCACGCCTAACCGCTTGGACCCGCCAGTTCTAACAGGTCCTTAGGCGGTTCGAAACCTTCCCCGACGGGGCAATTCCAGGATAAGAAACCGCCGGGAATGGGTCGGGACGGTTCGCTGTTCGGAACCGCCCCGTGCCGACATCTAAGTAGAAGACTGATTATTTTATTAACTCACCCATTTTTTGATGTAACTAAATTATTCGATTTTCTGTGATTATTTCTCTCACTTTGCCCCTCTCTCTAAATTCTCATCATCCCTCTATTTGGCTTCCACAATATTTTGACCTCTTTCCCAGCCCCCACTCCAACAATGACAATGAAAAAGATTATCACTTGGCGAAGGAAATTTAAACTAATGTTCTGGCCTATGTAAATTAACTCTTTGAGACCTCAGTGGCCTGCCACTCTAATGGCAACGGTAGCTACATTTGTATATCATGTGTTCTGTAAACTTATGACTACATGTATTTTAATTTAGGTCCAATTAATTCTGCTATTGGATTTATTTGAATAGTTAATAATTCTAAAGTCTTGGTTTTATTGCAAAAAGGAATACAAACGAATAGGTTTTAATATCCAATCCACTCAATATGATAAATACCAATGGATTTCAAGGATTTTTCTAAAGCCCTGTAGGTTTTTAAATTGGGTTGTAAACAGGTATAGAACTTGAAAACCAAAACCATTAAGAGACAAAAATTTTATCAAATTTATTTCACTTAATAAAATCAAAATTTAAACTAATTTTAAGTTTATATATTTCAGCTACTAGTTCAATTTAATATATGGCATGTGCATTTCAAAATTTGCAAAGAATTAATTTTTAATGATATATGATTTAATTAAATATGGTAACTTATTGCAATGTTAAGCTGATATGCCATAAAATTGGAATGATTTATTCTATATATAAACACTAATAGAAACAAATTTTTCCATGACTAAGCAAAAAGAATTATAGGTATATATGTTATAAGAAAAACATTTTTTTTAGTTAACTTTTAAATTTAAAGTAATTATAGTTGAAAGATTATTAGGTTTATTGAGTCAAAGTATCCTATAATGTCAGCAGGATTGGTTTTGAGTTCATGTTCAAAAACCTATAAGGTTTGGGACAAGTTTTGAGAGACTTTACTTAGTTTGAGACAAATTTCGATTGTATCCTCTATTCAATTATGTTTGTTTAATAATATGAATATAATTCTATACATAATAAATTTGATTTCATTCTTTCAATAGTCATAATATGTACTAGTTATTAAATTAAAATGACTTATTTGGTATGAAAGTTTAAGCATACAAATTGAATAAATGCAATATTTTAAACAACAGAAAATTTTTAATAAACTTTTGCATCCATTTATAGTTATATATATTGATAAAAAATTATTATTATTTTTTGTATACTTGTACTTGATCAATAATAATTGAGAATGGCTGCATCATTAATCTCTTCATTGAGGAAATAACAATTTTTATTAATGAAAGGGGCATAAAATATGGAGAAGAAAATATATAATATATATTTGCAATTATAATGGGAATGAGAAATTCAATATTAGTACTATTAGGATATAAGGCAGTTGAAAAAAAAATTATATATTTGTCTCATATTATTATATGATTAATACTGTGTCTAACATTTTTTTAAATACTTTTGTATTTATTATTTATTAAATGATTAGTCATATCAAGAAAATTCTATAATCCCATTATTTTTTTAATGAGACCGATATTGTATGGCAAGCATTTAATACTATTATATTTATTATGCAATAATGGAATGGTTAATTAGACAATTTTGTTGATGAGATCTAAGTTTCTATATCAAATCCTTATCTTTTTTCTACTATCAATTGACAACGAAAATGCTCAAATTAGAAGCCATTTTCTTTAAAAAAAAAACACACACACAAACATAAAAATGATTTTCTCTTTTTTTTTCTTGAGCCTTTCTAATGGACTTGGAATTGTGTCCAAAATTCATACTACAATATGGTGACATCTTGCATTAAATCCATTGTGTCATCATACGGCGGCCAGAAGCTAAATCCTTGAGATTGGACCTAATGCGCATCCTCATCATTATTCGTTCCACAATTTTCATTCACGGGTCTCAAATAAAAAAGAGGTTGTGTTTACTTTCTGACCTATAAAATCGTCGAAGGTTTTCTAGTGGCTTAGCATTTATAAAAAATTATTGGTCCAATCGCAAGATTTGTAACAAATTAATTTCGACAGAGCCCCACTAAAACGAGGTTCAAGAAATGGTGTTAAATCAATTTAGTGTAGAAATAAAGGAGGAGAGCGACAGAGGTGGATTAATCTACCAAACTTCACGGGTTCGCTACATGTGGGTTTTAGAGTCCGTTCGGATCGTGTGTTTTTTTTATTGTTTCTATATATGTATCTAAATTTCATGTGGCAAGATATTTAATTTGAAACTGTTTTTTATTTATATTTTATTTGTATTTAGCATATTTAATGTTTTCATGAAAATTATTATATATTTTTTATTTATATGTATTTTTTTTTACGGATAATTTATTTTTAAAAATTTAGAAAAAAAAGTCCACCATATGCCAGAAAGGCATCGACCCAAACAGTAAAAGCAAAGTCAAATCGCTAAAACAGCAAAAGCCAAAAAGTCCGATGAGACGTTTCAAGCCCATGACCCAAGGTATGCCTCGAAAGCTACCAAACCATTATGCTACTATGCTAGCCCCAATCCTGTGTCGGGGTTGTGTTAAGCACTCCTAACAATGCACTAATTCTGTGACGGACTTACTAGGGCCTGACGCCCCACAAGTCCGTTTCTGCTCCGCATCATTTCAAATATAATCTATTTAAATATATAAGATTTTAAGGATTTATTTAAATTATTCATTTTTTATTTGTATATTTATCTGTATCGAGATAATATTTTATATATTTGATTTATATCTATTTTTTATTTATATTTGATTTATTTAATTTTTTTATAAGAATTATCAACTATTTTTTCTTTATACCTATTTCTTTATAAATAACTTGCTGTATTTTTATAAAAAAAATTAAAAATTGTAACCTTTTCTATTATTTTCACTTCATGGTTTTATCGTTTTAAAAAAAACCGTTTATTATAAAAAACACAAATAAAAATATTTTTACTCATAAACCGATCAAACATATCAAACACTAATATATAATAGATAAAATATAGATATAATACAGATACCAATATAAATACCGATAAAAACAAATCATATGATAGAGCTAATAACAAAGTTGGTGAAAAGTAGTATTCAAAGCATAGCCTTGTAATTATTATATTTTCCATGATTACTAATTATAATTGGGAACTGTCCAACACCCCACCCGACACACACACACACACACACATATATGTTAACTATCTGTAATATTCATCTTTAAATTCACAGTTTACCTCAAAATGAAACTACCATTCTTTGTTGTTAGTTTACTAGCCATTTTGCTATGGACTTCATAATATCCTTTTTGTTACAATTGAGTATTAGGGTATCTTCTAGAGTATTTACATCCCATAATATATTCACAAGGTTATTTAGATGTCACATTAGTATCTCAAGGAATACTTTTCCTAAACAACATCATCATTTTATTCGTAAGATTCTTCACATAAGTTTTTTATTTTTTTTTTATACTTTTGTGAATTTCATTTACTTTACCTAATATCCTTACTTCTACCTAATTATAATAATGATAACAATAATCCAAAGGAACTCAATTTTTTAAGTCTTCCTAAAAGACTTAAAGGTTGCGTTTGATTATAAAGACATAACAGAACAGGACATGACAAGAGGAATTAGACAACACAGTACAAGAAGTACTGGACATAAAGATTCTCTTGTACCACTCTTGGTATGTATGGAACTTGATATGGATTTTTGTGATGTTTTATGTTTGATAATGTAACGCCCTAAAATAAGTCATTACAACCCGCCACGTGTCCTCTATTTAATAGGACACGCTAAGGCTCTAATATCCACAAATATAGAATTATCACTTGAATACATACACATAGGGTATCTCATAGGATACTTAACACAACCTGTATAACCTAGAATACAGCTGAACAAACTTTTGATTTAAAACAATCATATAAGTTGGTAACACCAAGCCAACTAAGTTGGTAACACCAAGCCAACTAAATTGAACCACAATTTAGATAAAAAAACCTTCCATACAAGCTAGAACTCCCTACAACAATCTATTCCCAAAAGTCTTCACATAAAATATAAATCATAAAAACATAAACAAATAATTTCCAAATCTTCAATATATCTAAACACTTCTCTTCTTCCATGAACTTGTAAAATGCAAATCTAACCCTCAACTAGGTAGTCAAGCCCACTATTGTCATCCCCCTAATCAAAGATCATATCATAACCCGAAAGATCATATATAATATATTCATCACCTGTAACTGAAATTTTAAAAAGTGAGTTGTGAAGCTCAATACGATACCTCCAATCCTTAAGAGCAAATGCAAATGCACACGCAATAGGTATATATATCAAATGCACTAAGTCTAATGCAAGCAATCAGTTTATTATCTTTTTATATTCAGTAAATCAACACAGTTCAGAACTATATATACTCTAATCCCGAACTCGAAGTAACTCAGACTCCTCTTAGAAAACAACCAACTCTTTGAAAATAAATTAATTATATACATATATGGATGAATGGGTACTCCCCAAACATCTTCGATTTTCTCTTAATTCTACCAAAATCATCTCTATGCACGAGTCCACTTGGGACAATCTCACACATAGATCATTAAGATGCCTCGTCAGTATCACTGTCTGCCAGGTCTTTATTGATCAAAGCCAAACACAATCAAGCAGACAATTATTAAATCGAATAGAATTAAGTTCATTATAAAGTTCTATCCCTACAACTAATCGAGCAATACTAATCTTACAAGCAAAAGCAACAAGTAGGAATTGGTCACACTTTTTCCAATTCCATGAACAATCTCTCCAAATCCTTAAATCCCTTATGAGCAACAACACAAAATCTCCAAATGTCATGATATACAAAATATAACAAAAACAGAAATATGTAAATCATCAACCCATTCAAACCCTAACTTATCAAAATCTTCAAAAACCCTAACCTAATATGAGAGACACCAAATCTGAACTTCTTCTTTGATCGACTTCTATAAAATCCAACAAGAACAATAATTCTTCTCAAAACCCTAATTTATAAATTAACAATTTCAGACAATCCATTATCATTATAAATCCCTTATAAATTCTAAGATAAAGAGGATGAAACTTACTTTGATTGATCTTAATTCTCGACAATTCACCAAATGATAGGATCTTTTCAAAACCCAAACCCTAGGTTTCATAAACAGATAAAACCCCAATTCACGAAATCATTCCCTTTCTTTTAAATCTATGATTCAGATGATATACTTACTTAATTTAAATATTAACCCTTTTTGATCCAAAAAAAAAAATATTAACCCTTGCTTATTTTCCAGAATGATTGGATCTTAATCAAAACTAGGGTTTCTCAAAAAAATCCCTTCAAAATCCAAACAAAACCCTAAAGAAACGAAACGATATACAAAGAATTTTGATAGATAAAGGCAAGATTACTTACTCTTCATACAAATCTGATCTCCCTTGATCTTGTTCTTCAAAAACACTCAAAAATTCCCAATTCTCTCTTTGGTCAAAGGAAGGAGGTTACAAATGAAAAACACGAATCCTAGGATTTCTTATATAGGAAACACTGTGGATAGGAAAGGCTGACACTTACGCTAGCGGCCTTCTTGCTGGCTTTCACAAATTTCACAAAAGACCCGAGAGCTTTTCGCCGGTGGCTTTCACATATAGGCCAGCGGCCTATATTTCAAAGCTGGCGGTCTAAATGTCAGCTTAAGTCCTTTCTTTCATTGTTTCACTTACGACTTTTCCGGGTTCATAACTATCTGTTCAAGGACAAAAATACCCTTTAGAATAACTCGAAATTACCTTATACCCTTCCTTATGATTTACCTTTTTATCTTATTTTGTTGTATGTTACATATAAGTACAGGAGATGACAGGACAAGACATCATATTTTGAATATTATACCTGTATATTCTTATATATTTATTTAACTAATGTACAAATTAATAAATACAATTTAAAAAGATTGATTTATATATACAATTAAATTAATTACATATTATATTAAACAAAATCCATAATTAAACTATGTTTTTTCTTTCTTGGAAAATTTTGCTACCTATTTAAAATATCAAATATTCATATAATAAATTAATTTCTTAATATTTAATAAATATAAAATTAATTAAATTAACAGTATCAATATTAAGCTAATTAATTACATAAAAATTTAGTTATATCTAGATCAAGATTAATTATTATATTAATAGTGAATATTAATATTGAACGATATTAATTAATTATCAAATTAATAGTAAATCATAAAAAATAATATACATTTACTTTAATTATATCTAAATCAACTTAAATAATCATCACAATACAATTTGCAATGTGAAACAATACACCATTGTAATGGAAGAAAATTTTCAACTCTTGAAATTTTGTATAGCCAAAAAAGTAAAAGTAATTGACCAAAAAAGCAACTTTCTAGTTTTTATGATGCATCCTCCATTCATTATACATTTCTTGTGTTAGATTATTTCTCATTTGAGTCTACTCCGCACTATCTCGACCATTACAATTGTATTAATACCATCTTCCCCGATAGGAACCTCATTACCTTCTATTAGAGCATACTCCATTGGATCTAGTGGCATGTACATTCGAATAAAATTGTCTAGTAAACAACATTCTAGGATCATTCAACATTGTATTTTAATGGGGTAAAAAGATAGACTCCTTAGAATACCACATCATTTCTTTATAATTCCAAAGCATCTCTTTATAACAATCTTGACATTTGTGTGCCTATAATTAAATAATTCCTCACGATTTTATGGTGCACGTCGACCTATGGCCCATTCTTGAATATGGTAACGTCTACCTCTAAAAGAGGTAAGAAAGCCTAGCTCATTAGTGTATCCACCATCCATAAGATAATATGAATCTATAAATATATGCAACCTCATTAATTTACATACAATTTTGTTACTTCAAAAATAAAACGAAATATGATTTTTTTTTATTCATATACCAATTGGAACTCTTGAGCTATTAGATTGAATAACTCCATCATGCAATACCCTAGAGTTTGATGCAAACCCTTCCCATCCTTCTAATACATAAATAAATGTTAGGTCACAGGTACGCAATACCCTAGAGTTCGATGCAAACCCTTCCCATCCTTCTAATACATAAATAAATGTTAGGTCACAAGTACATACTCCCAAACACATTTGTTATAAGATGCACTTTCCTTGTTCGATATCTAGGTCTATCTATAGCAAGTGTTGTCACTGGAATATATGTACTATCTAATGCTTCCAAACAACCATAATAAAGTTCCAAACAAGCAAAAAAATTGATTAAATAGCACATTATAACAAATCTTGTCTATAGTGAATGAGCTTACAAAAATATTATTAAATTAATTAATTACTACCTTGAACCACTTCCACCTTTCATCAGTGCAATCTTGTGCTACATGATCTGGTTTTCGTATCAAATATTGTACTAATCGTTTTTTACCAATAATTCTCACCTCTATGTTCTTAGAAAGCTTGATTCTTTGGAGTCTCATACAAGGAAGGAATCAAATTCATACTAGAAAACCACTAAAAAAATCCAAATATGAACAAGCCCAACTCAAATAATTCATATATTAACCAAAAAAATCAATAAAAGTGAAACGATATAATAGAAGATATGTACAAGCTAAACATCGATGCATTATTCACAACTAATGGAGTGGCATTAGTAACTCACCTCAGCTAGGGTTTCAAGTAGAACAAAAACGATACAATAGAAGATCTTACGGTTTAGACCTATTAAAGAACAAAGCAAAGAAATGACTAAAGGTAAAAAGAGATGATCGAAGGATAGAGTGAGGGAGAGGGATAGTCACTTGAGCTAGTTGAGGTAGGGTTTGAGATGAGTGAAGCAGAACAAAGGAAGGAATGACGAAAGAGACCTTACTACTAGCATCATGCTTTTGTAATTTTGAAAAATAAGTCACTTGTCCTATGCATCTATTTTTTACCACGAGATATATGGGATAATTATTTTAAAGTTCGTCCTGTACTTCAAGATTTTTTTTTTTTTCAATCATGCCCATTGCTCAAAAGAAAAACCAAGCAAGGACAAAGGATTTTGTCCAATCTTGTCCCATAAATTATACACAACCAAACGCACACCAAAAGTTCAACGAACTCTGAACAAGGCCACATCCATAAAAAAGTGAGGTCTTGACGCGTGAATCCTGTAACAAATTCTTAAGATTCTGCAACTTCCATATTCCCGTAACTTTCTCAGTCTTTTGCAACTGTCTACGATTGTTTGTAATTTCCTTAACTCCATAATTTCCTATTTGCCATTTCCTTCAAAATTTCACAAACCCAGAAAGTTTGTAATGGGATCACTGTAACTCTAGCTTCATTTCAATCACATGATTCTTAATGTGTGTGATATATATGAAATTTTCATTTACTCTGGTGTGTCGTTTTAGTTGAAATCTCAAAAGTATATAAACTAGCTGACTAAATACATTGAACTATATAAAATTGAAAGAAATATATCCTAAGTGATGATGAAGATGATCAAGAAACAATTAAGTTGGCTTTGTATTGTTGAGTTTATTTAATAATGAGCCGTACAATTGTTAAAGCACTAATACTATTTACAAGAACATCAATCGAAAAAATTCTAAATTTTCAGAACCGCAATCGGCTGGTTGTGGGGTTCTGGGTCGGGCTAGTTTTTGGACTTGGACATGCCGAACCTGGTGGTGTCATTGGAGACAATAAATGACGAAGTCTCAGCTGAATTATTGACACTTATAGATGGGCCGACTGATCTTGCTTCCGTGGGCCGAAGTTCACTTGGTCAGATAGACTCATAAATTTAGTCATTGTATCTGATATTTTTGTTAAGTAAAACTGGTTGTTCGTTATCTATTCATTATCTATTTGTATCTTTTTTTTTTTTTTTTTTTGCCAAACTAATAGATTGGATGGAGAATGGGCAAAGTCAGCATGCCAAAATACATTTTTTGAAACAAAAGTTTTTCATCTAGATAAATGGCCGTCGGACCATTGTCTCTAGTTGCTTAAAACTCATCGATATATCCACAATTAGATTTAAAGAAAATGCCTTCTGCTTCTAGCCATGTAATTTGATCACCTTACTCTAATTCAGAGCATTTATGCTAAAAGCCAAAATGATTGCATGGAAGCAGTTAAAAACATTCCAACAAAGTTAAGACAGTAGAATAAGAATGTCTATGGAAGGATTAAAGTGGAGGAAAGGAAAATACTTGCTAAAATGAAAGATTTAAATGGAGAATTTTTGTTATATTTAAACGTCGTCACGGTTCTGTTTGGATCTGGAATCAAATCCGAACCGCTGGTTCTCGATTCCTAAAGTAGTGGAATCGGAACCAGATCCGGACCCGTGGGAGCTGATCCGGCTCCTGATTTTTAAGAATCGCTGGTTCCCACGATTCGGGTCCAATTCTAGGAGAACTGGAAACCATAAAAAAAAAAAAAAAAAAAAAAACTAATTAAATAATTTACTTAATTTAACTAAGAAAAAATGTAAAATAATTTTTAACTTGAAATAACATTTTAGTCTAACAATAATTGTTCATAGCATTAGTTAAAAGAAATTATGTAATTATGTATTTATTTATATACAATCACTTACACTTTTTTAGTTGTTATATTAGCAATGTGACATTATAAAATATTCAAGATACAAATAATTCTCAATAACAAAAAATGAAGCACACATTGTTCAAAAAGAAAGTCTACTTTGATTAAAAGTCTTCATAAATTTAACAATATATGATTTCAAATGTATCTATTACTTGTGTTGTTGATAATAACACATTAAATATTGTAAATAAGAAATAAATTTTTATTATTTATGCGAAAGTAGTTTTAAATATTTGTTATATAATTATAATTTTTTATAATTTTTATGGTATAGAACCGCCGGTTCTTGAATCAACAGTTCTAAAATCGTTGGATCATGCAATTTTTAGGGATGGAACCGTAAGGACCTGTTAGAACCAATGGGTCTTTTACCGGTTCAGACCCACCATTCCCAGGCCGATTCTCAGTTCAAGAACAGCCAGTGATGGATCAAGTCGGTTCCCGGTTCAAAACCGATCCGTGATGATGTCTAGTTACATTCCATTGCAAGTACAATTTAAAGTAGATTAAAAATGAAAACAACACAACTTTAATCCTGTCATTATATTTTAGTCTCTCTATGCTAATATCATTTTTTTCACCTCCATTCCAAGATTTTACATTTCTAGTCTTATGATGATTATAGAATAATAGACATCCTACTCTAATCCATTTTAAAAAATATAGGTTGCGAAATGAAAAATATGGATATTAAAAAAATAACCTTAAATTCTCTTAGTACTTTTTTTTTCAAAATTTTGTTGGTCGTATATGGTAAAATTATACTTACGGTAAAGAAAATACACTACAGATACCCTATAGCTTTTTCCCTAGATTTATTATGTGACTATAGGAAAAGTTGTGTGGTCCGTCCATTTTTATTATGACGGCTTCCTTAAGTTATTAAAGGATTTAAGTTTATATACATACATGTAATCTAACCATTGAAATATTTACTAAATTAATTTAGTAAATATTTCAATGGTTTGATAATTAAAAGCCTCACAAATAGAATAGTAGAAATTTTCATATGATTTAAATGAATAATTGTCAAATTAGATTAAAGAACTTATTTAGTAATAGATATAGGCATCACTTCTAAACTGCACTAAATCGAAATTAAAATTAGAACCATTGATTCCAGTTTTGTAAAATAGGGAGTCGAAACTGAAACTTGATGTGCTGATTCTAGTCCGATACTTACGGAATCGTCGACTATGATTTAATTTAGTAAATATTTCAATGGTTTGATAATTGAAAGCCTCACAAATAGAACAGTAGAAATTTTCATATGATTTAAATGAATAATTATCAAATTAGATTAAAGAACTTATTTGGTAATAGATATAGGCGTCACTTCCGAACTGCACTAAATCGAAATTAAAATTAGAACCATTGATTCCAGTTTTGTAAAATAGGGAGTCGAAACCGAAACTTGATGTGCCGATTCTAGTCCGATACTTATGGAATCGTCGACTATGATTTCGATTCTATAAATGGAGTATCATCACAGTTGATTTTTTTTTAAAGATTATTAAGAACAATAAATGCCCTATAAGCCAATAAATAACATATACACAATTATTACGATTTTTTTTACATTAAAAAAATTAAATAAGAAATAATATTTATTAATATAAATATTTTTATTACAAAATGATAAACGGATAGCTAGGGGTGTTTGGTTTGATTAACCAGTTCATGGCTCTATTTTTTGAACCTTATCGTGGTAATCTATTTTTTAATATTCCGATCCTAAACCAATCCATTATAAAAGATTAACTGCTTTAACCGTAACCCTTTTTCGGTTAATTTTTTCACTTTTCAGTTTTTAATCATTTAACATAATGGTTTCAATAAATCAAATTGATAGTTTCAACAAACCTTAGTTTTTAGCCTTCATCATAGAGTTTTCTGTTAAATTATTCTATATATTACAATAGCTAAAAAAACAAAAATCAAATTGAGAAAAGAAAAAACAAGGCTTCGGATGAATTATCGCATAAAATCAAACCAAATTAATTATCACATTAACTCCCATAAAATATCGAACAAAATATAGTACTTTAATAAAAATTCAATGAACAGGAACATGTGTAAATTAAATGTATATATATTTTTAAAAATAATTATATGTATATGCAAATCATATATATATAAATTTATTAATATTGAAATGGTAATCATTAACCACGGTGTTTTTTTAGTTACAAATTGAAAACCGAAAAGAAAAAAAAGCCAAAAACCAAAAAAAAAAAAGAAAAAAAAACCATAATCCAACAAACAATTAAGCATATTTTTAGATTAGTTTTTTAGTTTGGTTTCATCGTTTAAAAAAAATTGTGATATTTAAGGGTTTATTGGATAGTCTGTTTTTCATCTGTATCTGTATCGAAATGATATGTGTAAATATATCCGATTTGTATTTATATTTTATCTATATTTGATCAATTTGATATTTTTATGAGAACTATCAACTTTTTATTTATATTTATTTCTTAATAAATGATTTGTTAAAAAAAAAAAAAAAATGTGTATGCTCAAAAAAACTAAACAACATATCCTTATAATTCTTGCCAAAAAAATTTTTAAAAAATCAATCCAACTATTCACTAGATAGCTCTTAATTTTCCCTCACCAGACAGACATATCATCTTTACTCTCTCGGCCCTTCTTTTCGTTTTGCCAATGTCACTTGTTAGACTCCCATGTGAAGACCAGACAGACATGCATCTTTCTCTCTCCAGGAACTTAAGACCAGACAGACATATCATCTTTCTCTCTCTCGGCCCTTCTTTTCATTTTCCCCGTCCCTTGTCAGACTCCCATGTGGACATGAGCATTGGCTATAGTGAATAATCAGTATGTTGGAATTTGAAAAAGGACATTTTGTCCTTGTCTGCCTCATTGTGCTGTTTTGTTTTTGTTTTTTTTCCCAGCCGAAGTTTCAAGCCGTGACCTTGGTGGAATTTTTTTATCCTTAGAAGCCAGTAGCAACCGCTAATTCCACCGGCTCTTATCCTCGAAACAGGCCAGAAACCGATGGAATCTGCAATCTATCATCAGTTCTCAAAACAAAAATTCAGTCCAGCTTCGCTTTATGAACTCTCAATGGCGGTTTAAGTTCGGTTCCGATTTGAAATCGAACGGGACCTATGCTTATTTGATAGAATTAGGCATGTTTATGATTATTATACTTTTACATAAGATGTTTATCATAAATAAATTAATATATGTAGGTGATGATTTATCGAGATGTTATTATGAGTTATATTATAATTAAGAGTCAAACATGAAAAAAAAAAATATTTTCAGCACATTTTTAAAAGAAGTAAACACACAAAACAGATAATTTTCGAAAAATAAAATATATAGAAGAAAGAAGAAAAGTCTTCAGTTAATATTTTTTCTTTTCACAGAAATTATTATAGTGCAATGTAGGTGGAATGTATTGAAATTATATTGCTAGTAGGTAGATAAGGAAAAAAATGAACAAATTAAAGCTTTGAATTAAGAAATTAATATTATAATTTTTTAACTAAGCTACAGAATAAATGCTATGAAGTGGGGTAGGTTTTAGGTTTAATTAGATATGGATATCAGTACTTATAGAAAACTTTGAAATTTTTTGGATGGATGGATGGATGGATGGAAATAAAAAAAAAAATGCAATTAAAAAAACCCATAAATCAGAATTTATGAAAAAAAAAATAAGTTGCTTATGTTTGGGAAATATAAATTAAATCCCATATTGCTTATTTTCTAACAAATACGTCACCATACCATGTATAGCTGATGAAACCTATAATGAATTAGTTTGTAAGAGCTCTTTAATGGTAGGTTTTTTAATAAGTTACTTAAGATGTCACATTAACAACTTAAGCAACTCTTGCTACCAAGTAATTGTACATCTTATCAGTTTGTGTGATAAGGCTAGTTTTATGATTATACCTACATGTGAGGGGATGCCATTAAGGCAACCCCGCCTTCTATGTACCTTTCCTATATGTTTTAGTTAATGTTTCCACCTTTTCTACAGGGAAAAAAAAAACTCTACACCTTATCAAATAAATTACTACAAGAGAGTTACCTAACATTTTTTTTAATAATTTTTTTATTTGAAACGAGCTAAAGAACTCACTTTTTGAATTACTTAATCAATTCTCCTGTTAGTTCTTGTGTTAAGGACCTTGCTTTATTAGTGTAACATCCTGCTACTTCAACTTCTTTTCCTAAGACGTAACCGCCCCTATACTAACTCCACATGCATCATGGTCCACTTCAAACAACTTGTCAAAGTTAGATAATGCCAAGATTGGTGCACTACATAGCTTTTCTTTCAAAACAACAAAACTGCTCTCAGCTTCCTTACTCCACTGAAACTTCCCCTCTTTCATGCACTCAATCGAAAGAGCTACAATAGTGCTAAAGCGCCTGATGAATCTCCTATAAAAGCTAGCTAACCTAAGAAAACTTCGTAATTTAGTGATTGTTCTTGGGATAAGTCATTATCTAATTGCCTTTACCTTCTTTTCATCTACCTAAATCCCATCACTACTAACTACAAAGCCCAGAAACAACAACTTGCTAGACATGAAGATGCACTTCTTCGCATTCACATAAAGATTATTCTTCTTTAAAATTGTTAGCACTTCTCTCAAATGTTCATCATGTTCCTCCTTCGATTTATTGTATACTAGGATATCATTGAAGTAAACCACAACAAAGCGACCAATAAAAAGTTTCAATACCTGGTTCATGACATGCATAAAGGTGATTGGTGTGTTGCTAAGGCCGAAAAGCATGACTAGCCACTCATAAAAGCCCTTCTTTAGTTTTGAAGGTTGTCTTCCACTCATCTCCTAGTCTAATCCTAATTTAGTGATAGTCACTTCTCAAATTAATATTTGAGAACATCACAACTCTATTCAATCGGTCTAGCATATCCTCCAATCTAGGAACTGGAAACTTATACCTGATGTGATTTTGTCAATGGCTCTATTATCCATGCACATCCGCTAACTCCTATCTTTCTTTAGAGTCAACAATGCCGGTATAACACATAGACTCATGCCCTTTTTAATGAAACCCTTTTCGAGCAACTCCTGTATTATCTCTTGTAACACCTCTGTCGCCTTCGAACTCCTCCTGTAATGTGGAAGATTTGACAAACTCGCACTAGGAGTTAAGTCAGCATGGAGTTATTTGTCCCTCGTAGGAGGCAAACCATTTGGTAACTCATCGGGTAACACTTCACTGAACTCATCCAATTGCTCTTGGGGTCTGTTTAGATTGTCTATTTTTTGTTTTCATCTGTATCTGTATCGAAAAGATATGTATAAATATATCCGATTTATATTTATATTTTATCTATTTGATTTTTTCATGAGAACTGCCAACTTTTTTCTCATATATATATATATATAGTTTTTTAATAAACAATTTATTAGAAACAAAGTTTGAAAAAAGTGTCTGTATCTGCCCAAAAAAAAGCTAAACAAATAGATCACTGATATTGCTGACACCTCTTTAGTCTTCTCTTTCTTAGGGTGGGCAAAAAAACCAACCGAATTGAACCAATCCGTAACCAAACCAATCCAAACCGAAAAAATGGTTTTTTTAATGGTTTGGTTTAAAATTTTTCCAATCCGAACCAAAACGTTTTAGAAAAATATAATAATATTTTATTATATGTTTATATGATTTCATTTGATATTTATTATTTGGTGAATATTGATTAAAATCAATTTGTTCATTTTTTATTTTTTTTAACTCTTGATATGTAATTTTTTGTTGATGATGAACTATTATTTTTTTTAATAGCTTTTAACTTTATAAAGTATGAAATTTATTTATTCAATTATAAATTATTATTATGTATTAATTGTTTAATATATTTTGTCAGTGGATCATTTTATTTGTTGATGAATTTTGTTGATAGATAATTTTTTATTTTAGCTAAAATCATGGTAAATAATTGACATGATGGTTCTATTAAAAATTATAATTTATGACTTACTATGTATTGCTTGATGAATGTATTTTATTGATAAATAACTAATATTATAGAGAACTATAGATTAAAAGTATGATGAATTCATAAAGTATTTTTTCGTGGTTTATAATATAAACTTTGTAAAATGTATAAATATTTAAGTATCTACGCGAATGTAAAAAAACTAGAACAAAAAAAAAATAGTTAAAATTTTGATTTAATCCGTAGTCCAAACCGAACCAAATCGCTATTTAATGGTTTAAAAAATTTATAATCTGAGCCAAACCGTTACTTAATGGTTTGGTTTGGGATGGAAAAAAACCAAATCGATTCGTGCCCACCCCTACTCTTTCTTATCAACTGTCAGTACTTGTTTTACCATCAATGCATGCATAGTTTGGGATTCCCTCATGGCATCATCCATCTCCTTCTTTGACTACGAAATTGTAAGAAAGGAATATCCCTCAACTTTGGAAGTTTCATGATGTTCTACTAATTTTTCAATTTCATCATCTACCTTCCTCAAATCATTACTTTGTGCCAACACCATGATTATGTGGTACATTCACGTTTCAATTTCCTTCCTTGATGACATTTTCGGTGCTGTTGAATCATGGTCTCCTCATAATAAAGAGGAAGAAATTTTTCTTCTAATTATTGCTTCATCCTATACCACATCTAATAGGTGCTTTCCCTTCATGACTTCTCCTTTTCTACAATCTCTCTTACCATGCAAATGCATAATCTTTAAGCACATATGCTACCAACCTCGCCTTGTTCTCTTTTGGCACCTCCACATAATCAAAAAGTCACTCAACCTCAGCAATCCAATCAACAAAATCCTTAATCCTTAAATCTCCTTTAAAATATGGAATATCTACACTTAACTTGAAATGATTCCTTCCATGTTCATTCTTACCTCCATAATAATTAACAAAATTGCCACTTTTACCTCTATATTGACATCTATCACCACCATATGCCTTACCTCTTCCATATTTGCCACTAATGCCTCGTTATCATGGTCGTTCTTCCTCCAAAAACTCATCTTCCTCCTCAAAATCATCTTTATAAGCATGGAATCTATAATTCGCAGTAATAGGTCTGACAATAGGATCGCTGCATGCATACTCAACCCTTCGTCGCATCCACAACCGTTCCTAATCCTGTTAGTATTGGATCACTTGATTAAGTCATCAAAGCACTGTTTGAAACACCATGATCTCTGACCTATGTTATCCAACATTGCCTTCAAGTTTGTGATTAGGTTCACAAGGCTTCCACATCCTAAACAACTTCTAGGACATGACCACCTCCTAATTTTATCGTCTCCTGACATATCTACAGGAACTTTTCCACTCGGATACCACTCTGATGCAGCGAGTTAGCGTGATAAACAAACTATAACACTCATTGAGTGATCTGGAACATACACAATTGCAAAAGATGCAATCTCAAGAGAAAATTCTCTTAATTTAGGATTTCAAAAGTATATGATAAGCTTTGAAAAGAAAGACAAGTCCAAATGACTATTTATATAATTACATAAAAAAAACCCTAAAAGACAAACAATAAATAAATTGTGCATCATAAGCTGACAATATAGGCTGATAGTAAAAGCTGATGGCCTAAAATTACAGCTAGTGGTTCTAAAACATGAAAAACAAAAATGTCAATGACGTAGGCTAGCTTCAACATCATTAGTGTAGCTTTCAACGCCGGCAACATATCTTCCAAGGCCAGCGGCATTTTCATGGCCTAGTGCGCTTCCTCCTCTCCTTCTTGGACAATTCCCTTTTGTTTAAATACAAGTCTATTATGTTATCTGCATCACAATACTTACTTTTCTTGCTGTAAGTATCTAACATTTTCACTATTTCTTTCCGTCACTTTTCATGTAAATTATTGATTTTTTATTTGGTTTCTCAAGGTTTCTTCAATGTTTTTGAGTTAAGTTTTGTTATGGTTATTAGTGTTGTAATTAGTAGTATTAGGTTAGGGTTTGGGTATTTCCTTTGATTGTTTTGCTCATTAAAGGTGCTATAACTAATTAGAAATTGCCATGCATAATAGTTAATACAGGAGATCAGCAGTTTGTTTTAGGAGGGACAAAGTGGATATTTATAAGAAGAAGTTGGAGTTTGTTTTTCAAGATTAATAGCTCAGTAGGGTTTATTTTCATATGCTTGTTTTTTCTAATTAGTTGTTTAGTTAAGTTTTGTTGCGAGGTAGACTAAAAGATGCAAATTTGTTATGGGTTTTGGCTGCAAAAAGTTGTATCAGTTGTTAGCTATCTTTAAAAGTGTGAATATTTGACTCATAATGACATTACTTTCCTCTACCTCCTTGTTCTTCACTGTCGTCTTCTTTTGTCATCTCTAACAACACATTTCCTTTTTTTTTCCCCTTCGAATCTATAGAAACAAAATATTCTATGTTTAAATCATGATTGATTTGTGGTAGTATTGATGTGATTTTGTTGCATTATATTCTATTCTTGATTTGGTTTTCATTCTTGATTTGGATGGATTATAATGTTTATAAGTGTGGGAGACTTTAACTATTATGAAGCTTTTTAGATGAATGATTTGTGACCTATTTTAGATTGTTATTAGTTTTTGATCTATCATTACTGAAATTTTCCCATTAACAAGCATTTAAACTAGTGAGATGTACTTTAGTACTCAAATTTAGTTAGGCATTTTATGGTTTTTATCTTTTTTATGGCTAAGTTTTTATGGTAATTAGTAACGTGAGATAATATTAGGGACCATCAACTTACATAGGTGGCGTATATCTAATTGAATGTGATAAAAAGTGAGGGAAATGGTTTGTGTTTTGTAAAAGGAAATCATTTTCCATTTTTTCAAAAGAAAGAAGATGTAATTCTAATTTTTATTATCACATATAAAAGAATACCGCTCGATGGATACAAAGGGAAACATTACATGTTTTGGTTATATTGCCTTTGTCTTAGTTATCTTGGTGGCATAGTAAATTTGCCTTTTTCAATGTATCAGCTTGGCTTCCATTTGATGTTTCAATCTTCTACAAGGGATGAATAGATTATGGATTGTTAGTTGGTGGTATAAAACTTTATATGATGTTTAGAAACTTAATGATCATGGTTCCTTATGTCTAATGTCTCTCCATATTACTAAGAGTTATGCGAGAAATGGAAATTTTTTGCCAATAAAGGAGATGGCATTTTAGATAAATAAAATATCGCAATCATTAGACTAGTTTTGTCATTGGAGTAATGTGTAGTTGATACATTTATATGTCATTAAACAAGAGCTATATTTATGTAACATTATCGTAACTTGATCCCACAAAATGCTTATTCTTTTGGCAACTATCTCTATATCTAGTGGAGTGTGGAGTTATTAAAGGATGTGGTATCTCTTGGTGATTATGAAGGCACGAATTGCTTGGGGTTGTTATTCACTCATTGATGTTACTGTATTGTATCATTTCAATGTATAAATGCACATTAAAATTTGAAATGAATATTCTACTCAAGCTTGTTTAAATCCAAATTTGATGTGATTATATCAGTTTGAGTTTTTATTTAAAGAGAAATATGTTATCTTAACTTCAACTTCCATTGAAACTCAAAGTTTGAGTCCACTTGGTTAAAATGTAGAATATGAGTTTGAATAGAGTTAGCAATTAATGTTAATTAGTTTCTATTTACTATGTAATAGACATTTAATTAATTATTAATATTTATTACAATATATTTATCTTTATTTAATTTTAAAAATATACCTTCTCTAACATACATTATAATATGCGTAATATAATTATATCTACTTTTAAATATACTTATATCACATAAAGGCATTTAAAATAATTCTAAAATTTAATATAATTTTAAATAATTATTGCATTATAAATAGAGCATTGAAAATGTCAAAACTAGTAGTATATATATATGATATTATATTATACATTCATTACATAATATCATAAACATGGATATTTTTGTAAGAATAAATAAATAAATAACACGCTAATTAAAAAAATTAGTATAGATTCTATATATAATGCACGGTTGTCAAAATCGAGATTTTACGCATATGATTCTATGTGTTTACCATTTTAATAGCTATTATGAGTTGACTTACGTGTAAAATCTTTTTTTTTTTTTTTTTTGTATGTAACATCTTATGATCCAAACCTAGTCTGCATGTAAATAAGATAGAATCTTACAATTTTGACCGAGTTGACCATTTCTATAACTACCTCACTCCTCTGAAATCTCATGTTCCACATTTATAAAATTCATTCAAGTCAAGTTATAATTATAAAGTTTGCAATAAAACTTATTAATTTCATTTATGTAATTACGAATTTAATATATTAAATATAACATTTATTAATATATATTACATTATATTTATCTTGAATTTTTTTTTTGAAATATATCTTTTTCAACATACATTATAATTTAAATAATACTTGTATCATATAAGGAATAATAGACATGTATTAAGCCCCAATTTCATCAAACTTGTATATTGGTAATTTTTTGTGTAAGAATGGTAGACACGTATTAGGCCTTGATTTTTACATTCCTATTCTACAGATCCCATGATGATTCCACTAGAATCATAGTTTGACAACCTTGATATAACATATCAAATAAGTATATATTCACGTATAGTTTATATATATATATATATATATAACATTTATAGATTGTATTATTATATAAAATAAATATATACAAGATAAAGTATATATAGAATATGATGTGTCTTTATAGTCAAAGACAAAAACTTCTAAAGTTATATATCATAATGTATAGATAATAGATTTGTTATAATAAATCATATATACCTTGATATGACCCAATCACATATTATATATACATATATGTAGCATATCAAATAAGTACTATTTAAATATATATATATATATGTAATGTTTGTATTATATTATTACTAATAGACGATGCACTTGCTAAATAAGAAGATAAATTTTTATGATAAACAATATAGCTAAAGCTAATTTTACGCAGAATCAATGGATGAAGGAAGACACTAAAAACAATTACATAAATTATATAAAAATACATGAAAAAAATCAAAGGATTAATGAAATAACACTCTAATATATTGTAAATTTTAATAGTGAAGTTTATAACATATCAATCCTAATCGCAATTGTTTTGCTTCATTGAATACGTGGCCATCTACCTACAAAACAAATAAGACATTAGTAAGAGAATTTGTTTAATCAACTTATACATCTATTTATACATTAAATGACATGGTTTATACACATACAGTTTGTGTGCAAAACTAAATAGAACTATAAGGTATATTCTATGATAACAAAATTATCAAATAAAACTACTTTATGTACAAAAGAGGACAAAATGGTCATCAATAATAAAAAAATAGCAAAATACTAATTTTTCATATACATATAATATACTTTCATCCATGACAAAAAAATAATAAATAAATACGAACAATCAAGTCATCCTCCAAAAGATCATTGTTTAATTATAAATTCTAAACACAATGATTAAAATTTCTTATGAAAATGTTATATGAACATATAATTTTAGGAAAACTTTCTCATTATGAAAAATGTAAAACAATTCCTTTAGAAAGAAAGTTTGAAATCTCAATGCTATTGTTTAAAACATAAATTTTAAAAAAATCTCAAAACGATAAAAGATCAATTAGGTACCTGGGATGAAAACAATAATCAATTAATAAGTTGTTTTTATAGTCGTTGAGCCATAGTTGTAGGACTTATACTCCTTTTTTCTAAAATACTCATTATCATAAATCACTTAAATTTTATATGTTTAAGCAAATTTCTGCTTTCCCATAATAGAAACAACATTTTCAAAATAAGAAAAAAAAACCTAAAAAACAAAGGATTATTGTTTAAGGAAAATAAGAGATGAAAAAGAGGGAGCTCACGACGTCGAAACTAATACCACCACTTTTGCTAGCTGGGTGTAAACCACTAAACCGACCCCTCTAATAAAAAAATACTACTTAAATTTATATCTTTAAGCAGAATTCTTCATTTTTAGAATAAATATACATTTTACATATCCATGAAACAAATTAATTTGGAAATAAAAAAGAAATAAAGAATTGCCAACACATTATATTACGGTTCAATGTAGTATATAGAATGAAAGATAAGCAACATTAAAAAGAAAAACAAAGATATTGAAGGGAGAAAAAAAACATATTACCAAAATGATAACAATAAACAATACGTGTAAAACAAAAGGTACTATAATGGAAACATATCAAACATGGGTAAATAAAGAAAACTAAACATTATAGAAGGCACAAAATGTATTAGATCAAATTTAACCGATCCTTACCACACAAAAAAAATGATAATGATGATATCTACCAAGCATTAATGAAGACACCAAGCATGAAGCTATGGTAGTGGACAGCATCTTCCTAGCTTGTTATATCCATGCGATTATGCTTCTTCTACTGAAACTTGGTGCTTGAATGTACCTTCATATAAATAAACAAAAAAACAATTGGTGAAAAACTAGAACAAAAAATACATATAAGCGTATAGAACAGAACAAAACTTAGTCATAATATAATAGAAAAAGGAAAAAGGAAAAATAAAAACTATTACGAGTTTGATGGTATGAAATAGGTGTAGATAAGAATTGATCTTTTAAAATAGACAAAAACTTGCTTCTAGTCCTCAAACATGTGGAGAGAGGGGGGAAACATTGTACTTGAAGCATAGTGGACAGTAGAGGTAATGGTTTTGTGTTATAAATATATAGTGAAATGCAATAAGTCTAAGAAATGAACTATACAAATTTAAAATCAATAATTATTCTTTTGATTGGTCAATAGTCATGAATGTTGTAACAAATTTAAAATCCATAGTTATTCAATAGTCATGAATGTTGTAATAGAATAGTTTCTTTAAATAAGACAAATTTATAATAAGGGGAATTGATAAAGTTAGCATATAAAACTGTATAGTATAAAAGTGTATAATGAATATATTGTTTTTAGCCTAAATATAATAGAGATAGCTTAAATATAATAGATATATATATGGATAAAAAGAAAAATGATGAAATAAAAGCTAAGAGAGAGAAGAGTAAGAGAGATGGAATGGACAATTGAAGTGATAAATGTGTTTTCTTAGATGAAAGTGAATAATTAATAACATTAAAGAGATTGTATTTTAAAAATTTGCCACTAATGAATGAGTTTTAGCTTAAATTATATAGATAGATGATGATTATTTTCTCAAGTCAATATTCTTAAATGTAATGATAAGTTTATTTCCTCAAATAAAATGATCAAATGATAATATTAGAGAAATTAATAAATTACTATATAAAACTATATGATAAAAACGTGTGACGAATGAAAGTGTTATGGCTTAAATTATATAGTAGATAGATAGACATATATTAAATAGTAATGATGATTCTTTTCTTTAGTCAATATCATTAAATGTAATGATAAGTTTATTTCTTTAAATAAAATATACGAATAATAATATTAGAGAGATTGCTAAATTACCATATGAAACTATGTGATAAAAATGTGCAATGAATGGAAGGGTTATGGTTTAAATTATATAGAAGATAAGTGATATATGTGACCTAGAGCACATATAAAATAAAAATTTGACTTTACTATAATGTATAGTACATATGTATGTAAGATATAATATGTGTAATTGTCTTTAATATATTATGTCATACATGAAGTTTGGTTTTTAACAATTTGATAACTAAAATAAGTTTTTGCAAACATTTTTCCTACTTGAAGCACACTTAATTAGGTAGCAAAAATATATGTGAAAACTTAGTTTAGGTATCAAATTGTTAAAAACCAAATTTCAGGTATCCAATTGAACTTTTTATGAAAGTCCATGTATCATTTTTTACTTTAAACCATTTAATTATGTAATATATAAATGATCTTATTTTGATAGGTTAATTTTACATTATATTTTTTAGTTGGTAAGTTTGTTCGATTATGGTATCTTTGTCTTAATTTGGTATGTGGTAAAATTGTTGTATTCTAGTAGGTTGATAAACCATAGTTTTTATGTAGTAAGTTTGTCCGATTATGATAATTTTGTCTTAATCTAGTATGATGTAAAATTACCATAATACAACAATTCTACCACATACCAAATTAAGACAAAAGTACCATAATATGACAAACTTACCATACTAAATATATGACGTAAAAATAACCTACCAAAATATGATAATTTCACCACAATACAACATACTAGACCAAGACAAAAGTACCATAATCCGAAAAACTTATCATCTTGAAAATACATATAAAATTAACCTACAAGAATACAATTATTTTATCATAATACAACAATTCTATGACATACTAGATTAAGACAGAAGTACCATAATTAGACAAACCTACCACCTAAAAAATATGATGTAAAATCAATCTACCTGAATACTTCAATTTTACTATAATACGAAAATTCTACGACATACCAGATTAAGATAAAAGTGTCATAATGTGATAAACTTAACATATTGAAAATATGATATAAAATTAACCTATTAGAATATGATAATTCTACCATAATACAACAAAAGTACTTTAATGCAATAAACTTACAATCTTAAAAACATGATGTAAAATTAACTTACTAAAATATGACAATTTTAGCATAATACAGAGCAAGACAAAAGACCATAATCTGACAGACTTACCATATTAAAAAGTGTAAATTTACCTATCAAGATACAATAATTCTACCACATACCAGATTAAGATAAAAATATCATAATCCGATGAACTTGACATCTTGCAAATATGATGTAAATTAACCTATCAGGATACGATAATTCTACCATAATACAACAGTCTTACTACATACTAGATAAAAGAAAAATATTATAATTCGATAAACTTACAATGTTGAAAATATAACATAAAATTATCCTACACAATTATACCATGGTATAATAATTTTACTATATACCGGTTTATGATAAAAATATCATAATTGGATAAAGTTACCATCTTGATAATACGATATTTTTAACTTATTAAAATTTGACGAATATAGTTTAATCGTATCGATCTAATCATCTAAATTTGCGTCCTAAAATTAGAATATAACTTAGTGTATTCCCTCTCTCAAGCTCGGATTTCATTAGACGCTGAAATCTGGCCTCTGGTCCTCGTAAGGTCTGATTGTTATCAGCAAATCTTGTTTTGACCGTGGGGACAGGAGTAATCACTGGTGATCGGACAAAACTCGGGGGGAAGGACCAAGGAAAGAGCGATGGCCCTTCTTTTCATTTTCCCCATGTCAATTTTGTCAGACGCCCATGTGAAGACCAGATAGACGTTTGCCCTTTTCTCTCTTTCGGCCCTTCTTTTCATTTTCCCCATGCGACTTGTCGGATTCCCACATGATAGTCAAGAGTCTTTACGTCGGAATTTGGAAAGGACATCATGTCCTTGTCTGCCTCATTCATTGTGGGGTTTTCTTTTCCCCTTCTTCCATTTAAAGTTTCAAACCGTGATGCTGGTGGAATTTTCTTTCTTTTCATCGGTTTTAGAACAAAAAATCTAGTCCAGTTTCGATTTGTAAACTGCCAGTAGCGATTTGGGCTCGGTTCCGATTTGAAACCGATTGGGCCTGTGTTTATTTGATAGAATTAGACATGCTAATGACCATTATACTTTTACTTTTTCATAAGATGTTTATCGTAAAGATAATAATATATGTAGGTGATGATTTATCAAGTTGTAGTTACAAGTTATATTATAATTATGTCCAACATGAAATAAAAATATTTTTCAGCACATTTTTAAAAGAAATAAGCACACAAAACAGATATTTTTTAAAAATAAAGTATTTAGAAGAAAGGAAGTAAAGTCTCAGTTAGTGAGGTTTTTTTTTTTTTTAACAGAAATTATCGCGGTGCCATGTAGAGGGATTGGATTGAAATCATATTGCTGGTAGGTAGATGAGATAAAAATCGAACAAATTAAGGCTTTGAATTAAGAAATTAATATTATAATTTTTGAGCTAAGTTACAGGGTAAATGCTTTGAAGTGGTGGTAGATTTTTGGTTTAATAAGAAATTGATATTAGAACTTATGGAAAACTTTAAATCTTTGGGTGGATCGAAATAAAAAAAATTAAAAAAAACCTATAAATCAGAATTTAAAATATATATGTGTATATATATAAGTTACTTATGTTAAGGAGATATAAATGAAATCGCATATTGCTTATTTTCTAACTAATAAATCACTATATTATGTATAGTTAACCAAATCTATAATGAATTAGTTTGTAAAAAGCTTATGAAACAAATATATGCTTACAATGTTTACGTCTATTAATTGAGATATAGACAAGGCTTCTATATCCAAACAATATGGATTTAAAAAAGAAAATACAAAAATAAGTTAGTGCCCAAAAATATTACAAAATACAAATATAGGCTATCAAAGGCTATTTGCACCTTCGAGAAAAAATGAATTTCTAAAGATATTGTTACAAATAATGCCTTCGGTAAAAATTTAAAATGTAAAAAAGAAAGGTAAAAAACTTAGTTACACCAGAGAGGAATTCCTCATCACAAGGACAAGCCAAAAGGCTATTACCTCCCCCCTAGTAAACTAAGCATCCAACTTCACACAATATTTAAAAATCGACTCAACCAAAAACAAAACAAAATGTCTTCGGTGATTATTGACCAAGCTGCAATTACAAAAGGGGCGAAGAAAATAAAGCGAGAGAGATGGGGGGAGAGTCAATAAAAATTTTAAAAAAGAAAAACAATCACACCAAGAAGGAATTTCTCATCATGAGGACAAGCCAAGATGCTGTTACCTCCCCCCACTACGCCTTTTAAGCATCCAACTTCACACAGTATTCAAAAAATACTCTCAACAAAAAACTAAACAAAATGTCTTAAGTGGTTATCGACCAAGTTGCAATTATAAAAGGGAGAAGAAAATAAAGTGAGAAAGAGTATACAACATTTCAAGAAATTGCTCGTTGACAAATAAGAAATACTAGTGTTCATCATTTCACTAAAGCAATCTCTAGATAGGATTATATCTATTGTCTCTTTTTCCCTTCCTGGATATACATAAATAGTATCCACAAACACAAAACGAGAATTAGTTCATAGAACATCACCATCCATGCACTTTTCATTTAAAAAATCACATCTTTTTTTCCTTAAAAAATACAATTACATCATAATCAATCCCTTTAAAATGCAATTCCGCCACATATTTATTAGGAAAAAAAAATCCAATCATTACTTAATAACTATAATCACATGCCCATTAAATTCATGAAAAATGCCAAATTGCAACACAATGCGAGAGAGAGAGATATAGGGGTTTAGACTAGAGAGGAGGCCATGTGAGAAGAAGGATCCTTCTAAAAAGAAGAACCAAAAAAAAAAAAAAAAAAAAAAGCTATTTGTAACAACACCTTTAAGAAAAATGATTTTTCTAAAGAAGGCATTGTTAACAACATCTTTAATAAAATTTCAAAGGCGTTGTTTATAACAACGCCTTTGCTAGTGTGTATTTGTAATATTTTATGACACCAGCTTATTTCCTATTTGAAAAAAAAAAAAAAAAAAAACTATACTATTTTGGTACAAAAAATGTATAGACAGAAAAAGTTGTCAATGAAGCTTCATGTGTGAGAGCTTCACATGGAAAAAGTTCTCCTCTTAAGTGTGATTAATCATCTGGGGTTTTCTTGAAAGCATCATTAGACTTTACATAAATTAGATTAATAAATAACCAAATAATATATATATACATATATTACGTTTTCTTATATTTTTGTAATATTTTTTAAAAAATTTTCTAGCTTATAAACTTTTGTTACTATTTCTTATCAAAAGAGAAAAATAGTGTCAACGGTTGCTCTATTTATGATGGAGTTAAACAAAAGCTTACTATAAAGACAAAAAGAGACACTATTTTTGCCTAGAATCTAAACTTGACGATTTTAATTATAAAACTTCACCTTATAGAAAATACAAAGGTTAATATATAGAGAGGTTTAAGATTCCACCCTGGACTCAAAGAGGGTCACTTTGATTGGAAAAAATTTTCCTTCATATTTGAAGATTACTTTAATTGGAAGAGGTTTTTCATTTTGGAGGGTGGAGAGATTTTTTCTTTTTCTTTTTTAAAGAGAGAGAGAGAGAGATCCAGGTCATTTGACTCAGTTTAGGATGTTTAGATTGTCAAGTTCATTTTTAGAAAATATTTTGTTGGGTTATTCTGGAAAGGACAAGTTTGGTTTCATTAGGAAATTGGTCATCTGTTAAGTTCTACTAAAAATCCAAATGAAGTCACCCTATAAAAGAGGATTAAAGTATTGTGGGATTTGTATGGTCAAGAGATAGCACTTCAAAAACATGCTATCAAGAATCTTTCAAGGACGTAACAACACTTTATTGGGGCAAGCTATTTAAACAAGATGATAATGCTCTGATGAGTATGTTACCAAGATAATGCTCTGATGAGTAGGTTATCCGAAGGGAGTGGCAACACTCCAATAAGTTGGTTATCCAAAGAGGATGATAATGCTCCATTGAGCAGGTTATCCAAACAAGATGATAACGTCCAATGAACAAATCACTATATTATGATCTCGATGAGCAAGATATCTAGAGAGGATGATAATGTTTTAACGAGTAGGTTGATTAGATGACACTTTG
Organism: Combretum micranthum; assembly: GCA_024138025.1. NCBI lineage: Eukaryota > Viridiplantae > Streptophyta > Magnoliopsida > Myrtales > Combretaceae > Combretum > Combretum micranthum. The sequence goes on along the minus strand of JAMXBD010000033.1, from coordinate 2,359,890 downwards.
ATGAGCAAGTTATCTAAAGAGAGTGGTAATGCTTCAATAAATAGGTTACCAAGTAATGCTTTGATAAGTAGATTATCTACGTAAGGTGATAATGTCCCAATGAGCAAGCCATCCTAAGTCACATTAGGAAAAGTTACGTTGTCGAGCTTCATTGGATTTAATGGGAAGGTGCATGTTCTTTAAGTCTAACTGGGGACATTGGTTTGTCATGTTTTAATGACTTTTTTTTCAAAGGGAATAATTGAAGGGATAATTTCTTAAGCTAGTAATTAATGTCACTTGTGACATCTCACTTATGCCATAATTTTTATTTGCTACGTTATATCTATCTATTTATGACAGTATATATCTATATTGTTAAAGTCGTTGAGATAATGTTTTGTGATAGGAAAAGATCTAACCTTTTTCATGTTGTCAATGCGATAACAACACAATAAAATAAACAAATTGTGGAAATAAAATTAATCACGCTAGGATTTATGTGGAAAATCCCAATTCGGGAAAAAAACCACGGGACTGTCGCACAAATTTCATCCACTATCAACAAATAATAGGATTTACAATAGTTATCTACTATATAACACTAGTGGATATCTCAAAATTTCACCACAATGGTGGATTTCACATAAGAATCGGTCTTTTTTCTCTCTAGAATCTCTCTTTAAGCTTTAGAATGGCTTCACACTTCTCCCATGTGAACACTAAGAACAACAATGAGTATTTATATGCAACATACAAAGGTTGGCACGAATAAAATATAGGTTGGCAGCATAAAGGTGGCATTGAAGATGTCATAGTTTGGAATCAACGTCACCAGCTCAATGCCAGCAGCTTATGCATCCTACGCCGGCGGCATACTCCCAAAGGTTGGTGGCGTTGAATTTGGCCTTGCCAATCCTTTGCTTTTGGCAAAAATTGCAGAATTTGAATACCGGCTAACCAATTAAAGAAGGCCAGTAATGTTGCTTCTATATTGCCAACGTACAGTATTAGATTTTCCTTGTTTTACAAAAAAAAAAAAATTATCCTCTTCCAAGTATATCTCGTATATTTAGGATATCCTTGATTCAAAATCCTCTAAATATATAAACATATATTTAAGATTTCCTTAATTATAGACCCATATGAGTTGGATCTATAAACCTAGCAAACTCTCCCTCCAACTCATATGGGGGACTCCATCGCTCTTGTTATCTTCCTGTAAAACTGAATTTTTCTTTGGGTAGAGCCCTGGTCGTCATATCTGATGCATTTTCATCATACGGATCTTCTCAAGCTTCAACTGTTTTGATTCTAGTACGTCTCTAATCCAATGGTACCTAATATCATGTACTTGGATATGGAGTGAAATATTAGATTCTTGTTGAGATGTATAGCACTCCGACTATCGCATAATACCATCAAATCTTATTGCTCTTGATCCAGTTCTGTCAATAAATTTTTCATCCACAAAGCTTTTTGCAGGCTTCTGTCATAGCTATGTATTCTGCCTCTATAGTAGATAGTGCAACACACTTTTACAGCTTTGATTGCCAAGACACTGCTCCCCCTGCATAGGTAATCAGATAGCCTAAAGTGGACTTCTCGGAATCTAGATCTCTAGCCATATTAGCATCTGAAAACGCTTTCAATATAGGCTTGTTACCACCAAACTATAAACACAACTTGGAAGTGTCTCTGAGATATCTGACAATCTATTTAATAGCGGTCCAATACTCTTTTCCTAGATTCGAGAGATAGTGGCTTACAACGCCAACATTATAAGCAATATCTAGTCTTGTGCATACCATAACATACATCAGACTCCCAACTGTTGAAGCACATGAGATCTTCTTCATTTCTTCTTTTTCTGCTTCACTTTTAGGATACTTAAGTGAATTGACCTTGAAGTGACCTACAAGTGGAGAACAAACATATTTAACCTTGCTTATGTTGAATCTCTCCATAACTTTTCTTAAATATCTCTCATGTGATAACCACAATCTCTAGCTCTTCCTGTCTCTTATAATTCTCATCTTAAGTATTTGCCGTGCAGGTCCTAAATCTTTCATAACTAGAGTACAATGTGACTTTACACTCATTTTAGAACTTGCTTAGAATATATTACAGCTTTTAAAATCCAACTATCCTCTAATCTTTAATACTCACGGTATCCATTAAATAAACTCATACAATTTCAATAATACATATAATTTAGTTTAACATATATAATAAAAGTTCACCACTTGATCACATAATCAAATCAATTTTAATTCTCTAAATTAAATTGAAATTGTGATTTGCATTCATTGTATTTTGTTATCGTTTCCTTTTCATTAAAGTTATCATATGTCATTTGTATAATTAATTAACTTACAAGCTTTTATATTATGATTTTGGATGTAAACCGTTGACAATAATTTAGCCTACAAAGAGTTATAAATAAATTTATAGAGTCATATGGTATCTTAAAATATATCTTTTTTATAAATCTACAATTTAATATAATTATAACGGAATAGAATTGGCCTCGAATTCTAAAAGGATCCATCCATGTCTAAGGAAAGAGAAACTGAAAAGAACTCACAAGCTGCTCTTTTATGCCAACCCTTGTCGCAACTATTCAACTTAAAAATCTTCATGTTATACACATTGTAGGGCAATGATCTCTCAAGTGCCCATTTTCCATATCTCATATCCTGTATGACCATTTAATGTTGAATTTTTGTTGAACTCTCCAGGCCTGATGAGATTTCATCCCGACTAAACTCTTTGTACATATTTTTCCCTTCTAATGTGATATTTTCTACAAAAGGAAAAAAAAAACAACAAGAAAAGAAAAGACAGTATCGATGGACATAGAAGGTATTGGCAAAAGTACTCGCATATCCCTACCTCTTCCACTAGAATATTATATCAAGACTTTGGGTTATCGCCAAATATTTATAAAATTCTTACACCAATAAGTAACAACAAGTTGTCAATAGATTAGAGCAATAACTTGATTCTGAAGCCTTCTTTTCGGTTTTTTACACCTAACACCTCACTTTTTAAAGCTACGTCATGATAGGATGGGTTATTCAATTTTTAGGATTCTTGAAAAAGCCGATGACAAATCAAAATATAGTTTTTCATTTATTATTTGTATTATATAAAAGTATATAATTAAAAATTAGAAACACATAAAAACTTATTATATAAAAGATCTTCGAAATAAAGTGATTTATTGAGAAGAAAGGATTTGAATGTTTAATATAACATCTTTAAAATTCTTATAGAAATCCTACAAGACATGATGTTTGAGATAATCGTTAAGTCACTTATCTGCAAGTTCAAATTTTGATAATAATATTTTTATTTTTAAAGTATGTATAATATATTATCTATGTTATATAATATTTAACATGTAGTTATTTTTAGAATAAGGTAATGAGATTTACTCGCGATATAAATTATCAAAATCTAAAATTATGATATTAAATTATCTAAAATTACTAAATATTAAAAGTCCGGACATTTTATATACAATTATCTTATCATAAAAAACACATGATGAGACAAATATTAATTAAAAATGATATTAAATCGTACTTTACTAAAAACTATCAAAAATTTAAAGCACTACTACTTAATGTCCTTTGCAAAAGATGTTATTAATTCCTACGCAATTGGCAATGAGTGGCTGAGCGAGTCTTACTTTTTAGAACGATTTTTCACTGGTAGAGATGGGGATAATCAGGTACTCTTGAAACCTTAATTTTGAAAGATAATTGTTACTGTTTCACTTTTAAATGCAAATCCATATATTAAATATGATTATGATTAAATATGAATTTGAATTGTTAAATAATTAATGAAATTTATTTTATAAAAAGATTAGTAAAAACCTTAATTTTTTCCATTAAGAAAATACACGATGATATATCTTAATGTTTTAATTAAACCATATTTGATGATATGTTGCTTTCTACTTTGCCTTTCACTTATAACACCGTGCTAACAGTCTTCTTTGGTACAGACTATTAATTTATTTTCCAGACTGGCGAAGACCCTGTAACTCTGTCGTCGTCTATATATTATTGTTTATACACCTTTTCTGCTTTCCGTCCCATTTTCTCAAGGCTGTATTGAAACGATAAGATCAAACTCCTCGATAGCAAACACTGCGAGTAAAACCAACAAATTCCGTAGCCAGGATGAAGAGAAAACACACAGATGATGCTTCCAGTAGCACTACTGATTCTGATTTTAGCCAAGCCAACTCCAAAAGACCCATGTCGCTCTCTGCTTCCTCCCCTGCTGATCCACAAGGATGTGCCTACGAAGTTTTCCTAAGCTTCAGAGGCTCGGATACTCGGAAAGGGTTCACTGATTATCTGTACACTAGCCTTACGGATGCTGGTATTCGTGCCTTCAGAGACAACGAAGAGCTTCGTGTTGGAGAAGAGATCGGTGGTAACCTTCTGGAAGCCATCACTCAGTCTAAGATCTTCATACCCATCTTCTCCAAGGACTATGCTTCCAGCAAATGGTGTCTGAAGGAAGCGGCTCATATGGTGAAAAGCAAGAACACCATCAGAAATCGTTTGGTTCTCCCTATATTCTACGATGTCACGCCTCATCAAGTCAAACACCAGTCTGGAGCTTATAAGGAAGCGCTTGAACTGCATTCGAAAGAACACGATGAGGAGACGGTTAAGGAATGGAGAAATGCTCTTACAGAAATTGGAGCCATGAAGGGATGGGAGTTGCAGAACGTGGCTGATGGGTATATTTCTATTTATATCTCAAATCTATACCTTCTATTTGTTTGCTGGTGCAGTTTTAATTTAATTGAGTTTGTCCAGTAGAGGTGAGAAAGAAAACACAAAGTAAGTTTATGGAAATTTATCTGGAAAATATTTTTGATACGATAATTTTCAAACTTGATAAATAAAGATTTTATGATGAGTTGAAATTAAATAAAAAAAATAAAAATAGGCTACATGGGTGAAAAATGACCTTATGTCTACATCTTCAATCATAATGAGTGGAAATAGATAGAAAAAAGAGTAAAAGAAATTTTTATTTTAGACTCTCCTTCTTTTCTCTGTCTAACGTTTATTTAGCTAATTATATGATTTAAATTTATTAGAAATTTAAATTTTCATTGAGCTACTCTTAGCTTCATTTTTTCTAATAATTTATTTATTTTCCTGTCTCATTGCATATGGATTTTCACAGACACGAAGGAAAATTAGTTAAGATGGTGGTATCAGAGGTTTGGACTAAACTGAAAAAAGCACATCTCATAATAGAAGACTCTATAATTAAACTTGAAGATAGTATACAAGTGGTTATGGGAATGTTACAGACTGGATGTGATGATGTAAGAGTAGTTGGAATTTATGGTATCGGTGGCATCGGTAAGACTACTCTTGCTAAGATAATCTACAATCAAGTCTTGGAGCAATTTGAGTACTCCAGCTTCCTTGAAGGCATCCGTGCAAAGGGTCTTGAAAAGCTGCAAACTCAACTAGTCAATGACATCACAAGATCCAAAGATCTACAGCCTGAGTTCGCTAATGTTGGTGAAGGAATAAAAGTGCTAAGTGAAAAATTTCGAGATAAAAAAGTTATTATTTTACTCGATGATGTGGACAATAAAAAGCAAATAAATGCACTAGCTGGTGACTTTGATTGGTTTGCCAAAGGAAGTAGGATTATTATTTCTACTAGAGATAAAGATGTATTGGATGCATCTAAAGTGAAAGAGACCTATGAAGTTAGGTCAATGCATTCTGATGAAGCCCTTCGTCTTTTCAGTATGCATGCGTTTAAAGCGGATTTAGAAGCAGCTGATTATGAAGATCTATCTAAAAAGATTGTGGCAAACAACAGGAGGACTCCCCTTGGCTTTGGAGATCATTGGATCTTTCCTTTCTACTAAAAAAAGCAAGGAAATATGGGAGGGAACTCTTGAAAAGTTACGGAATTGCCCTAATAAAGATGTCCAAGACAAGCTAAAGGATAAGCTATGATGCATTAGAATTTGAGCAGCAACAAATATTTTTGGACATAGCATGCTTTTTTATTGGAACGGAGAAGAGGATTGCAACATATATGTGGAAAAATAGCAACTTTTACCCTGAAGTGGGAATTAACATACTCCTTCAAAGGTGTCTTATAAAAATTAGAGATAACGATAAGTTATGGATGCATGACCAACTTAGAGACCTTGGCAGGAATATCAGTAAAACATGCGGGAGAACCAGGTTATGGTCTTGTGAAGATGTAAAGAATGTTCTAGACAATCAGGAGGTATGTTGTAAATTTTAAATTTACACCTTCTCTTCTATTGGTCATCTTCAAATATCACCGCGTGCTTCCATAATAACTGGTTTACTTAATTTAATAGGATGAAATGGAAACTAAAAAAATTGAAGCCATCCGAATTGATGGTGGAATTGAAGAAGAGGATTGTCTCTCCACAAGGGAACGGCCCATAAACCTCCCAAACATCAGATTTCTCCGGTTATTTGGTGATGAATTTGCTTCAAGTATTCGATGTCATAGCAGACTTTGCTGGCTAGAATGGCATTATGGCAAGATTATGGAATGCAGTTTATCCATTGGTAACCTAGTGATTCTTGACCTGTCAACCAGTAATGTTACAAATGATTGGAGCGGCTGGAGCTCAACACAGGTTTCACATCATTCACTTTTTACTTCTTTCCAATTTAATCTTATTTGAATAGTTTTAATTTACAATTGATAATTGTTTTTGCAGCTGGGTATCAAACTAAAAGTTCTTATCCTTAAATTTTGCAAAAATCTATTGAAAACACCGGATTTATCCAAGTTTCAAGAATTGGAGATATTGAGTTTTGAAGGTTGTAGAAGCCTGCATGAAGTTAGCCCATCAATAGGGAAACTCAAAAAATTGATTTTCTTGAATCTAAGAGGATGCTATAGTCTTGATGAATTGCCTAAAGAGCTAAATGACCTGCAATCATTGGTTGAGCTTTACATTGATGGTTATAGTGGAACATTATCGGATTTAGGAGGTCTTAAGAAGCTTGAGTTGCTCAGTGCGAATGGGTGCAAGAAACTGGATCGTATTCCACCATTTGTTGGTTATTTGACTTCTCTTTTAGATATATCATTAGATAATGGTGGAGTGTGCACACTTCAGATTCAATTGGTGCTCTAGTGAAACTAAAAAACTTATCTCTAAGAGGTTGCCCATTGGAAAAATTGCCGGACTCCATCACACAATTAACATCGTTAGGAAACTTTACTTGTCGAAGTCTAGAATTCAAGCCTTACCAGATTCAATTGGAAATCTAACTAATTTGCAAGTACTTCTTGTAGATGGAACTGAAATTATGAATCTACCAAGTGCACTAGGAATGTTGGAGAAACTTGAAGTAATAGATGCCTCAAGATGTAAGAGCTTACAGGAAGAAGTTTCAATAGATCTCGGGAGGCTATATTTTTGAAGACCTTGAGATTGAATTGGACAAACATCACGATGCTTCCAACAAATATTAACAGGATTCCAAATCTCCAAACTCTTCATTTGGATAAATGTAAGGCGCTTCAAGCTCTTCCTGAGCTTCCTACCAGTTTACAATTTCTATCAGTCACTTGCATACCAATGGAGACATTCCCAAATCTTTCATTTCATATGAACCTGTTGGAACTTAGATTGATGGAATGCATTGCACTCAGAAGAATCCCTGGTCTTGGTAATTTAGTATCCTTGAAAATTCTGGAGATCTCATATTGCCCAAATTTAATAGAGCTCACTGAACTTAAGGAATTGGAATGTTTGAGAGAGTTGAGCATATCATATTGTCAATCCCTTGAAAAGTTGGACTTAGCAAAGTCAAAACAGTTGAAGAAGTTAGAAGTGTATGCTTGTGGATCCTTGCAATCAGTTCTCAATCTCTCAGCGTGTACGGTATTGTGCAAATTAAATTTAAGCAGTTGTAACACGCTAGTTATGGTGGAGGGACTTGGAAAGTTAGGAACACTGGAAGATTTAAATTTGGCTGGCTGCACATCAATTGAAAATTTACTGAATTTTTCGAAATTGGTGAAACTCGAGAATTTGAGCTTAGACAGATGCTGGGAACTTAAAGAGCTACATGGACTTGAGGAATTAAAATCTCTAAAGCGTGTTCGCATAAGCCATTACTCAACCTTACATTACCTCCGAAAGAAATGGCCACACATTCCATGGGCGATAGGTTATAGGTAACGAGTTCAACCTCTCTCTATAAATTTTAGAAATGTCATTCAGAAAACTAATATTAATTATCATGTAAAACATATTTAGAAATGGCATTCAGAAAATATAATAGAAACATGACAAGATCAACCTAACTTACACAGATAATTTTGAACTCATTTTCAGTTTTTCATAGATGGACAGGTGAATATATGGAAAGTTTGAAAATTAATCTTATTACAAATCTAACTCATGTTAGATAGTATGGTTTCTGTTTTTGTCATGGTTTTGAATCTTTAAATTAAATTCTATCATGTATTTATTTGCCGATAGTACTGAGTCAAAACATGTTATTGCAGTCCATGCAATTTATACTACTTTTCAAGATTTAAATCTAAAGAATATGTGGGCATGCTGGTTGAATGCCAACTCTACGTTTTATATCCTCTCTATAAAAATACAAATAAAGTTGCATTTTCTAAAGTTCACATTATAATTTACAGTTAATAGTATGCCCATTAGATTTTCTTTCAATTTTAATTGAGGGATACACATGTAGAAGATATTCCACTAGTTATGATTTCGTGCATAAGTCACCATAGCATTCAAATAGGATTTTTAATTGAAAAATAAAATTTTCATAATTGATATTAAATTTCAATAGTATATAATCACTCTTCATTTCTAAATTTCAAGAAAGGATAATGACACATTTTTTGAATTTGACTATCCAAAATATTTTGTTATTAGTTTCAACGTCGAATTGCGTGTTTTATTGCTAATGTTAGTATGGAGTTAACTTCTAAGCTGGCATTTTAGGCCAATGAATGCATAACATGTGTCTTTGTATATATTAAAGAAACCTTCAATTCATTGACACATGTAATATGCTTATTTAAATAAATTAACTTTAAAAAGTGAATTTAATTATTATAAATATTTGAATTTAAAAATCTAAATTTATTAAATAAATAAAAGTAGTTTTAAAAGAACTATAATTATCTTTTTTCCTATCATCCCTTTAGATATCTTTATCTTTTCTTTTAAAGATCTCTCTACTCTATTAGTATTCACAGAGTTTGTAAAAGAGGATACATTGGTACTTCTTTTAAAGTTCATGTGGATCCTATGTTGTTTAAAGCAGAACGATACTTGTGCTCTTTACAAAACTTTAATGAAGGACTGTCCTTGTCCTTATTTAATGTCCAAGCTTTATCCTATTTGGACTTTCACGAGAAGGCCTTAGCATACTTGGATAGATCACTTTATCGCATACCTGAATTTAATTTTAAGAAATTGCAAATATATCTTTGAACAATTTTTTAGTAGCACTGTTTTGGATTTAGCAAGGTTTCGAATATGTGCACATTTTTAAAAATTTTGAAGAGCTGAAATTTTACTTTTAAGAGTTTGAGCAATAGTTTAGGGAATATATTTGCAATTCCTCTTTTTTAAAAAAGCGTACACTCATATCACTCCTTATTTTTATTTTTGCCCTTTCTCCAGTTATTTTCCAACTCCAATTGATCTGTCACATTATAAAGTTTTCCTAAGCTTCAGAGGTCAAGATGTCACTAACAGTTTGTCCAGATTCCTTGATGTAAGTGGCTTTAGAGATGACAGAGAGCTAGATGGAGGCCAACTTGAGGCCATGAATCGATCAAAGATCTATATACCCATCTTCTCTAGAGGTTATGCTTTCAGCACCCGGTGTCTAGAGGAATTGGCTCACATTGTGGAATGCAAGAAAAATAGGAATGGGATAATTTTGCCCATTTTCTATGATGTGTCACCTGATCAAGTTCAAAAACAATCCGGAAGTTATGAAGAGGCGTTTGCACAACATATGAACTGCAATGATGCTAAGATAGTTGAGGTGTGGAGGGCTGCCCTTAGAGAGGTTGGAGCCTTGAATGGATGGGAATTGCAGCATGTAGATAATCTGTGGTCCCTCGAAACTGCTCATCGCGGTTTGAGGTTAATTTTCTTAACCTTCCTATGTTTTTTGTTTCCCTCTCTCTCTAAATTTTTTCTTTTTGTAATATGCTTTGTGGTGTTCTATAACTCTGTTAATTGTTTAAAAAAAAAATATGAAGATTCTTTTTACTTATATGCCTGACTAATAATATGTTTAATCTTTTTGTATGTACAACATTCAATTTAAATGGAATGGCATAGACATAAGGAAGAATTATTAGTTGGAGGTATTCGTACTTTATTGCAAGATATTAAAAACAAACGCATAGTTGGGGTAGAAGTTCATGTGGAGGAAGTCATGAAGTTGTTAGAGATTAATGCCAGTGATGTTCGAATTGTTGGAATCCATGGCATGGCAGGCATTGGTAAAACTACTCTTGCCAAGGTCATCTACAACCAACTTAAGGAGCATTTTGTCTACCACAGCTTCCTAACAAACATAAAAGAAATATCACTACAGAAGAGGGGCCTTGAAGAGTTGCAACATCTAGCCTTATCAGACATCTCAAAACCTAATAATCCAACTGAGTTCGAGTTTGCTAGTCATGACAAAGGAATCGATCCGCTCAAATATGTTGATAAAAAAGTTCTCATTGTTGTTGACGATGTTGATGAAAGAGACCAGCTTCATGCCTTAGTTCCTCACATTGGTTCATTTGCTCCTGGAAGTAGGATTATAATTACAACCAGAAAAAAGGAAGCCTTGGATGTTAATCAAGTACAGGGAACTTATGAGCTCAACGAACTACAGTTTAGTGATGCCTTTATTCTTTTTTATAAGCATGCATTTAAGTGGGCTACACCGCCAGATGAATTGATATATTCATCTCTTAAAATATTAAAGCATATTAGGAAAATTCCTCTAGTATTGGAGGTCATAAGCAATTTCTTGGGCCGAGAAGAGTCGGCTAACTCTGAGGGTATACTTGAGGAATTAAAAAGAGAGCCTGATAATGATGTTCAATCCATATTGAGAATAATTTATGAAAAATTTGATGACAAGAAACAAGAAGTATTTCTCGACATAGCATGCTTTTTCATTGGCACACATAAATCAATCGCAAAATGCGTGTTTGGAGATTGTATTAGGAATGGTTTGGTTTGTAGTGCGCTCCATTGGATGTCTGTTGTGAAAGATCTTGATAATGGTGAATTGTGGATGCACGATCAGCTTAGAGATCTTGGTAGAGAAATTGCCCGAATTGAAACGAAGGAGAGAATAAGGTTATGGCACAGTGAAGAAGCAATAGAAGTACTTAATGAGAATAAGGTATGAGGTTTTGAATTTGCAATCTTTTTTTTCTTTTTTCCTTAATTTTTCATCCTAAATATTTCCATGTGCCTCAATATAACCACTTGGATAAATTTATTTGCAAGTAACAGAATACAGAAAGAATTAAAGCTATCTGTCTTGATGAGGGAACTGGATCAGAGGACGGTCAGTTTAGGAGCAATCAATTCACATTGCTTCCTAATCTCGAATTCCTTCGGCTAAATAAAGCCAATATTGCTGGAGATTTCAATTTGCTTCTTTCTAATCTCAAATATCTCCATTGGCGCCAGTGCCCTAGTGAACTTTTGGCAACCAATTTATGCCTACGGGAGCTTCTTGTTCTTGAAATATCAGAGAGTGATATTACAGATAATTGGAATGGTTGGAGCTTCATTCGGGTATGGTGGTGCTTGTCTGCCTTGTTTAACGTTTAGACCCTGCTGAATAATTCTTCTAACAAGTTGACTTTCATGTTCGCAGATATCCATCAAACTGAAAGTTCTTGTCCTCAAATCTTGCCAGAAAATAACAAAGACACCGGATTTTTCAACATTCCCAGAGTTACATACGTTGGTCTTTGATGATTGTACAAAGCTAAGTTATGTTGATCCATCAATTGGGAGACTCAAAAGACTGGAAATCTTAAGCATGAAAGGCTGTTGGAGACTTGAGGTATTGCCTCCAGAGTTGAATTTATTGCGAGGCAGATTAAAAGAACTTTATATTGATGGAACCTGTGTGAAGGACATAAATGTTTTCCGAGAGAAGAAGCATCTCGAGAATTTCTCTCTCAAGAGCTGCAAATCGTTAAGAGAACTACCAAGCTTTATTGGAAAATTCCGGTGCTTAATAAAACTTGACTTGTCACACACGAGCATTCATGTCTTACCTGATTCCCTTGGAGACCTGCATGGGCTAATTGAGCTCAATATGTCTGGAAGCGACATAGAATATCTTCCAAGAACCCTTGGAAAGCTGGAGAGGCTTCGAGTTATAGATGTGTCCTACTGTAGCAACTTAAAGGGAGAGATTGTTCTAGAACCAATGAGACTGTTCTCTCTGAGGGATTTCATAATGAATGGGACCAATATCACACTTCCACCAAGCATTATTGGGCTTTTGCGTCTCCGAAGACTTAATTGGGCTGGATGCTATATGCCTTGGCCAATTGAAGAATCCGATGATGACATATTATGAATTTGCTTTTGTAGTTGTAAGTGATTGATATTCATTTTAATGGTATGAACCAAACCTCAAGATTAATTTATCGTCATTTTTCTTTTTCTTTTTTTTTTTTAAATTTTTGTTGTTATTTTTTTTTATGCAACATGGTTGATTTTTGCTGATTGGAAAATCTTTATGGAATAGTGATAGTTTTCATGTGCCCTATCTTCAATTTTCATTTTCCCCTTGAAATAGATCTTTTCAAAATAAAGAATTTAGCCATCGTGATATTACTTGGAGAAACCTTTTATATTTTGCATATGTCATAGAGCTCTCGTGGATTACGACATTTAATATAAATAGACAAATGATAATTTAATGTTAATAACTTAATATCTTTAAAATGCATAGAAAATTTGAAATTACTATACTAGATAATCGAAAAAAGAGAATGGGGTTTCATGGGGAAGTACTGAATATTGACAAGTTAAATTATTATTTTCTTTTTTGTCTAACAATTTTAGTTAAATTAAAAAAGTTTTCGCTATGTAGTTAAATAAAATTAACTATTGAATTAATTTTAGCACGATCAGTTTAAGAAATAAATAAATGAAAAGGTTAGAAAGATTCAGGCTCAAATTTTTAACACAGAGTTTTAACCATTCCACACTTTCCACGAACATCAAATTCCAAAGATTAAGAATAATATCAAAACCATTATCTAAATTTTAAATACTTAAGTTAGGAGTTGTGAAATGATTATATGATGCATTATCTTTCTTGGAAGATATTAAATTTGATAAGTAAAATTAAAAATAAATACATGGAAATCCTAAATAGTAATTTATGATGTTATTCTAAAAAAATTACAACCGTGAAATTCTTTGTAATTATGAATAAAAGCTCACACTTAGAGCATGTTCAACATTAAGGATCTTATATAGGTTACCTACTGCCATGTTACCTCCTTAAGAACCTCTTTCATACTCATTTATTTTAAAGTTATTAGGTGTGATATCAACTCATTCACCATTTATTACTTAAAAAATAAACAAAATAAATATGTAATCTCTTCCTTTTCGTTTTTGGCAATTGAATTTTGTCAAAAATTTAGGAAAACATGACAATTTCTTGGAATTATGTTAAGGACCTAGAAAGTTGAAGGAATAGGGGAATTAATAAAAATATAATAGTAAATTACTTTGGAAAATTATATACCGGTTTTAGTTTCAATCTCATTTCTTTTTATAATTTTTCATGATTATTTGTACGCCTATGACACGGTTGTGGTGTTTACTAATATTAAAAAAACTATTTAGTTTTGTAAAATATACTTGTGTAATTAAGCATTAAGTACAATAACATATTTACGACAAGATATGGGCATAGATCATCAATATGCTAGTCGTAGTACTTTAAGTCAATACTTGCGCATAAGGTAGATTTTTTAGTGGCATAATTGTACATGTTAGATTATATATTTTATATACCATTTAAGTGCACATGTATATGTACCTGCACGTGTACATAAGTATGTATAGTTTCTTTAATATATATGTCATTATTTCGTCTTTTATCACATGTAAATAGTAAATAATATTTATTATATTGTATGTATTGCTTAACTGATAGTGTACTATATGCCATATAATTTTATATTACAATTTCATCAATTTTATACATGTTAGATTACCGAAGGCTTTTCAGGTCTAATATTTGACTTGGAGGATATATATATTATATATACATTTGCCCTTTCTTAAGTGCGGCAACACATAGGTCATATTGAGAAGTTTGTTTAGATGTCGTTTCAAAGAAATCAACTTCAGTTGCTCCAATGTGCTGTCTTTATCGTGATGACCATAAGGTCAAAATTTAGTGTCGTAAACGGCTTTAAGTATTATAATAATCTCTTTTTACCCAAGTGACGATATTTGCTTCTTTGATTTGAAGAAATATACTCCAAAAGCTAACGTGTTTATCACCAGAACAGTGGAAATAGCCTAACCTTAAGCAAAAGACGATTAAAAAAGCCATCCTATTCTCGGATTTTCTACCAGCACCAGCATTAATCATGTTTACAAAATCGAAAGGAATCCTTAGTTGGTCTTTTAATTTGATAACAGAAAATATTCTGCAAGATCTGTATTCTACTGACCACCAAGCATCAACATGTTAGCACATCCAGTTTTTCCCTACACCGTAAAGATCAGACCTGTTAATTCTCGATCCTGCCAAAAAGAAAGTGGAATGATAGATTATAGAATTTTACAATTCTTCAATTTTCTATATCTACCAACCACCTTCAAGTTAAAAGGTTGTTAGTTTGCTCGTCTAATATCTCATCTTCTGTGCCAAAATTTGGTGAAGCAGTAGAGAAAAAAGAAGAGAAAGTTGAACAAAGCAAAGTCTCTGCTTATATGTTTTGTATTGACATCCATCACCCGTGACATAACCAACAATATAACCTGGCAGGTGCTTAGAGAACACCAGGTTTCTCTGTTGGTTGTAATCACAAATTCTCCAACATGGTTTGACTCCCTTTATAGTATTTGAGTGTGAGTGAAGGATCCTGGAGATTTGTGAACCTTGCACAATTGATAACGCAAAATTACCCTGAGATCCTTCATATCCTTCATAGATATTCTTCATAAAACCATCTTCAAGATATTTAAATATAAACCTAACTGAGAGTTCAATATTGATTATTGAACCATTTTCCAAGTCAAACTTAACAATAAAGAATTCCAAGTGGACCTAGGCCAGAAAAGTCCATGTAGAGAAGATGAATGACAGGATTTACTTCTGAGATGCAATATGAAAAATCTTATCCTGACCTTGCAGCAATTTAATTGTTGTGAAGTCAAAACTATTGGGTAGAATGTATAAAAAGTAATTTAGTGAACATAATAAAGCATCTAATAGAAAATGCAGCCACTAATGCCATTATTATATTACATATTATAAGGTTTGAAACTACTATTTAAAAGCTTTTTAATCAGATAATAATGAATCAAGTACAATAACAACTTACTTGTTGAAGGAGGAAGGGAAATCGCGACTTAATCCTGCCAACCCAATCCTTTAATTCATCTGTGCTAGAAGCTAATGGGTAGATTCTGATAAATCGTGCATATGTCTTCATATATTGGAAACAAAGGAGATATCAAATCAGTAACCAAACATGCAGCAACATCTCACAAATTGATTTGGTACTCCAATATGGTTAAAATGCTACTAAACAGAGGATACCTTAATCATATTATGGGCTCGAAGGAATTCTGCCCTGATCTTGTAAAATTTGCTCCTAGTGATGTTTGAACGGCAATATTCATATGTACATGGCAATAAAATTGGCACCAGAAGAGGTTTGTCCGGGGAAACTCCAATTTCTGGCATCTTCTCATCATGAAGTATGACTGGTGATGGCCATGGCCAAAATGCAAATGTTTTGAAAAATTCTGATACTAAAACACTCAAACTAGCATTCATATGTCTTTGACAAACAAAAGCTGCTAGTATTGCCAAATGAATGCCTCCCAGAAACCCAAAGAGCTGTGAACCATAAACACATTATCTCTCTGTTTCATTTTCATGGAAAGCAACATATCAAGCCAATGGAATTTAACAGTAGCATCACTAAAATTTCCCACTTACATTACCATATACTCCTTGTCTTTTAGCCCATAATTTAAGGCATCGCAACAATGCTTGAAACTTCTGAAATGCAGTTAAAAGTAAATATGATTTTAGCTTTTAGTGGATTCTGAAGTTCATAATTTGAAAACATAAAGGGACATTCGAAATCAATTAGGTGCTATGGTCATCGATTTGGCACAAGAGTCTAGCACTATGGCATGACCTTTAGCTTGTTACTGGAATCCTAGACCACTATAGTTTAATATATCCATGCTCCAAAAATCAAAGCATTGAAACCTTGTAGAGTAAAAGAAATTATGCAAGTCTAAATAACAATTCTAAATCCTCAAAAGCAGTCCAAAACCAGGACCCGGGCATATCCAACTTCTTGTGCCTTTCCAATTTGATCATTTATGTGAAGAAAGGAGCACCATTTCTTGCAAAAATAGCTGAATAGAATCCTATGGTTTATCTTTGTCTCTCAAGCCAAAGAAGTCATTAAGTATAACCATATATCAAGAATCTTAGGTAAATACGCAGTGGCGCTGCAGAGAGAGAGACACAGACACATATATTTATTTATATATATAATACACAAATATTAAGTGTGGGTACCTCCACTTGTGGAATAATTTGAAAAATGCGTCTGTTGGCATGTACTCCAGCAAGACACTTCATACTAAGCCCATCAATGTCCCTAAAAAATATGGGATCCAGTATGTCAACATTCTAAAATCTACAATTCCCATAAGTAGTAGAGTAGACAGACAGAGAAGCAAGAGCATCATAGCACATAATATAGGAGATAACAGAGCTTCCAAGTATTGAAGGTGAGGGAATAACACAGTCATTGGCTGCAAGCATATAATGGTGAAAGCATATTTAAAATGACAAAATAGTCACTGCTTCCAAACTCACTTCAGGAATTGAAAGGACAATAAGCTGCCCATATGGGAGATCAACTGATATACCATCACATGTAAAAGAGACCAGCGGAACTTTTTCACCCTTGAAACAGTGAATTTCCAATACCTCTTCCATGCTTTTAAGCATAATTTGGAGGACAATGAAGAAATCTTCCTGCATTAATAATTCCAACTTAATATCTAGTAAGAGATACTCCTGAATACGATCCACTATACCAAGACAGGTATACTGGCATTGTCGCAAAGGATGGGCCAACACATAATATGTCAATGTCCGAATCTGGATCATGAACCTGGAGAATGCACAAAATATAAGAAAAATATGCAATAACAACCCATAAGTTCTCATCATAGCACAAAAGGCCTACACCAAGGCAATAAGAGCCATAAATCATTAATGTGGCAGAAGCAGCAGCAATCTGTTCTTTTGGAAGATGACGCTGCCATGCAACCTTTTTGATCCATGTCAAGGCAATCTGGAAAATCAAAAAGCACATTAACTGCCAAAACATTGCTTAGGAAAGAAAAATAGTGAAAAACATGCAAGATAAAGAATAAAGATGCAGTTTAGATCCACAGATGCATAGTAAAAGCAGCTATGACTTTGTCAAATATTATATACATCAGTTGAAACATTCAAAAGTACACTCTGAAACTTTTCTTTCATGTCATTACAGTCGAATCTGTATCATAGTAAGAAAGGTCAAATAATGGTGACTCGTGAGAAAGATAATAATTACAATATTATACATTAAAAAGAAAAAATGTCTCTTCCCATAGGAAAAATCAAAATTTCCAACTAATAATCAACATGCACAGTAAATCTCTTTACAAATCATAACTAATAAAATGAAAATACTCAAAGAAATTTTGTAATCAAAATTTAGGCAAACAAACATTATGTTGGTCCACTGATCATGCAATCCAAGCTGGCAGGTCCAAACGTTGGCCAGACATCTCCATTGCCAATAACGTTTTTGTTTTGGATTTCTCAGAATAGGTCTATTCTAAATATTCGAATTTAAAGAATCAAATCCTAAAAAACAGTGGTGAATAACAATAAACTCCACAATACTAAAGCATTTTAAATAGAAGATCAACAAACATAGGAATGCCAATGACTGGCAGTTAACGCAGCATGGGGTAGAAGGCTCGAAAATAGAAATAAGAAATCAACGCGAGCAGCAAAACAGTATATAGGCCAACACACGTTGCCACTATACAGAGAGCAATAACTAACCGACAAATTAACTAAGTAAGTAAACAGAAGAACTCATTGAGCTTCCGAAGAACAGTTTCTCGCCTCTCTTGGTAAGAACTACAGCAAAACAGAAAGTGAATAAAATGTATAAAACAATATATTATTCATCGAGAAAGAACGTGAGTAAAACAGTGAAAAAAAAACGGGAGTTGAATTTTGATACCTGAAGAAGAGATTGTGAATGTAGGTCGCCATCGTCCATTGCGATCAAAATCTGCGAATGGATATGATAGGATTGAACAATCAAGAGCTAGTTAGGGTTCGTAATGCCCAGAAGCCTAGGTTTCCAGGTTCGTACTTCGTAGAAAAGAAAAGAGTAGAAGCAGAAATGTGTAAAAAATTTATTGTATATTTGATAACTTATAATGAAAATAGGAAAAAAAAAGAAGAAGAAAAATAGGATTATTGATTGGTAAAATTATCTTTATATCATTTTTTATAAAATATTAATAAAAAGGGTAATTTGATAATTGACTTTATTTTTCATCATTTTCTATCAATTTTTCTTCAAATTTAGAAAACAAATATTTAAAAAGCAGAAAACTTTTCATTTATTTCTCTATTTTCCTACGATTTTCCCATATCCATTGCCACTTTTGAGTGCAGATGGAAATTAACGTGGAGAGTGGAGTTATTATATTTGTACTAAACTTTTTTTCAATTTTTAGATATAAATAATATGAGCTGTATTTTACCATGTGGTTGCATTTTTGCAATTAGCTCACTCCAAATCTTCATTTTAAATTCTAAGGAAAAAAGATAAAGAAGCTTCTTATTTTAACAGATTGGGTACTTAAAACTTATTTATTTGTGTTTATAATTTATTATCCATGGTTTTATGAACATATGTATATATAACAATCACATAAACATATCTTATATTTTTCTCGTAATTTTATAAATCCCAAATTATATATAAACACCCACAAAATTATGGAGTTAAAGATAAAATATATTTTTTTATAAAATATTATAAAAAGTTGCCAAATGATAAATAATTGAAAAAATAGGCAACTTGAAAAGACGAGTTAAACTCGTCTTTTGAAAGGAAAATTCATTAAAGTTCAGGAATACAACTAGAGTGGGTTCGGGAAAGTTATATAAGACCTGAACCGACCCATCTCCATATAAAATTTCTCAAACCCAATCCTAAACCTTATAAGATTTATTGCTATATATAAGCTCATCTTTATGGGGTATTGGATCAACCCACCTTGCCTTGTTTAACCTAAAGAGTAAATGATGAAATCCAAGTCAAGCTACTAAAAAAAAAAAAGGAAAAATATCACCATAATATTAAAATATATATTTCTCTCCTTTTCCAAACAAAAAATTAACATATTGCTGGAAAACGACACAAATGATAATTTATTAATAAAAATTACAATAATGCTACTATAAAAAATAATCAAAAGAATATGCATGTTAAGCCGAAGAGTTGGATATGTAATAAAGTTATCTATTCAAAAGGCGAGTCTAATGTATTTATAATGAACTCCTTAAGGATGCAACCAAACAGGTCGTTTTAGGGTTTTTTGACCTGCCTGATCTACTAAAAACCTTATAAGGCTAAACTTTATAAGACTTCGAGGTGAGATTTGGATCCTATAAGATACATGATGGATACTCCATTGATAGTAAAATTAAAAAAAAAAAAAATCATAAAGACTAAAGCTTCTAAAACCTGACCCCCCATCCCCATCATGTTTGATCTTATCTACAATCCACACACATCTTATATTCTAAAACTAAAACATACCCAAACAGTCAAACACATGGTATCATTTCACTACTCACTCTCACTCTCCTCTCTTCCTTATCTAATTTTTTATTACACAAGTATATATGCTCATAGCTAAAAAAACAACTAGCATACCATAAAGGCATTTCCTTAGATAGCCACCATCCTTAAACTTCTATCTTTGGCGAAAAAGGAGCAAACATACCTACAAGTTCATAATTTTCATCTTAAAGGGAATTTCACAATAGGAAATAGATGGAAAAATTAGACAATATTAACAAATTGACAAATATAAAATGCAACAACTTTTGAAGGATAAATTTATAACTAGATTAATTAATTAGCACTAAAAAGTTAGAATGAGGAGCTCGTATAGAAAAGGAAATTAGAAGAAAATACAAAACCAATATAAGATAAGTAATCAAATAATTGAAGCAAGCATGATACAAAAAGGTTTAGATAAAGGGAAATAAGGTTAAGTTCCAGATTCTAAAGCAAACCCTATAGGGTGAGTTTGAATATGGTATGAAAACCCTATAGTGTTATGAAGTCGAGTTTGGTAAACCCTATAAGGTAGTGGGTTAGGTTTCAAGTTCATGTGATCCATCCAAAAACCCAACGTGATTGCATCTTTATACTTTTCAAAAGATGAGTATATTTATTATATCATTTTATGAGGAGATGAGTTCAAAACAACTTTAATGAATGGACTCGTCTCTTAAAAGGACAAGTTTAATACAACCTAAACTCGTCTTTTCAAAAGATGAGTTCATATTACTTATTCTTGGGATTATCTATCATTTGATGGC
This sequence comes from Combretum micranthum, assembly GCA_024138025.1. Classification (NCBI taxonomy): domain Eukaryota; kingdom Viridiplantae; phylum Streptophyta; class Magnoliopsida; order Myrtales; family Combretaceae; genus Combretum; species Combretum micranthum. The sequence goes on along the minus strand of JAMXBD010000033.1, from coordinate 2,338,906 downwards.
TTTTTTGTAATTTTTAAAAATATATATATTTTTTCCTTTCCCCATATCATTTGCGAAAATTCAACTTTACACATAACAAAACCAAAAAATATGTAATAGCTATACATATTATTGCAGATTTAGAATTCACTAATAAAGTTTCCATCTTTTACATAAGTAGAAGATGAGGGGTGCTGGAGCACCAGAGATCTTCGTACATGAAACCTCGATTAGTGATGTGTCAGGAGGTTATTCGACATGGCCACTTTGAAGCCTCGGTCGGTTGTGGGTTCGAGTAAAGGTAGAAAACACTAATAGAGGATCTTAAGGATCGATCAATTACTTACCTACTAAGGGCTTGGATGATCCCTTATATGAAGTGGCCATAATAGACTTCAAAGGGACCAAGAGACATCCTTTACACACGACAGGTTTCCATTAGGCTGCAAGCTAGCTTGATCTAAGAGACATAATAGTGCCAGGCACGGATTGTGCCTATGCTAATACTATAGCACCGATATGTTGGATATGGAAGGCAGCCGCCGTAGGCCCCCCCATTGAAGTTGGGGGTCACGACTGGTATAACCTTACTAACTTTGACCTCCATACATGAGGTTGAAGACAAGTTTATGGATGCACGTGCTTAGTTGACTCGAGGTCACTTAGGAGTCCTTCTCCTTTATTAGGGCATGATCTGCTTCAGGGACCTTTGTGGAGTGTGCCCTTCGGATGTTGGTATTATACCTGAGCGGCCCAATACTTATTAGGCTTTAACCCAACAAGTCTTAGTAAAAAATATACTACCAAGACATTTATAGTACTTTAACTTAGATAAATACAAAACTATGGATTGAACTTCAAAGATCATATCATAGTTAGTATGAGCTGGGAGAAAGAGTGACATTGATTCTAATTCTTTTGGTTTCCTTTTGAATTTTTATTTAATTTTTTTAAAATTTTATTATAATTTTGTGGTCGGGTTTCTTATTGGATCATACTTATGATCCGCGATCCCATCTTAAATCATATAGGAACTAAAATTTTTTCCTAAATCCAAACCTAAGTCCGATAAGATTTTTAGGGGGTTGGATACTCTATAATGACCAGTCCAATTGATCACTATTAAAGTTGTCTTCAACCAATCTCTTAAAAAAAATGAGTTAATAAATGGATAGGAATTATTATAAATATATTAAACTCATCTTTTCAATAAACAAATTAATTATGATTCAATCTAGTCTCTTGAAAAATGAGTTTAAATTACTATTCTTGGAATTAATTTTTATACAATATATTGTCATTTTTATTAAAATATCATTATTTTTTTCCTTTCTTCCCAAAGCTGTGAATCACATACTCCAAATATTCTTCTCATAATTTTCAAAGCCTAAAAAACAAACTTCAAATCTAATAAAGATAAAAGAAAAGGGCAAGGAATTTATTGTTTTGGATTTTCTTATTGGATAATTAGAGATTCTTATGCATTACGTGTATATACTTCGGAATTTAGAAAAAGCATCGATTAATTAATTACAAAATCATCAAAATATCATAATTTCTCTAATTTTTATAACAATTTTTACTAAAATAACATAGCATATGCTTTATTTTTCTTCATCCTTTTTATAATGTTTACCGAACCGAGGAAACTGAAGCATTACTCTTTCTTATGTGTAAAGACAAGATAAAAATCATTTTCTTTCTTTTTTTTTTTTCATTTTTCACTCATTTATTTCCATTCTCACTCGGTTTTTCTCCCTCCATTTCTCTTTGGAGCGGTTCATCCATATGAGATTAATGGAGCACCATGGATAATATGGATTAATACTATTTTAGTATTTGCAGTGGCATAGATACGTCTCATGGCTTCTTTTTTCTGTCCTTTTCATACTTTTGTTATGGTTTCAGATTGGACCGAAGATGGAGAATAATATATTTTAAATTCTTAATATTTGTTTCGGCAAAAAAAAAATTCTCAGTATTTGTTTATATTTTTATTTGAATCTTTAATTTATTTAAAAAAATTATATATGGGTGATGAATATTTACAATTAAGTTCAAATAGAGTATCTATAAATGTACTTGAAAATATATTATTATTATTTTATTTGAAATTGATTCTTTAGACCAAGTTATAAGACTTGTGAAGTCCAGTTCTCATTGAAATGATCAATGAAGATTTGGTGTGGTAGGCTTAAAACAGGGCCCATTAGACCGATTTGTTCATCATTTAACTTTCTCAATATTATTCATGCACTAAAAGGGACTCATCTTGACTGTTGATTTGTTAGTTTGATTCAACGGATAACGTTGATGGCCAAGCTTTATAAATATCTAAAGCTCTTCACATTTGAATAATAAGAAATTTGATAGAAACACTGAGATTTCGCTAAAGTTCTATCTTAAGAGATTAGACGTTTGTTCATGATTACTAGTAGGGTTCATGCTTGATAGCTCCTCCGTCTGCCACATGCATTTAAGACATTAGGATTGCTTCGTCCTCCTTTTTATTCCATCTCTTTCTTGACCATTCTTGACATGTCTTTGTATGACATTCCTCACAAATTATGTGTAACGATATTTACACAATGTGCACATTACTACTCTGCTCGAATCCTTACATCTACAATATCAAATTTTTAAGTAATTATAATAAAAATCAATGCTATGCTATATGTAAAACTACAAACATACCAAGCTATTCATGAGCTATTCGAACTCAACTTGGCTTACTTTAAGCTCGGTTTAGCTCAAGCCCATTTAGCAAACTGGTTGATCTCAAGCGTAAAATAGAATTTGTTTATATAAATAAGTCGAGCTTGGGTTCCTATTTAAACTTGCTAATTAGCTTAGGAGTAGACTCGTAAATTACATATATTATACATTATATACTATGTGTACTAAATATAGGGTAAATGTTATATTTGGAGCATGAACTTTGCTAATTTTTCCAATTAACTATATGAAGTGTTAAGTTACAACCTATAAACTTTTAGAATTTATTGATAGTATCTAGATAAGGAAGTTAATTGCAAAAATAAATAAAATTCATGCAGTTAATTATAAATTTGGAAAATTTTAGGTAATTAATTACAAAAATAAGTGAAATTTAAATAATAAATTAACTTTTAAACTTCTAGTAGTTAATTGGACAGATTGATAAAAATTAGATACCAAATGTGATATTTACCCTAAAATATAATTAAAATATAAAATAGATTTCTAAATAATATCTATACATACATAACTTAATATTTATTCACTATCCATTTATCTATTTATATACTTATTTATTTTTAATATTTAGACCCATGATTTTATTGTAATTTTAAGACTTGTGAGCTGTTCACTTTAAGCTTGACTCAATAGTCAGTAAGCTCAAATTTCGTTTATTTAAACGAGATAAGCTAGGCTCAAAATTATATTTTAAGTCCAATAAAAAACTTCACTCTAGTCAAGATCAATAATTTTTAAGTGAGCTGAATATAAGTCAAAGCCTTCAAAAGATCGGCTAAGCTTAACTTAACTTGATCCATTTGCAATCTTAGCCGTATGGGCTTAAATAAACAATCCAGACCATCATTATAAAACTCGTTAGGATGCTAACATGACTTCAAGTAAGATAAAATAGTATAAATTATGGAAGAAAAATTACACAAGCTCCAAACTTTTCCAAAAATTGGCACGTTATGCTCCTTATTAAGCTACTTTGGTGATTGATATGTTAGTTTAGCTTACTTACCATTGACGTATCACTTAATTTAATATTTTTAATTGAGTAATTATTAAAAATACGTTTATAAAATTAAGAAGTAAAAAAAATGGTAAAAATTGGAAGAAAAAAGCGGCGGAAAAAAGGAAAAGCTTATGGTCTTTACTAGCAATACAAATGTAGAAAGTGGTCAGCAGCCATACTAAAGGGGGTTGCCGATTGCACACCGAGTATCTTTATAGTCTATTCACATACTTCATCTATATTACAGAATGACTGAATGTAAAGAAAGTTGAGCATATTTACAGGGTTACTTGGTACTGGTTTTTTCCCTTTTCCAATAAATTAGGGTACTTGAAAAGTTGTTAACTCTCTCTCTCTCTCTCTCTCTCCACCCATATAAAGTTGCTTCAGCAAGCAACTCTCTATTTCTCCTATTTATATTGATTAATATTTGCCACATCAAAAAGATTTCCATGTGTCTTTTCAGTTAATAATCATTTTATATAAAATTAATTTATTATTATTAATTTTAAATAGATTTTTAACTTTATTTTTATACTTGTTTAATCTTGAAAGAAAAAATGTATACTTTGTTTCAAAATAATAATAACATAGGACTTGTAAAAGTTTTAAAAAATAGCTAAGTGGCCTTTTAAGTAATTTCTTGACAACAAAAAATGCAGTTATCTCTTTTATTTAAAAAAAAAAAAAATCGAAAAACACTTCGCTTATTAAAGTTAAGCATTCGCTTGTTATTCTTAATTTACACTCAATCCTCTTCAACAGATGATTCAAGAAAATGAGTTTTGCATTAATTAAAAAAATGGCACACTAATATTTATTTTTTTGGCAACTAGGTACCGTGTTGTAAATTTTAATCATGAATCGCTTGGTATATAGACATGGTAACTGTCATTTTGGGATGGAAAACGTTTAAAGATTTAATCCTACAAGTACATAGCATTTAACATTAACATTAGGTGTCTTCCATTCTATATTTTGAAGAAATCTTATTTATCTTTTACTTCACACAAGTTTTAGACCTAAAGTTTTAAAAGGTCAGAGTTGAAAATAGATGCCAATAGAAATAAAAAGATACAATCTTTACCATAGATTTTATTTCTTTTTCCCCTGAAATTTCAGGAGCCATGAATAAACATGATACTTACCAACACAGCTATTTGTACCCTTTAATCCAAATACTTCCTATTATTGTTTAATTTTGTTCTGGATACCTTTAAATGAATAAATTTAATCCTAAACCTTTAAAAAGTTTGAAACTAGATAAATTTTAAATAACTTTTACATTATGAGTTATTATCACCCTTTCAAGATGAAATGACCTAGATTTATATTTTAATCAAATCTCATGTGTTTATTAATTTATTTTAAGGAGATGAATTGAATGAGTATGTTTGTGTTGTTAGTAGTTTAATATATAAGATTTTGTATGTGTATATGTGGATATTAATATTTGTTCTATATGCATTAATGTGTGAGTAATGAAATTATTAATGTTGTCTTGTGCATATTAAGATGTTAAGTTAAATTAGATTAATAACTCAACCATAATTTTACTTAAGTTAGTTGATTGAGTTCCTTGTAATTAAATTAGCATTATGCCCTAAATGTAAGCTAAATGGAGCCCAAATTAAAGTGAAATGCAACCTAAAGTTATATATGCATTAAGGGTAATTTTGGAAGTGAAAAAGTCAAAATTAAGTTAATTTGATTACTTTTTGAGGCAGCTCAAATTTTATCCGAATTTTCTTTTCTTTCTCCTTTTTCTCTTCTTCTTCTTTCTCCATTTCCATCTCATTTCCAAGCTCAAGTTAGGGTTTATATCAAGTTTGAAAAATCAAAGTATTCTCTTAAGACAAGGTATGTATATATACTTGAATGATTTAATTTAGGTTGTTGTGTTGTTTTATTTTCTTTCTTGAAATAGATGCATAGATATTGGATGGAATTGAGTTTAAGATTGATCAAATGTTGTTCATGCATGGAATGAGTTATGTATGTTTATATGAGTGTGTGAAAGTATGCATGTATTGTTGTATTGATATGAAGTGTCTTGATGAAACAAAGATAGTTTAAGTAGTTAGAGTGGAGATTGATGAAAATGGAATTTGAAGTGTTTAGTGATGTTGAATTCATGCCTTGGGTTGCTAGAATTGAGTAGTGTAGTTGAGTGAGTATATGAAGTTTGAAGTGTAGTTGAGGAAAGTTTTTGAAGTGTTTTAAGATGTAATTTTACAAAGTGAAAACAGGGGATTTGAATTTTCGTATAAGCTTGTTTTTGTAACGTACGCCGGCATCTGGGGATTCTACGCCGCCGCGTAGAGGCGGTGTAGAAAGCCCACAGAATGATTTTCCTAACGCTGTTTGCAACGCCGCCGGCTTATATGCCGAAGATTTGCCAGCGTCTGTTCTTCAGAACGTACGCCGGCAATTTGAATCTCTACGCCGCCGGCGTAGAGGCGGTGTTGAAAGTTCACAGAACCAAATTTCTTAAAGCCGACTGAACGCCGCCGGCTTTCGCTAGGAAGTCAGCCGGCGTTCTTTCTTCTAACTTGTACGCTGGCTTTTGGGAATCAAGGCCGCCGGCGTAGGTTACAAAGGCTGACGGCGTACGCTTTGAACGCTGCCAGCGTTGACAGTGTACATTTTCAGAACAGTTAACACCGGCCCAACGCCGCCGGCGTTGAGTGCCGGCGTATCCCCTGAGTTTTTGAATTTTGAGAACTTTTTCTAAAAAGTTTCCAAAGTTGTTAGTATTTGAGTATTTGGTAAGCAATTTGGGATATATTAGGACGTTTAAATGCCTAGTCGTGACTGTATATCCAATTATGTGAATTTCTTTGATAATTGTGATATATGGATATAATATGTATATATTTGTGAGAATGAAATTTATAAATGTTGATTTATTAATTATTGTGACATTTCTATTACAGTTAAGGATTTTCGGTTAATCTATGATCATCACCGAGAGATCCTAGTTCTATTCTAACGAGTTCAGGTACGCAATAACTTGTCTGATGTTTGCTAGGACCAGACATTTCTAATTTGACCTAAATTGATCGATTTAACATTTGGATGAATTGGATGTCTATTACGCTGTTTAATCTGGTCCGAGGAGCAGCAAACCTGTCATGATGCAATGACATGTTAGCTAGGCGCTTAACCAAGTCATGATGCAATGACTTTACCATGATGCAATGGTACGCTATGATGCAATAGCGATTCTTTTGGTTAAGTGGGTAGCCGATAGGGGGAATTGTATCTGTGTAACGTTTGCTTAAACTTAGGGGGAAATACCATGATTTAGTTCAAGGTTTATGGGAACTTGTGAACTAGGCTCATGTTATGGACTGAGTTTAAGTAGAGTCGGGCAACGGCTTTTAAACCCTAGATGAAGCTATTATCTTCATGAAATAGATATAGGAGATATAAGTATTCGGACTGCTTATATCAACCCCCTGAGCAGCTGCTGTTACTCAGGATCCCTGGATTCCCGAAGTGTGACCGGGGTTTGAATACCCTCTTGTTGATTTGTGAATCAAAATGTAATAAAGATAACCACTTGTTCTATGATGCATTACATCAATTGGATGACTTGTTTGCATTGGTTATTGTGTACTGGGCCTCTGGCTCACTTTTGCTGCTTTGCAGGTATGGAGACGAGTATTACGATGACTTGGGCTATGGGTCCGATTTCGAAAGATTTCTGGACGAGTGGGATGAATAGGATCCGATGACCCGGGACTTTTAGAAGACTTTTTGCTAAGGACAGCTATGTATAGAAGGCTTGTTAGTTAAGCCAATTCTTTTGTAATGACCTTAAGATCCTTAGGATTCTCATGTTTTGAGAAAACATGTAATTTTTGTAGTGTCATGTATTGCACAAAGATGTTTATTGATGTAAATATATGTATAGATTGCTTTTGTTAGCAATCTTGTTTTATTTAAAAAGTTCTTTAAAGTAGTGATTTGATCAAACAATTTTCATAAACTGTTAGTTTTAGGACAACCTTACATATAATGTGAAAACGTTATATGTGGTTGGGGATTCGGTACTCTAATCTCGGGATTTAGAGGATCGGGTCTTTACAGATGGTATCAGAGCCTTGTTTATGAAATTGTTTGATTAAATAGTGGTGACTTGACCTTAGATACGGTGAGTTAGTTAGACATATATAGGACTTGTTTATATTAAGTTTTATGTTTAATTGTCTAATTAGTTTATTAATTGTTTTGATATTGATTTGACCTTGTAAAATTATTATATGTCATACATGTTGCATGTTTGTTTAAAAGATGGATAGGTCACGAAGAGTAACCCGACAATCTTCGGAAAGAGAAAGTATGCCACCTCCTTCTCAGTCTACTATTTCAGCTTCTGCATCAGCTAGTATTCCAGCTTCTACTTCGACTCCATCACCGGCTTCGGCTTCTACTGCACCGAATCCACAGCCTCCTCAAATGCCAGCATATCCAGCTATGCCTCAGATGCCTAGGGAGATCCGAATAATGTGCTCACTATGTTTCGGGATATGTTTGCAATAGTTCAGCAGTACCAACAAATGATGTATCAACAACAACAACAATTTATGCAGCAATATCATCCTCCAACTGTGAGAGAAGAGCCACAAGTACCAATGGGAGACCGGAACGAACAAGTCAAGTTGCATGATTTTGTTAGACTGGTACCTGATTTTGATGGAACTGTTTTGGATCCGACTCGAACGGAAGGTTGGATAGTGGAGTTAGAGAAAGCGTTTGCAGCTTGTGAAGTGCCTGAGCATAGAAAGTTGATTTGGCTATATATATGTTGAAGGGAGATGCATATAATTGGTGGAGATTGAATAGTGAAGGATATGTGAGACCGATACCATGGAACAGATTCAAGGAAGCCTTTTTCTTGCAATACATTCCATCCACAGTGCGGGAACAAATGATATCGAGTTGGTTGAGTTAAGGCAGGGAAATAAAACTGTTGAAGAATATCATGCAGAATATTGTAGATTGCTTCGATTTGCGGGTACAAGTTACAATGATGAGAGCATGAAGGTTCAAAAGTTCCAAGATGGCTTGAACATGGAGATTAAGAGTGAGGTTAAGAAGTTTCAATTATCAACACTGTCGAAACAGTAATCAAGGCAAAGTTAGTGGAACAAATTAATAATGAAAATAAAGCTCAGAGGGATAGACGTGCGACATTTATGGGCAAGAGATCGGTGACATCCTACACCCTTATTCAAGTTTGGTAATGTTAACAAAGGCAAGCGACCATATTTGGGTAAGAAACCAAGCTCGGGACAAGTGGTGAAGCTCCTATGCCATCTTCCATTTGATAGGCGATGCCCTATATGTTTTGGGCCTCATGAATCGTTTCAATGTAAATGGACTCCTGGAGCTTGTTTTGCATGTGGGAAAGTTGGTCATAAAGCTTCTGATTGTCCTGATCCTAAATTGAAGCCCATCTTTTGTGCTCATTGTCAACAAAGGGGTCATCATGTGGCAAATTGTAAAGAAAAGCCGAGGAATGAAGGACCGAACTTTGGAAAGGGAATGACAGCTGCTAGGGTGTTTGCTTTGCAACAATGTGAGAAAGCTCCTTCGGTTGATACACTGGCAGGTATAATACAGATTGCAAGACATCCTGCATATACTTTAATTGATACTGGTGCTACTCATGCATGTATTGCTGAAAGCTTTGTGAATGAGTGTGGTTTGTCTTCTGAAGTGTTGTATGATAGAGTGATGAGTGTGAATACTCCTTTTGGTGTGCAATCCAAAGAGCCATGTGTATGTAGAATGTTGATGTTGTGATTTCTGATGAAAGCATGCCAATAGATATGTTAGTTCTACCTTTAATTGATTTTGATGTTATTCTTGGAATGAATTGGTTGAATCTTTACAAAGCAACAATAGATTGTAGTAAAGCGGAAGTGAGTTTTGAGTTGGAAGGTAGAAGACTATTTCATGTGTTGGAAAGAAGGAGACCCGGAAGTATGTATTCTATGGAATTGTGGGAGAAGGATATGGGAACTACAATGGGTAGTGAAGAACTCCGAGTTGATATGGTGCCAGTAGTAAGGGAATTTGTTGATGTTTTTCCTGATGAATTACCCGGTTTGCCACCGGATAGGGAGATTGATTTTGGGATTGATTTGATACCTGGAACTACACCTATTTCTAAAGCTCCATATCGTATGGCTCCGGCTGAGTTGAAAGAATTGAAAAGTCAGTTAGAAGAATTGCAACACCTCGGGTTTATCCGTCCAAGTATTTCTCCTTGGGGTGCTCCGGTATTGTTTGTTAAGAAGAAAGATGGAAGTCTAAGGATGTGTATAGACTATAGAGAATTGAATCAAGTGACAATCAAGAACAAGTATCCACTTCCTCGAATTGATGATTTATTTGATCAATTGAGAGATGCGGCATTGTTTTCCAAGATAGATTTGAGATCCGGATATCATCAACTCAAGATTAAGCAACAAGATATATCCAAGACGGCTTTCAGAACAAGATATGGACATTTTGAGTTTATGGTTATGCCTTTCGGTTTAACAAATGCCCCTGCTGCTTTTATGGATTTGATGAATAGGGTATTTAAGGATTATTTGGATCAATTTGTGATAGTCTTCATTGATGATATATTGGTATATTCAAAGAATGAGGAAGATCATGAAAACATTTGAGACTTGTATTGCAAAGATTGAGAGAGAGGAAGCTTTATGCTAAATTTAGCAAGTGCAAGTTTTGGTTGAGAGAAGTTGCATTCTTGGGACATATCATTACAAAGGAAGGAATATCTGTTGATCCGGAGAAGATTAGAGCGGTATTGGACTGGCCACCACCGACAAGTGTCACGGAAGTGCGAAGTTTTCTGGGGTTGGCAAGTTATTATAGAAGATTTGTACAAGGTTTTTCCAAAATCGCTTCACCATTAACTAAGTTGACGAGAAATATGTGAAGTTTGATTGGGATGAAGATTGTGATCGGAGTTTTCTTGAGCTGAAGGAACGATTGATTTCTGCACCGATTTTGGCATTACCAATTAGTGGAGAAGAGTTTGTAATTTATAGTGATGCTTCACTTCAAGGACTCGGATGTGTTGATGCAAGATAATCGAGTCATAGCTTATGCCTCAAGACAATTGAAGTCCCATGAGAGGAATTACCCAATTCATGATCTCGAGCTAGCCGCAGTGGTATTAGCATTGAAGCTTTGGAGACATTATCTGTTTGGTGAAAAGTGTAAGATATTCACGGATCATAAGAGTTTGAAATACATTTTCACTCAAAAGGAATTGAACATGCGACAACGAAGGTGGTTGGAATTAATTAAAGATTACGATGTTGAAATTTTATATCACCCGGGAAAAGCTAATGTGGTAGCCGATGCGCTCAGTAGAAAGAAATCGATGAATGTGGAATCTTGGTTACTAATCAAGGGAATTACAAGAAGATCTTCAAAGGATGAATATTGAGATAGCTATGGAAAATGTTGACTTATGCTAGCAAGTTTATCATTACAACCGACGATTCTAGATCAAATCAAGCAAGGACAACTTGAAGAACCTGGTAGCCAAAAGTTGAGAAATGAGATAAATCAAAAGAGAGAAAAGAGATGAAATTGATGATAAAGGAATTATCAGATTCAAAGATAGAATTTATGTACCTGAGATCCATGATTTGAGACATCAAATTATGAAGGAAGCACATTCCTCCTCATATTCAATTCATCCGGGAAACACGAAGATGTATCGAGACTTGAAGCGACATTTTTGGTGGGAAGGAATGAAAAGGACATTGCAAGATTTGTTTCTAAGTGTTTGGTATGTCAACAAGTGAAGATCGAACATCAACGGCCTGGAGGAGAATTACAACCATTGAAGATTCCGGAATGGAAATGGGATGAGATAACTATGGATTTTGTGACTGCTTTACCAAAGACATAGCCAAGAAGAGATGATTTGGATATTGTGGATCGACTCACGAAATCGTCACATTTCATTCCACTGAGAGTCGGGTGTTCACTTGAAAGATTGGCTCAGATTTACATCGAGAGATAGTGAGATTACATGGTATACCAATGACCATCACTTCGGATAGAGATACGAGATTTGTCAGTCGATTCTGGAAAAGTCTTCATGAAGCTCTTGGAACAAAGTTACAATTTAGTACAGCTTTTCATCCACAAACTGACGGGCAATCGGAAAGGACAATTCAAATTCTTGAAGATATGCTTAGAGCTTGTGCATTGGATTTTGGAAAGAATTGGGATGAACACTTCTTTAGTTGAATTGCTTACAATAATAGTTATCAAGCATCGATTCAGATGGCTCCGTATGAAGCGTTATATGGAAGAAAATGTAGATCTCCTTTGCATTGGGATGAAGTGGGCGAGAGAGTGTTGATTGGACCCGATTTGGTACAACAAGCTGTTGATAAATTCAAATGATCAAACAGATTGAAAGCTGCTCAAGACCGATATAAAAGTTATGCCGATTTGAGAAGAAGACCTTTGGAGTTTGAACTTGGAGATCATGTGTTTCTCAAGATATCCCCGACTAAAGGAGTTTTCAGATTTGGTGTGAGGAGTAAATTGAATCCAAGATACATTGGGCCATATGAAATATTGGAAAGGATCGGACCATTGGCTTATAGATTGGCGTTACCACCAAGTTTGTCTGGCGTTCATAATGTTTTTCATGTATCTCACTTAGAAAGTGTATATCCGATTTCCGATGCAATATTGGATACCAATCAACCAGAGATACTACCAGATTTAACTACTGAAGAAAAGCCAATTAGAATTTTGGGAAAAATGGACAAAGAATTGAGAAATAAAGTCATACCAATGGTAAAGGTCCAATGGAGTAACCAATCCGAGAGAGAAGCGGTTTGGGAAGTAGCTAGTGCAATGAACAGAAATATCCGGAACTTTTTGAGTAAGAAGGTAAGTTAAGTTTCGGGGACGAAACTTCTTGAAGAAGGGAAGAATGAAATGACCTAGATTTATATTTTAATCAAATCTCATGTGTTTATTAATTTATTTTAAGGAGATGAATTGAATGAGTATGTTTGTTTGTTAGTAGTTTAATATATAAGATTTTGTATGTGTATATGTGGATATTAATATTTTGTTCTATATGCATTAATGTGTGAGTAATGAAATTATTAATGTTGTCTTGTGCATATTAAGATGTTAAGTTAAATTAGATTAATAACTCAACCATAATTTTACTTAAGTTAGTTGATTGAGTTCCTTGTAATTAAATTAGCATTATGCCCTAAATGTAAGCTAAATGGAGCCCAAATTAAAGTGAAATGCAACCTAAAGTTAATATATGCATTAAGGGGTAATTTTGGAAGTGAAAAAGTCAAAATTAAGTTAATTTGATTACTTTTTGAGGCAGCTCACAAATTTTATCCGAATTTTCTTTTCTTTTCTTTTTCTCTTTTTCTCTTCTTCTTCTTCTCCATTTCCATCTTCATTTCCAAGCTCAAGTTAGGGTTATATCAAGTTGAAAATCAAAGTTATTCTCAAGACAAGGTATATATATATTGAATTGATTTAATTTAGGTTGTTGTGTTTTTTTTGTCTTTCTTGAAATAGATGTATAGATAGTTGGATGAATTGAGTTTAAGATTGATCAAATTGTTGTTCATGCATGGAATGAGTTATGTATGTGTTATATGAGTGTGTGAAAGTATGCATGTATTGTTGTATTGATATGAAGTGTCTTGATGAAACAAAGATAGTTTAAGTAGTTAGAGTGGAGATTGATGAAAATGGAATTTGAAGTGTTTAGTGATGTTGAATTCATGCCTTGGGTTGCTAGAATTGAGTAGTGTATGTTGAGTGAGTATATGAAGTTTGAAGTGTAGTTGAGGAAAGTTTTTGAAGTGTTTTAAGATGTAATTTTACAAAGTGAAAACAGGGGATTTGAATTTTCGTATAAGCTTGTTTTTGTAACGTACGCCGGCATCTGGGGATTCTACGCCGCCGGCGTAGAGGCGGTGTAGAAAGCCCACAGAATGATTTTCCCTAACGCTGTTTGCAACGCCGCCGGCTTATATGCCGAAGATTTGCCAGCGTCTGTTCTTCAGAACGTACGCCGGCAATTTGAATCTCTACGCCGCCGGCGTAGAGGCGGTGTTGAAAGTTCACAGAACCAAATTTCTTAAAGCCGACTGAACGCCGCCGGCTTTCGCTAGGAAGTCAGCCGGCGTTCTTTCTTCTAACTTGTACGCTGGCTTTTGGGAATCAAGGCCGCCGGCGTAGGTTACAAAGGCTGACGGCGTACGCTTTGAACGCTGCCAGCGTTGACAGTGTACATTTTCAGAACAGTTAACACCGGCCCAACGCCGCCGGCGTTGAGTGCCGGCGTATCCCCTGAGTTTTTGAATTTTGAGAACTTTTTCTAAAAAGTTTCCAAAGTTGTTATTTGAGTATTTGAGTTTTGGTAAGCAATTTGGGATATATTAGGACGTTTAAATGCCTAGTCGTGACTGTATATCCAATTATGTGAATTTCTTTGATAATTTGTGATATATGGATATAATATGTATATATTTGTGAGAATGAAATTTATAAATGTTGATTTATTAATTATTGTGACATTTCTATTACAGTTAAGGATTCTTCGGTTAATCTATCACCGAGAGATCCTAGTTCTATTCTAACGAGTTCAGGTACGCAATAATTGTCTGATGATTGCTAGGACCAGACATTTCTAATTTGACTTAAATTGATCCGATTTAACATTTGGATGAATTGGATGTCTATTACGCTGTTTAATCTGGTCCGAGGAGCAGCAAACCTGTCATGATGCAATGACATGTTAGCTAGGCGCTTAACCAAGTCATGATGCAATGACTTTACCATGATGCAATGGTACGCTATGATGCAATAGCGATTCTTTTGGTTAAGTGGGTAGCCGATAGGGGGAATTGTATCTGTGTAACGTTTGCTTAAACTTAGGGGGAAATACCATGATTTAGTTCAAGGTTTATGGGAACTTGTGAACTAGGCTCATGTTATGGACTGAGTTTAAGTAGAGTCGGGCAACGGCTTTTAAACCCTAGATGAAGCTATTATCTTTATGAAATAGATATAGGAGATATAAGTATTCGGACTGCTTATATCAACCCCCTGAGCAGCTGCTGTTACTCAGGATCCCTGGATTCCCGGAGTGTGACCGGGGTTTGAATACCCTCTTGTTGATTTGTGAATCAAAATGTAATAAAGATAACCACTTGTTTTATGATGCATTTACATCAATTGGATGACTTGTTTTGCATTGGTTATTGTGTACTGGGCCTCTGGCTCACTTTTGCTACTTTGCAGGTCATGGAGACGAGTATTATGATGACTTGGGCTATGGGTCCGATTTCGAAAGATTTCTGGACGAGTGGGAGAATAGGATCCGATGACCCGGGACTTTTAGAAGACTTTTTGCTAAGGACCAGCTTTGTATAGAAGGCTTGTTAGTTAAGCCAAGTTCTTTTGTAATGACCTTAAGATCCATTAGGATTTCTCATGTTTTGAGAAAACATGTAATTTTTTGTTGTGTCATGTATTGACACAAAGCAATGGTTATTATGTAAATATATGTAAGATTGCTTTTGTTAGCAATCTTGTTTTATTTAAAAAGTTCTTTATAAAGTATGGTGTTTTGATCAAACAATTTTCATAAACTGTTAGTTTTAGGACAACCTTACATATAATGTGAAAACGTTATATGTGGTTGGGGATTCGGTACTCTAAATCTCGGGATTTAGAGGAACGGGTCTTTACACAAGATTTCCTAAAGTGACAATATTTGCTTCTTTGATTTGAATAAATATACTTATCACCAAAACATTGGAAATAGCCTAAAAACTCAAGGAAAAAAAAAGAACTATTTTTTAAATTTTTCCAGCAAGAAGCAAGTAAAAAATAGAAAATTACTCAACTCATAAACTCTAGCTTGAATACGAGCTAACTCTGACTTGAATATGAGCTAACTCTCACTCGTATACAAGCAAAGATTTGAGGAGCAATAAGATTTTTGTACTTTAGTTTTTGTCTGATTTTTTTGTATTACTCAATGGCTACTATATATGAGCTCCCATGCAAATGTAATGACTGAATGATAGGTGTAATGCTTCCACCTCAGTAATATCGTTAGGCATATGCTAATAGAATGATTACGCTAACAACTTGTGATATTTAAGTTATAGTATTTAATGGTAGTATTTTTAGAAGTTCTATTTCTATTATAATTGCTTAATGAGCCTTTTATTTAATTCAAATGGGCCTCTGATCCTCTAGCTATACCTAACACCCTCGTCCTATAAGCTTTTGGGCTCCATTAATTTCCAACTAATCTTGGCTCATATTCATATAATCTCCCATAAAGTCCTTATTCACTTTTACTCCTAACCAAACACCTTTAATACTTGAACTGCTTCCAACACTTACTCTTTTCTTCCTTTTGAATCTTAGGAAACCCTATCATAATTTGCTACCAGCACTAGCATGAATCACATTCATCAAACCAAAACAAATCCTTACTCTTTCTAATTTGAAAGAATGTAACTTCTGCTAAGTACATATACTTCACAGGAAACCCTATCATAATTTGCTACCAGCACTAGCATGAATCACATTCATTAAACCGAAACAAATCCTTACTCTTTCAAATTTGAAAGAATGTAACTTCTCCCATAAAGTCCTTATTCACTTTTACTCCTAACCAAACACCTTTAATAACTTGAACTGCTTCCAACACTTTACTCTTTTCTTCCTTTTGAATCTTAGGAAACCTTATCATAATTTGCTACCAGCACTAGCATGAATCACATTCATCAAACCAAAACAAATCCTTACTCTTTCTAATTTGAAAGAATGTAACTTTTGCTAAGTACATATACTTCACAGGAAAGATTCCACAAAAACTGTCTACCAAGGAACGACATGCTAGCACATTTAGTTTTTCCTACATAGTAAAAATCTTAATTCTCAATCCTACTAAAAGGAATGAGGAATGATAGATTTATAGAATTTTGCAAACTTCAATTTTCCACAACTATCAACCTTCTTCAAGCTAAAAAGTTGTCAGTTTGCTCGTCTAATATCTCATCCTCTGCACCAAAATTTGTTAACACAATAGAGGAGAAGAAATAGAACACAACAAAGTCAGTAGTTGTGGGTTTTGTATTAACCTTTATCATTCATGACATGCCTAACAGTATAAACTGCAGATGCTAGGAGAACACTAGGGTTCTCCGCTAGTTGTAACCACAAATTCACCAACATGGTTTGATTTCCTTTATAGTATTTGAGTCTGAGTGAAGGCTTCCGGAGGTTTTGTGAAACTTGCACAATCAATAATGTAAAATTACCTTGATGTCCTTAACATACTTTACAGACATTCATCATAAAACCATCTTCAAGAGATCTTAAATTCAAAACATTATTTGTACTAGGTCTTAGGCCCCCATAGAAATTACATTTAGCCCTGTCACATCAATGTCTGTGAACTGTGCTAGGTTAGGATCACATTGAGTTTGCAGCTTCTCCAACTTGAATAATATATATATATATAATATATATGTGCACACACACACACCTAAATCAGAGCTCTTATTGATTATGAACCAAAAAATTCCAAGTAGACGTAGGCTAAACGAATCATGTAGAGAAGATGAATGTCAAGAATCATTTCTTGTATGCAATACGAAAAATCTTATCCCACCTGTAAATCCCGAAATTTTTCACAATAGTATACGATAATAAAATAGAAAAATAAATTAGATAGTATATTTAGAACCCGATAAAAATCCTAGAATTGATCTATGAGTTGTAATAAAGTCATTCCTAGTTTGAAAAACCCGAATAAAAATTTTCTCGACCTTAATAGATACCAAAAACGAGATTTCGTATCTTGAACTAATAATTCAAGATATAACTAGAAATAGCTTTAAAATTTCAAAACCGATAAGATATAGTTTATTAATAGAGCTTATCGGTATAAAACAATAATTTAAAAAAGAAATACTAAGATTATAAATACATAATAGACACTAATACTGAACAATAATTATTAATCTAGATTTGAAATGAAAATTTCAAACCCGCTGTTATACTTGTTAGGGAATTCTGAATTTATTAGGACTTGGTTCCTAACTTAATTCATCGAACTTGAAAATTTAATCACGTAAGTTAAAAATACTAAAAGTAATTAATCGTGTAAAGTTTTAAACTAAAAATTTGAAAATATAAATAATTTAGAGTTTTGTAGTAACTTAGATTATTTTATCTCGATAAAACTTAAATATAACGATTTTAGAGATACGCTTATAATTTAATATTAGAAAAAAAATATTTTAGTTAATTATGATTAAACAACTAGTAAACAAGTGAAAAAAAATGAAAACCGAACATTTCACTTGGAATCACGAACACCTGCTGCACGAATTGGAAACCACGGATGTTGAAGCAGCAGCAGAAGACGAACAGAATTCCCACACGCTGCAGCTCAAGTCCACGCACAGTTCTTTACTCAACAGCTTCCCTCCCACGGGCTGCAGATGGAGATGATCGAATAGCAGCCCCTCACGTCCGAGCAAGCAACAGTAGAACAGAGCAAGTATCGGATGAAAACAGAGCATACGTCCAGCAAGCAGCAACCAAACAGGGGAAGCAACAACAAAGGAATTCTCAGTTGTAGCAAGTCCAAGTTTTACTCAACTTTGCTCCGATTTTTATACCTAAATTCAACTTGAAAAAAGACACCCTAACCAACCCAAAAGCTACACCTCTAACCCACATTTAATTTGCAAGAATTATAGACCAAATGGAAGAGGAAAATAGCTGCAAATCAAGATTGAAATTCTTGATACAACAGTAAGTAAACCTCCAGCAACGAGTTCCATTTTTCTTGTCCAACTTTGATCCGAAATTTGAGCTCTAAAATCCAAATGAAATTGACCTATAATCCAACCATAACACTCCACATGTAATTAAAAAATAAATGAGAAGAATTTCAGCTCAAATAAACAACCACAACCACTCCAAATATCCTTGCAAAAATCGGATCACACCAGTTGCAACAGAGGAAAAATTCAACAAGAAAACATCAACTCACATACCCAATTTGAGCTCCGATTTTTATAGGATTCCTAGGCTTACTTAAGCTGATATTTTTGACTAATTAAACACCAATAGAGGGCCTTAAATGGACAGTTCAAACACCATTAATAAATTAAGACAATCGAATCTAAAATCTGTCCAAAAATCAAGAAAAAATGTTCCAGAAATCCCAATTTTTTTTCAACTTCAGTTTTCAACCGATTTTGACCCGATTTTTACACAAGTTGAGCTCCTAAATTTACACACATAAATGGCATTAATTAGCTACCAAACAAAATATTAATGCCCTCAAAGTTAGCCACAAATTTTTCAAAAGAAAGTCCAAATTTGCAACCCAAAGTTCGTATGGAAATTCCAACTGCAATTTTGAGTCTTTTTTAAGCCCAAAACACTTTCCTTAGCCTCTAAAACTTAGCCTAGCCTTAGTACATGTATATAAGCTTAAGTTAGTTACAAATTGAGCTCATAACTCCCACAAAGTCACCCAAAGACATAGCTACAAAAGGAAGGGGGGGGGGGGGGGGGGGGGGGGGAAGGAAGGAACCTAGCTTAACAAGGTAAGAATATTGGTTAGAATTAGTAAGCTCCCATTATAATTAATGTTGTTAACTTATAATTTAGTTAGGAACTCATCATCTAACCTTTGATATAGGTTTGATTCTTGCTTAGAAAGGGAGTTGAAAATCCTTTTTCCGTTCCAAGCCAAGGTAAGTTCTAAACCATCAACCTATCCTTGTTATACTTGTGTATAGACTTTAGGATGAATTGTTGAGCATTGAAAGAAAGTTATGTGGTTGGAAGAAGTTGTTAATTCATTGATGAATTCAAGTAGATGGATTGTTGATGTATTAGGAATGTTTAGATATTGTCAACTAAGGAAGACAACAACTTAAAAATATTATAGATATGGTAATAGTAAATTCGGATTTAGGAATGAAGTGGACAAAACAAGACTCAAATCTCATCTAATCTAGTCTAAATTCATGTCTAATGCTTCTAAGACCTTATATGAACATAAAACTTGATAAAACGAGCTTTAAAGGCATGATTAGGAGTTCTACATTACAAGAAAAGCATTATGAACAAATTCATAGAAATTACACATATTAATACCTCTCTAAATTATGAATGAGCTTAGGATGTGAATGAAGGTTTAAATGAGATTCTCTAAAATAATATACAATCAAAAGAAACTTAAAAGAATTAAACAATAGAAATTCCTCTTCTATAAGAATCAATACTTTAAGAAATCGCTGTAAACAATAGAAATAATATCAAATACCGACATAGGACACTTAGACACTCATAGGAATTTGATATTCTATTTATAAATATTGTTGATGAATATTTCATCTCAATAGGTAATTTCGATACTGTCGAGGATTTCCCGATCGATTACTACGACTGATCAATATGAGCAGGTGAGTAACTTAGACTTATTACACTATTTGTGATTGTAGTTTAGTTGCACTATATTATAAGGATAATAATGATGAACTCATGTGTATATGGGTTATGGGTTTTGCTTGTTGTTTGAAATTATTTGTTTGATAAATAATACTAATTAAAAGTGATAATGAATGACTTGTGAATTTACTATATGTGAAGCATGTTGAATGTTTGAATGAAGTTTGAACACTTATAAGATGACTAAAAATTATCGAAATCATAAGTGAAATGATACATGCATAGCATAAATTGCACATACTGCATTATGTTTATGTGATAGCCTGCTACGTGTTAGAATTTCGGTTCTCTGTTAATATTTGGTTTTTCTAGGCAAGAGGCTAGTAGTTCTACTCAAGTTTACTTTTGTTCTGTCGGTTCCATGGGAACTAACTAGTAATAAAGGACGCCGCCCATGGTATTGTTGTGAAATGTCTAACACTTAGTGAGGTTTCTAAGGCTTAAAACAGGAAATGAGTGTTTAAAACATCATTAACATAAAGAGATAATAATTGTGAGGATTGTGGTTGTCCCGTGTACTTAGTTTCTCCTGGGTAGGCGACTCATAGATTGGTTTTCCATCAACCCTGATGAGAGGGCATAAATCTCCATCCTATTTGGATTCCGGTTTGTTCAAGCGTGTAATTGTTCATGTGTTTGATTGATGCATTACACATAATTGATAATAACTTGCTTGTTGTGATAAGTTTTGGTTATTCACTGAGCCCGTGTTTATGCTCACACTCCTACAGTCCTTACAGGATAACACTTAAGCCTTAGTTGGTGGCTTCTAGGAGCTTAGAGCCGGTATGTTTCTAAAGCTGGAATAGTCTTGGAAACAGGGAAAAATAGTTTCATTATTTATATGTATTAATTGGTGATAGTACATCAATAAATTTTATTATCTGAGAACTTAGAAAGTTTTATGGTTTGTAATAGTTATTATTCAGACAGTGTGACTTAGTTGTGGTATTGTGATTTTATTTACTTTCATCATTTCTTATCACGCAACCAAAAAGATCATGTTTTGTTAAACTCATGTCATTTTCCAAAGTAGTTCTAGTAATAATATGTGTATTTGATATCATCTGGGTTATTAAGCTGTATCATATTATATATATTACTACTAGGGTACTATTGGGGCGTGACATCACCTTTATAGTAATTTAATTGCTATGAAGTCAAATTTACTGGGTGAAATTTGTCCATAGTAATCTATTGAACATAATAAACCATCAAATAGAAAATGTAGCCATTAATCCCACTATAACATTAAATGTTATAAGGTTTGAAACTACTATTAAAGCTTTCTAATCAAATGGTATTGAAAATGTACAATGACAATTTACTCATTGAAAGAGGAAGGGAAAAAGCAACTTGTTTTTGCCCACCTAATCTCTTAATTTATCTGTGTGGGAAGCTGTGAAATAGATTCTAATAAATCGTGTGTATGTCTTCAAGTATTGAAACGGCTCAAAAAAAAAATCTAGCTAAAATCTTTCTTTGACAGATCTCGTAGAAACAAAGAAGAGAAAAAATTAGTAACCACTAAACATGTAGCAGCATCTCCCAAATAGATTTGGTTAACCTATTTTAGTTAAAATGCTACTAGAAACATGATACCTCAGTCATATTATGGCCTTGAATGAATTCTGCCCTGACCTTGTAAAATATGCTCCTAGTGATGATTGAATAGCAATTTTCATATGTACATGGCAATTGAATTAGATCAAAAGGGCTTTGTTTGCGTAAACTCCAAATTCTAGCATAATCCCATCTTAAGGGTTAATGTCAAATTTGGTACCTAAACATTGTCCAAATTTTCAATTAGATACCTAAACTTTTAAAAGTATAATTTATTGCATAAGAGTGGTAAAAAACTCTTGTTGACACACCCTAGCTATTTTTATCTCTTGATTTTGCTTAGCTAACAATTCTTCACGATGTTTTGATTGCTTTAGAAAACATATCCTCTACAGTGGCACCAAGCAAAGAAGACATGGCTGAAGGGATATCCAAGAAAGAAATGGGAATTTATTTTTTCATTCGATGCACTTCTCAAATCGAGATTTAAAATCTTTCTTTACTTAGCCTTTTTCACTGTAGTTGTCCTAAGTATAGAAATCCTAGGTCTCTCTTCTCTCTCCTGCAAATTTTCTAGTATTTAATTCCTCTAATGAATGTTTAATAATCGATGTTCAAACAATAAAGAAAGGATATACAACCACTTCAAGTAAGTTAAGAAAGGAATAAGGGAAACAGACATTAGATAAGATGGTCTATGCTTTTTTGTATCATGCTATTCCACAATCGGGCTCCTAAAATTAGGATTTGCTCTCAGTAAATTCGGCAAATGTTTAACGATAGATGAAATCAAGTCAATACATAGAATTAGATTAATCAGAAAAATATTATCGAGATATATTACTTCCGCATGAGTGCATGTTCATAACCAGAAAATAAAAGGGTGCTTCGCTTGGCTTTAATCATATATTCAACCTAAGCTAATAAATTACTAATCCCATTCCCATGTAAAGAATGAAAACTTGCCTTATCTATACACTTGCTTAACTTCTACTAAACTATCGACTTAATTAACCAACATTTTTTTTTGTCTTCTTCTAAGTCATGAAAACATGAATAAAGTGAACATGAGTTGATTTTTCTGTCAAGTGATCCATCAAATGGGTTCATAATTTCTTATAACATTCCAAATCTATAGAAATGGCCACAAGTGCCTTCAACATCATGTTAAGGAAATATCTACTTTAAACCCAATCAATAAGTTAGAAAGTTGCTAGTCCTCCACTAACTTTCTATGGTTGACCCAAGTCATTTTGCCAAGGAACAAAATTAGTTGCAATTATTTACAAACCGAGTGTCCCACTAGAAGTTGAATCGTCAAACTAATAATTTGTATAGTAATTTCATTTATTTCACTTGGAAAGGTGTATGGCAAAACCAAGACCATAGCATTGATCTAGCCACATCCAACTTGAAAGGTACACTAGGTGGGCTCCCATTTTCTTCCCTAATTTACCTTAGATATTTCTAATGAAATAAAAAAAAAAACTAACAAAAGTTAGTTATCTTGATAGGTTCAACAATTAGCTTCTCTAAGAATATAACACCAAGATATGCCAACTCTCAAACCTTTAAGTTTTATACATTGCTTGCAATCAATTAGATAGTTAGATGTTGGATTCCTTATGAGCTAAAAAAAGTTAATCAATCTTAAACATATTACCCTTCTCATGAATAATCATATTGGTCCTATCCCCATGTCCTTTGGCAATTTGAGAAACTTTACTCTCTTTTACTATTACAACAATCAATTTTCATAATAATCTCAGTGGTGCAATCCCCTATCATTAGACAATTTAAGAAACCTTACACATCTTTATAGTTTCAGTAGTCTACACTATAAGAATTTTGATATATGGTGACGTTTGTAATTTTTGCAAACGTCGCCATTCCTTTATACCCTAGTCTTGTTTATTAAATGTAAGTGAATATATACTATTAGTTACGTTTATACTCCACCAAAGTCGTTGTAACTCTTTTATAAAAGTAGACGTTACTAATTCTTATTATATAATAAAAGAATAAACTGAAATAAAATAAAGTTTTTTTTTAATTCACTACATGAAAATATAAAGGGAACTAAATTTGAAAAGAAAAAGTGATTATTCCTTAAAAAAATTAATTATGCACTCATTAATAATCTTCATTTAATTCACTAATTATATTGTAAAAAAAAGATTCGTAACATTTACGAGCTAACACTAATTTGAATCCATTAATTATATGGGAAAAAAATCCCCATTATATTGGATTTGAATGCAAATTTTAAATTTGTCATGATATATATCGGTTAGTATTATGAGAATAATAATAACTCAAATAGCATTGCGAAGCTACCACTAATTTGAAATTTTATAATTAAATCTTTATATATATTTTAAAACAGTGCGCCCTCTCTATCTCTCAATCTCCTCTGACTCTTGCTAATACTAAACTAGCCCTAACCCTAAAAGCACAAATAACACAAACACATATTGATAACAATCTCGTTGGACACTCTCTCTCTTGCTATCTCCTTTGATGCCCTCTTTCACTCTCTCTTCTACCTCTCTAACACTTTCTCTCCTATGTTTCCTTCTACATCCACAAACCTTCTAGATTAGCCACTCTCTCTCTCATTGTGCAAAAGAAGTTCTGGATCCCTAATTTCGCTCGTAAAAGTAAGGTACTTACTAACCCTCTCTCTCTCTCTCTCTCTCTCTCCCCTTCTTCCTCTCCCTCTCTCTATATATGAGCGGAATCGGTGATGGGTCCTTGTGTGGGTCTAGGTTGACTCAGTTCGTCAAGCTTGAAGGTGTATCCTGGGAATTGGGTTTGAGTTCATGTATTGGTGACAGTACTAGGCTGTGATGGTGGGTTTGAGTTTTTCTATCTCCAAATGAGAGAGATTTCTCTGCCTATAATTTTCTTTTCATGCATTTTTTTTATAATACGAGATAAAAGACTAACCAATTTTTAGCATAAGATTTTGATTATCATTTATTTTTTTTTAAAGCAAGTTTGATTTTTTATATATTTTTTAGTTGAATTTGTCACCTTTATTAATTGGGTTTTGTTTAGATATCTGAGTTGTTATGTGGAGCATCTAGTTTCTTTGTTTGTGTTAATGATAAAAATTAGTTGTTTAATTTTTTTTTTTTTGTTCAATGTGTCTTGCAGATTCATAAATGACCAAATAGTTGAAGTTGGAGGTATTTGGAGTTTTTTTTTTAAATAGTGTTCTTGAAATTAATGTTGTGATGTTACCAATCCAATTCGAAATAACTCTTTTTGTATCGGTTACCTTGTTATGTTGTTTCCGCAACATTCGTTGCCTTCTTTGTACCTACAAAAACATAGCAATGTACACAAAGTCCTATTTTTCATAAATGTGGCATGCCAAATGAATCTTATGGGTAATAATGTTAATTACTCTGATGGATAGTTAATTCTTAATTAGTGAGAGGCCAAGTGCATTATTCTTTAAGAAGAAGCTTTGTTGTTGCCAAGTCTTACAAGATTCAATTTTAGGAGAAATCAATAGCAAATTAGATATTAAACTCGTTGAAATGATGTTGAATTAGCTTGAAGCCTAAGTATATGAGAGTTTAATTGGCATATTGAAATACATAAATATGGGGTTTTTGATAATAATACATAGAATATGTTTGTTAGTGGTCTGAGCTGAGCTTTGTTCTTCTATATTCACGTTCTTAAGTAAATTGATTGGTTCTTCCCTTAACAAAGTGTTTAAAAAAAAAATTTTGTTTCCATTCTTGATTGAAAGCTTCATTTTGCATATAGGAAAATACTTTTGTCACTATACCATCCAATAGTTAGGTGGAAAGAGAGTTGAGACAAACATATAGCATAGTTTTTTTTAGAGGAAACATGATTATACTTCAAGAAAATGTCCTTCATTGATTGAACTTGTAAATACAGGGTTAATTATTAACAAGTATGTGCTCTGAACAGCATGCTATGTTTGGTTATAATTTGGAAATTATGTTTCTTTCATGACTAATATGTGCTGACTTAGTTTTGCTAGTTGATGTTCTTTGTCCAATTCATGTGCAAGTTCATGTTGGTTACATAAAAGTCTTTATGTAGTCATGGGAGCAATTGGTTTCCACTTGATCACAATCTGATGTGCCAAATCTTGAACAACAAATTTTGAATTGTTACTTCAATGACTGAAGGATTCCAAGTGATCAATTGACACTTGATCACAAGAGTTATTGCTGCTATCTTGCTAGAGTAGAATTCTTCTCATAAATGAAAATGATGGTTGGGAATGCTATTTCTCTATTTAGAACATGTCTTACTTGGTTGCCATTGTTGAAGGGAAAAAGTGAAAATAGAATATGAAAAGCAAGTGCTAGAGGTGTGTTAATTTTCTTTTAGTTGTTCGCAATAAGCTAGAAGAGGTGAAGAAGTTTAATTGCAAAATTTGCATGGAAAGTGTTCCCTTAAAACATGTTTTTAGGACTACAACTTCTAGAGCATGTTTTCTACAAAATTGAATGGGTACATATTTAACATATACAACTTAGGAATTTGGTAGCTTAAATAGTAGTGATTTGTTAATTCTGTTGTTTGTAAATCTCTTACGATGCCAAAACTTCCTAATTATGTATAATAGTCTTGATCAGTGCTAGAGTGCTCTGTCAGGATGTACACATGCATGGTTTGTAATTATGTATCGTAGTAGATAAGCTAATGTCTTTATAATTGTGTTTGTATCTAAGTTTTACTTATTCTTTTGCATAAAGGGAAAGCTTCAAGGGCTCTCTTGAAGCAGTACAAACAAGGGTGCTTATGCATGATGAGTTAGGACTTGCTGTCTAGTTGGATGGTCCAGAGGTTAGCACTTTCCCATCCTAAAATTGCTTGTTTTATTATGTGAAACTAGCCAGTTGGTAGTATTTTGTTATTAACTTTTCTATACGTGGTTTGAATTGCATCTATTCGATAATCAATTACTTGGTTTTGTTATATATTAAACTGTGTTTGTTAGTTTGTAGTAGACTTCTTAATATGATATATTTTGTGCAGTGGTCTTGTTCTTAGGATTTGTTGGGGTCATTTCTTAGAAACAATTTGACGCCATCTCCATCATCCTAACCAACAAAAATAACAAAATTCAATACACTTTGGTTCCACCTATGGATGTGCCGTGGTGTGTAATATTAGTAACTTGTCCTTTGTTTAAAGACAACACAAGTATCTTAGAAAAAAAGTTCAATGGCAACAACCCAAGGTTTCACATTAGCCAGATTTTAAATTCTTTGTATCCATTATCCAAATATAATTGGTTTTCATTTCTTTACTCCACCAAAATATATGGTTACTATGCTTTCTCTAGTTAATCTATTTGCTTCCTGTTGGATGAGGTTATTGATTATAAAATTCAATAGAACGACTTTCCCCTTACTAGCTTCCCCTTTATGCTTTTCAATTTGTGGGTGAATGATTGAACTGGTTGTATACCGATGTCACTCAAATTGCAAGAAAATGATTTCTCAACTTTGCCAGAAGCCCATGCATGTACTACAGGGTTGAAGTCATTAACAACATTTGCCACTGATGTATGTGATAATATTTTGTATCCACTTTCTTCCTTTTGACATTGCTCTTTTGTCTTGATACCTTAGATTCTAGTGTAAGAATTTTTTTAGCCAAAAAGATTTAGTTAAATAACCTAAATCTAGTAGAATTTATGGTAACAAGTTGTTATTAAAAATTTTGCTTAGACATTTGGATATGCTTCTAGATTATTTTTTAGGACTTGGTGTCGTAATAAATTTTCATGTGCTTTCAATGGATTAATCTTGCTTGTGTTCGGATACAATTGAAGAGTATCAGAAATTATGTGGTGGCCATGGCTACCTAACTAATAGTGGCCTTCCTGAATTATTTGCTATGTACCTGTGTGCACCTACGAAGGAGACAACTGTGTCCTCTTGCAGGTTGGTTAATCATGAAATTTTACCATTTAATATAGCTTATTGTATGTTTAAATGAGGTTTTGTATGATGCATATAGCAAAGATATGCGGGAATTAGGTAAGATGCATTTGTTGTTATCTACTTGACAGCCAACATGATCAAGCTTTTATCATAAACTCCTATAATTACTTATTATTCTTTTGTCCTGCTTAAGGAAAGAATACAACTTCAAACATCACGACTCTAAAGGCAAGCTGGGGTCAGTCCATGGTAGGTACTGCATATATTTAGAGCCATTAATCTCCTATGAGATTGTCAAATGCTTTACTGCCTTTCTGCTTACACTCAACATTTATATGATGCTTTAATGCTTTCTACATGTACATGTAATCAGTTCATTTGTTAAGTTTATTATTGTTTAACAATTTAAGAGGAATATGATGTTATTTACTATATTCTTGGCAATGTGAACCTTTCTCCCACATTATTGTATGGAAGAATTTTATTGTCTAGTGAATAAGATGAAATGGTTTGATAGACTCACTTTAATTAGAAAATGCTTCTTCAAATGTTTTTGGAGTACTTTTTGATAGAATTTTTTGAATAAATTATTCTTATATTCCATTTTAAATTGTAGTTTATCTTGTCTTTGTATGATGTAAGTCTATTGGTATAATGTAAGATCTGACTATTTCATTTTAATATTGGTATAGTGTAAGTCCATTAACTATTTTTTTTTTTAACACTTTAAATATCTGTACCAATATAATATATGTTAAAAACAAAAACACAAACAGGTTAATTTATCAAAGATGTAGGTACATTCAGATAAAACTAAAATTTATAAAAATATTCTGAATTAGTGATATAATATATAAATTGTATGTCGAACCATTTATTTTAATATTTATTGGACATTCTGTTTCACATTTGGTATAGGAACGTTCAATTTGCAATATGATAGATGAAAAGTATTGACTAATTATTGCTTTTATGAATTAAATTATGGAGCAAAACTAGAATAGGTAAATACCTCATTTTGTACGTGAATGGAATGGAAACGAAAAAGTCCATGCATAATTTTCTTCTTAATAATAATTCTCCTCTTGCCAATAGCCATCATGTTGGGCATTCACTGGATGTGAGGAGGTTATTCTCTAAGGAGGTTCTTTCTTTGCATTTTTATTTCAATAAATAGTTAGTCAAATATTATTATATCATTGTGATTTAAGCTTGTGGATTGATGAAAAGACAATTACATCATGTAAATATGTGTGCATTAAAAATCTGGAAATATTGTTTTCAAATATAATTTGCTTGTATCGTTAAAAGATAATTATGTCTCCTCTTGCAGCGATGGATAGGCCAATACTTGAACCAAGAGTAAGTGATTATGATAATCTTGAAATAAGGCATTATGGAACATATATGTTGGTGAATGTAGTGCTGTAAGTATGAAATGAGAGAAGAAAATTTTAGAGTTGTGTTGTGTTGTATTGAATGAAGTGGTTTGGGTTTGTCTGATGCAAGAGTTATTGATGTCATATCAAGTTCATGAGTTTTATTTTTCATTTGAATGGATTAATGTATTTGATTTCTACAAAATACTATTTTATAATATTTTCAATAGAAACTAAGTTTTAACAAATCCTACCAGTTGTGGCTAGAACGACTATGAGAACCTGGGTAATGTGAATTTTTTTGGCTACACGTTGCCTCAAGCATAGTTGTAATCCCCCAAATTTTACGTAACCTGATTTTAACAAATACTAAAAATGTAATATAGAATTATATAGAATATTTGGAACAAGTAGTAAAAATCACTCTAAATTTTTCTTGATTTATAATTATTAAAGTGTAAATGAATTTGATTATAATTAGAAAGATTAAAATTGTTACCAATAAAAATTTCGAAATACAAAACTGCAACTTCTATGATCTTAAGTAGTTTAACAATGATAAACTAATCGTTAATACAAATTACTGAATTTTTTAAGTTCTATACTTAGAAAATAAACCTTACGGTTGTTAACTAATGAAATAATAGTATTTAAGCTGTTATTAATCTATTAATATTAAGTAGCCCTAGATAAAAATATCTTGCTATTAACAAATTAGTATGAAGAACTCCTATATAGTAAAACATGATATTTGGAAAAATGATTAACAGACCAACAAGAAATCATAATTTTAAGTTACAAATAAAAGACGACTATAAAACTATAGACTAAAAGATAAATCACTAGAATCACAAAAGATATGATAAGATCACAAATAGATCGATATATGAGAATTTAGATTTTAAATAAATATATAAATTATGCTAATACTCTAATTAAAAGATTTACAGATTTTAGAAATTAAAATATGGAATTGTCAACATAACCTTTAATAATTTTCATAACTAGGAAATAAGCCAATTAGCAAAGGTGAAACTAAAATCAGATATATGATTCAACAGAAATCTTAAAATAGACCTATGAGATGTAATAAACTCATTCGTAGCTTGAAAGACCCAAATATAAATTTCCGTGACCTTAATAGATACTAAAAACGAGATTTCGTATATTGAATTGATAGTTCACGATATAATCAGAAGTAACTCCAAATTTCAAAACCGATAAGATACAATTTAATAATAAAGCTTATCGGTATAAAACAATAATCTAAAGATGAAATTACTAGAATTATAAATACATAATTGATACTAATACTGACCCATAATTGTTAATCTAGATCTAAAATAAAAATTCAAACCCGCTGTTATACTTGTTAGGAAATTTTGAATTTATTAGGACTTGGTTCCTAACTTAATTCATCGAACTTGAAAAGTTTAATCACGTAAGTTAAAATACAAAAAATAATTAATTGTGTAAAATCGAAATTAAAAATTTGTACGTATAAACAATTTAGAGTTTTGTAATAATTTAGGAAAATTCTATTTTGATCAAACTTGTACGTAATGAATATAAACACATGTTTATAAATTAAAATTGGTTAAATTATTTCAGTTAACTATTAATTAGATAATAATAATAATAAAAAGAAAACAAAACCGATGGAGCAGAATTTGAAGTCATAGTGGAAACCTTGGCTTCAAATGGATTTCGACAACTGCAGAATTCAAACTACTGCAGTCTTTCACGTTGAAAAAGGAAGCAGCACAAGCACCGAGCAGCAGCTAGCTTCCACGCACACACCACACTTCACGCACAGCACACGAGCAGTGCTGTTGGAACATACACTTGAACAGAGCATGAGTCGGTTGATAACGCTGGAACAGAGGACGACCTTTGCAGCTATCTCCACGCGCTGTAGCTCCTCTCCATGCACGGACAACAGCTCACGTTGAATATCACGAATAGGGCAGCACACGAGCAGCAGCTGAAATCTTCTTCACGCGTAGCAGGGATGATCGAGCATCCAAGTCCACGCACGACAGCCAGGAACGCACAAGAAGCTGATGACCGAGCAAAGGAATTCCACGCGCTCAGAAGTTCCACGCACTAGAAAATCAAAGACGCTGCAGCCGTTTCTCCTCACGCGCGAGCAGCAGCTCCTCCTCCTGCGCACAGCAGCATCACGTAGCAGACTTCAATTCTACGCACGAGCAGGGATCTACGCACAAGAAGCACCACATAAACCTCCACACACCGAGCAAGACACGTCAATGCTTGGATAAAAACAGAGAAGGTCACGGCTGGAACTGCAAGAAACAGAGGAGTTTGGCTGCTGCAGGGAAGAAGAATCTGATCCAAATGAGCTTTAAAATTCAAATGAAAATGACATATAATCCAATACAAAAATTCCACATGTAATCAACATTTAATGCCAAGAATTGCAGCTCAAATAATCAACCAAAACACACCAAATCTGTCTTGAAAATCCCAAACTAGCAGCTGTAGCAGAGGAGAATTCAAAACAGAACAGCAACATTCACACTTTCCAGCTCGATTTTTGATAAACATATAGGCTTAGCTTGAGTTGAGATTTTTGACCAAACAACCACCAATAGTAGACCTCTATATGGACACTTCAAACACCATTTATTAGCTAGAAAACAATAATAGAATCTGAACAAAAAATCCACGCAAACCAAGGAAGGAAATCAACAAATAAACTACAGCAGAAAAGTTGGAAATTGACCTTGGTTTTCACACGATTTTGACCCAATTTTTCTTACAACTTAAGCCTTATTTTACACACATAAACAACCTTAATTAGCTACCAAACATACACAATTAAAGCCCTCTAAGATTAGCCACAAATCTGTTAAAACAAAGTCTAAATTTGAAAACCAAAAATGAAAAATTCGTATGAAAAATTCCAGCTGCTATTTTGAATCTTTTTCAAGTCCAAAACCTTCTCCTTAGTCTCTAAAACTTAGCCTAATCTTAGTGTATGTATATAAGCTCAAGTTAGTTACAATTTGAGCTCATAATTCTTATAAAATCATCCCAAAAACACAGCTACAAACATAAGTGCATCCAGCCTCTTCCTTTCTCTTTTTCCATTGCAACCTTCAACTAAGAAAGTTTAGAAACCTTTGTAAGATCAACCACAAACCCCTAGCTTACTTCTCATATCCTATCTACACACTAAGCACGTCAAGAACATCAATTCCCCTCTTCAACAAACATCCAAAACCAAATCAAAAGTCTTACTTATCCTAAGGTTCAAGAGAAGAAAACTAGCTTGACAAGGTAAGAATATTGGATTTCATTAGTAAGCTCTCAATATAGTTAATGTTGTTTAGTTAGAAACTCATTATCTAACCTTTGATATAGGTTTGATTTTTGCTTAGAAAGGAAATTGAACATCCTTCTTTCATTCTAATGCAAGGTAAGTTCTAAACTACAACCTATCCTTGTTAAATTTGTGAATAGACTTTAGGATGGATTATTGAGCATTGGAAGAAAGTTTTATAGTGGAAAGAAGTTGTTAACCCATTGATGAATTCAAGTGGATAGATGGTTGATGTGTTAGAAATGTTTAGAGATTGTTAGGAAAGAAAAACAACAACTTGGAAATATTATAATTATGGTAATAGTAAATTCGGATTTAGGAATAAAGTGGACAAAACTAGACTCAAACTTCATCTAAACTAATCTAAACTTATATCAAATGCTGCTAAGACCTTATATGAACATAATAATTGATAAAACAAGCTTTAAAAATCATGATTAGAGGCATTATATTGCTAGAAAAATATTATTATGAACAATACATAGAAACTATACATATTGATAATTTTCCAAATTATAAGTGTGCTAAAGAAATAGATAAGAGGATTAAATGATGGTTTTAAGTTACATGGTTGAACAAAGGATGGTACATAATTATTTAGGATTATAGAAGCATCAACTTGAAAGTTAGGACTCTAAACTTTGGGAAACTAGGAACCAAAAGAAATCAAATAAAGAAAAATGTTCAAAAGGTCAAATAAACTGTATTGATATATTTGTTATAAACCAAAACAGACCTTATCAATGGGTTGTACTCGGAAAATACTATGAAAACAATTATTTATTCGTCAAAAACGGATTAGAAATGAGTTAGATATGATTAAAACAAGTTTTGATTACAATTGTTAGAATTCGCTTAAAATCTATGCATGTGTTTCATAAATTTAAAAATTGTACAAATCTCTTTTCTTGAAAAATAATTTCACTACTAGAAAGTACTCTTCGGGTACTATCAAATCGAACTGTTTATAAACGAAATCGGATTTAAAATGAATAAGAAATCACAAAACTACAAAATCATTCAGTTTTCACTTTTAATAAACCAACATCAACTTCATTGTTATTCCTATAAGTATGATTATAAGTATTGCTATTAATATTACTACTGAGTATAGTATTCAGTATTGTTGATGTTTTTCATCATGAGTCATGAACGATTATTAATACTGTTATTTTCACGTTAACGCTACTATATTTATATTATCATCAATACTGTTATTTTGTCACTAATAGTATGAAGATGATTGTTATTATTATACCTATATTTATTACTAATATTGATATTAACGTTTCAAAACTAATATTAATGATAATATTGTAGTATTAAACTTAGTTTGTTTTGCAATAAGAATGAAACTGAAGTATAATAGAAATTTGATATATCTACATACGATTTTTATAACTTTTGAAAGATATAGATACTAGAACATACCCTTAAATAAATAAAAATACTAACTTAAGAGACAGATAAAGTTGACAGGCAAAGAATTATTAAATAAAAATCTTCTACTAAAACCAGTAGGATTTAAGAAAAAGAAAAACCCTTTAAATAAAAATATAGATAGCAACTAAAATCAAGGAAAGTAAAATAAAAACAAATAACAGATAAATATTCTTTACTATAGAAATTAAAACCTTAATAAAAATTGTATCAAATACCGATACGGAATAGTTAGGCATCTATAAGGATTTAATTAAGTTATTTAACGATGCAATAATTAAAGTAACGGGTTTAGTCTAATATCTGGCGATTCGAATCAACGCCTTTAATTATAGGAAGACTTCTCTTACAGAAATAGTCGAATAATAAATTTCTGTTATTTCCTTTCATAGGAAAATAGATCAATTTTTGGATTATCAATAGCTTATACAACAATCTAGCGAGGACCACAGGTGAGTAACTTAGACTTGTTACATTGTTTGTGATTGTAGTTTAGTTGCACTAAAATACCAAGATAATAATGATGAACTCTTGTGTATATGGGATTATAGGATTTGCTTGCTGTTTGAAATTACTTGTTTGATAAATACTACTAACCAAAAGTGATAATGAATGGCTTATGAAATTACTGTATGTGAAGCATGTTGAGTGTCTAAATGAAGTTAAACACTTATAACCTGACTAAAAAATTATCGAACTCATAAGTAAAATGGTGCATGCATAGCATGATTTGCACATACTACATTATGTTTTTATGATAGCCTACTATGTGTTAGAATTTCGGTTTTCTTGTAATACTTGGTTTTTCTAGGCAAGAGGCTATTAGTTCTACGCAAATTTACCTTTGTTCTGTCAGTTCCATGGGAACTAACTGGTAACAAAGGACGCCACCCATGGTATCGCTGTGAAATGTCTAACACTTAGTGGAGTTTCTAAGGCGTAAAACAGGAAATGAGTGTTTAAAACATCATTAACATAAAGAGATAATAATTGTGAGGATTGTGGATTTCCTGTGTACTTAGTTTCTCCTGGGTAGGTGATTCAGGGATCGGTTCCTTGAATCTCGATGGGAAGGCGTAAATCTCCATCCTGTTTGGATTCCGGTTTGTCCAAGCTTATAATTGTTCATGTGTTTGATTGATGCATTACATATGATTGATAATAACTTGCATGTTATGATAAGTCTGGTTATTCACTGAGCCCATGGTTCACTCACCCCCCAACAGTTTTGTGCAGGATTATTACTAGCTGGGATTGGGCAATGAACTCTATTGAAGATAGAGATATAGGATATTGTAAACTTAGAATGTAAATTTTATATTGTTGAAATTTGTAAGTTGTAGTTTGAAACCCAATTTTACTATTTGGTGGGGGATACCGATTCTCTGCGATCTTAGTGGAAATTGGAAAATCGAATTCCATAGTTGAAATACTGTAATATATTATATGATAAACTTTTATAAATAAATAGAGTCTTGTACACTCTGACATACAAGACGGCTCTTATGTTACGGGTGCACACGTGATATAATGGCTTTAGATAAATCCTGTTAGGCCCCCATATTGAAGTCGTGACAATAGTTCTTCTCAGAGATTCTTGACATGATGTTTGCTGAATAGTTGTATGAGGCCTTAGCAGACCAGTTGACAAATATTGTTGCTAATGTAGCAAGCCCATCTTTCGAAGAGAAGAAACTATGCTTTTGACTGTAATTTTATATACTTTATAACCAGTTTCAGATATAAATATATATCTCTTGGAGTTTGATAAACTTTAATTTGATATGATAGGTTCTCTACATTCAAAAACCAAAGGAACCCGTTGACCTAACCTATTCATGGCGGAGATTATGCACATGCGTCACAAGTTTGATATGGATACAAAGTTGGTTAGATGAACTTGTATTTAGTATTCTGCATTGTTATACAAAACATGGCTAAACATATTCACTACTTTTGTTATGGAACTAGTTATTTTTGCATGTACAAGAAAACAAGATCAACATCTAAGATAGGTGAATAAATCTAAATATTTGTCAACATATCGCAAGCAATAAGCCTAGATGGTGCTGGAAAATCAGATTATTGTTGGGAAAGAAATCCACTCTTCAGGAACTGATGTAGTAATCTGCTTTATCATTGCCTCTTGAGACTTATTGGGATAGGTAGATGAAAATTTTTAGTATATGAGTGGTAGTGTGGTTACATTGAAGATCAGAAGCTTAATTAATCTTTTCTTTCACTCTAAAAGCAATTATAAAATTAGTATAGTAGCTTTATGCATATATTTCACTTTGTTCAACTTATGTTTGGTTTTGGCTCTATTTTATTTTATTTTTATATAAATTTTTGTGTCTTGTTGATGTTTTGGGCTTGCCGTAAGATCTTACTTCAGTGATTACACTAAAAAAAGAGACTACTCTAGCTTATTTGATTTTTTTTGTTGAAGCCTTGCTATATGAGTTGACAGAAACATGGTTATTGAAGGAAGAAAACGTATGCTAGTGGGAGATGCATCCAGAATATATGGCCTATTTATCTTTTGGCCACTAAAAGATGCTACACTTGTAAACTGCATTTCCTTTGTTAGCCAAGCACTTATGGTGATAACCATAATCTTGGAAAAGTTCCATGCTCACCAGAGTATATTAGGTTCTTTCTTACCTTTGATAAGTGGAAAAAAGTGTAAAAAGGAGAATGGTGGACAAGAACCTCTACTGTTTTTTTACTCCTTTTATCAACTATTGATGATTGTTTTCTACAACATGCATGTCTACTATAAATATTTAGAAGGTTATCCTCAATTCTTTTAAAGCTTCTACTCATGAATTATGTTTTTACAGGTTGAAAGTCATCTTGATCATGGATCTAGGCATTCGGATATGAAGTGCAAAGCAGAGAATTATTATATCTTGACATGCAATGTATCCTTAGAGTATGAGGGAAGGTGCCTACTATTAATTCCTTGCTCCCCCCCCTTCATTATAATATATATATATATATATTTAGGTTATTGGGTGGGGTGAGGGGGGGAGGGGGGTAGGGGTTCACCAATTTTGCTAATTTTGAACCTATGATGAAAAGACATTGATCTAAGATTTGTCTCTGGTGCATTTGAATTATGGATTTATTTTTATCTTTTAATTTTTATTAACAATCTTTTTTCGTTTTAAACCCTGGTTCCATTAAATGTCTACCTTTTTACTCACTTCTACTGGGGTAAACCCTGCTTATTAGTTAGAGAGTTGTGTGTCAGGTCAGAAGCTGTTGTTGCTATGAGGGTTTGCTCTCTCAATTAACCATTATCTATTACTTTCTGAATCAATACATTACTACCCTGTTAATTGTTGTTAAATAAGTCTGGCATTGCTTCAAATTAAGCCATGTGATACTACTTTTAACTTTGCCTAAACTTTGAGCGATGATGGGCCTTTGTCTGCAACTACAACTATGCATCCTTGTTTTTGATTTGTTTATTCATTGCAAATCTAATGGGTCCTTTTAGTTTGTTTCACCTCTTGCTTTAAAATACTGGACAGTTCAGTTTGAAGGGAGAAACTTGATTGATTGGACTTTGTATTGTCATTGTATAATTCACATTACATCTTTTGGTTGTATCTAGCTTGGAGTGGTAACGTACTAAAACATTCTACTTTAGCGAAATCAATGTAGGATTTTTTTACTCAAATGATGAGCAAAGAGAGGCAATTGTTGCAACAGAGAGCTGTCAGGTTGATGAAAGATGTGTGAAAAATTTTGAACTGTAGAATAAGGTGAGACTCAAGAATTTCAATCTGTATATGCAAGATGAGATGCAAAATGCTAGGTTTTATGAATAGATCTTGATATTTTCCAGGTTTGTTCTGGCAATGACTGCAGCTTCATGGTCATAAATCAAGGGGAGTTGATCCACCATCATTGGACATCCTTGCGCGAGCTGGGGTTAGCATCTCTCTCTCTCTCTCTATGGGATTTTAGTGATTTCATTAACCTGACAGAATGTAGAAAAAAACACCTCGTACAAGTATTAGAGACACAACAAGAGAATTTGTAAATGCACTACATGAAAACATAAATAATGCATGGATACATGCTTTTAGTTAGTGCAAAGCAGGGCCTAGACCAAAGAATTAGAAAGCAAGGAGCAAGGTCAAAGAACTACAAAAATAAAACAGATGCTTAGATACTTAAAAGGGGTTTGTTACATTCTTAGGTAGACTTGCTCACTTCTAGTTTTAACTGTCCTTGCTTCTCCTCTAATTGAAATATTTGTTATAAGTGACCCTAATTTATTCTCCAGCATTCCATTTTGTAAGAATGCATTAAGGTGAAATGTTACTTTGGGAACTTCATAATATTACTAACAACAAAGTTTGATGAACTTAATCCACTATAGGAACTAAAAGGATTACATATTAGTCAACTAGGTTAGAATTTCAATTATATTTGCGAAATTTAATTGCATTTATAAGTGATATTTTGCATATTGGGTATGAAGTAGCCTGCAAATTGAGAAAGTCTAGGATATCATAGAAACCAGAATTGCGTTTTCTACGAGATAAAGTTTTCAATACAGGTTTTGATATAGACTTGGATGGCTGTGCTCAGTATCCTAGATTATGAGAGTCAAGTGTCGAACTTGGAGCTGGACCTATTCTTTAGCATCTAATAGCTATCGTGAAGCAGAGGTTTAGCAGGTTCTCGCTGAGGTAACAAGTTATGATGCTTACTCTAACATAATCTTGGTTTTGGCAATCCTTTTGAATGTTGTCATATCTTTAGCTTTTAGTATGTGCATAATTACCTTTTTAATCTCCTGGGATTTTAGCTTTGTTTTAGATCATCTAAGACATAACTGTGTTAAGGAGAGTTCAAGCAAAATATGAGATAAAATTTGAATTGTTGCATGTCTTTTTTGAGAATATTTGCACTGAAATTGGTTTTTAGGAGTTTGGTAAAGATAACCCTAGAGAAACTAGTTTGTTATGAAGAATAAAGGGAATTCGATCTTCAAGGGTATTTTTGTCCGTTTTTATTTATCTATTTATTTTTGCTATTTTCGTCAGTTTTTACATGTAGCCTTAATAATCTTTTAAGGCATTCAAATGATTCCAATGAGATATTATATGGAAGAAGGTTCCAGCAGATTGTCAATGATATTATTGCTGAAATCTTTTTGCCTCCCTTAAGTTTCCTTTGGTGGTGTCATTGGGTGAATAAAGGATGCATGGAATGACGGTTCCTGGGACCTCTTATTGCTCATTTGCATCTAGACAAGGGACAGGTCAGCAGAGGTATCTAGATTTGGTGCTGCCTGCTAAAAAAAAATGCTTAAGTAGCTTTTTCAATGGAATTGGTTGGGAGTTTAAGGAGGGGAGGGGAGGGGGAATAGTGGTTTTTTGATGTACATGACCTATATGAATTATTGTAGCTGTTTTAATAGGATAATGGATGTTCATTCATGGATGACGTTCCAACATCATGCTATTTTGGTTCTGTACATGGTTTAAAGCATGCTAGTGTGTTTTAATCCTTAGAGAAATAGCATCAGTGGAGTGTCCTTGTTGTAATTTACTTGGATTCTCATATATTTTGTATATAGTACATCGGTATATGCTATCAAATAATTATCAATATTGAGCAGAAGCAATCCTAGTGTGCTGCATCTACTCTAAAAGAATTTAACATATATTTCTTTACCAATGAACATGATGTAACAGAAACTGTTAAAGGATGGTAAACCAATTATACAAGGATGGTATTTTAGCTAACATTCTTATGCTAACTACCTGTGATATCTAAGTTAAAGGTGGCATTCGATGTTGGTCCGAACGACTAATAACATGAACATTGAATATTCTTGGAATATTCTATGAGTTGTTGCTTAAAAAAGAGTTCTTTGCTAGTCAGGTGCTCTTGGTCTTTCACATGGAGTTAAAAGGGATTGAAAATAATAAAAAAATCTTTGGTACTTTAGTAGAGCCTATCACAATTTATATACAATATATATTTTCTAACATTCTTTATTAGAATTTGAGAATTTTTTTTAATTTTAATTTTTTATATTAATCATTTGTTCGCGTATATTTAAATATTGGTTATTTTTTCATGGGAACTCCAAGACGAGAATTGAAAATTTTCGGTTTTGGTTCCCATTTTTCATTTTATTGTTTGATTAAAAATAAAAAGAAAATTCACTATTGTTCCTTGTTCCGCAGGACCAAAACATATGGCTGATTTGATAGAGGATTTGATAAGAGGGGTTTGTTTCCTTCCAACCGTCGAAGGAAGAGGGTTGTGTGGGTTTGAGGGAACGACTATGTTTCTTCTATTGACACTAAACAATATTGTTCAGTGCTTTTGTTTTTTTTTTTTCTCTTTACTATAAGAATGGTCATGGTGATATTTAAGTAATTTTTGTGTTATTAGATCTTATTACATATTGAGCACATGGTATGCTCTGTATTAGTGATATTTATTCATACATAAATTTCATGTGCAAAAGTATTAGCAGGTATAAATTATATTTGATCAAACAGATGTATATTACTAATTGTGCATATGATGTACAATAAATAAGTATATATTGGCAAATCAAACCGAGTTAAACATTAATGCCCATCTCTTCTCAACAAGAACAACCACGTGTAAACGTTGCTAATTTAAAATAACAACCACTTTTAGAAATTACTATTTCAATTGAATACCTATATGTAGACGTCGCCAATGTATTAGAATAGCCACGTTTAAATTGCGGTAAATATGAAATTTGTCACGTTTATAAATCGCCATTGTGGTCCAACAAACATATATAAGCTTATTCACCCTGTGCATGGCTACGGTTAAATATCGCCAATTATGTAATTTACTTACGTTTACATGTTATTAATAAAAATATTTACCCACGTTTAAACGTCGTCAATCACAAGTTTTCCTCCTTTTATATTTAGTGGGATGGATATCAGTCATATTTAGCCACACATAAGTGTGACCAAAACATGATAATAGGCCATGTTTAAACGTGGCCTAACAAAGTGTATTTGGTTGTCAAACTAACATTGGCGACGTTTTAATTTTTAATGTTACTTATCAAATTTGCGACTGACCTTTTGCGACGTCTATAGGCCACGTGTAAAAAAACGTGACAAAAAATTTTTGGTCACATTCAATTAATGTTTAGCCACGTTTATTAGATGTAGCCAAATGCTCATTTTGTTGTAGTGCTACAAGGCCTTGATCATATTAAATTAAATAAGTTTTAAGATGAAGATTGAAAGTCATATATTATATTTTAATTTTAATTTTTTGCAACTCATAGATATGTGCGAGTGCCTGGATTATAAGTTGACTTTTCACTCATTTTAGAACTTGCTTAGAATATATAACCAATTTTACGATCCAAGCATTCGATAATACATATTATTTAATTAACATATATATAAAAGTTATACACTTGATCACATAATCAAATCAAATCAATTTTAAATCTCTAGTTGAAATTGAAATTGTGAGTTACTTCACTTTCATTAAAGTTCATTATGTGTTATTTGTTATAATTAGTTAACTTACAAGTTTTTATATTATGATTTTGGATATGAATTGTTGATAATAATTTAGTCTACAAAGGGTTATAAATAAATTTATGGATTTCATATGGTATCTTAAAATTTATATATTTTATAGATCTAAATTTTAATATGTTTATAAAGATAATAGGATTGGCTTTGAATTCCAAAAGTATCAGTCCATGTCCGATGGAAGGGAGTGATAAGGTAAAAAAAGGCAAGAAAAAAAAGTGTCGGTGGAGTGGATTGTGAAAAGTAACCCTCACATCCCTCCAATCAAAATAACGTATTCAAGACTTCGAGTTATCACAATGACCAAAAAGAGTTTGGGTTATCACAATTGCGCAATAAGTAATAACACATTGTCATATGTATTAGAGAAGCATCCCGATTCTAAAGCCTTCAATTCGGGTTTTTATACCAACACCTTACTTTGAAAAGAGAATTAATAATAAGGGTTATTCAATTTCTAGGATCCTTCAAGAAGTAGGTTTTCACCTTTTGTGTGTATTAGAGTTCCACCAAGGTCTTTGACAGGTTTAGTGTTCTTAGAAGAAGGATCTCATTTTTCTTAAGGTTTTTATTGATATGAAAAATTTCTTCAACTTTTTGGGGTTATTTATAAAGAATCCAAAAAAGTTAGTTCATTTGAAATATTTTATTATTATTATTATATAAAAATAAGGATATTGTATAAAAGAAATGGGACCTTATGAATAAAGAATAAAAAGAAAAAAAGTAAAAGAACTCATCTAAAGAACCTTATAGATAAAGTGGCTAGATCTTTTAGGAGGAGAGTTCCTTAAAATGTTGGTGTGGTGCCTTAAGAACCTTACAAAAGAATTGTGAGATGTGAATGCTATTATAAAATATACGGAATTTAAGAGAAATTAAAAAAAATACAAAAATTTTATCATATGAAAGATCTTAAAAATAAAGTGACGAGATTATTTAGAAGAAAGGACTTTAAAGCACTAATAGTACCTTTAAAATCCTTGTAAACATCTTAAGAGACGTGAATGCTCTTATAAAATTCTCACACATTTAGCAATAACATAATCCATCGATCAAGAGCTCCTTTTATTGAGGGATAATATCACAAATGGTACGTAAACTTTGACAAATTATACAATTAAATATATAAACTTTGAAATTGATCAATTTAGTACTTGAATATTGAAATCGATCAATTTGATACCTGAAAGAACTTGATAAAGGTATTGTTGGTGTGTATGAAAAGTTTTTTCAAGTATTACATTGATCAATTTCAAAGTTTAGGTATGTAATTGCATATTCTGTACAATTTTAGATACCATTTGTGAAATTAACCCTTTCTACTAAAATGGCTTCTTACTTTTCAAAAGGATTTTCCACTAGTATAGGAGACAATCAAGTCAACCAACATATTTGAAACTTTCAAATACATGGTATGAAACTTTCAAACCTACTACTATTTTCCTTTCAATCTTCCTTATATTTGTACTTATTTCCATGCTAATGTAGAGAGAGAGATGAGCACTATTAAAAGCCTTAATTTTGAAGGGAATTCTAGGGTATCAATTTAGGGATGCAATGGAGTGGGTTTTTATAGGGTAATCGACTGCCCAACAATAAATATTATATAGGTTTGGAATGGGTTTGGGAACTTTGTGAGAAACCCTATAGGGTTTTGGATAAAGTTTTAGGATAAATATAAAACCCGTTGAGAACCCGAGCTCGTTAAAAGAAAAAATATTATTATATTTATTTCAATTAATAAAATTAAAAGTCAAACTAATGTTAAGTTTATATATTTTAGTATTAGTTCAATTTAATAAATGATATAAGCATTTTTAAATTTGTAGTTCAATTTAATAGGTGATATTTGAATTTTTAAATTTGTTGAGGATTCGTTTCTAATAGCATTTTATTTTAATTAATCATGATGACTTATTACAATGTTGAGCTAATAAAGAATAAATTTGAAGTATCTAATCTATACATAATTATAAATGGAAATAATTTTTTTTCATGAGTAAACAAGAAGAAAATTATGTATATGTATGTAATGAGAAGAATTTTTTTTTATAACTTTAAACATAAAATAATTGTAGTTAAAAAATTATTGAGTTTATCAAGTTCGAGTACCCTATATGATCTATCCAATAGTTTTCAGGTTCATGGAAAAAAACTTTATAGGTTTGGGACGGGTATCAAGAACCCTATAGGTATTGGGCTTGACTTTATAAAACTTGTCCCAGTTGCATCCTGAAGTGTCATGGACTATTTACTCAATCATCTTACCATTAAGAAAAACATAATAATTGATATATTAAATATTTTAATAGTGCGATCATGAATAGATCTAAATCTGAACCGTAAAAGGGACTAATTCCATAAAAAACCAATAACAGGACCATAATATTTTGGGTTAATGTTAAAAGTGGTACCTGAACTTTCATAAAAAGTTCAATAAGGAGCTTAAAGTTTGATTTTAAACAATTGGGTACCTAAAGAAAATTCAATCAGGTAGGAAAAAATGTAAATGAAAACTTATTTCAGGTACCAAATTGTTTAAAACTAAACTTCAAGTACCTTATTAAACTTTTTGCGAAAGTCCAGCTACTATTTTTGACATTAAGCCTGATATTTACCATTTTGAAAATATAAGATGATACATGTAAATGTTTTTAACTAAACCATATCCAATCATAATGACCCTTTTTAGATTCTTAGATATAGTAGTTTCTAAAAGGCCCTTTTAATCGAAAACTTTTTTACGTCATGCGAATGTCTTTTATGAAGATTCCTTGAGCAAGTTTTTAAGTTTTT
The DNA here is from genome assembly GCA_024138025.1 of Combretum micranthum. NCBI lineage: Eukaryota > Viridiplantae > Streptophyta > Magnoliopsida > Myrtales > Combretaceae > Combretum > Combretum micranthum. Next base: position 2,294,540 of record JAMXBD010000033.1, on the reverse strand, counting down.
CAAATCCCCCATTATTACTTTTGAACCAATATTTTAAGGTTTTTTTTATAGAAGTTTAAAAGGAAAAAGAAAAAAAAAAAACCTTTCTACAGTCATTTGCGAAGGATTCCAAATTTTGTAAAATAATAGTAAAATATCTTAAAGGTCAGTTCTTAATATAAAAATCAATGTCCAACATCCCATTATAGCTTTGTACACACTTTCGTATTTTTGCACATGTTTATTGAATTTTTTTTTTTGAATTTTTCCATTTATTACCTTCTCTATAGAGATGTTTAATTTCTATTGAACGGTTAGACTTAATTAACCAACATTCCTTTTTCATATTTTTTAAGTCATGAAAACATGAATAAAATGAATAGGAGTTGATTTTCCATCAGTTGCACCATCAAATGGGTTCATCATTTCGTATAACATTCTAAATTTGCATAAATGGCCACAAGTGTTTTTGCTTAGTCCTCCACTAACTCTCTATGGTCAACCCAAGTCTTTATGCTAAGGAACAAAATTAGTTGCAATTTTTCTCAAACCAAGTGTCCACCACCAAAAGTTGAATTGTCAAACTAATAATTTGTATAGCATTTTCATTCACTTTACTTGGAAAGGCATATGGCAAAACCAAGACCAGAGCCAGCATTGATCCGACCGTGTCAAACTTGAAAGGTACACTACGTGGGCTCCTATATCTTTCTCTCCTTAACCTCATATATTTCTACGAATATACCACCAAGATATGTCAACTCTCAAACCTTCAAGTCCTATATATTGCTTGCAATAAGTTAGATATATAGTTAGATGTCGGATTCCTTACGTAAGGAAGTAATCCATGTTAAAAATATTACCTTATTCATGAAGGATTACATTAGTTCTATCCTCATGTCCTTCGGCAATTTGAGAAACTTTATTCTCTTTTACTATTTCAACAACCATATTTGTAATATTCTCAATTCTTAGTGGTGTAATCCCTTGTCATTAGGTAATTTGAGAAATCATACTCTTCTTTATCATTTTAACAGCCTACAATAGGGCTAGAAAAAAAAAAAGGACGATCGAATCAGGAATCGATCCGAACTGGACTGAATCAAATTTTCGGTTTTCTTGACGGTTCGGTTCAGTAAAGAAAATTCATTCACGGTTTGGTTCGGAGTCATAAATCGAACCGAATCATTTCACCTTAAAAAAAAAGGAAAAAAAATCCTCCTAATGTTATCTTTATTTTTATAGTTAATTGTGTTTTAAGGTAAAACTTTTAATTTTTTACATTTATAATTAATACTTTTAGAGTTTCAATGGTTAAAAAATAGATATAATTTAATGAGTACTAGAAAGTAGAAACATTCAATAATATATTAGTTATCTTTTTTTATCGGTGAAGAGAATCCCATCTTACTCCTTCCTTTGTACACATACACACACTTATATATTTGTAATGACATTCAATTACCTTTGAGTCTTAAAAAAAAAAAAAAAAAAAGGCCACACCACCAATTTACTCTTTTGTTTAGTTATTCTCATTTTACCAACGTAAAAACTAAAGATGTGAAAAAATTTGGCTAATTATAGTTGAATGTTGATTTTCATAAATTGATAAATGTGTTTTTAATGATTTCGATAAATTGATAAATCAACTTGTCAATTTGATGTTAAGGTTTGAAATGTAAGAAAATAGTTCATAGTTTTTTTTTTTTATTAAAATGAAAAAAAAGGAAAATTTCCTTTGATATTGATTCAAATTGTATACTGAACAGTATCAAACCGTTTTTTTTTTTAATGTTCGAAAAATTAGCAAACCAAACCGTGGATTTGTTTAATTTTGTAAAAATAACCAAACCGTAATGTTAGATTTGGTTCAGTTCGGGGGGGGATGAACTGGATTGTACAGTATTGTGCCATCCCTAGTCTATAAGGCTTCGTTGATATTAAATCAAATAAATTTTAAGATAATCATTAAAAGTCATATGGTCTATTTTAATTTCATTCTTTTTGGAATTCATAGATATATAGTTAGAGTATAAAGTGACTTTACACTCATTTTAGGACTTTCTTAGAATATATAAAAGCTTTTAAGATCCAAACTTTTGAACTTCAGAGTGCAATGTGACTTTTGATGAGACAATAAAAATGTGTAGTTAACTATTTATTTTTTGAAATTGCATTTAATTAATCAAATATATGTATGTGTGTGTATTTCGTGCATTGTTTTGCATGTTTTCTGTAGGTTTTGGCAAAAGAAGAAGCTATCGAGGGCAAGCTAAATCAGTAGTTGAAGGAAGGTTGAGGCCTAAACAAGCTAAGTAATCAAGACGTGATAAACCTTGATTAAGGCTCAACAAGTTAAGTCTGATGGGCAACAAGCTAGAGAAAAGAACAAACTTATCAAGGGTCAGGTTCGGGGCAAAACAAGTAAGGCTTAACCAATTCAATACAAGGCTCAATTAAGCTTATGTATGCAAACAGTGGTTTCGCAAGTCACTTCGAGGTCTAAACAAGCTAAGTAATGAAGACGTGACAAACCTTGATTAAGGCTTGACAAGTTAAGTTTGACGTGCAACAAGCTAGAGAAAAGAACAGACTTATCGAGGGTCAAGTTTGGAGCAAAACAAGTAAGACTCGACCAATTCAATACAAGGCTCGATAGAGCTTATGGTTGCAAACAGTGGTGTTGCGAGTCACATCGAGGCCTCTACATGATAGAGTCTTGTATACTTTGACATACAAGACGGATCTCATGTTACGGGTGCACACGTGATATGATGGCTTTAGATAAATCCTGTTAGGCCCCCTTATTAGAGTTGTGATAGAATTGGTATCAGAGCTCTAGGTTGTCAGAGATAGGAGCAACCTACCAAATGTGAGATTGGGTAGAACCTGGGTAGATAAACTAAGTTGATAAATTAAAAGATGTAGACATCTAGACTATATATATATATATAATTATATATTACAATTATCATATGGGCATATGTTGTCCACAAAGATGTAAATGAAACTCTTACATCTTAATCTAATGTCAAAAGACATTACAACCAGAAGCCAAACCACAAGCTTCTAGGCTCATTAAATGTACGTTACCTAGACCACGAAATATATCTCTTCCCCTCCTCATATGAACTGGAATTGAAAGAAACTCAATAGCTATAGGTAATTGAATACAACACTTCAGTAGGAATATCGGTTTTGATTCCAAATATACTATAGTTTACAAGAACCTCTGGCAATATACTAGAAAGTTGGATAATATATTAAGGAGATGAAACGAAAAATAGGATTTTCTCCTGTGGTTATAGTATTATTGGTGAAAACAGAAAGATAATTCTTGATCTCGGTATATTGGAGTTGTGACAGAAGCACGAATATGCAACATAGAATGTTATAAATTCATATAGGACAAAGGTAGTAAAATATACCTAACTCAATAATACTACTAATAATAGTGAAATGGTATATAGCTAAGAAATTATTGAAATTTCCAAATAAATTGAATAGCTTAAATACGCTATTAAATAGATTTTTTTTTGGAAAACTTAGAAATAAAGTATAACTTAAAACTATATAGTAACCTAATGTTCCCTTTCTAGGTAATTGTTGACAACAGAAGGTGCAATGCTTCCCGACTTCATTAAATCAAAATTCTTTAATGGAAGGAAGAATGATCCTGACAAAACTAAAGATTGGCTAGCCCAAATTGAACGCTCCTTTGAGGCATATGAAGTCCCAGAACATTTGAGAGTAACTTATGGAACTTTTATGTTAAAGAAAGATGCAAGGATATGGTGGGACAATAAGAAGAACACAATGCCTCAAACAATCACTTGGGATGCCTTCGGACAAGAATTTTTGAAAGAATACATCCCTGCTAGCCTTTGTCATAAATTATTTGTAGAACTGTTTACCCTGCAAAGAGGAAAAAGGAGTATTGATGAATATGAAAGTGAACTTAGGAGACTGATGCAATATGCTCCTCATAGATTAAGAAACGATGAAGCTTGGCAAATACAGATATTTAAAAATGGATTAGACTCGGAAACTCGGGCTAAGTTGGAAGAGCATGAGCTACAGACTTATGTAGAAAACGTGGAAAGGGCAAGAGTCATAGAATATGCTAAGGAAAAATTTTTGGAAAGGCAGAATGAGAAAACTAAGGAAACGACAATAAAAATCAAAGAATCAACCAAGAACAATCATGAAAACAATAAATGCTCAAGATTGCAAAGGATAAACTTGCAATGATAAGGCCTTACCATATCAAGTGTTGGAAGTATAGCAAAGAGCATCGTCCTCAAAAATGCCCAGAATTAAAAGGCAAATGCTCTTATTGCGAAAAAGTCGGGCATAAAGTGAAGCACTGTTTTAAGAGGAGAAATGTCATGAGATGTAATTGTGTGGAAAACAAGGACATGATATTTCCTCATGTTATTACAAATGATTAGACTAGCTAAATAATAGGAAACCAGTGGAAGTATGGTAATCAGAAATATTCAGTAAAGGATTTGTACTGCTTACTATCATGTCTTAGAGAATATCAAAATTACTTGTACTGAAATCGGTTATATAATGATATGAAATGTTGATGATTATGATGATACGAAAGTGTGTAAAAGGTATTGAGGAAAAACCAGAAGAAACTCTAGTTTTATTTTATTATGATTGACTGAAATAATCTACAAATGAGAGACGGACCGAACATGGAGATATCAAATTTACTACCATATGTATTTTAAGTTGATATTTGGATATGAATATATTTAGAGAATTATTACAACATATGTGGTGATAAGAGTAGAAGGAACAATTAGTTGATGATGCAATAAGACAAGAGATCTTACTAGAGGTATTACAATAATCACACTAGTAAAGGACCCTAAGACAACTACAGAAAATGAGATGGAATAGATGATCATATTTTTCCTTACTGTAATGATTCTATAGAACAAGTCAACATTAAATTAGTAATGATGAATCATACTTTTGGAGACAATGGATTAATTAAAGAGAGAAGTCTTAGTAATTCAAGTGATGAATATACCCATAGTCAACAAATTCATGAGTAATTATGAAGTTTATGTTTTTGATCCTTAGAAGTACTATACTATTGATATCATAGAAAATAAGGCGTTTACGAGAGATATAAGAAAGAAATTTTGTTGATGTTATTACAATTACTTCGAAAGAATAAGGAATGCTTTTATTGGTTTGACTGTTGTAGAAGTATAAAACCATAGAGACGAGATAAATCCTACAGTTGAATAAGTTCCACAAATGAATTCCCCCTGAAATTTAAATAAACCGTTACAAGTTTCGAGGACGAAACTTCTCTTAAGGGGGGAGGATGTAATCCCCCAAATTTTATGTAACATGATTTTAACAAAATACTAAAAATGTAATATTTGATTATTTCGAATATTGGGAACAAGTAGTAAAAATCACTCCAAATTTTGTCAAAGTATGAATGAATTTGATTATAGTTGGAAAGATTAGAATCGTTACCAATAAAATATTTCGAAATACAAACTGTAACTTTTATGATGTCAAGTAGTTTAAAAACAACGATAAATTAATCGTTAATTTAAATTACTGAATTCTTTTTCCTTAAAGATCTATACTTAGAAAATAAATCCTACGCTTGTTAAATAATGAAATAATAGTGTCCAAGATTTCTATTAATAATATGGAAGCCCTAGATAAAAATAGGTTGTTAATAACAAATTAGTATAAATAGATTCTATATAATATTCGGTAAAATAGATCAATATCTAAGAATCTAGATCTTAAATAAATATTTAAATTACACTAATATTCTAATTAAAAGATTTAGAGATTTTAGAAATTAAAATCCTAAGTTGCCAATGTAATTTTCATAACCGGAGAAATGAACAAATTGGCAATGTGAAACTAATATATGATTCAACAAAAATCTTAGAATAGATCTATGAATTATAATAAACTCATTCGTAGCTATAAAAAAACCCGACTAAAAATTTCTTTGATCGTAATAGATACCAAAAACGAGATTTCGTATCTTGAATTGATGATTCAAGATATGATTAGAAGTATCTTTAAATTTCAAAATTGATAAGATACAGGTTATTAATAAAACTTATCGGTATAAAACAATAATTAAAAAAAAAAAGAAATACTAAGATTATAAATATATAATATATACCAATACTGATCAATAAATATTAATCTAGATCTACCATTAAAATTTCAAACCTGCTGTTATATTTGTTAGGAAATTCTAAATTCATTAAGACTTAGTTCTTAAATTGGCTTATTGAATTGAAAAGTTCAATTAAAATATTAAAAGTAATTAATTGTGTAAACCAAAAAAATTTGCTTAACAAACAATCTAGAATTTATTTTGGAATTAGAATAATTTTTAACTTCGGTAAAATTCTTATCTAATCGTTATGAGTATATGGCATAAATTAATGTTGGTTAAACTATTTTAGTTAATCATTAATTAGTATAATAATAATAATAATAAAGACGAAAGAGGAGAATTTGATGACAAATAGAGTCCTCACTTGTGAATTCACGTGGAGTAGAGAAAAATCACAGAAGCAGCAAATTTCTTCACGCACGAAATTTACGCGGAAAACAGAAGTCATTTTATCTTCACGCAAGGAAAAGTTTGGAAGCAGCCGAAGTCCACGCGCATCATCCATAAGCAAAATCTTCTCTGCTGCCAATCTGCTTCTTCACGCGTGGAAATGGAAATCGTGGAAGCAGCTCCTTCTCCACGCACCCAGCAGCACTTCACGTGCACAACCTCCTCACACACGCAGCAGCAGCAGCAGTGGACGAGCAGGAGACCTCCACGCGTAGCACAGCAAGTCCTTCACGTGTAGCAGCAGTAGCAGCAAAAAAAGGATGGCCATCGTGGAAATCGAGCATGGACAAAGAATTCCACGCACAGCATCAATGACAGCGGCAGGAGAATGACCGAGCAAGGCAGCACCGCACGTTTCTCCACACACACAGGAGCAAGCTGCTTCCACATTCTTCACGAACAGCTATTGGAACTACGAGTGACAAGAAGACAATTCCACGTACAGCAGCCTTCGCACGCAGCAGCAACTGACCGGCTTCGTTCCACACACCACACCTTCCACACTATGCAAAACAGAGCCAGCACCAAAACAGCACCCATAGTTGACTTTTTACCTAAACTTTGCTCCGAATTTAAACACACAAATTCAACTTGAAAATGACTTGAAATCCAACTAAAATACTCCACATGTAATCAACATTAAATACCAAGAATATCAGCTCAAGAAAACAACCAAAACAGTTCCAAATTTGCCCTCAAATACCTAAAAAAAACAAGCTACAACAGGGAAATTCAAACAAAATATGCAGCAGCAAACTTGAAATTTGGCCTCTGTTTCACATGATTTTGACCCGATTTTTCTTGCAACTTGAGCCCCAATTTTACACACATAAACAACCTTAATTAACTACCAAACAAACACAATTAAAGCCCCTTGAAATCAGCCACAAATCTCACATAAATTCATCCAAAATTCGTCCTCAAATTCACACTACAATTCTACCCGAGAATAACAGCTGGAATTTGTATTTTTCCAAGTCCAAAACACCCTCCCATGTACCTAAATCTTAGCCTAACCTTTGTATACATATACAAGCTTAAGTTGGCTACAAAACCAACTCAAATTCTCCCCAAACATAACTCAAAAATCTGCCCCAAAAAGCCATCACGAATTTCATATTTTCCTCTTCTTGCTCACTCATTCAAATTTGTTTTAACACTTCAAAAATAAAAGTGTATCCTTTGTTTAGATCCTATAGCACTACCCAAGCATCAATACTCATTAACCACAATCAAAACCCCACTTTAGCTACTCCAAACAACATCAAAACCAAAATTAAATAGCTTTGGTTTATCATAGACCCAAGTTGGAATCTAGACTTAACAGGTAAAGAAAATCAAATAGATATATTGTTAGTTTAGCTAGATTGCCGCTAGCCTCGTTCTCACTTTCTAACCTTCTGTGAACTTTGATTATCTTATGCAATTGATAGTTAAGTTCGTTCTACCTCCAATCAAGGTAAGAATTACATTAAGTTAAATATTCGTTATGTTGATTTATAGGAATTTCTTACAAATTTATCAAGATAGTCTAATAGTATATTTATGCTATCTAGACTATTTAGGATTTAAACACATGAACTGAAGATTTTAAGTATAGAAATTCAAAATCCAATAAAGGAAAAATCAAAACCATACTTGAACTACAACAAAACTAAATAAACTTTAAATAACTCATGAAACTCGTTAGAAAGAATGAATAAACTGTATTGATGTGTTTGTCTTAAGCAAAACGGCCCCACGAATGGAAAGAACACGAAAATCTATGCAATCGACTATTTATTCGTCAAAAAGGATTAGAAATGAGTTAGATATGATCAAAACAAGTTTTGACTACAATTGTTAGGATTCACTCGAAATCTATGCATGTGTTTCATAAATTTAAAAATTGTACAAGTTTCTTTTCTTGAAAATAATTCCACTACTATAAAGTACTCTTCAAATACTAGCAAATCGACTATTTATACATCGAAATCGGATTTAAAATGAATAAGAAATCACAAATAGAAATTCACTCAGTTTTCACTTTTAAACCAACATTAATGTTACTATTATTTCTATTAATATAGTTATGATTATTACCACTATTATTACTACTAATTACAATACTCCGTAATATTGATATTTTCATTAGAAATATTAATACTGTATTGATTTATGTTAAGGTACTAAACTTATATTACCATCAATTCTATTATTATTTTTGCCACTAATGTTATTATTTACTAATAGTATGAAAATTGTTGTTATTCTTATACTTGTATTTAATACTAATATTGATATGTTTTTTTCAAAACTAATATTACTGATAATATTGTAGTATTAAACTTGGTTGTTTTGCAATAAAAATAAAATTTAAGTATAATAGAAATTTGATACATCTACATACTATTTTTTTTTATAACTTTTGAAAGTTATAGATACTAGAATATACCCTTAAATAAATAAAATACCAATTTGAGAGACAGATAAGGTTGACGGGCAAAGAATTAATAAATAAAATTTTCTACTAAAAGCATTAGAACTTAAGAAAAGACAAATCCTTTGAATAAGAATATAAATAGCAATTAAAATTGAGAGAAACAAAATAAAAACAATAACAGATAAATATTCTTTCCTATAGAAATTAAACCTTAATAAAAACTGTATCAAATACCGATACGAAATAATTAGACACCTATGAGGATTCAATTAAATTTTCTAACGATACAGTAGTTAATATGACGGATTTAGTCTAATATCCGACGATAGAGATCAACACCTTTAAATTATAGGAAGACTTCTCTTACAGAAATAATCCAATAATAATCTCTGTTATTTCCTTTCATAGGAAAATAGATCCATTCTCGGACTTCCAGTAGCTTTACAACAAATTAACAAGGACCACAGGTGAGGGCATTCTGATGATCTACTATTTGCTTGTGATTGCTACTGTTTACTGTTATGTTGATTGTATTGCTTGTATGTGGAATGACTGATTGATGTGAGTGTTATCATCCGCATGATCACCTGCATAAATGGATAAAGATAATTATTCGACTAAACTGATTGGATACACTTGTCGCATGTGCATGATCCCCTTTGTAGGAAATGTCCCAATTTTGAAATGTATTTTCGAGAAATCCGACTTGGAATATTCCAGGTTGTTTTTATATCCTTTGAAAAGGAAGAATTTATACTAAAAGAGTTTATGAGGTAAATATGGGACATTTCTGAGTATTGTTGTGACAGTGGATGTTGCCTGAATTTGGGTCTACTGGTCACGTGCGATAGATGTTACTGAGTGGGTCTATCCGCCGGATTCACCTTTAATAGGTGATGGTTCGTATTGGCAGTAGATGTTACCCGAGTCGGGGTCTACTTGTGTGATTCACCATAGATTGGTGATGGATTGTAAGAATGGCCATTAAATTGGCATTATATATATTTAAATATGAACCAGCGTAAATCACGTGAACACGTTGGGGAATATTTGTTGTTACCAATGGCGGTTAAGCATTATGTGAGTCTGGATGGATGCAACCAACAGGCAGCCTCGTATGGTTAAGGCGAGGTGTCCCATGCGAGTAAGTATGGGAGACAACTGAAGTGTAGACAGGTAAATCTACATCGTCTATGGTTCCGGACCCCCATAGATGTGTTGCTTGCATTCATCACGTATGCATTCATATTGTGTGTAGATAGATTTGCATGAGTGTATAATTAATGTTTGATAACTTGCGTGACCAGTAGTAGTGAGAATGAACTCACTGAGCCCGTGGTTCGCTCACCCCCAACAGTTTCTTTGTGCAGGATTATTACTAGCTGGGATGGGCTAGGAATGTGTGAAGAGAGCTTCTCCAACAAACTCTATTGCAGATAGAGATATAGGATATTGTAAACTTAGAATATAAATTTCATATTGTTGAAATTTGTAAGTTGTAGTTTGGAAACCCAATTTCACTATTTGGTGGGGGATACCGATTCTCTGCGATCTTGGTGGAAATTGGAAAATCGAATTCTATAGTTGAAATACTGTAATATATTATATCATTTGTATGATAAATATTTATAAATAAATAGAGTTTTGTATACTCTGACATACAAGACGGCTCTCATGTTACGGGTGCACACGTGATATGATGGCTTTAGATAAATCCTGTTAGGCCCCCTTATTAGAGTCGTGACATATTTGTTGGTTTAATGGTTGATGGAAGTTGGGGTTGATAAAGAAGATGATGAATAGTGAAGTTGAGTTTTGTTGAAATAGTTAGAGTTGTTTGATGTTGTTGAATGAGTGTAGAAGTATTGTTTAGACTTGATATGAGTAGTATATAGCTTTTATGAAGTTTTGATTAAAGTAGAATATGTAAAAGTTTGATAAAACGAAGTTTGAAAAACAAGGAAATTCGTAACTCAGGAGAAACCATGAATCACAGGCGTGATTAAGACCATGGTAGGCTCGGGTTAGACAATTTTAGGCAATCATGGGCGTGATTTTTAGCTCAGAAGTGATTTTTTGCAAACTTTCCATCAATCACGGCCATGATCCATGCCTTGCTAGCCTCGGGTTGGTCATAAAACTTTGAAATTCAACAATCACGGGTGTGATTCATAGCCCATAAGTCGTTTTATAATAGCTTTCCAAGAATCACGACCGTGACTTAGGTCTGGTTAACTTCGGGTGTGAAATTCCCTACTGTAATGATGTTTTGTAATTTAATCATAAGTTTTTCATACGATCTCTGATTGAGGTGATTCAAGTTGAATTGGAAAGCTTGAAAATAGATCTACAACATTTATGTTTTGAGATTTTACAAATTTGAAAAGTACAAATGCTTAAATTTTAGTTCTTTCCAGCTATTGTGTTTCTTTAAACAAAGTCAAAACTTGTATTTGCTTTCTAAATGTTTGTTATTAAGTGTAAATGAATCTTTTTAAGTTAAAATGAGATAGGTAAGTGATATTTGATGTGTTATGTTAATTGATTGATTTAATTAAGTGGATTTATAGATTTAACCAACACTACAAGAATTTTGATATTAGGTGACGTTTGCAAAAATTACAAACGTTGCCTATCTTTTATAGTTTAGACTCATCTTCTAAATCATAGTATTAGTCACGTTTACAGAACATTCTTAACTTATATATGGAGCATTCATATAATTTGTAACCTTTTTTTTATATTAACAGTCGCTAATTTTTCATTTAACAATTTCCCCACCAAAAAAAAATTAAAAAATGAAATTCCCTTAAAATCATCCCGCCATTTCGAAAACTTCGAATAGAAGAAAAATTAGAACACCCTCATACTGACATGACCCTCCATCTTTTCTTTGTCCCGCAGCACCCTCAATCTTTTCTCTGTCCCGCAGCACCCTCATAGTACAAACTTCGACTGATCTCCATCGTACCACCATCACCTCTGGTTGATCTCTCCATTCCACCTCTGGCTAATCCCTCTGTTCCATCTCTGGCTGCTAGGTGTCTCCATCGTACCGATTCCATCTTTGAAAGTTGAGTCGATAGGGCATCGTAGAAATCTTCGACTCCACAGTCCTTAATGACCTTTCATCAATGGAGACAGAACATCTAGGTTCGTTCTTACGTATTTTGAATGAATATTTAGTTTGACATACACATTTTTTTGCTCCTGTTGCACAAATACTTATATTCTAATTAGGGCTTGTGTTTAAGGGTTGTGGGTTGCTCATGTTTCTAAAATTTGTGCATTCTTTGATTCTTAGGATGTGAGTTTATATAGAAGACCCATGGCACTATAAATTGGATTCTCATTTAGTAATCCTTCAATGTATATATGTAGTTTGATCGTTACCGTTAGTGATTTCCCAATGCCTCAAAACCCTAAAGTTTTGAATTAATTTGACTGTATATTAGTAATGTTGATAACAATTTTGTCGTGTCTATTATAAGTGAGGCTTTGGAGTGTCCTGTTTTTGGCTTTTCTCTTTGTGGGTGGAATGGTCATGTAATGGACGTGGGTGCATGTTTTGTTTGAGAAAGAGGAAGGAAGTGAATTCTGTTTTAGAAATGGATGGCAAAGAGGTCAATTCCTAGCAAGAAGCCCGTGAAAGACATACAAACCTAACAACATTTTTTTTCCATATTTAACTGCCATCGATCACTATTTAGCAAGTAAATTTTGTGGTTTGAAGAGGGCAATAGAACTTACTATTGAAAATTCCGGTCCTTATTCTTTCTATCTAAGTTCCACGTAGTCCCTAAGTTCCAAGAATCACCTAAATTTGTTATTTTTGTATTTCCAAGATTAATCCTTGATTTACTATGATAGATTTCTATTTTCTCCGTATAGAAGTACTCAAACTATGAATGGTAAGGTATATCATGTGGAATTATATGAATAAAAGTTATGTTAAATTATATAACACACATAATGGATGCCATCTGGACATTTGCAAAAAACATGTCATTTATGAATAGGAAAGCAATCCCTTTTGGTTAGTGTCTACTTCAATACAATTAATATGGAATGAGGGTTAAAGTAAAGTATTTGTGCACTATAGTATGTACTTCTGTAAGATTAGAGAAGTGAAAACGTGAAGTGCGAAAAATAAGTGAGGGACTGGAGAGTGCAGTATATGTCTATGATGAGTGACCTCTTTGCCATCCATTTCTAAAACAGAATTCAGTCCCTCCCTCTTTCTCAAACAAAACATGCACCCTACGTCCATTACACAACCATTCCACCCATAAAGAGAAAAGCCAAAAACAGGACACTCCAAAGCCTTACTCACAATAGACACGACAAAATTGTTATCAACATTACATTTGTGTCCTCCCTCAACTATATGATGTGTTTGTTGACAAAGTGAAGTTTTAGCCATAGCTTTGTTTCATTCTCAATGCTTCTATTTGCTCATCTTGTTTGCTTTTATTCTCTTTCATTTTGTATTTTTTTGCTGGGCTAAGCAGATGAACTTTATGTATTATGTTAAATGATGGTTGTAGAATTGCTACTCATATTGTTTCCTCTTGCTTGGATTAAATGTTCTGATTTATATTTGAGTGAAGTATCTTTGTTAATATAGAAGTCTTGCTGGGTGCCTTGCAACATCCAATTGTTCATCCCAACACATATAAATCTGCACAATGATATTGTGTTTGGTTGGACTGAAAGGAATCACTAATTTGCCCTTTTATTACTTGTTGGATAGCTATTTGCTTATTTGCTCTGTAAGAAAATATTTCATAAGTAATGTTTTTTCATATAGGCAGGATAGCTATTCCTTACCGAATATAACTTTAATTTAAAAAATGTCCTTGATTGTGAAACAAATTGCTAAATGCTATTTCAAAGAGGAAGTAAGAACTGACGTATGTTATGCCTTCATCTGTAAAGCATTTGATAGGGAACACAACATGCTTTGATAAATACGAATATAGATCAAATAGAAAACACTAACAAATATCAACCTTTGCTCAAAAGAAGAATCTCTTCTTGTGTTGGAATCATTTGTTATACTGTTTCTGGCATTTCAAAATTTTTTTATACAATGTCAACTAGCCCTTTTGTTTTATACAGCTTGTTATTCCTTTGGGGTTTGGACAGAGAAGGTAGAAGAAGAACTTATAGTTGCATAATCCGAGATGAGCAATATTTTGAAAAATCAAGGACGTTGATATTTATTTGATGTAAAAGTACATTTTAAATGTGTCTTGATGTGCCTCGTGTTTTAATGCGAAGACTTTGCATACCTCTCTGGTTTAAAACTCTTGGCTTTATTAATTCTCAATAAGGATTATAACTATTCAATCATCAAATCAATCCACGCAGGAAGGCAAAAACTATATTTGGAAATCAGAAATGACCATGTGACTAAATGGTGCAGATCAATAGAATCTTTTAACAAAAAATTTTAGAGATGAGAACAGCAAGAAGGATTGCGACTTCTGTTTAATGCAAGAAGCATTATTGCTATCTAGTCCTTTTTTATTTTTCTCTAGGCGTTATTCCTTTCTAGAAAACCAAAAGCAATGATAAGAGATGAAGAATTGTTTGTAGATATTTGATAACCTTATCTTTGGCTCTTTTTTATATGAAATTTTAGGTTACCTTACTCTGTCAAAGCTATGATGCTTCCCCTTAGAACTCAAGGGCAGCCATAATAGGCATTTTAAAGGTTTGCAACTGACTTTAAGTCTTGATTTCCGTCTTCATGTTTTCAGTGATTTCATCATTTTTGTTTAAATAAATTATGCGGTCACTAATTGGGCACTTTGATCTCGATCTAAACCGGGTTTTTGATATTGTAAGTCTCCTTTATTGACCTTATTTTCATCCTGAATCCTTTTGCATGTGTTCGAATATTCCCACAAAGCAATATTTGAGCTTCTTTGCTGATTTTCTTTTCGATTGATAGAGGTCTTGGAGTGCTTCGAACTGCAGCAGATGATAATATATTTCTAGAACTGGTCCCCAGTTTCCCAAAGGTAAAAAAATATTGTATTTTTAAAGAGGTGATAATCGTTTTATTTTGATTGAAATGTGAACGAATACACTATCTTTTCTTTCTCCCAATTTTTTCCTTGTTTTGTAGTCACATGCTTTACAGATCCTTTGGTTTAAGTTTCAATTTTATCATAGGGCAGAAGTAATGGTCCAGTGCCATTTAGGCTCTACAGCTAACCGCATTATGGTGAAGAAAGATTTTATTCATCTTGATAGTGTGTGAGTTTTCTTCATTGACTTTTTCTTTTGGTTATTAGTACATGATTTCTTTCCTAATTAAACCTCATCATTCTTCAAGTTCCAAAACAGTCCCTTACCAAAACTATTTTATTTATATATACTCTGTATCTTATTTGCATTTATAATTTAACTTTATTGATCAGTTTATAAGTGAAAAAATTTATTTTTTATTTGGATTTATTTCCTTACAAATACTCGTTTAAAAACGATGAAACATATAGAGCCTGTAATATCAAATTTTCAACCCATAGTTCAAGTTTCTGCCATAGGTTTTTCTGTCCTGCTTGTAATTTGAGATGCTGTAGCTTAGGTGCACAAAACTAGTCCTTTTCTTCGTGATGCAACGAGAATGCTTGTATTATATAACGAAATACTAGGAATTTTCGCATGCCCTCCATGTTATTCTTGCTTCATTTTCCATGTATTTTCATATAAGTGGAAAAAATTAGGAAAAATTACAATATGAATTTGCACACAACTTCGCGATAATTCCACTATCTTAATGAAGACGATATGACATGGTATTATTAATTGTATTGTGATTTCTCCAGATTAGAAGCTGAAACAATAACTTATCACATATTGTACATTGCATGACCATATTTTTAGGTCTTATCAAGGGATTTGAAATAAATAATTCATATATAACATCAATTGTCGGCATAGTCTAGGGTATGTTTGGATAGTGATGCGGATCAAGAAAATAACAAGGAAGATATGACAGATTTTATTTTATTTGGGTAAATTTGATTTAGTTATTATTTATTAGATTTAATTTTAATAGAATTTGATATGATTGATATCTTATTGATGTAGGACAATGTAAGGAATAGCTCTTACACTAAATATGATGTAGGACAATGTGAGAAATAGCTCTGTACTAAATTTGATATAGGATAGCAGAGATTTGATTTAGTTATTATATCTTTTTTTTATTAGATCTGATTTTATTAGAATTTGATAGGATTGATATATTACTTTAAATATCAAATCTTTTAATTTATATATTATTTTATCCTATATATGGCTTTTTATTTCTATTCCAAGTAAGATGTTTAGATACATTTTTTAAAAGTTAGAATCGCCATTATGGAGAATCAATTATTCTGCTTTTAAGGGAGAATTCAATTCCGCCATTAAGTAAGTGGAATTATGATTCCATTCTATACTCTTTAATAATTACTATTACAATTAAGTTTTTATTTTCTTACACATTTATTATTCATATTAATTACTGCAGATTTTTTTAAAACATTGATAGATACAAATTATCTAAGGATTTAATGATGAATTAAGTAAAATTTAAGCATTAAACTATATTGTTATTTTAAGAATTGATACTTAATTCAATAATATTTTCATTTCAGGAAACTAATTTCGAAACAAACACAATTTGGAGCAAAAAGTAGTAAGAATGCCTTAATATATCTTAAACAACATTGATCAATTGAAATCACGGGCGAGAGTTGAAATTAGTGGCGAACAACAAAAATAATCTCCCGTGGTCGTCTGGTTAAAGTTACGAAGCAAGAAATCTCATAGCAAACGTATACCACCCTTGTGATCGCTCGTGGTTGAAGTTATGAAGGAGAAATTTATTTACAGCAAATGATACAGTCCTTTAGCTCGCCGTGATGGTTATTTGATTACTTCGAGTGTTGTTTTCTTTCATTTTCTTGACACATTTAGTTCAGACAAAAAGACCTCCTTTCCCAAGTGTTGTATTATTTCACACCAAGCTCTATAAAAAGGAGAACATCCATTAATTCAAGGGATATAGATATTTTTCATAATCAAGTTTGAGAGAAATTCTTAGATCTGAAAATATTTTGTACGAGAATTAATGTGAAGATTATCATCAGTTGTAGTTGGGATTCCACGAGAACTCAGAGAGACGATTGGATCCAAGTGTTCGTGTGTGTACAACATTTATGTTATCATAATTAAAAGGGGTTTTATTTTCTTCTCTTATCTTACTTTTATTGTATGTTTATTTCTGTTACCATTATGTTTGTTCCATGTTTGTGTTCATATCCTAGCATGTGTGAGTAGTAATTAGGGTGTTACGAAGTCATGTTAACATGAATTGTCCATGTATTTGTTATTAATCTTTTTAATTACGAATTTCAAGTGATGGGTCTTCAATATAGTTAGGAAATTGTAGTGCACAACATGATCCTGCATCAGATCTCGATGGAAATTGTTGAGAAACAATTCCATTGAGTAGATCTAAATCACTAGAACAAATTACTCCTGGTAATAGAGATATTATTAGGAAGTTTGCTGCATGTTAAGGAGATTTAAGAATACTTAGAATACTCTAAAGCAATTCTGCATTTGTCCATCTATTTAAGAGAGATTTTAGTAGATGCAAACGGAATTAGAATTGGTTATTATGAGAATAAGAACCATGAATTGAGAATCTCTACAGATAAGTAATTAAAAGGATGAATTGTATTGTATTTCATGTTAATATGATGGATTAACCTTGTCTTATTATGATTTAAATTGTATTAGAGTTGTGTTCTGCATAATATTTTGGTGAATCTGTGTAATTAATATAGTTTAGTTGTTAATTATAGATTAAATTTAGATAATCCAAGATACTCAATCTCTAGATAATAAACAAGAGGGTGAGTATTAGTACTTGTCAGGGCCCCAAGGAATATGACTCTATAAGCCATTCCTAAACTACAATAGATAGGTGCACTTGCCAATTGTTGATCCGATGTTAGGAAAGGATTATTGGATATTAATTGTTAAACTCAGATCGGAACACATCAAGTTTTTGGCGCCGTTGCTGGGGAATCGATTGACAATATTAGGAAAACCCAATTGTTGTTAATCTAGTTTCTTTTTAATTTTATTTTATGTTCTTATACCATTGTTCATCTAAACTGTGATTTTTTTCTTGATTTCAGGTTTATGACCCATAACAAAAATCAAACTATTTGATTTTGATCCAGAACCAGAGCGAACATTACATCAACGATTTAGAAGAACCAGAGAGATTCTCCAAAACTCTCCTACTATAGTGTGAAGAACAAGACCAATATCGTTAAGTATGAATATCGGTAATGAGAATTTAAACCCATGAGGGGTTGGTGAAGTTGAGGATCCTGGGGTTAATGTAAATCAAGCCGGTGGAAATGGAAATGATCCAGTTAGAGATGTTGGAAATGAAGTTCATAGACTTATGTGGGATATGTTTATGCCCACAATCGATGGAGTTGCTCCATCCATTCAATATCCTCCAATTCATGCAAACAATTTTGAGTTGAAGCCTGCTCTAATTCAGATGGTACAAGTTAATCAATTAGGGTGTGGAGCTTTAGAAGACCCACATGCTCATTTGAAGAATTTCTTGCAAATATGTGCTACTATAAAGGTCAATGGAACACCAAACGAATCAATACACCTTTTATTGTTTCCTTTTTCACTTAGAGACAAGGCGTGAAGTTGGTTGGAGTCATTGCCTCCTCATTCATTAACAAGTTGGAATCAAGCAGCCCAGAGGTTCTTAGAGAAATTTTTTCCACCCAATAAGACGATTCAATTAAGAAATGAGATATTTTCCTTCCGTCAGTATGAAGGAGAATCACTTTACGAGTCTTGGGGAAGGTTTAAGGAACTTCTTCGACGGTGTCCTCACCATAGGATTTCATTGCATGATTTAGTCAGGATATTTTATACATCACTTGGAGATCAACAAAAAACGATGATTGGTTCTGTAGCTGGTGGGAGTTTGATGAAGAAAAGTGCTCCTGAGGCTTATGACTTGATTGAAGAATTGGCTAGAAATGCATTCAGTTGGCATAGTGAAAGGAACAATCTTCGACCCGTAGCTGCAATGTATGAGTCCGAGTCGGTTTCTCAACTTAAGGCACAAGTAGCATCACTTACAGCCCAGATGAGTAAAATGAAAGCAAGTATGGAAGCTTTACCTCAAAGTGACTCTTTTGTGAGTTTAATGGGAGACTTATGTTTCTGAAGAAAGTTCAAGTATGGAAGATGTGAATTTTATTAATAGAACAAATAGAGAAGCTGGGAATTATAATCCTTATAGTAACATCTACAATCCTGATTGGAGGAACCATCCTAACTTTTCCTGGAGAGATCAGAGTTCACAAAGATCAAACATTCCGCCAGGATTTCAGAAGCCACAGCCTCAACAATTACAAGCACTGCAGCAACGCCTCACTTTACCACCACCTGAGAAGAAATCTAATGTTAAAGATGCTTTAACACAGTTTATTCAAAGTTTTGATGCACGTCATCGGAATCAAGAGGCGTCTATCCATAATTTAGAGCAACAATTTGGTCAATTGGCTAAAATGTTGTCTGAGAGGGCTCTGGGATTGTTATCGGATAACACGGAAACTAATCCTAAGGAGCAAGTTAAGGCTATGACATTGAGGAGTGGAAAGGAATTACAAGCTCCAGCAAAAGCTCAAGAGAGTGAGAAGGAAGTTAGATTGGAAAGTGAGAACCAGGTGGAGAAGGTTGGAAAATCAGTAGAACAAAATTTACCTGCTACAAAACCAAAAGAATATCAACCACCATTGCCTTACCCCTCTAGGTTGAGGAAGGAGAAGAATGAGGAACATTACAAAAAGTTCTTGGAACTTTTTAAACAGTTGCACATCAACCTTTCGCTAGTTGAAGCTTTAGGTCAAATGCCTAAATATGCTAAATTCCTCAAGGAACTCTTGTCAAACAAGAGGAAATTGGAAGAACTCTCTACTGTTACTCTTGGTGGAGAATGTTCTACAGTCATCTTGAACAAGCTACCTAGGAAACTTAAGGATCCTGGTAGCTTTACTATTCCATGTTTGATAGGAGACTTATCGGTTGAAAGGGCATTGGCAGATCTTAGTGCTAGCATAAACCTCATGCCCTATAGCATGTTTAAAAAGATGAACTTGGGAGAACCAAAGAGTACCAAAATGAGTATCCATCTTGTTGATAGATCCATGAGATTTCCAAGGGGAGTAGTGGAGGATGTTTTGGTAAAGGTTCATGACTTTATCTTCCTTGCAGATTTTGTAGTACTGGACATGGATGAAGACATTGAAGTTCTACTCATATTGGGGAGGCCATTCTTGGCAACAGCTGGTGCCGTTATTGATGTCAAAGATGGAAAATTAGTTCTCTGGGTTGGAAGTGAAGAGATGGTCATCCGAATGCCAGATGTTTTCAGGAAGCCAATGAGTGGTGATGATACTTGGTTTGCTATTGATTCTTTAGAGCTAACTGTTTCTGATTGTTTGCAGGATACCTTGAGTAAAGATTCTTTGGAGTTATGTTTAGTAAAAGGAAGTGAAGCTAATGGTATAGAGGAAGTAAGGGAAATTAGTGCTCAATTAAAAGTCCGGGCTGAACAAAAGAAGGATTTTGGGGTTGAGGAGTTCAACCGAAGCAACATTGCTAGGTTGAAACCTTCAGTTGAGGAACCCCTTGAATTAGAGCTGAAGCAATTGCCTTCTTATCTAGAATACGCATTTTTGGCTGAAAACTCTAAGCTTCTAGTGATTATATCATCGGAGCTTGACCCAAGCCAAAAAGAGCGACTCCTATATGTGCTTAAGGAACACAAGAGGGCAATAGCATGGAAGATATCGGATATTAAGGGGATTAGTCCATCCTTTTGCACCCATAAGATTCTGATGGAAGATGAATACAAGACGGTTGTGCAGCCACAAAGGAGACTAAACCCTAATATGAAAGAAGTAGTCAAGAAGGAGGTGGTGAAGTTGTTGGACGTAGGACTTATCTACCCAATTTCTGATAGCCCATGGGTAAGTCTGGTTCAAGTGGTCCCGAAGAAAGGAGGCATGACAGTTGTACCTAATGAGAGCAATGAAATGATCCCAATGCGCACTATAACAGGTTGGAGGGTGTGCATTGATTATCGAAGGCTTAATGACGCTACAAGGAAGGACCACTTCCCACTACCTTTCATTGACTAGATGTTGGAGCGATTAGCTGCTCATGATTTCTATTGTTTCTTGGATGGAATGTCCGGATATTTCCAGATCCCTATAGCACCGGAAGACCAAGAAAAAACTACCTTCACTGGTACTTTTGCATACCGTAGAATGCCATTTGAGCTATGCAATGCACCGGCGACCTTTCAAAGGTGTATGCTAGCTATATTTGGGGATCTAGTGGAGGATGTGATGGAGGTGTTTATGGATGACTTCTCGGTGTTTGGAAATACGTTTGAGAAGTGTTTGCTAAATCTAGAAAAGGTTTTAATGAGATGTGAGACTAACCTGGTGTTGAATTGGGAAAAGTGCCATTTTATGGTACAATAAGGCATAGTGTTGGGTCATCAGGTGTCAAAGAAGGGGATAGAAGTGGATGTGGCAAAGGTAGAGGTGATTTCCAAGTTGCCACCACCGACATTTGTCAAGACAATAAGAAGTTTCCTTAGACATGCGGGCTTCTATCGAAGATTCATCAAGGATTTTTCAAAAATTGCAAAACCTTTGACTAAGTTGTTAGAGAAGGATGCTACATTCCATTTTGATGAGCAGTGCTTAGAAGCTTTTAAGTTCTTGAAAGAAAGGTTAACATGTGCTCCTATAATGGTATCTCCCGATTGGAACTTACCATTTGAGTTAATGTGCGATGCAAGTGACTCCGCTATAGGGGCTGTGTTAGGACAAGGAAAGGAGAAGCATTTCCAGCCAATCAACTATGCAAGCAAAACCCTTACACCCACACAAGAGAATTATACCACAACAGAAAAAGAATTGCTTGCTATAGTATTTGCCTTTAACAAGTTTAGATCATATCTCATCCTATCAAAAGTGGTAGTATATATTGACCACTCAGCCTTGAAGTACCTTCTCTCCAAATCTGATGCTAAACCAAGATTGATTAGATGGGTGTTATTGCTCCAAGAATTTGATTTGGAAATAAGAGATAAAAAAGGAGCAGAAAACTTAGCAGCAGACCATCTATCTAGGTTAGATAACCCACATATGGGAGAGTTGAAAGAGGATGAGATCAATGACAAATTTCCAGAGGAAAGTTTATTTGCCATACATGCAATGGAAGATCAAGGAGTACCATGGTTTGCTGATATAGCGAACTATTTGGTTGGGAAAGTCCTTCCCCAAGACTTGGATTCTTATCAAAAGAAAAAGTTCTTTACGGAGCTAAAATACTATTTTTGGGAAGACCCATACCTTTTTAGGATTTGTGTGGATCAGATTATTAGGCGTTGTGTCTCACATGAAGAAGGGCAGCAAATTTTGTTCCATTGCCATAGTGGTCCTACCGGAGGCCATTATAGTGCCAATAGAACAACACAAAAAGTTTTAGAATCGGGTTTTTATTGGCCAAGTATTTTCAAGGTATCTAATACATTTATTTTAACTTGTGACAGGTGCCAAAGGATAGGGAACATATCAAAGTAGGATGAAATGGCCCAGAAGTACATATTGGAGTGTGAGGTATTTGACGTATGGGGATTGACTTCATGGGACCATTCCCTAGCTCCCATGGCAATAGGTATATACTTGTAGCAGTAGATTATGTTTCTAAGTGGGTTGAAGCCCAAGCTTTGCCTACTAATAATGCTCGGGTAGTGCTCAAGTTTTTAAAAAGATTATTTTCACGGTTTGGAGCACCCAAGGCTTTAATTAGTGACAGGGGAACCCATTTTTGTAATAGTCAAATTGAGAAGGTGCTGAAAAGATATGGTGTTCACCATAGGATAGCTACCCCGTATCACCCCCAAACTAGTGGCCAAGTAGAAGTCTCAAACAGGGAACTGAAAAGAATATTAGAGAAGACAATAGCTCATAATCGCAAGGATTGGGCTGAGAAGTTGGATGATGCTTTGTAGGCATACCGGACAGCCTTTAAAACACCTTTAGGCACTACCCCCTATAGGTTAGTGTATGGTAAAGCCTGTCACTTACCTGTAGAAATTGAACATAAGGCTTACTGGGTGATTAAGACTGCAAATTTAGATTTAGAGGCTGCTGGTAGGAATAGGAGATTGCAAATCAATGAATTGGATGAGTAGAGATCTATAGCCTATGAGAACAATAGGATCTACAAGGAAATGATAAAGAAATTGCATGATTCTCGTATAAAGTGTTGTAAATAGTTCAGAGAGGGAGATTTAGTATTGTTATACAATTCTAGATTAAGGTTGTTCCCAAGCAAACTTAGATCTAGGTGGTCGGGCCCTTTCACTGTGACAAGGATCTTTCCATATGGAATAGTTGAACTCACACATCCTGAAAAAGGTACTTTTAAGATTAATGCTCAAAGAATAAAGATTTATCATGAAACTGCTGTTATGGATGAGGGCAAGGAGGAGTTAAAACTCATCCAAGTGGAGAATTATATGTGAAGAATTGTTAAATGTCAAGCTAGAGACAAAAACCTAGCATGTTTTAATTGTTTTTTTTTTATATTATTGTTTATAGTATGTTAAATTTTTACATTACGGACTTATAATTAGAATTTTTTTTTGTTGTTGTCTTTATATTAAGTTACATATTAATTGATTAGGACAAGTTTTACATTTTTTTTTTTGCTGTTTTTGTGTTTATTTAACAGATTGTTATGTAAATTTTTGTTTCATTTATTTTAGGATAATGGACATTTCGAAAAAAAATTTTTGAAATAGGGATCACGCCCTTTATCATAGGAGACCAACAGCAGAGGGATTTGAATACAGTACCTCTGTTCACCCGTGATAACAGGGGAAGGATGCAGGGGAGAGAAAACAGAAGGAATACTGCCCTCCTGTTCGCCCGTGAAAGGTCTTCTGGGGGCCAATCATAACACACAGCAGTTATCCAGTACTCAAGTTCGCCCGTGAACAGAAGCATATGGTTTTGGAATACAAATAAGTAAGGATGTAGGCCCTCTGCGTGCCCGTGGATATCCATACGAGACAACTCAGAAGGAATCCAGACTTCTTGTTCGCCCGTGATATCGCCCCTAGGAAATCACTCAGCAATACAGCCCTTCCGTTTGCCCGTTACATTTACTTTAGGTTAGCAAAATATTTTGTACAGGACGTATCACAGCCAATTGCTCGCTCGTGGTTTCCAGGTAAGTAAGTAAAGAAAAAAAAATCACTGGGGGTTGGCCGCCCGTGATTTTGCTCTCTCCTCAATACATATATATACATTTCATTTTCTCTCTTCGTTCATTAATTCAAATTGATATTTCTGCCTTCCTCCATATTTCTCCCCACGCCCTATTTTTCATAACACGCTCATCCAAACATATTCTAACCCTAATCTTCATAGTCCATTCATCAATAAGTCAGGTATTCTTCAATTCACTCTTTCTTATTCATGTATTTCTTTCCTAATTATTTTTTTTCCGTATTATTAGTATAGTTACTTCTGTATCTATTTTTTTTATCCTTCCATTATGTTCTCATAAGTTTGATGATCATTTTCTTTGTGGAAATTACTATTTCTATTGTGTATTACATAGTTAAATTGTTCTTTGTGTCATATATATGTACATGAAAGTTTTCCTAATGAACCCTAGATATCAAAAATTCGAAATCTTGTTTAAGATTTGGGGTATATGGTTATCTAGATTGTAATGTGATGATGAAATGTTATTGTGTTAATATTGTTTTCAGGGAGTTTTCATTGAATGTGTACAAATTATTCATTTATAGAGAAGTAGAATACATGATATGTGTTTGATGAATTGCTTGAATGAACATGTAAGTACTTCTAAGTTGAGGAACACGTTGTATGATAGTTAATATGTTTTTCTATCTGTGAGATATATGAGTATTGACTATCATCGTTTCATTTTGGATTCTCATAACTTTGTTGTTTACACAATTTGGATATCCAATTGTATGAATGAAAGATCATTGCTTGGAATTCTAGAGATAATGGATAAGTTTTTGATTTTATAGATGGCTCCTAAAAAAATGACACAACAGCAAAAGGGAAAAAAGCGATCAAGAACTGGTAAAGAGATAGGCGAATCTAGTTCAATTTCACCAAGAATTCCAGTTGGTTTGAAAGGAGAAGATAGGGAAAATTATCAAAAATTTGCAAGGGCGAAGTTATTCAAATCCCAGTCTATATTAGATTGGGAAAGGTTGGAGGAATATGGGTTAGTACCAGCTATGAGGAGGCTGTTACAAGATCCAGCATGGCTATGGTTGTTCAGCATGGAAGAAAAACCATACAAGGAGACTACTTTAGCCTTCTTAGCATCTTTTAAGGCCAAGAATCAAATCCGACCAACTCGGATGGCCAATGAGATCACATTTTTTGCTTTTGGCCAATACCATACTGTCAATATGAAGAAATTTCTGGGAGCAATGGGGTTGTATGCTAAGGAGGAGATGAACAACCCTGCTTTTGACTCTTTGCCTGTTGATTTACCAGTTGGGGTTACAGCCTCTGGTGTATGGTCAACTCTTTCTTCAGAACATCATTCTGAAGCTAGCCAATCCAAATCTTCCTCTCTCAAGCTGACAAGCTATCATGTTTTTCATTATTTACAAGTTTGCACTCTCAATTCAAAGATGGAAAGCCCTGGTACAGTTATGGAACGCGACATTCCCCCCTCTTTACAGTGTCACTCATTCTTATAAAGTGAATGTTGGTGTTCTTGTGGCTGTTGCTATACTCCATCAAGCTGGTCCTAAGAACAAAGCCATTTATCTAGGGGGTATGATTACAAGAATTTTAAAGAATTTAAAGTTATGGCCCAAAACAAGAGGTCCAACAGATGTAGGACCAAAACCAAAACCTCTACCTCAGGATCCTTTTAGTCAATGGAGCACACCAAAGGTGACTAAAAAGGGATTTGACATAGAAGCTCCAGGGATTGACTTACCTCCCTAGGACACCGCTCATTTTTCTGCTGGAAATCTTGCCCGATTAGAGAAAAATCAAGAGGAGATTAAAAAGAATCAGACGGAATTTAAAAAAATCCAAGACACTATCATTACCAAGCAGAATGGCATAATAGAATTACTAAAAAATATTGCCAATCACTTTGGATGTGCCATTCCCGCTTGTTTGTGTGGTAGTCCTCCTAGGGAAAGCCGAGACAGGGGTGAATCCAGCCAGGCTGTTGCTTTACCTCCACCTCCACTACCAGCAAAGCAATTTCCTGCTCTCAATAAGGAAGAATTAGTTAAAGGAGTTATTCTTTCTTCTAGTGAGGAGGAGGAAGGACAAAGGGAAGAAGCCAGTAGTCAAGAAGAAGGATCGGGATCTGAAGAAGGTGCTGAGGAAGAAGGGGAAGAAGCAAGTGGTCAAGAAGAAGGATCAGGATCCGAAGAAGGAGATGAGGATAGTGACTCTAACAATTAAGGAAGACTTGACAATTGACATGAATTGAAATTTTCTCCTACTGTTGCTAATTTTTCGGAAAACTAATTGTCTGTTTGTATTTTTCTTTTCACTGGATATTCTCACCATTTTCTTTTTGCTGTTGATTTATGCTGTCTGGAAGGATCACTTATTTTTCTTTTTAGAGCTTTTAGAATTTGCTGACTTGGGAGAACAATTATAGTACAAACAACGTTTCAAAAAGTTGGTTTACGATGGAATTGGATACATGTGTATGAAAGTTGCTGGATCATATAGATGAATTTTGGTTCACACATGTTATTTAGGGGAGTCTTGTTACCTTTTTGCTTCCTTATTTTCATTTCTCCTTTTGTTTATCTTGTTTATCATGAGACATTGGGGACAATGTCTCTAATAAGTGTGGGGAAGGATGAATTAAGTGAGTTATCTAAAACTAGATAATAAATGTCTATTGAAGTGAGTTGTTGTAATATGGTGCTACATTTTTAGACTTTAACTCAAATTTTTAGGTGTTGGAATATTAAGATTGTTATATTAACATACTCTAACGTGTGTAATGTTTCTAGGCTGTGGTTACAATGTAAAATCCTTATAAGATAGTCTTACTCATTATTTAATTTTAGTTTTGCATCTTAGTAACATGTGAAAAAAGTTCATCTATATATATATGTATGTAATATAAAATATATATATAAATTTTAGAAAATTTTCCATTAGTACAAGGTTCAAATGATACCAACCAATTGATGATTTCTTTTCTCTTCTAAATAATATAGAAATTGTTGATGTGATTGAGGTTCGATGGGGTCCCTTTAAAACCTAGTCACCTAAGGTCATCTGGCTTGGGATCGACTGACCAAGGATGTCATATCAGCAAATTCTCTGAAAAAAAAAGTGTTCAGTGAGTCTTATAACTCGAACAATTAAGTCCGAGGGATGCCCTTTTAAAGGGAATAACATCTATTAACCTAAGTGACGAGCTTGGGATTATCGACTGAAAGTTCGCTACAAGGGTTGTGAGATTCTTAAAGTGCTGCACTTGAAATGAATGAAAAAAAGAAAAGAAGAAGAAGAAGAAGAAGAAGAAGAAGAAGAAGCAGAAAGGAAAGAAATTCAGGGGTAGGTTGATGTCTATGCTTTTACTAAGGAATTTAACTATAAATTAAGAGTAAGGATTAAAGTGAAAATGATCTAATAGAAGGAGAAGTATCTGAATATTACTTGTTCTAACTTATGGTTATGAGTTTACTTTTATGCTAGAATTCTAACTTAAATGATGAGGATAAAGACTAATTTATCTTGATTAGCCTTGTAACTCTAGCATAAGAAATAAACCACTTAAGAGCAAACAATAGGAAATCTTTTAATTCCAATACTTAAGAAAATTAGCACCATATTTACCCTATGATTTTCAATTGTTTTTATCAGCTTCTTGCTTAAGGACAAGCAAGGCTTAAGTATGGGGATATTTGATAGACATAAATTATCTAAGGATTTAATGATGAATTAAGTAAAATTTAAGCATTAAACTATATTGTTATTTTAAGAATTGATACTTAATTTAATAATATTTTCATTTCAGGAAACTTTAGATCGAAACAACACAATTTGGAGCAAAAAGTAGTAAGAATGCCTTAATATATCTTAAACAACATTGATCAAATTGAAATCACGGGCGGGAGTTGAAATTAGTGGCAAACAGCAAAAATACAGCCCCCGTGGTCGCCCATGGTTAAAGTTACGAAGCAAGAAAAATCATCACAGCATGTATACAGCCTTTGTGATCGCACGTGGTTGAAGTTATGAAGGAAGAAAATTTATTACAGCAAAGATACAGTCCTTTAGCTCACCCGTGATGGTTATTTGACGACTTCGAAGTGTTGTTTTCTTTCATTTTTGACACATCAGTTCAGACAAAAAGACACCTCCTTTCCCAAGTGTTGTATTATTTCACACCAAGCTCTATGAAAAGGAGAGACATCCATTAATTCAAGGGATATAGATATTTTTCAGAATCAAGTTTGAGAGAAATATTCTTAGATATGAAAATATTTTATACGAGAATTAGTATGAAGATTATCATCAGTGTAGTTAGGATTCCAAGAAGAACTCGAGAGAGACGATTGGATCCAAGTATTCGTGTGTGTACAACATTTATGTTATCATAATTAAAAGGGGTTTTATTTCTTCTCTTATCTTACTTTTATTGTATGTTTATTTTTGTTACCATTATGTTTGCTCCATGTTTGTGTTCATATCCCAGCATGTGTGAGTAGTAATTAGGGTGTTACGAAGTCATGTTAACATGAATTGTCCATGTATTTGTTATTAATCTTTTTAATTACGAATTTCTAGTGATGGGTCTTCAATATAGATGTTGGAATCTCTCATAATATTTTGATGATAACAAAAAGGAGTAAAAGTCTTTTTAACAAATAAATAAAGTATAGCAATCAAAACCAAAACCAAAACTAAAACCAAAATATTTCATGATTGAACTAATCATCAGATTTTTTAGAAATTGTTTCAGAAGGTAGTTCAGAGTCATTTTCAGAAGGTATTTCAGATTCATTTTCAGAAGGAAGATCAGAAACTAAATCTGTTCCAGAACAGAAGATGCACAGAATGTTGCGAATTTATTTATACCTTATCATCTGAAGGCCTGACTCCACGAAATGAATATATTTGGGTAGTATATTCATTTTGTTCCACTAAAGTTGGATAAAATATCCAAGGGGATTTATTTCATCAATTTTATTATAAGTTACGTCTATTTAATTTTCTTGAGGAAGAAGATCGTCAGATTTTTATGTTTCACGTGGTCAGCAAATTCCTAAAGATAAGGGATATATTTTACCAAGTTCATGTTGGTTCAAATTTTCGAAACGAAGATCTTTTAAAGCTTATCTTCAAGGATAAAGGATATCACTATTTTTATGGGATAGTTTGTTGAAGTATTTATCCAAATTGTTATGGATAAACATATCAAGATATATGAGACATTATCAGATGACAGCATCAACGAAATTTGGATAAAGCTAAGAAGATTATTCGGGATTGATCATACACGTAACAGACACTTCAAAGGAGGGAATTTGCCAAGTCAAATATTTTCAATTTGAGAAGAATTCGAATTGTTTTGAACGACTTCTTTGCTAGCCGTTGAGATAAAACAATATATAGAGGAAGCACAACAACAAGGAAGATATGATGAGAAGAACGAATCTTGCTCTAACTCTCTGTTGAAAGAAAAAGTCTTCGAGTGCATTTCTCTCAAAAGTCCTTGCGTTACAAAGTGTTCACAATATTTTTGTTCGAAAGATAGGATATTTATTGTATTTCCTTGATTGAGTATCATTCAATTTTTTTTTAGTGAGGTTGAGTGTTGCAAGTTATCTGTTAGACCAATTGTGTGTTATAGGATAACCGTGAGAATTGGGACAGAGTGTATTGTAGCCAAGAGGATTGGCAAGACAAGCTTGTAACTTTTGATTTTGGATATAGTGGAACAAACCGGTGTGGAATACCGGGTCCCCAACGTGGAGTTGGAAGAGAGGACTGACGCTCGAGGCGGAACCTCTATAAATCGATTTGCATTTTTCTCTACCCTACTCTTTTTATTTTCGTGCAATTTATATTGAAGTATTTGATAAACTGTCACGTTTCAGAACCTGTTTCAGAGAGTACTTCAGAGAGTTGTCTGTATTCCGCATAAAATTAAATTTGATCTGTTTTGAATTAAAATAGATATACAAGTGTGATTATCAGCTGTGATTAGTTTCTAAACAGCAAGTTTAATTAATTCTAAGTTTAATAAAGTAATCAAAAGGAAGTGAATTGAAAATTTCGAAAAGAATTTATTTTTGTGAAAAAGCAATTCACCCCCCCTCTTGCTTACATTATTGGGACCAACAATTGGTATCAGAGCTTGCCTCAATTATTATTGAGTGATCCAAGTATCATGGCTGAAACAAATATTGCAGTGAATAGAGCACCTTATTTTAATGGTTCTAATTATCCTTATTGGAAAATGCGCATGGAGACTTACATCAAGGCTAATGATTTTGACTCATGGCAGGTGATTTCAGTTGGAGACTATCAAGTGAACGTGACTGCTGAAGCACAATTAACTCAAGATCAAAGAGAGCAATAGAGAAGAACAACAAGGCTAAGAACCTTCTTCTAACTACTATCTCACCATCTGAATTCTATTTAATTTCATCTTGCATTACTGCTAAGCAAGTATGGGATACACTTAGTGAGACCTATGAAGGAACGAGAACAATTAAAGATACTAAAATCAATGCTCTCTTGCAAAGATATGAATTGTTCAAATTCAAACCTGAAGAGAAAATTAAAGATGCTTTTGATAGATTTGTTTCTATAACTAACGAGCTAGCTTCTCTTGGAAAGAAGATAGAGGAAGCTGATCTTGTCAGGAAAATACTAAGGATCTTACCTATAGCTTGGGATGCAAAGAAAACGGCCATTGAAGAAGCAAATGATCTCAGCGCTTTAACCTTAAGTCAACTCAAGGAGAAACTGATGGCGTATCAATCTCACATAGATGCTACTGAAGAAGCAGAAGGAAGCAAGAAAGCCATTGCTTTTAAAGCAAAGGAAGTTCATGCGGATGCATCAGATTCAGAGACCAGTAGCAATGATAGTGATGACATCAACTTGTTGGCTAAAAGAATTGGCAAAATTCTGAGAAGAAAGCAAGGTAAGAAATTTACTAAAAAATTCGAAACTAAGAGATATGATGCAGGTAAATTCTTCAAGGACAAAGACAAGAAAAAGGAGATGAAAGAAGAGAAGAAACAAGAAATTATTTGTTATGAATGCAAGAAGCCTGGTCACATTAAATACGAGTGTCCATCACTGATTAAGAAAATTGAGAAGTTCAAAAAGAGAAACAAAGCCTTGATGGCGACGTGGAGTGACCTTGACGAATCAGAGACAGATTCAGAGGATAACTCAGAGGATGAAAAGGATGATTCAAACATATGCTTAATGGCACAATCTGAGGTAAATTCAGAACTTGATTATGTTTCTGATGAGGATGTAATGATTGAAATGCAAAACTTATTGAAATCATTGAAAAAGGCACATGTTAAAATAAATAAACTTGATTCTGAAGTTAAATCTCTCAAAAATGAAAAGGAAGTTGTTATTCAAACAAATAGGTTACTTATGGATGAAAACGACATATTGAAACATGATAATGAAAAATTACATGTGAAAGTGAATAAATTCATGAGAGAGAATAGTATACTAAAAGAAGAGACTAAAGAACTTAACAGAAGAATAGGAGACTTATCTCAATCACTAAAGAATACGTTCAGTAAGTTCAATGAGAGTGACAAAAAGTTAAATATGTTGATTTCCTCTCAAAGAACTGATAAAATAAAATATGGCTTAGGATTTGAACAAGGTAGCAGTAGTAAGAATGTTCAAAAAACTGTATTTGTTAAAGGAAAAGAATCCTTATTTAAGGAAACATCTACAGTTAACAACACTGTAACAAAGAAAAAATCTGACAGTCCAGTCAGAGGGTATTTCAAGGGTATATCAGAAGGTACCCAGATCAGAACAGAAACTTTACAAGAAGAGGGCAAGTGAAGGAACAGGTAAGAGGATATTCTAGAAAATATCCACATCAGTTCCAGAACAGGAACAATAGATATGGGAATAGTTATTCTTATGCTTGTTATTTTTGTAATAAAATTGGCCATATTGAGAAGTTTTGTTTCTACAAGAAAAACAAGCTCATGAAACAACAAGTTGATAACTTTGAAAAGAAGAGCTTGAATTTCAAAGGACCCAAACTTGTTTGGGTTCCTAAGAAGGTTTAACCCTTTGTTGATACATGTAGGAACAAGAAGCAAAGCTTAAAGGAAAATGGTATCTCGACAGTGGGTGTTCGGGACATATGACTGGAGATGCTTCTTTGTTCACAAGTATTAATTGGAAAGAAAGAGGATATGTTAAGTTTGGTGACAATAGTAAAGGTAAAATAGTGGCAACAGGTACTATTGGTCTATCTCCTCATACAATTGAAAATGTTTCTCTTGTTGTTGGATTAAAACATAATTTATTAAGTATAAGTCAATTATGTGACAAGGGTTACAAAATGATTTTCGAACATGATAAATGTTATGCTTATGACAAGAATGGAACAAAACTATTTGAAGGATATAGAAACAAGAATGTTTATTTAGTCAAACCTTCAAATGTAACTTTCGAAAAATGTTTCTTTGCTATGTCTGAAAATATAAAAATATGGCATAGAAGACTTGGTCATGTTAATTTCAATCAACTCGAAAAACTATCCAAGAAGAAAATTATTTTTGGCTTACCAAGAATAAATATAAAACAAGACATTAAATGTGAAACATGTATGAAAAATAAAATGGTTTCGTCACCTCATAAAAGCAAGAATGTAATCTCTACTAAAAGACCATTGGAATTGTTGCATTTAGATTTATTTGGTCCAACAAGAACTTTAAGTCTTGGTGGATGTCGTTTTGGTCTTGTAATTGTTGATGATTATTCTAGATATACATGGGTGTTTTTCTTAAAACAGAAGAGTAACACATTTGAAGTATTTGAAAGATTTGCTAAGCAAATTCAAAATGAAAAAGGAATGTCCATAATAAGTTTAAGAACCGATCATGGAAGAGAGTTTGACAATGCTTTATTCATAAATTTTTGCGATGAAAATGGTATAGCTCATAATTTTTCCGCTCCTTATACTCCTCAACAAAACGGGGTTGTAGAAAGGAAGAATAGAACTCTTCAAGAAATGACAAGAACTTTGTTAAATGAAAACAAAGTAGCTGAGTTTTTATGGGCAGAGGCTGTATCAACAGCATGTTACATAATAAATAGAGTGTATCTAAGACCATTAACTTCAAAAACATCATATGAGTTGTTTAAAGGAAGAAAACCTACTGTATCTTATTTTCATGCTTTTGGATCTAAGTGTTATGTGTTGAAAAACAATCTAAATATGGGAAAATTTGATGAAAGATCCGAAGAATGTTTATTTGTAGGATATTCCTTGAACAGTAGAGCTTATCGTGTTTTTAACTTAAAAACAAGAATAATCGAAGAAACTATAAATGTAAAATTTATTGAGAAAATTGAGGATGATGATTTTGATGATGAAGAGAGTGAAGAATTAGTTAAAAAGGAGGATATTAGTTCTCAAGCAAAAGATGAGCAGAATTCTGAAACATCAGAAGAAGTTGCTCCTCAAAATGATACAGAAACTGAGTCAGAAGAAAACTCAGAAACTCCTTCAGAAGCTATTTCAGAAGGTATTTCAGAAAGTAGCAGAAACTGGAGGTATGTATCTGCACATCCATCTGAGCAAATTATTGGTGATTTAAATACAGGAGTAAGAACTAGAAGTAGTTTACAAGAATTTGAAAGTCATTTTGCTTTAATATCAGAAATTGAACCTAGTAATATTGATGAAGCATTAAATGATAATAATTGGATTGAAGCAATGCAAGAAGAACTCAATCAATTCCAAAGAAATCAAGTATGGAATTTAGTACCGTGTCCTAAGGATAAATCAATAATAGGCACCAAATGGGTATTTAAAAACAAACTTGATGAAAATGGAAAAATAGTCAGAAACAAAGCTAGACTTGTAGCTAAAGGATATTCACAAGAAGAAGGAATAGATTATGATGAAACATATGCACCTGTAGCTAGGCTTGAAGCAATTAGATTATTACTTGCTTTTGCATGTTACAAAGATTTTAAATTATTCCAAATGGATGTTAAAAGTGCTTTTTTAAATGGTTATATTAAAGAGGAAGTTTATGTACATCAACCACCTGGATTTGAAGATCCATCAAAAGAAGATTATGTATTTAAGCTAAGAAAAGCGTTATATGGTCTTAAACAAGCTCCTAGAGCTTGGTATGAAAGATTAAGTGAATTTTTGATCTCAAATGGTTTTTCAAGAGGAAAAGTGGATACAACTTTGTTCTTAAAACATTTTGAACAAGATATTCTGATTGTTCAAATTTATGTTGATGATATCATTTTTGGATCAACTAATGAGAAATATTGCAAAGAATTCTCTAGTATGATGCAGGCTGAATTTGAGATGTCCATGATGGGAGAGCTAAATTTCTTTCTTGGTTTGCAAATTAAGCAAACAAAAGATGGAATTTTTATCCATCAAGAGAAATATACAAAACAAATAGTGAAGAAGTTTGGTTTTGAGAATTGAATTGTAAAGGAGCTGCAACTCCAATGAGCACAACTACAAGGTTAGATCTTGATTCTAAAGGGAAAAAGGTAAATGAAAAGTTATATAGAAGCTTAATTGGTTCTTTATTATATCTTACAGCTTCTAGACCTGATATATTGTTTGCTGTATGCTTATGTGCTAGATTTCAAAGTGCACCTACTGAATTACATTTAAAAACAGTTAAAAGAATCTTTAAGTACATTTCTTGTACATCTAAGATAGGCATTTGGTTTCCAAAGAATAAAAATTTTGAATTACTAGGATATTCAGATGCAGATTATGCAGGATGTAAAGTAGATAGAAAAAGTACTTCAGGTACATGTCAATTTTTAGGAGATAAATTAATATCTTGGTCTTCAAAGAAACAAAATTCTGTAGCTCTTTCAACAGCTGAGGCAGAATATATTTCAATTGGAAATTGCTGTGCTCAAATCTTATGGATAAAACAACAATTGAATGATTATGGAATTAATTGCAAAAATGTACCAATAAAATGTGATAATACTAGTGCAATTAATTTAACCAAAAATCCAGTTCAACATTCAAGAACAAAACATATTGAAATAAGACATCATTTCATAAGGGATCATGTAAATATTGGCAATATTAGTATTAATTTTGTCCCTACAGAAAGACAATTAGCTGACATTTTTACAAAACCCCTTGAAAAATCTCGATTTGAATTTATTCGTAATGAAATAGGAATATGTAATCCTTTGTAATTTCTGATATTTATTTTGCATTAATTGCTCGATCAGAAATTTCATTAGATTCATTTTCTTATACTCAAGTAGTCTCAATTTACGAGATTCTTTATGTTGGAAACATAAATTCGTGTTAAGAGGATTACACGATTAAAGAGGATGAATAAAAGATAT
Organism: Combretum micranthum; assembly: GCA_024138025.1. Taxonomy (NCBI): domain Eukaryota; kingdom Viridiplantae; phylum Streptophyta; class Magnoliopsida; order Myrtales; family Combretaceae; genus Combretum; species Combretum micranthum. Next base: position 2,258,731 of record JAMXBD010000033.1, on the reverse strand, counting down.
TTTGTTTTCTGTTGGAAATCTAAACAGAATTAATAACTGATCTTGTGCATCGTGCAATTTTTAACCATCGATTTTTTCTCTCTCCTTCCATTTCAAAATTTATCTTTTCTCTCTCAATCTGCAAAATCCTCTCGTGTGTTGTTCAAACCCTCACGTTTTTCCTTCAACATATGGCTCCAAGAAAATCTTCACGAATTCAATCCAAGGGTTTCAAATCTAAACCATCTAAAACCCCCGTTGAAATCTCTGTGGATTCTGACTCTCAACACAGTTCGAAATCATCTAAGGGTGTTCATGTTGAAACAACACCAAAGGCAACCGCGATAAGGTCTAAAGCATCTCAAGATCCTTCTTTGGCAAAGGATACTGAAAAAGAAGTGACTGAGGAAAAGAGTTCATCTGAGGAACTCGCTTCTGAATCCACTAAGGAAAAGGAAGTTGATAACGAAAGTGGTTCAGAATCGGATGCTGAATCAGAAGCTGATTCAGACGCAAAATCAGAGAGTGCGAAAGCAAGCTCTGAATCTACCTCACCCTCTCCGTCTTTTCAGAAAAAGAAAGCTGACCCTAAGAAGGTATCAAAAAGGGGAAATAAACAGAAGGAGGAAACCCTAAAACCTGTCAGGTTGGTTAAATCCAAAATCCACCCTTGTTCTTTTATCGATTTCCAATTCTTTGAAAAGAAAGGATTTTATGCTGGTTTTTGGCTAGACAGAATAGGAGCTAAAGGGTTGTGTGATTTACGCATTGATATAATTGGAGAATTAGTTGAAGAATTTTACAAGAATCTGAAATTTGAAAATGAGACATTGTTGATCTCGAAAGTTGGAGGAAAAAGGATCGTGGTCAATAGAAAGATGCTGATTGATTGTTTAGGTCTGTTAGATCATGGGGATGATCACGAGCTGATAACCTTAGGTAGAAATGAATCTATGCAACTCTTGAATGATGGCATTGGAAAGTTTCATGCCAAAGATATTTTCATTTCTGAATTCGAGTTGTTGATAAGGTTGCTGCACAAGATTGTTATCGAGTGCATATTACCAAAGAAAGGAAGTCCTACTTCCATTTCTAAAGAGGAAGCAATCATTGTTCTGGGGATGAAGTTGCAAAAACAACTAGACTTGCCTAGGATTATCTTACGGCACATGTGGAGAAATAAAAAGCACATGATTTATGGAAACATAATCATGAAAATTTTGCAAAAACATCATGTGAAGATGCCTAAGCATGTTCGTAGTCCTCAAATAATGAAGAAGATTGGTGATAAAGTGATTAAGCACATGAGTATTTCGATAAAGGAGAAATTTTGGTACAGCATTGATGGAGCTTTCTATGTTCATCCGAAGAATCGCAAGAGAGAATTGACTCTCAAAAGAATCTTGGACGAAATAGAAAAAGAGGATCCACATGGTGTCGAAAAATCAAAGAAGAGGAAATCTGATAAGGATGCCAAAGGAAAAGGGAAGGCTCCTGTTGCAGCAAAGAAGAGAAAAAGGGATTATGAGTTGGGGACTGGGAAGAAGTTTGAGATCAAAGAAGGGCAGACTGTTGAATCAGATTCTGATTCAGAGACTGAATCAGAGGGTATTCCCTTGAAGCCACCAGGAGAGACGTCCCAACCTATCTCTCTCCAACAGATTGACAATCTCATTTCTTCTCGAATGGAAGCATTCTTGAAGAAATTTGATTTGTCCTCTGTTCAAAAATCTCCTTTAGTCCTCCCCGCTCCTCAAGTGGAAACCACTCCATCTGAGCCAATTTCTGATCCTGTCTTTCCTACAACAACACCTGGTTCATCATCTCCACCAGTTGCTGATCCTGACTCCATTCCACCTACAGAGGATGTAGAGCAACCAGCAGAACATGTTCCTGAACCAACTCCACCAGTTGCTGATCCAATGGAACAAGTTCCTGCTACTGCTGAGGAAACCCCTGTTGCAGCTAAAGACATTCCTGTTGACCCTACTCCTGAACAACAAGCTGCGGCTTCTCTCCTATCGATCCCTCAACAATCCCCTGCTGAACAACAAACTGATGTTCCACAATCTCCAACTCCATCTCCTGCTAAATTCTCTGGCAGGAAGAAATCTCTGGCAAAGAAGAAATCATCTAAAAAGAAATAGAGTCATTTATTTTTTTAACAGACAATTTCTCTTAGCGAATTTTCTATATTTTGTTTTCGGTTTGTAATGAAAATATTTTCTCTTTTGGATATTTTTGTGATATTTTCTGTTATGCTGAAATCTCTATATTTCCTTGACTTGAATGAATTTTATATGCATAAATTCAGGGGGAGTTACTTTTTTATTCTGATAACAAAAAGGGGGAGAAGATATATGATGAAAAACAAATCTTAAGATATCAATATAGTTTGTGCAATATGCTTATGATATGAGATTTGATTATATTTGTGAGTTAGTGATTGATCCGTATGTATGAGTTTTGGTTAAATCTGATATGTTTTTGATATATGATATTATATTTTTTTTTTCATAAGGTTTTGTTATCTTCAAAAAGGGCGAGAATGTTGGAATCTCTCATAATATTTTGATGATAACAAAAAGGAGTAAAAGTCTTTTTAACAAATAATATAAAGTATAGCAATCAAAACCAAAACCAAAACCAAAACCAAAATATTTCATGATTGAACTAATCATCAGATTTTTTAGAAATTGTTTCAGAAGGTAGTCCAGAGTCATTTTCAGAAGGTATTTCAGATTCATTTTCAGAAGGAAGATCAGAAACTAAATCTGTTCCAGAACAGAAGATGCACAGAATGTTGCGAATTTATTTATACCTTATCATCTGAAGGCCTGACTCCACGAAATGAATATATTTGGGTAGTATATTCATTTTGTTCCACTAAAGTTGGATAAAATATCCAAGGGGATTTATTTCATCAATTTTATTATAAGTTACGTCTATTTAATTTTCTTGAGGAAGAAGATCGTCAGATTTTTATGTTTCACGTGGTCAGCAAATTCCTAAAGATAAGGGATATATTTTACCAAGTTCATGTTGGTTCAAATTTTCGAAACGAAGATCTTTTAAAGCTTATCTTCAAGGATAAAGGATATCACTGTTTTTATGGGATAGTTTGTTGAAGTATTTATCCAAATTGTTATGGATAAACATATCAAGATATATGAGACATTATCAGATGACAGCATCAACGAAATTTGGATAAAGCTAAGAAGATTATTCGGGATTGATCATACACGTAACAGACACTTCAAAGGAGAGAATTTGCCAAGTCAAATATTTTCAATTTGAGAAGAATTCGAATTGTTTTGAACGACTTCTTTGCTAGCCGTTGAGATAAAACAATATATAGAGGAAGCACAACAACAAGGAAGATATGATGAGAACGAATCTTGCTCTAACTCTCTGTTGAAAGAAAAAGTCTTCGAGTGCATTTCTCTCAAAAGTCCTTACGTTACAAAGTGTTCACAATATTTTTGTTCGAAAGATAGGATATTTATTGTATTTCCTTGATTGAGTATCATTCAATTTTTTTTTTGAGTGAGGTTGAGTATTGCAAGTTATCTGTTAGACCAATTGTGTGTTATAGGATAACCGTGAGAATTGGGACAGAGTGTATTGTAGCCAAGAGGATTGGCAAGACAAGCTTGTAACTTTTGATTTTGGATATAGTGGAACAAACCGTGTGGAATACCGGGTCCCCAACATGGAGTTGGAAGAGAGGACTGACGCTCGAGGCGGAACCTCTATAAATCGATTTGCATTTTTCTCTACCCTACTCTTTTTATTTTCGTGCAATTATATTGAAGTATTTGATAAACTGTCACGTTTCAGAACCTGTTTCAGAGAGTACTTCAGAGAGTTGTCTGTATTCCGCATAAAATTAAATTTGATCTATTTTGAATTAAAATAGATATACAAGTGTGATTATCAGCTGTGATTAGTTTCTAAACAGCAAGTTTAATTAATTCTAAGTTTAATAAAGTAATCAAAAGGAAGTGAATTGAAAATTTCGAAAAGAATTTATTTTTGTGAAAAAGCAATTCCCCCCCCCCCCACCCCCCTCTTGCTTACATTATTGGGACCAACAATAGATAGGAAATTGTAGTGCACAACATGATCCTACATCAGATCTCGATGGAAATTGTTGAGAAACAATTCCATTTAGTAGATCTAAATCACTAGAACAAATTACTCCTGGTAATAGAGATATTATTAGGAAGTTTGCTGCATGTTAAGGAGATTTAAGGATAATTAGAATACACTAAAGCAATTCTGCATTTGTCCATCTATTTAAGAGAGATTTTAGTAGATGCAAACGGAATTAGAATTGGTTTATTATGAGAATAAGAACCATGAATTGAGAATCTCTGCAGATAAATAATTAAAAGGATGAATTGTATTGTATTTCATGTTAATATGATGGATTAACCTTGTCTTATTATGATTTAAATTGTATTAGACTTGTGTTGTGCATAATATTTTGGTGAATCTGTGTAATTAATATAGTTTAGTTGTTAATTATATATTAAATTTAGATAATCCAATCTACTCGATCGCTAGATAATAAACAAGAGGGTGAGTATTAGTACTTGTCACGGCCGGGAGGAATACGACCCTATAAGCCATTCCTAAACTACAATTGATAGGTGCACTTGCCTATTGTTGATCCGATGTTAGGAAATGATTATTGGATATTAATTGTTAAACTCAGATCGGAACACATCAAACATCATATCAATTTAATTTCATTTAATGATATATCTAAACAAAAAGAATGAATTTATAAATAAGCTACTTATTAACATTCCTTCTATTCTAATCAATTCCATTCCAAACAATTCATATGGACAAAACGAGAGACAACTAAGGTTCTTCCGTTACTTATATATATTAACAATTTTTCCTTTCATATATTAGACATTTGGCAAGTTAAAAGAAGTTATCGTCTTTAATATATGGCTCTATCTTAGGACAAACTATGCATTTGATATGACACACCACATGTATTGTATTATCCAATTGGTGACTAAATAAACCAATAATATTTGGATATGCAATAATTCATTAAAAAAAAAAAAAACCTCTTTATCTTTTCTCAAATATCGTATGCTTTCCTTACCTTAAAAATGCCTGCCATCATGTTGCTCGCCAAAGTAATATATATACAAGAACTAATGACTCAACCACATTCAATACTGATATATAAGTACGTTTTCATTATTCATTGTTTGTGTAAAGCTATATATAAATATGTATGATTTAAAACAAATTGTTTTTATCATTCTAACACTATCAAATTTCTCAAAAGATCCAACACATTAAATATGGATATGATTCTCTATCTGTAATGCACGTTTTAATAATCAATTTATTTGATACATGACGTAACATGATATCTCAAGCTAGCTCATTTGTTTGAAATATGGAAGGCTAAATTAGATGGCATTGATTGAACACGGCATTCTCTTACACTAAATATGAGTAGGGCAATGTGAGAAATAGCTCTGTACTAAATTTGATATAGGATAGCAGAGATTTGATTTAGTTGTTATATCTTTTTATTATTAGATCTATTTTATTAGAATTTGATAGGATTGATATGATTGATATCTTATTGATGTAGGACAATGTAAGGAATAGCTCTTACACTAAATATGATGTAGGGCAATGTGCTATATATATATATATATTTACTTACTTCTATAGGTAAAAGATTCATCAAAGTGCATGACAAGGAGCATCAATGTTTAACTACTCCACATAAATATCTCTCTTTCCACTCATTTAAAAGGCATGTGGACGATAATATAAACTAAACTAATGAAAACCTAGGAATACTTTATGCAATCATTGTCATGTTCATCATAGGAGAAAGACTAGAAAGTGTGCTAATATTTAGCTCAAAGGAAATTTCTTTCTTTCTTAATTTTGATCTCACTTGTATGAATTCATCCAAATAATTTCTCACCTAACTTTGGAACTGCATATTGAAGTTGCTACACAATCCTTGCAACTACACTATCTGATGCATGTTTAAGATAAGTGTACTAGATTGTTAATTATTGATTACAATGACTTTATTCATTTTATTAAACAATATTTTCAATCTTATAATTCTATTTTTCTATAGGTTCTCTTACAATATATGGATAAAAATTGGATGAGTTGTGACATCGGAAGTGAAGAGTACCAACGAGGTGTAGAATTTTTTGTTGCATACATGCGATTGAAATATGGAGTAAACACGGAGTTAAATTGTCCATGTAGGAGATGTTTAAATCACAATTTGTACAATGTGAATGTGATTAGAGCACACTTGCTTGTAGATGGTATAGACATAAATTACAATTGTTGGATATATCATGGTGAGAAGCCGACTGTTGAATTGCCTAATGGATGTCGTGGTAGAATTCGTCATGTGGAGAGTGAAATGAGACCCATTGTGGAGGAGTACGATGTGGCAAATGATGATGAAATTGATGGATTTGATGAGATGCTTGATGATTTAGGGGCATTTGTTGCCAATCAAGAGGAAGATTCATGCGCTGGGGATGGCTTCAATATTCCGATGGATTTTTTAGATGGATTAAGAGCTGATTCACATCAAGAGCTCTATCCCGGGTGTAAGTTTTCAAAGTTCTCCTTTATTGTGAAGCTTCTCCACTTGAAAGTATATAATAAGTGGACGAATAAGTCATTTGATATGCTGCTACAACTTTTGCATGATGTGATACCTAATGGAGAATCTCTTCCCAAGTCATACTATCATGCAAACAAGTACTTAATGGGGTTAGGTATGGGTTATCATGTATTCATGCATGTAAATATGATTGTTGTTTATTCTGGGGTAGCAACAAGCATCTTACCAATTGCCCTACTTGTGGTACTTCTAGATATAAGATATCCACGGGGTCTAAGAAGCCCATTCCTCATAAGGTTCTACGTTACTTTCCAGTAAAACCAAGGTTGCAACGTCTTTTCATAAATCCAAAGATTGCTCAAAAAATGCGTTGGCATAAAGATGAACATAAGAGACAAGAAAACATGATGGGTCATCCAGCAGATGGGTTGTCTTGGATTAATTTTGACATTGAATATCCAGAGTTTGCAAAGGATAGTCGTAATGTGCGGCTAGGGTTAGCCAGTGATGGTTTTAATCCATTTGGTACCATGAGCCAGTCATATAGCATGTGGCCTGTGGTGCTCCTTACATATAACTTACCACCATGGATGTGCATGAAGAAAGAGTATTTCATGATGCCGTTGTTAATCCCAGGGCCCAAAGCCCCGGGGAAGGAAATCGACGTCTACATGCAACCTTTAATCGATGAGTTGAATGATCTTTGGGTCAATGGACTATGGACATACGATGCGTACTCAAAGTCATCTTTTAAAATGCATGCTGCATTGATGTGGACCATCAATGACTTTCCAGCATATGGGAATTTGTCTGGGTGGAGCACAAAAGGATACAGTGCTTGTCCCGTATGCGAAGACCAAACACCATCAATAAGACTTAATAGCAAGATTGGCTATGTTGGTCATAGGATGTGGTTGCCAATGGAACATAGGTGGAGACGTAGCTTAAAATTTGATGGAATGCGTGATAACCGTGAAGCTCCTGAACTATATTCTGGTGAAGACATTCTTCACCAATTACACACGATGACAGATGTGGGTATGGGAAAGCATCCAGGGAATGCTAAAAGAGTCCGTCGTGTTCACGGATTCAACTGGAATAAAAAGTCCATATTCTTTCAATTGCCATATTGGTCAAAATTAAAGCTTAGACATAATCTTGATGTCATGCACATTGAGAAGAATATTTGTGAGAATATAGTTCACACAATGCTTAGGGTTGAAGGGAAAACAAAAGACACTTATAAAGCTAGGCTTGATCTAGAGGAGCTTGGTATTCGGAAGGAGCTACATCTACTAAAGCATGCTGATGGAAAGTATTCAATGCCTTGTGCAAGTTATGCATTGAGTAATTCTGAAAGGAAATTATTTTGTCAATTTCTGAGGAATGTTAGATTACCTGACGGTTATGCATCACACATAGGTAAGTGTGTGGACAATTCATGCTCAAAGCTTTCGGGTATGAAGAGCCATGATTGCCATGTGTTGCTTCAAAGGCTATTACCTATAGGTATTCGTGGCTTATTGCCTAAAGATGTCACCACAACCATATCCGAGCTTGGAACCTTTTTTGAGAGATTGTGTCGACGCACGTTGAATGTTGAAGAGTTACAAAAGATGCAAAGCGACATTGTCACAATATTGTGCAAGCTAGAGCTAATCTTTCCACCTGTCTTTTTTGATGTTATGGTGCATCTAGCTATCCACTTACCTCAAGAGGCCCTAATGGCTGGACCTGTTGCTTACCGTTGGATGTATCCTATTGAAAGGTACAATGTGGAGACAATATATTTTATCTTTATGTTACTGTTTGATTTTTTTCTATCCTAATTGAGATTTTACATTATAGGTACTTAGGCTCCCTAAAGCAATTTGTTCGAAATAGAGCTTATCCAGAAGATTCAATTGCTGAAGCTTATGTTGTACATGAGTGCTTGACCTGGTGCTTACTTCACTTAAAGGATATGGAGACAATATTTAATCGTCCAGATAGGAACCACGATTCTTTAGAAGATGGTGGCTTGGATATCTTTACAAACAAAGTTGGATTTATTTCTCCACCTACATATGTGGTATTACAGATGAAGAGATTGAAATTGCTAAATGGTACATTATGAACAATTGTCAAGAGATGCAACCTTATCTAGTGTATGTGATAGTCACCAAACCATTTTTTATTATGTTAGTAATCTATTAAGATATGTGTGTATTCCTTAAGCAAAGTGCAATTTGTGTTGCTGAACATAAAGATATTTTGCGCTCACAATATGGTGATGACATAGATGAGTGCCACAAAAGGGAATTTGGTCTATGGTTTATGAATAAGGTAAATATAATAAACGAACTCCACGTGTACTTACATACGCTATAAGTAAAGGAGGTTTAATAAAATATAATTGATGTTCTATTTTAATTGTCATTACTGCAGATGAGTATGTTCTATGATAGTGATGACTTGGTCATCAGTGCATTATATGCATTATCACTAGGACCCGATTCATGTTTCAAGAGATACAACAAGTTGATATAAAATGGCGTGCGATTTCATGCATCAGAATTTGATGATAGGAAGAAGACTTAGAATAGTGGAGTGCTTGTAGAGGGAAATAAAGGAGATATGGAAGTTGAATTTTATGGCGTTTTGTTAGATATATACGAGTTTACTTGCGTTAGAAACAAAAGAGTCATCTTCTTCAAATGCAAGTGGTGGGACACTAACATGCGAAATGTTCGAGTTGATGACAACTTTAAATGCATTAAGATTACTCGTACTTGGTATGAAAATGACCCATATGTGCTGGCATCACAAGCTAAGCAAATATTTTATGTTGAGGACATGAAGCTAGGATCTGAATGGCGTGTAGTGCAACAGTTTGAGCATCGCCACATATATAATATAGAATCGCTAGAAGGTGATGCAAATTTATTAACTGATGTGGAAGCTCGTTTAGCAGATGAGATCTTAGATGGACATTTCATAATAAATGGTGACGGAGGAAATGAGCAACATCTGGTAATCGATTGTGATGTTGATGTGCTATTGAGAGTTAAAGTAGGTCATGAGATCGTTGAGGGGATGTTATTGAAAGAATAGTTCAAGCATCTGAACAAGTAAGGCATGATGCTGTTATTGAATGTAGTGAAGATGAGGATGAAAATGAGGAAATGGATGAGACACTGGTGGATTATGATAGCAGCGATGAAAATTGTAAGGATATAGGTTTTTTTTTTTTTCTCTTTTTCCTTTTTAAAAACTCTACCCACTTACATTTATACAGTCAATTTTTTTTTTCTTTTAAGTCTATGCTAATTTCATCAGCTTTTACATGTTGAATGACGAGTTGCGAAGTTGTTATGTTGTCTATTTTTCTATTACTAACTTATACCTCTTTTCTTTGACTGTAGGATTGCAATGGCTGGTGGTCGAAGGAATGTTCAAAGGAGGGAGGGGAGAGCTAAACGGGATGCCCGTCTACCCATTCGCGATGAGTGAGATTCTCATCGTTCTGAGGATGATATGCACCAATCACCACTAAACAACCATCCATCTAATCCTTTGATAAACTCCTTAGGTATTCCATCTAAGCATATCATTAAAGTAAAATAAGTTTGTTTAAATTGTAATATAAATTGTTTCTTTTTTATACTATAGCAAATGAAACTCCATGTGGTCAAGGTATTAACAGTACATAAGCATATGCATCCATGGGGGGCAACAATTCAGCTGATCGTACCCACACCTTAGGTAAGTTTTCAATCCAACTGCATTAGATTGATAATCAACTAGCTTGGGCAGTAGCTAATTCTTTAGCTATGAAACCACTTGTCATTGTCTATTGCACTCTTTTAATTATTTTTTTTCATTTGGATTAATGAAAAATATTAAAAACCAACCAACAAAAACTTCCATGTGAACTTTGGAAACCCCTATAACATAAGGTTTCTTTTTTGATATGAGTCATTTCAGTCAATTCTAGCTACCGTTGTTATTCTACCTAAAAGATTAATAATTTTTTTCTCTCTCAATAAACTTAGTTTAAAAGGAGAATGATTTTAATGAACTTGGGATAGAGCTATGGAATTTCAAGTCTCTACTCCGTAAATTCTATGTGGTATTATTTTGAGTTCACTTGTTTATTAAACTACAGTAAATGACACTCCATACGGTCAAGATGTCAACAATAGTCAAGCATATGCATTCTCGGTGGGCAACAATTCAGCTAATCATATCCACACTCCATGTAAGTTTTAAAGTACTAACTATACTTTTTTTAGTACCAACTTTGTCAAATATGGTATTTTTGTCTTAATATAGTATAATATGATTGTAATGCGGTACTTCTTTTGAGTTTCTACTTCATTAAGTTGTTGTATTTTTATCGTAATATGGTATTATATCGTTCTACTATGGTATTTTAAGATGGTAGTCAGTAAAAGTGATTAATTGTAATGCCAACCCTTAAGCTATATTACTGCAATACAAAGCTATTGAAATTATTATTACTTGAAAGTGATTGAAATTTTTAGTTTGATTTCCATTTTGTAATGATTCCGTTCAATCTGTTTATTGCCTGGGTAAGTTGACAAGGAAAGAGGAAGTGAAAACTCATTTCTTCTCATATAAGACCGGGCATGTGCCTCACCCAAAGCGTGTTTCCTCATACAAACACAATTATTTCATTTTAAAATCGTCATTGAAGTCTTTGCACTAAATTTCCTCTATTACTCCTCGCTGTTTTCTAATTGAAGTTGTTATACGCTTGCGTGCCTTGTTGTTCTAAGATGGGTTCAATAAGGAAAACATCAACTGCTGAAGCATCAAATATTGATTCATCAAACCAATGAAAAAAACCCCAAATCAAGATTCCATTTATGGAATACTGCAAATAATCCACCATTTATGTAAAGAAAAGATTAACGGAACATTATATGTCATGTTTTATATACATATAACAAATCATATGATATTGAAAGTGTATGTGTTAAAATTTTACAAATACTTCACATGCAACATGTAAATACCCAAAAAAATAAAAAATAAAAAACCAAATAGACAATATGGAACAGAATGTATGTGGGTGTGTGTGTGTAATGGATGTCCTTCCAAAAACACTTATTTTCATTGCTATATAAATTCTCATAATATGCATATATTTGATCTACCCCAGTGGTATATAATGCTATTTATTTGGATTTTCCTTTGTGCTCCCAAGCTTCATAAGTTTGCCTTTCCATTTCACTAGTGAACTCAACATGGTAAGATGAGTAACATATGTCATACAAATAGTATTGTGTAACATGTCATATAATTCTTACACGAGAATAATATTGTGTGACATATCATAAACTACAGCAAATGACACTCCACGTGGTCAAGATGTCAATAATTGTCAAGCATATGCATCCTCACAAGACAACAATCTAGCTAACCATACTCAATCTGTAGGTACGATTTCAAACACTCATTTTTAATAATACAAAGCTTCAAGCAAGATAAGTAACATAATATAATGTACTTGTGCCTTAATATATATGTACACATGCATTCCCCGTTGTTGCCTTTTTTTCATCTTATATTTATTTCCTTCTTTTGTATTTTTATTTCCTTAAAATTTATTGAAAGTGCAAGTGAAAACTCATTTCTTCTCATATATTTATAGCAACTGGGAGCTCAACAAGATCTACTACTAAACGAGGTGCATATCGTGGTCAAGCACTTGAGCGGGAGAATATGAACCGAAAAGGAAAAATGTTGATTGAGTTTACTGCTTCTGGAGGACGTCTGTCACGCCCCGAGGGGTACCTTAAACGTGGCAGTCCGCCGTACACAATACTAAAGCCTAGGAATGACTACCTTAGTCACGCAAAGCTTTCCATATCATGTACAAGGCGTACATCACAACCAAGGGAACGCATCGGAGTAGCGCAATTTACATTGATAATAAATAAGTAACAAGGCAAAGAGAATACTTATCATAAAACATACAGATTACATTTCACTTCTTAGGGGCATATCCCTCTATTATCTTCAAATAAATATACATCACTAATCATATAGGTCATAACATATAAAGAACCTTACAAAATTTCTTTATCGTATGATTCCATTTCCTTAATCATCCTTCCATGACTTCCTTAATGTCATGATCCTCAAATTTAATCCGCGAATATACCTGTTTCAACAAAATCTATAGGGGTATAAGCTACAACTAGCTTATACCCCTATTCCTTTTCATTCGCACTATATTTTCAAACAAGTTCATTTAGATTTTCACACATATGCTATGCATACAATGCAACAACCACATGATTACGCAAATATATATAGTTATTCGGAAACTATATAGAAGTATAGAACGGATTTACCCCTCCGTATCAAAGGTTAGGGAATCGGGATTGAAGGTCCTCGACCTTCTACTGCTAGTCCCTAGGTCCTCACCCACAGCGTTCGGTTGGCTCGGCTCCGAACCTAGAGTCGCTTTCCCCGAGCGATTTGGATTCTTTAGGAAGGAACATGGCCCGTGGCACCGCACGATAACAGCCAATCTAACTCTATGCGTAGGAGTAGCAGCCTTCCGAAATAGATGTGACTCGATGGATGCTATACGTGAGCGTTTTAGTTTTCTTAAGCCAAACCTTATTAAGGTTTATTAGGGGCGATCAATCAATTTAGCAAACAACAAACAATCATACAAGTAAGTAAACAAAATTATTTAAACAAGCAGTTTGAAGTTGCGATATTCTTAATTCTCATTCCACGCATAAACATAGAATCATATATATACATATAATCCCGAATTCCCCAAATATAGCCGTTTTATCTTTTCTTAGTATACTAATGTTACTACTTTACAAGCACAAGCAAGGTAACGAAATTAGGAGGAATAACTCACTCATCCATTTCGCTATCTTCTTAGTCGTAGTAATCCTCGGGTAAGGTATTCTCGTATCTTTCGTCACCTAGACAAAAGAAATACCTAGGATAAGTCTTTCATGAAATTTCTATTCTTGGAGATTCTAATCTTTTCTTAAAATAGCGGTAAAATCGTATAAGAGGAAATTCTAACTTAAAATGGCCATAACTTGCTCATTTTAACTCGGAATTTCGCATATAATATACCGTTTTCTACCTATTCAAAAAGATCTATCCATTTCTAAGGTTATCTTTGTCATAAAAGGTCATTTGGGTTCCGAAAACGTCAAGTACAGATTTAAAACGAATTTTCTAAACTTTTGCAAAAATCCATTTTCTAACTCAACTCCTTTTTAAAGAAAATCCTTTTGTAACAATATAAGTATATAAGTATATATTCAATAAACACTTTTGAATATATAAGTAAGCTCACTTTGTATGCAAAAATCCTAATGTAGTGTCTCAACAATTTATTTCATAAAACAATTCACTTAAACTTTAACTTCGAAAATTTCTTTTCAAGTATTTAAAGAAACTTTATATTTTCCTAGATTGTTATAAATGAGTATATTCTTATTTTATTTTCTTCATTCTTTTTCCATGGACAATTAAATCTTCTTTTAACCTTAGTTTTTCATAAATTTCACTCCTAGTGATAAAAGATCAATTTTATCGAAAGTATATTAAGTTGATGAAAAACCCTTTTTTTCATAATTTTGTATTTAGGATAATTTTAGAAAATGAGTCTTGTCTTCTTATGTTCATTTCTAAAATATAAGCTTTTGCTTTCTAAAACTTGTTCTTTCATTTCTTTTGGAAAGGATTATTTTTATTGATAAAATCATTTGTTTCTAATCTTATTTATATTCTTTGAAATTAATTTCTCTTTTAGGAATTTGAAATCATTGTTTTTCCTAAATGGGTTTTAACTTTATGGATTAAATTCATCTTATCTTTGAAAACTAGTTTGTTTCCTTAGTTTTGTTATGAAGTTAAAAGAGTTTAAATCTTAAGCTTTTGTAAACTATTTTACTAAAACTTAGGTTACCGTATTATTCAAAGAAAATATTTATTCCTTATGTTTCCTTAGTAAACTATCTTTGTTATTTAAGAAAACTTTGCGAAAACTTATGTTACTTTAGTCTTATGTTGTTGATAATAACTTCTTTATTTTGTGACAAATCACATAATAGAAAATCTAGTTTTGAGTTCCTTTAATAAAATGAAATTCTACTTTTAGATTAGTCGAGACATTAACATTATGTAGATGCAAGTATCATGAGCATATAAAATAATAAGAACATAAGAAAATAATAGTAACAAATAATAAGCAAAAAAATAAAATATCAAGTATTGGGGATCTTAGCTTTATCAAGGTATCCCGGGACTAAGAATGGACTAGTCCCGTAACAAAATAAATAAAAGATTGTTTTGACTTGATATGGACAAGTCTAAGACTAGAAAGACTAGTCTTAATAATAACATGAAATAAATAAATTGCATAACTTGAAAGTAAATAAATAACAAATAAGCTTATATACTCTAAATATATAATATACATATATATATTTATTTATAAGCAAGTTATAGCAAAAGATCAAAATATAAACAAGTAATAAATGACAAAGTATATATATACCTGAAAGTAGTTCCATGACCAAGAACCAAACATGATCTTAATGTGGTTTTCTTTAGTTTTTCAACCTAAGAAACAACATGAAAACCATATAAGGTTACTTGACATGAAAAGAATAGGATAAGAGTTCTTCATTACCTAAATGGGTAAGAAGAAAAGAAGGATTGCTTGAAGGCTTTTGGTAGTGGTAAGTAGTGAGGCTTTGAAAAGAAACTTTCTTTAGTAATGGAAGAAGAGTGTTTTCTCTTTAAGAAGTGAGTTCTTGTAAGATTATAGAGAGGAGTTTTTGGAGAGGATTTTAGCATAATTTCTTTCCTTTGGAATGGTGTGAAGAAATGAGAAGGGGAGAGGTGGTATTTATAGAGTTTTGTGAAGGAATTAAGAGTGAATTAAATAAAAGAAAAATAAAATAAAATAGATATGAAAGAGAGAGGGTTAGCGCCGGTCCTAGCATGGGGAAGACAAATTTGTACAATTCTGATTAATTTTGTGTAAAAAGAAGTGATATTTTATAAAAAAGGTATGAGTAGATTTTTATGGGGAAAGAAAATATGAATAGTTGTGAATTGTGTCATTTGTAAGAGTGATTAGAAATAAAGTAGAGAGAGTGAATAGTATAGAATAGTGTACTAGTGTACCTTGAATAGTGTAGAAGACAAATTAATTACCGGTAGTAATAAAAATACGCGTAATCCAGCTATATCTGTAATTTTTAGTTACCGAAAAATTCTAAAACTGATATTTTTGGAATCCTTGTATTTTTACGAGTCTATTGGTATAAACGGAATATTTTTAATATCCTGAGCTCCGGGACACGATTTTTTAGCACTGATCCCGTTTGAGTCCGAAGGACACTCGAAATTCGCGAATCTGATATTTTTATGTTACCCTATATTATTACGAACTATTTTAAGCTATTGGCTTAATTTCGTTTTCTAGGGTTTGAAAACGTGGGATTGTCGGATCTGAAACACTAGGGTTCGTTATAGGCTTCGTTGACTTTAGGGTTCCTGGTTTGATTTCTGGTTTCGTCGAGATGTTCGTAAGATCGTACAATTTTTTAGTTTTAATCGTTTTATATTTTTAGCTCGACATTTATGTTTGATCTTATTTTATTTGTGATTATTTAATAGTTTTTAGTTCTCGGGATCGTTTAACCGAGTCTAGGGTTATGAGTTGACTCAGTTTGATTTTTGGTGAAAATTTGAAATTTGTGATTTCTGAAATTTATCGAAGGTTTTAAGATTTTGCTATTGATCGTTATTTGGATATATTGTCTTGATTTGCGTATTAGGAAACAGTTAGGTGATTTGATTGATGTACGGACATTGATTAAACCGGTAGTTGGACTTTATATTTCATTTCAAGGGTTCTCGTTTTCTCAAGATTGAGAAAACTTGTTTTTGTTTTTATTTGGAATTAAGTTTTAACTTGGTTCGATTTTTAGGGTTTCGTTTCCGGTGTTTGACTTGGTCTAGAATTGGGTTTTTATCTTGAATCAATTTTCGGGTTTTAAATTTTGATATTAGACTTCTAGGATTATTTTTAAGAATTATGAAATTTTTGGGGGTTTACAACGTCCAATAACACCAGACCAATCCTCAAAATTAGCATCTGAGATAGGAAAGGCTTGTAGGACTTGTTACCTCTTTATGGTGAAGATTGGAGAAAGTTATCTAGGTAGACAAACAACGAGCTTGGAGAGAGTTAAGGTAAATACGGTTTAAACTTTATTTTCATATTACTTACTTTTTATGTAAAGTGACTAACTATTTTGTCATCTTGGCTGATATGGTTGATGTAGAGTCGGTTGAATGTTGATGATGTATGAAAAAAGGACAAATTTGCTTCAGCTAACACATGGATGGGGGTCTCCTTAGAAATCATCGAAGTAAAACTAAGAAGAGATGGTTAAAGATTGGTAATGCACAAGACCTAAAGGATCGAATGATGATGATTGGAAGAAGATGACAGAACAATGGACTAAAGAGATTGAAGAAGAGAGGGTAATTTCACAATCCAACCAACCATCCAACAAGGTAAATTCGACCTACAAATGTTTCTTAGGATTTTAGTTATTAACTTCATAAATATGTAATCATTTTGGGTGAGTAGAGGACGAAATCGATGATTGGGAGAGATGCACGCAGCCGTGTGAAGTACTTGCATAGGTCTGGCTCTCGATCATTTGAGAGTAGAAGGAATGAGCATGTAAGTACCTACTCAATTACTTTCTAACATGTAATGGTAATATCAATCAAGTGTTTAACATTTTCCATACATATTTATGTACATAGATTAATCAAAATCGTCAACCACCCAATGCTATCGAGTTCTTTAAGCTAACTCGCTATTGTGAACCGAGGCCGGGTACTGGTGGTTGGGTTTCGCAACAAGCTGCTGAAGATTATGTAAGTGTTTAGCTTAACTTTTATTTTAAACATGTTATGAAATAAGCAACATGATGTGAATGTTGTGTTTGGGTTGTTCATAATGCAGGAGAAGATGGTGAAAATATATGAGGAATCCCAGTCTTCTAACAAGCCAGAGACTCCGGAGGAGATTGTTGATAGATTTATGAATGCAAGTAATAGATCCGACTACCATCCTGGAAGAGGATATGGACCACCATCTATTGGGAAATCATCACGGAGACAGAGTGAAATAGATGAATTGAAGGCTGCATTGCAAGAGGAAAGAAGCTTACGTCAGCAACAAACGCAACAGGTAATCAAACTTTATGGTCCATTTAATGTTGATTTTATGAAATTAAGATTGTCTAACTATTTAATTTCTACTTATTTTTAATTTTTTTTTTCATTTCAACATTTGATTTGTGTAAGTGAAATCATAATTTGCTGTTTATTAGATTCAAAGAATTAAAGAACAATATAAGAAGATTTAAGTGAACCCCTCTTTATGTTGTTTCTTCATGCATTCTTATATAAATTTATGCTTTTTTAACCCCTCATGAATTATGATTCATTTTGATTAACTCCATAATGTAATCCTAGAAGTTCGCTGGTAGGATATAAGCTGGAAGTGGAAAATTTTGCTTTGTCCTTTGACTATTGCTATTTTATTTATTGTGTTCTTAATGTATAATAGTGGATGAAGTATGGAGCTGTTTTTTCTTTTTTTTTTTTTTTTTTGCGAAGTACAGAATTCAAATATTGTAGAATTTGGTGTAGTGTGGGTTTTTGTGGTGGAGTAAGGCAAATGAGCTCTGTTGTGTATTGTTTGAGCCCTATTTTAGTTGTATATAAGTGTAACTGTTTTTGCATCTGGGGGTTTGAAAAGGAAAAGGATATGGCAGAGTTAAGAAACATGAGTCTAACTCATGACTTGGTATATTATGCCTGAACATGAAATTGCGAACCCAACTCACCATTATTATTAAGATACACAAGAAATCATGAGATAGACTCACAATTCTTTCTCCTATTTCCAATTTTGGTATTTCTAAAGTTATTTTCCATAAGTGCAGATTTTTGGAATTCTCTTTTCTTTTTTTCCCTTCTCATTTCTTGTAATCTCATCAATTTAATAACTGAATATATTGATGATGATGGAAGGGTATTTAGTTTACTCTATAATAGATTGCCTAACTTGATTAAATGGAAAAGAAAAGAGAGTTCATGCTCAAATATCCACATTTCATGCCAATTCTCATGTCTACTTACCTATATGTATTTGTATAAAGGTGTATCTCAAGATGTTCATATGTGAAGTCTTCCTTCCAACGGGAGGCTTGTTCTTTATTATTATGTTTGGTTCTTTTTCATGACAACATTTGTATCACAACCTAAGGTTATTAAATTTATAAAGGTTGCAAACTTTAGAGTTGTGTTGATGGTGGAACCAATTTTCGTCTCTCAGAATGATTTCTTTTATTTACATGTATCTTTGATAAAAATTTTGCAAAATTGTGGTAGTCAACACATATATGGAGAATACTAATCACACAGATTGGAAGTGTAATTGTTGAGTTTTTCTATTTCTATTTTCTTGAATTGAATTTGCTATTCAATGGTGTTTCCAGCTTGATAAATTAACTCAACTTGTACAACAACTTGTCTCAAGTTTTCCTAGTAGTTCAGGTTAGGTGTCATTAATCTTTTCTTATAATCTCGTTTATGTTTTTTTTAATCATTCAGTAATTATATTTATATGTTGTGTGACAGCAAATCTAAATCAAGGAGATCCTTCATCAAGTGCACAAGAGCCTTCGCCAAATCCATCAAACAATGATAATAGTGAGGAAGGAAATTGAAGACTCTGTTTTGTCTTTTTGTTTTTTGTTTTTTTGTTGGTTGAACCATTTGAAATGAAATGGTCAAATGTGGCGAAGTGTACACATGCTCATTTTTATATATTTTGGAGCTTGTTCATATGTTTCTTTCAAGGACACTAAACAAATTCAATGTTGTCTTCTTTCTTTATTATGATTAAGGATGGTCTTGGTGATCTTTAAGGTTTATCTATGTTATTGGAATCTTATTATATATCCAGAGCATTGTCATAAATAAATTACATGTGTAGAAGCTATAATACAGCTATGAATTATATTATTATCGAACAAGTTTTATATGACTAATTGTGCATATAATGTGCAATAAGCAGGTATATTTTGGCAAATCAAATTGAGCTAAATCGGAATGCTCATCACTTCTCAAATGGAATAGCCATGTGTAAACAATGCCGATTTAAATAAATAGCTATGTTTAAAAATTACAATCTTGAATGAATACTTGTGTAGACATCGCTAATATATTTGATTAGCCACGTTTAAACTAAGGGAAATAGGAGAATTGCCACGTTAACACATCGTGACTTTATTCTAATAACTTTATGTAAAGGTTATTCAACCTATATATGGCCACGTTTAAACGTTGTCAATTCAGTAATTTATCCACGTATAAACATCGCTAATAAAAATATTTAGTCATGTGTAAACATCGCTGATCCTAAATTTTACTTCCTATTTTTTTGGCGGGATATGAATTACTTACATTTAACCACGTATAAGTGTGACTAATACATTACAATAGGCCATGTGTAAACGTTGCCTAATGAAGGCCTTTTGTCGCCTAAATTTATATTGGCGACGTTTCAATTTTTGACGTAACCTGTTTAATCTGCGATGCACCTATTGTGACGTCTATAGGCCACGTGTATTAAATGTAACTATAACTTTTTAGTCACGTTTAATTCATGTTTAGCCACGTTTATTAAACGTGATTAAATGCTCATTTTTGTAGTGCAATAATTGGATTAAAAATAGAAGTTAGTTATAAAATGAACTTAGTTGATAATTTTAGGTTCAACTTGACTAAATGAACTTGAATGAACTTGGGATTAAGCTAACTTGATGAATTAGATTGTTTAACTTTGATGAATTTGACCGGGTTTAAGCTAACTTGGGATTAAGTAACCTGAATCTTAAATATATAATGAATTAGTAATTAATCGAAGTCCAACTTGGCTTAATGAACTTCACTAAGCTAAAATGAATTAGATTATTTAAGTTTAATTAACTTGACTTAGTAAATGACTTAAATGAATAACTCTAATCAATTTGGCTAGGATTTAGTTAAAAGGAGTTAATGGTTAATAATTGGTTTAAGTTAATGAGATAAGATAATATGTTGTTTCAAATGTGTGTTTACTTGGAAAAATGAATGTGTTTGGTATATGAATTATTTGTTGATGCTTTTGTAATAAAACACTATAAACAAAGAGAAAAGGAAATACTTTGAGAGATAAAGAAGAACCGTCCGTATTTGGGCAGGGCGATCTTCGTAGCCATAGCAGGGTTCTAATTTAGTGTCTGCTCAAATAGGATTTTAATAAAAGTCGATATAAGTAAATAAATAAGTTATAACTTAAGTTCTTATAAGAATTCGATTTCTTGAAACAGATGTTTGAATATGATTTGTGGATTCTCCTGGGTTATCTTCTGATTCTTTTGAGTTGTGGGCATCATTTAAAGGAATGCAGTAACTTGTGTGGTGATTGTTGGGATAGGCATCCTAAATAACATAAGAACTTAAACTTAGCCTAATAATTGTTTGAATTGGTTGTCTATTCTGTTGTTTAAATCCATATCTAGTCCGGTATGGCAGATCGGTATCCAGTTTGGGGAGCAGCACCTTGTTTAGATTGGGGGCATGATAGATTATGTGCTTAGGCCACCCTGTCTTTGATAAGACTTTCCCAAGTGGTACGGCAGGTAACCAATGAGAAGACGGTATCGGCATAACATTTGCTTACACTTAGAATGAAGCGGCATGATTTAGTTCAAATGTTTATGGGAACAGTTGGACTAGATGATGTTATAGACTAAGATAAGTGAAGTCGTGTAACGGCTGTCAACCCTGGATGAAGTTATTTTCTCTTTATTGGATATATCATCTAGGAGATATAAGTATTCGATTTGCTAATATCAACCCCCTGAGCATCGAAGTCGTTACTCAAGACCCCAGTTACCCCATATTGTCTGGAGTTTGAATACTCCCATGCTGTTTGTTTACTTTAAAGAAAAGATAATAATATATTGTTGATACATTGCATTTAGTTAAGCTCGTGTGCCACTCCATGTGTGATTGTGTTACTATATATTGAGCTTTGGCTCATTCTTGTTGTTGTTGTTCCTTTTACAGGTGTTATTGTTGATGAAGATGATGTTGATGTTGTTGAGTTGTTATGGTTGATCTTGTTGTTGTAGTTGATGATGATTCTTGTTTCGGGTTTTTAGGGCGATCTAGAAGACTCGTGATAATGAGTGAAGTGGGCTAGGACCGTTGAATATCTGTATTTTCTTTTATTTTGTTTTATTTAGTGAAGACCGGATTTATTTACAAATTTGTAATTCTTTTAATGGGGCTTGTTATTGCCCATATGTTTTGTAAATGATAATCTACCTCTAAGAGTAGATTATTAAGTGTTTTTCTAAAGTTTTGTTTCTTAGAAAATTGGTCTGCTCTGTAGGGAGTTGAGTTTTATAAATGATTTTAATAAATTGTTTTTCGCTGCTAAATCCAGTTGTTGCTAGAATCTAATTGAATTATTTCATAACCTAAAAATGAGTAGCAATGTTCAACATAAATAAAATATTTTAATGAAAGACTTAGCAGGTAAAATTTTAGGGTATTATACGTGGCGGTAGCATCTTAAATGGTTAATTAATTGGATTAAATTTTTTTGGGGTGTAACATGTGGCAAGAGCAAATTTAAGACTCGAAGAGGCACATGTGTGAAAGGCTATCGCAGGTCAGGTTTGGAAGCGACAAGTCAGGCGCGACAATTGTGTTAAGGCATTACTATGCTGATGTGAAAGAAAAAGAGCCATTGGAGTATATTTAATGCATTGCAACTTAGAGATGTTGTGTCTAATGGACTTTCAAATTTAAAAGACTATTTATATACAAAGTCCAAAAGACCAACAAAAGAATAACAAAGTGCCAAATCATTTTACGAAGCTCATTAATTGCGATCAAATAAATTCTTTTCCTTTGTTCTCTTGTACATAATATTTGCAAATATTAAGAGAAAGAAATATATCATAGTGCTTAGTTCTTTTTATTGCTATTCATATAAAAGCACTTTTCAAGAGTTCCCTCCCATATTTCCTTAGCTGGTCTTGGACATCTTTTTATTGCTAGAAATGAAGAGTGATTATCCTTAGCTGGTCTTGGACATCTTTATTAGGGCAACAATTCTGTAACTTTTCAAGAGTTCCCTCCCATATTTCCTTGCTTTTTCTAGTAGAAAGGAAAGATCCAATGATCTCCAAAGCCAAGGGGAGTCCTCCTGTTGTTGCCACAATCTTTTTAGATAGATCTTCATAATCAGCAGCTTCTAAATCCGCTTTAAATGCATGCATACTGAAAAGACGAAGGGCTTCATCAGAATGCATTGACCTAACTTCATAAGTCTCTTTCACTTCAGATGCATCCAATACATCTTTATCTCTAGTAGTAATAATAATCCTACTTCCTTTGGCAAACCAATCAAAGTCACCAGCTAGTGCATTTATTTGCTTTTTATTGTCCACATCATCGAGTAAAATAATAACTTTTTTATCTCGAGATTTTTCCCTTAGCACTTTTATTCCTTCATCAACATTAGCAAACTCAGGCTGTAGATCTTTGGATCTTATGATGTCATTGACTAGTTGAGTTTGCAGCTTTTCAAGACCCTTTGCACGGATGCCTTCAAGGAAGCTGGAGCACTCAAATTGCTCCAAGACTTGATTGTAGATTATCTTAGCAAGAGTAGTCTTACCAATGCCACCGATACCATAAATTCCAACTACTCTTACATCATCACATCCAGTCTGTAACATTCCCATAACCACTTCTATACTATCTTCAAGTTTAATTATAGAGTCTTCTATTATGAGATGTGCTTTTTTCAGTTTAGTCCAAACCTCTGATACCACCATCTTAACTAATTCTCCTTCGTGTCTGTGAAAATCCATATGAAATAAGACAGGAAAATAAATAAATTATTAGAAAAAATGCAGCTAAGAAGGAGAGTCTAAAATAAAAATTTCTTTTACTCCATTTCTATCTATTTCCACTCATTATGATTGAAGATGTGACATAAGGTCATTTTTTCACCCATGCAGCCTATTTTTATTTTTTTTATTTAATTTCAACTCATCATAAAATTCTTTATTTATCAAGTTTGAAAATTATCGTATCAAAAATATTTTCCAGATAAATTTCCATAAACTTAGTTTGTGTTTTCTTTCTCACCTCTACTGGATAAACTCAATTAAATTAAAACTGCACCAGCAAACAAATAGAAGGTATAGATTTGAGATATAAATAGAAATATACCCATCAGCCACGTTCTGCAACTCCCATCCCTTCATGGCTCCAATTTCTGTAAGAGCATTTCTCCATTCCTTAACCGTCTCCTCATCGTGTTCTTTCGAATGCAGTTCAAGCGCTTCCTTATAAGCTTCAGACTGGTGTTTGACCTGATGAGGCGTGACATCGTAGAATATAGGGAGAACCAAACGATTTCTGATGGTGTTCTTGCTTTTCACCATATGAGCCGCTTCCTTCAGACACCATTTGCTGGAAGCATAGTTCTTGGAGAAGATGGGTATGAAGATCTTAGACTGAGTGATGGCTTCCAGAAGGTTACCACCGATCTCTTCTCCAACACGAAGCTCTTCGTTGTCTCTGAAAGCACGAATACCAGCATCCGTAAGGCTAGTGTACAGATAATCAGCGAACCCTTTCCGAGTATCCGAACCTCTGAAGCTTAGGAAAACTTCGTAGGCACATCCTTTTGTGGATCAGCAGCGGAGGAAGCAGAGAGCGACATGGGTCTTTTGGAGTTGGCTTGGTTAAAATCAGAATTAGTAGTGCTACGGAATTTGTTGGTTTTACTCGCAGTGTTTGCTATCGAGGAGTTTGATCTTATCGTTTCAATTCAGCCTTGAGTAAAAGGGACGGAAATTAGAAAAGGTGTATAAACAACAATATATAGATGACGACAGAGTTACAGGGTCTTCGCCAGTCTGGAAAATAAATTAATAGACTCAAATAATAATGAAAATAAATTAATAGTCTGTACCAAAGAAGACTGTTAACATGTGATGGCTGCTAACCGCGTAAGAATTTAATGCTTGCCGACGCCGCGTAAGAAATTTTCTAATGTATTTAGCGATAACCCAAAATTTGGATGGATATTCTTCCCCATCAATCCATTTCACCGTTCCTTCTTTTTATAGCCTTTAGGTATTCTGTTTCTGTACCATAGAAGACTGTTAGCACGGTGTTATAAGTGAAAGGCAAAGTAGAAAGCAACGTATCATCAAATATGGTTTAATTAAAACATTAAGATATATCATCGTGTATTTTCTTAATGGCAAAAATTAAGGTTTTTACTAATCTTTTCATAAGATAAATTTCATTAATTATTGAACAATTCAAATTCATATTTAATCATAATCATATTTAATATATGGATTTGCATTTAAAAGTGAAACAGTGACTTGTCGGATTCCCACATGATAGTCAAGAGTCTTTGCGTCGGAATTTGGAAAAGGACATTATGTCCTTGTCTGCCTCATTCATTGTGGGGTTTTTCTTTTCCCCTTCTTCCTTTTAAAGTTTCAAACCGTGATGCTAGTGGAATTTTCTTTCTTACTTTTTTTTTTTTAAGAAATCGGATAGTAACAGCTAGTTTCAACGGCTCTTGGACTCGAAACAAACTAGAGTCGACGGAATCAGTGATTCCATCATCGGTTTTAGAACAAAAAACCCAGTCCAGTTTCGATTTGTGAACTGTCAGTAGCGATTTAGGCTCGATTCCGATTTGAAACCGATTGGGCCTGTGTCTATTTGATAGAATTAGACATGGTAATGATCATTATACTTTTACTTTTTCATAAGATGTTTATCGTAAAAAATTTAAAATATGTATATATATAAGTTACTTATGTTTAGGAGATATAAATGAATTTGCATATTGCTTATTTTTTAACTAATAAGTCACTATATTATGTGTAGTTAACAAAATCTATAATGAATTAGTTTGTCAAAAGTTTATGAAACAGATATGTGCTTACAATGTTTATGTCTATTAATTGAGATATAGACAAGGCTTCTATATCCAAACAATATGGATTTAAAAAAGAAAATACAAAAATAAGTTAGTGCCCAAAAATATTACAAAATACAAATATATGCTATCAAAGGCTATTTGCACCTTCGAGAAAAAATGAATTTGTAAAGAATACGTTGTTACAAATAATGCCTTCGGTAAAAATTTAAAATGTAAAAAAGAAAAAGGAAAAAAACTTAGTTACACTAGAGATGAATTTCTCATCACAAGGACAAGCCAAAAGGCTATTAGCTCCCCCCTACGAAGGCAAACTAAGCATCCAACTTCACACAATATTTAAAAATCGAATCATCAAAAAACAAAACAAAATGACTTCGACGATTATTGACCAAGCTGCAATTACAAAAGGGGCCAAGAAAATAAAGCGAGAGAGATGGGGGGAGAGTCAATAACAAAAAAAAAGAAACGATCACACCAAGAAGGAATTTCTCATCATGAGGACAAGCCAAGATGCCGTTACCTCCCCCCTACGTCTTTTAGGAATCCAACTTCACACAGTATTCAAAAAATACTCTCAACAAAAAAATAAACAAAATGTCTTAAGTGGGTATCGACCAAGTTGCAATTATAAAAGGAAGAAAAAAATAAAGTGAGAAAGAGTATACGACATTTCAAGAAATTGCACGTTGACAAATAAAAATACTAGTGCTCATCATTTCACCAAAGCAATCTCTAGTTCTTGTGCACTCATATAATCCTATCCATTGTCTCTTTTTCTCTTCCTAGATATACATAAATAGTATCCACAGACACAAAACAAGAATTAGCTCATAGAAAATCACCATTCATGCACTTTTCATTTAAAAAATCACATCTTTTTTTTTCCTAAAAAATACAATTACATCATAACCAATCCCTTTAAAATGCAATTCCGCCACATATTTATTAGGGAAAAAAAATCCAATCATTACTTAATAACTATAATCACATGCCTATTAAATTCATGAAAAATGCCAAATTGCAACACAACGCCAGAGAGAGAGAGAGAGAGAGAGAGAGAGGAGGTTGAGAAGAAGGATCCTTCTAAAAAGATGAAACCAAAGAAATTAAAAAAAAAAAAAAAACGCTATTTGTAAGGACACCTTTAAGAAAAACGGTTTTTCTAAAGAAGGCATTGTTAACAACGTCTTTTGTAAAATTTTAAAGGCGTTGTTATAAACAACGCCTTTGCTAGCGTGTATTTGTAATATTTTATGACACCAGCCTATTTCCTATTTGAAAAAAAAAAAAAAAACTATACCATTTTGGTACAAAAGATGTATAGACAGAAAAAGTTGTCAATGAAGCTTCATGTGTGAGAGCTTCACATGGAAAAAGTTCTCTTGAGTGTGATTAATCATATGGGGTTTTCTTGAAAGCATCATTAGACTTTACATATATTAAATTAATAAATAACCAAATATATATACATGTATACATTTATTAGGCTTTCTTGTATTTTTGTAATATTTTTTAAAAAATTTTCTAGCTTATAAACTTTTGTTACTATTTCTTATCAAAAGGGAAAAATAGTGTCAACGGTTGCTCTATTTATGAAGGAGTTTAAACAAAAGCTTACTATAAAGACAAAAAGAGACACTATTTTTGCCTAGAACCTAAACTTGACGATTTTAATTATAAAACTTCACCTTATAGAAAATACAAAGGTTAATATATAGAGAGGTTTAAGATTCCACCCTGGACTTAGAGAGGGTCACTTTGATTGGAAAATTTTTCCTTCATTTTTGAAGATCACTTTAATTGGAAGAGGTTTTTCATTTTGGAGGGTGGAGAGATTTTTTCTTTTTCTTTTTTAAAGAGAGAGAGAGAGATCCAGGTCATTTGACTCAATTTGGGATGTTTAGATTGTCAAGTTCATTTTTAGAAAATATTTTGTTGGGTTATTCTGGAAAGGACAAATTTGGTTTCATTAAGAAATTGGTCATCTGTTAAGTTCCACTAAAAATCCAAACGAAGTCACCTTATAAAAGAGGACTAAAGTGTTGTGGGATTTGTATGGTCAAGAGATAGCACCTCAAAAGCATGCTATCAAGAATCTTTCAAGGACGTAACAACACTCTATTGGGGCAAGCTATTTAAACAAGATGATAACGCTCTGATGAGTATGTTACCAAGATAATGCTCTGATGAGTAGGTTATCCGAAGGGAGTGGTAACACTCCAATAAGTAGGTTATCCAAAGAGGATGATAATGCTCCATTTAGCAGGTTATCCAAACAAGATGATAACGCTCCAATGAACAAATCACTATATTAAAATCTCGATGAGCAAGATATCTAGAGAGGGTGATAATGTTTTAACGAGTAGGTTGATTGGATAACACTTTGATGAGCAAGTTATCTAAAGAGGGTGGTAATGCTCCAATAAGTAGGTTACCAAGTAATGCTTTGATGAGCAAATTATCTAAGTAAGGTGATAATGTCCCAATGAGCAAGCCATCCTAAGTCACATTAGGAAAAGTTACGTTGCCGAGCTTCATTGGATTTAATGGGAAGGTGCATGTTCTTTAAGTCTAATTGGGGACATTGGTTTGTCATGTTTTAATAACTTTTTTTTCGAAGGGAATAATTGAAGGGATAATTTCTTAAGCTAGTAATTAATGTCACTTGTGACATCTCACTTATGCCATAATTTTTATTAGCAATGATATATCTATATATTTATGACAATTTATATCTATATTGTTAAAGTCGTTGAGATAATGTTTTGTGATAGGAAAAGATCCAACCTTTTTCATCTTGTCAATGCGATAACAAACAATAAAATAAATAAATTGTGGAAATAAAATTAATCACACCAAGATTTATGTGGAAAACCCCAATTCGGGAAAAAAACCACGGGACTGTCGCACAAATTTCATCCACTATCAACAAATAATAGGATTTACAATAGTTATTTACTATATAACACTAGTGGATATCTCGGATCTTCACCACAATGGTGGATTTCACATAAGAATCAGTCTTTTTTCTCTCTAGAATCTTTCTTTAAGCTTTGGAATGGCTTCACACTTCTCCCATGTGAACCCTAAGAACAACAAGGAGTATTTATATGCAACATACAAGGTTGGCACGAATAAAATATAGGTTGGCGGCATAGAGGCGGCGTTGAAGATGTCATAGTTTGGAATCAACGTTGCCAGCTCAATGCTAGCAACTTATGCATCCTACGCCGACGGCATACTCCCTAAGGTTGGTGGCGTTGAATTTGGCCTTGCCAATCCTTTGCTTTCAGCAAAAATTGCAGAATTTGAATGCCAGCTAACCAATTAAAGAAGGCCGGTGATGTTGCTTCTATATTGCCAGCGTACAGTATTAGATTTTCCTTGTTTTACAAAAAAAAAAATTATCCTCTTCCAAGTATATCTCGTATATTTAGGATATCCTTGATTCAAAATCCTCTAAATATATAAACATATATTTAAGACTTTCCTTAATTATAGACCCATATGAGTTTGATCTATAAACCCAGCAAACTCTCCCTCCAACTCATATGGGGGACACCATCGCTCCTGTTATCTTCCTGCAAAAATTGAATTTTTCTTTGGGTAGAGCCGTGGTCGTCATATCTGTGCATTTTCATCATACGGATCTTCTCAAGCTTCAACTGTTTTGATTCTAGTACATCTCTAATCCAATGGTACCTAATATCATGTGCTTGGATCTGGAGTGAAATATTGGATTCTTGTTGAGATGTATGGCACTCTGACTATCGCATAATACCATTAAATCTTCTTGCTCTTGATCCGGTTCTGTCAATAACTTTTTCATCCACAAAGCTTTTTGCAGGCTTCTGTCATAGCTATGTATTCCGTCTCTATGGTAGATAGTGCAACACACTTTTACAGCTTTGATTGCCAAGACACTGCTCCCCCTGCATAGGTAATCAAATAGCCTAAAGTGGACTTCCCGGAATCTAGATCTCTAGCCATATTAGCATTTGAAAATGCTTTTAATACAGGCATGTTACCACCTAACTATAAACACAACTTGGAAGTGTCTCTGAGATATCTGAGAATCTATTTAACGACGGTCCAATACTCTTTTCCTATATTCGAGAGATAGCGACTTACAACACCAACATTATAAGCAATATCTGGTCTTGTGCATACCATAACATACATCAGACTCCCAACTGCTGAAGCAAATGAGATCTTCTTCATTTCTTCTTTGTTTGCTTCACTTTTAGGATACTTAAGTGAATTGACCTTGAAGTGACCTGCAAGTGGAGAACAAACATATTTAACCTTGCTCGTGTTGAATCTCTCCATAACTTTTTTTAAATATCTCTCATGTGATAACCACAATCTCTAGCTCTTTCTGTCTCTTGTAATTCTCATCCTAAGTATTTGCCGTGCAGGTCCTAAATCTTTCATAGCTAGAGTACAATGTGACTTTACACTCATTTTAGAACTTGCTTATAATATATTATAGCTTTTAAAATCCAACTATCCCCTAATCCTCAATACTCACGGTATCCATTAAATATTATACAATTTCAATAATACATATAATTTAGTTTAACATATATAATAAAAGTTCACCACTTGATCACATAATCAAATCAATTTTAATTCTCTAAATTAAATTGAATTTGTGATTTGCATTCATTGTGTTTTGTTATTGTTTCCTTTTCATTAAAGTTTATCATATGTTATTTGTTATAATTAATTAACTTACAAGCTTTTATATTATGATTTTGGACGTAAACCGTTGACAATAATTTAGCCTACAAAGAGTTATAAATAAATTTATGGAGTCATATGGTATCTTAAAATATATATCTTTTTATAAATCTACAATTTAATATAATTATAAAGGGAATAGGATTTGGCCTCGAATTCCAAAAGGATCCGTCCATGTCTAATGAAAAAGAGAGACTGAAAAAGAACTCACAAGCTGCTCTTCTTATGCTAACCCTTGTCGCAAATATTCAACTTAAAAATCTTCATGTTATATCAGATTGTAGGGCAATGATCTCTCAGGTGCCCATTTTCCATATCTCATATCCTGTACGACCATTTAAGGTTGAATTTTTGTTGAACTCTCCGGCCTGATGAGATTTCATCTCGACTAAACTCTTTGTACATATTTTTCCCTTCTAATGTAATGTTTTCTACAAATGAAAAAAAAACAAAAGAAAAGAAAAGACAGTATCGGTGGAGGCAGAAGCGTATTTGCAAAAGTAACTCGCATATCCCTATCTCTCCCACTAGAATATCGTATTCAAGACTTTGGGTTATCGCCAAATATATTATAAAATTCTTACACAATAAGTAATAACAAGTTGTCAAATAGATCAGAGCAATAACTTGATTCTGAAGCCTTCTTTTTGGGTTTCTACACCTAACACCTGACTTTTTAAAGCTACATCATAATAGGATGGGTTATTCAATTTTTAGGATTCTTGAAAAAGCCGATGACAAATCAAAATATAGTTTTTCATTTATTATTTGTATTATATAAAAGTATACATAATTTAAAAAATTTAAAAACACATAAAAAACTTTATTATATAAAAAGATCTTCGAAATAAAGTGATAAAATTATTGAGAAGAAACGATTTGAATGTTTTAATATAACATCTTTAAAATTCTTATAGAAATTCTACAAGACATGAATGTTTGAGATAATTGTAAGTCAATTCTCAGCAAGTTCAATTTTTGATAATAATATTTTTATTTTTAAAGTATGTATAATATATTATCTATGTTATATAATATTTAATATAGTCATTTTTAGGACAAGGTAATGAGATTTACTCGGATATAAATTACAAAATCTAAAATTATGATATTAAATCATCTAAAATTACTAAATATTAAAAGTCCGGACATTTTATATACAATTATCTTATCATAAAAAACACATGATGAGACAAATATTAATTAAAATGATATTAAATCGTACTTTAATAAAAACTATAAAAAATTTAAAGCACTACTACTTAATGTCCTTTGCAAAAGATGTTATTAATTCCTACGCAATTGGCAATGAGTAGCTCAGCGAGACAGCGAGTCTTACTTTTCAGTTTTCAGGACGATTTTTCACTGGTAGAGATGAGGGATAATCAGGTACTCTTGAAACCTTAATTTTGAAAGATAATTGTTACTGTTTCACTTTTAAATGCAAATCCATATATTAAATATGATTATGATTAAATATGAATTTGAATTGTTCCATAATTAATGAAATTTATCTTATAAAAAGATTAGTAAAAACCTTAATTTTTGCCATTAAGAAAATACACTATGATATATCTTAATGTTTTAATTAAACCATATTTGATGATATGTTGCTTTCTACTTTGCCTTTCACTTATAACACCGTGCTAACAGTCTTCTTTGGTACAGAAACAGAATACCTAAAGGCTATAAAAAGAAGGAACGGTGAAATGGATTGATGGGGGAAGAATATCCATCCAAATTTTGGGTTATCGCTAAATACATTAGAAAATTTCTTACGCGGCGTCGGCAAGCGTTAAATTCTTACGCGGTTAGCAGCCAAGGACCCTCCCTGTCAACCATCACATGTTAACAGTCTTCTTTGGTACAGACTATTAATTTATTTTCATTATTATTTGAGTCTATTAATTTATTTTCCAGACTGGCGAAGACCCTGTAACTCTGGCGAAGACCCTGTAACCCTGTAACTCAAGGCTGAATTGAAACGATAAGATCAAACTCCTCGATAGCAAACACTGCGAGTAAAACCCACAAATTCCGTAGCACTACTAATTCTGATTTTAACCAAGCCAACTCCAAAAGACCCATGTCGCTCTCTGCTTCCTCCGCTGCTGATCCACAAGGATGTGCCTACGAAGTTTTCCTAAGCTTCAGAGGTTCGGATACTCGGAAAGGGTTCACTGATTATCTGTACACTAGCCTTACGGATGCTGGTATTCGTGCTTTCAGAGACAACGAAGAGCTTCGTGTTGGAGAAGAGATCGGTGGTAACCTTCTGGAAGCCATCACTCAGTCTAAGATCTTCATACCCATCTTCTCCAAGAACTATGCTTCCAGCAAATGGTGTCTGAAGGAAGCGGCTCATATGGTGAAAAGCAAGAACACCATCAGAAATCGTTTGGTTCTCCCTATATTCTACGATGTCACGCCTCATCAGGTCAAACACCAGTCTGAAGCTTATAAGGAAGCGCTTGAACTGCATTCGAAAGAACACGATGAGGAGACGGTTAAGGAATGGAGAAATGCTCTTACAGAAATTGGAGCCATGAAGGGATGGGAGTTGCAGAACGTGGCTGATGGGTATATTTCTATTTATATCTCAAATCTATACCTTCTATTTGTTTGCTGGTGCAGTTTTAATTTAATTGAGTTTATCCAGTAGAGGTGAGAAAGAAAACACAAACTAAGTTTATGAAAATTTATCTGGAAAATAATTTTGATACGATAATTTTCAAACTTGATAAATAAAGAATTTTATGATGAGTTGAAATTAAATAAAAAAAATAAAAATAGGCTACATGGGTGAAAAAATGACCTTATGTCTACATCTTCAATCATAATGAGTGGAAATAGATAGAAATGGAGTAAAAGAAATTTTTATTTTAGACTCTCCTTCTTAGCTGCATTTTTTCTAATAATTTATTTATTTTCCTGTCTTATTGCATATGGATTTTCACAGACACGAAGGAGAATTAGTTAAGATGGTGGTATCAGAGGTTTGGACTAAACTGAAAAAAGCACATCTCATAATAGAAGACTCTATAATTAAACTTGAAGATAGTATAGAAGTGGTTATGGGAATGTTACAGACTGGATGTGATGATGTAAGAGTAGTTGGAATTTATGGTATCGGTGGCATTGGTAAGACTACTCTTGCTAAGATAATCTACAATCAAGTCTTGGAGCAATTTGAGTGCTCCAGCTTCCTTGAAGGCATCCGTGCAAAGGGTCTTGAAAAGCTGCAAACTCAACTTGTCAATGACATCACAAGATCCAAAGATCTACAGCCTGAGTTTGTTAATGTTGGTGAAGGAATAAAAGTGCTAAGTGAAAAATTTCGAGATAAAAAAGTTATTATTTTACTCGATGATGTGGACAATAAAAAGCAAGTAAATGCACTAGCTGGTGACTTTAATTGGTTTGCTAAAGGAAGTAGGATTATTATTACTACAAGAGATAAAGATGTCTTGGATGCATCTAAAGTGAAAGAGACTTATGAAGTCAGGTCAATGCATTCTGATGAAGCCCTTCGTCTTTTCAGTAGGCATGCGTTTAAAGCGGATTTAGAAGCAGCTGATTATGAAGATCTATCTAAAAAGATTGTGGCAACAACAGGAGGACTCCCCTTGGCTTTGGAGATCATTGGATCTTTCCTTTCTACTAGAAAAAGCAAGGAAATATGGGAGGGAACTCTTGAAAAGTTACGGAATTGCCCTAATAAAGATGTCCAAGAAAAGCTAAGGATAAGCTATGATGCACTAGAATTTGAGCAGCAACAAATATTTTTGGACATAGCATGCTTTTTTATTGGAACGGAGAAGAGGATTGCAACATATATGTGGAAAAATAGCAACTTTTACCCTGAAGTGGGAATTAACATACTCCTTCAAAGGTGTCTTATAAAAATTAGAGATAACGATGAGTTATGGATGCATGACCAACTTAGAGACCTTGGCAGGGAAATCATTCGAAATGAAAATATCAGTGAACCATGCAGGAGAACCAGGTTATGGTCTCGTAAAGATGTAAGGCATGTTCTAGACAATCAGGAGGTATGTTATAAATTTTAAATTCACACCTTCTCTTCTATTTGTCATCTTTAAGTATCACCACGTGCTTCCATAATAACCGGTTTACTTGATTTAATAGGATGAAATGGAAAATAAAAAAATTGAAGCCATCCAAATTGATGGTGGAATTAAAGAAGAGGACAATCTCTCTACAGGAGAAGGGCCCATAAACCTCCCAAAGGTCAGATTTATCCGGTTATTTGGTGATGAATTTGCTTCACGTATCCGATGTAGTAGCAGACTCTGCTGGCTAGAATGGCATTATGGCAAGATTATGGAATGCAGTTTATCCATTGGTAACCTAGTGGTTCTTGACCTCTCAAGAAGTAATGTTACAAATGAGTGGAGCGGCTGGAGCTCAACACAGGTTTCACATCGTTCACTTTTTACTTCTTTCCAATTTAATCTTAGTTGAATAGTTTTCATTTACACTTGATAATTGTTTTTTGCAGCTGGGTATCAAACTAAAAGTTCTCATCCTTAAATTTTGCCAAAATCTATTCAAAACACCGGATTTATCCAAGTTTCAAAAATTGGAGATATTGACTTTTGAAGGTTGTGCAAGCCTACGTGAAGTTAGCCCATCAATAGGGAAACTCAAGAATTTGATTTTCTTAAATCTAAGAGGTTGCCCATTGGAAAAATTGCCAGACTCGATTACACAATTAACATCGTTAGAAAAACTTTACTTGTCGAGGTCTGGAATTCAAGCCTTACCAGATTCAATTGGAAATTTAATTAATTTGCAAGTACTTCTTGTAGATGGAACTAAAATTATGAATCTACCAAGTACACTAGGAATGTTGGAGAAACTTGAAGTAATAGATGCCTCAAATTGTGAGAGCTTACAGGAAGTTAACAGGATTCCAAATCTCCAAGTTCTTTGTTTGGATGGATGTAATGCGCTTCAAGCTCTTCTTGAGCTTCCTACCAGTTTACGATTTCTATCAGTCACTTGCATACCAATGGAGACATTCCCAAATCTTTCACTTCAAATGAACCTGTTGGTACTTAGACTGGTGGATTGCGTTGCACTCAGAAGAATCCCTGGTCTTGGTAATTTAGTATCCCTGGAAATTCTGGAGATCTCATGTTCCCCAAATTTAATAGAGCTCATTGAACTTAAGGAATTAGAACGTTTAAGAGAGTTGAGAATTTCATATTGTCAATCCCTTGAAAAGTTGGACTTAGCAAAGTCAAAACAGTTGAAGAAGTTAGAAGTGTGTGGTTGTGGAAACTTGCAATCAATTCTCAATCTCTCAGCGTGTACGGTATTGTGCAAATTAAATTTAGAGAGGTGTAACACGCTAGTTATGGTGGAGGGACTTGGAGAGTTAGGAACATTGGAAGTTTTAAATTTGGATGGCTGCACATCAATTCAAAATTTACCGAATTTTTCAAAGTTGGCGAAACTCAAGAAATTGAGTTGTGGGAAACTTAAAGAGTTACATGGACTTGAGCAATTAAAATCTCTAGAGCGTGTTCGCATAAGCCATTACCCAACCCTACATTACCTCCGAAAGAAATGGCCAGACATTCCATGGGAGATGGGTTATGGGTAACGAGTTCAACCTCTCTCTATAAATTTTAGAAATGGTATTCAGAAAACTAATGTTAATTATCATGTAAAACATATTTAGAAATGGCATTTAGAAAATATAATAGAAACATGACAAGATCAACCTAACTTACACAGATAATTTTGAACTCATTTTCAGTTTTTCATAGATGGATAGGTGAATATATGGAAAGTTTGAAAATTAATCTTATTACAAATCTAACTCATGTTAGATAGTATGGTTTCTCTTTTTGTCATGGTTTTGAATCTTTAAATCAAATTCTATCATGTATTTATTTGCCATATTGAAGCTGCAATTCATTACGGATCATGTTGGAGTTAAATATCTTTCTTATCTACATTATTAGCCATTTAGTCAAAATATGTTATTGGACTCCATGGAATTTATACCACTTTTCAAAACTAGATTGTAGTGAATGTGGGCATGTCATATCTATCTTACCTATATTATTGAGTCCAACATGTTATTGCCAACTCTACGTTTTACATCCTCTCTATAAAAATGCAAATAAAGTTGCATTTTCTAATGTTCACATTATAATTAACAGTTAATAGTATGCACATTAGATTTTCTTTGAATTTTAATTGAGGGATACGCATGTAGAATATATTCCACTAGTTATGATTTCATGCATAAGTCAACATAGCATTCAAATAGGATTTTTAATTGAAAAATAAAATTTTCATAATTGATATTAAATTTCAATAGTATATAATCACTCTTCATTTCTAAAT
Source organism: Combretum micranthum (assembly GCA_024138025.1). Lineage (NCBI taxonomy): Eukaryota > Viridiplantae > Streptophyta > Magnoliopsida > Myrtales > Combretaceae > Combretum > Combretum micranthum. The sequence goes on along the minus strand of JAMXBD010000033.1, from coordinate 2,221,841 downwards.
TTCAAGAAAGGATAATGACACATTTCTTGAATTTTAACCAATTTTTCAATTGACTATAAAAAATATTTTGTTATTAGTTTCAACGTCAAATTGCATGTTTTATTGCTAATGTTAGTATCGGAGTTAGTTAACTCCTGCGCTGGCATTATAGGCCAATGTATGCATAACATGTGTCTTTGTATATAATAAAGAAACCATTAATTCATTGCCATATGTTATATGCTTATTCAAATAAATTAACTTTAAAAAGTGAATTTAATTATTATAAATATTTGAATTTTAAAAATCTAAATTTACTAAATAAATAAAAATAGTTTTAAAAGAACTATAATTATCTTTTTTCCTCGCATCCCTTTAGATATCTTTATCCATAAAGATCTCAATAAGGTCTTCAAAGTTCTTTTTTTTTTAAATAAGAACTCTCTTCTTTTAAAGACCTCTCTACTCTATTAATATTCACAAAGTTTGTAAAAGTGGATACATTGGTACTTCTTTTAAAGTTCATGTGGATCTTATGTTGTTTAAAGTAGAACGATACTTGTGCTCTTTACAAAACCTTAATGAAGGACTGTCCTTATTTAATGTCCAAGCTTTATCCTATTTGGACTTTCACGAGAAGGCCTTAGCATACTTGGATAGATCACTTTATCGCATACTCGAATTTAATTTTAAGAAATTGCAAATATATCTTTGAACAATTTTTTAGTAGCACTCTTTGGGATTTAGCAAGGTTTCGAATATGTATACATTTTTAAAAATTTTGAAGAGGTGAAATTTTACTTTTAAGAGTTTGAGCAATAGTTTAGGGAATATATTTGCAATTCCTCTTTTTTAAAAAAGCGTACACTCGTATCACTCCTTATTTTTATTTTTGCCCTTTCTCCAGATTAGTTCCAACTGATCTGTCACATTATAAAGTTTTCCTAAGCTTCAGAGGTCAAGATGTCTCCAACAGTTTGTCCAGATTCCTTGATGTAAGTGCCTTTAGAGATGACAGAGAACTAGGTGGAGGCCAACTTGAGGCCATGAATCGATCAAAGATCTATATACCCATCTTCTCTAGAGGTTATGCTTTCAGCACCCGGTGTCTAGAGGAATTGGCTCACATTGTGGAATGCAAGAAAAATAGGAATGGGATAATTTTGCCCATTTTCTATGATGTGTCACCTGATCAAGTTCAAAAACAATCTGGAAGTTATGAAGAGGCGTTTGCGCAACATATGAACTGCAATGATGCTAAGATAGTTGAGGTGTGGAGGGCTGCCCTTGGAGAGGTCGGAGCCTTGAATGGATGGGAATTGCAGCATGTAGATAATCTGTGGTCCCTTGAAACTGCTTATCGCCGTTTAAGGTTAATTTTCTCAACTTTCCTATGTTTTTTTTTTCCCTCTCTCTAAATTTTTTCTTTTTGTAATATGCTTTGTAGTGTTCTATATAACTCTGTTAATTGTTTAAAAAAAGAAAAAAAATGAAGTTTCTTTTTACTTATAAACCTGACTGATAATATGTTTAATCTTTTTGTATGTACGACATTCAATTTAAATGGAATGGCATAGACATAAGGAAGAATTATTAGTTCGAGGTATTCGTACTGTATTGGAAGATATTAAACAAGAACGCATAGTTGGGGTAGAAGTTCATGTGGAGGAAGTCATGAAGTTGTTAGAGATTAATGCCAGTGATGTTCGAATTGTTGGAATCCATGGCATGGCAGGCATTGGTAAAACTACTCTTGCCAAGGTCATCTACAACCAACTTAAGGAGCATTTTGTCTACCACAGCTTCCTAACAAACATAAGAGAAATATCACGACAGAAGAGGGGCCTTGAAGAGTTGCAACATCCAGCCTTATCAGACATCTCAAAACCTAATAATCCAACTGAGTTCGAGTTTGCTAGTCATGACAAAGGAATCGATTCGCTCAAACATGTTGATAAAAAAGTTCTCATTGTTGTTGACGATGTTGATGAAAGAGACCAGCTTCATGCCTTAGTTCCTCACATTGGTTCATTTGCTCCTGGAAGTAGGATTATAATTACAACCAGAAAAAAGGAAGCCTTGGATATTAATCAAGTGCGGGGAACTTATGAGCTCAACGAACTACAGTTCAGTGATGCCTTTGCTCTTTTTCATAAGCATGAATTTGCATGGGGGACTACGCCGCCAGATGAATTGATATATTCATCTCTTAAAATATTAAAGCATATTAGGAAAATTCCTCTAGTATTGGAGGTCATAAGCAATTTCTTGTGGCAAAAAGAGTCGGATGACTGTGAGGGTATACTTGAGGAATTAAAAAGAGAGCCTGATAATGATGTTCAATCCATATTGAGAATAATTTATGACAAATTTGATGACAAGACACAAGAAGCATTTCTCGACATAGCATGCTTTTTCATTGGAACACATAAATCAATCACAAACTGCGTGTTTGGAGATAATGGTGGTGTTTATAGAGAGCTCCAATTTATGTCTGTTGTAAAAGTTCTTGATAATGGTGAATTGTGGATGCACGATCAGCTTAGAGATCTTGGTAGAAAAATTGCCCGAATTGAAACGAAGGAGAGAATAAGGTTATGGCACAGTGAGGAAGCAATAGAAGTACTTAATGAGAAACAGGTATGAGGTTCTATATTTATGATCTTTTTTTTTTTATTTTAAATATTTCCATGTACCAATATGACCACTCCGATAAATGCGTTTCCAAGGAACAGAATACAGAGAGAATCAAAGCCATCTGCCTTGATGAGGAAACTGGATCAAAGGGCCACTGCTTTAGGAGTAGTCAATTCAAATTGCTGCCTAATCTCAAATACCTTCGACTGAATAAAGCCAATATTACTGGAGATTTCAGCTCGCTTCTTTCTAATCTCACATACCTTCATTGGCGCCAGTGCCCTAGTGAACTTTTGGCAAACAATTTATGCCTAAAGGAGCTTCTTGTTCTGGAAATATCAGAGAGTGATATTACGGATGACTGGAATGGTTGGAGCTTTCTTCGGGTATGGGTGCCTCTTTCCCTTGTTTAATGTTTAATCCCTGTTGAATAATTCTTTAACAAGTCTATTTTCGTGTTCACAGATGTCCATCAAATTGGAAGTTCTCATTCTCAAATCTTGCCAGAGAATAACAAAGACACCGGATTTTTCAACATTCCCAAAGTTACGTACGTTGATTTTTGATGACTGTACAAGCTTAACTTATGTCGATCCATCAATTGGGAGACTCAAAAGACTGGAAATCTTAAGCATGAAAGGCTGTTGGAGACTTGAGGTATTGCCTCCAGAGTTGAATTTATTGCGAGGCAGATTAAAAACTTTATATTGATGGAACATGTGTGAAGGACATAACCGCTTTCCAAGATTTTATGCATTTCAATTGGATGTGGTCTTTATCTCTTAAGAGTTGCAAATCATTAGGAGAACTACCAAGCTTTATTGGACAGTTCCATACACTATACAAACTTGACTTGTCACACACGAGTATCCATGCCTTACCTGATTCCCTTGGAGAACTGGAATTTCTGGAGGAGCTTAATATGTCTGGAAGCGACATAGAATATCTTCCAAGAACCCTTGGAAAGCTGGAGGATCTTCGAGTTATAGATGTGTCCTACTGTAGCAACTTAAATGGAGAGATTGTTCTAGAACCAATGAGACTGTTCTCTCTGAGGGATTTCAAAATGAATAGGACCAATATCACGCTTCCACCAAGCATTATTGGGCTTTTGCGTCTCCGAAGACTTAATTGGGCTGGATGCTATATGCCTTGGCCAGTTGAAGAATCCGATGACGACATATTATGAATTTGCTTTTGGTTACATTAGCTTGGAAAAACTTGTTAGTATTACATTGAAGTTGTAAGCGATTGATATTCGTTTTTATGGAATAGTGATAGTTTTCATGTGCCCTATTTCAATTTTCTTTTTTCCCTTGAAATAGATCTTTTCAAAATAAAGAATTTAGCCATCGTGATATTACCTGGAGAAACCTTTTATATTTTGCATATGTCATAGAACTCTCGTGGATTACGACATTTAAAATAAATAGACAAATGATGATTAAATGTTAATAACTTAATATTTTTAAAATGCATAGAAAATTTGAAATTACTATACCAGATAACCGAAAAAAGGGAATGGGGTTTCATGGGGAAGTACTGAATATTGACAAGTTAAATTATTATTATTTTTTGGCTAACAATTTTAGTTAAATTAAATAAGTTTTTGCTATGTAGTTAAATAAAATTAACTATTGAATTAATTTTAGCAAGATCAGTTTAAGAAATAAATAAATAAAAAGGTTAGAAAGATTCAGGCTCAAATTTTTAACACAGAGTTTTAACCATTCTAAACTTTCCACGAACATTAAATTCAAAAGATTAAGAATAATATCAAAATCATTATCTAAATTTTGGGTGTTTTTGCAATTAAATACTTAAGTTAGGAGTTGTGAAATGATTATATGATGCAATTAAATACTTAAGTTAGGAGTTGTGAAATGATTATATGATGCATTATCTTTTCTTGGAAGATATTAAATTTGATAACCAATAGTTCAAACAAGTAAAACACTTTACAACTTCCCGCTTTAAATGTAAAATTTGATAAGTAAAAGTTAAAAAATAAATACACGGAAATCCTAAATAGTAAATTATGATGTTATTCTAAAAAAATTACAATGGTGGTATTATTTGTAATTATGAATAAAAGCTCACACTTAGAGCATGTTCAACATTAAGGATCTTATATCCATGTTGGCTCCTTAAGAACTTCTTTCACACTTATTTATTTTAAAGTTATTAGGTGCGATATCAACTTATTCACTATTTATTACTTAAAAAATAAACGAAATAAATATGTAATCTCTTCTTTTTCATTTTTGGCAATTGATTTTTGTCAAAAATTTAGGAAAACACGATAATTTCTTGGAATTATGTTAAGGACCCAGAAAGTTGAAAGAATAGGGAAATTAATAAAAATATAATAGTAAATTACTTTGGAAAATTATATACCGGTTTTAGTTTCAATCTCATTTCTTTTATAATTTTTCATAATTATATGTACGCCTATGACACAGTTGTGGTGTTTGCTATTTTGCTAATATTAAAAAAACTATTTTTTTGTAAAATATACTTGTGTAATTAAACATTAAGTACATTAACATATTTACGACAAGTTATGGGCATAGATCACCAATATGCTAGTCGTAGTACTTTAAATCAATACTTACGCATAAGGTAGATTTTTTAGTGGCATAATTATACATGTTAGATTATATATTTTATATACCATTTCAGTGCATACGCATATGTACCTGTACGTGTACATAAGTATGTATAGTTTCTTTAATATATATGTCATTATTTCAGCTTCTATCACATGTAAATAATAAATAATATTTATTATATTGTATGCATCGTATAACTGATAGTGTACTATATGCCATATAATTTTATATTACAATTTCATCAATTTTTTTTTCTAACTTTTCCTATCCAGCAGCTTGTTCAATATCCTCATTTGATCCTGCACCTTATATAGTATACCTAAGGCTTTTAAGATCTAATATTTGACTTGGAGGATATATATATATATTTTCCCTTTCTTAAGTGTGGCAACACATAGGTCATATTGAGAAGTTTGCTTAGATGCCGTTTCAGAAAAATCAACTTCAGTTGTTCCGATGTGCTGCCTTTATCGTGATGACCATAAGGTCCAAATTTAGTATCGTAAACGGCTTTAAGTATTACAATAATCTCTTTTTACCCAAGTGATGATATTTGCTTCTTTGATTTGAAGAAATATACTCCAACAGCTAACGTGCTTATCACCAGAACTGTGGAAATAGCCCAACCTTAAGCAAAAGATTAAAAAAGCCATCCTATTCTTGGATTTTCTACCAGCACTAGCATTAATCATATTTACCAAATCAAAAGGAATCCTTGCTCTTTGTAATTTGATAACAGAAAATATTCTGCAAGAACTGTATTTAACCGACCACCGAGCATCAACATGTTAGCACGTTCAGTTTTTTCCTACACCGCAAAGATCTGACCTCTTAATTCTTGATCCTGCCAAAAAGAAAGGGGAATGATAGATTTACAGAATTTTACAATTCTTCAATTTTCTATACCGACCAACCACCTTCAAGCTAAAAGGTTGTTAGTTTGCTCGTCTAATATCTCATCTTCTGCACCAAAATTTGTGAAGCAGTAGAGAAAAAAGAAGAGAAAGTAGAACAAAGCAAAGTCTCTGCTTATAGGTTTTGTATTAACATCCATCATCCACGACATACCCAACAATATAACTGTCTTGACAGGTGCTTGAAGAACACCGGGGTTCTCTGCTGGTTGTAATCACAAATTCTTCAACATGGTTTGACTCCCTTTATAGTATTTGAGTCTGAGTGAAGGACCCTGGAGATTTGTGAACCCTGCACAATTGATAATGCAAAATTATCCAGAGATCCTTCATATCCTTCACATTCTTCATAAAACCATCTTCAAGATATCTTAAATTCAAAACATTGTTTCCCCCAGGTCTTAGGCCCCTGTAGAAAATTACATTTGGCTCTGGCACATCAATTTCCATGAACTGTGTCGGGTTAGGATCACATTGACTTTGCAACTCCTCCAACTGGAAAAAAAAAATATTTAAATATACACCTAACTGAGAGCTCAATATTGATTATAGAACGATTTTCCAAGTCAAACTTAGCAATAAAGAATTCCAAGTGCACCTAGGCCAGGTAAGTCCATGTAGAGAAGATGAATGACAGGATTTACTTCTGAGATGTGATATGAAAAATCTTATCCTGACCTTGTAGCAATTTAATTGTTGTGAAGTCAAAACTATGGGGTAGAATTTATTAAAAGTAATTCTCAGAACATAATAAGCATCTAATAGAAAATGCAGCCACTAATCCCATTATTATGTTACATAATATAAGGTTTGAAACTACCATTTAAAAGCTTTTTAATCAGATAATAATGAATCAAGTACAATAATAACTTACTTGTTGAAGGAGGAAGGGAAATCGCGACTTAATCCTGCCAACTCAATCCTTTTATTCATCTGTGCTAGAAGCTAATGGGTAGATTCTGATAAATCATGCATATGTCTTCATTGTATTGAAAATGCTCAAATATAATACCCCAGCTAAAACCTTGGTTTGACAGATCTTGCAAAACAAGGAAGATAACAAATCAGTAACCAAACATGCAACAACGTTTCACAAATTGATTTGGTACTCCAATATAGTTAAAATGCTACTAAAAATAGGATACCTTAGTCACATTATGGCCTGAAAGGAATACTGCCCCGATCTTGTACAATGTGCTCTTAGAGATGTTTGAATGGCAATATTCATATGTACATCGCAATAAAATTGGCATCAGAAGAGGTATGTCTGGGGAAACTTCAATTTCTGGCATCATGAAGTATGACTGGTGATGGCCATGGCCAAAATGCAAATGTTTTGAAAATTCTGATACTAGAACACTCAAACTAGCATTCATATGTCTTTGACATACAAAGGCTGCTAGTATTGCCAAATGAATGCCTCCAGAAACCCAAAGAGCTGCAAACTATAAACACATTATCTCTTGGTTTCATTATCATGGAAAGCAACATATCAAGCAAATGGAATGTACCAGTAGCATCACCAAAATTTCCCACTTACATTACCATATACTCCTTTTCTTTTAGCCCACAATTTAAGGCATCGCATCAATGCTTGAAACTTCTGAAATGCAGTTAAAAGTAAATATGATTTTAGCTTTTAGTGGATTTTGAAGTTCATAATTTGAAAACATAAAGGGACATTCAAAATCAATCGATAGGCACTATGGTCATCGATTTGGCACAAGAATCTAGCACTATGGCATGACCTTTAGCTTGTTACTGGAATCCTAGACCACTATAGTTTAATATATCCATGCTCCAAAAATCAAAGCATTAAAACCTTGTAGAGTAAAAGAAATTACGTAAGTCTAAACGACAATTCTAAATCCTCAAAAGCAGTCCAAAACCAGGACCCAGGCATATCCAACTTCTTGTGCCTTACCAATTTGGTCATTTATGTGAAGAAAAGAGCACCATTTCATGCAGAAATAGCTGAATAGAATCCTATGGTTTATCTTTGTCTCTCAAGCAAAAGAAGTCATTAAGTATAACTATATATCAAGAATCTTAGGTAAATATGCAGTGGCGCTGCAGAGAGAGAGACACGCACACATATATTTATTTATACATATAATACACAAATATTAAGTGTGGGTACCTCCACTTGTGGAACAATTTGAAGAATGCGTCTGTTGGCATGTAATCCAGCAAGACACTTCATACTAAGCCCATCAATGTCCCTCAAAAATATGGGATCCAGTATGTCAACATTCTACAATCTGCAATTCCCATAAGTAGTAGAGTAGACAGACAGAGAAGCAAGAGCTTCATAGCACATAATATAGGAGATAACTGAGTATCCAAGTATTGAAGGTGAGGGAATAACACATTCATTGGCTGCAAGCATGTAATGATGAAAGCATATTTAAAATGACAAAATAGTCACTGCTTCCAAACTCACTTCAGGAATTGAAAGGACAATAAGCTGCACATATGGGAGATCAACTGATATACCATCACATGTAAAAGAGATCAGCGGAACTTTTGCACCCTCGAAACAGTGAATTTCCAATACCTCTTCCCTGCTTTTAAGCATATTGTGGAGGACAATAAAGAAATCTTCCTGCATTGATAATTCCAACTTAATATCTAGTAAGAGATACTCCTGAATACGATCCACTATACCAAGACAGGTATACTGCCATTGTCGCAAAGGATGGGTCAACACATAATATGTCAATGTCCAAATCTGGATCGTGAACCTGGAGAATGCACAAAATATAAGAAAAATATGCAATAACAACCCATAAGTTCTCATCATAGCACAAAAGGCCTACACTAAGGCAATAAGAGCCATAAATCATTAATGTGGCAGAAGCAGCAGCAATATGTTCTTTTGGAAGATGACGTTGCCACGTGACCTTTTTGATCCATGTCAAGGCAATCTGGAAAATCAAAAAGCAGATTAACTGCCAAAACATTGCTTAGGAAAGAAAAATAGTGAAAAACATGCAAGATAAAGGATAAAGATGCACTTTAGATCCACAGATGCATAGTAAAAGCAGCTATGACTTTGTCAAATATATATACATCAGTTAAACATTCAAAAGTACACTAAAACTTTTCCTTGATGTCATTACAGTCGAATCTGTATCATAGTAAGAAAGGTCAAATAATGGTGACTCGTGAGAAAGATAATAATTACAATATTATACATTAAAAAGAAAAATGTCTCCTCCCATAGGAAAAATCAAAATTTCCAGCTAATAATCAACATGCACAGTAAATCTCTTTACAAATCATAACAAATAAAATCAAAATATTCATAGAAATTTTGTAATCAAAATTTAGGCAAACAAACATTATGTTGGTCCACTGATCATGCACTCCAAGGTGGCAGGTCCAAACGTTGGCCAGGCATCTCCATTGCCAATAACGTTTTTATTTTGGATTTCTTAGAATAGGTCTATTCTAAATATTCGAATTTAAAGAATCAAATCCTAAAAGACAGTGGTGAATAACAATAAACTCCACAATACTGAAGCATTTTAAATAGAAGATTAACAAACATAGGAATGCCAATGACTGGCAGTTAACACAGCAAGGGGTAGAAGGCTCGAAAATAGAAATAAGAAATCAACACAAGCAGCACGGCCAACACACGTTGCCACAATACAGAGAGCAATAACTAACTGACTAATTAACTAAGTAAGTAAACAGAAGACCTCATTGAGCTTCCGAAGAACAATATATAAAACAATATATTATTCATTGAGAAAGAACGTGAGTAAAACAGTAAAAAAAAGGGAGTTGAATTTTGATACCTGAAGAAGAGATTGTTAATGTAGGTCGCCATCGTCCATTGCGATCAAAATCTGCGAATGGATTTGATCGGATTGGACAATCAACAGAGCTAGTTAGGGTTCGTAATGCCCAGAAGCCTAGATTTCCAGGTTCGTACTTCGTAGAAATGACCAAAACTGGAAGGAAGTTTGGTTTAAATGTTTTATAAATTAAATGGGATTAAGAAATTAGCGCTGTGTTTGCCACCTTTAGTTAAAAGCGGAAATGGATGTAAAGGGATGGAAAAGAAAAGAGTAGAAGCAGAAATGTGTAGAGAATTTATTTTATATTTGATAATTTATAATGAAAACATAATAAAAAAAAGAGAAATAAGATTATTGATTGATAAAATTATCTCTATATCATTTTTTATAAAATATTAGTAAAAAGGGCAATTTGATAATTGATTTTATTTTTTATTATTTTCTACCAAGTTTTCTCCGATTTAAAAAAAAAATATTTTAAAAGTGGAAAACTTCCCATTTATTTCTCTTCTTTTCCACAATTTTCTTATATCCATTGCTACTTTTGATTGTGGATCCAAACATAGAATAAATAATGTGGACATTAATGTGGAGAGTGGAGTTATTATATTTGTACTAAACCTTTTTTCAATTTTTAGATATAAATAATATGAGCCGTATTTTACCATGTGGTTGCATTTTTGCAATTAGCTCACTCCAAATCTTCATTTTAAATTCTAAGGAAAAAGATAAAGAAGCTTCTTATTTTAACAAATTGGGTACTTAAAACTTATTTATTTGTGTTTAAAGTTAATTATTCATGGTTTTTTGAGCATATGTATATATAACTATCACATAAAACATATTTTATATTTTTCTCATAATTTTATAAATCTTAAATTATATATAAACACCCACAAAATTATGGAGTTAAGGAAAAAAAATATATTTTTATAAAAAATTATACAAAATTGCCAAATGATAAATAATCGGAAAAATACGCAACTTGAAAAGACAAGTTTATTTTGTATTAAACTCGCCTTTTAAAAAGACAAATTCATTAAAGTTCAGGAATACAACCAAAGTGGGTTCGGGAAGAGTTATATAAGAACTGAACCGACCCATCTCCATATAGAATTTCCCAAACCCAATCCTAAACCTTATAAGATTTTATTACTATACTTAAACTCATAAGGGTATCAGATCAACCCACCATACCCTGTTTAACCTAAAAAGTAAATGATGACATCCAAATCAAGCTACTAAAAAAAAAAAGAAAAATATCACCATAATATTAAAAAATATATTTCTCTTCTTTTCCAAACAAAAAATTAACATATTCTAGGGAAAGGACACAAATAATAATTTATTAATAAAGAATTACAATAATGCTACTATAAAAAATAATCAAAAGAATATGCATGTTAAGCTGAGGAGTTGGATATGTAATAAAGTCGTCTATTCCAAAGGCGAATTTAATGTATTTATAATGAACTCCTTAAGGATGCAACAAAGCAAGTTGTTTTAGGGTTTTTGACCTGCTTGGTTTGTTAAAAACCTTATAAGGCTAAACTTTATAAGACTTTAAAGGTTAGGTTTGGATCCTATAAGATACTTGATGGATACTCCATTTGATAATAAAATTAAAAAAAAAAATCATAAAGAGTAAAGCTTCTAAAACTTGATTCCCCATGGGCGATCCCCATCATGTCAGATCTTATCTATAATCCACACACATCTTATATTTTGAAACTAAAACATACCCAAACAATCAAACACATGGTATCATTTCACTATTCACTCACACTCTCCTTTCTTCCTTGTCTAATTTTTTATTATATAAGTATATATGCTCATAGCTAAAAGAACATCTAGCATACCATAAAGGCATTTCCTTAGATAGCCACGACCCTTGAACTTCTATCTTGGGCGAAAAAGAAGCAAACATACCTACAAGTTCATAATTTTCATCTTAAAGGGAATTTCACAATAGGAAATAGATGGAAAAATTAGACAATATCAACAAACTGACAAATATAAAATGCAACAACTTTTGAAGGATAAATTTATAACTGGATTAATTAATTAGCAGTAAAAAGTTAGAATGAGGAGCTCATATAGAAAAGGAAATTAGAAGAAAATACAAAACCAATATAAGATAAGTAATCGAATAACTGAAGCAAGCATGATACAAAAAGGTTTAGATAAAGGGAAATAAGGTTAAGCTCTAGATTCTAAAGCAAACCCTATAGGTGAGTTTGGATATAGTGTGAAAACCCTATAGAGTTATTAAGTTAAGTTTGGTAAACCCTAAAAGGTAGTGGTTTAGGTTTCAAGTTCATGTGATCCATCAAAAAACCCAACTTGATTGCATCTTTATACTTTTCAAAAGATGAGTACATTTATTGTCTCATCTTTTGAGGAGATGAATTCAAAACAACTTTAATGAATGAACTCGTCTCTTAAAAGGACAAGTTTAATACAATCTAAATTTGTCTTTTCAAAAGATGAGCTTAAATTGCTTATTCTTGGGATTATCTATCATTTGATGGCATTTTTGTAATTTTTAAATATATATATTTTTTCCTTTTCCCGTATTATTTACGAAAATTCAACTTTACACATAACAAAACCAAAAATATATGTAATAGCTATACATATTATTGCAGATGCAGAATTCGCTAATAGAGTTTCCATCTTCTACATAAGTAGAAGATGAGGGGTGTTGGAGCACCACAGACATCCATACATAAAACCTCGATTAGTGGTATGTCAAGAGGTTATTCAACATGGCCACTTTGATGCCTTGGTCAGTTGTGGGTTCGAGTAAAGGTAGAAAACACTAACAAAGCATCTTAGGGATTGATTAACTACTTACCTACTAAGGGTTTGGATGATCCTTTATATGAAGTGGCTATAGTAGACTTCAAGGGGACAAGGAGACATCCTTTACACACAGCAGGTTCCCATTAGGTTGCGAGCTAGCCTAATCCATGAGACATAATAGTGCCAGGCATAGATTTTGCCTATGTTAGTACTATAGCACTGATATGCTGGATATGGAAGGCGGTCGCTATAAGCCCCCCATTGCAGTTGGGGGTCGCGACTGGTATAACCTTGCTAGCTTTGACCTCCGTACATGAGGTTGAAGTCGAGGTTATGGATGCACGTTGCTTAATTGACTCGAGGTCGCTTAGGAGTCATTCTCCCTTGTCAGGGCGTGATCTGCTTCAAGGACCTTTGTGGAGTGTGCTTGTCACACCCCAATGGTACCCTAGTAGAAGTAGAAAAGTCACATTTGAATACTATCATTAGATTACCTTTAGAGAGAGACACATTTTCCAAATAACAGGATCTTTTAGTTGCTTGGATAAGTAAGGATAAATACATGCAAGATATAAATTAGTAAATAACTACTATCTTGTTCATAGACTATCACAGATTATTACAAACCATGTAATCTTTTTGTATTACATAACTCATACGATAATACTGGCTAATCTATTCTAGGAAAAATATAAACCACTTATCCCAAATAGAACTATAGGCTTCCAGCTTTTAAACCCTTACCGGAGCTATATTCTTGGAAGTAACTAACCAAGGTCGAAGCGTGAACCTGAAAAGACCGTTGGAGTGTGAGTGGAACCATGGGCTCAATGAACAACCAGACATATTACACACCAAACAAGTTTGTTAGCAAATCGTATGTAATGCAATCACTTAAACATATGCTCAAAATACAAGCTTGGATGATCTAAAATCTAAACAGGAAAAAGATTTACGCCTTTTTTTTAGGGTTGAAGAACAATTACTTTATGACCCACTTGCTTAGGAGAAACTAAGTTTATAGGAAAATCAACGATTTCTCGTCTTCGAGTTATTACTTTTAGCGTAATGATGTTTTAACTGACCATTTCTTGTATCAATCCTTAGAAACTCTCTAAGTATTAATCATTTCAAAACGATACTACAGGCGGTGTTCTTCATTGCCACTTAGTTCCCGTAGAACCGACGGAACAAAGAAAACCTTATAAGAACTAACACTTCTAGAAAAACCAAGCATTAACAAAGAATCGAAATATTAATACGTAGCAGGATATCACCCATTTGTGTATGTAACAACGCAATACGTGTAATGCATGACCAGATTATTTGCTAAGTCAATAATTCTTATTTAGTTTCACGGCAGTCATACATTACACATAATAATCATCATACCATTATATTATCACTTTCGTAATGGTAAATTAATAATCATACAATCATATCACAACACATTTCGATCAAAACAATCATATTATTATCTTTGCATTATATTCAACTAATTACAAGCATAAACAATATAATATGACTGAGGTACTCAACTGCTCATAGCGGCTAATCGTAGTAATCAGCCGGAAAGTCTTCTATAGTATCAAAGTCACCTATTGAGATGAATAAAATATTCATCAATAAAGCATAAATCATATAACTAAACTCCTATAAGTGTTTAATTGTCCTATATTGATATTTGGCTTTGTTTCTATTACTTATTTTTATCGTTTAATGGTTTTATGATAACAATTATTATCTAATATTTTATTTTCATTTTGCTTGTCTTGATCTTGTTGGATATTTATATATTTATTAGGTAATCATAAAAGTTGTATTTAATAGATTGATATTTTATCATTACTATTGTTGCTATTTTTATATCATTCTTTTAGTTAACACACTAGGATAATTAGTATTCATATCTAACTATTTAGTTTCATCACATTTCTCTTGATCTACTTTATATAATTATTTTGTCATTTTTAGAAGTCACATTATTCATCAATTTAGCTTATTTCGATTTCCATTCTTATCTATTTATCTATATAAAACAAATATTTAACAATTATAGTTGCTAATAATAATTAATATTTCCCTATAGCTTTTAGGGTTAAAAGTTCTCAGATATTAAACATATTATTATTCCAAGTATTTATATTTATTTATTTACTTAGTCAAATCTGTTTTGATATACATATATATATATATTTTTTTTTTTCTATTCGTGTAAAACAGTTTTCATGTAGAGGAGTTAAGTGTGTACATCGGCTCCAATCCCGTTGGCGTTGATATCCAAATGCCGGCATTCTTAGGGTTTACATGTTATTTTGTATAATGATACACTGACTTGTAGGCCGTCGGCTTTACCTCATATACCGGCTTCTACGCTGCCGGTATATCATTCCAGTTAGCTGGCGTTCGTTCATTCTACATAAAAATAAATTTTACGTAGCTTCTATTCCAATGTAAGCCGTCTCAACATCGTCGGCCTACCCACGTACACCATCGGCGTTGAGCGATACACTACCGGCTTACAGGCATTGTTGACACTGTTCACCATCTTCTCCGATTTTCTTCCATTCGAAATTTAACTTTTCTTTAACAAATGTGTATTATACTTATTTTAAAACTTCTCCTAAGTGTTTTTCTACATTCTACATGTATTGTTCGTGATATATCAGTGTATATTACTTCATGTAATTATCATTCAACCTAGTTTCTAACTTCTATAAAGATGATAACATACATATAAGAGTTAAGGTTGAGTATTACCTTGTTTGAGCTGATAAGGATGTGTTAAACTCTCCCTTGGAGCTCGATTTGAACCTAGATCAGTAAGGAACATTGCTTAAGATAATGTTTTATGTATAAACCTACTCAAAACAAAATTAACTTAGCTTTATTACTCCTTTCCTAAGCTTCAACTTGCTATTCTATGAGTTTGTATTGATAAGTGTTATATAGTGTAGGTGTGGGCGAATTTGAGCTGCTACTAAAAGAGTTTAATGGATGCCAAAGTTTGTGAGTTATTAGCTTTTTTTTTTTTGGTTCATAATGAGGTATGTATATATAAGAGAAAAGGAGGCGGCAACTTGGTGTTTTGGACAACTTAAGGAATTCTTCTCCACCGAAATTGTGCTATTTGTGATCCTTGTCCCTCATATCATTAATGCATTAGCTAATTTGGTTTATCTATAATTTGCCCTGACTTTTGGTTGCCTTGTTGACTCATTTGTTGAGTGTCTTCGGTTGAAGAAAATTGGAGAAGTTTCAGCCACAAGTTTAGCACAATTTGCACCGAATTTGTGCAAAAATTATCATGATATTATTTATTTAATTAATTACCTTGGTTTTAGGATAGTTTATTATGTTAAACGGATATAAATATATTGTTTATTTTGAGAGTTTTTATCCATTGGTTGCATACAAAGGAGTTCCAAAATTTTGAGAAGAAAAGAAGAATGTGAAAATGAAAAAAAAAAATGTAAGGAAGATAGGATATATAGAAATACAAAAACAAAAAGAAGATGATGAATTTATGACCAACAACTGTGTAAGGAGTGGGAAAAAACATGAACTTGTGCAAAAAGTTAATTTCCCAGGTCCAAATGGCACTTATGATAAATACTTATTCGATAATATTTTTAGATGAAAATTTGCATATTATCGATATTAAATATTTTGAATACTATGGTATACATAGAATCTTTAGTTTAAGGCTTTTAATTTTCAGCTTTTATACCTACTATCATAAATTATATTTTATCTATTTAAAAGTTTTGTTTTACGGTTCAAAACCATAGACCGGATCAATACTACTTATAGTTTCAATCTAGAGTCTCAGTTGGATTCAAAATCAACTGTCTATTTTCTATTTTATATTTCTATCTATTTTTATTTATATTTATATAAAAAATCTCGGGGTTTATAGTGCCCTTCGAATGTTGGTATTAAACCTAAGCGGCTCAATACTTATTGGCCTTTAACTCAACAAGTTTTAGTAAAAAAATATATTACCAAGACATATTTATAGTACTTTAACTTAAATAAATACAAAACTATGGATTGAACTTCAAAGATCATATCACAGTTAATATGAATTGGGAGAAAGAGTGACATTGATTCTAATTCTTTTGGTTTCCTTTTGAATTTTTATTTAATTTTATTATAATTTTGCGGTCGGGTTTCTTGTTAGGATACTTATGATCCGCAATCCCATCTTAAACCCTATAGGATCATAAAACTTTTCCCAAATCCAACCCTAAATTTGATAGGATTTTTAGAGGGTTGGGTACCCTATAATGACCAATCCAATTGATCACTATTAAAGTTGTCTTGAACCAGTCTCTTAAAAAAGATGAGTTAATAAATGGATAGGAATTATTATAAATATATTAAACTCATCTTTCCAATAAACAAATTAATTATGATTCAATCTAGTCTCTCAAAAAATGAGTTTAACTTATCTATTTTTGGAATTAATTTTTATACAATATATTGTAATTTTTATTAAAATATCATTATTTTTTTTCCTTTCTCCCCAAAACTGTGAATCACATACTCCAAATATTCTTCTTATAATTTTCAAAGCCTAAAAAACAAACTTCAAATCTCATAAAGATAAAAAAAAAAGGGATAAGGAATTTATTGTTTTGGATTTTCTTATTGGATAATTAGAAATTCTTTTACTAAATTAACACAGCATATGCTTTATTTCTCTTCATCCTTTTTATAATGTTTACCAAACCGAGGAAACTGAAGCATTACTCTTTCTTATGTGTAAAGACGATAAGAATCATCTTCTCCTTTTTTTTTTTTTTTTTCATTTTTCACTCATTTATTTCCATTCTCGCTCGGTTCTTTTCCCTCTATTTCTCTTTAAAATTTTAAAATATTGACTGAATACGAGTGTAAATGATCAGGAATTTTTGGAGCGGTTCATCCAAATGAGATTAATGGAGCGCCATGGATAATATATATTAGTACTATTTTAGTATTTGCAGTGGCATAGATACGTGTCATGGCTTTTTTTTTCCGTCCTTTTTATACTTTTGTTATGGTTTCAGATTGGACGGAAGATGGATAATAATATATTTTTTATTCTTAATATTTGTTTTGGCAAAAAAAAAAAAAAAATTCTTAATATTTGTTTATATTTTATCTTTAATTTATTTAAAAAAATTATATATGGGTGATGAACATTTACAATTAATTTCAAATAGAGTATCTATAAATATACTTGAAAAAATATTATTATTTTATTTGAAATTGATTCTTTAGACCAAGTAATAGGATTTGTGAAGTCCAGTTCTCATTGAAATGATCAAGGAAGATTTGGTGTGGTAGGCTCAAAATAGAGCCCATTAGACCGGTTTGTTCATCATTCAACTTTCTCAATATTGTTTATACACTAAAACGAACTCATCTTGGCTATTAATTTGTTAGTTTGATTCAACGGATAACGTTCATGGTCAAGCTTTATAAATACCTAAAGTCCATTCACATTCGAATAATAAGAAATTTGATAGAAACACTAAGATTTCGCTAAAGTTCTATCTTAAGAGATCTTATGCTTGTTCATGACTACTAGTAGGGTTCCTGCTTGATAGTTCCTCTATCTGCCACAAGTGCATTTAAGACATTAGGATTGCTTCATCCTTCTTTCTATTCCATCTCTTTCTTGACCATTCTTGACATGTCTTTGTATGACATTCCACATAAGTTATGTGTAACGATATTTACACAATGTGCACATTACTACTCTGCTTGAATCCATACATCTGCAATATCAAATTTTTAAGTAATTATAATAAAAATCAATGCTATGCTATATGTAAAACTGCAAACATACCAAGCTATTCATGAGCTATCAGATCTCAACTCAGCTTACTTTAAGCTTGGTTTAGCTCAAGCCCATTTAGCAAACTGGCTGATCTCAAGCCTAAAATAGAACTTGTTTATATAAATAAGTCGAGCTTGAGTTCCTATTTAAACTCGTTAATTGGCTTAGGAGTAGACCCGTAAATTACATATATTATATATTATATACTATGTGTACTAAATATAGGGTAAATGTTATATTTGGAACATGAACTTTGCTAATTTTTCCAATTAACTATATGAAGTGTTAAGTTACAACCTATAAACTTTTTGAATTCATTCATAGTATCTAGATAAAGAAGTTAATTGCAAAAATAAATAAAATTCATGTAGTTAATTGCAAATTTGGTAAAATTTAGGTAATTAATTATAAAAATAAGTGAAATTTAGATAATGAATTAACACTTTTAAACTTCTACTAGTTAATTGGATAGATTGACAAAAATTAGATACCAAATGTGACATTTAACCTAAAATATAATTAAAATATAAAACACATTTCTAAATAATATCTATACATACGTAACTTAATATTTATTTACCATCCATTTATCTATTTATATACTGATTTATTTTTAATATTTAGTTCCATGATTCTATTGTAATTTTAAGGCTTATGAGTTGTTCACTTTAAGCTCGACTCAATAGTTAGTAAGCTCAAACTTCGTTTATTTAATTTTTGGTATAAAATTTAGTACAATGTATCTTACAAGATCAGATACGGGTAAAGTTTTATAGTTTATTCATCCTCTAACTGTTCACTCCCAATAAGCTTCCTCTTGTAGATATCCTTTGTGTTCCCTATTGTATTTTAACTTTCAATTAATAAAAAACCGGTAAAAACTTTTTCTAAGGGAATAGTTAAGGGTTAATTTCTTGTAATGTCACTTGTGACACCTCATCTTATGTCATAATTTTTTTTGTTAGAAAAAGTATATATTGTCTAGATATCTATTTTCATTTTTTCCTATTTCAAAACTTAAGTTATTAAAAATAAGTTAAAATAGGATTTTCCTTACTATTAAAAGCAAGTCTTCAAATAATTATCAAATTACATTATCAAGTAAATAATTATCAAATTACATTAAGAAACTTGTTTGGTACGTTTAGGCATGGTAATGGCTATTACACTTTTACTTTTACATAAGAGGGTCATCAATTATTATAAACTGGATAATATGTTGTTGACAATTTATCAAGGTGTAATTACCGGTTATATTATATTAATGAGCCAAACATCAAAAGGAAATCTTATTAGCATATTTTTTAAAAAAGAACTAAACATATAAAAGCATATTGTCTTAAAAAAAGGAAAATATATTTAGAAAAAGAAAAGTTTCAATCGTCCGAGGCTTTTAGTTAATAAATGGGTTTTTCTGAGACAAATGTGGTCTACTTTCTCTTATTGTTATTATGAGTGGGTTTAAATGCTTTGTCCATGGACAGTATGGAAAACATCATGGTGCGAAGTATAAGAGGGAGGGTATTGAAATAAAATTGCTGTAAGGTAGATTATAAAAAAAAAAAAAAAGGACAAATTAAAGCTTTGAATAAAGACATTAACATTATAATGTTGAGCTAAGTTACAGAGTAAATGCCATGAATTAGCGGCGGTAGTTTTTAGATGTAACTAGAAATTAGTATCAAAGTTTATAGTGTAAGAATTTTTTCATGATAAATTATTTGATTAAATCATGTTTCAGGATCTTTGAACTTCGTGATTTTCACAACAATCAAATGGATAAGATATGTACCTTTATCGATAACCATAGTAACATCTTGAATTTGAAGAACAATAACAAGAATACTTTAATTTCTTAAAGATCACCTTATCCCTCCAATCTTGCCTTATATCTCTAAGAGAATATAATTTCTCTCTCTTAATCTTTTTAATTTTTGATGGAGTAATTGTGAAAAGAGCATCATATTTTTCTTTAATTTTCACATATATATAAAAGGTAGAGAGAGGACCATACCTCTTCACGAACCGTTACTAGATGTCTTCCATGAATACACCTCTTTATGAAAAGTCATAACTCTTCTTAATATATATGCCAATGGACATGTTTCTTGTATATGAAACAATGTGACTTTTCTTGAAGGGGTATATAGAAGAGTTGTAACTCTTCACCAAAGGTATTATTATTTTTGAAAAGTCATGACTCTTCTCAATAAAAGTCACATATTGGGCTATAATTTCTTATATTCTCCCACTTGGCCATATATGTTCTTTAATAACTTAGATTAAATATAATGTGCACAATAACATTATCCTAAGTCGTTATCATATTGATTGTATCATTATATCATTAGATTAAAAATTAACTAGAGTCATGGCGGTTGTATATGATTATCTCGATATAGTCCCTTCCATGTATTACACAATTAATCTCTAATTTGACTTTAACTTAATGAAGAGATAAATAAATGTCTAAATTTAATGTCTTTATGAAGACAATTTCTGTTAACATAATTATATTACAATCATGTATACAATATAGAAAAATAGGAAATACCGGAAACACTATAATTGAGCTCGAGAGTGTCATACGAACAAATACAATAATCTTTAGTAAGGACGTCCTATAATGCCCATTCTTTTAACATGCTCTTTAAAAATATTAGGTGCTAATCCTTTTCTTAATGGATCTACAACCATCAATTTTGTACTAATATATTTGATTGACACTCTTTGTTTATGAACTTCTTCTTTAACGGCCAAGTATTTGATCTTCATGTGTTTTGCACCTTTTGAATACTTATCGTTCTTTAAGAAATAATATGCCCTAGAAAGGATATTTCTTCAAGCCATAATTGGAATTTATTGAATTTAGCATAAAGTTTCTTCTCCCTAAGCCTTTGTAACATAAGCTTTAAATGCTCTTCATGCTCCTCTTTACTTCGGGAATAAATCAAAATATCATCGATAAATACTATAACAAATGAATCCAAATAATCTTTGAAGTTCATGTTCATTAAATTCATAAACGCAATTGGAGCATTTGTTAACTCGAAAGGCATCACCAGAAACTCAAAGTGCCCATATTAGTCCGGAAAGCCATCTTTTGAATATCTTGAGATTTGATCTTGAGTTGATAATAACCAGATCTCAAGTCAATCTTGGAAAACACCATGGCTTCTCTCAATTGATCAAATAAGTCATCAATCCGGGGCAAAGGATACTTATTTTTAATAGTAACCTGATTTAATTCCCTGTAATCGATACACATTCGCAAACTCCTGTCTTTCTTCTTTACAAACAACACAGGAGTACCCCAAGGTGATATACTTGGTCTAATGAAACCCATTTCTTGTAACTCTTGTAATTATTGTTTCAATTCCTTCAATTCTGCAGGTACCATCCTGTATGGAGCTTTAGAGATGGGCACAGATCCAGGTGGCACTTCAATTTCAAATTCTATCTCTCTATTAGGTGGCAATCCAGGTAACTTCTCAGGAAATATGTCAACAAACTCATTCACAATAGGCACTACTTTAATATCTATCTCATCAATACTCATAACTGGTACAACAGATTTTTCCCACAACTCCATTGATTTCATGCTTCTAGGCCTTAACCTTTCCAACAAATATGTATATTTCCCTTCACTTAAATCAAAACTTAACTCTGTCGTACTACAATCAATTGTGACTTTATACTGATTTAGCTAGTTCATTCCCAAGATCTCATCAAAGTCAAACAAAGGCAAGACTATCATATCAATAGGCAAACTCACATCAGAAATCATACACATTCACATTTCTACACACATATGGTTGCTTATTCTCAATCATCAAAGGAGTAGTCACACACATAATGCGATCAATTAATGTTTCAGAAATAAGTTTACACTCATTCATAAAATTTTCAGATATACATGCATGAGTAGCTCCAGTATCAATCAACACAGAAGCATATTGTTTAAATACATTTAGAATACCCGTTAAAGTATCTACTGAAGGTGTCTCTTCAATCTGTTGTAATGTAAAGACCCTAGCATTTGTTTTTTCCCTTCTCTGGATAAACTCCACTCTTATTATTAGGTTGATCCTTATAATTTGCAATGTGATGACCTCTTCGCTTACCGTAAGCACATAAAATAGGCAATAATTTTGGATTGTTGCACTTAGAAGGTCTATGCCCGATCTGTCCACAAGAGAAACAAGCACTAGGAGTCCACTTACAATCTGATAGCTCATGAGGACCAAAGCATTTGAAGCATTTCTTCTCAAATATGGGGTAGAAGCTTTAAATGTCGACTTTTGATCTCCTTGTTTTCCCATAAAAGGCCTCTTTCCTTTGCCTTGATAATTCATTCCTTTACCAGCACTTTGAAAACCACTATATGATGAAATAGGAGCAAGTCTTTTCCCCAGAAATGCTGCCCTCTTGGCTCTTCTCACTCTACTATCAGTTTATATTTGTTCAACTAACAAAGCCTTAGCCACAATA
The DNA here is from genome assembly GCA_024138025.1 of Combretum micranthum. NCBI lineage: Eukaryota > Viridiplantae > Streptophyta > Magnoliopsida > Myrtales > Combretaceae > Combretum > Combretum micranthum. Next base: position 2,198,764 of record JAMXBD010000033.1, on the reverse strand, counting down.
TCTGCTAGAGTATGCAACTCAAATTTCTTGACATCACCTTCAATTTCCTCATTCAAACCATTTTGAAATTTTTGAACTTTCATCCTCTCATCCCGATAACCTCCCTCAGCAAAACGTAATAACCTGCAAAATTCACCATGATATTCATCTATGGTCTTGCTTCCTTGCCTCAAGTTTAACCAATCAACAATCATCCTCTCTCTGGCTGAATTTGAAAAATATTTTGTGAGAAAAGTGTCCTTGAATGTTGCCCAAGATATGGGTTGATGTAAATCCCCACTAGTCAGTCTCTACCAATTATAAGCTTCCTTTTTCATCATATAAACCACTAAATTAACTTTCTTGTCTTCTAGAGTATTACTAGCAGCAAATGTCTTCTCTAACTCTTCTATCCAACCCTCAGCTACCGTAGGATCAACACTTGTCCATCAAATTCAGGAATCATCGTGCTAAAATCATGCAACTTGATTTGATTGGGTTGGTCATTCAAAGGTGGATTCTCATTTTGTCCCACTCCTTGCTGATTACTCTGTTGCATAATATGTTGAGTGTGTTGAAACATCATCAATTGATACTGTTGCATCATTGCCATCATGTTCCTTAGCATTTGTGGCATTGGAGGAAAAGGAAGCATAGAAGGAGGAGGTGGAATCTATGTTGTTGGAGCAACCCGTGATGCAGAAGCCGAAGCATGAGGTAGAGCAGCTTCAGTACGAGGAGTAGAAGATGAATTAGGAGCAGATGTAGATGCTGATTGTGGCGATGTAGACATATTCTCTCTGTCAGGTTGTTGCCTTGTTGACCTCCTTAACCTATCCATCTTAACAATTGCATACAATACATTCAACACACATATATAAAATTTCGAGTCATACACAAAGCTTACTGAATTCAAATTCTCATTTATAAATAAAAATAAACAAGTTAAACAAGCCATCAAACAAGCAACAAGCATGTCAAGCAAACTAGAAAACAAGTAAATAAATTCATTTAAGTAGACATAACTAATTTCTATACTACCTATTTGTGTCTAGGTCAAGTCTCAAATAAGCTATTACATTGAGGCAAACAATTATTCAAACTCAGTTCTGATACCATCTGTAAGGACCCGCTATCACTCCCATAATAAAAACGGGTGATAACAATTGCCCAACCACATATAACTTGCAGAATTATATGTAAGGTTGTCTTAAAATAAATGTTTGAAGAATTATTTTCCTAAACTCTCAATACTTAACTCTTAAATTTGAAAACTATTGATTTTTGTAAAACTTATAATAAAAAAACAACATCATATATTATAAGGGAAATAAGTTAAAGATATACCTATAGCTAGGTTTAGATATTACAAACAAAGGCTGCTTACAAGCCTTATATAAAAGTTACAAAAGGTAATTCAACTTATATCATTTAATATAAACATCAAAAGATTTTATAACTAAGCTATTACTAGTTAGGAATTCCATCCTGGTCCATAGTCATATCTAATCCTCCAGGTCATCTAGGAATTCCTTAAAGTCGGTACTATAACCCATATTCGCGTAAAACTCGCCTTGATCGTCACCTGAAATAGTTAAAATATGAGCCAAAGGCCCGGTACACAGTACACAAGTAACGAATACAAATGCGAAGTGATCCACACATACTTAAACTAAATGCAAATGCAATAGTCATTAGATTATTATTTAATCTTTAGTTAGCCAAACAATACTGGAGTATTTAAACTCCGGACAACAAGGATTTCTGGGGGAACCTGAGTAACGATCACGACGCTCAGGGGGTTGTAATAAGTAGCTCAGACACTCATATCTCTTAGATTTATCCAAAACGAAAAAGTAATCTCATTTAGGGTTCTCAGCCGTTTTTCAACTTTACTTAACTTAATCCATAATATCACTTAATTCAAGTGTTTCCATAAACATTGAATTAAATCATATTACATCCTTTAAAGAGTAAGCAAGTGTTATACCGATATCGAATACCCTATTAATTACCTACCGAACCACTTATGAAAGTCATTTCAAAATGACAAGGATGGTTTAAGCGCCTAAAACTACCATGCCCCCAATCTGAGTAGGGTACCACTCTCCAAACGAGATTCAACGGTGTAAAAGACACTCATACAAGCAATTATTAAATTTTCTTAATTTAAAGTAATTTTAAAGAATGTCTATCCTAAACAAAAAATCAAACAAGTTACTACGTACCTGAAATAGCTCGGGAACTAATAGGGTTAACCGAGCGATGATCTATCACTATACAAGAAAATATTGAATTTCTCACTTAGTTCAAGCACTAATCAACTAGTTTCAAACATAACTAATTAAAGAAATTCAAATAAATTATTATAAAGTCATAACATAGTATTTAAACATTATATAATATCATACAATACTAAAAAAATATTCAATTGATCATATATTAAGCTTTGGAAAATATTGGAGGAAGTTTTTGAAAATGAAAACTGCAGGGAACACGTCGACCTTCAATGCCGGCGGCGTTGAATCGGTGCACTCCACTCTAAAACTCAACGCTTGTCATTGCTGGTAGAGTTCAGCAACAAGCCGGCAGCATTATAGTTTACGCCGGCGGCTTTGAGCCCGTGTAGACTATAACTCTAAATTTTCAAAAATTTTCGAGAATTCCATGGAGTTGGTCCACGCCCGTAGATATCCCCGACACCGGCAATGTTTCCATGTACACCAACAGTGTGGGACACTACGCTGGCATAGACCCCTGGAACAAAATCACATGAATTTTACGAATTCTCCTGTTTTCTTTGTAAAATTTACACATTTCAAAAATCCTCTAAACTCATTCTAACTTCCCAAAACTTGTTATATGTTCTTAACACCATTCAACAAACACTAACTCCTCTTCAATCCATCAATCATTTAACTACAACATCACATAAAATTTACACTTCAATTCCACATGCCCCTTACACTGCTCAATCCTTTTGCCATCCTAACACAATCATCCCCACACTTCCAAATTCATATAATACATATACTACAAGCCCCTCTAGTAACACAACACTACTCAAACTACCATCAATGTGTAAGAATCATTCTATCACCAATTAACACATTTTCCTTATTCTAACAAAAGCTTAACTTAAATACATATAAGGTAAGAGGAATACACTCACCATATGGAATTGTAACCTTGGTTTAAGAATCTTGTTGCAAGCCTTTGAGAGTTTAAGTTGTAGAAAATGAAGGGTCTAATTGTACATGGACATAGGGGAGCTTTTGAGAGAGTAGAAATAAGGTTTTGAAGCTTTTTGGTATGTGTTATGGTGGTCTGAAATTTTTGGACGAATTTTGCACTTCAAAAGTTGATATTTATCCATTTGTTGACTTTAGTGGCTGCCCTAATTAAGTCCTTTAATTGGCTTGGATTTGGCTAATTAATGAAACTTGCTTTTTGGTTAATTAAAGGTGGTCTTGGACTTTATTTGTAACTAAAATTTCTGCTATAAGTTGATTTAATTACATGCATAGTCTAACTTGTTCCAATCATATTTCATGCATTCTAATACACTTAAAATTTGTGAACTCAATATTTAACCATTCTAAGATATTTAATTATTTGTAAAACAACAACTCAACTCATTTTTTTCATGCATAAACATAATTCACATTTCAAAATCATATATAATTTTAGCAACACATTTATAAAATATAAATTGAGAAATTTATGGCTATTTTATCGGCAATTTGTTACCTGCATTATATTACAAAGTACGGAAGTTTTTGAAGCAGTTAGACATGGATGCAAACATGATCCATGCTTGCAAAAATGATTGTGTGTTGTTTCGAAAAGAATTCAAAAATCTTGATAATTGCCTAGTGTATAAGGAAGGAAGGTGGAAGCTTCATTCAAGAAAATAGTACCGGTTAAGGTTTTGCAACATTTCCCATTAATTCCAAGATTACAACGGCTATTTATGTGCCGGAAGACAGTTCCAGAGATGAGATGGCACAAGGAAAAGTATATATCGGTAAAGGGCGTGTTGAGGCATCCGGTGGATTCTGAATAGTAGAAGGGATTGGATCGCAAATATCCTTTATTCGCATCGAACCACTGAATTGTACGATTAGGACTTGCCACCAATGGGTTTAATCCATATGCAAACATGAGCACAACATACAGTATGTGGCCAATTATTATGTTTGTATACAATGTTCCACCATAGAGATGTATGAAGGAGCCATATATGTTGATGTCTCTTCTAATACTGGGGCCGAAATCACTAGGTAAAGATATTGATGTGTACTTACAACTCTTTATAGAAGAGCTACAAGAACTTTGGACAAGTGGGGTAAAAACACTGGATGTGGTCGAAGAACGGATATTTCAAATGCATGCTGCATTATTATGAACTATTAATGATTTCCCGACTTACGGTGACATTTCAGGCTGGATGACTAAAGGTTATAAAGCATGTTCAATATGTAACGTTGACTGCACGAGTGAACATTCAAACACTAAGTTTCATTATATGGGCCATAGATAGTTTTTGCCTTTGGGACATAGATGGCACCGCGACAGGGTAGGTTTTGATGGCACCATGGGAACACGAGCACGATTAAGGGATCACGCTGGTTTAGACATTATCGATCAATTGAGTCGACATGAGCATGTCATTTTGGGAAAATTGCACGAGTGCCTATGCCGTTGAAGGAATGAAGACGGCGCAAACTTGTGTAAGAAGAGTTTGCTATTCTGATTGCTGTATTGGAGTGAACTGCACATACGACATAACCTTGATGTGATGCACATCGAAAAGAATATATGCGACAACCTAGTGGGGACTATTTTCGGTCTTAAGGGCAAGTCAAAAGACACTGATAAGGCGAGACTCATCCTCTAAGAAATGGGAATTCGTTTCGAGCTACACCTGCAGCAACATAGTGGATGCATTTTCAAGCCACTAGTAGCATATACACTATCTACTCGGCAAATGAGAGAGGTATGTAATTCAATTAGGGATGTGAAGATGCCTAATGGATATGCTTCAAATATATCATCTTGCTTAGGTGCTGATGAAGTTAGTTTGAGAGGTTTGAAGAGCCACAATTGTCATGTTTTGTTGTAACGCATTCTCCCGGTGGTCATTTGTGGGGTCTTAGATAATCGCATTTACAATATTGTATGTGATGTATCTCGTTTTTTCAGGGAAGTGACTGCTAAAGAACTCCGTGCGAATCTATTGAAGTCCTCGGAAAAAACAATAATCCTAACTCTATGTAAGTTAGAGATGATATTTTCTCTTGCTTTTTTTGATATTATGATCCATTTAACCGTGCATCTTCCGAAGGAAGCACACATGTGTGGTCCGGTCTAGTATCGTTGGATATATCCTGTTGAAAGATACATCGGAGTTCTAAAAGGAGATTTGCGGAATAGGGTAAGACTAGAAGGTTCAATTACCGAGTCATATGTTGTGAGGGAGAGCATTCAATTATGCTTACTGTATTTTGATAACTTGGACTCAATAATAAATAGACCCCATCGACAATGGGATGAATCGCTGGATGAATGTCCATCGTCATCGTTCCGAGTGTTCACACAGCTCATATGTTCAATAGGTACATGTACTATAACAGGCTCGGATGTAGAACTCAACAGGATGCATTGGATAGTGTTGAATAATTGCGAGGAGGTGCAACCATTTATAAGGTATGTCATGTCCTTTTCATTCATTTATGACCTGATAACAAGATATTTTCACCAAGTTTGAAGATAGACTTCTAATGAAATAACTTATAGGGAGTTCGAGAACAAACTAACTGTACGTGGAGCACGCAATGTGGGAGGAATAGCATGTAAACATTTTGCCGAGTGGTTTAGAAATAAGGTTAACACTCGCTGAAGACTTCAAAAACATAAATTCATCGATATCTTTACATGTAACTTTAATCATTGTCATCCTTTGAAGATTATGGAGCAAACGTCAGTCCATGGGCATCAGATGCTAGAAGATCTAGAAGTATTAGTGTGGAGCCTTGAGATTCATCGATATAGCTTCAATGCTTGTATCGTGAATGGTATCCGATACAATACAGAAGCCAAGGAGGCTGGATTAAGATCGCAGAATAGCGGTGTATACATCATCGGTGCAGATGGCGGACAGCAAATAACATTTTACGGCGTTCTCACAGAAGTTATACAACTAAATTATGTGGGGTCGAAGAAGTATTTTTATTTAAATGCAGGTGGTTTGATACGAACAAGGATAAACTAGAAATTATCGATGGAGACCTCATCTCCATCAACACCGCAAGGACATGGTACGATAACGACTCGTACATCCTTGTGGACCAAGTGCAATAAGTATTTTACCTGAAGGACCTAAGCAAGCGATCTGGCAACTGGAGGATTGTACATAAAGTTGTACACCATTATATATTTACCCGTGCTCTCTTCCAATTTGAGAGCACAGAAGATGTTGAATCGATTGAGCCACCTCCAACAGAGGAGCCAATGTAACAAATAGTGTAAAGGACATGGCCAATTCCAATCGATCGCATATTTGTTGATCTAGGAAACCTTATACGCCTACCCGACTCGGGTGAGGGTTGCAGTGGCATAGGGGATGATGATTCGGACGAATAGATTGTATGCATACATTTATTTATTTATTCTTTGTCACATGCATTTTTTTTTTCCGTAATGAACTCAAAAAAATGAATAACTAATGGTTGTTATTTTTAAAACTTGCAGGATGAGTAGCTTGGATTTCATGGATCAGCTTATGGAGGACTCCTAGGCACATCCCGAGCAGTACACTGGTGGGATTTCCACCTTCATTTGTAAATATTTTATCTGTTATATCAATATTATATCCATTTTGGACTCATGCATTTCTTTTCTTATTTCATTATACAGGAGGATCGTTTGCTGCATTACTGACTGATCAGCAGGTCAGACAGATTGATGACCAATCGGGCCAGGCGGCTAAGCCTCAGCCGAGATGGGTAAATGAGCTTGGGATCGGGGAAGAAGTGCTGTATGGCCTTCCGGATGATATGCTTGCTTAGGTTAACCCTAATGACCCACATGCCACAACAGTGGAGCAGGAGGAGGCCGCTGTGGCAATTGAGCATGAGGAGGCAAACATCATGGTGTCAGAGAGGTGTAGGGGTATGTATAGAGGTTATTGGGTGAAGGAGGAGTATAGGAGGACAGGCCGTAGACTGACTATCACTATGCCGGATGGGTTTATGGGTCTCATATGCTCATCTCTGGGGATGGTTAGGTTAGAGTTCTTACTCCATCACAGAGCATTGACAAAGTTGTTTGTGTTTGGAGGTCGAAGAAAGGCATTGTTAGCGTTTCCTGAGGCATATCGGCATGGCATCATCTGCCATGTTATGGTAAGTTAATTTTACATACAAACATATCTAAAAGGCAATTTTTTACTCCCTCTACCATCCACTAACACATTTAATTTTTTTTTTAATTTGCAGAACAAGTTTGAACTACCGAAAAATTAGCAAACAGTTCACAAATGGTGAGTGACGCTGAACTATCTGGCAAGCAAGTCCTATAGTCAGCTTCGATACAGGCTTAAATGTTACATCATAGCCAAAGGTAGAGGCGATGCAGCTGCTAGTAAGCCACCACCGGGTTTTGAGCACAGACTAGATGAATGAAGGGCATTCGTCCACTTCCTTGAGACAGATTCGGATTATAAGGTACGATTCTTGATGTGGTAAATTATATATGCATAAGATACAGTTCATTTTTTCACTTCTTCTTGAAATGTGTAGTTGCGATCCATGGTCAATGGGAAGAACAGGAAGAAGCAAATGTCATTGCATACAGGTGGTACGAAGTCCATGCTTCAACATGCACTCACAAATGTAGGTATTACAAGTATATTGAATGTGGGTTTATATGCTATGTTCTTCTGTTGATTTTCATTAATCATGTATTACAGGATCTCACGCCAATAGAAAACTACCGGTACACATACCTAAGGAGATAGAAAGGCCAGTTAACAGATCGATGGGAGTCGGAGGTCTCTATGCAGAATTATGTTAGTATATTCGATTATCAAATTCCAATGTAATACATCCTATCCATCAGTTTGTATGATTATATTGACATTTTGCTCACTTTGTTTCAACTAGGAATGCATGGTGGAAAAAAGGAAGCATGAGGATGATATTGCTGTTGCATCAGGTTAGCAACCTTTCACTATGGAAGAGGTTTTGGGCCATCGATCCGCCTACTGTCGTGGCTTCAGTTACGGCATGCTAATAGATCAACACAGGGTTGACTACTACGAGCAGCCGCGTGAGGAGAATTTAGTCCATTTCGAGTATGATAGGACCAGCCAGGAGGCCAAAATTGAGAAGATGCAAGAGAAGATTGATTTGCTGATGAACTATGTCCGTCTCCTCCTACGTCTTCCTTTGTGCAGTACCCTCCATACCATCACGCTGCACCACAAATGGGGACTCCTACTTATGGCCTTGATCTTAGTCGGCCTGGATTTACACCATTTACACCAGTGCCACCTCCTCCATATCCTTACTAGGGTTTTTATGGGATGCCAAGCCATCCATCCATGTTTACGCATCCTCCGCACGATCCATCTCATGAGTCACTAGGCAGCTCTGCATAATAGAGAGGCCAATAGCCTTCGGGGTTCACCCCATTTGTGGGGGGGGGGGGGGGAAGGGAAGCGGGTTTTTCATAGTTTGCATCATAGCCACCTGCGTTTGGATCGTACGCTTTCCCTGGGGCCTCTTCATCTTCACATCCTTCTACCTCTCGGCAACCTCCATATACTCTGACTCAGCCTTCTGCTGTTCAATCGACAATGGCTTCAACTTCCCCATCTACGATGTCTTAAAGGACATCTGTGAGAGGATTTGGGCATGCTCAACTACAACAGGAGCTAAGATTCCCAATGCTTGACAATTTTATTATGTTTATTTACTTACAAGTAATTCTTTTTATCTTATTATGTATTATCTTTACTTTTACATTGTTACATATTCACGCATGATTATAATATTGTTGTCTTAAGTAAAAATAAAAATGGGTTCTTTCTTAAATAAAGAAAAGTAAACTAGATTTCTTAACAAAAGAAACTTCCAACAAAAAGATCTAAGTTTTCTTTTTTAACAAACTCTTTTCAAAAGATAAGCTAATCATAAATTCTAAAAGAAGTAGTAATGTAGATTTCTTCAAAATAATAAAAGGAACTTATTTCTTTTCTAAATCAAAAACTAAATACCTCATAAAGGAAAAATTTATAGCAATAAAGGATTTTAACTCAACCATATCTTTTATATGACTTAATTATATTCATTATAGACTTTGAAAATCACATGCTAAGAAAGTTTCTTCAAAACTTAAATTTTGTATTGTTATTATCTTTTCAAAATTAAAATGAAGTTTTACTAAGTTCTAATGTTAACAATTCTTTATTAAGAAAGCTTTTCTTATAAACTTGTCTAAAAGAATTATTCTATCACTTGACAAATATTAAGAATAAAACAAGTTTTTCAAATTGAGATAAAATCAACTCATTATTTTAGAAACCAACTTAGAAAAATAAAATTTACTAAGCAAGTAAAGTTTAAAGGTAAAATTATTTTCTAAAGAAGGAAAATGATATAACAATGAGAGGAAAACATACATTTAACACAGCTTCAAATATTTGACGACACCAAAAACTTAAGGAATATTTTGAAAAGCTTATTTTCAATCACTAGAAATAAAGTTAGTAAATAACTAAAAGAACCAAATTTTTGAAAATGAATTTACTTTGAAAAATGAGAAAACGAAATTATAATAGGGAAACATTTACTCATAACAACTCAAATATATTTTTGTCTTCCTTCTAAAAATTCAACAAGAAGAAATTCTCAAAAGTTTTATCTTTTAAAACCATCAAAGACAAATTGTTTATGAAATATCAATATTGAGACAACACTACGAAAATCATGCATATAATATGAGTGTCTATATATGTTGAAAGGATTTTTCAACCCTATATGTATATCCATATATTTTGTTTAAAGATTTTTTAGTAAAGTGAAGTTTGGAAAAATCATATTTTGTGAACTATAAATTTGTAACTATTTTGTACCATAGTATTTTCCAACCCAAATGGCTTTTTACGACAAAAATAACCTTAGAAATGGATAGAATTTTTTTCGAGTAGGTAGAAAACGGTATATTATATGCACAATTCCAAGTTAAAATGACTAAGTTATGGCCATTTTAAGTTGGAATTACCTTTTATACGAATTTTAACGATCCTATGACATAGTTCTTGATAAGTACCATAGAATCAATAAGAAATACTCATTATGGGTATTCTTCTTGATTAGGTGATCTCGAGGAGGAGTATTCATACCCGGAGGATTATTTTGATTAGCGGATTTACTGATCGACTCATCCATAAGAAAGATAGATCCTCATGGCCAAGTGAGTTTATTTCCTACTTTTTTCTTACTTGGTTGTGCTTGTAGCTAGAGGCACTAGAAGTAGGAAAAGATGAAAATGAATTATGTATGATAATATTGGTTGAAAGAATGTTAAGCATACTGAGGCATGAATCGTTGTTAATTAACTTATGTTTTACTGTTATTCTGTTGGAGTGTGTGTAAAATTCTGCAATCATCTTTAAATTACTATAATCATATACTGCGAATTATATTAATTGATTCATGCATATCACGTAGTTAGTTTCATTGCATGAGCTGCTATTCTCGATGGGACAAGAGTTTAGTAGCCGGGTGTGCAGTAGCAAGAAATCTGCAAGATGGGCGATAGGAGCCTAAAAGAACTATTTTGAGATAGGCGAGTAAGCGCCTGAAATAAACTACACGAGTTGGATTTAAAGATGGGTTTTAAAGAGCTTGGAACACCTAACCCGGAATGGAGGGGTAAATCCATTCAAACATATGATTTCCGGTAGATCATATGTATTGCTTGATCACTTGCTTGATGCATTCAAATGCTTGTTAATAACTTGCTTGAAATTATATATACAAGTACGTTGATTCAAGAATATTCTCACTAAGCTAGTTCTGCTTATACTCCAATAGATCTTTGTTGTAACAGGACTATATCTTTTATACCCGAAGACTCCATATACCCGAGTGGGATGATGTTTTAGAAAAGCTTCTGGGAATCTTTTGAATATCATAGGTTAATTATCCTTTTATGTTTCCTAGTGTTAGTATTATTTTGTTATGAGAAAGATTAAGTTGATATTATAATTGTTTGGAGAATTATAGGGAAAAACCCCTAAGATGATGTAAGGATTATATTCTCTTAATGATAAATTAGATGATTATTTAGATTTTTATACGTTGTATTTACTATCTCGAACTATACATCTCACCGGTATCTCCTATTGTTGTGATAGACGCCTTACATATGGTGTTGAAAACTTTCGCATGACTTCGGGAAGTTATTCTTAAGTTTTAATATCATATGTGGTGGACTGCCATGTTTAGGGTACCCTTTGGAGCGTGACAGATAGAAGGTGGAAAACAAGACTAAGGATAGAAATCTAGTATAACAAGCTTCAAGAACTTAGGAAAATTGGAAATAAAGAGGATCAAGAAGTTTATGATGTCTATAAGAGATAAGACTTGCTTTTTCTTTTGCTTTAGTTGTTATTTACTTTGTTTTAGTTATTTTTTATGTTTATATATATTGGTTTGATGGTGGATGCATGTTGGGTTGTTGAAGAAGATGATGAATAGTAGTTATAGGGTTTGATGGAGGAATTGATGTTATTGAATAAAGTTCATATGTGTTTTGAGTTGTTAAGTGCATGTAGTATGTAGTATAATGTTTGTATGGAGTTTACGGTATAGTTGGATGAGTGAAAAATGAAGTTTAAAATAGGGGAAGCTCAAAAAACTTCAAACACCTTATCAAAATGGCCCATTTGGAGGGGTGCTAGAACATCTATGTTAGAACTTTGAGTTGAAACAGCCTATCAAACGACCCATATTTGGGGGAGAAGAGGGGGGGGGGGGGGGGGGGGGGGGGGGGGGGGGGGAGGGGGGGGGGGGGGGGGGGGTTGGGTGCGGCGATGGGGTGGGGTGGTTGTGTTATGGAGTAAACAGTGTTGAAAATGACCCATTTGGAAGGGTGTTGCACTCTTGTATAATTTTTTAGTAAAATCCTTGGATTGAAATGGCCCTTGAAATGGCCTGTTTGGATTCCCCTATAGCAACAATGTTTCATATTTTGCTCGTAACCTTTTCATTCGACCTTGGATCGAGGTAATTTAAATTACGTTAGAAAGCTTAAAAAGAGATCTACAATTTTTATGTTTTAAGTTTTTGCAAATTCGAAAATTATCAAGGCCGAAATTTTATTTTTTCCTAGCTACTATGTTTTCCAACAAGGTTGAAAACTTGTTTTACTAAGTTAAATGTGTGTAATTAAGTATAATATGAATCTTTTAGGACTAAAATGAAATAAATAAATGATATTTGATGTGTTATACTTGTTGAATGATATAATTAAGTATGAGTTTAGTGAATTTATAGATTTAATAGATAATTTGATTTCACATAGAGTTGGATATAAAATAAACTTAGTTAATAATCTAAGTTCAACTTAGCTTAATGGAATTGAATGAACTAAAATGAATTAGATTGATTAAGTTTAACCAATTTAGCTAAGATTAAGCTAAAGTAGACTTAAGTTAATATGAATCTTAGTTATAAAAAGAATTAGTTAATAATCTTAGTCTAACTTAACTAAATGGGCTTGAATAAGTTAAAATGGATTATATTGATTAAGTTTGATTAACTTAGCTTAGTAATTGAATTAAATGGTTAACTCTAATCGATCTGGTTAGGATTATGTTAAAATGGGTTAATAGTTAATAATTGGATTAGAATGATATGTTTGGATAACCTTAGTATAACATGGGGAATATGTTGTTTCAAATATATGATTGCTTGGAAAATAAATGTTTTGGGAATATAAAAGTTTTGTTGATGTTTTTGTAACAAAATACTATAATCAAAGAGAAAAGAAATACTTTGACAAATAAAAGAGAACTGTCAATATTTTAGCGATGCGATTTTCTCAACGATAGCGGAGTTCCTATTTAGTGTCTAATCAAATAGGGTTTTAATAAAAGTTTGAAATAAATGGATAATTAGTCTCGTTCCTTATATAAGTTTAATTTTTGAATTTACAGATATGAAACGTGATTTAATTTCTGAAATTGAATCTGGCTTATTCTTCAGTTCCTAATGGGATTTTGAATTTATAAGGTATGTAGTAACCTGCATATTGTATCTTAGGATAGGCATTTAAAAATGGATTAAGAACTTAAATACGGCCTAAGTATTGAGTGTTGTTCTATGCGTGTGCCGTTGAATCTGGTCTAGGAAGTGGCAATCTTGTCAGAGTGGGCACGATAGTTTAAGTGCTTAGGCCACCCCTATCATGATGCAATGATATTTGTTGATGGCTCGGCGGGTAGACAATGGGGTAAACGGTATCGGTGTAATGTCTATCTTGATTGGTGAGAAGTAATATATCGAGATAGTTAATTATGATATTGAATTTGAGCTTAATTAGAAATTTATCTTAGATAGATTATGTATAGATAATTTGATATAAACTAAATTAGTAAATAGATTTTTATCGAAATTGAGATTTTAAATGTTTTGTAAACTCCTAAACTCTTTATATTTTAGTTAATTTTCATTTTCTCAAATCTCTATAATATTTGAAATCAATTACTTGTTTAAAAATATCAGTTTCAAACCTAATCCAAATTAAATGTCAGATTTTTATATACTAAACTTTTGAATTGCCTTTTTATATCAAGTCATAAATTTCTAATATATATGTTCTTAAATTATTTTCTTTCTAATTACGATTTTTAGAATAAATATAAAAAGGGTTTAAACTTAATACTCTTAATCTGAAATATCTTTTTATTTTACTTTTTCCTTTCATTTAGCTTTTAACCACCTACCCCCTTCCATTTTCCTTCTTTTTCTTTCTTCTTCCTTCTCTTTCTTTCTACAACTCATCTTCTTCTTCTTCTCCTATTTTTCTTTTCTTTCTCAAAACCTAAATCTAAATCTCAAATTCAACAAGATTATGGAGGAAATAAAAAAAATACAAAATAAGATAGAGGATGGGAATCATTCAAGAAACAACTTTAAGAACTTAGGAGAACTAGTGGTAGAAAAGATCAATATGTTTGAATTGTCTAAAAGATAAGTTTTTTCAAAATTTTTCTTGCTTTAGTTGTTATTTATGTACGTGAATGTTGAATTAGAACTAGATAGATGTAGAACTTGTGATGATAGTGATAAACTAAGGATATATGAACATATTTGCTAAAACGTAAATATGTGTATATTTGTGTATGCTAGGTCTTTGATAAAATGAAATGAAGGAATATGATATGGAAGTATATGTAGAAATGTTTATAGGATAAGATTAAGCATGTCTATACCAATAACAAGTTTTGTTGATGTTTGTTGGAAATATGTTTGTAAAAGACAAAGAAAAAACGTAACAAGATCTCTCCGTTCATCACGGTCATATCACAACCCATGATACAAGCAGAAAACAACATCAAGGGGGATAATGGAGGTGACTAAGGGCGCGATTTCCTCTAATTATGTATTTATGAAGATAATGGCCTATATTACAATTGTAACGAAGGGCGTGATCTCCTCTAATCATGAATTTTCCTTTGTTAGGGGCGGAATAAAGCCCGTGATGACCATCAGCCTCCATCACTGGTGTGATGAAGCCAATGATAGGGATCACGACCCCTATCATTGGCGTAATCTGTCTCTTGGTGCTATTAAAAAATAAAATAAAAAGAATGATAAAATGAAATAAATGAATGATAGGTAAAATGTTATTTTAGTTAAATTTATATAATTAAATATGAGTTAAGTGAATTTATAGATTTAATACATGATTGAATTAACATGACTTAATAGACTTTAAATGAGCCGAAATGAATTAGATTGACTAAGTATAATCAACTTGGCTAAGATTAAACAAATATAGATTTGATGATTGACGATGATTGATTGTGTTGATGATGTTAACTCGGGTTATGAGAGTTATGGGAGGAGGAGTGAATTGAAGTGGGACCGTGAATTTTATTTCGTTTGTTTTTGCATAAAAGACAGGATTTATATTTTGTAATTTGTAATATTCTTTTAAAGGCCTGATAGAGCCTGAGTTTTGTAACTTAAATTTTTTATAGTTTTGTTGTACCATTGCAGAAGATATTTGAGATACCCGATGATATTATTTGGTTCATGAAAGTTGATCCACTCTTATATGAGTGGTGGCTAGAAATATTTTCACAAAGTTTGCTTTCTTATTACAAATCTAGTTGTCTCAAGAATCTAATTTGAACGGTTTCAAAATTTAAATTCAGCTAGTAATGTTTAACATAAACAATATTCTTTTAAAAAAGCTTGAATGTGTAATACATGAGTTATTATGCGTGATGATATATGCCTTAATAACATTTTTTTAGGCATTACAAGTGTTTGTGAGATTGGGAATAAGAGGCTAAATTATGAATGATTATTTTTTTATTCCCTCTTATTTGTGTTGGACTTATAGAACAAACACTATCACATCAATCATTACAATAAAGTTTTAAAAGCAGCCCTTTGTACGTGTTAATTACCGATATAGCCTTCACTTTACTTAGTTAAGAAGTAATATATTTAATTCTTCTTTTTTTTTTTTAAATTTCTTTAACAAATTAAAGTTAACAGTAAATTAAAAAAAAAAAGGAAAGTTGATTTGGACTGGCATCGACCTTCATAGAAAGTAAAAGTCCCTAAAGCTAAGCTAGTTAATAACACTTGCTGTACTGCCTAACGATGCTAGATGCTTTCTTTCTTTTATACCGTTTATGGTATTGTTTGTCAAGTCGTGCCATACAAAACTTAATCAAATAATTATATATATAATAAGCATATTTCTGTGTGGTCAATTGTACCTGAGGGTGTTCATGATTCAATTAACTAGTTCATTATCCTATTTCTTAAACCTAATCGTAATGATCGGTTTTTTAAGATTCAAATTCTAAATTGATCCATTATAAACGATTAACCGTCTTAACAGTTCACCTTTTTTTTTTTTAGTTTTTGGTTTTTAACTATTTAATATAATGGTTATGCAAAATTTGTAATTAACCTCATTTTTCAATATGTCTGTAAAAAAAATTAAAACATTTATTATTGTTATATTAAAAACTATGAATTAAAAATGTAAGATTCAATTTTTTTAATTCATATGCAACAAAGACTAGTATGGTAATAGTTAAGAAAAAATCCACCAAGACGGACGGACCATTTTGGATTCTATTGATATTGAATACATATGGCAACTAAAAAAGACAAAAGGTTGTACTTGATGCAACCAATAGTGCTCTTGGTCATAGATTTAACAAAAATGTCTAATTTGTAGTTTCCAATCACAATCTTAAGAAAATAAACAACAAAGGACGCTGGATTAAAAAAAATTTTTGTAATAGAGTTTTAAAAAAAACCAATGAAAGAATTATGAAAAAGTATGATATTTCAATATCCAACTATTTATATTTTTAACAAAATAATTATATAAGTATATTAAAAATTATATATATAAATACAGATGGTTAACCGAAACCATCGGTTTATGATGTTATAAACTGAAATTGAAGTCGAAAATTGGAAAAATTAAAACTCTAATCCTAAATCGAAACCAATGAACCAATTAACCTTTTTTTCGGATTGGTTTTCCGGTTTGGTTCAGTTATCCTAAACATTCATTTTTTTTTCACACCCCTAATTATACCGAACTTTTTAGCATTGCTCTCTTTCCTCGTCATCATGGGAGCATTTCTTAAAAAGTCATATCTTTCTATATTTCTTATGTCTTCATACCTAAATAGCAGAGACAATGTTGTGGTTGACTTCTTAACTGTATATTATTTTATTTACATATCTAATGTTTTAAATGTCGTGGTTGACATCTTAACTATATATTATTTTATAATTACATATCTAATGTTTTAAATTGCTAAATTATATACTTAGTTAGATATTTAGGGTCCGTTTGTTTTAGCTTTTTCCGGCAGATACAGACACTTTTTCAAACTTTTTTTTAACAAATTATTTATTAAGAAATAGATATAGATAAAAAAAGTTGACAGTTCACATTAAAAGATCAAATAGAACAAATATAGATAAAATTTATATGCAAATCGGATATATTTACACATATCATTTTAAAAAAGATACAGATACAGATGAAAAACAGACAATCCAAACATACCCTTAGTTTGCCGTTTATACTCCATCTATTTTCATTGACTGTCATCATCTTTATCACCACAGGCAGCTAATCATAACACGACACATGTAATATTTTATATTATATCAAATATTGATGCCAAATACTTGCACATAGAAAAGAAATTGGTATCATCAAAACAAAGTTAAAAAAAAAACCACAGTTAAAAAATAAATTTCATATTAAATTAAAAAATATTTCGTTTTTCTTTTTTGTTTTGCTAAACTTAAAACAAAAATTCACAGCATGTTAATAAAAATGGGAATGAAAAAATTAATGTTGATAGTCTTAAAGGTAAATATGTGGTTTTTTATTTAATTACTATTTTTTTTCTAAGTTAGGAATATAACCTTTATTTATTTATTTTACTAAATCATTACTTAGTAGCAATGGTTAATTTTTTTTCACTATCTCAAATTTCATATAACTATACATATTGTGTATGTTTTGTTTTGTTTCACTTTGATGACATGATTTTTTGTTTCTATGTGGCAAATGAGTTAGCATCAAGTCTATAATATAATACAAGATATTATAGGCATCACGCTGTCATTCGTTGCCCGTAATAATAAAGATAATTGTAGTTAATCAAAACAGATGAGGGATAAAAGGTGGCAACTAAACATCTAATTAGGTTTATAATTTAACAATTTTAAATATAAGGTGTATAATTGAAAAGTGATGTAAAGTTGAAGTGTAAACCATGACATTATAACCCAAAATAATCTATATCATATTAAAATCCTATACCATTGGCACAATAATAATAATAATAATAATAATAATAATAATAATAATAATAATATATCCCTTTTTCTAAAAATATAAAGCCTCATTTTGAGAAATCACCTTTTATAAAACTCATTTTATGTATAATTTTATTGAAGTGTAACAAATGTCTACCAATCCTATAAAAAATTATCTAAATACAAATCATATTATTTTGATTACTAAAATACCAATACAAAATCATATCTAATACATAAAATTTTTTATATTAATAAAAAAACCGCATGTTTAACATGTAATTTTGAAAGTTTAGTAAATTGTAAAATCGCATATTAAATATGAGTTTTACTATAAATAAAAAATTTAAAAAACATATCTAATATGTGATTTACTATAAATAGAAAGTTTACTATTTTTACAAAAATACAAAAATCACATGTAAGACATTCGATATCCATAGAAAAAGTAAAATCGCATTTTACATATGCTATTTTGCATCGGTAGTTTTGTAATTATTTTTTATGTAATTAGTATTTATGTAAATATATTTCTAACGAATCAATAAACCAATAATTTTCTTAATTTTATAGATAGTTTCCTCTCAACAAAAAATATCAAGTCTAAGGCCAACGTACGAACCTCCTTCCATAAGAGGATTGCTTAGATTGGATGTAGTTACCCCCTTGTGCTTAAGTGTGCATATGAATAAAGCTAGTTTACAAATTACTCAAGTTTGATTGAAAAATAATCTGGATAGCTCGATTAGCTCACGAGCCTAATTGAGCTTTATCAAGCTCAAGTCGGGTATAAATATTAATTGGATTTAAATTGAGTTTATGTATTAATATTATTTAAATTAGAATTAAAAAGATACATTTTTAATATATTGAGTCTAAATGAACTTAACGTAGTTCAGTTCAAGTTTATATAGTGTTACTTCAAGCTGAACTCGAGTTTAAAATCTTAAGTTTGGTTATGTTAAACCAATTAATTCC
Source organism: Combretum micranthum (assembly GCA_024138025.1). Classification (NCBI taxonomy): domain Eukaryota; kingdom Viridiplantae; phylum Streptophyta; class Magnoliopsida; order Myrtales; family Combretaceae; genus Combretum; species Combretum micranthum. The sequence continues at coordinate 2,179,694 of JAMXBD010000033.1, read as the reverse complement.
GCGTGTGATTTTGATGAGATTTAAAGTTATGTAAATAATATACTGAATGCACATTATTTAGATTAATAAAATCATAAGCTTTTGTGTGCATTAGTATTTTTGCTTGCAAGTTGAGGACAGGCTCTTCAAAACATCACAACTTGTACCACATGCCTTCTTAAGGCCATGCCTTTAAATTTGAAAGAGTGCGAGTTGATCTTCTAAAGGCTTGTCTGCTGGACTAGTGAGGCAACAATGACCATTGCACGCATTTCATGAAGACGTTATCTTCAATGGGCGTTTGACTTTTGAAGACTCATGAATAGACGCTGCTTGGTAAATTCAAATATGTTTTTAAGAGCCTTCATTTGGAAACAAACAAGCCTTATATCCTCTCATAACTATTATACTCTTATTCATTATTTTGCAAAATTTGTAAAGAGAAAGAAATCAAATTAGTGCTCCAACCTTATATATGCTATTTGTAAAAGTGCACTACAAAAGAGAGGAAATTATTTACTCCTTAAGTATTTTAATTGATGTATAGCTTTATTAAGCTTTCGTGATTGAAATTAATAAAGTGTGTGAGATCCTCGGTTGGAGGCGATTTGTGTGATCGTGAAGATTAGGAAGCAGGCCGAACTCCACATTATAAACAACTTGAATCTTCTTTCCATATCCCTTTTATATTCCTTTTTGTTCAATATTATTGTTATATTTAGTGCATTTTCATTTGGTATGAAAGCCTTGTCTCTAATTTTTTACGCTTAATCACGTTTAGAGTAAAGATCATGGCATCAAATGCATTAGAGTTTCTAGAAGGACAAGTTATCAATAGGCCACCACTTCTAAGTGATGGAAACTACCCCATTGAAAATGTAGAATGAAAATCTTCTTAAAAAGACAAAATAGATATGGAATGTAATAGAAAATGGGTCATTAACTATTGAAGGAAAAGAAGAAAGAGATTAAAGTGAAGAAGATTGGAAAATATTATCTCTAAATGAAATGGTTATGAACATATTGCATTGTGGTTGAAATGATAGTGATTTCAATAGAATCCGCACGTGTAAATCTACTAAAGACATATAGGATGAATTAGAGACAAATTATGAAGGAACATCTATGGTTAGAAATGCTAAAATAAGTCTTCTATGTGGACAATTTGAAAATTTCAAAATGAAACCATAAATGAAATGCATAATAGATTTATCAACATCATAAATCCCTTAAGTGTGCTTAGAAAGAATTTCACTAATATAGAAATCAATTTTAAGCTACTCAGGTCCTTGCCTAGGATTGGGAGGCTAAGAGAACTGTTATTGACGAAGCACAAGATTTAAGTACTATGAGCAAAGAAGAACTTCTCGAAGCTCTCAAGACCCATGAGCTAATCAAGAAGTAAGGAGAGGAATTGAAAGAGAAGGCCATTACTTTAAAACCTACAAGTCATGAATCCAATGAAGAAGATGATGAGGAGCTTGCTTTAATGGCCAAAAAGTTCAAGAAGTTCAACAACATGATAAAAGGAAAGGATGATGATACTAGCTTCTCAAGATACAAAAATGAAAAGAAGGATGTGATAACTTCCTTCAAATATCACAAGCTAGGGCACATTCAACAATACTATCCAATGCTTAAAAAGGCATCCAAGGGATCCAAAAAGGAAGCTTTCATTTCCACTTAAGCGATGTTAATTCAATTGAATCGGACGAAAATGTGTGCTTCATGGCATTGGATGATGAGGTAACCTCTCCATCCTCTCCATCCTATGATGAATTAGCCACTATGTATAATGATCTATGAAAAAAGTAGTGAAACTGCAAAAGAAAAATCAAGACTTTATAGAAATGATGTCAAATGAGGGAAATGAGATAGATGTGTTTAAAAGGCAATTTAATAAGTTGAAGGCTGAAAATGAAAACTTAAATGAAGAAAATGATTATTTGAAACTTGAAAATAATAAGTTAAAAGAGAAAAATGAGAAAATGAAAATTGAAGTTGATCTGCTAGAAATAGAAAATAAGATTTTAAACGGTGATGATATCAATAATTGTAATAATGCACGCTTAAAAGAGCCAGAGGCAGTAAGAAATGAAAATATCATGCTAAAAGCTAGTTCAGATGATTCAAAAGTAACCATTGCCAAGTTCACTAATGGAAAAAAGAACTTCAACACACTTCTCGAAAATCAAAAGTGTGATTCAAACAAATTTGGAATTGGTTATGATAGAAATAATAGTTGCAAGCTCCATAAAACTCGATTAGTGAGTGCTACTTATGGAACTTGTAATTATTGTGACAAATTTGGCTATATTGCACACAATTGTACAATAAGGAAAACTATGTATTTGAATCATAAAAGCAACCTAGTTTAGGTTCCTAAGAGAGAAATTCTTAATGCACCCAACCAAAAAGGACCCAAACTCATTGGGCACCAAAGAAATAATCCTCTATTTTCTAGGAATCTTCAAGTAGAATCAAAAAATGATACTTAGATAGTGGCTACTCAAGGCACATGAACGGAGATGCATCCTAGTTCACAACATTGATTTTGAAAGACTAAGGAAGTGTCACCTTTGGAGATAATCTCAAGTCAACTATACTCAGTGAATGTAACATTCTAGTAAATAGAGAATTAATTGTTAAGAATGTGCTTTTAGTTGATAGTTTAAAGCATAATTTGCTTAGTGTTAGTGTGTTATTTTCTATCAATTAACTTTGATGATAACAAAATAGTTAAAGAAAACTAATTAAATTATTAAGTGCACAAGATTTTTTGGAATTTTGAGCACATAAACTAGAGTAATAACAATATTTATTCAAGGATTAATGTATGTATTTGATGTCCAGAGAATTACAAAGAATATAAGTTGAACCTTGATAAGTCACAAGTGCTTCATCCAAAAGATCTTCTAGAAATTAATATAGAGGTATGTATCAGTGAAAGATAAAGAGTAAAAAGTTATAGTAGATATTCTAGAAGATACTACAGAAGACATATATTAGTTTTAATAGATATCTAGAGGATTATTTAAAAGATATTCCATAAGGTATATATCAGGAAAATAAAAAAAATGAAAAATTTAACAATTATCCAGAAGTTTGTCTAGAGGATTATCCGGAAGGTTATCCGTAATTTTTTATATTAAACTAGTTTTGTGCGATTTTACTGTTCATCACTTCAATTTTGATATAATATATTCCAGATCAGTAGACCTAGCTTCGAGAAAATGAGTACATTTAGATAATACACTCATATGTTTCATAAAGGTGGTTTTTTTATCCAAAGGGGATTTCATACTTATCAAAGGAAGATATTTTTGTAGATCACGACATCTATTTTTTAGGGATTTTATTTTTGTTAAAGAATGGATCATATAAGTTCCTGAAGAACATTGAACGAGTGTGTAAAGATCATATTCAATTTCCAAAACTCTCTTTTCAAAGAAGAATATCATAGCTCCTATGTTTATGGGATGTAAAGATGTTTTTTTTTAAAGCACGGTTTAGCAAAAAAGCTTTAAAGCATCAAGTAACTTTTGAATTAAATGAAAAGGTAAAGATCAAAGATTACATTCGAGATTTTAGAGGGAAAACCTGCAACAGATATTTTTAATGTTGAAGATCAAATATTCTTCGAAGCTCCTTGATATATATTACGTGACAGAAAAAAGAAATACGAAGAGTGATAAAAAAAAAAAACTACTCCTACTGCAATTTGAGATCCAAATTTGTGTACAATTACTTGCTGCAATTTTTATACCTTGTTGGTTCTCATTGATAGAGAGAAGGAATTTTTTTGTTGTCGTCGAGTTTGATTACAAGAGTAGGCTATTTTGCATCGATTGTTAGCTCGTGGAAAGCATAGAGAATCGTGCAAAGTGAATTGTTCTATCTTGTAAATTTATTTGAACGTATATAATGGAACAAACTCGGGTGGATTATGAGATCCTCGGCTCGGAGCTGGAAGAGTGGACTGATGCAAAAGGTAGAACCACTATAGATCGCTACCTGATTTTCTTCCCTTACTCTTTTATTTCATTTCATTTTAAATTTTGTTTTAATAACTAATTTTGTTCTCACAAATTATACTCAAAGAGGATTTTAATTTTTAAAAGGATTAAAATTTTAAATCTTTGGTTATAATCAATTCAATCCCTCTTCTTGATTATAAAAGTGGGACCAACAATTGGTATCAGAGTAGGACTCTTTTATCAAATTGATGATCCAAACAACATGGTTGAGAACAATGTTGCAATCAATTGTGCTCCTTTCTTTGATGGTTCAAATTTTTCATATTGGAAAATGTGTATGGAATCATACATTAAGGCTAATGATTATGATTCGTGGTAGGTTATTTCCATAGGAGATAATGTTGTAATAACTTTGATTGGAAATTCAACCTTGTCAGATTTCGAGAAGAAGATTATTGAGAAGAATAACAAAGCAAAGAATATGTTGCTAACCACCATTGCTGCATTAGAATTCTATTTAATATCTTCTTGTGGAATTGCGAAGAAAATTTGGGATACGTTATGAAAGACATATGAGGAACCAATACCATCAAAGAGATTAAAATTAATGCTCTTACTCAAAAATATGACTTTTTCAAATTTAAATATGATGAATCTATGAACGATGCTTTTAACAAGTTCACTACAATTACCAATGAGCTTGCATCACTTGGGAAGAAGATTGCTGATCCAAATTTGGTGAGAAAGATGTTGAGGATCTTGCCACATTCATGGGATGCTAAGAAGACCGCCATTGAGGAAGCTCAAGATCTCAACAAGCTAACATTTAGTCAACTGAGGGAGAAGCTTATGGCATATGAATCCTATATCAAAACAACGCAAGAATCTGAGAACAATTCTAAATGAATAGCTTTCAAAGCCAAAGAAATTTTCAAGGAACAATCTGACTCAGACGTTGGTAGTAATAATAATGGAGATATGTCACTGCTAGCACGAAACTCAACTATCTATTGAAGAAGAAAAGAGGTAAGAAATTTACTACTTATAAAAAGACTGATTATAAGAACAATGATGCAAGTAAAACATATAGAGAAAAGGAGAAAAAGGAGATTCAATGATATGAGTGCAAAAAGTTGAGACATATTAAGTATGAATGTTCAACACTCATCAAGAAAATAGAGAAATTAAAGAATAAAAATAGACCATTACTTGCTTCTTGGAGTGATCTGGATGACACAGAGAATGAGTAAGAACTTAGGAGTGAAGATGAAGAGGAGGTAAATCTATGTCTCATGGCCACATCTCAAGTAAATTCTAAATCCAAAGGTGAACTATTTGAAAGTGATGTTTATGCTAAGATGAAAAAGCTTTTGAAAGCTCTAAAAAAAGCTAATACTAAAGTATCAAAGCTATATACAGAAAATAAAGCTCTTAAGAATGAGAAAGAAGCTTTTAGTCAAACAAATATGTTATTAACTGATGAAAATGATCTTTTGAAAAATGATAATGAAGCTTCGCATATTGATATTGAGAAAATGAGACAAGAAAATAATATACTTAAGGAAGAAACTGATGTTTTGAAAGGTAGAATAGATGATCTATCAAATTCAATAAAGAATACATTTAACAAGTTTAATGAAAGTGATAAAAAGTTGAATATGCTTATATCTTCACAAAGATCAAGCAATGAAAAATATGGTTTAGGTTATGAAAGTGGATCTATATCAAACGCTAATAAGAAAACAATATTTGTTAAGGGTAAAGAAATAGCTAATGCTCAACTTGATGTCGAAAAGTAAAATGACAAATATACATGCAAAACTTGTAACTTATCCCATAAGGTATATCAGAAGGTATTCTGGAAGGTATTATCCATCTAGCAGTGCAAATACCGCTTGGTATTATAAAAAGTATCCAAGGAGGAATAGGTATAATGAGGTAAACAATAGACATCGGAATAATTATTCATATGCATGTTATTTTTGTAATAAACCTAGTCATATAGAAAAATATTGCTATTATAAGAGAAAGAAGCTTAGGAATCATCAAGTTAATCATATTGATAATACAAGCTTATCTTTCAAAAGACCTAAGCTAATTTGGGTTCATAAAAAGGTATAATTTATTTGTTAGTGATTTCAGGTACTTGAGGCTAAGTACATAAGGGTGTCAACTTTATAAGTGAGTGCCTCAAATGGTAAAGAAAAAATATGACTCTCATGTACAAAAGGAACAACTAATTGTTTGGTATTAATATTCCAACACCCTCAAATGTTTTGCTTTTTATGATCTTACACATATTCATTCGAAATATGCTATTCTTGGTTAATATAAAATTAATTAATATCATATTAAGGGGAAGCATAGTTTCTAAAAGAAATATATGAAGGGGGAGAAGACAAAGAAAATGAAATCCATATTTAGTCATTTTTTTTTAATTTTATATTTTGTTGATAACAAAAAGGGGGAGAGAATTATTTTTGTTTGACAAAAAGTTTTGTTATCATAAAAAAAGGGAGAGAATGTTATTCTTTATAAATTAAGTTTTGATGATAACAAAATAATTAAATAAAACTAATTAAATTATTAAGTGTGCATGATTATTTTGGAATATTTTGATTGCATAAACTAGAGCAATAACAAGATTTATTCAAGTATTAATGTAAGAATTTAAGGTCTAGAGAATCACACATAATATAAGTTGAACCTTGATAAGTCACAAGTGCTTCATCCATAAGATATTCCAGAAATTAATACAGAAGTATGTACCAATGAAAGATAAAGAGTAAAAGTTATAGCAGATATTCTAGAAGATACTATAAAAGATATATATTAGTTTTAACAACTATTTAGAGAATTATCCAGAAGATATTCTATAAGGTATATATCAGGAAGATAAAAAAATGGAAAATTTAACAGTTATCCCGAAGATTGTCCAGAGGATTATCTAGATGGTTATCTGCAATTTTTGATAGCAAACTAGTTTCGCACGATTTTACTGTTCATCACTTCAATGTTGATCTAATTCATTCCAAAACAGTTTAAATAAGTATCTTGAAGACTTAGCTCCGAGAAAATGAGTATATTTAGATGATATACTCATATATTTCACTAAAGGTGATTTTTATCCAAAGGGGATTTCATACTTATCCAAGGAAGATATTTTCATAGATAATGACATCTATTTTTTAGAGATTTTATTTTTGTTAAAGAATAGATCATACAGATTCCTAGACAACATTGAATGAGCGTTTAAAGATCATATTCAATTTTCAAAACTATCTTTTCAAAGAAGAATATCATAGCTCTTATGTTTATGGGATGTAAAGAAATTTTTTCGTAGCTCCTTGATATATATTATGTGACAAAAAAAGAAATACGAAGAGTAATAAAAAAAAAGCTACTTTTCCAACTGCAATTTGAGATCCGAATTTGTGCACAATTACTTGCTATAATTTTTATACCTTGTTCATTCTTATTGATAGATAGAAGGAACTTGTTTGTTGTTGTCGAGTTTGATTACAAGATTAGGGTACGTTGCATCGATTGTTAGCTAGTCGACAGCATAAAGAATCATACATAGTAAATTGTACTATCTTGTAAATTTATTTGAATGGATATAATGGAATAAACCCAAGTGGATTACAAGGTCCCTAGCTCGGAGCTGGTAAAATGGACTGATGCAAAAAGCGGAACCTCTATACATCGTAGCCTGATTTTCTTTCCTTGCTCTTTTATTTTGTTGCATTTTAATTTTTTTAATTACTAATTTTGTTCTCATAAATTATACTCAAAGGGGATTTTAATTTTTAAAAGGATTAAAATTTTAAATCTTTGGTTATAATCAATTCAACCCCCCCACCCAGTGGGACAAATATAGTCAATTATGTGATAATGGCTTTAAAGTAACATTTCTTGGAAATGCTCTTTTGAAAGACTTGACAATAATCAAGATTGTTTTGATGGATATAAACAAAGAAATATTTATAAAATCAGTCTAAATGATTTCAAATCTTCATATAAGATATGTCTATGCTCTCTAAATGAAGATTGTTGGTTATGGCATAGAAATTTAAGACATGCTAGTATGGATATGATTTCAAAACTTGCTAAAAGGATCTTGTCAAAGGCTTAACAAAAATAAATTTTCAAAAAGACAAGATTTGTTAAGCATATCAACAAGGAAAGCAAACTAAGACTTTCTTTAAGTCTAGAAATGCAGTTTCCACTATTAGGCCATTAGAACTATTGCATATGGACTTATTTGGACATACTCAAACCTTAAGTTAGGGTGGCAAAAAATATACCTTGGTTATTGTCGATGACTTCACTTGATATAAATGGACTTTCTCCTTTGCATTTAAAGATGAATCAAACAATATCTTTTTTAGATATTGCAAGAAAATCCAAAATAAAAAAGGTCTCAACATAGTAACTATCCAAAGCGATCATGGGGGAGAATTTGAAAATTATGAAATGGATTATTTCTGTAGCAAAATTGGAATTGAACATACTTTTTTAGCACCTAGAACACCATAAAAAAATTAAAGGAAAAATAGAACTTTAATTAAGATGACTAGAACAATGTTGTGTATAAATAGTCTACCAAAATATTTTTAGGTTGAAGTAGTTAATACCGCATGCTACATACCTAATAGAGACTTTATTAAACCAATTCTTAAGAAAACCTCCTATGAGCTGTAGAAAGGAAAAAAGACCTAACATCTCTTATTTTCATCCTTTTGGCACTAAATATTATATCCTAAACAATGGAGAACATCAACTAGCTAAATTTGATGCTAAAAGTGATAAAGGAATTTTTATTAGTTATTCACTAACTTGTGAGGCTTATAGAGTTTTAATAAAAGAAGCTTCATTGTGGAAGAATCAATTCATGTTTCTTTTGATGATGCTTTGCCATAAGTGTGTTCAAGTGATGATATGAATGATGTTTGTGTTGATATGGATAAGTTTTCCCTTGAAAATAATAATAAAGAAATGGAAGTAAGAAATGAATATTAAAAGGATGCTTCAGATGAATCTGTCAACTATAATCTTCCAAAAGAATGGAAAAACGCTAGATCTCACCCAAAGGATTTAATAATAGGTGAACCTTCAAATAAGGTACAAATAAGATATTCCTTGAGGAATATGAGTAATCTAATCTTATTATCCCAAATCGAGCTTAAAAATATAGAAGAAACTTTAAAAGATAACTTCTGGATACAAGTAATGTAAGAAGAATTAAATCAATTCACTAAGAATGAAGTTTGAAACATAGTTCCTAGACCGAGTAGTAGACCAGTTATTGGAACCAAATGGGTATATAGAAACAAACTTGATGAAGCTGGAATAGTAGCAAGGAACAAAGCTGGGTTATTCGCAAAAGGATATAATCAAGAAAAAGGCATAGATTCTGAGACATTTTCCCCGGTTGCCAAACTAGAAGCCATTAGGATGCTTTTGACATTTACTGCTCTTAAAAAGTTTACACTTTTTCAAATGGATGTCAAAAGTGCTTTCTTAAATGGGTTCATCAAAGAAAAAGTTTATGTAGAGCAACCATCGGGTTTTGAAAATAACGAATTCCTCGATCATGTTTATAAATTGAACAAAAGTCTTTACGGACTCAAGAAAGCTCCTAGAACTTGGTAAGAAAGGCTCAATATCTTCTTATTAAACAAATCTTTTTCAAGAGGAAATATAAATACAACATTATTTATAAAAAATTACAAGTCAAATATATTGATTGTGTAAATCTATATGGATGGCATTGTGTTTGAAGCTACTAACATAAATCTTATAAATGAATTTGTTGACTCCATGAAGAACGAATTTGAAATGAGCAAGATGGAAGAACTCAATTATTTTCTAGGTTTAGGTCTCAAAGTGAAGCAAACTAAAAATGGCACTTTTATAAATTAATAGAAGTATACCAAAGAATTCTTAAAATGACTCAAAATGGATAATTGCAAAACAAGACCTACACCTATGAGCACAAGTATGAAACTTATCAAAGATGAAAATGAAAAAAATGTTTGTGAAAAGTTGTATAGAGGCATGATAGGCAGTTTGTCATATCTAATAGCTTCTCAACCTGATATCATGTTCTTTATGTGCTTATGTACATGGTTTTGATCTTGGCCAAAAGAATCCCTCTTGAGTGTAGTGAAACGTATCTTCAAGTATCTTGCAGGCGCTATTGAAATTGGCTTGTGGTATCTAAAGTTTACTTCTTTCGATCTAGCTGGATAATCTGATGCTAACTTTGCTTTGAAAAAACACAAGCAATACATGTTACTTTCTTGGAAATTTCCTAATGTGTTGGCACTCAAAGAAACAAAATTCAATTGCACTTTTAACTGTTGAAGTCGAATATGTGGCTATCGGTAGTTGTTGTGTATAAGTTTTATAGATGAAACAAGCCTTGTAGAATTTTAGGCTAAAATATGACCATGTCCCAATTTGATGTGATAACACAAGTGCTATCAATTTGACAAAAAATTTGATCCAACACTTGTTAAACTAATTAATTCTACATGTCATTTTGATGAGAATAAAAGTGATGTAAATCATACACTAAATGCACCTTTCTTGAGACTAATAAAATCAAAAGCTTTTGTGCGCGTGTGTTAGTGTTTTTTTCTTGCAAGTCTAGGATTGGCAAGCCGATATAAATTAAGAAAGCCACAGCCTTAATCGTAGCCATAATTTAGGGTACGAATCTTAAATTGAACGCACGGCTTATTTAGCCAAAAGAGAGCTTTGTGGATTGGCGAGCCTATAAGAAGATGGATCAGTGAGCCAGTGGGGAAAAAAATGATCGTTGCATCCATTAAATGTTTGAAGTTTTTCAAATGTTATCTTTAACGAACATTTGACTTTTTGAAGACCTATATAAACACATTCCTTGGCAGATTCAAACAAGTGTTTTTTAAGAGCTTTAATTTGCAAACAAACAAGCTTATTAAACCTCTCTTATCTCTTGTACTCCTATTCAAAAATCTAGAGAAGGAAAAATCATATTAGTGTGCTCTGTTCTTAAGTCTGCAAATTTTAAAAGAGCACTATAAAAGAGAGGATTATATTTCTTTTTCTTGAGTGTTGTAATTGGTGAATAACACTTTTTCAGCTTTTGTGCATGAGATCAATAAAGCATGTGACGTCCTCGATTGGAGACGATTTATGTGATTGTGGAGATTAGAAAGTGAGCTGAACTCCACGTTATATCCGTGTCTTGAATCTTCTTTCCTTATCTCCTTTATATTTCTCTCTGTTCAATATTATTGTTATATTCGTAGTTATCAAAGATTAATTTGATTTATTGCATTAAATTTTCTTAATTTGATGTTTTAATTCAATACTCAATTTACCCTTCCTCTTCCTCTTGAGTATTCTCTAGTGCATTTTCATTTGGTATTAGAAATTACCTCTAATTTCTTGTGCTTAATTGCATTTAGAGTAAAGATCATGGCATCAATTGCACTAAGGTTTCTAGAAGGATAAGCTATCAATAAGCCACCACTTCTGAGTGATGGAAACTACATCTATTGGAAGTGTAGAATAAAAATCTTCCTAAAAACACAAAATAGACTAATATGGAATGTAATAGAAATGTGCCTTTAACTATTGAGGGAAAAGAAGAAAGAGATTACCTTGAAGAAGATTGGAAAAGATTAGATCTAAATGAAATAGCTATGAACATATTGCATTGTGGTTTAAATAAAAGTGATTTCAATGGAATTTGTACATGTAAATTTGCTAAAGACATATGGGATGAATTAGAGAAAACTTATGAAGGAACATCTAGAGTTAGAGATACTAAAATAAGTCCTCTATGTGGACAATTTAAAATTTCAAAATGCAACAAAATGAAACCATAGATGAAACACATAATAGATTTATCAACATCATAAATCCCTTAAGTGTGCTTAGAATGAATTTCACTAATGTGGAAATCAATTCTAAACTACTCAGTCCTTACCTAGGATTGGAAGGCTAAGAGAACTGTTATTGAAGAAGCACAAGATTTAAGTACTATGAGCAAAGAGGAACTTCTCGGAGCTCTCAAGACCCATGAGTTGATCAAGAAGCAAGGAGAGGAAGAAGGCCATTTCTTTAAAACCTACAAGTCATGAATCTAGTGAAAAAGAAGATGGTGATGATGAAAATGAGGAGCTTGCTTTAATAGCTAAAAAGTTCAAGAAGTTCAACAACAAGATAAAAAAGAAAGGATGATGATAGTAGTTTCTCAAGATACAAAAAAGAAAAGAATGATGTGATAACTTGATTCAAATGTCACAAGCTATGACACATCCAACAATATTATCCAATGCTCAAAAAGGCATCCAAGGGATCCGAAAAGGAAGCCCTCGTTGCCACTTAGAATGATGTTGATTCAAGCGACTCGAACGAAACTGTATGCTTCATGGCATTAGATGATGAGGTAAGCTCTCCATCCTCTCTATCCTATGATGAGTTAGCCACTATGTATAATGATCTATGCAAAGAAGTAATGAAACTATAAAAGAAAAATCAAGAACTTATAGAAATTATGTCATATGTGGGAAATGAGATAGATATGTTTAAAAGGGAATACAATAATTTGAAGAATGAAAATTAAAACTTAAACAAAGAAAATGATTATTTGAAAATTGAAAATAACAAGTTAAAAGAGAAAAACGAGAAACTGAAAACTGAAATTGATTTGCCAAAAATAGAAAATAAGACTTTAAAAGGTGATAATATCAATAACTGTGATAATGCATGCTTAAAAAAGCTAGAAGCACTAAGAAATGAAAATATCATGCTAAAAGCTAGCTTAGATGATTCAAATGTAACCATAGCTAAGTTCACCATTTGGAAAAAAGACTTGAGCACACTTCTTGAAAATTAAAATTTTGATTTAAACAAATTTGGAATTGGCTATGTTAGAGATAATAGTTTCAAGCCCCATAAAACTCGATCCGTGAGTGCTACTTATGGAACTTGTAATTATTGTAGCAAATTTAGCCATATTGCACACAATTGTGCAATAAGAAAAATTATGTGTTTGAATCAGAAAAGGAAGCTAGTTTAGATTCCTAAGAGAGAAATTCTTGTTGCACCTAACCAAAAAGGATCCAAACTCAAATGAGTACCAAAGAAATAATCTCCTATTTTGTAGAAATTTTCAAGTGGAAACAACAAATGGTACTTAGATAGTGGCCACACAAGGCACATGACTGAAGATGCATCCAAGTTCACAACATTGATTTAGAAGACCAAGAGAATGTCACATTCGGAGATAATCGCAAGTCAACTGTACTTGGTGAAGGTAACATTCTAGTAGATAAAGATGTAATTATTAAGAATGTGGTTTTTGTTGGTAATGAAATGCATAACTTGCTTAGTGTTAGTCCATTATGTGATAACGGCTTTAGAGTATCATTTCTTGCCAATAAATGTTCTTTTGGAAGAATTGACAATAATCAAGCTCATTTGAAGGATATATACATAGAAATATTTATGAAATTAATCTAAATGATTTCAAATCTTCATATGAAACATGTCTATACTCTCTAAACGAAGATAGTTGGTTGTGGTGTAAAAAATTAGAATATGCTAGTATGAATATGATTTCAAAACTTGCTAAAAAGGATCTTGTAAAAGGCTTACCAAAAATAAATTTTCAAAAAAAAAAAAATTTATCTAATGTGTCAATGAGAAAAGCAAACTAAGACTTCCTTTAAGTCTAAGGATTCAGTTTCTACTTCTAGATTATTAAAACTATTGCCTATGGACTTATTTGGACATACTCAAATCTTAAGTTTGGGTACAAAAGATATACCATGGTTATTGTCGATTATTTCAATAGATATACATGGACTTTTTTCCTTGAATTTAAAGATGAATCAAATAATGTCTTTTTATATATTGCAAGAAAGTCCAAAATGAAAAAAGTTTTAACATAGTAACTATCCGAAGCGAACATGGGAGAGAATTTAAAAATCATGAAATGGATGAATTTGTAGCAAATTTGGAATTAAACATACTTTTTCAACACAAAAACACCACAACAAAATGGAGTAGCTAAAAGGAAAAATACAAATTTAATTAAGATGGTTAGAATAATGTTGTGTGAACATAACTTGCCAAAATATTTTTAGGCTAAAGCAGTTAATAATGCATGTAACATATCTAATAGAGTCTTCATTAGATCAATTCTTGAAAAAAAGAAAACCTTACGAGCTTTGGAAAGGAAGAAGACCTAACATCTCCTATTTTCAGACTTTTGGCACTACTTAAACAATGGAAAGGATCAACTAACTAAATTTGATTCTAAAAGTGATGAAGGTAATTTTTTAGGTTATTCACTAACTTGTAAAGCTTTTAGAGTCTTCAACAAGAGAACCTTGATCGCGGAAGAATCAATTCATGTTGCATTTGATGATGCTTTGCCTCATGTTTGCTCAAGTGATGATATGGATGATATTTATGCTAGTGTAGATAAGTTTTCCCTTGAAAATAATAATAAAGAAATGGAAGAAAGAAATGAACATTAAAAGGATGCTTTAGATGAATTTGTCAACTATAATCTTATAAGAGAATGGAAATATGCTAGATCTCACCTAATAATAGATGAACCTTTAAATAGGGTATAAATAAGATCTTCCGTAAGGGATATAAGTAATCTAATCTTTTTTATCCCAAACTAAGCCTAAAAATATAGAAGAAGCTTTAAAAGATGACTTTTGGATACAAGCAATGCAAGAAGAATTAAATTAGTTCACAAGAAATGAAGTTTGAAACTTAGTTGCCAAACCTAGTAGTAAACTAGTTATTAGAACCAAATGGGTATATAGAAACAAACTTGATAAAGCTCGAATAATAACAAGGAACAAAGCTTGGTTAGTTGCAAAAGGATATAATCTAGAAGAACGCATAGATTTTGATGAAACCTTTGCTGTAGTTGCCAGACTAGAAGCCATTAGGATGCTTTAGGTATTTGATGCTTTTGAAAATTTTCACTTTTTCAAATGGATGTCAAAAATGCTTTCTTAAATGGGTTCATCAAAGAAGAAGTTTATGTTAAACAATCATTGAGTTTTGAAAATAATGAATTCCCTAATTATGTTTATAAACTGAAGAAAGCTCTTTATGGACTCAAGCAAACTCCTAGAGCTTGGTAAATAAGGCTCAGTAACTTTTTATTAAACAAAGGATTTTCTAGAGGAAATATTAATGCGACATTATTTATCAAAAATCACAAGTCAAATATATTGATTTTGCAAATCTATGTGGATGGCATTATGTTTGAAGCTACCAACATGAATCTTATAAATGAATTTGTTAACTCCACAGAGAATGAATTTGAAATGAGCATGATGGGAGAACTCAATTATTTTCTAGGTCTCAAGTGAAGCAAACTGAAAATAGAACTTTCATAAATCAATCCAAATATGCCAAAGAACTCTTAAATATATTTAAAATGGATAATTGCAAAACAAGATCTACACCTATGAGCACAAGTACAAAACTTGATAAAGTTGAAGATAGTAAAAATGTTTATGAAAAAAACATATACAGGCATGATAGGTAGTTTGTTATATCTAATAGCTTCTAGACTTAATGTCATGTTGTCAGTATGTGTAAATATACGATTTCAATCTTGCCTAAAGGAATCACACTCAAGTGCAGTAAAACGCATCTTCAAGTATCTTGCAGACACTACTAAATTGTGACGCAATGTATAAGCGAATGAATTATCACAAACTATTAAATCGCGCATGATTACCAGTTTGTGATATTCAAAAGTCTATGGATTCAAAGAATACCTAGGCAATTGGCATCAAATATCGAGAGCTTACATAAGAGATTTGAAATTTTCAATAAAGAGCAAAAATGGCTCTATGAAATTTTCATTCAAAAGATAGATAATTGTCTTTCATATGCCATAGGCTTACAAATATAAAGAAACAAAGGAAAACCCAATGACCTATAATTGAACGCTAGTGACATACAATACAAAAGGTAGTGGCCTTGGATGGCGGCCTTTAAAACTTTGAATTTGTGAAGGTTGAAAGCTGGTTAAAGGTTGGCGATGTAAAGCTGAAAGCCGACGGTGTAAATTTTAAGGCCAGCGGCATAAGTGGCCAGCTTAGGCTTTTTTTTTCCGATGCTTGTTCTTCCACTCCATCCTATGCCAATTCTCCAAGAACTTAAGTGCTATTTCTTCCACCGCATCATCCTCCTTAGGGTGAACAAAATTCAAGGTCTACTGCATCATCCTCCTTAGGGTGGACAAAATTCACCCTCGAATTGTCTTCGTCGGAATCATCACTACTGTAAGGAATAAGATGTTTAACATTAAACTCGTCTACAAATCTGATATGGCTAGGCAGGTTCAACCTATTAACATTGGAGTTGATTTTCTTAATGATCTCAATTGGGCCAATCTTCCCGGATGACAACTTAATGCATTCCCCTATAGGAAACTGATCATTTGTCATAACAGCCCATACAAAATTTCCCACCATAAATTCCTCATCACTTCATTTCCTATTAGTATGCTCTTTGGTTATGTCCTTTCCTATCATGTTAGAAATGGATTTTGAATCCTGTAACTCTTCTTCAAATCTGGCAAAAGATAGCATGCTTCCTTGTCTCATAGTTTTGGATTTAGTAGTCTCTTTGTTAGGAATCAACACAATTTTTACTCCCTTACGTACAAACTCATAATTGTTAGCTCTACCATCATGTGTCACACCCCTATCACATTGCCATGGCCTTCCCAACAACAAATGATAGGCATCCATCTTCACTACATCATACCACACAGAATCTTTATATTTAGAGCTAATAGAGAAAGTAATCAAGGCATGTTTGGAGATACTTACCTTATCACCTTTCTTTAACCACACTAATTTGTAAGGCTTGGGATGTCGTTCTATTTGAACTCCCAATTTCTATACTGCCCCTATAGTAATGATATTTTCACAATTGCCTAAATCAATCATAAATCTACATACCTTTCCCAGAATGGTACAAGTAGAATGAAAAATATTAGTCCTTAGCTAGTCTTCCTCAGCAGCTTTGGGAATCATACATGACCTCCTCACCACTAAAGTCTCCTTTCCATCTCCCTCCAAAAACTCTTTCTTCTCATACTCTGCATAAAAAATAGGTTCTCTATCCCCTTCAGCCTTAAACACATCATATTCCTCCTTAACTATCTTAGGATTCATGCATAACCTTTTAACCAACAAATTCACATTGCCATCTTTAGTCACAATTTTTTGTATGTTCCTCATCATAAACTAGATCACTACCACCACTTGCAGTCACACCACCACCAAAGGACCCACTACTTGGTTGTCTCTGCTGCTTTTCAAGTATCATTGCTCATTAGTGCACGACAGAGACACTAATCGAATCAAACAAATTTAACATATCCTGAATTTGCAATCTCTGACCACCAATATATCTAGCGGTCATGAATCTCATTCCTAGAAACCAATTGATAAAATTGAAATGTATATTCAGCTACTGACCTATTACCTTGCTTTGGGTTTTGTAGCCCTTGATACATGATTCCCTGGAAATTGTAGGGTAGGAATTTTGATCTCATATGCTTCTTCATCTTTTCCCATGAAACTATTTTTGATTTGCCTAATCTGATTGGGGTCAGTTTCATCTGTTGCCACCATGCTATGGCTCTATCACGAAGCTGAGTTGCCACTAATTGCACTTGTTTGTCTTTAGGGACATTCTTAAAATCAAGAATCTCCTCCATCATGGCTACCCAATCGAAAAATTCCTCTAGTTGTAAACTTCCATGGAATTTAGGGATTTCAGTTTTTATACCCATTTCTCATAATCTCTGATCCTCTTCAACAACACGAACCTTACCATGCTAGGGTAGCAATTTTGCAAACAACTCTCCTTCATCCACTAAAGGTAGATCATCCTCTACCTCATCTACTCCTAGTATTGGATTAAGGTTTCTTTCAATCCTAGGGTCGGCATTATGCTAATCTCTTATTATCGTAACCATCTTCTGAATGAGTTGATCTAATATCCCACTAAATCGACGTTCCATTTCACCCATCTGTTCATCAACGATATGTTCGATTTGTTGATCTAGGTCATCACGATCATAAACTTCATCCATTGTAGAGTAATGTTGATTGTCTTGTCATTTGCGAGGTATCTTTTCCATGAGTGAACTTAGCTCTAATACCAACTGACGTAATGTACAAATGAATGGATTATCATAAACCATTGAATCGTGCACAATTATCAGTTTACGATCTTCAAAAGCCTATTAATTCAAAGAATACCTAGGCAATTGCAATCAAATACCAAGATTTACAAAAGAGATCCAAAATTTAGGATAAAGAGTAAAAATGGCTCTATGACATTTTCATTCAATAGATAGATAACTGTCTTCCATATGTCCTAAGGCTTACAAATATAAAAGAAATAAGGGAAAACTCAAAAACTAAAAAATTGCGAAATTCTGAACATGAAAGACCGATGACCTATAATTGTACGCTGGTAATGTACAATAAAAGAGTTGGTGGCCTTAGATGGTAGCCTTTAAAAATTTGAATCTATGAGGGTTGAAAGCTGCCTGAAGGCAGGCATAGGTTTTTTTATTTTTTTTTCCCGATGCTTGTTCTTCTACTCCATCTTATGCCACTTCTCCAAGAACTTAAGTGCTATTTCTTCCACTGCATCAAATTGGCTTGTGGTATCCGCAATTTACTTCTTTTGATCTAGTTGGATACTCCAATGTCGACTTTGCTGGGTGCAAAGTTGATATGAAAAGTGCATAGGGCACATGCCACTTCCTTGGAAACTCCTTAATATCTTGGCACTTAAAGAAGTGAAATTTAGTTATATTCTCATTTGCTGAAGCCGAATATGCGGCTGTTGATATTTGTTATGCATAAGTTTTATGGATGAAACAAACTTTATAGGATTATGGGCTAAAATATGACAATGTCCCAACTCGATGCAATAACGCAAGTGCTATCAATTTAACAAAAAATGTGATCCAATACTCAAAGACCAAGCATATTGAAACTAGACATCATTTCATTAGAGATCATATTATAAATAACAATATTAGCTTGGAAATTGTTGACATAAAAACCAATTGCTAATATTTTTACTAAACCTTCAATTGATGACCGGTTTTGCACTTTGTGTAGAGAATTGGGCATGATCTAGTAAGATAAGTGCTAAATATCATGGGGCAAAGTTGATTAGCTTTTCTTTCAAAACATCTCATCTAAAAGTTGACTTTGGGTCAATTAAGCCATTAGACATTGGTTGGAGATAATCACGTTTTAAATTTGTATATTTCCTTTTCTAAATCCATATCTAACCACAATCTCCAAAAGGCAAGTGCATCTATTAGGGTAGCATAGTAGAAAGATCTAGGTCGTATTTCATAGAAAGGTTGGAAATTACTTCTACTCGTTCTTGTCCTATTATCTAGTCTAGCAAAAATAGGATGAAATTTACCTAACTAAAAAGCTAAGCTAAGCCTAAACTTAC
Organism: Combretum micranthum; assembly: GCA_024138025.1. Taxonomy (NCBI): domain Eukaryota; kingdom Viridiplantae; phylum Streptophyta; class Magnoliopsida; order Myrtales; family Combretaceae; genus Combretum; species Combretum micranthum. The sequence continues at coordinate 2,160,192 of JAMXBD010000033.1, read as the reverse complement.
AAGTTTCATAGCAAGCGTAGAAGAATTAAGATATATCAATTCACAAGGTGCTTAAGTCATACTTCACCTTAGGTCTATTCATGTAACTCAAGAAAATCTCAGTAAAAGTTGTGTTGAATTCTTGAATTGTTGGACTCATTGGAGTAAGTTAAAGGCCCTCTCAAGATCAAAAACTCTAGATCTAGGTCAGACTACCAGAATCTCTTCACAAGCTATCAGCAACCTATATCCACATAAAGATTAAGAATCCTTTTATTAAAACCCATTTTAATTGATTTAAAATCAAGTGATAGAAAGCTTCCCTATCCTTATCTCTAGTTAGTTATAAGCAACCTTATCAATAGCGTAGATATATTCATCAAAATGATCTCTTGATCTATTTTAATGAAATTAGACATGAATCCATATTGTGCACTATACAAATTCAAGATCTATTAAGTTCAAGCGATTGAATTCAAGAAATCAACATTGGATTAAATTAAGCACAGTGGAGTTACATGAAATTGATTTAAGGATCCACAAGACCTAAGTTAAATTAACTACTCCTCTAGGAATATAATAGTGCAAATAAGTATTTTAGAGAAGTAACTAAAAAATATAACGAGATAAGGTAATAAAATTACAGTCCTTAGTGAATCAAAGCAATGAAGTCCGAAAGCTGCTGTAAAACCTAAGAAATCTATGAAACCCTCTTTTAAATTTTCTCTATATACAAAAGGAATGTTTTATGATATTTTCTATTCCTTCTCTGCTATTTTCAATTCTATTCTATTCTAGGTTTCATGAAAAGGGAGTATTTATATTACAAAAGATGCTAGCGTGGCAAATTTGTTATAACAAACTTTGTTTAAACATGATGCTTGTGGTAGGGCTACTCATAGCTTGATAGAGGCTGAATGGCAGGGTGAATCACGACCATTAGCTTTGGCTTTGATTGAAGCTATATCCATGATCACAAGGCACAATTCTCTTAGCCTGTACTATAAGTTGAATCGCAGGTGTAGCTCATGTTCGCGATTGAAGCTATGCAAAATTCAATGAAGGCGTAGTTTGTCTTAGTTTAAGCCGTAGGATAAATAATGAGGTGAATCATGGTCTCAGTTGATGGCTATGATTGCCTTTGTTTCCCTTCTTGACTACCCTTGATTGCAAATGCAAGGGCTTTGATTTGAATTGTCCTTGCTAATCTTTGTTGTTTTGCTTCAATTCTTGATTAATTGACTTTGTTTCCTCTTTTTATGTTCCAAGGAGTTGAAAAACAATAAATAAACATTGAAGGCACAAATTTATGGAAATTTTTATACAATAATCAATCAATTCAGACATAAATTCCCATGGTTTGAATAGAGTAAATATCAATTATCATAATTCCCCTACACTTAAGCGATTGCTTATCCTCAATGAAACACTTATTAAAATAGGACAAGAATAAGAGCAAAGCTTATAAAGATAGGAAAAAAAAAATCATTAATGGTACTTAACAAATGTCACTTAAAAAATTTCATCTTCTTTTAGCTCACTTGTCTCTTTTTCATCTGCTATAGGGCAAGAACGGTAAAAATAATTTTGTATAAATTTTCTATGTATTTCATTGTATACATAATAGAGAAATATGCAAAGTAGTCGGAACCGGACCGGACCGGCCGGTTCGAACCGGTTCGATCGGAACCGGAGGTGGGGGCGGGCCGGGTCGCTCATGTGACCCATTTTTGAAGAAAACCGGAGAGACCCGGTCGACCTAGCCGGTTTGACCGTGAACCGGTCAACCCGGCCGGGTCTGACGAGTTGAAACGCTCATATTAAAAAAAAAAAAAAAAACCTTGCAGCCTTTTGTTTTCCTGCACTGGACCAGTGGACTCTAGAGCCTCTCCAGCCGTAAAAAATAAAAAAAAACTAAAAGTCTAAAGTCTAAAGTCTAAAGTCTAAACTAAACTCTAAAAAGTAAAAACAAAAGCTGCAAAAAAAAGATAGAAATTGAAAACAGTAAACAGTAAACACAAAAGCAAAATCAAAATCAAAAGGAAAAAAGGAAAACCATTTTCAGTTCATCCAGATCCACACGCAGATACGGAACACATTTTCAGTTCATCCACTTCTGTTAATTTCTCACGGGAGACTTTACCACCCAGCTCGTTAGTCTCTCTCTCTCTCACATATCATATTATGCAGTTTCAGTTCTTGTATTCATCGAAATGTTGATGTAAGATACATTTAGGTTTTGTTATTTGTTAGTTGCTCTACAGTGGTTTATGCAAGTGTTGTGCGAACCAATACCATCTGTGTTTGTATTTTTATCCATTATGCAATCGTTCCAGAGATTCATGTTAGAAAATAGGTACTATGTTAATTCGTCTACTGCAATTCTCTCTAGAGTTATGAAGTTGAAAATGCATTTCAGGTCCGATTAAACTTGCTGACAAGCACTGACCGTAAATGATTAGTTATGCTATATTCATATGAAATATGTAATTCTGAAGTTGCAATGAAAATTCGCTTACTAAATTATGATCCCCACTTGCGAGTGAGAATGTCTATTTTCAAAAATGAACAATTAGACAGATAGACAAATAAATAAATAAAAATGATAAAAGGGGTAAAGCATGACAATGTTTTAATAGAAACAAATCATAGCTCGTCAAATTGAAGATGGATTTTGTTGATTTGATTCTATGGTTTGATGCACAGGGTGAATTCATTGACATAAAAAATAAACAAAAAGGAAAGTAGAAGCGTGGACGGCTTAAGCCATAAAAAATTTCCTTTTAACAATCCATGATGACCTTTGCACTTAGATAGGAAAAAAGTGCTATCATTCTAAAGTTATTGTATCATAAGGTTTTGTATGTAAAGACAAGCTTTATCGTTTGGCGGCCATATTCAGTGAAAGCTATCCTGGGAGAAGTAAATTCAGTTGCTATGCTTTAATTGGACATGTTTAAACCCTGGAAAAAGAAGATATTGAATTTTTCAATCCATCTTGGTTGTTAAATCTTTTGCAAAGAGAATTGTTTAGTTTTGGTCTGTATAGGGGCCTATGTGACCAATGAAAATCATATCTCCACTCATCAATCATCATTAGGATTCTTAACTTCCCTTGTGCAATAGAAAGGGAAATGTGGGAATATTACATATATGTGTGGAAATTGATATACAAACATTACAGCATGGTAGATGGACAGAATTATTATTTTTTATGTTTCCTATTGATAGATCAAGTACCAAGGCATGCATGAATATATGAGCATGAGCTATCCTACTGCAATTGTAAATGCATCGTGCCAAGTACAAAACTGCATAGACACCAAAACCCTGTCGTAGTGGAAGTCTCCTGCTCTCCTACATGCCCTCCATGGTCAAACTCTTGAGAAGGAAAAGATGATGAGGAATTTCCAAGTATGTATTGATTGGAATGTTGTGTTTTTTTCCACTCTCTTGCAAAGAGCTTGAATGTGCTTTGTATTACTTTAGTGAGTTAATAAGAATGGTGGCTGCTTGGAAATATATACTTGGTTTCTTTTGGATATTCATGTTTGTAAGCTGCACAATTTCATTGAATATCATGAAAAAGAAATTCACAGGTTGATGTATTTCATCTAATTCAACTAATCATAAATGTTCTTTTTTTTTAACAAAAATATAGGTTGTTGAAAAAGAAGAAGAATAGAGAAGAGACATGTCGAGTAGTCAATCTTCTTCTTCAGTTCGTACAAAGAATGATCCTGCTTGGGAGCATTTTAGCTCATCTACTAATGAGAAAGGGAAGATGGTATTCACGTGCCTTTATTGTGGATCTAGATATCAAGGTGGAGGAATCAATAGGATGAAATATCATTTGGCAGGGATTCGAGGCAATATTGCATCTTGCAAGAAAGTACCAAGTGAGATCCAAGAAAAAATGTTGGCATATCTCAAATCTGTCAAACATAAGGATCAAGACTCTGATGAAGTTCACTATACTCAATTTGAAGATGGTGAAGCAGAGGTTGAAGTGGAAGAGTTACAAGTTTTGCCAATGCAACCAAAAAAAAAAGAAAGGTTGGAGTAGAGAAATATGTCACTAAGAACACCCCTCCATTGGTCCAACCAGGTATAAAGAGTGCACTAGCTGGTAAACAAGCAGTTCAAAGAGCACACATGGCATTAGCTAGATGGTTTTTTGATGCATGTATACCTTTTAATGCTTTGAAGTCACCTTATTTTCAACCTGCAGTAGATGCTATTGCAGCAATAGGTACTGGATATAAGGGACCATCTTATCATGCCATGCGCATTCAGTTGCTGGGAGATTGTAAAAAGGAGTGTCAATTGCTGATTGATTCATACAGAAGCAATTGGGCTAAATCAGGATGTACAATAATGGCTGATGGTTGGACTGATCAAAGACAAAGGACCCTCATTAATTTTCTAGTGTACTGTCCTGCTGGGATGATGTTTGTTAAATCCATTGATGCATCTGACATTGTAAAGGATGCTAATAATTTATGCAATATGTTTTCAGAAATAGTTGAGTGGGTTGGGCCTTCTAATGTGGTGCATATTGTGACTGACAATGCAAGCAATTATGTTGCAGCTGGGAGGTTGTTGCAAGAGAGGTATGATCATATATTGGTCTCCTTGTGCAGCACATTGCTTGAATTTGATGTTGAAAGACATTGGCAAGATGGATCATGTAGATGAGCTTGCAAAGCGTGCTTCTAAGGTAACTATATTTGTATATAACCATATTCACTTGTTGTCTTGGTTGAGAAAAAGAGAGGGTTGGAAAGAAATTGTTCGTCCTGCAGTAACTCGATTTGCCACTACTTTTATTACTTTGAAAAGTATCTTTGAACATAAGCATGACTTGCAAGCTTTGGCAACAAGTACACATTTCACATGTCATAGGCTTTCAAAATGTGCTGCTGGAAAAGCTTTTACTGCTATTGTGTTAGACACATCATTTTGGGAAGATTGTTTGCTCATGGTGAAAGTCACAACTCCGATTATGAAGCTCTTGCGTATTGTGGATGCTGATGAAAAGCCTTCTCTTTCTGCTTTATGAAGGATTTTCTAGGATTCGTAAGGGGATTATATCAGTTTTTAAAAATAGACAAAAATTGTATAGTCCTTATATCAAAATTGTTGATCAGAGGTGGGACAAACATTTTCGTCGTGGTCTACATGCTGCAGCTTATTTCTTGAATCCAGCCTTCATGTATGATGATACATTTGAAGAAACTGCAGAAGTTATGCAAGGCTTATATGATGTGCTTGAGAAAAAAAGTATTTGTGGTGATAGCATAGCTGTAATCAAAGACATGAAATTGTATCGTGAAAGAAGAGAGAGTTTTGGTCGGGAAATAGCCATCAAATCTGTCAAAACATCGCAACCAGGTAAGTGACCATGAATACTAGAATCAAAACTGGTGTTACTGTTTATTTTTCACAATTGTTTGACTTGCTTTATTGAATTGCAGATGATTGGTGGAGGTTTTTTGGTCATAGTGCTCCTACATTGCAAAATATTGCTATTCGAATACTAAGTCAAACTGCTTCTGCTTCTGGATGTGAGCGTAATTGGAGTTTCTTTGAGCGCATCCACACAAAAAAAAGAAATAGATTAGAGCATCAAAGGCTTAATGATCTTGTTTATGTGAACTACAATTTGCGCTTGAAGAATAGGTATGTAAATTATCTTAACTTTATCATAGTTCACCTTATGTATTTTTAAATTTTTTCCTTTGCTAATTATTTCTTTATAGGCATGAAAATAAGAAGAAAAGTTATGATCCAATAGATTTTGATTACATTGAGAAGACAGATTTTTGGATTACTGAAGAAGAGGAAGATTCACCTCCTGAACTTAATTTTGATGAGATAATTGAACAAGCAATTTATGAGGATGATGCTACCCGGTAACAATTGATGGTTTGACTAAAGGTTAGTCATCTTTTTGTGAATTATTAATTCTGTATACGTTCATTGAATATTTTTTGTTAAGACTGAGTATTCTTCTTTTCTTTTTTCTTTTCCTTCTTTTCTCCCAGATGATACAGAGATTAATGAAGAGGTTGATTTGGATGCAATTGAAGACCGAGCTGACTTTATGCATACCTTTGAATCAAATGAAGATTGGGATGACATTCATTGAAAGCTAAATTAATATCTTCGTTTATATTATTTTGTTTTTGTTTTTGTTTTTGATATGTACAATGTGATTTTAGTTTAATGATGGATCTGACAGGGTAAATTTCATTTATTTACTTTGTAACGGTTGGGATTTAACATAAAAATTCATTTTTCATCGACCCCAGTTCAACCCGGTTCGACCCCTTGACCCTTAACCCCCCAGCATATCCGGGTCAAATCCCAGTCCGGGTTTGACAACCTTGGAAATATGTATACAATGTTTTCTAATTGTTGCTATAACTTACCTACTACTACAATAATTATAATATTATCTACAACCCTTTATCCTATAACATTCCCCCTTAAGCTGAAGCATAGATGTTTATCATGCCTAGCTTGTTACACAAATAAGTTACTTGACTCCCATTCAATGCTTTTGTGAAAAGGTCTCTAAGTTGTTCTCCAGTCTTCACCAGCGTATGGAGATTAAGTTTTGTTGTATCTTTTCACGAATAAAATGGCAGTCAATCTCAATATATTTGGTTCTTTCATGAAATACCAGATTAGATGCAAAATGAAGAGCAGCTTGATTATCACACCATAGCTTTGCAGGTAAGGGAACTTTAAATCCATCCTCAGTTAGAATTTGGTATAGCCACATCACCTCACATGTAGATTGAGCCATAGCTCTATATTCTGATTTTTGCTCTAGTTCTTGATACAACATTTTGTTTCTTGCTCTTCCATGAAATCAAATTTCCTCCCAATAAAACATAATAGCTAGTAATGGATCTTCTATCCTCCTTAAAGCCAGCCCAATCTACATCTAAAAAGCATTCTATACAAAAATGATCATGATTTTGATATAGTATACCTTATTTAGGAGTACCTTTCTAATAGCACAAGATTTGTTCTAAAGCAGCCCAATGATGAATTGTTGGAGAAGACCGGAACTGACTTACAACATTAACAGAATATGTAATATCAGGACGGGTTACTGTAAGGTAATTTAGCTTCCCAACCAATCTCTTGTATCTTCTAGGGTCTTCAAATAACTCTCCATCTTTGGTAATTTGCAGATTAGGTGTCCTTGGGTATTACATATTTTTGCCCTTAACTTTCCTATTTTAGATAACAGGTCAAGTACATATTTTCTTTGAGATAAGAAAATACCTTTCTTGTTCCTCATTACTTCAACACCTAGAAAATACTTCAACGACCCCAAATCCTTTGTCTGAAACTGGCTATGAAGAGATTCTTTCAAAGAGTATATTCCTTTTTCATCATTTGTAGTAATAATTATATCATCTATATAAACAACAAGAAGGATAATCCCACACGAAGAAGGTCTATAGAACATCACGTGGTTAGATTTACTTTTGATCATCCCAAACTTCTCAATTGCTTGACTAAATTTTCCAAACCACGTACGAGGACTTTGCTTCAACCCATCCCCCCCCCCCCCCCCCCCCCCCCCCCCCCCCCCCCCCCCCCCCCCCCCCCCCCCCCCCCCCCCCCCCCCCAGAGCAACAAATCTAGTTGGCTACTCCATATAGACCTCTTGAAGATCCCCATGCAAAAAAGCATTTTTGATATCCAATTGGTGTAAATGCCAATCATAAGTAGGTGCCATAGAGATAAATAATCGGAGATATGTAAATTTAGCTATTAGGGAGAAAGTGTTAGAATAGTTTACGCCATAGGTTTGAGCATAACCCTTACAAATATCCATTTGCAACCAATAGCCTTCCTAAAGGCAAGCTTACCAAATCCCAAGTATCGTTAGCATCTAAGGCATTCATTTCATCTATCATTGCAGTACGCTAGCCAGGATGAGATAAGGCCTCATGAAGAGTACGGGGAGTAGATACATGATCAAGAGCAGCAACAATGGAACACAAAGAAGATGATAAATGATCAAAGGACACAAATGAAGAGATAGGGTAAATGCATTGTCTTTTACCTTTGTGAAGAGCTATAGGAAGATCAAGGTCACTTGAGGTCGGATCTATTGAGGAAGAAGAGATTGGTGCAGGACATGAAGTTGGCGGAGCCCATCGTTAGGAGTACACATGCTGGATTGGAGCCGTGATGATGGTGAAGGTGATGACGATGGAGTAGTATCTGCACACTTATAAGATTCTCCTCTTCCTATTTTGAGGTTTCAATGGATGAAAAGAATGGAGTGTTTTCTACAAAAGTTACATCATTTGACATAAGATACTTATCAAGATGAGGACATAAATATCTGTATCCCTTTTGAACTCGAGAATACCCCAAAAAGATACATTTAAGAGATTTAGGATCAAGTTTAGTCACATGTGGACGGACATCACGAACAAAACAAGGACTACCAAATATCCTAGGTTCAATAGGAAATAATGGCTTTGTAGGAAACAATACTGTATGAGGAGTCTCACCCTTAAGAATAATTGAAGGGAGACGATTAATCAAAAAACAAGCAATGGAAATTGCATCAGCCCAAAATTGTTTAGGAACATGCATCTTAAATAAAAGTGCTCTTGCTGTCTCAAGAAGAATTCGGTTTCTTCTTTCAGCTACTCCATTTTGAGAAGGTATGTATATATAAAAAGATTGATGAAGGATACCATTTTTGAGCATGAATGTCTGAAATGTGTGAGAGAAATATTCCTTGGCATTATTATTTCTTAATATTTGTACTGAAACATTGAATTGTGTTTCTATTTTAACACAAAAAGCAGAAAAATGAGAAAATACTTCTGAATGATTTTTCATAAGATAAAGCCAAGTGATGCAAGAATAATCATCCACAAAGGTAACAAAATATCGACAACCAATCTTAGATACAACAGGACATGGTCACCATACATCCAAATGAACTAATTCAAAGGGCTAACTAGCTCTTTTATCTACTCTAGGCAAACTAGACAGATGATGGTCTTTAGCAAAATGACAAGATTCACAATCTAAGGTAAAAACATGATTAAATTAAGGAAAAAATTTCTTTAACAAAGATAAAGAAGGATGTCCAAGACTGCAGTGAGCTTCAAAAGGTGTTAGGACACTTGAGCATGCAATAGAACTTACCACTTGTGTATCTAATATATAGAGACCATCTAACTCATGTCCTCTAACAATAATCTTCTTCGTGATAAGATCCTAAAATAGACAATGATTAGGATAAAATGAGATACAACAATTCATTAAATGAGTAAGTTGACTTACTGATAGTAAGTTAAACGAAAACTATGGTAAACTTAACATAAAAGATTAGGAAATCAAAGGAGTTGGGTTAATTATGCTAGATCCAAGGACATATGACTTAGAGCTATCTGCATGAGTGACATTTGTAGGAGATGTGTATGATTGGTAAGTGGAGAAGAGATTAAGGTTACCTGTTATGAGATATGTGGCTTCAGAATCAATGACCCACTTGGAAGATGAGAAAAGAAGACATTGAGTTGGTTTACCTGATTTTGCAATATCAGATGTATGATGAGATAAAGCCTTCAATGCCTCTTGATATTAGGAGAAATTGGCAAACTTTTTAGCTGAAACTGTGATTGCCTTCCCATAACTTAGCACAAACTTAGTAGAAGAAATATGTGCTGATGGTTTCTTTTGAGTTAAATTGTGTAACTTCTCACAATTACACTTTGTATGGCCTGGCTCATGACAGTAATGACACACTATTCCCCCTGTATTCTAAGTTGGAGTGCTATTTCCCCATTTTCCATCAGTAGAGAAACAACTTGTTCTTTGACCAACAAGGGCACTATTAGAATGAGACGGAGTGAATGATAGATGCTTTTCTATACAAAGTAGTCGAGTGAAGGTTTCCTACAAAGATGAAATCTTAGAACTGGAAAGAATCTATGATTTGACAGCTTCATATTCTGGATGAAGACCAGCCAGAAAGCTCATCACTACCATCTGTTCACGTTGAGTTTGTTGAACTCTCACATCAGGGCTAAATGGCAATAGTGCATTCAATTCCTCATAGATTTTCTTAAAATTCATAAGATAGGTGGTAAGGGATTGATCGTGTTGTTCAGCTCTATAAAAACTTGTACACACATCATAGATTCGAGAAATATTCCTTTTTCTTGAATACATGAACTCTAGATAATTCATCAACTTTTTGACATACTCACAATGATCAATCAAGTTAATGATCTCATTATCAATAGAACTCCTAAGCTGCAAAAATATCTTGGCATCATCACATAACCATGCTTGTTTAGTATCATCCGTTAGTGGATCATTAGTAAGATGATCTTCTTTCTCAATACTACATAAATATATTCGCATAGTTTTACTCTACCCAATAAAATTTTTCCCATTAAGTTTGTGATCGGTGATCTTAGTTGTCACTGGAATCATGTCAACAACTGCCTTATTGTCTGCATTAATGCTCATTTTTTCTTTAAAAGAAATATTACCACACCACAAATCTTCCAGAGTAAAAACATGTTCCAAAACTCCAACACCAATAAAATCTTTAACACAAGATTGATCAGGACACAAATCAAATAACAAAAAAATTTCCATGCCCTATAGATCATAATAAGCAATGAAGCCCTAGCAAAAAAATACCAACCAATGAAAAAGACGTATAAATGGTTAACACCCGATGGCACATAGTAGGAGGAATTTCACGAGTACGCTTCCCAAGATGATCGAGATGATTAAAGAAACGTAGGAAAACGTAAACAATCTTACTAAATCGGTGTCGAAGCTCTCAAGTGGAGAGAAAAGACCCCCACACGTTGACGAAGGAAGAGAACGTCCAAAGCTTTAGGTGGCGTGTGTGACTCACACGCGCTTCGGATTCTCATTGGAATTTGTTATCTGAAGGATCGGCTTATGGGTTCTCCTCCTAGGTGGGCGGTGAGGTGTAATAACCACTCTCTAGGGTATGCTCACAAATGACCGTTGCCACAAGGGCAACGAAGGAGGAAAAAAAAGAAATATATATATATATATATATATATTACTAGGGCTCTGATATCATGTTATAGGGCAAGAACAGTAAAAATAATTTTGTATAAATTTTTTGTATATTTCATTGTGTACATAGTAGAGATATATATATATATATATAATGTTTTCTAACTGTTGGTATACCTTACCTACCACTACAATAATTACAATATTATCTACAACTCTTTATCTTATAACATCAACCATCTGGCAACCTCAGTAATTGTCTCATATATTACCCCACTCAAGCTTACAATGACATGAGCTAAGGTTATTTGTACTAGAATTACCAAGTTAATCTAAGTAAGTTAGCCTTTACCCTTATTGTTTAAACCAGATCCGGAAGTAAAATTGAATCAAAGATCAAACAAAATAAAGAGAGAACTACCTGACTAAAATCCACTTACTATAGAAGTATAAACTTTTTCACATACCCCTCTAAACAATCACAGCCTAAAGAGAAAGCATATACATTAAGTCAAAACCAACATTTTCTTCCATCCATCCCAGTACCCCAAAAAAGGTGTATGTGTGCTACTACGCTTACCATTCACCTACGCTCTTGAAGCATGCCCCGTTCGGGCAAGAAGGCTTTCGTAATAGGCAAAGCGGTGCTAAGCGATAGCTCTTTGATCGCTAAATCCTTCTCGCTACGCCCTTATGACTTATCCTCCAGGATTCCCCTCAAGCCACTTTGATGATGCTTAGCAGGTCAGTGATTGTAAACCATAGCTAATTTTACTGTTTGAAAGTAGATGCTTTCAAGATCAATTTAGGGGAAAGGATGGGATTTGCCCCTATCTTTTCGCTTTATTTACTTTAAGAGGGAGGGAATTTTCTCCCTATCTTTTCATATACCTCTTTGAGAATTTTTTTTTTTTAATACAAGGGAAATCATTAAGTCAAGAATATCACTTGAACTTTCAACAAAAGGCTACAAAGTTCATCAAAGCTTATGAAAAGAAGAAAATACTAGTAAGTTTAGAATTCTACCAATTAACATTTGGTAAGGACCTTACATCAATAAAAACTCTAAAATCTTAAGTTAAAAAGTAAGTAAGACTATCCCATAAAGATTTGACTAAATAATTATAGCATAGTAAAAATAGCATAAACACAAGAGAATGATGTTCAATGAAAAAATCACCTCAATCACATGATGGTCTACTTTAGACAAAATTGAAAAAATTTTCTCAATTTTTATACTAGCTCATTATTTTCCTATAAGTACAAGGAATTAAATTTCAAGCACAAGTACTCTATTCAAATTCTATTTCATCTTTCTTAACCCTTCCCCTATGCTTAAACTTAACATTGCCCTTAATGTCTGAAATAATAAGGATCAAGTGGGAAAAAAACAACATGTAGTAGAACAAAATGAGCAACACCTTAACCACGCCGTGATCCACGAATGCGATTGAGATTGCCCTAGTTTACTTGCAATTTAATCTTGAAAACAAAGTTTGTTTGCCTTTTAAAGTCCTCCATCAATAAAAAATTAACAAAAACAAAGCTATAAAGAATAACAAATAGGGAAGATATGGGCTGCCTCCCATAAAGTATTTGTTTAAAATCACTGGCTCGACTTATTAAAACCGATAAGCTTATCATCCACTAGGTTCCCAGACAAACGTGTCCCAAATCAATGTTTCGACAGCTAACAAAGGGAATTTCTTTCTCGTCCTTACTCTGTCCCTTTTAAGCTTACTTTCCATTGATATCAGAAATTCTTGATAAGAAGAGTATTTGTAGATTGGTGCCATCTCAAACTCAATGATATATCCCATGGGTTCAAGGCACAACTCTTGAAGTTCATCATGTCCTAAATACTCACACAATTTAACAAATGGAGAAGATTTGATATCTTTAATATCCATTTCTTGCTCAACCTCTCCAACCCTCACTTCTTTTGTGGTGACTTGAATTTCCTCATTAGTTGACTCAGATAAACTCTCATCCTTAAATTTACCTTGCTCAACAGATTTTTCATGCATAGGATGTTTAAATATTGTTATTTCATTAGTCACATCATTAACATCCTCTACCACCATTCCACACAACATGTTCAAAATCATGCACAATATCTACTTGATTAAAAAGCTCTTGTGATGATGATGGATTCAAAATAATTGTTTCTGAATTTTGAGCAAAGGTTTTCAAGTTTTCATTGACTTGTTCTTCATTACTAAACAGTGGAGGTAATTCAATGCATGAGCAGGGATTAACACATAAACAGTACCCCTCTTGCTCTCTAAAGTTCCAGCACACAACATTCGCTAAGTTTTCTAGTTCATTCTTTTGAGAATTAAGAAGCACATTCCAATAATGATCCTTTTGAATTTTACCAACTGTAATCCATGAAATTAGTGTCTATTGTAAGTTAAGCTCAATGAGAAAGTTCACCACAAATTGAAGCAAAAACAAAAGAAAAGAAATGAAATAACTGGATTAATAGTCTTAAGCTTTCAAAATATTTCCATATTCCTCAGCAACGACACCAAAAAGTTGGTTGGGAAAACTGAATTTTAAATTTGTATATTTCTTTTTCTAAATCCTTATCTAATTGCGGTCTCCAAAAGGCAAGCGTACCTATCGAGGTAGTATAGTAGAAAGATCTAGGTCGTATTCTATAGGAAAGTTGGCAATTACTTCTACTCACTCTTTTCATATTATCTAGTTTAGCAAAAATAAGGAGCTAAGCCTAAACCTACAAGTTTCACAACAAGTATAGAAGAATTAAGATATATCAATTCACAAGGTGATTAAGTCATACTTCACCTTAGGTTTGTTCATGTAACTAAAAAAAATCTCACTAACAGTTGTGTTGAATTCTTGAATTGCCAGATTTACTGGGGTAAGTTCAAGCCTCTCTCAAGATCAGAAACTTTAGATCAAGGTTAGACTATTGGAATCTCTTGACAAACTATTAGCAACCTAGATCTACATAAAGATTAAGAATCTTTTTATTAAAACCTTTTTTAATGAATTTAAAATCAAGTGACAAAAAGCTTCACTACCTCTATCTTTAGGTGGTTATGAGTAATCTCATCAATAGCCTAGATCTATTCATTAAAATGACCTCTCGATCTATTTTATAGAAATTAGACATGAATTCATATCGTGTACTATACAAATTCAAAATCTATTAAGTTTAAGCTATTGCATTCAAGAAATCAACACTGGTTTAAATTAAGCACAATGGAGTTACATGAAATTGACCTAAGGATCCACAAGACCCAAGATAAATTAACTACTTACCCATGAATATAACAATCCAAATAGGTATTTCAAAGAAGTAACTGAAAAACATAATGAGATAAGGCAATAAAATCGCAATCCTCAATGAATTGAAGCAAGAAATTCCAAAAGTTGCTATGAAACCCTCTTTTAAATTTTCTATATATATACAAAAGGATCGTTTTCTGATATTTTTTGGTCCTTCTCTACTGTTTTCAATTCTGTTCTATTCTAGTGTTTCATGAAAAGTGAGTATTTATATTACAAAAGATGCTGACGTGGCAAATTATTATAACAAACTTTATTCGAACATGATGCATGTGACAGGGCCACTTGCGGCTTAATAGAGGCTCAATTGTGGGGTGAATCATGACCATTAGCTTTGGTGGTGATTGGAGCTATATCCACGATCACAAAGTGTGTTTCTCTTAGCCTGTACCGTGGGTTAATCGTGGGTGCAGCTCGTGCCCACGATTGAAGCTATGCAAATTTCAATTGAGGCGTGGTTTGTCTTAGTTTAAACCGTGGGTGAATCGCTTCTAAATACATGTATATCTTATCTACATTTGCTTCTAGTGGTGAATCTCTTCGAGCTCTTGCTATATTTGTAACCAACTTGCTAATATTGAACCTTAAATCTGAGGATCATGTGCACTTAAATTTAATATTTTACCATCATCTATTAAATTTTTCTTATCTATAGTCTCTGATTGTCTACTTCTACCCTTGGTTGTCCTATCTGAGGACCTTTCTATATAATCTGTATAAGGTATCCTTGGTGATATTCCTTCATTTATTAGTTGTCCTCTTTCTGTAGTTATGCTTGGGCTAATTTCTGTAATTTATCCTTGATTTTCCATAAAGTCTAATTCATTAATGTTATTGTCTGTTTCTAACGATTCTAAATTCGTTCTACCTCCTATATCAATTAGTTCGTCTTCTATCCTATCTTCTGTTTCGTTTACTTTTTCTTCTTCTTTAATGCCCCCCTCTATATCATTAATAGAGTTAAATTGCTTTCCTAATATTCCCTCAAAATTTATTAATTCCTGCATGCCTTGACTTTTGCTTTGTTCATTTGTATACAAATGCCAACTTTCAACGTTATTTGTACCTTCTTACCTAATTTTACTTTTCCTTTTATTTTGTTTATTTATACATTGCTGCCAGCATTCAATTTTATTTATACACCCTTGTCTAATTTTATCATATGGATCTATTTCTTCTTGGTTTTTTCCATTATTAAAAAATTCACTCTTTTTTAAATGCTTCCCTTTCTCCTCTTATTTCTTTTCTAATGACAGTTTTTCTATAATTTTTTTTTTTCTAATTCTAAACTACTTTCCTTAACAAATATATAACCTTTATGTTTTTCATTATATTCTACAAAGTAAACTTCTTCTCTTATTTCTTTTCGAAAACAAAGTTTGTTTGCCTTTTAAAGTTTGTATAATAGTATAAGCTGAATCAACCAAGAAGTAACCAAGAGTCCGTATCATCTTAGCAGAGATGATGGAATGGAGGAAATGGTATATGGACTTAATACTAGTGCCATTAGGGCTAATGATAAACATTGGGTATCATATTTGGTTGTTGCATCAAGTACGGACACAACCATTCACTACTATCACCGGCAAGAGTTTATCTGCTTGTCGTCTATGGGTCTCTACCATCATCAAGGTACGGTGGGTGGCGTAGGTGTAATATCTAATATAATCTCTATTGTTGTTGTTATTATTATTATTATTATGTAGACGGAGTGCGTGTGTGTGTGTATATATGAAATAGTTATATAATAATTTGTAGCCTTTATTTGCTTTGGTTGTGTAAGTGTATTTTTTAATTGTTTTGTTGTTATGTAGGATAACGAGAAGAAGAACGTACTAGCAGTTCAGACACTGAGAAACACTATCATGGGATCAACATTGATGGCAACAACAACAATACTCCTGAGCTCCGGTTTGGCAGCAGTGATCAGTAGCACCTACAGTGTGAAGAAGCCCCTCAACGACACCGTCTACGGCGCACATGGGGAGTATATGTTGGCACTCAAATACGTCATCCTCCTTACCATCTTCATCTTCTCTTTTATATGCTACTCTCTTTCCATTAGGTTTATAAACCAAGTTGGCATACTTATCAACCTTCCACAACTACGACAACAACGGCCAAAGGATGATGATGATGATGCTACAATGATTGAGGCTGAGGTTGAAGTTGTGACTCCAGATTACGTGTGTGGTTTACTAGAAAGGGGTTTCATGATGAATATAGTGGGGAACAGGCTATTCTATGCAGCCCTTCCTCTTGTGCTTTGGATATCTGGACCTGTCCTTGCCTTCCTTGCTTCCATCACCTTGGTCCCTGTTCTTTACCATCTTGATTTTGCATTTACTCACAATCACAACAACAACAATAATAAGAAGAAGAAAAATAGTAAGAATGTTAAGATCGATCATCGTAATGGGAACCTCACCAACACTACCGCTGCTGCTGCTGCTGCCGCTGCAAGTACTACGCATGATGTTCATTCTCACTTTGTATGATACTATATATGTTATTTGTATGCCACGCCACGACCACGACCACGACGACGACACTCTTCGGATGCCACCACCATTATATAAATATATATATATATATGATTATTATAATGTTTGCATAAACTCAATAATTATTTTTGCCTTGTGTTGAATCCCTATGTCTATGTGCCCTAGTGTTATATCTCCTACCCTAGCAAACACAGCACATATGAGATTGCTCTCTTACAACGTTTTAATGAGAACTCTTTAACATACATATGCGTATATATTTGCTAAAATTTACACTAGTGTTCAGGATAGGTTACTATTAAACAGTACTAATTCTATGCTCCCTGCTAATACAAAACATGCATTGACCTAAAAAAGCAATATATATGGCCTCAACTACAATCATAAATTACTTAATTAGCACTTGCATCCTTAGACATAAACAAACGTACATCCCACTACTGTTGTTTAGTTTATTACCAGATAAAATAATGAATGTCTTAATTTAGGTTAGGTGATTTAATTAGGTTTCTTGAACTTATATTTTGTAAGAAAATAAACAAATGAAAAATGCATCAATTTCATAAAAAAACAAATGAGAATAAAATTCAAGTTTTTAGAAAAATAAATAAACTCGAAACTTGATTATTTCTTTTAAATTTTACTGAATAGATGAGTTAGAATATATATATATATATATATATAGTCTTTTTGTAACTAAGTAAAATTAGTAGAACCAATGTTTCTTATCTATGGTAGTGGTCGAAGATATTGCAATAATAGTTGTAATATACATACCACATATGTCAATGGTAGCGGTCAAAAATATTATAATAATAGTTGTAATATACATACTATATTTAGCTCAGAATTTCCTATTGTATTTGAGTATATTAGATGATGTAGTTGTAATTAAGGAATAGGATATTATGTACATTATTCTATATAAATAAGGGAGAGCTCATAATTTTTTGTATCAAAACACATAAATAATTTTGTATTCCTCATCCTTCTTTTAGAATTGTCATGGTATCAGAGCCCCTTCTGAACCATTTGTGAATTTAGTGTGGTTCTTAGTTTTGGTTAATTCTTGGAAAGAGTTGATCACTTCTTGAGTCAAAACTTGTAGCGTATATTTCTTTTGGGACATTTTCTTTAGAATCTCATGAAGAAAATAGAGGTAGCCAGTGTTAAGTTTTCAAGTAAGAATTATTTTGCTTGGGAATTTCAATTCTAGATTTATGTTTAAGGAAAGGAATTATGGGGACATATCGATCGTACTACTGTTAAGCCCACCAATCCAACAAAAGATGCTGAATGGGAAGCCAAAGATGCTTGAATCAAGAGCTAGTTATTGTAGATTATGGAACCTACAATTGCTATCACTCTACGACCTTACAAGACAACAAAAGCCACATGGGACTATCTGAAGAAAGTCTATAGATAGAATAGAGCAGCTAGGCATTTTCAACTAGAGTATCATATTTCAAATTACACATAAGGAAATATGTCCATTCATGAGTATTATACTGGCTTTGTCATGCTATGGATAGAATATACGAATCTAGTACAAAAATTCTACTCCTGATACTTCTTTAGAAGATATTTAAACTCTTCGTCAAACTAGTCAAAGGGATCAATTTTTTATGAAACTCTGACCTAAATTTGAACCTACATGTTCCATTTTACTACTTTTCGTACATCTTCACTATCCTTAGATGACCGCTTGAATGAGCTTCTTGGGGAGGAACAACGACTTTTGAATCAAGCAAAATTGGAATAGCAAGGGAGTTAAACTAATGTTCTCAATGTTGCCTATGTTACTTAAGGGAAACAACAAGTTTGTGATCTGACCAACAGTCAATGTTATAGTTGTAAGGCATTCGGTCATACTGCTAATCAATGCTCTAAAAAATTTTGCAACTACTGCAAAATTAAAGGACATATTATTTCAAAATGTCGAAAGCGCCCCTAAAATCGCAATCCCTGTGCCTATTGTCAATGTTGTGACTAATACCTCAGTCGCAGTCACCACCTCTGCTTCTTCATAACCAAAAATCCCAATCTTACTCAAGAAAATGTACAACAGATGATCATATCCACTATCTCTGCCCTTCGACATACTGGTAAAAATACATCTTTCTCTAAACTTTAGCTTTTTGACTAGGAGCTTCCGATCACATGACTTTCTCATCTGATAATTTGGTTAACGTAAAAAATATGAGGGTGATTTGAAAATCGAGACTGCCAATGGGGATCATCTTCCCATCAATGCTATTGGTGATATTTCTACTTCTCCATCTATGCAAAATGTCTTTATTTCTCCAAACTTATCTGTTAATCTACTTTTTTTTGGACAAATGGTTAACAATAATTGCAAAGTTATTTTTTCTCCTTCTAGTTGCATTGTGCAAGAGTACCAGTCAGGGAAGATAGTAGTGGAGGGCCTAAATGGGGCAGGCTTTTTCCTCTTCATCTTAAAGCACCATCTCAGTTTATAGCATCGCTTTCCTTGTTTTGTAATTATTGTTAAGGTGATTACAAGTTATAGCATGTCGAGTTAGGCCATCCAATGTTAAGTTGGGCCATCCAAATAATAGAATTCTTTCTTATATGTTGAAATTTAGGCTTCTAGGCAATAATTTTTCTTTTACTCTGAAAGATGCTGATCTTGAAAGTAAAACTCTTCCTTTTCCATCCCATCTTAAGCATTCCTTTCATTGTTTTGATTTAGTGTATAATGATGTATCGGACATTTCCCCAAGTCTTTCTCATGCCCACTACAAGAATTTCATGACCTTCATTGATGATCACAGTTGCTTTATTAGGATATATTTTTTGTGATCCAAATATGAGGTTTTTGATGATTTAAAAAAATTCTTAGCACTAATTGATGAAAATCAATTTTCGAAAAGCATCAAAATCTTCTGTTTTGATTCTACCAAGGGGGAGGGAAGGTGGGAATACATGTCCAAAAAATTCTAAGATTTTCTTTATAGAAAGAGAATTATCCAACAAAGAAGTTTCCAATATACTCCCCAATAGAATGGAGTAGTCGAGAGAAAAAATCGTCACCTCATTGATTTAGTGCGTTCCTTACTTATTGAATCTTCTATTCCATCACAATTTTAGGTTGAGGCTCTTTCTACAGTTGTACACTTAATTAAATGACTACCTTCACCGACCCTTAACTGATAATCACCATATTTTTGTCTCCATCACCAACAACCTGAATAAACTCATTTACATCCTTTCGGATGTGTTTGTTTTATATTTCTTCCCCCTCATGAACAAACCAAACTCTCAGCCTAATCTGTAAGATGTGCCTTTCTAGGCAATGCACCACAACAAAAAGGTTATATGTGTTATGACCCTATCACTCAATGGGTTTGTATTTCTCGTAAAGTCATATTTTTTGAAAAACAATATTTTATCTTTTCTTATGATATCACTGCTATCTCTCCTCCTCATTCTCTTCTTCCTGCATTTGAAGATGAGTAAAATTCTAAGAGTGACAATAGTAGAGGAGAGGATGATATTGATGAGCTACCTAAAGAACCTTCTCTAACACCAGTGCCTCCACTATTTCGACGGTCGACATGCATATCACATCCTCCAAACAGATATGGCTACTCTCCTAAGAGATGGTGCTCAAGCATCTTTAATTGCAACATTATTCTATCACCATACCTACATCTTACTCACAAGCTATAAAGCATGATTATTAGAAGTAAGCTATGCAGGAAGAACTTGATGCCTTGTAGCAAAATAATACTTGGGATATTATATTATGCCCACCCTCCATTACTCCCATTGGTTGTAAATGGGTGTTCCTTGTCAAGCTTAAATTTGATGAGTCCTTAGATTGGTATAAGGCTCGGCTAGTGGCCCTTGGTAATTGTCAAGAATATGGGATCGACTACAACGAAACATTTGCTCTTATTGCAAAAATTACTACTATTCGTATAATTTTTGCTATGGCAACTTCTCAAGATTGGTCCATTCACCAAATGGACGTAAAAAATGCATTCCTTCATGGTGATCTCAGAGAAGAAATTTACATGCATCTTCCATCGGGATTAATTACTTCTACTTCCCATAATGTTTGTCGATTGAAACGCTCATTATACGAACTCAAACATGCTCTTCGTGCTTGGTTTGAAAAGTTCCAACTAACACTTACTGATCCTTCTTTATTTTATGAAAGTCTTCCCTTGGCATTATCTTTTACTTGTTTATGAGGACGATATTATTATAGGCATTGCCTTAACTGAGACTTAGCAGCTTAAAGCCTTACTTCATGCCTCTTTTCATAGGAAAGATCTTGGGTCTCTTGCGTACTTCTTAGGGCTTGAAATTCACAAAAGCAGCAAAGGCATCTTTGTAAACTTACAAAAGTATCTTACTGATCTCCCTCACTTAACCAACTTACATGATTCTACTCTTGTTGATACCACTATGGAAGTCAATGTTAAATATCAGCAAGATGATGATAATCCCATTTCAGATCCAACATTGTATCAACAACTAGTAGGGAACTTAGTTTATTTGACCATTACCAGTCCTGATATATCCTTTGCGGTCAATCTAGTGAGTCAATTTATGGTTGCACCATGACATTTACATATGGCAGCTGTAAAAGGAATTCTCCATTATCTTCTTGGTACTCCTAATTGTAGGCTCTTTTTTCCGTTCAGTTCTCCTCGTCATCTTGTTGCCTATAGTGATGTTGATTGGGTTGGTTGTCCGAATACGTGTCGTTCTACTATAGGTTGGTGTGTATACTTAGGTGATGCATTAATTTCATGGAAGTGTAAAAAACAAGAAATTGTTTCTAAATCCTCTACCGAAGTTGAATATCATGCTATGTCTTTAGTTTGTACAGAAATCATTTGGTTACATCGTTTACTCGCTACATTGGGATATACACAACCTGGTCCTACTCCTCTACATGCTGATAATACGAGTGCTATTCAGATTATGGCAAATCCTATATTACATGAGCATACCAAGCATATAGAGGTGGATTGTCACTATATTCATCAAGCTTTTGACCATGGTTTTATTAGTCTTCCCCATATCTTTATTGATCGTCAGATTATCGATTTTGGACTAAGTCCCTCACTCATGCTTGACATCAATTTGTTAACAAATTAATGTTGTTTGATTCTTCAGCATCAATTTTGAAAGGGTTATACATACCATATATGTCAATGTAGCGGTAAAAGATATTGTAATAATAGTTGTAATATACATATTATATTTAGCTTAAAATTTCCTATTATATTTGAGGGATATTAAATGTTGTAGCTATAATTAAGGGATAGGATATTATGTACATTATTCTATATAAAGAAGGGAGAGCTCATAGTTTTAGGTATCGAAACACATAAACAATTTTGTATTCCTCATCTTTCTTTCATAATTATCGTTTCTATCTAAAAATGTAGGTGTTGAATTACAACATAAACTAAAGCAATAAAGCATTTTAGTTAATTTAAACCCACAAAGTTAGATTCATATTAACTGCTAAACATTGTGGCCATTCCATGCAATTACGAAATAGGGAAAACGAAGCTGACAGAGACATCATATCCTTTTCTTAGCAAAATTCTGACAAAACAAGCTATTATCTTGGTTCACTAATCATGCTCTCTAAGCTGGTAGGTCCAAACATTGGCCAGACATCCCGATTGCAAATAACTTTTCGATTTTGCATTTCTCCTACCAAGTTTATTCTAAATATTTGGATTAAAAAAATCAATCCTAAAAAATGGTGGTGAATAATGATAAACTCCGTAATGCTAAAGCATTATATTTAAAAGATAAAAAACATAGGAATGCCAATATTCTTTATCTTTCACAAATGTTTCTTTTGCCCCAAAATTATAAAGCTCTTGGTTCGAATTGCTAAAATGTCATATGCATGTGTTTGATTTATCAGCTAGATGCTCTACTCCACCGTAAGCTGGACTTGGAATGGATTGGGAAGTGGACTTCTTTCTTGGGATGGAACTTTTAATTGTTCAATGGAATTAGTATGATGCTAAAGGAAATGGGCTAGAGGGATTATCACATGGAAGTAGATGTTCTTTAGTAATGATGGATCCTTTTTTTTTTTTTTTTACTTATATTTTTATCCACTTCATCCTTATCAATCATTACAAGAAAAGTATTGGCCTTGTAGTTATGATTGTTATTATACTTCTCATCATAGTGGAAACAAATTCCTTTTGTTGTTCGGCATACAAGCTTCAAAAGGGAAATCTGTCAAATTAGAGATGTAGTTTTCAAATTGTCCCCTCCAAATTTAGCATGTGTACTTGCATTAATAAACCTTGTTGTCAAGGTTAATGGTTATCAAAGGCTATGATTGCTTCATAGACTAATTCTTGGATCGTTTGTCTATTCCCCTAATTTTTTTTCCTTCTTGTATTATCCTCATTATCTTGATGAGATAAAGAGTACATTTGTGTTAAATCTTGCATTTTCCTTTGTTTTTTTTTTTTCATTTAAAGTATATTGCATCCATTATCGCTGGTAGAAACTCTAGCGAGAGAATTTACCTAACCAAGGAGTTTATTGCAAACCTATCTGAGACTCTGGCTGTATTCTCCCGATCTATCTAATTGTGCATAGTTGAGAAACGACACACTACCACCAAGCAAACCTACTTTACATTGAGCATCTCCTCTAGAATTTTGGACTTCCTGACCTTGCTTCACATAGCAGGGTTGCTCTGTGGCATCTAATTGAGGTTCATTTAAGGAACTATTAAAAAGAAACTTGTGTTTTGGGTAGTTAGCATTGTTGTTTGCTAGTATGAACATAACTACTAATATTTGTTTCTCATTTTCTTGCATAAGAGCACAAAATAATCTTGTTGACATGCCTTAGCTATTATTATCTCTTGATTTTGCTTAGTTAACAATTCTTCACAATGATTTTATTACTCTGGAAAACATATCCTCTGCACTTGCAACAAGCAAAGACATGGCTGAGGGGATATCTAAGAAAGAGGGGAATTGATTTTTTCATTTGTTACACTTCTCATATCGAGATCTAAAATCTTTCTTTATTATGTCTTTTCACTGCAATTGTCCTAAGTATAGAAATCCTAGGTCTTTCTTCTCTCTCCTGCAAATTTTCTACATTTTAATCCCTCTTATGAATGTTTACTAACCGATGTTCATATGATAAGCATGGGATATACAACCACTTCAAGTAAGTTAATAATGGAACAAGGGAAACATACATTGGATAAGATTGTTTATGCTTTTTTGTGTCATGCTATTCCATAGTCTGGATCCTAAAATTTGAATTTGCTCTCAGTAAATTCTGCAAATGTTTACGAATAGATGAAATGAAAGTCAATACAAAGAATTAGATTAATCAGAAGAACATTATCAAGATATGTTACTTTCTCATGAGTGCATGTTCATAACTTGTAAATAAGAAAGGTGCTTCGCTTGGCTTTAATCACATATTCAACCTAAGCTAATAAATTGCTTGGATAAGAAATGGATCGCAACCCTGTTCCCATGCAAAGAATCAAAACTTGCCTTATCTATACACTTGTTTTAACTTCTGTTGAACTATTGATTTAATTAACCAACATTTTTTTTTGGGTCTTCTTCTAAGTTATGAAAACATGAATAAAATGAATAAGAATTTCAAATTTGTAGAAATGGCCACAAGTGTCTTCAACATCACATCAAGGAAGTATCCACTTCAAACCCAATCAATAAGTTAAAAAATTGCTTGTCCTCTACTAACTTTCTATGGTCAACCCAAGTCATTTTGCTAAGGAACAAAATTATTTGCAAACCGAGTGTCCCACCAGAAGTTGAATCATCAAACTAATAATTTGTATAGTAGTTTCATTCACTTCACTTGGAAAGATATTCAACAAAACCAAGACCACCGCTAGCATTGATCTAGCCATGTCAAACTTGAAAGGTACACTATATAGGCTCTCATTCTCTTCCCTCCTCAACCTTAGATATTTCTAATGATATCAAAAAACTCACAAAAGTAAGTTATCTTGACATGTTCAACAATTAGCTTACCTAAGAATATAACACCAAGATATGCCAATTCTCAAACCTTTTAGTTTTATACATTGTTTGCAATCAGTTAGATAGTTAGATGTTGGATTCCTTTTGAGCTAAGAAAGTTAATCAATCTCAAACGTATTACCGTACTCGTGAATAACTATATTGGTGCTATCCACATGTCCTTTAGCAATTTGAGAAACTTTACTCTCTTTTACTATTACAACAATCAATTTTTATAATAATCTCGCGGTGTAATTCCCTGCCATTAGGCAATTTGAGAAACCTTATGCTCTTTATAGTTTCAACAGTTACCTTATACCTCTTTATAGTTTCAACAATATACAAGGCCTCAACAATATTAAATTAAATAATTTTTAAGATAAATATTGAAAGTCATATACTATATTTTAATTTCAATTTTTTGGAACTCATAGATATGCAAGTGCATAGATTACTAGTTGACTTTTCACCCATTTTAGAACTTGCTTAGAATATATAATAGGTTTTAAGATCCAAGCAACCCATAATTCTTAACATGTAGGTTATCAATTAGTCGAATTTGTGCAATTTTAATAGCACATATAATTTAATTTAACATATATGATAAAAGTTCAACACTTGATCACATAATCAAATCAAATTTAAACCTCTAATTGAAATTGAAATAGAAATCATGATTTACTTCATTTTTATTAAAGTTCATTATGTGTTATTTGTTATAATTAGTTAACTTACAAGGTTTTATATTATGATTTTGGACATGAACTGCTAATAATAATTTATTCTACAAAGGGTTATAAATACAAAGGGTTGTAAATAATTTTATAGATTTCATATGGTATCTTAAAATTTATATATTTTATAAATCTAAATTTTTATATATTTATAAAGATAATAGGATTAGTTTCGAATTCCAAAATTATCAATCCATGTCCAATGAAAAGGAGTGATAAGGTAAAAAAAAAAAAAAAAAGGGCAAGAAAAGAAAGTTTTAGTGGAGTGGATTGTGGAAAGAAACCCACACATGCCTCCAATCAAAATATCATATTCAAGACTCTGGGTTATAACAATGACCAAAAAGTCTTTGGGTTGTCACAACTGCATAGTAAGTAATAACACGTTGTCTAATGTATTAGAGAAGCATCCCGATTTTAAAATCCTCAATTCAGGTTTTTATTCAATTTTTAGGATCCTTCAAGAGGAAGGTTTTCACCTTTTGTGTGTATTAGACTTCCATCAAGGTGTTTGACACGGGTTTGGTGTTCTTAAACAAAGGACCTCATTTTTCTTAATGTCCTTGCCAATATGAAAATTTTCTTTAACTTTTTGGGGTTCTCTACAAAAAACCCTAAAAAGTGAGTTCTTTTAAAATATTTTTTTTAATATTGTATAAAAATAAGAGTATTGTGTAAAAGTAAATGAGACCTTTTGGATAAAAAAAAAAGTGAAGGAACTCATATGAAGAATCTTACCAATAAAGTAGTCGGATCATTTAGGAAGGGAGTCCTTAAAGTATTGGTATGGTACCTTAAGAACCTTGTAAAGAAATTATGGGATGTAAATGCTATTATAAAACATACGGAATTTAAGAGAAATTTAAAAAATACGAAAAACTTCATCATATGAAAGATCTTAAAAATAAAAAGATTAATGAGAAGAAAAGGATTTTAAAGCACTAATATAGTACCTTTAAAATCCTTGTAGAGATCTTAAGAAACGTGAATGCTCTTATAAAATTCTCACACATTTAGGGATAGCATAATCCATGGATCAATAACTCTTTTTATTAAG
Organism: Combretum micranthum; assembly: GCA_024138025.1. NCBI lineage: Eukaryota > Viridiplantae > Streptophyta > Magnoliopsida > Myrtales > Combretaceae > Combretum > Combretum micranthum. Next base: position 2,133,503 of record JAMXBD010000033.1, on the reverse strand, counting down.
GGATAATATCACAAATGGTACCTAAACTATGGTAAAATATGTAATTAGATACATAAACTTTAAAATTGATCAATTTCGTGCTTAACTTTTAAAATCGATCAATTTAGTATGTAACACCCTAACCTGAAGGCATTACAACCCGCCACGTATCCTCTCTTATATAGGACACGTAAAGGCTCTAATATCCACAATAATGCATTTATCTTCTGTAAACACACATAGAGTATCTCATAGGATACGAAACCTGTTTAAACTAAAAACATATACCTCATAAAACATAAACTCCTGGTTCAAGAATAAAATCCTAGTTGACATCATATAGCTGACAAATTCAGCAGAAACTAAAAACTGTTTACATCAAAATCTTTTCATTTAAAACCAGCATAAACATCCAACTACAACTCTAAATGACCTAAACATGGCTTTTCTTTAGAAATCCTGATATTTGAAGACTAGCTCTCGGCTAGGTAATCGGGTCCATTATCACCATCCCTATTATCAAAGAATAACTCATATCCAGAAAGATCATATACTATATCCTCTTCACCTGTACTTGAAATTTAAAAGAATGAGTGGTGACGCTCAGTATGATAACTCCAATAAAAAAAAAATGCATATGCACACACAACAGACAGATAATTCATGCAACTTAAGCTAATGCAAACAGTTATATTATTATATTTCTTAAGCCAACAAAACAACACAGTCCAGTATTAGGCATACTCTAATCCCGAACTCGAAGTTACTCATACCCCATTGAAAATCGAACAACTCTTTGAAAATAATAATCATATACATATATGGATGAGTGGGTACTCCCCAAACACCCTGAATCCAAAACACCTAATTCTACCAGAATCATATCAAGGCACGAGTTCACTTGGGACAACCTCACACCAAGATCATCAGGGTACCTCACCAGTATCACTGTCTGCTAGGTCTTTACTGGTCAAAGCCAAGCACAACTAAATAGACAATTATTAAATCGAATATAATTAGGTTTATTATGAAATTCTGTTCCTACAACCAATCAAGCAATACTAAACTTACAAGCAAAAACAACAAGTAGAGATTGGTCGTACCTTTCTCAATTTCAGGAATACAAATCAAATCCTCAAAATCCGATATCAACAACAACAAGGACAACCCAAACTCTACAAACTCCTATATCAACACCAACAACAATTCCACAAACTCCAAACATCATGTTACAACATATATATATATATTATATATAGATATACACATCAACAGATAGGAACATATAATCAATATATATCCTAACAGACATGAATTCTCCAAAAACCCTAACCTGAAAAGAAATCTCCACTATCTGCACCGTTTACTCCGATCAAACTCCACAAATATCCTCAAGAACAACAATGAACCACACAAAACTCCACAAACACCAAATATTTCACCAAAACCCTAATATGCACAACATAAAGAACAAATAAGGATTGTTTGACTCGGATTTTGTTTGAATCCATCATAGAGAAGATAAACTTACTAATTTGAATAGCTAAAACCCGACTTGCATTCACCAAGCACAGATCTCAACATGTGCTAGGGTTTTCTCACAAGAACCTTCATGCAAAAATACAATCAAACCCTAAGAAAACTTATACAAATTCATATATAATCCATAGAAGAAAGTTGAGATCACTTACTTTGGATCAAAAACACACTTTTTATGGTTCTTCAACCTTAAAACTCCAAGAACGCTCCAAAACTCTCTTTTACGAAGGAAAAAGATGAATAATCTTTTTGTCAAAACTGTTTTCTCGCATATCGTATTTATAGAAATTGCTCATATGCTGGCACCTACGCTGGTGGCGTATGTATTAATTTTGCCAGCATACACCTTATGTTGGCAAAAATTACACGAACACTGGCAACGTTCATCGAGCCTTTAAATTCCCAAAATTTTGATCCAACAACATATGTCGACAAATCCATGACCTACGCTGCTGGCGCTCCTATTTGGGGTTAAAAGAAACTCTTGCGTATGCCAGCGGAGTTCCACCCAGCGTTAAGAAAAACGCTGCTGTTCCCTTCCTATGCCATCTCTACGCCGGCAGCGTAGATTCTCCAGATGGTGACGTTGAATCTATCAAAAATTGCAAAAATCCGAACTTCAACATTCATTCTACAATGAAACTGAAGCCTTTACAACTTACTTGTTTTGACCTTAAACTCATCCTATATCATCTTATGATTCATAATTTATTATATTTTCATCTTTATTTCCGTATATTACGTAGTATCTAAAAAAACTTGATGGAAGTACTATTGATGTGAATGAAAAATTTTTCAAGTATTAAATTGATTAATTTTAAAGTTTAGGTATCTAATTTCATTTTTAGTAAAAATTTAGATACAATTCATGACATTAACCCTTTTATTGAAATGGCTTCTTACTTTTCAAAAGGATTTTCCACTAGTATAGGGTAGGACAATTAGGTTGACCAATGTATTTGAAACTTTCAAAAACATGGTATGGAACTTTCAAACCTATTACTATTCTTCTATTAATCTTCCTTAGATTTGTGCTTATTACCATGCTAATGTAGAGAGAGAAGATGAACACTATTAAAAGCCTTAATTTTGAAGGGAACTTATAGGGCATTAATTTAGGGATGCAGCGGGGTAGGTGCTTATAGGGTACTCGATCATCTAACTTGACAAAAATTCTATAGGTTTGGAATGGGTTTTACCTATAGAGTTTTGGATCGAGTTTTAGGACGAATATAAAACCCTTTGGGAACCTAAACCCATTAAAAGAAAAAAAATTATTATATTTATTTCAATTAATAAAATTAAAAGTCAAACTAATTTTAAGTTATATATTTTAGTATTAGTTCAATCTAATAAATGGAATAAGCATTTTTAAATTTGTAGTTCAATTTAATATATGATATATGGATTTTAAAATTTTTTGAGCATTCGTTTCTAATAATATTTTATATTAATTAATCATGATGACTTGTTATAATGTTAAGCTAATAAAGAATAAATTTGAAGTAACTATTCTATACATAAATATAAATGGAAATAATTTTTTCCATGAGTAAACAAGAAGTTATGTGTATGTGTGTAATGAAAGAATTTTTTTCTTTTTTAAACTTTACATGCAAAATAATTGTAGTTGAAATATTATTGAGTTTATCTAGTTCGAGTACCTTATATGGTCGATCGACTAGTTTTTGGATTCATGGACAAAAACTATATAGGGCTTGCAACGGGTTTCAAGAACCCTATAGGTATCGGTTTTAGCTTTTATAAAACTTGTTTTGGTTGCATCTAAAGTGTCATGGACTGTTTAATCAATCATCTTACCATTAAGAAAAATATAACAATTGATATATTAAGTATTTTAATGGTGCAATCACGATTAGAAAAACCATAGTTTCAGTTTTGACCTCGGTTGGCTCAGTTTTTTCTTTGATTGGCTTTATGTTCTTTTCTTCCCCAGTCGCAGCATTTACTCAGTCTTAACCGAAGACAGAATAGTAGCCACAGTTTTAACCTTAGTTTGAACCAAGGGCAAAATAATAGGCATCATTTTGACCTCAGTTTGAGTCGTAGGGGCGCGATTTACACTTTGATTATCTATTCTTGTTGCTTTTGCTCCAGATCTTGATCAAATTACTTTGTTTCTTCCTTTCATGCTTTTTAGAGCTAAAAGACAAAAAATAAACAATAGTGGTACAATTTTTCAGGAATTTTATAGAATAATCAATCAAACAAAACACAAATTTCCTTAATATCAATAGAGTAAAAATCACTCATCAAATTCCCCCAAACTTAAGCTTTTGCTTGCCCTCAAACAAATACTTATCAATCAAAATAAAATAAATGTAAAGCTTTTCAAAATAGAAAAATAAATCATCAATGGTACTAGATAGGTCTCATTTCACAGGTTACATTCTTTAAGTTCACCGTATTTTTTTTTTTTTTTTTTTCAACCACCTAGTAACCTTAGCAATCATCGCATATATTACTCCATTCAACCTCACTGTAACATGTGCTAAGGTTACTTATGCTAGATCTACTAAGTTAATGTAGGTCCTTATTAAATTAAAGATAAAACATAATAAAGAGAGAATTAGCTAACTTCATCCACTTACCACAGAAGTATAAGCTTCCTCATTTACACCTCTAAGCAATCATAACATAAAGAGAAAGTATATACATCAACTTGTCCCCTGAATTTTTTTCCTTTCATTTCAAAAAGCATAGTTAACAAAGGGGTCAAATCATGCTCTTCTCAGGGACCAAGCTCTACCCATAGCAACTAGCTTAATTCATATTTTTTTTTTAAGTTCAATTAGTAGAGGAGTCAAATCTTTCTCTTATCAGAAGCTAAGCTGATGTTGGTGAAGTGTAAATTGTATGGAATGCAATATTTAGTGATTCTCTAGATGCAGATAATACTAATGCTTGAATGCAAGCTTTGGGGAAACAGTGTTTTTTTTTATTTTTCATTCCTTTTTTGTGTTGTCTTTACATGATGTATATATGACACAAGAATATAAGATTTTGTGAATACTCCCTAATAACAAACTACTAACGGTTCACATGGAAAACCCACACATTAGCAAACTGTAAATGCAACCAGTGATTTGGTAAAATAAAAATAAGAGATAGGCATGAAAGCTATAAGGCCAAATGGCCATATCAAAACTAAATAAACCTAGCCTTAGTAAAAGGGCCTTCAGCTCGACCCACGTTAGTGCCTTCCTTAGCTGAGAACATAATCTGGAACCCTTCATCAGAGACAACATGTTCACTTCATAACTCTCTCTTTGGTTCCTCTTCTTCGACTTCTCCTTCTGCAAACCCTAAAAGTAAAGCCAACCCCACATCATCCTCCCCTCCTTTTGTAACCATTGACCACAAGGGTGAATCTTTGAATCTCAGCAACAAATCGAAGTAAAACTCCCACATGGCATCACTTGTTGGCTTCCCCTTCCACTGCACCAACACCATAGTATCAGCTATAGGACCCCTCTTCACAAGATGTCTATCCATGATCATTTGAAGCTCAAGTGGATCAGCTTCAATAACACGTCGTAAGGGTACAAATGGTCGATCTTGACTCGAAACATAGGGTTTCAACTTCGACACATGGAAGGTGGAGTGTACCAATGATTCAACAGGTAAGTCAAGTTTATATGCCACCTCTCCAACCTTGTCTGTTATCTTATATGGACCATATTACCTTGGTGAAAGCTTGTCTTCCATGAGTTTGCGCAAGTTATGCTGGCGGTACGGTTGTAACTTGACCCATACTAGATCCCTAATTTGAAAAAACTTTTCACTCCTTTTTTTGTCTGTAATCTGTTTCATCCTTGCCTGTGACCGACTTAGGTAAAATTTTAGCATTTTGACTATGTCCTCTCTGTCTTTCAACAACATATCCACAGCTTCATTCCTTAAGTTGTCTGGTACATAAGGCAAGTGTAGGGGTGGTGGGTATCCATAGAGTATCTCAAATGGTGTAGAATTAGCTTAAGAATGGTAATTTGTGTTATACCACCACTCAGCTAGTGAGAGAAATTCACTCCACTTCTTGGGTTTTTCTCTAGTTATGCACCTTAATTAGGTTTCCAAACAGCGATTAAGCACTTTCGTCTGCGGTAGGTAGTAGATAACCTAAGCTCAACTCCTTGTAATGCAAAAAATTCTCTCCAAAAGTTGCTGATAAAAACGGGGTCTCTGTCAATGACCATTGAATTTGGCAATCCATGTAGCTTGTAGATATGATCTAGGTAGGCACGTGTCACTTCTAAGGCTGTGTAGGGATAAGCCAAAGCAAAAAATGTTCGTATTTGCTCAACCGATCAACAACGGCCATAATCACCTCTTTACCATGAGACTTTGGTAATCCTTCTATGAAATCTAAGTTGATGTCAGTCCAATACCCTTCTAAAATTAGTAAGGGTTATAGCAACCCTGGGGCTGCTATGCTCTTGCACTTATGTTACTGGCACACAGTACATTCCCAAACATGTTGCCTCATATACCTCTCCATCCTAGGCCAATAGTATACAAAATTTAACCTCTTAAAGGTAGCTTGTGATTCCGAGTGCCTCCCAAGCACTCCATCATGATAAAGGCCATTAACTTCCTTTTTAATTCCTCATTTAGTCCCACCACCGTTTTTCCCCTTCTTTTTAAGATGCCTTGCTCCAGGGTGTAACTTGCAGCTACCTCTCCCATCTGTAGCTTTTGTACTATCGCATGGTAGTCTTTATGTTTCAACAGGCTCTCCTAAATTTCGACTAGTAAATCTGGTGCTATGGTGACAGTATGACCTAATGCCCTCAGATTAGCAATATTCACCCTCGATAAGGCATCAACTGCCTTGTCCAATCTTAAGAACTTTGCCAGCCACTTTTGTTGACATGGTGTAGTTACCCGCTGCTATAATAGATACTATAAGCTTTAGTGATCAGTCCTGATTATGAAATGAGCCCAACTAAGTAGTGTCTCCACTTGTTCACTGCATACACTAAAGCCATCATCTCTTTCTCATAGATAGATAGGCCTCTCTATTTTGGAGTGAGTGATTTGCTTATATATGCAATGGGGTGCTGATCTTGCATCGGAATAGCCGCTAAACCATCATCACATGCATTGATTTCAATTATGAATGGTTTAGTGTAGTCGGGTAGCCTCAGGACTGGAGCCTTAATTAAGGCTTCCTTCACCATATTGAATGACTTCTCAACTGATTCACCCTAGCTGAAACTATTCTTCCTTAGTAGCTGAGTCATAGACCGTGATAACAACCCATACCCTTATATGAACTAGCGGTAATAACCTACTAAACCTAAAAACCCTCTTGGTTGTTTTACATTATGAGGTACAGGCCATGATACCACTACTACTATCTTCTTAAGATTAGTTGTGACTCTCTACTCAAATATGAGATGCCTCAGATACTCAATTTGTTTCACCTCAAAAACACATTTACTTTTCTTAAGGAACAAACACTCTGTACGCAATACATCCACTGCCAACTTGAGGTGACTAGTATGTTCCTCAATGGTCAAGCATATCGTCAAAGGAGACTAAAACAAACTTCCTTAAATAGGCTCGAAACAAATCATTCATTAGCCCTTATAAAGTGGAAGGGGAATTTGTTAGGCTAAATGGCATAACCATAAACTCATAGTATCTATCATGCATCGTAAAAGCTGTCTTATACACATCCTTAGGATTCATACATATTTGATGATACCCCGATCGCAAATCGAGCTTACTGAAATAGCTAGCACCATACAATTCATCAAACAAGTCCTTCATCAAGGGAATCGGGTAACAATCCTTAATGGTCAGCTTGTTTAACTCGCTATAGTCAACACACATCCTCCAGGAGTTATCTTTCTTCTTAACAAGGATGAATGGGGAAGAAAACAGACTATGGCTTGACCTAATGGTGCCTTGCCTTAACATTTCCCGGATCATGTCTTCCAACACATTCTTCTAGGCTATAGGGTAGCTATAGGGTCTTAAGTTGATTAGTTGAGCCCCCTCCTTCAGATGAATACTGTGATCATAATCTCTCATAGGTGATAAGGACTTAGGCTCTTCAAACAAGTCATGATATTCATCTATTAAGTCCAGTAACTCTAGATGAACAAATTGGGTAGCCTTATGTTCAGTAGGCATCTTCTTAACATGAATATGCCAACACTATAAGAGGTAAGTTGCATTACCCCTGCTAGTGAACTTGGTCATTTCCTTACTATCCATTATCTGTATTACTTCTCTCTGTCCTTGCAGTTTGCACCAGTCATCCCCATGCCTGAACTCTACGGACATGCTTTGGAAATTCCATTTAATATCCCCTAATGCTACTAACTAGGGTATGCCCAATATTAGATCATATCCTTTTACAGGCAATAAATGAACTTCTAAGTGAAATTCTATTCCTTGCAACCTTAACTCAAAGTCAGGTACCCTGCTGCCCTACTCCAAATAAGACCCATCAGCCAATGCAACCTTAAATGGCTTCATAAGCAAAGTTCGACATCTTAACCCTTGAGCCACATAAATGTCTAAGAAATTTAGGGAACTCCCACTACCAATCAGCGAGCCTCCTCTTCTTATAATAGCCCTTAAGCTTCATTATTCCCACATCAAGGTTTCCTCCAATGGAACACAGTGTGAGTTGTGATAATTCTTCCTCTAAACTGCTGGTTTCGTCTCTTTCCTCAACCACTTCTACCCCTTCATCGACAACATCTTCGATTATCATAGACTGGAGTCCTTTTTATTTACACTTGTGACCAGGTCTAAAAGGCTTATCACACCAGAAGCATGGTCACTTCTTCCTTTTTTCATCCAATTCCTCTAGGGTTAACCGGTGTGTGTTTCGGGTTGTGATTGGTGTGTGTAGAGTGGAGCTGCTAGTGTTTAAGTTTCGATTGAAATTAGTTTTAGTGGTTGGGTAGGGTATGGCCAAAGGTTTTAGGGTATTGGTGGTGTTTAGTGTTTTAGTGTAGTAAGGGCTAGTTGTGTATGAGTTATGGACTGTATTTAGAGTGGTAAAGTGGGTTGGAGTTCAGTATGATTTATAGGTAGTTTTGGTCGTAGTAAGGGTGGATTCTTGTAGTTTGGCTAGTGAAATAGCTTGTTGTAATGTCTGAGGATTAGACATTTGTATAGGAAACATAATTCCAGGTTTTAACCCACATAAAAAATAGCTTACTTGATGAGCTTCTAGAGCATGAACCAGGGTCACCATGTACTCGAATTCATCTATGTAATCTTGTAAAGACTCCTTTTAAAACAACTCCTTAAAATTTGACATTGGATCTTTGTACTGTTTTGCTCCAAATTTTGTTTGTAGGCTAAGTACATACTCTTCCCATGTAATGGAAGTTGTCTGGGAGCGGCTCTATGAGTAATGGTGATACCAATGAAGAGCTCTATCTTCAAGATACATCGCTGCAACCTGCACACGATAATGAGATAAAGTCAAATCCAAGTTGAAGAAATGTTCTACTTTGATCAACCAAGATCTTAAATTCTCCCCATTAAATGTAAGAAACTCAAACTTGGTAGACTTAACAAGCATTTAGTATTTGGAATCTTCCTAAGAAAATGGGTTGACAAGGGTCTTGCCAACTGCAGATTGTGAAATACCTTCGATCCTGATTCTAAATTACTTGGAAGAAGATGAAATGGATTTGGATACTTCATTCAACTGCTAGGTCAAATCCTTGAGTGCTTCCCCATGCTTATCCAACATTTCTTGTTGGCATTGAACCATTCTTGAAAACATTTGCATCAAAGTCTCCTGTTTCGCTGCTTGGGTTCGTTCCCATTTTTCCTGTTTTTCCGATTGTTCCCTGAAGATTGTGTATAATGTTTCTTTCATTTTTTTGTTTCTTGAGTCTCGACCATCTATGGATGACTCTGATACCAAATGATGTGGGTGAAGTGTAAATTGTATGGAATGAAATATTCACGATTCTCTAGATGCAGAGAATACTAATGCTTGAATGCAAGATCTGGGGAAACAATGTTTTTCTTATTTTTCATTCCTTTTTTGTGTTGTCTTTACATGATGTATATATGACATGAGAATATAAGATTTTATGAATATTCCCCAATAACATACTACTAACGTATCACATGGAAAACCCACACATCAGCAAACTGTGAATGTAACTAGTGATTTGTTAAAATAAAATTAAGATATAAGCATGAAAACTATAAGGCCAAATGGCCATATTACAACTAAATAAACCCAACCTTAGTAAATGGGCCTTCAGCCCGGCCTATGTTAGTGCCTTCTTTAGCCGAGAACATAATCTAGAAACTTTCATAGGAGACAACATGTTCACTTTGTAACTCTCTCTTTGGTTCCTCTTCTTCGACTTCTCCTTTTGCAAACCCTAAAAGTAAAGCCAACCCCACATCATAAGTTTAGCTCATACTAACCAAATCATGATTTCATTGCTTATATTTCAATTGGTGAGGGAGTCAAGTAATTGTTCTTTTGAGGGACCAACCCCTGATCATGCTAACCTAAGCTTTTGATAATTGTATCATTATTTTGTTTATAACATAAGGGAAAAATCATCAAGTTGCAAATCTCATTTGGAATTTTCATCTAGAGGTTATAAAGGTCATTAAGGTTTTTCAAGAAGAAAATACTAGAAGATAGGCTTAGAATTCAACTAATTAGCCTTTACTAAGGACCTTACAAAAAAAAAAAAAAAAAAGAAAAGAAAAAACCTCCAAAATCCTAGGTTAAATAGACAAAGATTTGACTAAGTGATTCTAAGATCCTAATACTAAGATCACTTAAGTCACATGGTGGTCTACTTTAGATCAATTCGAAAAAAATTTACTCAATCTTCATCTCATTTCATTATTTCCTATAAGTATAGAATATATGATCAAATTTTAAGCACAATTACTCCATTAAAATTCAATTTTATCTTGATTAACTTGTAAACCCCTAGATTTTAAGGTAACTTTGTAGGTAAAACCTTATAATCGAGAATCAGAACCAAGACCCTAAAGTTGGACCAAACCAACCTTAAACCCTAAAGAAACCCTACACTAGATCATATATAATTCTAGAACCCTCAGATATCAAATGAAATAGGAAAAGTGGAAACCCTAAAATAAGATAAGTATAACATTTATATCATGAAACGATAAGTATATCTAAAACCCTAATTATTATGACCATTTTTTATAATAGTTTACATACCCAATCACCGATATGCAAGGTAAGGCAGTATAATCTTGCAAACAATTAATGATAAAACAATATTAATTTATTCATATAATATCAGATAAAATTTTATTTGCTCATAAAAACGTCAATTATAGCATAGCACTTATACATTTATTTTACCTTCTCCTGGTAAATATTTGTCATTTTCAAATTACTATTCATTACTATTTATATTAATCACCTTTTGTTACACTCTTACACATCTATTCTTATACTTACATAACCTACTCTTATACACATATAATCTATCTTATTTTACACCTTACTTCTCATAATATTTTCTTTTATTTCCTCTTTTTTTTTCTCTCTCTCCCCCTCACTCTTGTTATTGGCTCTCTCTCTCTCTTTTCCTTTTAATCTTTTTTTTTTTTCATTTTTCTTTCATACGTTAATTCCTCACTTTTCCCTCTATAAATATCCCTTCCCTCATTCATTTTTCCCACACTTACATGACTCCACTTTCTCTCTAAACTCCCTCTGAAATTTTCTCCTCTCCTCCTCCTGCAACAACACCACTTCTATCTCCCTCTCTCTTTTTCCTCTTTCACATCTTCATTCTTTCCTTTAGGTAAACACGCTAAACCTTCTTCATACATTATATTATTCTATGTTCATGTATGTATGTTTTTAAATAATCTCCATAAAAATATCCCAAAGATGTATCATTCTAGGAAATGGAAAAAATACAAAGACAACATACTTTGAACATTGTTATATTCATATTGATACTCATGTTGCTTCATGTTTCCTAATCTAACCTTTATGTATCTATAGGTATATATATGTATATGTATAAATAAGCTTTAGAGTATATTGCTCACTAATCTAACTATTGTTTATATCATATTCTTTTATTTCAAGCAATTTTATTTCATGCAAAATTTATATAAGACTAGTTAATTTCTAGTCTTGGACTTGTCCATGCTCAAGTTCAAAGGAGATTGGATCATTTCAACTCTCAAGAAACCTTGACTAAAATCTAAGACTCCCATTCTATTTTATTTCATCTTTCTTTCTTTTATTTACTTTACATGGTGACTGGATTATTTTAAGTCCCGGAGAGCCTTGATTATGAGCTGAGACTCCTATGTTTATTTTGTCATCTTTATATTTCTAATATTAACTTGTCAACATTTTATGTTAAGTTCATGGCAACCTTGCAAAATATTTTTTGAGTTTAGTTTTATGTTCATATACATAAATGCTTGTAGTGATATTGTCATTATGCTAAAATGATGTTTCTAAATCCCATATATTGAAAATTTTTTGTTATGTAAATTATTTTCTAAAAATATATTTTCAATACCTAGGAAAAACCCTTGTAAAAAGAAAATTTTGGGAACGAAACCAAAATATTATTTTTCTTAAATGCCAAGACATAAGCATAAATTTAAGAAATTTTTACAATTTAGAATTCTTTATCAATGTTTTGGCAAATAATCTTTCAAATAAAAATTTAACCAAGTTTACAAAGAATAAAATAAAGTATAATACTTTTGAGATGAAATTTTCCTTTTAAGTCTTAAGAAGTAAATTTCACTACAAAGTCATTAAGTCTATTTTTCATAAGCCTAAGTTTTTCTTAACATTGTTACAAGGACTATCTAGTGAATATTCTATTTTTGAGCAACATCACTAGGATCAGGTATATGCTATGAGCTATTGAATTCTACTTGTGTTTAAATATAGAAATAATAAATATATTTGCCATAGAAAGTCTAAATGAGTTGGTGCTTGCGGAAATTGTTAAAACAAGTTTAAGTGCAAATCTTGGCGTGATCTAACCCCTAGTATTGCAAGACCTAAATTACCTAAAACGGTCGAAATAACCTTAGAAATGGATAGAACATTCAAAGTAGGTAGAAATTGACTACACATTTGCAAAAATCGGAGTTTAAATGACTTAGATATGGTTGTTTTAAGATCAAAACTGGATAACCAGAAAATCTAACAAAAATTAAGTTTTAGAATTTAGAAATTAAGCAAATTCTATAGGAAAGACTCATTTTAGATATTTTCTTTGTTCAGGTGACAAAGAAGTCAATACCCCCTTTTTGAAGGATTACTCTGTGATAGGCATGATTTATCCTTACTCTAAATACTTAATTAAGTCCAATTTACAGTTTAGTGACATGATTCATAGTAGAATTGGTGCTTAATTGGTATTTATACTAATTGCAGGTCAAATCAGAGCACATTGGAAGTATTAGAAGGAATTTGAGGAGAGTTTAATAAAAAAATAAAGCAAAGGAACAAAAAGCATGATGAAGAATACATTGTACGGCTATGATTCTAAGCAAAGGAGAGAAAACTCAATTAATTCCAAATGCCAACAAGATCCCTTGTACGGACATGGTTTGGAGATCAGGGAGAAAAAATCATGAATAGAGCCTTGTAAAGGCGGTTGTAAGGGTGTACAAGAGACCTTATAAGAGCGCTAAAGGCTTGTAAGGGCGTACATATCAAAGTGATTTGAAAATGCACTTTTCCTGACTTTTCTTTAGACATTGTAATTAATGGGTGTCACATATGAATAGTCACATCTATTCATTTGTAATTTTTAGGGAAGGGACACAGGTAAAAAATATAACATACCCATTTAGAAAAGAGATCGGAATCTAGAGATTTTCCATCAATTAGTATAGGAAAAATGTAGATATCTCCTGCTTCCTGCAAGAGGAGTAAGTGTGTGTATGTGTGAGTATGTGTAAGTGTATTGTGATGTGTAAGTGTTGTATATGTAATAATTCATCCATGGAACTTGAGAGAGACTAGTGAGGGATCTTCAATGTGTAGTTGTAGACAATTTTCACATAATTTTAGCAATGGAAGAAATGGGTATTGTCTTCATCTCACTCTTATTGTGTTTTGTTTAATGTATGTTTATTGTGTATTATGCAAATTTCATGATTTTCCTATGTAGAAGTGTGCTAAATTCATAATTACTATTAGACTACTTAATTTTAGTGGTAGCATATATGTAGCATTAGTTTATGTAGTACACGATATAGACTTTTGCCAGATTTCACTTGGGTAGATTGGGAAATTATCTAAATGAATAGATCTAAACTGTTGAAAGGGATTGCTCATAGTCTTAGATATAGGATGGTGAAATCTTCTAGAATTTTCTATGTAATTCCTGAACTTAATGCAGTCCTTGATTTGTTATTAGCCTAGGAAGAAATTCTAGCAAATAAAATCAAGATTAGGCCTTGTTGATCCTAAGAAAGACTGTAAAGAAGTATGTTGAATTCCTCAATTAAGAATAATGACAATACATCTTTAGTGTGAAATTACATGTTAATCAAGGTTTGTAGGCCTATGTGTTATGTTTGCATTGCATCTCTTTGTTATGTGTTCATATGTGTATTTGCATCCTTAGGTAATTAATAGTAAAATTAGAAATTCAATACTATCATTAAAATCTAATTAATTTTAGGCTAGATAATGAGAAGAATGTTAGTACTAGTGCTTAATTTGTTCCCCGTGGGAGACAACCCTATACTTAATCCTAGACTACATAACAACAAGTGCACTTACCTAGCTTTGATCATGTTTAGGAAAAGGAACTATAGGATTATAAATTTAAAACTCGGTCACTCAATCAGAGCCCACCACTTTAATTGGAAGAATTTAATGCCTAAGTAAGTCTTATTTACTTACTTGCTTATCTAATCTTTGTATGTAAAGTAGTGCACTAGTTAATAGGGAAAAGATAAAAAATTGGAATTTTTGTGGGGATGATATGGGAATTATGCTTGTGAATGATGTTGCTTGATCAACGGCTCATAAGCACTTCAAAATATTGCATTTTGATATATTGTGAGTATGTGATAAATTGCTTGATTACCTCTCAATGAATCTAAAATGGATTGGTAAGAATTAAGAACCAGTTGCACATTTCATCCCGTTGAGTCACATCTAAAGGCTACTACTCCTATGCGTGGTATCAGGTGGGTTGCAAACCACATATAAAATGCGGGTCTTACTCCTTCTTGAAGAACTACTTTGTTTAGGAATAACGTCTTATAAAGGAGCCGCGCTAGATCGATCACTATGGACAGGTTCTAGAAGGACTAGCAATAGAGGTCATGGAGACTACAAGAGCATTCCCAACCCTTGTTACGAAGGGCGTAAATTCATGTTGTACATGGTTTCCAAATACTCGTGTATATTTGTTTGAGCCATGTGTTTGTTGCATAGCATATACTTGTATAACAAACTTGCTTGCTTTGGTTTTCTATGATAAGTTTGTAGGAATGTACTCACAAAGCATGTTGTCATTTATACCCATATAGATTTTTGTTATCTCAGGAATACCTGTGTCTCTACCCTAGGATGGTAAAACCCAAGGTAAATGGTGATAATTTTTGGGAGCTTTAGGGGAAATGTACAAAAAGACTCAAAGTGGATTTCTTCTAAAATCTCTTTGCTAGACTTCCTCTTATCTTTTGTTGAAAAGCTTATGTTATTTTAGAGACTACGAATGTGATAACTTTTAGATCCTTGTGGATTTAACGGGGGAATGTATGTAAGATTTGTAACTTATCATGTTTAAGTTTACGATTTAGTTTCCCTTGCATGCCATTTGAATGCTTGCAAACTACGTAACTCCATTAGCATTTCCTCTATTATGAAAGTACACCTTATGCATGATATGAAAGTCTTTATGTGACTAAAGTAGTCATTCCTAGGTTTTGGTATTGTGTACAGCAGTTCATCACATTTAAGGTACCCTTTAAGCTATGAAATAACCCCTTCTCTACATATAATATGGACATTATGCTCTATGTCAAAAACAACAAGAATCAAGTAGGGAAAAATAACATGTAACAACATAAAGTAAGATTAAAGAAATTAAAGGGTTGAGATCTTCCCTGATATATAATAGTGGGTGCAAGTGTATTAAGAATCACGGCCAAAATTCTTAGGTGGGTTTGACTCTTGAAATTTGTCAAATTGAGCACAAATTTAACCGTGTTATGATCCACAGGTATGACTAGGACTGCCTTGGTTCACTTGTAATTCAATATCAAAACAAAGTTTGTTCGCCTTCTAAACTCCTTGATCAATCAAAAATCAACAAAAACAAAGTTAGTAAGAAAAACAAATAGGGTAAATATAGGTTACCTCCCATAAAGTGCTCGATTAACATCATTAGCTCGACTTATTAATATTTACTAGCTCATTATTTGAAATACCCCAAACCCTCACCTAGTTAAATTAGAAATGATTTAATTGAATAGTATCATAGATAGTTAAATATGGTATTGAATTTGAGCTTAGTTAGAAATTTATCTTAGATAGTTAAATAGTTTAAGTAAAACAAACAATGATTTATATTTAGACAATTCGACATAAATTAAATTAGTAAATAGATCTAGATTGAAATTGAGATTTAAAATGTTTTACAAACTCCTAAACCCTGTATATTTTAGTTAACTTTCATTTTCTTAAATCTCTATAACTTTTAAAATCAATTACTTATTTAAAAATATTAGTTTCAAACACAACCTGAAATTAAATATCATATTTTCATAAACCAAGCTTTTGAATTGCATTTTTATATCATGTCATAAATTTCTAACATATATCTTCTCAAATTATTTTCTATCTATTTACGATTTTTAAAATAAATATCAGAAAGGTTTAAACTTAATATCCTTACCCATAAATATCCCTTAAATATCTTTAACCCTTATCTTTAAATTTCCTTTTTCCTTTTTTACTTTTGTGGCTGTCCTTCTTTCCTTTCTTTCCTCTTTTTCTTTCCCGTTTCTTCCTGTTCTTCTCTTCTTTTTTTCTTTCTTAAAAATCCAAATCTAAATCTCAATTCCAACAAGATCATATGATAAATCAAAGTTAGAAAACAAGATAGAAGATGAAAAACATACATGAAAGAGCACAAAAACTAAGGAAAAAGAGTAGAAGTAAAGATCATGTTAATTAGGCTCATCAACATGTAAGTTTATTTATTTTCTTGTTTTGATTATTGTTTATGTATGCAAATGTTGTATTAGAACTAGATATATGTAGAACTTATGATAAACTAAAGATATATGGTCATGTATGCTAAAAACCTAAATATGTGTACATTTGTGTAGACTAAGTGTTTAATGGAATGATTGTAGCAATAAGATATAGATATGTATATAGAAGTGTTTGTGAGACAAGATTATGGATGTTTATGCTAATAACAAGTTGTTGTTGTTGATGTATATTGAGGACAAGTGGTTAAAATTAATGTAAAAGAAAAAGGAAAAAATGTACCATGTTCCCACTATTCATTACTATCGTATCACGGCCTTGATAGGGGCATAAAATAAAATCAAGGGTAATCACAGGCGTAATAAGGACTGTGATCTTCTCTAATCAAAAGTTAAAGCATGATAATGAGCATTACAATGCAAGTGATGAACATCACGAACTAGATCATGACCATTACGAAGGGCATGATCTTCTTTGATAAGAATTTTGAAAGGAAATAGCCTAAATCATGGCCGTGACTAGGGGCATTATCTCCTCGTAATGGGTGTGACAAGGCCCGTATTGGTGATCACGGCTTCCTTCACAAGCATGATGAGGCAGATGATGATGATCATGGCTCCTATCACAGACATGATTTGTTTCTTGGTACTATTCAAAAATAAAAATAAATATAAAATAAAATAAAATAGATGAATGATAGTTACTCTAATCAATTTTTCTAAGTTAAGTTAAAATAAGCTTAATAGCTAATAATTGGTTAATGAGTTAAGATAAACCATAAATAACATAGGGAATAGGTTGTTTCAAATGTATGCTTGTTTAGCAAAAGAATGTTTTTGAAAATGAATGTTTTGATGATGTTGTTGTAATAAAATTTCATAAACAAAGTGAAAATAAATACTTCTACAGACAATGGAAAACTATTCTATCTTGGCGAGGCAATTTTCATAGTCATGATGGAGTTTCTACTTAGTGTTTGATCAAATAGGGTTTTAATATAAATTTAATGTAAATGGATATTTAATTAAATTTCTTATATCAGCTTAATTTCTAAACATATATGGATATCTGGTTTATCTTCTGAAAAGGCTTATGAGATTCTGTTTGGATTTCATATAAAAGGTATGTAGTGACTTGCATGTTGTATGCTAGGATAAGCATCCTAAATAGACTAAAACTTAAAATTGGTTTAGTAATTACTAAGTGTAGTTTATACGTATGCCGTTAAATCCAAATCGAAAAGTGGCAACCTTGTCCCGAAGGGGTACGGTAATTAGATGCTTAGGCCACCTCTATCATGATGCGGTGACATTTATAAGTGGCTCAACAGGTAGTAGATGGGGCAACAGTATCAATGTAATGTTTACTTAAGCTTAGGCAAAAATACCATGATTTAGTTCATATTTATGGGAACGATTGAATTAAAGTCATGTTATGGAATGAGTTATAACTAAAGAGTGAGTAACGACTGTGAACCCTAGATGATGCTGTTTTCTTGTAATATTATGTAGGAGATATAGCTATTCAGGCTACCTATATCAACCCCCTAAGTAACTGCTATTACTTAGGATCCCCAGATTCCTAGAGATTATTTTAGAGTGTGAGTGCTTCGGTGTTGATGTGTTTGATTTAATTTAAAGATAATAACCTATTGTTATTGGATTGCATTAAGTTAAGCTTGTGTATCACATTATATGTGCTTCTATTAGTGTATACTAGGTTTTGGTTCCTTATTGTTGTTGTCGTCTTTTTCTAGGTATTGTAGCGATGATGATGAGTTGATATTGATGATGATGATGGTGTTGTTGTTCACGATCATAGAGGACCAAACTTTGCAACAAGCCATCTGAGAATATATACAATATCAATTAAGAATGAAAATCATAACAGTTCAACTTAATCACAATACATAGAGTCTTACAAATATTAAAGGAGGCATACCCCCATCAAAATAACTAAGTCCGTCAAAGTCTTTCTCTCCAAAATAAATACATTAAAGTTTTACTTTGAAGTCTACGTCTATATCTAGATCTTGACTTCTATCCAAAGCTCCTGATTAAAAAGGTAATACCTAGGTAAAGTAGCCCCTGAGCATCAGCCAAAGATATGTGTGCTGCAAAAGATATCTAAGGGGGTATAAGCTTATATGCTTAGTAAGTATCATTTCCACAATCAAGTACTCGCTTAATCAAATATCAAACAAAGTATTTAAGATAAACATATGAAATGCAATAAGCATGTAAGCAAAAAATATACATAACTTACCAAAAAATCATGCATTGAATGGATTTACCCCTCCATTCGGGGTTAGGTGTTCCAGGCTACGAAGACCACATTTTGCAAATAAGATTGTTGTAGTTCTTTCAAGCTACTATTAGCCGCTAAAATGTAGTTCATTCGGGTGTCTACTCACCATTAAATTAATTCGAGTGACCATTCACCATTGTGTAAAATTTTCGGCTCTATAGACCTCATTACTATGCCCTTGTCCCACCAAGTATATAGTAATGAATGCAATGTGACTCACCACATGATATACATTAATCAATTTAATTAAGTACTCATGGTATAATATTAGATATTTTAAGGGTGATCATAGAGTTTGCTGACATATCATTCCTACACTAAATCAACCATTGATTACAGACAATTCCCGCCACAATATTCTTAGCATAAATTCACTCATATATATAAAGCACATGAGCTTTCCCATTTTATCTTTTCCTAATTCTAGTGCCACTATTCTACAAGCAAAAACATAAGTGCAAGAATGTAGGAAATAAACTCACTTAGCCATTGTGCAGACAAACTTCTAGTTGTGGTAATCTTCAAGGTATGAGAACACAATTTCTACGTCACCTAAAAAAAAAAAAAACCAAAATGAGTATTTCATAGAAGTTCTACTTAATCTTGCTAATTCTATTTCACTAAGTTCGTCAAAAATCATGTAGAGTGAAATTTCAACTTAAAAATGGCCATAATTTGCTCATTTCAACTTGAAATTTTGCATATTTTATGTCATTTTCTACCTACTCGAAAAAATATATCCATTTCTATGATTATCTTTATCATAAAAATTCATTTAGGTCCTGAAACAATAGGGTAAAAAATAATCATGAATTTCCAGCCCTCAAAATACAAATTTTCAAACTTTACTTCATCCAAAAATCCTTAATCAAATATATAGATATTTGTATGGTTGAAAAAATTCTTGATATATAGATATAGACTCATTGTATGCATGATTTTAGTGGTATCATTTCTACAATGATTTTTCATAAAATAACTTGTCTTAAGAGTTAGAAAGATTGATATTTTAAAAGTCTTCTTCAAGTTACTGGGAAGAAAGCTAAAAACCCTTGAGTTATCATGAGTGAGTGCTTTCTTATTATAATTTCATTCCTAACTTTTCAAAAGATAAATTAATTTTCAACACTTAGTCTAGGATATCTACCAATTCTATTTCTATTGATTGAAAATAAAAATGAACTTTCCAAAATTTTTCTTAAGTTGTTGGTAATATCTAATGTTTTGGTGTTAAGTGTATGTTTATTTTTCTTAGAAAATAAGTTTACCATTTTAAGAACTTTTACTTTCTTTGGTTGTTGGTAAATTTTATATCTCTAAGTTGGTTTATAAACTAGTGAGTTGATTTTGCCTTGACTTGAAAACTTGTCTAGTTCTTGGCTTTTATTATAAAGTTGGTAAGAATCTTATAAATAAGTTTTTAAGAAAAATTTCCATAACAAAGAATTATCAACATCAAGGTTTTAATAAATTTCACGTTACTATTTTGAAAAGAAAGTGTTTATCTACTTAGTTAAATCCTTGAGGAAATTTTCATTACTAATGCTTTAAAAATTCATGATGATCCTACCAAATTTTTTGAAAAGAATTTATCAAAAACAAATTCTAAGCCTCTTTGATGGAAAGATCTTTGCCAAGAGATAAAATTTATTTTAGAAAGAGTTTAGCCTTATCTTCTTTATTAAAGAAATAATCCTTTTTATTTTTGTTTAGACAACAACAACTTGGTCATGCATAAATATGATTATATAGTCATGAGAAAGATAAGAATAACACATAATAAGATAGAAAGAGATAATATAAGCAAATAAACATAATAATAAGGTCAAGTATTGAGAGTATTAGCTTCATCAATGCATCCTGGAACTAAGAAAAGACTAGTTCCAAAAAGAAAAAGAAAAGAAAAAGCATAAATGAGCAATAATAAGAGCAAGAATAGTAAAAACATGTTAGTAAGAAGTTAGTGAGCATTTAAGCTTTAAGAAATATATAAATATACATATACATAACAGTATATATAAAGTTAGCTTAGGAGCAATAATAACAACAACATCAATATAGCAACATAATAACAATAATAACATAATGGAAGTTTAGGCATGAACAAAAATAAAGCATGAACATATTATTACTTCCATAACCTCATAGGTTTAGGAAACATACATTGTGATCATGTTAAGTTACATGACATGAAGAATATATATGAGAAGTTTTACCTAAGGTTAGGTATTTGTTGAAGAAGAAGAGAGGTAGTTGTAGTAACATATGGGTAGTAGTTTTGTGGAGAGGAGAGGGAGTTTGGAAGAAAAATTTGGAGAGGGGGGCTATGGAGAGATTTTGAGAGAGATTTAGTAATGTAGATAAGTGCGGGAAAGAAGTGGAGGGAGAGAGGGTATTTATAGTTGAAGATAGAGGGAAATTAGATGTAATTAAATAAAATAATAAAAAAATATGTATGTGTGTGGGGTGTGGCATCGGCCAAGAAGAAAAGGAGGGAAAATTTTATTTATTTTGTCTTTTTGTAATGAAAAGAAATTAAGATGTAAAATATAAGTGATATAAAGTTGCATTGGAAATGAAAAATGTAAGAAAAAAATAGAGATATTTGAATAGTAATGAATAGTAGAAATTGTATAATGAATAATAGACTAAATAATTCAATTATTAGTAGTAAAGAAAATACACATAAATAGGCTATATCTAATATTTTTAGTTATCGAAAAATTCTAAAATTTATATTTTTGTAATCCTTATATTATTACAAGTCTAACGGTGTCATTGGAATATTTTTACCATTCAGCTTGTCCAGAACCCGGTTTTGAAGTCTAATCCCATTCGGGTCCAAGATGAACTAATTTTCGACGAATATGATCTTTTTAGGCTTCTCTACATTATTACAAACCATAATCTACTATTATCTCAATTTTATTATCCTAAGGTTAAGATCGTGAGATTATCGGATCTAAAACCACTACGGTTTGCTATAGAATTATTGACTTTAAGGTTTCTGGTTGACTTCTGGTTCTAGGGTTTAAGCATAATACTTCAAACAAAATCTAGGGGTTTACAACTACTCCTCCATGGATGCAACAAGACAATTCAATACTTCATTGAAGTAATTGAAGAACATAATGAGATAGAGCAATAAAATCGTAATCCTTAATGAATTGAAGCAATGAAGTCCAAAAGTTGCTACGAAACCCACAGTGTGCAAAAATTTACAAAACCCTAAATTCTTTGTCTCTATACAAAAGGAATGTTTTCTAATATTTTCTAACCTATTTCGTGCTCATTCCCCTTCTTAGGGTTTTGTGAAAAAGCAAGTACTATAATACTAAAGACATTAACATGGTGAATTTGTTATAATGAACTTGTACAAAATTTCTCATGCATGACGGAGGTCAAACTGAGGGCAAAACCATGGGCAAAATCGTAGGCTTGGTTTTGACCTCTGTTGGCTTTATGTTCTTTTCTTCCCCAATCATGGCATTTAGTTAGTCTTAATCAAGGGCAGAATAGTAGAGAATTTTGACCTCGATTTGAATGTGGGCAAGGTATTGACCTCAATTCCAATTGAAGAGGCCACGGTTCACACTTTAGTTATTTGTTCTTGTTTCTTTTGCTCCCGATATTGATCAAATTACTTTGTTTCTTCCTTTCATGCTTCCTAGAGCTGAAAAATAACAAATAAACAATAGTAGTACAATTTAATGGGAATTTTATAGAATAATCAATGAAACTATGCACAAATTCATTTAATTTTAATAGAGTAAAAATCACTTATCAGTTGTGTAGCTCTTAGAGGCATTTGTTTGTTGTGAATAAAGTAGGTAAAGTCTTCCATTGATGGAGGCATTTGTGTAAACCGTGGAGATTAGGAGGTGGATCGAACTCTACAATATATCACAGTATAAGCTTTCATTTCCCTATCTCTTTATTTATTATTGTTGTATTGCATTAATTGGGAATTAAGTTTTGAAAAAGAATCAAATTAGTCATAATCTACATTTCTTAGGTGTTACTAGGTTTCTTCAATTAGGGGATCCATTAGTGCCATTATCTCTATCAAATACAATACCTTCACAAGCACGGGTTTCCTTGTCGTAATCACTAGGTGAGTCTTTCTGGCCTATACAACAATCTTTTTAATCCCTTGTGCAACTTGCATCAACACCTACACCTTTAAGGCACAATATAGTGACATTGTTCATGTAATTTTTTTTTCATAATTTGGTTTTGTGAATTTTTTTTTAAATATTATACATATAATATTCTCGATTTTATATAATAAATATAGATCTATGAAGGAACAAGACAAGGATTATAGCATACTTGAAAAAAAAAAAAAAAAAAAAAGAGGAAAGAAGAGAATTATGGACGTTATTTCTATAGGAGAGGATAATTGAGAACGTGTTCTTGAAATAAGGATTTTGTTCTCGAAAAAGAGCAATTGCAAGAATGTGTTCTCGGAAGAAGCTAATGTGAGAAGGTATTATGAATATGCTCATGGAACTTTAGCCGACAAATTGTTTATCGGTATTTTGTTTTGTATAGTCATAATGCAACAAAATTTAGCGAGGAATAAACTCTTCGGATTATATCTAATCGACAAAATTTATATTGTAATGTGACAATATTTTTGTAGGATTTAAAATGTTCTATTATAGTGGCCATTCAACTCTTTAGGAGATGAAACTCAATAATCTAAATAAACCGTTATGCCATGTTAAGACATTATCTACATATATATGATCTTATCAGTCCATCCACCCTTTTGGGATTCACCATAGCTAATTGTAAAATTTTTCTAACCCTTTTTCCATATTTTGATGATGTTAAATAATGCATCATGTGCCAACTATGTTCCAAAATCTTAAATCAAGATTGAGTGATCCATTTCATATTGATTTATATATATTTATTTTACCTGTGTTTCCCACTTTATATATGGCATTGCAATTTCTAACTCACTATAATATTAGCACGAATTGTAGGAAACATGAATTACTTAAAACAAGCTTATAATTTGCTTCTAAGATATAATGAGACATTGCATATTACTATATAAATGCAAGGCATATTGTGTATAAAAAAATATATAGGCGAACATATCTGTATCGATCACATTGCATGAAAAATGGACATATTATAACATCACAACAAATTATTTTAACTATACATAACATATATTAAACATTAATATCTAAGTATAAAAAATAAAACAAATAAACAAGCACAGTTAAATGTGCATGTTCATATATATTAAACATTTATAATTATATAAAAATGTTAAAACTGTAAACATATTTTATAATAAATAAAATAATTATTATTTTTTACTAACCTTGCATGCATGCAAGAGCATACAAATACACCTTCAATAAAAATCTTTAATAAAAATATCTGAAAAAAGCAAATTACAATATATTTGCAATATCAAAAATATAAAAATGCTAGAAGTTTTTTACCTACATGAGGTAAGTCAATTTTTTTAGGCAAGTTTCATCTTATATTTTTGTACCTTTAAATTAAATTTTTACTAGTGACTGGTTGATAATGTCTAAGGTTTGCTAGAAGTTTTGTTCTAAGGTCTCATCATATAGGGATGAAGCTCTTTCCTAATATCAAATCATAGGTCATTCTAATCCTAGAAAGTGTCAACTCAGGCGTCTCTGGTTCATCACATCTAATTAAAAGCTTATAAACCGTAACCATGTACTATTCAATGGTTAAACATCCTGGCATAATGTTAATGTAACGCTAGTAGAGTTTATCCTGATAGGACAAAGAGGTGTACTTCTCCTTAAACTTAATTTATCTTTATCTAAAGGTCCATAGGTGGTCGTCCCGCTTGTATAAGTTTTTGCTCTTTGCGAGTCCAATATACTTTTGGCCTGACACACGACAATAATAAGCAAAACGCACTTTACTATCCTTCAGCTTTTATAGAATTCGCAATTATCTAATCTATCAGCCAATAGGGTCAAGACTCCCATTAAATGTTATTGGAACTTCTTTGGTACGCTTAGTGAGATCGTTGATATGATTGTCATGGAGTGGGTTTTTATAGGCAAGTTCTAAATAGTCATCTTTGTGGAAATTCCTATGTGGTGCCCTTTGACATGCTGGGTCAATCTTATAGAAGTTTCGGGATATAGAATTTCTCTTAAGGTAGTGCCTTGAAGATGAGTCATCTTTTGAGTAAAAATTCCTATTTTCAATTTACAGTTTTTTTTCTGTCACCGTACTAATAGGTAACATAGTAGCTACTAAGGCATTCTCATGACTTATAATACTATTTGTAGTAGCGGTCCTTCTATATCGTATGAAGAATCAAAATAGAGTCAAAAGAAAAAAATCTCTATTTGACAGTGCTTGAGTTTCAAGTTAACAACTATAATGATCTAACTTAGTATTAATTTCATCTAGCACAAACATTAGCCATTCCAACAACTTAGTGGTATTGGTTTCAATAGTCAAATCTCTCTAAAAGGCATATCACTAAGTGTTTTCTCCTGTTAAACTTTTTTTTTTTTTTTTTTAGGAACAAAATAATGGAATTTTATGAAGAGAAAACACTAAATGTAGGCATTAATATAAAAATTGATGTAGAACAACCATAATGGAAATACTTAAGGGAATAACACGATATCAAGGTTGTGGAAAATTAATTGAGAAATTCAATCAAATAAGTATTCAGAACACCAAGAAATTCACACAAATTATTTTTAAACTTGGAAATATATAATTGCGTTTGTCAATCGATAAATTTCCAGAATAAAGAATTTTGCATCACACGTCTTCGTTGAAATTGAAACCAAAATTGAGAATTAATTTTTGCCTCGCCTGAACGTGCTATATAATTCTCAATTTAATGAGCACAACGAATTCTTGTGACCAACTTACAGACCACGTTGGCTTTGCTTACAATTATGATAATGAAAGTTGGTTTCTAGCTTCACTCCAAATTACAGGTGGTCAAAATTTACCAAATAACAGCTTGCTTCCATAAATACAAATCGCAATAGCTACTCTAGAGGGTGAGAAAGTGATGGAAACCTCAATAACGAACAAAGTAATTCTTTTAGATAAATTTGATGGTCCCATACTATTGGGAATTCTATTGCCTCATATCATATATAAATTTTCTATTATCAACCATTAATAATAAAGAAGGCATAACACCAACGTAAGAGAAAATAAGTTTCATTCAATCAATAGATTATCATCGTGATCGAAACCCTAACAAAAATACTATCTATAGACAAAGTAAGATTAAATATGAGTCTTACGATATAGATTTAATCTAACAGCTATCATTTAGTTATTTAAAAAATAATAATAAATGAAAAAGAAAAATATTAAATCTAATTACATTTTATCAATATAATATACTAAAGATAATAATAAAAATAAATCTACTTCTAAATGACGATTCAATAAAATATTAAATATAAAAATCATTATGCCATACAAGTTGCGTGTACTGATGCCCCAGCGCCATTAATTACTCCAAATTTAATTTCAAAAACGGTTTAAAATGGTAAATTACATCATTCTAAATTTAATTTTTAAAATATGTGATATATCTGAAATTGTTCCATTAGACCCATTTTGGGTTCCTAAATATTAGGTTAACTCTTTAAAAACCTTTTTTTCCTTAAAAACTTCTTTACATTATACTG
The DNA here is from genome assembly GCA_024138025.1 of Combretum micranthum. Taxonomy (NCBI): domain Eukaryota; kingdom Viridiplantae; phylum Streptophyta; class Magnoliopsida; order Myrtales; family Combretaceae; genus Combretum; species Combretum micranthum. The sequence continues at coordinate 2,106,755 of JAMXBD010000033.1, read as the reverse complement.
ATCCTTGATGAAAGTTTCTTAGCAATTTTCAAAACTTTTATTGATTACGTTCTATTATTACTTTTAAACTGCTTTAAGATTTCTTGGGGAAAGAAATTGCGATCTTTCACGAAGAATCGCAAATTTTAGAAAGACCCATCAATATTAGTAAAGAACTGAAAAAAAAAATGTTTTTTTTTAACATAAAGGATGATGTCAAGTGCCATAGCCTCTAATATAATGTATTACCCCTGGACTCCCTATAAGCGTTAAAACGCACGAATATCATTATGTGAGTTCATACTTGCATTTGATAAATTTAATTAAGGTAGCTTGCTTAATGTGTAAACCCTTAGATTTTATGTTAAGTTTATACTTAAACCTTACAATTAGAGGTCAACTGGAAACCCTAAAAATCAATAGAGATTATAATAAACCCTAGTGTTTAGATCTGACAATTGCATGCTCTTAACCCTAGAACAATAAAGTTGAGATAATTATGGAATATGATTCATAATAATATAGGAAAGTCTAAAAAGATCATATTCATCAAAATTTAATTCATTCCAAACTTGAACGGGATCAGTTTTTGAAAAACGTATCTTGGAGCTCAGAATAGTAAAAATATTCCGATAACACCGTTAGACTCGTAATAATATAAGGATTTAAAAAATATCAGTTTTATAATTTTTCGATAACTAAAAATAATAGATATCGCACTTTTATGCGTATTTTTTTAATTACCGGTATTAATTTTTCTTGTCTACTATTCACGTTGCTATTTATTACTATTCACCTATTTGTACTTTTTCTTACTATTTATTCTTATGATATACCTATTTCTTATATTTTCATTTCCAATACAATTACGCATCTCTCATATCTTACTTTTTATTAGCAAAAATACAAAAAATAAATTTATCTCCCTCTCTTCTCTCTCTTCTCTCTCCTATGCATTGGCTCCATCTCCTTCCCCTATCCTTATTTTTTTTCAATTTATTTTATTAAAACTAATTAAATCTACTTTTTCCTATAAATACCCCAATCCCCTCTCTCTCTAATTCTTTTACATACTTCATTTATATATCAAAACTCTCTCAACTTTTCTCTACAAAACCTCTCTCTCCAAAAATTCATTTCCAACTCTTTCTTTTCTTCTCATCTCAATAGTATCTCCCTAAAACCAACAACAAATTACCTCTTCCTCCATCACCACGTAAACCTTAGGTAAACTATCTAAAATTTTCTTCTCATACCATGTAACTTAACATGACCATGTTGTGTGTTTCTGACACCTATGGTATTATGGAAATAATACTATGTTCATGTTTTGTTCTTGTTCATGAATAAAATTTATTTATGTTGTTATATTATTACTATGTTATTATTGTTATTATTATTATTTTTGCTTTAATCTAATTCCATATATATGTATTATATATATGTATATCTATATTTCATGGAGCCTAAATGATCACTAACATCCTAACATTGTTCTTATTATTATTGCTCTTACAATGCTTTTTCTTTTCTTTATTTTCTTTTTCTTTTTGGAACTAGTCTTTTCTAAGTTTCGGGATCACTTGATGAAGTTAAGACTCTCAATACTTGACCATATTATTATGTTTATTTTCTTATTATAACTCTTTCATCTTATTATGTGTTATTCCTATCTTTTTCATTGCTACATAATTATATTCACACATGATTAGAATGTTGTTGTCTTAATAAAAATAAAAAGGGGTTTCTTCTTTAATAAAAAAATTAGACCAAATTTTTTTTATATACTTAGCAAAGGATTAACAAAAAGACCTAAGTATTGTTTTTAATAAATTCTTTTCAAAAACTTAAACAAACTATTCATAAACTTTAAAGTATTGGTGATGAAGATTTCTTCAAGGATTTAACTAAAGTAGATACACACACTTTTCAAAATAGTAACATGAAAGCTTTAGTTTAGAACTTAAAACTGATAATGCTTTGATATACAAATTTCTCATAAAAACTTATTTATAAGAATTTTCACCGTCCTTATAACAAATACTAAGAACTGGACAAGTTTTCAAAGTTAAGATAAAATCAACTCACTAGTCTATAAGCCCACTTAGATAAGTAAAATTTTTCAAAGAAAGTAAGTTTTAAAGATGATAAACTTAATTACTGATAAGTAAAAGAATATAAACATGAAGAGGAAATATACATGTAACACAACTTAAAACATTAGAGATCATCAACCACATAAGAAAAATTTTGGAAACTTCATTTTCTAATCACTAGAAATAAAAATTGGTAGGTATCTTAAAAAGACCGAGTTTTTGAAAAGTTGAATTTCCTTTGAAAATTTAGGGAATGAAATTATAGTAAGAAAACACTCACTTATAATAACCAAGGATCATTAGTTTTCCAACAACTTAAAGAGCAAAATTTTCAAAGTCTCAAATTTTTAAACTCTTAAAAACAAATTATTCTATGAAAAATCAATGTACACCACAAAAACCAAGCATACAATGTGAGTGTATATATATATATATATTCAAAAGATTTTTCAACTATAAAAATATCCATATATTTGTTTAAGGGTTTTTGGATAAAGGAAAGTTTTGAAAATTGTATTTTAAGGGCTGGAAATTTTCGTAACTATTCTGTCCCCTTTTGTTTCGAGACCAAAACGACTATTTTGATAAAAATAACCTCAGAAACAGATAGATTTTTCGAGTAGGAAGAAAACGACATATAATATGCGAAATTATGTGAAATTCCAAGTTAAAATGAGCAAGTTATGGCCATTTTAAATTGAAATTTCCACAAATATGAATTTTACCTCAAATAGAAGCTAGGTTAAGAAAATTTTAGTAGGAGTTCCATGAAATACTCATTTTGGGTATTTCCTTTGTTTAGGAAATGAAGAGGACGATGTTTGCTACCCCGATGACTATTTTGATTAAGGGAGCTACTATCAAGATATGACCGAGTGAGTTTACTTCCCTCTATTTTTCATCCTCATGTTTGTGCTTGTAGTTTAGTAGCACTAGAACTAGGAAAAAGATAAAAAGGAAAAGTGCATGTGATTTATAATGCTGGGTGAATTTATGATAAGCATATCGAGACTTGAATTGTCTATAATAACTTGTATGTTTTACTACCATGTTGGAGTGTCTGAAAAATATATGATCGCCCATAAAATAATGTAACTAAATGCTAGACTCTTAATAAAATTGAATCATGCACTTTACAAATAGAGTCACATTGCATTCGCTATGGTACATTTGTTAGGATAAGTGTACAATAGTAGTGGTCAGAATAACCGGTAGTATACGCATGTGGAAAGTAGTAGCCGGTAAGAACTATAAATTTATTGTTGGCTGTAATTGGCCAATATACCCAACCTCGAATGAAGGGCGTAATTCATTTAACATATAGTTTCTGGAAAACCATATATCATGTATGCTCATGTGTTTGTTGCATCTCACTTGCTTGAATAATTAAACTTGTTTGATATCTTTTGTTCCGAGTATGGTAAACCAGGAATATTCTCACTATGTTAGTAATGCTTACACCCAAGGTTGTCAAACTCATGATTCTTTGTGGAATTGCCAAGGGATTAGTAGAATCGGAACATAAAATCAAAACGTAGAAATGAAAGTTTCTATAACCTTTGCAAAATAGCTTTGAAAATTTATAAAAATGCTTATAGGAGATGTAGAAAACTTAATATATATAACGGATATAAAAAAATAAATTGATTAGTTTTTTTTATAATAACTCTTAATCCATTGTATAACATATATAAAAAAAGAGCGAATATAGTCATAATTAATTTATTTCTATTGTTTTCTTTGAAATAAGTGATAAATTGAAGGAGAATCAAAATTTTCAATTTATTAAATGCTTAATTATATAAATAAAATAAATTAAGTTTTCTTGTGAATTTTACAGCTATAACTTGACTTGAATGAATTCTATAAATGTAGAACAGGGTTTTTGAAGGAAGAAGGAAAAAAGATAGAGAGAGTGTTTGGAAACCAAATAGAAACAACAACAAGAGAGATGCATCATCATAATTCATAATAGTTAATGAGTTTGTAAACACAAAGTTGTATCTTTCACATTTTAGCTTATTTGACTCGAATAGGTACAATTGGTAAAATCGGTTAAAATCATAAGATTCTACCGAGTTTATATGTAGACTCGGTTGAATTATAAGATTCTACCTAAAACTGATTCTAGCCATGAGTTAACTTGGAAGGGCCTTCTAAAATCGTAAAACCGTAGAATCATATGGGTAAAATCATGATTTTGAAGACTATGCTTACACCTCTATAGATTTTGTATACGCGAGAGCATTTGCTTTTGTACCCACGGTCTCCATTTATTTGTGTAAGTCATCTTTTTGGAGCTTTTGAGGGAAATCCAATCAAGGACCTAGATCAGACTTCCTCTAAAACTTTTGGTGAAGTTATTTAAGATTTATTGTAAAGACTTAATATTTATGATTCGATCCTTGGAAGATATTTAGCGGGGAAATACCCCTAAGGCTTTTGTGATAAACTTATGAATTATATTATGTGGGTAAATGTTTATCTAGATTCTTGCATGGTTTACATTACTTGCTCAAACTACACTTCCCACTGGCGTCTCCTATTACCATGTTGTATCCTTTATATATGATATTGAGACTTTTGCATGACTAAGATAGTCATTCTTAAATCTTAATATCGTATGTGGCGAGTTGCCACGTTTAAGGTATCCTTTAGGGCATGGCATAATGTATATTAGAAAGCTGGAGGAGAACAATTGATAAAAATTTAAAAGTATGGATATAATCTTTAAATTATGGGGAATAAGAGAAATTTAAAAGGAAATTTTGCTTTTGATAGGAAAATGAAGGATAAGTGGAAGAGATAAATTTAAGGAGGAAAACTTTTCCTTTAACCCACTAAAAATAATTACCTCTATTAAAAAGAAAATTGAGAGAGAATTTATATAAAATTACATCTAAGAATTAGAGATAGATTTGCATGGAATAAATTTTTTTTCATTATTTACTAATTGAGTATTTAATAATAACTAATTTCAAAACAGAGATAGATTTGCGATAGAAATTCCGTTACAAATTTACGACGGATAATAAATCTGTCTTTGAAAGAATTAGAGATGGTGATTTTTGAGACAGAAACTTGCAACGGAAAATCTATCTTTGAAAGTCTCCGAAGATAGATTTTCCACTTTTAGAGACATAATTTTTTGTCTCTAAAGCTAAAATTTCTTATAGTGGTTGATAGAGGAATAGAAGTACTTTGTGAAAGATTTCAAGACAAAAAGGTTCTCATTTTGCTTGATGATGTGAATAATAAAGATAAAATAAATGCACGTGCTAACCTTAATTGGTTTGCTGGAGGAAGTTGAATCATTATTACTACTACAAATAAGGATGTTTTGGATATATCTAAAGTGAAAGAAACTTATGAAGTCAAACTAATGCATTCTGATGATGCCTTTCTTCTATTCAGCAATCATGCATTTAAAGGCGATTTACGAGTAGTTGACTATATGATCTATCTAAAAAAATTGTAGCAACAACAAGAGGACTGCCTTTGGCTTTAGAGATCATTGGATCTTACCTGTCTACAAAAGAAAAGCTGGGAGTTATGGGAGGATACTCCAGAAAAGCTACCGAATTACCATCATGAGGCTATCCAAGAAAAGCTAAGGATAAGCTATGATGCATTAGATTACAAGAAGAAGTAAATATTTATTGACATAGCATGTCTTTTTATCAGAACAGATATGATGACTGCAATTTACATGTGGAAAGATAGTGGCTTTTGCCCTAAAGAGGGGGTTGAAGGACTCGCTCAATGTTGTCTTATAAAAATCAAAGATAATAATAAAATATGGATGCATGACCAACTTAAGGACCTTGGTAGTGAAATTGTATGAAATGAAAACATGAGCAAACCATGCAAAAGAAGTAGGATATGGTCTAGTGAAGATGTAATGAGTGTGATGGAAAATTAAGAGGTATGTTGTTAATTTTAAAGTCACACCTAAGGGTCCTTATGGTTTGAGTCATGATTAAATCTGGTAGCTTCCTATTCTTGAATCGTGGACCCACCCATTCATGGGGCTGGTTGGGCTTCCGACCGACCCTCTTTAATTTTTTACTTGTAATAAATTAAAAAACAAAATTTTTTAATTTTAAATAAAATTTTAAACTCAAAGTGTAAATTCAGCCTAAGAATATTAGTCTTCAGCCCATTTTTATAAGGAATTATCAAGCTTATGTAATTATTTATGCATAAATACATCTTATTTTAGTTGAAATATTAGCAATGTGGAACTAAATTAACACTTTAAAGAGATTACAAAAGAAAAAAGAAATCTCACATTGTTTCAAAATGAGATTATTCTCTTGGTAAAATTCTATATAAAGCAACTTTACATGTTTTTGAATTACATTTATTTCTTATGTTATTATCAATAATATATGAAATATTATTGATAGATAATAAATAATTTCTATTCACATGGAACATACTCTAAACATTAAATAACATTTATTTTTTTACATTATCTTTATTTTATATTTGTTTATATTTCCTATTTTTATATTAAATAATTTATGTTGGGTTTTAGTCTTGGACCCGCCAAGAAGGGTTAAAGCGATCTGACCCATCCCGTGGAGATGTCTATTTATGCCTTCTCTTCTATTTGTCATCTTCATATATCACCACATGCTTCCATAATAACTGGTTTACTTAATTTAATAGGATGGATTAAAAACTAAAAAAATTCAAGCCATCCAATTTGATGATGAAATTAAAGCAAAGAACTATCTCTTTACAAGATAACGACCCCTAAACCTCCCAAACATCATATTTCTTCGATTAGTTGGTGATGAATTTGCTTCATGTATCCGGTGTCATCGCAAACTCAACTGGCTATAATGGCACTATGGCATCAATATGGATTGCAATTTATTCATGGCTAACCTCATGATTATTGACCTCTCATGTGGTAATATTACATATGATTGGAGCGGCTAGAGCTCAATGCAGATTTCACATCACTCACCTTTTGCTTTCTAATTTAGTCTTAGTTTAATAGTATTGCAGCTGGGCATCAAACTAAAAATTCTCATTTTGGAATTCTATGACAATTTATTGAAAACACCAAATTTATTGAAGTTTCAAAAATTGGAGAGATTCAGTTTTTAAAATTGTGAAAAGCTTATTGAAGTTAGCCCATCAATAGTGGAACTCAAAAATTTGATTTTCTTGAATCTAAGATATTGTTATTGTCTTGAGGAATTGCCTAATGAGATAAATGACCTATAGTCATTGGTTGAGCTTTACATTGATGGTTATGGAGGAACGCTCCCCAAATGAGGAGGTCTTAAGAAGCTTAAGTTGCTTAGTGCAAATAAGTGCAAGAAACTAAATCATATTCCACAATCTATAGGTTATGTGACTTCTCTTTTAGAAATATCATTAGATGACAGTAAAGTTTGCATGCTTCCAAATTCAGTTAAAATCTAGTCAAACTAAAATGCTTGTCTCTAAGAGAAAACCATTAGAAAAATTGCCAAACTCCATTAGACAATTGACATCATTAAAAAATTTTCTTGTCAGGGTCTAGAATACAAGCTTTACCAGATTCTATTAGAAATCTAACTAATTTACAAATACTTCTAGTAGATCAAACCAAGATTATGAATCTACCAAGTACACTTGGAATGTTGGAGAAACTTGAAATTATAGATGCATCGCGTTGTGAGAGCCTACAGGGAGAAATTTCAATATATCTTTGGAGGTTATGCTCTTTGAAGACCTTGAAATTGTATGAGACAAACATCACGATGCTTCCAACCCATATTAACAAGATTCCAAATCTCCGAACTCTTCAATTAGGTGAATGTAATGCGCTTCAAAGTCTTCCACAGCTCCCCACCAGCTTACAATCACTATTAGTCACCTACGAACCAAGAGAGATATTCCCAAATCTTTCATTTCATACAAACCTATTGGAACTTAGCCTTAAAAACTGCATCACTCTCAAAAGAATCCCTGGTCTTGGTAATTTAGTATTTATGAAATTATGATGATCTCATATTACCAAAATTTAGTTGAGCTTGATGGACTTAAGGAATTAGAAAGTTTAAGGGAGTTGAGCATATCATATTGTCAATACCTTGAAAAGTTGAGTTACTAAAGTCAAAACAGTTGAAGACGTTAAAAGTGTATTGTTGTAAATCCTTGCAATCAATTTGCAATCTCTTAACCTTTACGATATTGAGGAGTTTATGTTTAGCAAAGTGTAACGACCTACGCATGGTGGAGGGACTTGGAGACTTAGAATCACTAGAACATCTAGAATTGGAAGGCTGCACAATAATTGAAAATTTACCAAATTTGTTAAAGTTGGTGAAACTCAATGTATTGACTTACATGGCTATGAGAAACTTAAAGAGCTAAAGGGACTAGAGGAATTGAAATCCCTATAGGAGATTGACATAAATTGTTGCCCATCCCTATATTACCAACCTAAGAAATGGTCACACATTCCATAGTTCTATCTTTCAAGGTAACAATCCTCTCTCTCTCTCTCTCTCTATATATATATATATATACTATATATACAAATTTTATAGTCTGAATTCTCATTAGCTTGTAAAATCTTGTTCATACCAATGAAAACTAATGTTAATGATCATGTAAAACAAATTTAGAAATGCCATTCTAAAAATATGGTAGAAACTTCACAAAGTCAATGTAGCTTACGTGGATGATTTTTAAGCTCATCAATTTTTCATAGAAAATAGGTCAAGATATGTAAAGTTTGAAAATTAATCTTATTACGTATCTAGCTCATGCTAGATAGGATTGTTTCCCTTTTTATTTTAGTTTTGAATGTTTAATTTAATTCTATCATGTATTTATTTGCCATATTGAAGCTGCAATTTATCTTGAAGCTATATTGGAGCTAAATATCTATCTTATCTACATCATTAGCCATTTAGTCACAATATGTTATTGGACTCCATACAATTTATATAACTTTTCAAACCTAGATTGTAGAGAATGCAGACATGTTAGTAAATGTATATCTTACCAAGATTATTGAGTAAAAATATGTTATTGCACTCATGCAATTTATATACCTTTTCAAGATTTAAATATAGAGAATATGTGGGCATGTTAGTGGAATGCTATCTAGATGTTTGACAACGTCACTTTAAAAATATAAATAAAGTTGCATTTCTAATGTTCACTTTACAATTCACATTTAACAATATGCACATTACATTTTCTTTGAATTTTAATTGAGGCATACGCATATAGTATTTTTCTCTAATTATGATTCCATGCCTAAGTCACCATAACATTCAAATAAGATTTGTAATTGAAAAATAAAAATTTCATATCCAATGATAAATTTCAATAACATAAAATCATCGATGTTTTACTGCTGATGTTAATACTCAATTAACTCCAACTGGTATTATAGGCCAATGAATACATGACATGTGTCCTTATATATTAAAGAAACCTCTAGCTCATTGCTTATGTAATATGTTAATTTAAATAGATTAATTTAAAAAATCTAAATTTATTAAAATAATTGAAAATGGTATTCTCTTTTTGCATTTCATCCTTCGGATATCTTTATCCTTAAAGATCTCAATAAGGTTTTGAAGGTGTTATATTTTTTTATCCCTTTTTTGAAGGACCTCTCTATTCTATTCATAGGGTTCTTAAAAAAGAATTCCTTAGTACATTTTAAATTTCATATGGATCCTATGTTGTTTAACACTAATGCACCGATACAAATTGGATCTTCTGTTGTTAACGCTTTTACACCAATACAAATTAAAGCACATGGATACTTGTGCTTGTTACAAATCCTCAATGAAGGACCATCCTTATCTAATGTCTAAGCTTTTATCGCATTTTGAATTTCATGAGGAAGTCCTTAGCATACCTGGATTAAAGACCACTTTATAGCATGCACAAATTTAATTTGGAAAAACTGCAAATGTATCTCTAAACAATTTCTTTTGATGTGGATAGACTTAAACTTTTAGGAGAATTCTATAATCCATCAATTATTTAATGGCACAGATTCATACCTAATTATGATCACACAACTAAAATACTTAATATACATATGTATATTAATTATCATATTTATTTTAATGGTCAGATTATTAACTAGAGGATCTTATTCACGAGAGATAGAGGTACCTTTTTAACATGTAACTTCACATCCATAACTTTTGAAGAACCCCAAAATAAGTAGCACTTTTGAGGATTGAGTAAGTTGAATATATACACATTTTCAAAAATTTCAAAGAGCTGAAACTTACTGTAAGAAATTTAACACTCAATCAATAGTTTTGGTAGTGCAATTGCAATTTTCTTTTTTTAACATAGAATACACTTATTTCACTTCTTTTGCTCCTTTCTCCAAATCAGATCCAATTCACTTGTCAGATTATAAAGTTTTCCTAACCTTTATAGGTCAAGATTACACCGACCGTTTGTTCGGCAACCTTGACTTATGTGCCTTCTGTGGAGATGATAAGGAGCTAATTGAAGCCACGAATCAATCAAAGATTTATGTACCCATCTTCTCTAAAGGTTATGCTTTCAGCACCAGTGCCTAAAGGAATTGGCTCACATTGTGGAATGCAAGAAAAATGGGAATGGGTTGATTTTACCTATTTTCTATGATGTGTCACCTGATCAAGTTCGAGAACAATTCGGGAGTTAAGAAGAGGCATTTACGCAACATATGAACTACAATGATGCCAAGATAGTTGAGGCGTGGAAGGCTTCCCTTATAGAGGTTGGAGCCTTGAATGGATGGGAATTGCAGCATGTAAATTATCTGTACGTATTCCTTAAAACTCCTTATCTCAATTTGAAGAAATTTTTCCAACCTGCTTGTGTGTGTGCGTGTGTTTTTTTTCCTCTTTTAATTTCTTTATATTTGTATATCCTTGTGTTGTTCTATAAGTATGTTAATTTAAAAAAAAAAATTTTGAAGCTTCTGTTTACTAAAACCTAAATAATGATATATTTAATATTTTTTTGTATGTGACAATATTCAATTTAAATGGAATTGCACAGACATAAGGAAGAATTATTAGCTAAAGTTGTTCGTACTACACTGGAAGATGTAGCAAAAGAATTCAGAGTTGGAATTGAAGCTCATGTGGAGGAAGTCATGAAATTGTTAGAGATTAATGCCAGTGATGTTCGAATAGTTGGAATCCATGGCATGGCAGGCATTGGTAAAACCACTCTTGTTAAGATCATCTACAACCAACTTAAGGAGAATTTTTCTACCACAGCTTCCTCACAACATGAGACAAACATTGCTACAAAACAGGGGTGTTGACGAGTTGCAAATTCCAACCTTGTTAGACATCCTAAAAGCTAATAATTCAACTGAGTTCGAGTTTGCTACTCATGAAGAAGGAATCGAAGCGCTCAAACATGTTGATAAAAAGGAAGTTTTGGATGTTAATCAAGTGCAAGGAGCTTATGAGCTCAATGAACTACAATTTAGTGATGCCTTTGTTCTCTTTTGCAAGGATGTATTTAAGTGACCAGTGCTAGATGAATTGATGTATATGTCTGTTGAAATACTATCAGAAATTACAAAAATTCCTTTAGCACTTGAGCTCATAAGGAATTTCTTGTGCGAAGAACGCTGGGCTGAGTGAGTGTGAGGGGATGGTTGAGGATTTACAAGAATAGCCTGATAAAGATGTTCAATCCATATTGAGAATCATTTATGAAAAATTGGTGACAAGGAACAAGAAGTATTTCTCGACGTAGTATGCCTTTTCATTGGAATGCAAAAGTCGATAGCAGACAGCTTTTTCACTGGAATAGATGAGTATGAGGATGAGCAGATTGAAAACTGCATCCTTGATTATTACGATGAACATTGGTAAAATATCACATTCCTAAGTTCGTGGACAAAAATACCATTCGTAGGCTCCAATCATTGTCCCTTGTAAAAGTTAGTGATAATAAAGAATTGTGGATGCATGACCAACTTAGAGGCTTTGGCTGAGAAATTGCCCGAGATGAAAAGAATGAGAGAAGAAGGTTATGGCGAAGTGAAGAAGCAATAAAAGTACTTAATGAGAAACAGGTAGGTTATATATTTACAATCTTCATATATGTTTTTGTTTTTTATCCGAAGTATTTCCATGCACCCTCAGTATAACCACATAGATCAATTCATATACGAAGAACAAATACGGAAAGAATTAAAGCTATCAGCCTTGATGAGGGAACTGGACTAGAGAGCAGCTGCATTAGGAGCAATCAACTCAAACTGCTGCCTAATCTCGAATTCCTTCAACCGAATAAAGCGAATATTGCTGGAGATTTCAATTTGCTTCTTTCTAACCTCAAATATCTCCGCTGGCACCATTGCCCTAATGATTTTTTAGCAACCAATTTATGCCTAAAGGAGCTACTTGTTCTCGAAATATCAAAGAGTGATTACAGATGATTGGAATGATTGGAGCTTTATTCGGGTATGGTGGTGCCTCTTTCCCTTGTTTAATGTTTAGACCTTGTTGAATAGTTCTTTTAACAAGTCCATTTTCGTATTTGCAGATGTCCATCAAACTCAAATGTATCATCCTCAAATCTTGCTGGAGAATAACAAAGACACCGGATTTTTCAACATTCCCAGAGTTGCGTACATGGATTTTTTATGACTGTACAAGCTTAACTTATGTTGCCTCCAGAGTTGAATTTTTTACGACTCCGGAACTTTATATTGATGGAACCTGTGGGAAGGACATAACCGCTTTTCAACATTTGGTGTGGATCAAGTTCTTGTCTCTCAAGAGCTTCAAATCATTAAAAGAACTACCAAGCTTTGTTAAACGATTTGAGCTTTTAGTGGAACTCGACTTGTCACACACAAGTATTCATGCCTTACCTGATTGCATTGGAGAACTAGAAAGGCAGAAAGTGTTTAATATGTCTGCAAGCAACATTGAATATCTTCCAAGAACCCTTGGAATGTTGGAGAAGCTTCAAGTTATAGATGTCTCCTATTGTAGGAACTTAAATGGAGAAATTATTCTAGAACCAATTAGACTATTCTCCCTGAGGGATTTCATAATGAATGGGACCAATATCACACTTCTACCAAGCATTAGCGGGCTTTTGTGTCTCCAAAGACGCTATATGACTTGGGCAAATGTAGAGCTATGCAAACAGGTAATGCAAGTTAGTCCAACTTGCTCCGCTTCGGCCGCAAGTTATACTGGTTAGCTTGCATAGGCCAGCATTACAATGCGAGCTGGAATTTTTAGCCTAACCTGTCCTATGTGGTTGGTAAGTTAAGTAAGCTAGCCCACAAGCCAGCTAATTTTTTTATTTTAATGAAAGATTTAAAAGAATTCAAATTTAAATACAAATTTACATTTATATTCATTTTTGTCATTGCAGAATGTCATTGCTCTTACATACCAGAGCTAAAACCACTCTGCACGAGGGACTCTTCTATATATTTTTGGAAATTTCAAATGTAGCTTTTTTTTTTTTTTAAATCATTTATGAACCAACGGTCTTCCTCATTCCCAAGTTGATCCGAAGAGCGTGATACCACATATGAGGAAATACAAAATGTTACCAACATCGGACCACAACTGAATTAAATAATAAAGAGGATTTTCCAAATTGTTTTCATACTTAAATAGAAGTTTTCAAAATAATTTTAACTAACCATTCTACCTAACCCCAACTTACATTTCGGGACCAACATGCACAAAATATAAGGAGGGTTTTACGACAAAGTAAACGAAAATTTAGTTGAGGAAAGCTATGAATCTCTAGAAAATTTGCGAACTTCACAATTTAATCAGGTTATGTTTACCAACAAGAAGGAGCCAAATTGCTCGAAGCTTTGGTTATCAGCAACAAAGATGAAACCATTCCCACATATTTCCTTTGGATTAATCCAAATATTTGTTAAATTTAATTATCATTCATAAACATAAAAATTCAACTCCCATCCTATTTCAATATATATGCGTGTGTTTTATATATTATACAGTTACTATGGGATGAGAAGCATAAGATTTTCAATCTTGAGCTTGCTTAAAACACGAAACGGTGAGTCTTCTTGCTTTTTCTCTTATAAAACCACACTGGATACTAATACCATGAATTTTTTTTTTTTTTAACAACACACTCAAGCAATCCTTAGAAAATGCTAAAACCATGAGGTTTAGGATTCCTTTTTGTTTATTTATTTTTATTACTTTTTTATTATATTTTTAATTGCAGGATTGCAGGCCAATCCGCCCCATAGTGGGTTGGCCCGCTTAAACCCACGTGTTTATGTGGGGCAAGCCAAATTAACCCGCACATTAAATCAGCTGAATTTATTGGCCCAACCCACAAAAAAGTGGGTTATGCGGGTCGGCTTGCATAACCCACCTCTTATGCATAGCTTTAGACAAATGAGAAAAATATTCAATAGCTAATACATACCATGCGTATGTATTCATGATGTGTAACTATCAATCATATTTTAATATTGAAAGAAATATTAGGTAGTTTCTCAAATAGCTACCATCCATCATTTATAAACACAATCACGTATTAAAATATGATTGATATTTACTTATCATATATATATTACACATGACATGTATTACCCACTCAAGTCTTTCTCGGACAAATGATGAGTCATGACATATTATGAATTTGCTTTTGATTACTTCTGCTTGGAGAAAACTTGTTAGTATTACATTGTAGTTTTACTAAGTGATGTGCGTTTTAATGGTATGAACCAATCCTCAAGATTCATCTTCATTTTTTTTATTATTATTACTATTATTTTATGATGGGGAACATGGTTATTTTTTGCTTGTTGGAAAATTTTTGTTGAATAGTGGTAGTCTTCATGTGCCATAACTTCAATTTTCGATTTTCCCTTGAAACAGATCTTTTAAAATTAATGAATTTAGCGACAGTGATATTACCTGGAGAAACCTTTTATATCTTGTATTTGTCATATAACTCTTATAACTGACTAGATTTAAAATAAATGGACAGATATCTTTAAAATGCCTAGAAAAATTGAAATTACTAAATTAGACAATCAAGAAGGGTGAATGGGGTTTCATGGAGAAGTAACGAACATTGTCAATTTTAATTAGATCATTTTGGCTAACGATTTTAATTAAATTAAATAACTTTTTGCTATATAATTAAATTAAATTAATAATTGAATAATTTTAGCATGATTAACTAAAATAAATAAATAAATAAGGTTAGAAAGAATCATGCTAAAATTTTTAACGCTGAGTTTCAACCATCCCAAACATTCCATAAACACCAAATTTGTTAAGAAGATTGTATGCCATTTTATTGGCTATCAAATGTTGGCTCTCAAAAGCCAAATATACCAATGAATCACTCAAAAATTTAAGAATAATATCAAAATCACTATCCAATTTTTGGGCGTTTTTGCAATTCTATGCCTAAGTTAGGAGTTATGAAATGTCATATCCTACGGTTGTACTCATTGACCAATGATTATTTTTCATGTCATCTTTCTAAAGATGATTAAGGATACCAAATTTGCCAAATAAAAGTTCACCATATAAAAACTTTCAACTTTAAATGTAAAATTTGACAAGTCAAAATTTTATTGAATATGATACTTTTTCATATTTTAGATCTAAAAATTAAAAAAGAGATACATAGAAATTTTATATAGTAACTATGACACTATTCTAAAAAGACCACAATTTTAGTATTATTTGTAATAAGTTTACTTGTAGAGCACCTTCAATGCTCAAGACCTTTTTTAGGTCCCTATTCCTTAAGAACTTTTTCACTTTACATGGGGTCATTTATTTTAGCATCCTTAGGTGTCACATCAACTTATTCACCACTTTATTACTTAAAAAAATAAAAAAACAATTAAATATATTCTTTTTTTTTACCATTGACATTTGTCTAATGTTTAGAAAAACAAGAAAACCTTTTGGATTTGTATTAAAGATTCCAAAAAATTGAAAAAAAAAAAAGGGAAATTAATGAAGATATAATAGTAAATTACTTTTGAAAATGTTAACTCTTTTACAAAAGTATATAGAATCTCATTTCTTTTATTTTTTCTTTCTTTTTCTCATTAGAAAATTTTATTTAATAATTTTTTATCATTATTTGTATGCCCAGTAGTCTAAGATGCAGCTGTTGTGCTTGCTAATATTAAAAAAACAATTTAGTTTTTGTGTAACATATATTTATATAATTAAATATTAAGTTTTGTAACATATTTATGACAAGTTATGAGCATAGAGCATCAATATGTTAATCATAGTAATGTTTGAGGTCAATTTCACTCACGGAATCTAAACTTTTCTGGAGTATGAAAGATCAATTCATGCTGCAATAGAAACTAGTCTGAGTAATGGCCCTGTCCAATTCGATTGTCATCCAATGTAACCATAGGGTTAAAGATAAAACAATCATGAAGTCTTTAATCCTCCAGATTAAGACTCACAACTACCGAATGTTGGAAGGATCACTTCCAATGGCTGTAATATACAGGTATATTACAAACTTATGAAAACAGCTTTTGGATCTAAGGCTTTTAAGGTGGACAGGAGAGGTCAAACCTTATTAATCCAGACAGATCTCTCAAAAGCCAATGTTTCTATCCCTAAAATGATCCAATGGAACCAAATCAATCTACCCCACAATGGGAAGTAGATAATCCCCTTCCAAAAAAGATTGTGTATAACACTGAACCACCAATGTTATACAACATCCTGAAGGAAAAGTAACCATACAATTTTCTAGGAGATCTTTAGATCTACCCAGAAATAATGTAGAAATTAACAATGTCGTCTTCTTCTTCAAGAAGATCTTTTGATATGCCTCCACCTGTGATTACTATTCCTCCTCTGATACCTCCATAAAACCAGACCTCCCCCAAATCAAAATAATCCTTCTGTTGAAACTACTCTGAAATTCCAAATCAAAGCAATCCGTCTTTGATAGGAATTGTGATGGAGATAATGGTTTACCTAGATCAGTTCACCAACAAACTGATATGAAGAACCAGCCTTCTCAGGTCCAAGGGATGAACTCAACGTTTTAGATAAACCTTTCACACCTGACAGAAAATATCTAAACAAAGAGTTTGGTTCAACCAAAAATGAGAAAATCAGGAAATGGTATTTTAATACTTTTTCTGATTTTAAAAATGAAATCAAAGATGAATATTACAAATTCATGTTTGATAATCAAACCCAAATATTATTCTTTGATTGGTTCCAGGAATATTATTTGGCCCCTAAACAAATCAATGTTATAAACCATTGTTTTACTTGGCAGATTGGTGATGGACAAACAATTGATCCAACCATCCACCACTCACCCAATTAAAACAAGTTTATAAGAATAAGAGATTACTCTGGCACCTTTCAAGTCTTCTGATAAAGAAGAAGATGGAATCAGAAAAATCATTGAGCAAAATAACTTTACCAATCAACATTTGCACACTATGGGCAAACAGTTGGACAGGATTGAAGTTATTTTGGATAATGATAAACCCAAAGTTTTCCCAAATGTTTCTTTAAACATTCCAAAAAATCCCTCTAAGAATTTTTAAAAGCTTTAGAGAAAAAGGAAATTAAAGCCCCTTTAATAAAACCTTTTGAATTCCCTAAAAAACCTTCTAAAGAATTTTTAGAAGCATTAAAAAGAAAATCAAAAGAACAAATTGATTTCAACAAAACCCCTAATACTGCAACATCTTCTTATACAAAACTCATGAACTTGACCATTGAGGATACCCCTAATCAAAATATTAATGTTTTAAATGAAACTGATAACGAATCAGTTAACAGCTCACTTTTTGAACAAATTGATCAAATCAATAAAGTTACCTGGAAAGAACCCCAGAAACTTTACTATCAGAGAGCAACCCCTCCTGATGTTTTGATCGAAGAAAATGATGAAAACAATTATCAAAACAAATATTCTGCAGGATCCACTTATGAATGGAACATAGATGGAGCCTCAGAACAAAAAATTCTCAATGTTTTGAATCAAATGATAATGTTTTCAAACACCAACAAAGCAAATGATACAAGTGATTATCACATCGCCATAATGATAATTTCCGGTTTTACTGGACAATTAAAAGGTTGGTGGGATAATTATTTGGATGATGAAAAAGGAATTTTATTCTTACTTCATAAAGTCGATGAAGAAGGAATAAAAATCCTTGATGAAAATGATGAACCTATCCCCCATATGGTTAATACTCTCATATATTCTATTAGCCAACATTTTATTGGTGATCCATCTCACTTTAGAGACAGATCCTTAGAATTGTTGTCTAATATGAAATGTAAATCATTAGGAGAATTTCGCCCATATAAGGATGTATTCTTCCAAAGGTCCTCCTTAGAAATGATTGTAATCAAGCTTTTTGGAAAGAAAAGTTTCTTGCAGGATTACCTAATCTCATAGGTGATCAAGTAAGAAATAAAATTAGAGAAGATTACAATGGTGAAATTCCTTATGATCAACTTTCATATGGAGAATTAGCCTCATATGTTTCTAAAATTGGAACAAATCTTTGCACCAACATCAGACTTCAAAAACAATTGAAGAATGAACAAAGAATGAAACACAAAAGTCTTGGTGACTTCTGTGCCCAATATGATCCCTCTTTTGAAAATAAAAATCAAAAAACAAATGTACTGAATGTTTTTCCTCATAAAAAATCTAAAAGAAATTTCAAAAAGAAGAAATTCTTTAAGAAAAATAAATATGAGAAAAAACAACAGAACAACAAACCTTCCAAAAAGAAAGAAAAACAATTTTGGAAAAAACTTAAATGTTTCAAATGGAAAAATTGGGCATACGCAAAATTCTGCAAAATAACAACAAAATCAATGAATTAAACCTTAATGAAGAAACAATGGAACACCTTTTGCAAATTTTGCTGAAAATGATTATTCCTCTGATTCTGATTCTATTTCCTCTGACAATGAAGGAATTCAAGCCAATGACATTGAATCCACTTCTTCAGAAGAAATATATGTTCTAACCAAAGAAGAAGAAGATATTCTTCTAAAGTTAGACCAAATACCAAATTCCGAAAAACAAGAATACATTAAGAAAATAGAAAAGCAGAGTATGAATCATATCATACCAAAGCTCCCTATAGTCTTAATGAAATTCTTGAAAAAGGAAAACCAAACAGAAAAAACCAATCTCTGTCAATGATCTTCATTCTGAATAAAAATTCAGAAAGAAGAAATCAAAGAATTAAAACTCATGCAAATGAAGTTGCAACAAGAATTTCTTGATTTCAAACAAAGTTTAAATCAGGAAGATTCTGATTCTGAAGAAAAAATATTGAAAAAATGAAGTCTTCAGAATCTCAGGATCAAGATGATTACCTTCTACATCTTGTAGAAGTAACCACTAGAAAATGGATCATCAACATCACTTTGAAAATCAACAATGAATTCATCTTGGAAACAACTGCATTATTTGATACCGGAGCAGATTTAAATTGCATTAGAGAAGGGTTAGTACCAACAAAATATTTTGAAAAAACAACCCAATCTCTTAGTTCAGCTTCTGGTAACAAACTACAGATTGATTTCAAGTTAACAGATGTTAAGATAATGAAAGATAATGTTTCTTATAACACTGCTTTCCTCCTTGTCAAAAACCTTAAGCAGAATGTTATTTTAGGAACACCTTTCATCAATCTTATCCAACCTTTCAAGGTTAATGATCAAGGCATTGAGACTAAATATTTGAAAAACAAGATCATTTTTAATTTTGTCTCAAAACCTAGAACAAGGTCATTAAACCAATTAAAGGAAAATTCGATTTCAGAATTGAATTGCCTGATTCAATCAAAAGAAAAGCATTTGGAATTTTTACAAAATGATCTATCTTTCTGTAAAATTGAAAAACAACTTTTAGAAAAAACTCTAAAAGAAAATGTTTCTAAATTACAAAAAGAAATTCAAAAATCGATTTGTTCAAACCTACCAAATGCCTTTTGGAATCGAAAATGCCATATTGTTGATCTTCCTTATGAAAATGATTTTGATGAAAAGAACATTCCTACCAAGGCAAGACCAACACAAATGAATCAAATTGTTCTAAATCATTGTAAACAAGAAATCAATGATTTATTACAAAAATCCTTAATCAGAAAGAGTAAATCCCCATGGAGTTGCTCGGCTTTTTATGTCAATAAAAACGCTGAGATTGAGAGAGGAACACCTAGACTTGTAATTAATTACAAACCTCTCAACACAGCTCAAATGGATTAGGTATCCAATACCTAATAAAGAGATTTACTCAATCGCCTCTATGGTGCTAGAATCTTTTCAAAATTTGATATGAAATCTGGATTCTGGCAAATTCAAATTAATGAAGCCGATAGGTATAAAACCGCGTTTACTGTCCTTTTGGGCAGTATGAATGGAATGTTATGCCATTCGGCCTCAAAAATGCACCTTCTGATTCCAGAGAATTATGAATGAAATATTCAATGATTTCTCCAACTTCATAATAATTTATATTGATGATGTGTTGATATACTCTCCAAACATAGATCAACACTTCAAGCATGTTAAATTATTTATGAAACTGCTAAGAAAAATGGACTTGTTGTTTCCCCAAAAATTTCTCTTTTTCAAACGAAAATTAGATTTTTGGGATTCAACATCCACAATGGAACTATATTACCAATCCAAAGGTCAATAGAGTTCACTTCCAAATTCCCTGATGAAATTAAGGACAAGAACCAACTTCAAAGGTTCTTAGGAAGTCTTAATTATGTCGCGGATTTTTTCCCTAACTTAAGTATTATCTGCAAACCATTGCATGATAGACTTAAGAAAAATCCTCCTCCTTGGTCTGATAAACATACCAATGTTGTCAGACTTATCAAAACCAAAATCAAAGAAATACCTTGCCTCAATATTGCTGACCCATCTTACAAAAAATTGTAGAGACTGATGCGTCCGATATTGGTTATGGTGGTATTCTCAAACAAGTCAATAATGGAAAAGAATGTATAGTTCAATTTGTCTCCAAACACTGGAATGAATGTCAAATGAACTACTCCACTATCAAAAAAGAAATTTTAGCCATTGTTTTAACAATTTCAAAATTTCAAGGAGATTTGTTAAACCAAAAATTTCTTTTAAAAGTTGATTGTAAGTCAGCAAAAAATGTTTTACAAAATGATGTTCAAAATTTGGCTTCTAAACAGATTTTTGCCAGATGGCAATCAATTCTATCCTGTTTTGATTTCGATATTGAACACATCAATGGAAAAACCAATACACTACCTGACTTCCTCACCCGTGAATTTCTGCAGGGAGATGCCTCCCAAGAAAGACAAAGGAAAGGGGAAAGCAGACCCCCAAGAAAAGAAAGGTCTTACAGAACATTAAAACATGGCTTAATGTAGCCAAACCCTTCACAATAAATGAACCATCCTCTCAGGAGGTTCAACCCTCAAAAAATGAACCATCTCAAATGGTTCAATCCCCTTCTCAAAAATCTTCCCAATCAACGGAAGATTTATCCCAATTTCTTACCCCTGAATTGTTCAAGGCACTGGCCATGGCCCTTAGCCAAGCAAACACTAATCCCATAATGGCCCCTGAGGCAAAAAATACACCTAATCCTTCAATGGCCCTAGTGGCAAAATGTACAGAAGAGGAAGAGAAACCTCTTAAAAAATCTCATACAGTGGTAAACCCACAAGAAAGTGTGGTTCTTTCTCGAAAGAAATCTCACCAAAATTTTCAAATAACTGAGGTGGCTTCTTCCTCAAAGAAAGAAATTGCCCCTCGCAAAAATTTTCAAAAATCAGCATTTTTCATAAAAGCCATTTCCAAATATATCCTCATAGCAGAAAAAGATGTATTTGAAAAGGACCCTTATGAATATGCTAATAAAATGTTTTCAAATAAATTCCATTTTATTCCAAATGACATTTTCAAAACTTTGGAATTCTATGAGAAATCTTAACTGAAACTCAATCAGTTTCCTTTAAGCATTTTCAACAAAATGGAATAACCCTCTATTCAACCGCTAGAATTCGCAAGGTTTATAACTTTAGCGAATGGACTAGCACATTGGAAACAACCCTTTGAACCCATCAACTTTAATATCCCAATCACCAATGCTCAACCTAACCACCGCGTGCAATATAATTATTATGATTAAAGCAGGCTTGGTGGAATGCTTTCTTTCGTTCAAATGCTACACGGACTCATACATGGCTCATCTTCTTTGACAAATGTTTTCTAGAAACCTCCCCTACTGGTTTGCAAGCTGGTGGGATGAATTTGGAGCCGTGAATGAAATCCTTCACCTAGATGCACGGAAAGGATTCGATACCTTTCTAAAAAACTACTCCTTAAAACCTCATGAAAAGTTTTTTAAAAAAGAAATGATGTTTTTCTTACATATTAGCGTTTCATGGGTAATGAGCTGGTTCTATGAATATAGAACCGATAATGCAGCAACTATCCTCACCAGAAGATACAAAGTCAAATGGTGGGACAACTACAGAATTTGGGATAAACTTGAAGAGACTGCTATTAACCAATGGATTAATAGCCATTCAAGCAGTACCTTAACAATGTCAACACCTGAACAACATAGTCCCTTCTTTCATGACAAGGGATTTATAATGTCAACCATGTCACAGGCTAAAACACCAGAACAAATGAAGCAACTTCTGGAGATGGCCTTGGCAACTCTCAATGAAACCCCTGCTAGATCAGCCAATGATGAGGAATCAAGCATCAGTGGAGACTCCAATGAAGACGATTGTTATGGTGTCAATTTAGCAGAACCATAACAAAAGTTCACCAATGTAATAGTGTAGGACTTAAATGTATAAAAATACGTAGCCTGTTACGTATGAATATAAGTCATGCACTGTAAATAATTGTACACCTACAATGTATCACAAAGGATACTGTCTTTTTACTCTCAGTAAAAAATAACCGAAAGTAAAACAGTAAAACCTTGGATTCCCCTGACTTTTACTGTTCACACAGTAAGAGCACATGACTATTCACTGTTTTAAAACAGTGAACTGTCTGCCATTATGAGTACTGTTCACTACAGTACAACCCTTCTTTTCCTGCCTATATAAACAGCATTCTTCTCATATGCTGGGCACCAGTTAACACACCTCCAATCAGAGAACACTCTCCCAACAATCTGCGAAATACCCTCAACTCTCTCTCATTCACTCCCTCTTACTCTCTCTCTCATATACTCTTACTCTCTCATTCACTCCCTCATACATTCTCTCAACCACTCCCTCAACTCACTCAAGCACTCTCCCATCCCTTTCATACATTTTCACTCTCTTAATTCTTACACTATCTCCTCCATTGTCACTGGTCCCTTAAGATCTACGGCACACACTCACTCGTATGCTTCTGTCTTGAGGTATATGTTCCACACCTTCATTATATGTAATATATTTGCCACTCAATAAAGAAATTATTTATGCTCTTGCTTTATTTACTCATTGATTCTTAAGTAGACCCCTCTTGCTAAGGAATACCTGGCGTGGTGGTTGAAATTTCTTATTATCTATGTAATTCCTCATAAATTTTCATATATATATCATATTGTCGATTTAAAATATTATTGTTCGATCCTTAAAACCTATGGTATCATTAGGGAAAAAATCCTTGATGAAAATGATGAACCTATTCCCCATATGGTTAATACTCTCATATATTCTATTAGCCAACATTTTATTGGTGATCCATCTCACTTTAGAGACAGATCCTTAGAATTGTTGTCTAATAATAAGAAACGGGGACAAGCCTAAAAAAAAAAAGGTACATCAAATAGAGACTCCTCTAGGAAAAGCAACTCGCTTGATATCATAATATAGAATATCTCTAACCTTAGCTGGTGGCAAAATCAGAACAATGATCCCTTGAGGCATAATTTTAGCATGTGTAACCTACGTAAGAAGGCCGCGTATCCCCTGAATTTTTCAAATTCAAACTTCTTCAATCTTCAATCTTTACTTCATATATGATCTCCTAATGAATATATAAGCTAGATAAACATGTTTTATGCATGAATTAGATATTAAAACTATATGCAAAGCTTATTGAATCTCCTTGTATGGTTAATCTAGGATTGTGATATATATATATATATATATATATATGTGTGAATTCTACATTCAATTATGATTGTTTTGATATTCTTATTTTAGTTAAAGGTTCTTCGGTTAGTTTCTTTCCGAGTGAATATAGTGATATACTATCGAGTTTAGGTATGCAATAGCTTATTTGTTGTATGCTAGGACTAGGCATTCCTAATTTGATTTAATTCAATTCGGCTTAATGTTTTGATGAACTGGATGTCTATTACGCTGTTTAATCTAGTTCGAGGAGCAGCAAACCTATCATGATGCAATGGCATGTTAATTAGGCGCTTAACCTAAGTCATGATGCAATGGTACGCTATGATGCAATAGCGATTCATTTTGATTAAGTGGGTAGCCGATAGGGGGAATAGTATCTAAGTAATTTGCTTAAACTTAGGGGAAATACCATGGTTTAGTTCAAAGTTTATGGAAACTTGTGAACTAGGCTCATGTTGTGGACTGAATTTAAGTAGAGTCAGGCAACGACTTTTGAACCCTAAATGAAGTTTTTTCTTTATGGAACAGATATAGAAGATATAAGTATTCGAACTGCTTATATCAACCCCTGAGCAGCTGCCGTTACTTAAGACCCCTAAATTCCTAGAGCGTGATCCCGAGGTTTGAATACCCTCCCATTGTTTTGTATAAGAAAACTTACTAAGATAATGACTTGATTCATTGATGCATTCCATTTGATTTAAGTTTTGCTTGATAAATTGTTCTTATATTTTGTTATTGTGTACTAGGCCTTTGGCTCACTTTTGCGGCTTTGTAGGTAATGGAGATGAGTTATATGATGATTTGGGTTACAGGTCAGACTTTGAGAAATTCATAGATGAGTGGACAAATAGGACTCGATTGCCCCTGGATTTTTTAGAAGGTTTTGTTTAAAAGCAAAATTCTTTGTATAGAAGGCTTGATAGATAAGCCTAAGATGTAATGACCTTAAGATCTCTTAGGGTTACTTTTGCTAAGAAAACTTGTAAATTTTGTAGTGTCTTGTATTGACACTAAACTTTGTACATATATGTATATATATATATGTATAGATTACTTTTATTAGCACTATTGTTTTATTAAAGTTTGTTTAAAAAGTTTTAGTAGATTTGATCAAACAATTCTCATAAACTGTTAGTTTTAGGACAACCTTACATATAATGTCAAAATGTTATATGTGGTTAGGGACTCGGTACTCTAAATCTCGAGATTTAGTGGGTCGGGTCTTTATAAAGACGATCCAAAGGAATCCCTAAGAAACACACTCTAATATGGGATAGACTTGAAACTTTTTATCATCAACGCTCCAAATAGAAGCAGCCGCAAATCATGAAGAGCTGAGTACTCAAAAAGAAACCCTTTTGACTCATGATTCAAAAGAAATAAGTAGAGATGCTCCACAGCCACAGCAACAACTCTTTCTTGATACACCTTAGCAAGACAAGGAAGATTTCCTTACAATCAATGAAATGCTGGAAGCTATAAGAAGAGAAAGAAAGAGAAAAATAAGGGGAAATTGAAATGAGATTTAATCAATCTCATCAAAGATCATAGGAGTAGAGAAAAAGAATTTTTTAGATAAGGGCTTATGTCACTGGAGTTGAAGTCGGGAGATTAACAAAAGCAATAGTGGCTGAAAGGAAGAAAAGAGCAGAAGCCCAACTACAAGCTCAATCACAACAAATAAATGAGTCATCTCAACCAGAAATAATTGAAGCTCTCAAGGATTGAAGAATTGGTTGAAGATGATGAGAGACTATATGATGACAACCTCCTATATAGTGATGATGAAGAGGAAAGGAGGAGAGAGGAAGAAGCCAAGAAGAAGAGATTTGACCAATTGAAAAGCGATGCTGCCTATGCCCAAAGACTTCAGGAAGAGCTGGATAAAGAAGAAAGGGCAGCACAAAAAAATAAAGGAATTAGTCCATCTCCACTAGCAAATCATCTCCACCAACCAATAGATCCTATCAGTGAAGCCACTAGAAGTCAAGCCAATAGAGTTAGAGGCAAGGCTAATGCAAGAGATAAAGGAATGATTATTAATGCAAGTGGTAGAGCAAGACAAGGAAGAGGAGGAAGAGGTAGAGACCCCTATGAAAACCTTCCTAAGCCAAAGAAAGGGAGAGGAAATGAACTTAGCAAGAGTTTTAGTTATTGGCTGGGAATGGATCATTAAAATTTTTATATTTCTTTATTCTTTATTCTTATAGTTTATTTTAATATATGTAAAATATTCTTTATTCTTTATTCTTTTTAATAAAATGTAGATTCTTCGTTTTCATTTTTTTTTCATTCTTTATGAATTGCTTTTGTCCATAACTCTATCGAGGCTCTGATTGAGTATCGATAATAACATATGTTGTGCCAAACGCTTTGGTTAATAGACTTAAACAGGTCTTGACAAGACAAGTTTGTCCTCGAACTTATATAGAGAGAAGTTTTCTTCACTTCTCAATTTCTTTTAAATCTTGCTTTAAATAAAATTTGTTTGGATATCGATCAATTTGAGGATAATGTTTATCTTAAGTGTGGGGGAGGGTTAAGCAAGATGAATGGGTCTAATAAATGAATTAATTGCATGAATAGGGTATGTATTGATATAGATCAATTTTCCTATGTAAATTCATAAGAACTCAATGAAATGTTAAAATTTGAAAAAAAAAAATTTGAAAAATCACTTAGCTAAACGATTTATTAAGTTGTCTTGAAAATGAACAATTTTTACTTTGTTTAAATCAATTGATAGTATCTATGTGAAGAAGTTTTACTTATTATTTAGTTAGAATTTTAGAGCTAGAATCAGCTTAAGGTCCTTAGTAAGGTTACTCAATTTTCTTATAAAAGCTTAAAGGATCTGTATATTTTCCAATTTAGTTATTTTGAGAGCCGTTTTAATCTCCAGTGAATGTTCAAATGATGATCATAACTTGATAATTTTTCCTTATGCGTTATAATTAAAAACAAAACAAAAATTAAATATAAAACATGTGCTTAGAATTGGAATGGGCTTGGATTGGTCTCTCAAAAGAGCAACTTCTTGTCCCTTCTTTCAATGTTAAAAGCCATAAAAAATATATAAAATAAATTAATAAAAGCTAAAAGATGTGGGCAACACCTCGTCTAGAGGTAAAGAAAAGATGCAGGCAACACTCTGTCCCTCTGAAGCTTTAAATATTCAATAAAGTTAAGAAATACAAAACACAAACAAGGAAAAAGATTCAGGAGATGAACTGATGTACATGCATTATTTTAGATTACTTTGCTTAGAGAAATGATTAAAAACTAAATATTATGTATAAAGGGATAAAAGCTTATTGAGTTTCTTCTTACTCTGATTGAATAGATCTATGGTTGCTAATGGAGTCGATCCTAGCTACCTCTTGTCGAAGAACGGTGAAGATTTTATGTCACTTGTTTTAAAAGATTCGTTGAGTTGTTCTTTTGAAAACAATGGATTCATATTCTTCATGCGGGTCTAATTGAAATTTCATATTACTTATGCCAGCTAGATCTAGAACTACTAACTTCGAGAAAAGCTTTATTTTAAATTAGAGAATCTTGCAGTATAAACACATAATTCAAACAGCTTTTAAGAAGTTTATTGTTTTTAATAAATCATTCTGATAAGGAATTGGTGAAGTAACCTTGAGCTGCTGCTTCATAGAAGTTATAGGCTTATTTCTTATTTTGCCATTAAAAGTTTGTGAAAACTCCTAGCTTTGGATAGTTTCTTTTTCATTATGTTTTTCTAAACTTTTCTTTGGCTAGACAATGGATGAGGTTAGGAGTACACTAGCTGCCAACCATTCCCTTGAGACCGACCTAAATCACTATCTATGCTACATCTGATGTGTGCACTTGCCCTGTAAGACCATAGTTATTGAAAACGATTTAGAAAATATTTATAAATTTGAAAAAACTCGGTCAATGATTAGTATGAACTCAACTAAAAAGAAACTTTAAAGCCTAAAAAATGATCAAGCAATCATCACTTGCCTCATCACTCCCATGATAGAGGCTTTGATCTCCATTAATTGCCTCATCACGGCTGTTGTAGGGGTCGTGTTAGTCATCACAAGCTTCGTCATGCCTATGATCAAGGGAAAAAAAATATAATGAGTGGATCACGCCCATTATCATGGTCGTGATCAGGCCGTTATCTTTGAAAATGTTTTGCTTTGAGGAGATCGCGCCCTTTGTAATGACCATGATCTAGGTTATGGTGTTCATTAGACACAATATAATGTTTGTTATCACCCTAAATTTTATTTTGCCAAAAGCATCTCGGGCTGTGTTATGCCTATGATCGATAGGGGGATCCACATGTGTGTTTCCCTTTATCTCTTACACTAAGATTATTACTTCAATTCAACATAAATCAACAAAAAAAAAAAAAATTGTTACTAGCATATTCACGCATAATCTTGACTCATAATACTTCTATATACATATTTACATCATATTCCTTCATTTTATTTTATCAAAAACTTAACATATACAAATTTACATATATTTAGGTTTTTAACAAACATGTTCATATATATTTGATTTATCACTATCATCATAAGTTCTACATATACTTAGTCCTAATTCAACATTTACATGCATAAACAATAGTTGAAGCAAAGAAAATAACAAAACATATCTTTTAGACAAACCCAACATCTTGATCTCTTCTACTACTACTTCTCCTAAGCTCTTGGAGTTGTTTCTTGTATGATTTCTATCTTCTATCTCGTTTTCTATCTTTGATTTCCTCTATAATCATGTTGAATTTGGGATTTAGGGTTGATTTTGAAAGAAAAAGAGAGAATAAGAAGAGAAACGAGGGAAAGCAAGGAACAGAAATGTAAAGGAGAAGGAAAGAAAAGGAAAAAGGCAGCAAATATAGAGGAAAAGGGAAAGATAAAGGCAATATGATATTTTGGAATAAAGGTATTAGGTTTAAAACTGTCACATCGATATCTTTAATTCTGGATGTGTTTATGAAATAATTTCAAGATCTATAGGTTAGAAATAAATCTTAAGATAAAAATTTAATTTAGGAGTTTGATTTATATCAAATTGATATTTAACTTAAGCTTAGGCTCAAGATCTAATCTTTTTATGCAAGCAAGGAGGTGATTTCAATATTTACAGGGATTAAGGATATGTGTTATTAAGCTAAAGTTTAGAGTTTTGGGATCCACTAAACATTTAAACAACATGTTTAAGGCTTTAAGGATATGAAATCTCAAATTTCAAATTAATTCTATTTACTAAATTATTTTCATTGATTTATCTAAGCAAAATTCATTATCTATTTTACTTACATCATTTAAACTATATAATTCAAATTTCTAACTTAGATGAAGGTTTAGGGTATTTCAGATGGGAGGCTTGTTTTAATCCATATATGAATTTATTAAGCTTACAAACAAAATGCTCATCATTACTAGTAGAAAATCCTTCAGGTTGTTTCATGTAAACCTCTTCCTCTAGATTACCATTAAGGAACGTCGTTTTCACATCCATTTGGTGTAACTTCAATCAAAATGTGCAACTAATGCCATAATTACATGAAAGGAATCTTTCTTAGATATAGGTTAAAATGTCTCTGTGTAGTTGATTCCTTTCCCTTGAAGCCTTTAGCAACAAGTCTTACTTTATGTCTCTCAACATTGTCTTATGAGTCCTTCTTTGTTTCAAAGACCCATTAGCATCCAATGGCTTTTACACCATCAGTAACTTGACGAGAGTCCAAACTCTGCTATATGCCATTGAATCCATCTCTTCTTTCATGGTACTATGCCACAAGTTTGAATCCTTAGAAATTATGGCTTGTGGAAACGTCTAAGGATCATATTTGGCTCCAACGTTATAGTCAGACTCTTATAGATACACAACATAGTCACTAAGAGTTTTTTATTTCCTTACTTTAGCAAATCTTCTTAATGCTTCATCAACATTCTGTTGAGGAATAGAATCATGTTGTTCAACCAATTGTTCAACAGCTTTGGACATCTGTTGAACTTCAGCATCTATTGGATCAGGATCAACAGTTTGTGGTACCTCTAGGACTAGTTCTTCAATGCGCATTTTGCACTAGAGGCGTGCTGTTAAAATCAACAATCAATCCACTACTTGAAGCGGTACATTGAGCATCTGTATAATCTTTCTCAAAGTCAGTGCTCGTAGATCAATCGCTCCCACTAATCAAGTCATTCTCAAGAAATTTTGCATTTCTTGATTCTACAAAGTTAATGCTATGATATGGACAATAAAATCTATATCTCTTAGACTTTTCAGCATATCTAATGAAATATCCACTAATAGTCCTTAGGACCAACTTCTTCTTATGTGGATTATAGACTCTTACTTCAGATGGACATCCCCAAGCGCGTACATGTCACAAACTCGGTTTCCACCCTTTAAATAACTCAAATGGAATCTTTTCGATAGCCTTGGTTACAACTCGGTTCAATATATATATAATCGTTTTAAGAGCTTCAGTCCACAATCAGTTAGGAAGCTTAGAGCTTGCAAGCATGCTCCGTACTATGTTTAATAATGTTTGGTTTCTCCTTTCATCTACTCCATTCTGATTTAAGAACTAAGTAAAATGTATTAAACAAAAATCCCATTCTCTTAAAGAAACATCGTAAATGGACCTATTACTTGTCCACTATTTGTGTATCTACCATTTTACTTCTGCCTCTATCGAATCTCACTATTTTAAATTGTTTTCCATATTGTTATCTACTTTAGCTTTAAACACCTTAAAAGCATCTAGTTCTTCATTCTTGTTGTTAAGCAAGTAGAGATACATACCATTAGTAATCATTATGAAAGAGACAAAGTACTTATCATGATACGCATCCATGTCTGGACTACATATGTTTGTATGTATGATTTTCAATAATTTAGAACTCCTCTTGGTACCCTTCTTTCACTTGTTAGTCTATTTTCCCTTAATACAGCATATGTAAGTCTCAAAATCAGTGAAATCTAAAGTACTAAGTATCCCATCATTCACCGACCTTTTAATTCTATCAATGGAGATATGTCCTAATCTCTCATGCCATAACATAAAGGACTCTTTATTCACAACACATCATTTAGTGCCATCCTTTTTATGAACATGCATAATAGTACATCTATCATCATTTTGTAGATTAAGAAGAAAAAGATCATGAGATAAAGTACATATCCAAAACATCATATTTATAAAATAAATCAAATCCGGGTCTAAAAAGTTAAAGGAATAACCATCTGATACAAGTCTGGAAATTAAAATTAAATTTCTAGAATAACTAGGGACATAAAATGTCTTTTCAAATTCAAAATGTAACCATTACTTAAAACTAAGTTGTACGTCCCAATAGCCTCCACATGTGAGGACATCTTATTGCTTGAATAGATGTTATGCTCACTTCCTACTACCTTTCATAGGTCTATTAAATCCTACAATGAATTGGTCACATGGATTGTAGAACCAGAATCAATCCACCATGTGTTATAATTAACATCAATCATATTAGATTCATAACAAACAAGTGAAAGTTGATTTACTTTCTTATCAAGCCACTGTATGAAATTGGAGCATCGTTTCTTCATGTGTCCCTTCTTTTTTATAGAAGAAGCACACAGCCTCCTTCTATAAGTCCTTTACGAGAGGGATTTTCCCTTTCCTTTTATCTTTGGGCCAATCCTTCTTCTTGCTCTTCCCATGAGTAGTTAAGTTTACCCTTTCCTTTCCCTTTTTCACCATAAGCAGTCTGCCCTCTTCTTGAACACACATGGTCAACAACTCATTAATTGACCATTTATCTTTATGCATGTTGTAAGATATCTTAGATAGGTTATACTGCTGAGATAAAGTGCAAAGGATGTAGTGAATCAGGAAGGGTTCTGACAACTTAACTTCTAATGCTTTTAGTTAAGTCGTAATGTCCCTCGTGCGTGATATGATCATGCACACCCTTAATGCTGGTCAGCCTTAGAGTCAAAAGCTTTATAATTTGGTTGTTGGCTATTGCCTCGTCTAAAGTAGCAAATTGCTCATCAATGGCTTTTAGCAAATCTTGTGCCTTTTGATATTGCTTAACGGACCCCCTTATACCAATAGAAATTTTATTCTTTATGCACATAACTAACAAGCAATTTGATTGCTCCCATTTTTCATAAAGACCTATTGCATTCGGAGTGCTTGTTTCAGTTAGTACAAGGGGCTCTGGTTTCCTTATGGCATAATCAATGTCCATCCATCCCAAATGAAGGAGAGCTCTCTCCTTCCAAACCTTAGAGTTATACCCTTTAAGTCTAGGAACATCACATCGCATATCAGAAAAATTGATAAGTTGAATTGCTCCAATAACTAAACATACATGCTTATGTTACAAAAATTTTGAGGCTAATTAACATAGGACATGTTTTACCAATGTAAAATCATGCTGAAATATGAATCTAGTGACATAAAACTTGCCTATGGGCTAAAGTTTTAATTCAATTAGTTTCATCTTAAGTCTTAGATAAAAATATCAAATCATGATCCTTTTCTTGATCCCTATAGGTAAATTAGAAAATATAATTTGATATTTTATCCTAAATAATTATACACAACATAATAAAAATTCTTGTGGGATAAGATATATTATATTGCATATATTTAATCACACCTATGTTTATTTTCATATGTGATCCTAAATCATCCTTTATATAATAATTTTAATTAATTAAAGATGTTGTGACCACTACTTAATTAATTGAAATTGTATGGATTACTTAAACATTAACTAAATCTTTAGGCTCAATTATTGCATAAAACCATAAGCAATATCCTATGAACTCAATTCCAACATACTTATATCATCTAATCAATATTTCAAGTACAATGATAAACCATAAATTATACATATAAACAAATAAACAATATAAGCACATATCATTAATAATTAAATTCATAGAGAGCCAATAAGAATTAATTTACCTTAATAACCAACACAAATTAATTTTTATGTGTAAAATTATTTAACTAAATGTTATATTCATAATAGCAATAAATAATGTAGACACATTAAAATTATAAAATTTTAATTTTCAAAAGAAACATTCCAGCATGTATGAAGTATTGTATTGGTATTGAAAATAATGGTACATAAGGTAATCTCCATTGTCTTCTATTTCCAATTTTCAACGTTTGCATTATATATATATATATATATATATATATATGTATATGTGTTGCCTTTACTTAATTGACGTGGAAGCTCTACATTCATACACTTCCATATATTAAATTCATAAAAGTACGTTCAATTTTAAATCGAACAAATCACACCTTAGCATGTTAAAACACACACACATATACATATATTATTTTATCGTCTTCAACCTTTGTCGAGTTATTTCGACCCGTTTTCAGATTCAATTGATTCACTACACGTCCAAAATAGTGATACAAAGCCTAAAATGATAGAAATCATCACCCAATGATTTCTAATCTCTATATATACTAGAAAAATTCAAAATCAACCCTTTCCAATTCAAGTTTCATTCGTGCATAAAAGGAAACAAAGCGCAAGAGATTATTATTTTCTTCAAACCACAAATATATTAGAAATCCAATACATTAATGATTTCTAATCTTAATTTCAAACTAAAATTCAAAACAAAAACTGAGCAATTAGGATTTGAAACACCTTAACTTAACTATCCAAAAATAGAGCAAGGTAGAGGCATTAACATACATGAAGCTTTAATAACAAATGTTAGGATATATTTGATCTTAAACATGTTCGACAAACCCAATGAACATAGAAGAAACAGAAGCGAAAACCAAAATGGATCGTATCATATATCCCCAGCCATTGCTAAACAAACGTACGGAATGCTTGAATTGAGTCTAAATTCCAATTTTTCCTTTTGTTTTGGCTTGGTACTTCTAATTCCTAGCTCTCTCAATATCGATGGTGTATTTTCAAAATGAGTGAGTAAGCTTAGGGACTCAAAGCAAAAAGATCACGTCCCATTTGTAGAGCTCTACACATCACAAAGTTCAACGAATGCAAGCGGGCATAGAGACAAGATTTTCTCGTATGGGGCATGGGTTGAACTTATGTTGAAAAATGGACCACATTCAGAAACAAATTTCCCAATAAAACAGCAAAGGATCTCAATTGAAATCTAATCCAAAAAACAGAGCATAATATCCCAAGAAAAATATCTATGAAAAGGGGGAAATTCCAACAATAGTAGCTATTCTTTTTGGCATGGAAAACATTTGAAGATTAATCCTATAAGTATACTGCCTTTAGCCTTATGTTTTGGTATCTTTTGATCTACATTTCAAGAAATTTTATCTATCTTTCACTTTTTCAATAACAGACATCCTACGGTTCCAGGTATGAATCCGAATCGAGACCCAACCTGGTAGGTTTGGGTCCTTTATTTTAGGACATGTAATCGTCCTGGCTTTATGACAAGGAACCACTTGTTCATAGGGCCTATCCACCGTTTAGACCAATAATTTCTTCTTTTTTTTATTTGAAAAAATAAGGGTATGGAACTTTAGGAAAAAGGAAAACAACATTTAGTGTTTTCAAAAAAAATTATAAAATTGCCATTGAGATTAAAATAATCCCTGATTTAAGCAAATTGACCTCCTCTCTTGAAGAGGCAATGCCATAAGTGTCTAACATCGTCTCTTCAATAGACAATATTATTAAAACATAGAAAAACCTCGTCTCTTCAAATGGTGAGGTCAATAAATATATACCTTGTCTCTTGAAGAGATGAGGTTAGCAACTTATGACATGAAATGGTGATCGACATTTTGGGTTTCACATGCGACGGTCCCATGGCATGCATGGGTGGCATGTTTGAGTTGAAGTTTTGGATTATAGGCGGTCGTGGAGTCTTGCAATGGTGAACATTGCTTGTTTTGCTTTGGGTTATTTAGTTTAGAGAGAGGGACAGAAGAGAGAGAGAGAGAGAGAGAGAGAGAGAGAGAGAGATTGCGAGAGAGAAGAAGAAGATGGTGGGGGGAGAGAGAGGTTCCCTTGTGAGATGCAAGCCTTTTTTAAAAAAAAAATAGAGAAGAGATATTAAAAATTTTAGTTACAGAAACTCAAAGGTTAGGAAAGTTATGAACAATTTACTTGTGATTTTGAAATGGGCAGATGAAACATCATATTTAGGACACTGTAATTTTGATGATCTAATTTGAAAGATTTAGAGACGAAAGGAGCTCAAAGCGAGCTCGTTTGGAGCTTGTAAAATCCATTAATGGCGGACGAAGGATGAAAAAGAAGACACGTGTGTAGTATGCACACTTTCGTTTTAGTTTTGAATTGTATCCCATTTTTTACTTAACCCATAATTTCTAAGACCATACGTTATCTTATTCAAACATTGTTCTTAAAGAGACGAGGTTCTTTCGTATTTTAAAGATTTCGTCTCTTAATAAGACAAAATCAACATTATCTCTTCAAGAGACATAGTCAAATTATCAAAAACTGAGATTATTTTGATCCCAGCAACAATTTTATAATTTTTTTTTTAACTTAAATATTATTTTCATTTCACATGGAACTTTCACCTGCTCCGGAATTTTTTTTTTTTTTTTTTGGTCTTGCTTCCTTGTTTCTCATTCCCGATAGCGCATAAATAGTGCCACCAACTATTTTAAAACTTTCACCCATATACACGAGATTTGAATTTCCCATCGAGCTGCATGCAAGCCAAAGCCAGCATTTAATTGCATGCTAAAGTTTTCTAAACTCCCTTCATTTATGGCCGCTGATATTCCACCGTAGGGTTAGGGTGTCAAAGTCAAAGAGGACAAAAAAATAAAAGGAGAAAAGGTACTTTTGTCCGCGAGCAATCACCATAAGACCCAAGTGGAATCATAAGCGTATGAGAAGGTTGAACTTCAAGAGAACAAAGATGAGGCAATAGTGCACCAACTATCTTGAAACTTTCACCCATATACAAGAAATTTGAATTTCCCATTGAGCCGCATGCAAGTCAAAGCCAGCATTTAATGCATGCTAAAGTTTTCTATCCTCCCTTCATTTATAGCCGCTGATATTCCACCGTGGGGTTAGGGTTTCAAAGTCAAAGAGGAAAAAAAAAAGCAAAAGGAGAAAAAGCACTTTTGTCCGCGAGCAATCACCATGAGACCCAAGTGGAATTAGAAGCGTGTGAGAAGGTTGAACTTCAAGAGAACCAAGATGAGGCGGAGATCATAGTAGAGTTTCCTTCTCATCTCTTCATTACAAAATGCTTTCTCGTTCTTAGGAATTTTTGTTGTCTTTCACGTTTTAATTGAGTGTAGGTACTCTTTCTTAGGTTAGATCCTTTTTTTCTTTCTTTTACATATTGAGAGACCTCAAGACCGGTCCACAGATCTAGCTAGCAAACCCGGTTTAGACCCATGGACCGTAGCGGGTTGAATGATGGATCAGACCCACCCCATCAGTTTCAGTCCATAGGAAGATCCACAGGATCAGGTCCTGAGTTAGACTCAACCCAAAGTGATGTCTGCTAACATGTGTTTTAGAAAGGAAGTTTTCTAAGGTTAAAAGTTTATAATACACCCTAGTAGAAATAAAGAATACAATCTTTGCCAGAGATGTTTTTTTCAGTGTTCTTTTTCCTTTTTTCCCTCTCTTTTGTCCCGAGTAATGAATAAACATGAGACTTACCATCACAGCTAGAATTTTATTGGAGAATAGTGCACTTTTAATCCAAATTTTGCTCTTTATATCTTTAAATGAACAAATTTAATCCTAAACCTATTAAAACATTCGAAAACTGGAGAAATTTGAAATAACTTTTACCATGTGAGATATTATTTCCCTTTCAAGATTTCCTAAGTGATGATATTTTTTTGGGGTAAAATTCATAACATTATTTCTACCAGGCCTTATGCCCCAGTGGAAAATTACATCTGGCTCTCTCACATCAAGGTCCGTAAACTGTGTCAGGTTGGACATAACAAAAAATAATGCCAAGTGGACATAGGCTAGACAAATGATGCAGAAAAGATGAATGCCAAGATTTACTTCTCGGATGTGATATGAAAAATCTTATCCCGCCCTTGTAGTAGTTTAATTGTTATGAAGTCAAAACTAGTAGGTAAAGTATGTCCAAAGTAAATCCATGAACAATAAAGCCATCTCCTAGAAAATGCAGCCAATAATCCGATAATTACATTATATTTTATAAGGTTTGAAACTACTATTTAAGAGCTTTTTAATCGGATGATAACAAATCAAGTACAAAGACAACTTACTCATTGAAGGAGGAAGGGAAATCGTGACTTAATCGTTCCAATCCAATCCCTCAAATCATCTGTGCTTCAAGCTGACAGATAGATTCGGATAATCATGCATGTCTTCTGGCATTGAAAATGCTCAAATATAATACTTCAGCTAGACCTTGCTTTGAGATCCTGCAAAAAAGTTAACAAATCATAACCAAACATGCAGCAACATCTCACAAATTGATCTGGTTACTCCAGTTTAGTTAAAAAGCTACTAGAAACAGGATACCTTAGTCATATTATGGCCTCTAAGGAATTCTGCCCTGATCTTGTAAAATGTGCTCCTAGTGATGTTTGAATGGTTATTTATATGTTGTATGTGGCAATCGAATTGGCACCAAAAGAGGTTTGTCTGTGAAACTCCAATTTCTGGAGTCATCTCATCTTGGTGCATGACCGGCGATGGCCATGGCCAGAATGCGAATGTTTTCAAAAAATTTTGATACCAGAACACTCAAACTAGCACCCGTATGTCTTTGACAAACAGAGGCAGTTAGAATTGTCAAATGAATGCCTTCCAAAAGCCCAAACAGCTGCAAACTATGGTCACATTATCGCTCTGTTTCATTAACAAGGAAAGCAACAAATCAAGCAAATGAAATAAACCAGTAGCATCACCGAGATTCTGTCTGCAGGGACAACATTCATTTTTTTAGCAAAATTTAGGCAAAATAAGCAATTATCTTGGCTTGCTGTGTAAGAAATTGTGGCCTAATGCGCAATGTTTTTATATGAAGAATTGCAACTCTTTATAATGGGTGTCTTGACAGGAGACATTCCTTATTGTTTCATGAGAGGTATGGTCCTCTTCCTATCTTTATATATATATACAATAGTCGGCATTAAAGAGAAGTACTTACTCTTGTCTTCACTTTAAAAAGTCCATTATAACAAATTAAGGGAAAGGAAGAGAAATAATTCATTTGGTGAAATAAGATTAGATTAGAGGGATAAAGCGTCTCTTAAGGAAACAAGTGATATTTTGTTTTTCAGGATTCAAAATAATATCACAATTATAGATAAAGGTATGTTGATTCATCCAATTATATATGTGAAATTCATGAAGTTCGAAGATCCTGGCATTGATATTGATGAAATAATCATATCGTGTAAATTATAAAACATCTTACATGTGGTATCAAAGCATGGTTTAAAAACCATAACTTTCCATTACTGGTATAAAACATCCCAAGTGTCTCATATTTGAATTGCCAATTGTGATGAGAATCATCATTTCCCGAAGGATCTTACATGGTGAATGTCCGTACAGTTTGGTATTAATGCTATTTGGTATAATGTTATTGTTTTACTTGTGGATGGTGATGAATTAATTGACCAAATAAAAAAAAAAAAAAAGGCATTCTCATTAGAGACACCATCATTTTAAAAAAGTCCAATGCAAAACCGTTGCTCTTAAATGAAGTTACTTGATATGAATTTTGCAAAACTGGGAATATGGAATACCCATCATTAATTAAGTTCTGTATAATGAGAAATTTCCAATTTGCATTTCCTCATGACATCATTAGTGCAGAAAGTTAATGTTTTGTATGTCCGCACTTCCAATTTTCTGATACGGCATAAATGTTAATGTGTCGGATTCAATTTGGCAAAGATGAAACGATGAGCATTGATCCTTTCCGCTTTTCTAACCGTTGAAGAATAACAGTTATTATTTGGAAATTTGAACTGAAAGTCTGAAAGCGACTTACGTGATCATTAAGGAATGAACTAAATGAAATGATGTTGCTTGGCAACATAACAATTTTCGTTATATATACGGTCTGGTTGCACTAAAAATAGTGGTGGTTACAGAATCATGGAATGAAATAAATTAATTGCATTACAGTGTTGAAGGAATGAATTCCATAACGGGCATCTAATGATTACTTAATTAATTGTAGCTTTGGATATTAAAATTTGTGATCCCTTACAGAAAGTTTTGATTCATATGTGAACTTACATGTATTTATGAAGTTATTTTTCTTTTATTATTTGTGTATATGAATATATGCCCAAAGGACTATATTTTTTTGCATTGTTATGTGTACATATGAAATTTATATAAAAGATGATTTATTAGTCACCAAAGTGGTCAAATCACTAAATTTATAGATTTCATTATATGTAAGTTTTTGAATTTACCCTTAAATTTTATTTATAAATGACATAATAGATTATACCTGGGTAAATAAAAGGGTTGTTATTATAAAACATTATAAATCATTCAAAGATGGTTTTTGTTCTTATAATACATAATGCAAGTGTTTATGATAAGTATGTTTTATTTGATTTATTTGTATATCCAAAGATAACAAATATATCAAATAATATACTTGTTTGTTATGATTAATGTTTATATATATTTTTAGTATCACCCAAAGATAGACTTTGATATATATAATTATGTTATTCCATGAGTTGATTGAATCTAAATTTATATGATAGTTCAAAGCATTAATGTACATTGTTTCTTTAATAATTGCAGTATCTGTTCCTGTTTCTCTACATTCTCATGCTTTATCTATTATAATATTTAATGGATTGAATTTCTCATATTGGTATGAACATGTCCAATTTCACTTAGGTGTTTTGGATCTTGACTTATCTCTTTAAATTGAGAAACCCACTGCCATTATTGATGAAAGCAGTGATGATGAAAAATGTCTCCATAAACTTTGGGAGAGGTCGAATAGATTAAGCTTGATGTTTAAAAGAATGGTATCAAACAACATTAAAGCTACTTTTCCCTAAACTGATAATGCTAAGTAATTCATTAAATTTGTGGAAGAGCGTTCTCAAACTGCTAACAAGTCTCTTGCTAATACATTGATGGGTACTTTTACCAACATGAAGTTTGATGGATCCCGTAATATGCATGAGCATGTCCTTAAAATGACGAATATAACGACAAAATTAAGGACTTTAGGAATAACCATAGATGAGTTTTTTTTTTTTTTTTGTACAGTTCATTTTGAACTCCTTGCCTTCTGAATAATATGGGCCTTTTCAAATGAATTATAACACTATAAAGGACAAGTGGAATATCAATAAATTGACCAGTATGCTGATTCAGGAGGAAACAAGATTAAAGACCAAAAGTCTCATTCTATTCATTTTACAAGTCATCAAGAAGTTGCATCGAGTTCAACGAAAAGGGATAGAAAAGGCAAGAAAAAGGTTTACACAACCTAAATGAATCTTCTAAAGATGCACCAATCCACAAAAGGGAAATCAAGTGCCATTTCTATAGAAAGGTTGGACACTTGAAGAAAGATTGCTTGAAATGTAAGGCTTGGTTCAAAAAGAAAGGTAAGTCTTGTGCTTGTGTTTGTTTCGAATCGAACCTTACACAAGTTCGCTATAATACCTGGTGGATTGATTCTGGCTTAACAACTCATATTTCCAATATGATGCAGGGATTCCTTATGATCTAAACTATAAAGCCAAATGAGAGTTTTGTGTCCATGGGAAATGAAAACAAAGCTTTAATTGAAGGAATCGGGACTTATCGCTTGATTTTGGAGACCGGGCATCACTTGGATTTGTTCCAAACCCTTTATGTTCCCACATTTTCTCGTAATTTAATTTCTTTATCAAAACTTGATGTATTAGGTTTTTCTTTTAAGTTTAGATTTGGATATTTCAGTTTGTTTAAGGATAATAAACTGTATAGTTCAAGAATTTTATGTGATGATCTTTACAAGTTTACACTTGATGAATATTTTGCTGAGACCTTAATGACCTTGCGTCATAATATTGGAACTAAATGTAGTTTGGCTAATGATAACTCTACTTACTTATGACATAAACGCTTAGGTCACATATCCAAAGAAAGATTACAAGGATTAATAAATAATAAAATTCTTCCTACTTTGGATTTTACTGA
Source organism: Combretum micranthum (assembly GCA_024138025.1). Lineage (NCBI taxonomy): Eukaryota > Viridiplantae > Streptophyta > Magnoliopsida > Myrtales > Combretaceae > Combretum > Combretum micranthum. The sequence continues at coordinate 2,065,332 of JAMXBD010000033.1, read as the reverse complement.
CCTTGGAATGTGTGTTGATTGTATTAAAGGAAAACAAACTCGACACACTAAGAAAAGAGCCATAAGAAGCACCAATTCTTGAAATTATACATACAAATATATGCGGACCTTTCGATGCTCCATCTTTTGGTGGAGAAAAGTTTTTATCACCTTTATTGATGATTTTTCACGTTATTCTTATGTCTATCTTTTACATAAAAAATCTCAATCTGTGAACGCCCTTGAAGCGTACATTAATGAGCTCAAGAGACAATTAGATAGAAAAGTGAAAATTGTAAGATACGATAGAGGTGGTGAATACCATGGGAAGTATGATGAATCAGGGCAATGCCTAGGTCCATTTGCCAAATTTCTTGAAAAGCATGGTATATGTGTTCAATACACTATGCCAAGCACACCAGAACAGAATGGTGTTGCAGAAAGCAGAATTGTACATTTCCAGACATGATTATGAGTATGTTAAGTCATTCATCTTGACCTATATCCATGTGGGTTTATGCATTAAAAACTGTAGTATATTTGTTAAATAGGGTTCCTAGTAAAGGAGTTTCAAAGACCCCTTTCGAACTGTGGATAGGTAGGAAACCTAGTTTACGACATCTACATGTGTGGGGTTGTCCTGCAAAAGTAAGGATTTATAATCTACAAAAAAAGAAATTGGACTTTTGAACGGTTAATGGATTCTCTATAGTATATCCTGAAAAGTCCAAAGGATAAAGGTTTTACTGTTCTAATCATAGTACAAGAATTGTTGAAACTGGAAATACTAAGTTTATTGAAAATGGTGAAATTAGTGGGAGTAAAGAACGACATGATGTGTGAATTAAAGAAGTTAGAGTAGAAGTTCCTATACTTTTCCCTTCTAAGCCAATTGATCCTAATATTATAGAAATTCACCAAAGTGAAAACAACAAATAACAAATCAAACACATCAAGAAGTTATAAATAATACCCCTATAATGGAGGAACCACATAGAACAATATTATGATCTCAAAGAGAGAGAAGATCTACTATTCCTAATGATTATGTGGTTTATCTACAAGAGTCAAAACTTGACATAGGAATTGACAATGATCCAGTTTCATTCTCATAAGCCATGGAGTGTAATGATTCTGTTAAGTGAGTAAATGAGTTGAAATCTATAGATCAAAACCAAGTTTGGGAACTTGTTGAATTGCCAAAAGGATGTAAAAGAGTTGGTTGCAAATGGGTCTTTAAGACAAAGCGATACTCAAATGGCAATGTTGAACGATATAAAGCTAGACTTGTAGCCAAAGGTTTCACTCAAAAGGATGGCATTGATTATAAAGAAACTTTTTCACCGGTTTCAAACAAATACTCACTTAGAATCATTTTGGCTTTGATTACTCATTATGATCTAGAGTTACACCAAATGGATGTTAAGACCGCTTTTCTTAATGGAGATTTAGAAGAAGAAGTTTATATGGACCAACCTGAAGGATTCTCAATTAAAGGAAAGAGCATATGGTGTGTAAATTTAAGAAGTCAATATATGAACTTAAACAAGCTTCTCACCAATGGTATCTTAAATTCAATGATACCATAACTTCTTTTGGTTTTAGAGAAAACACTGTTGATCGATGTATATACATGAAGGTTAGTAGGAGTAAGTTTGTTTTCTTAGTCCTATATGTTGATGATATCCTGATTGCTGCTAATGATCTAGGTTTATTACTTAAAACCAAGAATTTTCTTTCAAAGAGCTTTGAGATGAAAGATATGAGAGAGGCAAAATATGTGATAGGAATTGAAATATTCCATGATAGAACACAAGGATTATTAGGCTTATCCCAAAAGGCTTTTATCAACAAAGTTCTAGAAAGATCTAAAATGGACAAATGTTCAGCAGGTATAGTTCCAATTCATAAAGGAGATAAATTTGGTAGTATGCAATGTCCAAAGAATGATTTGGAACGAAACAAATGGCAACAATTCCTTATGCATCTGTTGTTGGGAGTTTGATGTATCTTCAAACTTGTACTAGACCCAACATCAGTTTTAATGTTTAGATGTTGGGCATATATCAAAGTAATTCAGGATTAGATCACTAGAAGGTTGCCAAGAAAGTTTTGAGATACTTGCAAGAAACGAAGGACCACATGCTCACTTATAGAAAGTCCGATCAGTTAAGGTGTTGTTATTCAGGTTCAGATTATGCTGAATGTGTTGATACAAGAAAATCCACATTTAATTACCTATTCCTATTAGCTGGAGGGGCAATCTCATAGAAAAGTACGAAGCAGTCTATCATTACTGCATTGACTATGAAAGCAAAATTTGTGGCTTGCTTTGAGGCCACAATTCATGTTTATGGCTATGGAAATTTATTTCAAGGCTTCAAGTTGTCACACTATTAGTAGGCCTCTGAAAATTTGCTATATAACTCTGCAGCGGTCTTCTTCTCAAAGAATAAAAGTATTCAAAGGGTGCAAAACACATGGAGATCAAATACTTGGTCATTAAAGAAGAAGCATCAAATATTTTTTTGAGAGCATGTTGAAAGAATAGGTGTTATAGGACATCTTGAATAAACAATATTGTATTTGTTTGTACGATGCTCTTGAGCTCAATAAAAGGTGTTTCTGAGATTTCCTACTTTCTATATTGTATACATGATTGAAATAGAAGTAAGACTTTATTTATCTCTTCATTAATATATGTTTAAATTATGAATTAATTATGTAGTACATGGAGGGACTATGTCGAGATGATGACATACAATCGCCATGATTCTAATTAATTTTTAATTTAATAATGTGATATATGGTACAATCAACATAATGAAAACTTAGAATACTATTATCATGCACATTATGTTTATTCGAAGTTATTAAAGAAGCATATATGGGCCAAGTGGGAGAATGTAAGAAATTATGGCCCAATATGCAATGTTTTTTATGAAGAGTTGTAACTCTTCATAATGGGTGTCTTGATGGGAGACATCTCTTACTATTTTATGAAGAGGTATGGTCCTCTTCCTGCCCTTATATATATGTACAAGAGTCGCCATTAAAGAGAAGTATCTACTCTTGTCTTCACTTTAAAAAGCCCATCATAACAAATTAAAGGAAAGGAAGAGAAATTATTCCTTTGGTGAAATAAGGTTAGATTGGAGGGATAAGATGTCTCTTAAGGAAACAAGTGATATTTTTTTCTTCAGGATTCAAAATAATATCACGACTATAGATAAAGGTACTTTGATTCATCCAATTATATATGTGAAATTCATGAAGTTCGAAGATCCTAGCATTGATATTGATGAAATAATCATATCGTGTAAATTATAAAACATCTTACATGTTGATCATGCCCTCAAAGCTAGCACGTCCAAACATTGGCTAGACATTCTCTAATGCTAATATCGTTTCGATTTTGCATTTCTCCGAATAGGTTTAGCCTAAACATTCAAATTTAAAGAATCAATCTTAAAAAACAATGATGAGTAACATAAACTTCACAAATCTAGAGCATTATACTTAGAAGATCGACAAGCATAGGAATGCCAATGTCCTTCATCTTTCAAAAATGTTTCTTTTGCCCTAAAATTATAAAGCTCTTGGTTCAAACTGCTAAAATGTGGTATGTGTGTGTTTGATTTATCAGCTAGATGCTCCACTGCATTGTAAGATGGACTTCGCATGGCTTAGGATGTGACTTCTTCCTTAGGATTCAACTTTTGGTTGTTCAATGGAAGTAGTATGATCCTAAAGGAAATGGACAAGAGGGACTATCACATGGAAGAAGTATCATCCAATTGCATATTGCGTTAGTAACGACAATCCTTTTGTTATTTGCCTATATTTTTATCTACTTCATCATTATCGATCATTACAAGGAAAAGTATTGCCTTGTACTTATGATTGTACTCCTACTTTACATCGAGCAACTCCTTTAGAATTTTGGACTTCTTGACCCTGTGTCACGTAGTAGGTTGTTCCGTTTCATCTGATTAATCTCCATTTAAGGCATTATTAGAAAGAAACTTGTATTCTAGGTAGCTGGCATTATTCCTTTATTAACAGAACCACTTGTATTATTTTCTTTATTTCTTGTATAAGAGCCGTAAAAAATTCTTGTTGGCACACCCTAGCTATCACTTTCTCTTGATTTTGCTTAGATAACAAATCTTCATGATGTTTTTTTATTGCTCTTGGAAACGTATCCTTAGCATTACCAGCACTTGCAACAAACACGACACCTGCTAAACTTCTTATTTAGTTGCATGACAGAAAAGATAAGCAAAGATGATATAGTTAGGGGATACCTAAGAAAGAAATGGGAATTGATTTTTTCACTCGATGCACTTCTTAGATCGTGATCTAAAATCTTTCTTTACTTTGTCTTTTCACTGCAATTCTCAATGTGAGTATAGAAATCCTAGATCTCTCCTCTTTCCTACAAATTCTCTAGTGTTTAATCCCTCCAATGAATGTTTATTAGCTAATGTTCATATGATTTGCAAATTTCCTAGTGTATAATCCCTCTAATGAAGTTACTTTCTAGGAAGAACAATAAGGGAAACATACATTAAATAAAATGGTTTATACTCTTTTATGTCATGCTATTCCACAACCATGCTTCTAAAATTTGGATATGGTCTTAATAAATTCCACAAATATTTAACAGTATATGAAATCAAAGTCAATATAGAGAATTATATTAATCAGACAACCATTATAAAGGTATTACTTTCTCATTTACACTATACAGTCAAAATAATTTCACCATGAGTGCATGTTTATAACTCGTAAATAAAAAAGGTGCTTTGCTAGAGTTTAATCGTATAATTCAACCTAAGCTAATAAATTGCTTGGATAAGCAATGGATTGCAATCCTATTCCCATGCAAAGAATCAAAACTTGCCTTATTTATAAACATGCTTAACTTCTATTGAATTATTGACTTAATTAACCAACATGTTTTTTTGGGTCATCTTCAGTCATGAAAACATAAATAATATGAATAGGAGTTGATTTTCTATCAAGTGCACCATTAAATGGGTTCATTATTTCCTATAACATTCCAAATCTGCAAATGTGATATCCTTCAAATATAGATGGTAGAACTCTAATCAAAGAAGTACCTTTTGGTGTAATGGCTTGGAGTTCGTCGAAACTCTAAAGTTAAGCGTTCTTTAGGTAGAGCAATCTTAGGATGAGTGACCTCCTGATAATCACTTGTACTAAAGGAAAAAACCATGTGGCATATGACCAAAGCGGACATACCTCGGTGGGCGGAGTTCCAGAGCATTACAGGTGGTATGACAATAATTTACTAGCCAAAAGTGGAGGAGTGTATCCTTACTACCTGGTGTGATTATAGAATTGTGTAATGAAACTAACAAAATCGTCAGCTCTATAAGTGGGAGAGCATGTGATACTCCTCAAATATAGATGGTGGAACTCTAATCATAGAGGTGCCTTTTGGTGTAATGTCTTGGAGTTCATCGGAGCTCCAAAGTTAAGCATGTTCTAGGCAAAGCAATCCCAAGATAAATAACCTCCTAGGAAGCACTAACACCAAAGGATAAAACCATGCAACATATGACCAAAACGGATAATACTTAGGTGGATGGAGTTTCGGAGCGTTACAATAGAACATGGCTACAAGTGTCTTCAACATCCCATCAAGGAAGTATCTACTTCAAACCCAACCAATGGCTTAGAAAATTGCTAGTCCTCCACAACTTTCTATGGTTGACTAAAGTCTTTTTGCAAAGTAACAAAATTAGTTGCAATTTTTCTCAAACCAGTGTCCCACTAAAAGTTGAATCATTAGACTAATAATTTGTATAGTAGTTTCATTCACTTCACTAGGAAAGGTAAAACTAGAACCATAGCATTGATCCTGCAACGTCTAATTTGAAATGTACACCAAGTGGGCTTCCATTTTCATCTATCCTTAACCAAGATATTTCTAATGAGATCAGAGAACAAACAAAACTCACTTATCTTGACATGTTCAACAATTAGCTTCTCTAAGAATATAGCACCAATATATGCCAACTCTCAAACCTTTAAGTTTTTTACATTGCTTGCAATCAGTTGGATAGTTGGATGTTGGATTCCTTTTAAGCTAAGGAAGTTAATCGATCTCAAACACATTACCTTATTCATGAATAACCATATCGGTGCTATCCCTCAGCCCTTTGGTAGTTTAAGAAATTTTACTCTCTTTTGTTGTTACAACAACCAATTTTTGTAATAATCTAAGAGGTATAATCCCTTATGATTCAACAATTTGAGAAAACTTACTCTTTTTATCATTTCAACAGTCTACAAAGCCTCAATGATATTAAATCAAATTAGTTTTAAGGTAAATATTGAAAGTCATACAGTATATTTTCATATTAATTTTTTGGAACCCATATATATATGCCTAGAGAACAAGATGACTTTACACTTATTTTAGAACCTGCTTAGAATATGTTATTGATTTTAAGATCCACGCATATTGTAATTCTCAATATGTAGGTTATCCATATCCATCAAACCAAAACTCATGGAATTTCAATAATACATATAATTTAATTTAGGGATAATATTATAAATGATGTCTGAATTTTGGTAAAACATGCAATAAGACAACTGAACTTTGATATCAATTAATTTAATATCTTAAAGAACTTGATAGAGGTACTATTAGCATGCATAGAAAGTTCTTTCTAGTACTAAGATGATCAATTTTACCTAAAGTGATCAATATCAAAATGTATGTACCTAATTGTATATTTTGTCAAAGTTCAAGTATCATTCATGACATTAACCCTTTAATTTAACATATATAATAAGAGTTCAACACTTGATCACATAATTAAGTCAATTTTAAATCTTTCAATTTCAATCATGATTTACATTGATTGTATTTTGTTATTGTTTCATTTTTATTTAAGCTTATCACATATTATTTGTTAGGGTAAGTTACACATACCTCACCCATGTTTTTTACCATTTACAAAGAAGCGACTAGTGTCATTATTATGGGGTCTAAAAGCACACTTTAAAAGTTTAGGATGTAAATATATACCTTGATAAAAGTTCATGAAGTTTTTTTTTTAATAATTTTCCTTCAAAATTTAAAATTACACTGACGATCAATCAAATATACCATAAATAACTTATAGATTTTTTCCTCATGTGATTCAAGGAGAATTGTATTACCCATCCATTTTTATTATGACTGGTTCCTTTAGTAGTGACTATTATACATTAAGGAACTTCTTTGTAGGTTTAAGCATCATAATGACTATTATACTTTATGTGCGCCTTGAATAAGGTCAAGATCTATTCAGCTCCACAATGTATAACACTTGGGCATTATACGCTAAGGTTATTCTAAACTATTTGTTTATCGTAATCATTTGATGACCAATTTTAGATTCCAAAATCATATAATTAGGTTTTGAAAATATTTGATTAAGCAACAGCAAATATCAAAGTATCAGAGGTAGATAAATACTAAGATAAGGTATTTGATAAAGGCTTTTACAATCATTGGCACAAACTAAGCCCTTAAAAGAAAATACAAGTTTGAAAAGATTATTATGATTGTTGTTCAAAGAAAGCACATAATCCAACGTTTATAGCCACTCCGCTCGTCACTAGGCTCATACCAATCTGTCCAATACACGACATACGCATGAGTGTAAAAATTGTAAATGCCAACATCTGAAAAAGAACAAAATGATCTAAAGTCCAGTACACAGTAACCCAATCACACATGATATTGCATACATATCTAACTATATGCAATATATCAACCAACAGTTTATATCCTTTTTAATTAAAGCAAGACAAGCAACAGAAGAGCACTCACACCCTAGAAAGATATTAGGAACCTAGAGGTCCTTAGGAGTAACAACTGCTCAGGAGGTCAATATAGGCAGTCTAAATACCCATATCTCCTATCTCCATTAAAGTAATAGCCTCATCTAAGGTTCACAATTGTTATACATCCCTACTTATTATAGTCCATACTACAATTTGCTTGACCAATCCCATAAATGTAAACCATATTGGATTACTTCTCTCCAAGTCTACGTAGACGTTATCTCAATATTGTTTGCCCTATCAACTACCTACTGAGCCACAAAGGTAGCCTAAGCATCTAACTATAGTACTAGCATCGCCTAGCAAAGCTATCGTTCATCATACAAGATTAAATGACATAAGCACAAGCAGCAATCAAGTATTAGCCATCTTTAAGTTTTAGTTCATTTAAGATGCTTACCCTAGACAAATAACACGTAAGTCACTATGTAGCTGATAATGAATTGGTAGATGATAATATATTACACGAAAGACAATAGCTTGATTGAATATATGTTCAAGGAAGATTGATTTGTATAAGAATGGGGTACAAAGTAATGATTCATATCATATTGATTAATCAATTAACATAAAGTCTTATGTAATTTAAGGCCTTTGTGTTATATTTCAATTAAATCCATTTAAGGTAACTAGGCTTAGGTGATTTAGACTAAGACCGTTGAATTTGGAAATTGAATATTTTATTTAGACGTATTAGTCATTTAGGGATCCTAAGTTAAGTCCAATAAGAAATTCTCTAAGTGTTTTCACTTTTTAGAGTATAGATTTTGGGTTTAGGAATTAAGTCCATTAAATAATATAAATATCATATTAAGTGGAATTGGGTTTTATTTGAAATTATGTTTGATCGGAGCAATAATGGTTATTAGACTTAAGAATTGAGCTAAAAGCCTAGTTGAATTCAATTTAGACCCTAATTAAGTTATTAGCCCTTTAAGTTGCTATTTAGGCCTACTAAGGATATTTTAGGGCTTTTGGGCTAATGAAAAGGATTTGAGCCAAATTAGGTATTTTAATATGTGGAATTGATAATGGGCTTAAATATTTTACAAATAAGCCAAATTGAAATAGGTAAAAAGTATTAGGCCCATATTTTGGAATTTAAGCCCATAAAGCGTAAAATTAGGAATTATCTATATTTTAAAGATTTAGGCCCTAGATGACTAAGGAAGTCTTGTTAGGATTTAATTGAGCCTATTTAGTATAAATAGGCCTAGTTGGCTAGAAATTTTGTTATTAGGCCTAGGGTTGTGTTTCTAAACCAATTTTATTTAATTATGTCCATTTGTAGTTATTTAGTCAAATCGATCCTATTTTAGTATTCATACTCATATGTCACACCTCATAGTGGCTCCTAGTCATGACAACCTGCCATGAATACCAAATTAATTTATCTAAGTATTCACGAAGCAGTTAATCATACAAACATACTTCATATCCAAACTTATATTTACATACTGGTACAGAGTAAGTAAAGGAATTCTAAAACATGAATACCTAAGTCTATATCAAAAAATTACCTACTAATATTCATAGAGTAACTAAACATACATCTCACTAGTCTAAAATCAAAATACAAAATATCAAGTACAATAGGTGTATCTACTTCATCCCTCATAATATCCTTAAGTCCTAAAAGCAGTTGGTGTTATTGAAGTTGTCATTATGTCAAAGCCGTAGATATTCCTAGAAGTGCTTACAACACTAATCACACTATAGGGGAATGAGCAAAAGCCACGACTTAGTGAGATGGGAGTGCAATATTCTGATTACTACAAAACAAACCATAGTGAACAAGTTATCAATTATATGCTATGCATGAACAAGCGTATACAATGCAAACATCACACGTGGTCTTTTGGTAACAAATGTGAAGCATAATGTATAACCCCCCATTAACTTTGGATTAGGAAATTAATAATTCCATTAGTGTCTAAGTCATCCAATCAATTTTCTCTTATCTCATAAGTTTCAGGGTATCTTAGATGTAGCACTGCTTAGGATACCCTAAATGCAGTCCTAAGATGGATTATCCAAAACAGTTCTCTTAATACATCAGATTTTTTAACTGTAGTCCGGAATAACTTAAATGTCTACCCTATCCATCGTGTGATAATGATGACATAAAAGATTCAAGACTCTATACAATGCATGTCAAGTTTTACTATATCTCAATATTTATCAATAAATTCGAGAATGACCAACCGTAATATAATTAAGATAATTCACATAAAATGCAAGAATACACACCGTCACGAACAACCAAGTTTATATCACAATGTGAAGAATCAAGCAAGTTCAAGAATAAATGAATAATCACAAGCTTTCATTATGATTTTGCAGGAAATCTTATAATAAATTATTTTACAAATATCTTGCAACTTGTGAGTTACAATAAATAAGATTTCTTATACTTGAAATTGGAATAGTGGGAAGAATTTAGAAATATACGTACAATTTTTCAAAAATGCCATGATACACGAATAAGGATGGAAAAATCGTGCTAAAACCTCCTGGGTTATTTGAGCTTTCTTTATATATTCACATTGAAATAAAGACTAACAGTCCACCGTGACTATCGGAAGAATTTCGGTTTCGCTAGAAAATATCATCGAAACTACGATAGTAAATTGATAAAGTAATAAAACAAATGAATCAAATTGATTCGCTATGTTATATATATTCCAATATTGGATGTTGGCACAATGTTCCAAAAATCAAAGAAGTCACAATGAAGAAATAATTTATATATTAATCCTCTTAAATTCTTTCCAAGATTTTAACTCTTCTATTGGCTTTGCTTTTGTGTTTTATAAAGCTTTCATTCTGTCTGGTACACGATTCATGCACAGGCCAGCAATTTAATAACGTCAAATATTATGGAAACATCATGTTCTCATGACTAAGTAACATTTATTATCCTAACAGGAATAATAATGTGGCAAATCATCCAATTATCCCACTCATCTTGATCTTATTTATTTAAAATAATTCTCCCTTTGATTTAAAAAATAAAAATTTCACCTAAAATATAAAATAAATATTTTTTATAATTAATATAATTAAATATAACTTTATAATAACTATAATCGTAAAATTTAATATTCGACGTTTCTATTAATGAGACTTTTTAGGTAGATAAAATCTTATCAAGTTTCTATTCGTGTTTTGAAGAGCATTATTCCATGATTCTAATATGATTTTCGAAATTAAAAATAGTTATGTATGTAAATGTTATAGATTTTAGAAGTTTCGTGGGAATTTTGATATAAGAAAGTTTAAAAAGAAGATAAAATAGATGAATGAAAGAGATGGAGCATGAACAGAATTGGAGGCATTTGGAAATTGAATTCATATATGTATATATATAGACATGCGTATATATGTGTTAGCTGTTAGCTTTGCTTGTATGAAATCCAAACTTATAAGAGAAGATTTTGACTAAAGCAATCTCCTCTCGAAAGAATGAACTTGGAGAGTAAGTGGACAGTTGACGAGAAATTTGAATATTTTTCGAGTTTAATGACACATATGATAAATACTTATTCATTAATATTTTTATATGTAAATTTACATATTTACTATACTAGTGGATAATGCACTCATACTATGTATATAAAATTAATAACATTATATATATGAAATATTATAATGTATATAAGAAATAACAAAAAAATGAATAAATATAATAAATAAAAGGTAACAAAACCAAAATTACATATGAAATCTGGTATTAAAGAGAAAATAAAAAAAGAGGGAGAGAGAGTAGCTTGTTTGTTTTCCAGTTTTGGCATCATTATCATTTGAGAGAAGAAGGCCTAAATCTTTTATTTATTTCATTGGGTTTCCAGTTATGTAACTTTACTTAAATAGCAGAAAAAAGAAAAAAAAGAAAAGAAAAACCAAACCATTTGAAGTGGATGGAAATGCACAACCCGTCCAACTATTTCGGTGCAACTGCATTGGACGTCAAACGTGGGCGAAGATAACCATCTAATAATGAAATAATGTAAAACATATAATGACTATAATACCATAACTTTAGATTTTTTGACATCAATCATCAAGATTGGCTTAATAATAATAGATTAAATATTATGAATATTATGATATACTTAAAATTTTTAGTTTAAGTCTTTTATTTTTTTCAGCTTTTATGTTAATTGTCGTAAACTATAATTTGCTCATTAAGAGCTTAAGTTATTAATGTTTTGATAGTTCATGTCCTAATTAGGAATTAGAATTAGCTTTATTTGTGTTTTATTATTATAAAATTACGGGGTTCCACATTCTCCCCTTTAAAAAGTTTTGTCCTCAAAACTTTAGAGTGTACCTGGGTCCATAAACAAATATGGGAATTTCTCTTTCATTTCGTTTTCAAGCTCCAAGTTGCTTCCCTATCAAAATGCTTATTCCATTGTACTTTCATATAATTGATGTTCTTATTTTGAAGTTCCTTCTTCTTGGTATTGAGAATTTTAATTACATATTCTCTATATGTTAAATTAGGTTGGAGCTCAATAGGTTCCACTTCAAGGACTCTATTTGGAATTGGAATATGTTTTCTCAACATTGATATATGGAACACATTATGAATTCTAGAAAACTATGGTGGTAAAGCAAGTTTGTAAGCCACTTCACCAACCTTTTCCAAAATCTCATAAGGTTTGACATATCGCAGGCTCAATTTTCCTTTAGCGTCAAATCTCCTATGACCTTTTAGCAATGTTACTCTTAGGTGTACATGCTCTTATGGTAGAAATTCCACTTCATGTCTTTTTAGATCAACCGAACTTTTCTACCGATCTTGTGATTCCTTCATTCTCTATCTTATAATTTTCAACTTTTCTTGTGTTTATTAAAGTAACTCAAGTCCAATAATGCTTTTTATCCTTCATCCTAATATAATGGGGACCTACATTTTTGTCTGTACAGTGCTTCATAAGGTGGCATCTTAATTGAGGAGTGATAACTATTATTATAAGTAAATTTAATCAAAGGTAAATGTTAAGCCCAACTATCCTTGAAGTCTAGTGTACATGCTCTCAACATATATTTAGAGTTTAGATCGTATGTTCAAACTGGCCATCCGTTTGAGTATGATAAGCCATTCTGAATTGCAACTTAGTATCGAAAGTATTTTTTTAGCTTCTCTAGAATTTCGATATTAAACGTGGATCTCTATCTGACACAATGCTAGCTAGTATTCTATGTAATCTTATAATTTCCTTAATGTAGATCCCAACTAGTTTATCAAAGGAGTACATTATGTTCATGGGTAGGAAGTGTGCAGAACTAGTAAGTCAATCCACCACTACCCATATTACATCATATTCACCTCGGGTATTGGGAAGGCAGTCACGAAATCCATGGTGATATTTTCCCATTTCCATTCTAGGATAGGGAGAGGTTGTAATAATCTACTAAGTCTTTGGTGCTCCGCCTTCACTTTTTAACAGATTGAGCATTGGGCCACAAACCATTAAATGTCCTTTTTCATTCCTTCCCACCAAAAAGTTTGTTTGAAATCTTGGTACTATGAGTGGGAAAAAAAACAATCGAACCAAATTAATCCGTAATAGAACCGAACCAAACCAAACCAAACCAAACTAAAAATGGATTTTTTAACAATTTGGTTTAAAAAATTTTCAATCCGAACAAATCTGTAAAATTATGGTTTGGTTGAAAAGGTAAAAAATTAATCCATAAAACTGAACCAAACGTTTCAGAAAAATATAATAACATTTTACTTGTAAGTTATTACTATAGATTTCTTTATGATGATTGATTAAAGGTCATATATGTCTATATGATTTTATTTGATAATTATTATTTAGTAAATATTGATTAAAATCAACTTGTTCATTTTTAATTTTTTTTAGGTTCATAATATATATTCTTTCATTGGTGATGACCTATTGTCCTTTAATAATAGTTTTGAACTTTATAAAGTATGAAATTTATTTATTTAGTTATAAACTCTTATTATGTATTAATTGTTTAATGTATTTTTTCAACGAATTATTTTATCCCTTGATAAATTTTGTTGATAGATGATTTTTTATTTTGACTAAATTTATTAGTAGATGATTGACTTGATGGCTCAATTTGAGCATTTGGGTTAAATTTGCAGTTGAGATGAGTGCGACTTTGATCCTGGTTTCTCATTTAAGAAGGATCGGAGTTCGTGTTTGTGTTGTGTTTTCTGTTTCGATTTTGAGTTCGACGATGTGTTATTGATTTTTCCTTTAGTGTTTGGGGTTTGATTTTTGGGTTGTGTATGTTTAGTTTTGGGGAGTTTAGGAGTTTCAATGGGGTGGTCATGGGTTACAAGTTTGACTAAGCGTCGTGCTTGGTTGTTGTTTGGCATCAATGTCAAGATTTTGGCATCGTGTTTGTAGTTTTATGTTGTGAAGCAACGTTGATTATTTAGTTTTCAGTTCGAGTGGCTCGTATTGAATTTGAGGGCATGTGTGTGTTTTACTTTGATTCGGGTTGTTGTGGTGGTGGTGGTTTTGGTTTGGTGATAGAGGGGGTAGTGTTGGTGTAGATTGTTAGAATTTGTGGCCCATTGTGTAAGTTTATTTTGGAAGAGTCGTGACTTTTAATCTAAATGACATGACTCTTCATAATGGGTGTCTTGATGGAAGACACCCCTTACCATTTCATGAAGAGGTATGGTCCTCTTCCTGCCCTTATATATGTACAAGAGTTTGACAATAAAGTTAGATACTCACTCTTGTCTTCACTTTGAAAATCCATCATAAAAGTTAAGGGAAAGGAAGAGAAATCATTCCTTTGGTGAAATAAGGTTGGATTGGAGGGATAAGGTGATTTGAGGAAATTAAAGTATTCTTATTCTTATTCTTCAAATTCAAGATATTGCTATGGCTATAGATAAAGGTATGTATCTTATCCATTATTTTGTTGTGAAAATCATGAAGTTCAAAGATCCTGAAATTGATATTGATGAAATAATCATATCATATAAATTATAAAATCATCTTACATATGGTATCAGAGCAAGGTTGAAGAACTTGTGATTTTCCATCTATTGAAATTTATTAGTTTTCAGTATTGGATTTTTGTGTAAGGACGTGAATCATGAATGGAATAAATAAAATAAAATTTAATATTTCGTTTCCTTTTCATCAATTACGGCCAGTGTTTGTTTTTATTTTATATAATTGCTTAGCATTCATGTGAAAGCAAAAAGCATCCATTTTATTAATTTTCTCCCTTGATCATATGATATACCAATTGTATGAACATAATCGTTGTTCTTCGGAAGGAATCTAAACAAATAGCATGAAATTGTCATGTTAAGCATAAAAAAAAAAAAATGCTTCCGTTTGTTCGTTACATTCAAATATTACGAAACGGCATGAACATTGAACTGCTGAAAGGATGAAAACATTGTTCGTAAAAGTCAAACGTTAAATTAAATAAAAAATTTGAATTAATGAATGTTGCTGTTACTTTCTGAGCAAGTGGAGATGAAAATTTAAATGAGAGAACAGTTGCTGATTGAATGGTTCATGTGGTTCCGTGAAACGTTAAATATATATATATATATATATATTTCTGTTTGGTTTTGGTCGTAACTTTAATGCATGTGAAATCATCCGTCGATGAAATGGTTCCATGATGCATGTAACTTAATGCATGATCTGATTGAATGGTTCATGAATTCTAGAAAATGGAATATACAAACAACGGTTGGCATCGAAGTGCATGATTGCCAAATTGTTAGGAATGTAAAAGTACATTAATTGTTTTTCATATTTACTGAAAGGAGTCAAGTCAACAAGTTCCTAAACCCAACAATTGTAGATGTTTGATAAATTGATTATGTGTATAGGTATGAAATTTTGATTGTTAGTCACCAAAGTGGCCAAATCGTTACATTTATAAATTTCGTCGCATTCAAGTTTCTAAATTTATCCATGAATTTATTTATAAATGACATAATAGAATATGATTTGGGTATTAAAGTTTGTATTATAAGATATTATAAATCATCCAAAGATGGTTTTGTTCTTATAATACATAACGTAAGTGTTTATGATAAGTATATTTTATTTGATTTATTTGTATATCCAAAGATAGCAAATATATCAAATTGTATGCATACTTATTTGTTATGATTAATGTTTATATATATTTTAGTATCACCCAAAGGTGGACTTTGATATATATTATTATGTTATTCCATGAGTTGATTGAATCTGAATTTTATGATTGTTCAAAGCATTAATGGCTACCGTATCTTTTATTATTGCAGTATCTGTTCCTGTTTCTCTGCATTCTCATGCTTCATCTGTTCCGATATTCAATGGATTGAATTTCTCAGATTGGCATGAGCAGGTCCAATTTCACTTAGGTGTTTTGGATCTTGACTTGTCTCTTCAAATTGAGAAACCCATTGCTATTATTGATGAAAGCAGTGATGAGGAAAAACGTCTCCATAAACTTTGGGAGAGGTCGAACAGATTAAGTTATGTTTATGAGAATGACAGTAGCAAACAACATTAAAGCTACTCTTCCCCAGACTGATAATGCTAAGGAATTCATTAAATTTGTGGAAGAGCGTTCTCAAACTGCTGATAAGTCTCTTGCTAGTACATTGATGGGTACTTTGACCAACATGAAATTTGATGGGTCTCGTACTATGCATGAGCATGTCCTTGAAATGACTAATATAGCAGCAAAATTAAGGACTTTAGGAATGACTGTGGAGTTTTTTTGGTACAGTTCATATTGAACTCCTTACCTCCTGAACAATATGGGCCTTTTCAAATGAATTACAACACTATAAAGGATAAGTGGAATATCAATGAATTGACCAGTATGCTAATTCAGGAGGAAACAAGATTAAAGAACCAAAAGACTCATTCTGTTCATTTTACAAGTCATCAAGAAGTTGCATCGAGTTCAAAGAAAAGGGCTAGAAAATTCAAGAAGAAAGGTTTACACAACCTGAATGAATCTTCTAAAGATGCACAAATCCACAAAAAGGAAATCAAGTGCCATTTCTGTAGAAAGATTGGACACTTGAAGAAAGACTGCTTGAAACGTAAGGCTTGGTTCGAAAAGAAAGGGATTCCTTACGATCCAAACTATAAAGCCAAATGAGAATTTTGTATTCATGGGAAATGGAAACAAAGCTTCAGTTGAAGGAATCGGGACTTATCGCTTGATTTTGGAGACTGGGCATCACTTGGATTTGTTCCAAACCCTTTATGTTCCTACATTTTCTCGCAATTTGGTTTCTTTATCAAAACTTGATGTATTAGGTTTTTCTTTTAAGTTTGGATTTGAATCTTTCAGTTTGTATAAGGACAATAAACTGTATGGTTCAGGAATTTTATGTGATGGTCTTTACAAGTTTAAACTTGATGATTATTTTGCTGAGACCTTAATGACCTTGCATCATAATATTGGAACTAAACGTAGTTTGATTAATGATAACTCTGCTTACTTGTGGCATAAACGTTTAGGTCACATATCCAAAGAAAGGCAAGAATTAGTAAAGAATGAAATTCTTCCTACTTTGGATTTTACTGACCTTGGAATGTGTGTTGATTGTATTAAAGGAAAACAAACTCGACACACTAAGAAAGGAGCCACAAGAAGCACACAGCTTCTTGAAATTATACATACAGATATATGGACCTTTTGATGCTCCATCTTTTGGTGGAGAAAAGTATTTTATCACCTTTATTGATGATTTTTCACGCTATACTTATGTCTATCTTTTGCATGAAAAATCTCAATCTATGAATGCCCTTGAGGTGTACATTAATGAGGTTGAGAGACAATTAGATAGAAAAGTGAAAATTATAAGATCCGATAGGGGTGGTGAATACTATGGGAAGTATGATGAATCGGGGCAATGCCCAGGTCCATTTGCCAAATTTCTTGAAAAGCATGGCATATGTGCTCAATACACTATGCCAGGCACACCAGAACAGAATGGTGTTGCAGAGAGGCGGAATCGTACATTATTAGACATGGTTAGGAGTATGTTAAGTAATTCATCATTACCTATATCCATGTGGGTTTATGCATTAAAAACTGCAGTATATTTGTTAAATAGGGTTCCTAGTAAAGCAGTTCCAAAGACTCCTTTTGAACTGTGGACTGGAAGGAAACCTAGTTTACGACACCTACATGTGTGGGGTTGTCCTGCAGAAGTAAGGATTTATAATCCACAAGAAAAGAAATTGGACTTTCGAACAGTTAGTGGATTCTTTATAGGATATCCTGAAAAGTCCAAAGGTTATAGGTTTTACTGTCCTAATCATAGTACAAGAATTGTTGAAACTGGAAATGCCAAGTTTATTGAAAATGGTGAAACTAGTGGGAGTAAAGAACGACGTGATGTGTGCATTAAAGAAGTTAGGGTAGAAGTTCCTATACTTTTACCTTCTAAGCCAATTGATCCTAATGTTGTAGAAATTCACCAAAGTGAAGAACAACAAGTAACGGATCAAACACATCATGAAGTTATAAGCGATACCCCTATAGTGGAGGAACCACATGAAATAGCATTGAGAAGATCTCAAAGAGAGAGAAGATCTGCTATTCCTAATGATTATGTGGTTTATCTACAAGAGTCAGAACTTGACATAGGAATTGACAATGATCCAGTTTCATTCTCACAAGCCATTGAATGTAATGATTCTATTAAGTGGGTAAATGCCATGAAAGATGAGTTGAAATCTATGGATCAAAACCAAGTCTGGGAACTCGTTGAATTGCCAAAAGGATGTAAAAGAGTTGGTTGTAAATGGGTCTTTAAGACAAAACGAGACTCAAATGGCAATGTTGAACGACATAAAGCCAGACTTGTTGCCAAAGGCTTCACTCAGAAAGATGGTATTGATTATAAAGAGACTTTTTCACCGGTCTCAAAGAAAGACTCACTTAGGATCATTTTGGCCTTGGTTGCTCATTATGATCTAGAGTTACACCAAATGGATGTCAAGACTGCCTTTCTTAATGGAGATTTGGAAGAAGAAGTTTACATGGACCAACCTGAAGGCTTCTCAATTAAAGGAAAGGAGCATATGGTATGTAAACTTAAGAAATCAATATATGGACTTAAACAAGCTTCTCGCCAATGGTATCTTAAGTTCAATGATACCATAACCTCTTTTGGTTTTAAAAGAAAACACCGTTGATCGGTGTATATATATGAAGGTTAGTGGGAGCAAGTTTGTCTTTTTAGTCCTATATGTTATGATATCCTAATTGCTGCTAATGATTTTGGTTTATTACGAGAAACCAAAAAATTTTCTTTCAAAGAGCTTTGAAATGAAAGATATGGGAGAGGCAACATATGTGATAGGAATTGAAATATTCCGTGATAGATCACAAGGATTGTTAGGCTTATCCCAAAAGGCTTATATCAGTAAAGTTCTAGAAAGATTTAAGATGGATAAATGTTCGGCAGGTATAGTTCCAATTCAGAAAGGAGATAAATTTGGAAATATGCAATGTCCAAAGAATGATTTGGAACGAGAACAAATGGCAACAATTCCTTATGCATCTGTTGTTGGGAGTTTGATGTATCTTCAAACTTGTACTAGACCCGACATCAGTTTCAGTGTTGGGATGTTAGGCAGATATCAAAGTAATCCAGGATTGGATCACTGGAAAGCTGCAAAGAAAGTTTTGAGATACTTGCAAGGAACGAAGGCCACATGCTCACTTATAGAAGGTCCGATCAGCTAGAGGTGGTTGGTTATTCAGATTCAGATTATGCTGGATGTGTTGATAAAGAAAATCCACATTTGGTTACCTGTTTCTATTAGCCGAAGGGGCAATCTCATGGAAGAGTGCGAAGCAGTCTGCATTTGCTGCATCGACCATGGAGGCAGAATTTGTGGCTTGCTTTGAGGCCACAATTCATGGCTTATGGCTGCGGAATTTTATTTCAGGGCTTCAAGTTGTCGACACTATTAGTAGGCCGCTGAAAATTTACTGTGACAACTCCGCAGCAGTCTTCTTCTCAAAGAACGACAAGTATTCAAAGGGGCAAAACACATGGAGATCAAATACTTGGCCGTTAAAGAAGAAGTTCAGAAACAAAGGGTGTCAATTGAACATATTAGTACAAAACTGATGGTTGCAGATCCATTAACAAAAGGATTAGCACCTAATATTTTTAGAGAGCATGTTGAAAGAATGGGCATTAAAGGACGTCCTGATTAAAGATTATTGTATTTGTGTATATGACACTCTTGAGCTCAATTATAGTGTTTCTGATATTTCCTGTTTTTCTATATTGTATACATGATTGTAATAGAATTATGTTAACAGGAATTGTCTTCATAAAGACTTTAGTTAGACCTTTATTTATCTCTTCATTAAGTTAAGGTCAAATTAAGATTAATTATGTAGTACATGGAAGGAACTATGTCGAGACGATGACGTACAACCGCCATGACTCTAATTAATTTTAATTTAATTAATGTGATATAACGGTACAATCAACATAACGAATACTTAGAATAATGTTATCGTGCACATTATGTTATTCTAAGTTATTAAGAAACATATATGGGCCAAGTGGGAGAATGTTAGAATTTGTGGCCCATTGTGTAAGTTTATTTTGGAAGAGTCGTGACTTTTAATCTAAATGACATGACTCTTCATAATGGGTGTCTTGATGGAAGACACCCCTTACCATTTCATGAAGAGGTATGGTCCTCTTCCTGCCCTTATATATATGTACAAGAGTTGACAATAAAGTTAGATACTCACTCTTGTCTTCACTTTGAAAATCCATCTTAAAAGTTAAGGGAAAGGAAGGGAAATCATTCCTTTGGTGAAATAAGGTTGGATTGGAGGGATAAGGTGATTTGAGGAAATTAAAGTATTCTTATTCTTGTTATTCAAATTCAAGATATTGCTATGGCTATAGATAAAGGTATGTATCTTATCCATTATTTTGTTGTGAAAATCATGAAGTTCAAAGATCCTGAAATTGATATTGATGAAATAATCATATCATATAAATTATAAAATCATCTTACATAGATCTCTTGGATTGACTTTCAGTTCATACTGTGTTAGGGTGTGGAGATGGTTGCCACTCATGGTGGTGTGACTTGGATAGAGACGAGCCAGACAGAGTAGAAGCGATCGATTTTAGAGAGAGATTGAGAGACGAGAGAAATGCCCACCACCCCCTGAAGATGAGCTCCCAGGCTTTAAATTTGATAATTCCAGAAAGAGAAAGGAGATGGTTCGCCATTAAGAATCGAATCGGTCATTAATGGCCGTTACAAGATCTGAAGCATCGAAGGTTACGAATTCTGAACTCGTGATCCTCTTTGGGAAGGTGAATGATCGGATTCTGGAAGAGCAAGAGATGAATTCTAGCTTAATGTGGCCATTAATGGCTGTCGAATGGTTGGGGATTTCGATTATGGAAGTCTAAGGATTCGAAACTGTTGTTGCCATATCGATGAAAATGAATTTGCTCCCAACGGTCTTTGGTTCGTCTTTTGGTTTCACTGGAACGTAAATGCCATAATCCAAAAATTTTGAGTGAACAAGCTTTGAAAATGAACATGGAAGCTCAAAATATGTCTTCCTAGTCACGTGGATTGTTTGCAACACGTGCCAAAAACAAAAAATCCTCCCCCTCGTGCTTCTGCCCGATCGAACCCTGGCCTCTCTCTTGTATACTCAAGCTCCCAGCCAGCTGATCTAAATTAAACTTATAATGGATTTAACTTGAAAGAATCAGGCCCGAAATAGCTTCAATGAAAATGGGCCGAAATTGAATATGATCCAAGGTCTGATATGATTTATAAAATAAGCCCAAGACACTACAAAACTCTCATTAATCCTATAAAAAAACCAAAGCGAAAATTCACTTTATATTTTCTTCTTTCCCATTTTTTTTATTTTAAGTTTAAAATGTTTATTTAATGAAAGATGGGGTTTTCTAATTTTTTTTATTATTTTGTAAGTTTTATTCTTTTTGTTAATTTTTAACTTATCTAACTTTTTTTTTTAATTTTAATAATTTTCAATTTTTATTGCATTTTCTACTTTTTTTAGAAATTTTCATTTTTTCTAATGATTTTTAAAGATGAGGTGTCGACAACTGGCGCCATTCTATATGGAGCCTTTGATATTGGTTGAGTGCCAGGTACTAAGTCAATTATAAACTCAACTTCTCTATTCGAAGATAACTCAGGTAACTCACTAGGAAATACTTTTGGATACTCTCTCACTATTGGTATCTCTTTTTATTCAGGGGATTTTTTTTATCCATTTTTACCATACACAACCAAATTATTTTGCATTCATCCTCTTCTTCAGCATTCATGGCTTATAGCTGATTTCCTTACATCGCATTACTCTAGTTGACCAATACCATTTCTTTTTCATTCGATTTGGTTATCCTTACCTCCCTTCTCTTATAGTCTACATTGATGCAATGTTGAGACAACCAATCCATCCCTAAGATTACATCATACTCATTCATAGCCAATAGATCAGACTCATGGGCATAAGGATATCCTTAATTACAATAGGACACTCCTTCACTACCATCTTAGAAATAGCTTTTCCACTTGTCGGTGTACTTATTCTCAAACGATTTGATGACACATGAGCATCTATTCCACTACATTGTACCACATCTAGGCTTATAAAGGAATAGCTTGCTCCAATATCAAGGAAAGCGAACATAGGATAGGCCGCGACTAAGATTGTTCCTATGAAAGTTTTTGAGTTATTAGTGGCTAAGGTTTTATTTATTATATTCTAAATTACTCATTTTTTTTTATTATCCTATATGTACAACATTTGTATAGACTAAAACAATATAAGTTAAAATTTACTTACCTGTAACCGCATTATTGTCAAATCGATAGTTTGATGCAGCCAAATATGCATCCTGGTATTCTCCTTCATTGGTTTCTTCTCCTTGATCATATGTTGTTCCTTCAATTGCAAACATTCTAGCATTAAGAGCAACTTGGTTGGCTCCATGGTTCCCCGTATTTGTTAGTTACTCTTTCCAATATCTTGTGTAGATGTGGTTCTTAACCCTGATCCATGCTGCTTAGGGGGGCATGCAAATGCAAGATGTCCAACTTTTCCACATGTGAAATAAGTCATAAGATTTTTTTGGGGCAACCTTGTACTTTATGGTCCACTACACCACATCAATAACATTTATTCCTCAATTAAGGACAATCCTGTGGATAATGGTTCCCCTTACACTTCCAACATGTTACCTTCATTAGAGTGTAAGTACAGGAAGGACTAGGTTTGATCACTAGAGGCTTATTGCACCACAATGACCTCTTATTTTTGTCACTATAGCTGGCACTAAAAGCAGGTCGCTTTGGTGGTAATTGGCCCCATGAGCCAAAAGCGCTCTTTATACCTGCTTCAATCATCTATCTTCTTGCTTCCTTTAGCACCTGGGCCTTATTCACTACTTCAGAACAATTTTTTATATCAAACTCCAATATACGATTTCATATTTCAAGTTCAAGCCCATTTAATTATAGCTGGATCTTTAAGTCCTCACTATCATGATAGGAGGCTGGTGCAAACTGAAGCAACTTAATAAACTCATTCTTATATTGGTCAATACTCTTGTTTCCCTTTTTAATGTGGAACAAATTCAGGTTCTTCCAATCACATTGGACACTCCATGGATAGCCAAGAGGTTTCACATGTTCAAGATAGAGTTAGATATTTTCCTAGTCGAAGATCAAGGAAAGAAGGACAATAAAATAATACACTCTTGATATCTCTATCTAAGTACACATTCCTTAGACTAGGTTAAGTTAGTCGCACTTATTAGTAGGTATACCGTTAGATTATAATCTAGATTACTTGTTTGAGATTTATCCTCCTTTAAATTTACCAGCTAAAATTGGACTAGGGGTTACATGCAGCTTATCTAGTAGTTCCTCAATGACATGGTCCTAAGTAAATAACTGCATAGGATTTAGTTTGCCTTTTTGATAGGATTTGGGGTTTAGTTGACATTACTAGATATTATTATTATTATTATTATTATTATTATTATTATTATTATGCCTTAATTGATAAACTAAAAATCATTATTTGTTAATACAAGTCAAACTCTAAGCAAAGTCCATACGTGATAATTTTATGCTACACGATTGAAGTTTTCAGATATGTTTTGTAAGTTTTTTGTCGAGGAGTAAGGCAAAACATTATTTATTTTAATTTATTTTATAAGTTTGAATCGTTATTATATTTTTCAAATCATCGAATGGAAGTTTAGATTTAGAATTCGTTTATCATTTTAGGTTCTGAACAAAGCAATCTGAGTTCAGGTTTTAAAATTAGAATTTCGAAGAAGCTGACTCACCGAATCAAAGAAAAATTTTTGGAGGCTTCCAACTACAAGGGGGGAAATGTCGCTAAAGTACTCGTTTAAAAGTGCTGGCAAGAAACAAAACAAAAGATGGCGTAGAAGAGAGTCGTTACCTTCAACATCCGGGTTCTTCCAATCACATTGGACATTCCATGGATAGCCAAGAGGTTTCACATTTTCAAGATAGAGTCAGAGATGGTGCGCCATCGAGTGATGGTGAGCCTAGACAAAACTTGAGTGCTAAGGGATGATCTAATGTCAACGGAGCAGGTTCCATGGATTCACATTGCAATATCAGAAGCGGGGGCCACTACATACATGACAAGAACAAACCTTTGGATCAATTCCATCGAGAAATTCATAGTGCTATAACACTGAATCTAAACTGCATGCATTCATATATGTTGATGAAAAAATGGGAGAAAACACTAAAGCAAGTAGCAGATTGGATTACAAGAATGGGGAACGCGAGCATTCCTCTGTAATGCTGAAGGAGGAGACTCAATCATTCCTCTTTCAAAATCGACAGGAATCGATGCTGGTCTTGTATAATAACTGCTCACCAGTAAACTTATATTGAGGTAAAGGCAACATCTATTGTTGGTATCGAAATTCAATATTATCGATATTTTGTTTAGACAAATGGAAGATTCTATTTACCCATGCTCTGTTTGCCCCACACGGGTCCTTGCATGGAACACGGGGAACTTGAATGCTTAGAGAATGAGAGATGGGGTGCTGGAAACCCTCACTGAATACATGTCGGACCTGGTGGTTTTATTGGAGACGAAAGTTGACCAAGTCTCAGTTGAATTATTCTGGAGGAGATTAAAAACAATGAGGCTATGGAGGTAACAATGCTCAAACAGACAAACTTTGAGATGCATACTCTGGTATTACTTTTGGTTTTTCTTTCGGGTATTTGTGCTCCACTTGCTTACAAGTATAAACCTGCTCCATGTGATAGTTTTAGAGGAAATGACAATTGTTATAAATGATAGATGATGGTTACTCATGAGAGATTTTCAATGGTGTAATTTCCCGTGGGGAACAAGGTTCACTTGGTCAATAGACCAATAAATCACGACTATAATACAACTTAGACTAGACAGCACACGGGCAAAATTCAGCCTGACAAAAAATATTTTCTGAACAGAAGTTTTTCATTTCCATAAATAAATGGCCATCAGGTCATTCTCATTTATTACGCACCCAATTTCATGGTGTCAATAAATAATCTTGAAAATAATGAAATAGGATTACAATAATAGGTCATGAGGACCATATAGAAGAAAATTTACTTATAAATATAGGCTTTATTTATAAAACAACAAATAATAATAAAATATCTTATAAGCTCAATATTAAGGAAATCATAGATGCAATGGCTTCTAAAGGGATAAAAATGATAGAACCAATGGAAATAGATTCTTCTTCTATAGAAGGAGAAAAATGAAACTTAAAGAAAAATAGGTTTATGAAACACGAAGAGTCCCTACAAGAAACTTGATGTACTCAAATCCTGATGGTACATACTCAGTAAGATTTAAGACTTATGAAGACAAGTCAAGACCCACAGATAAGGATGAAATTTTAGAAAATTTTAACCAAATTTTAGAACAAAGAGAAACTTTAGGAATGATGAATGTGTTATACTAAATAGACATTTCAAGTTGGACAAGGAATAGAATCACAAGATATAGTTGTGTTGATGAGACATTAAAACAAATAAGAGAAATGAAGAATTTTCTTGATAAAAGAAATAATTCTCATTTACAAGAGACAAAGGTTTGTCAAAACACAAAAAATGAAGAATGTGAAGAAGAATTATTAGATTCATTAGAATACTAGGACAATGGATTCTTAATAAAACATAATGAAGATCCAATTCCTATGAATTATGGTTAATTGAAAAGGGAATTCTAAACGAATCACAGGAAGTAAGATTTGAAACAATAATTGGAAAAGGGGATGTTTATTACACATAAAAATGTGAAAACTTCTTGTTAGAACTGGCAAATGATATTATAGAAATAGATCAAAAATTAGAACCACAAGAGGAAGAAGGAGAGATTGAAACAATAGAAGAACAATTATGAAATAGCAATGGTGGATAATGACGAAATAGGATCAAATGCTCCACGATCTATCATTACACATAAAGGACCAGGCATGTGGGATGGAATACCAAGTAAGATACCTTATACCCATTATATTGAAAAAGAAACAAGTGATAGGGTTTATAAAGGGAAAAGAACGCCCGTTGAGGTTTTTGATAAAAAGAACTTAGTAGATAATAGAAGGATTCTTAACATTAGTGCACATTATCCATAGAGTTGGGGACCATTAGTAGACAATTGAACATAGATGATGATAAGAGCATGGAGAGACAGCTCTTTAACAGAAGATGTAGATCAAATGTATATATATTTAGATTCATTTTTAGGAGAAACAATAAGAGCTATGTGGGAATCATATAAAAGAAATTTTCTTGAACAAGTTGTTGAATCATGTACTATTTATCTTATCTTGATAAGAAATTATTTACATAATATGATATGTATAACAAACACAAGGGCTATAGCTCAGTTGCTAAAGCACCTCGTATTAGGAGCTAACGCACATAATTTTTGTAGCAAGATAAGAGTAATTCTTATGAGAGAGGCATCACAATAGGTTGCAAGTAGCAAAATTGTTTTTCTCATATATGTTATTTTAAACAGTCAGCTCATCAACAATGTATAGATCATAAATAATTAAATAGTATTGTAGACTTATTATTATTATCTTTTATTTCATCTATCCATAAAGATCTAAATAATTTATTTAACGCTCATAGTCATCTACGAGAAATAATCTCATGACAAAGATGAATTCAAAAGAAGGTATTGATTGTTAAAAATAATAATATCTTAAGAATCACCTCCTGTCCACGCTATAGGCCTTAAGCCTACCATTGCTTCCGTGCCCCTGATAGCTACTATGGGCTTTCAACTGACCTTTTTGGTATTTCTTCGGATATTGTATAGTCTTAAAATCAAACCCTTCATAAAAGATTCATCCATGACATGAAACCCTATTCTTACGACATAAGAGTCTTCTAAATGTCTTAAAGCATAGTTATCTTAATGCCTTAAATAGAAAACTTAGAAAGCCATAATAAAGGATAACTTACAGAAGATTTTTATGATGCTTGGAAACATTTTAGAATGTGGAAGTAGGAAGATAACACTTCAAGAAATCACTCAACACTCTAACATTTGAAAACACTCCATACTCTAATATTTTCTCTCTATTTTTCTCAATGCCTTCATTATGTGACTTATCCTTCTATTTATAGAATTTTAGGACATTTGTTATATTAATTTGATAAACATCTCTTACAGCGAAAAGAAAATAAACATCTTAAATAATACAAAAGTTATGGTCCATAAACACTGTTGGGGAATCTTCCTGCAATGATCATGTTTGAGCCCTTTACAATGATATGTTGTCATGTAGTCTTGTCCTATCACTTTTTCTGGAATCTTTCCTATTCATTCTTGGTACCCGTCTGAATCTTTAGTACTTTCATTTCATCCTTTGAATAATTTGGCATGTGGTCCTTATTATCTTATTCATCTTTTTCTTCAATCTGGCTAGCAACGAGTCATAAATATGTTTCATATTTTGACCATATTGCTCCTTTCTATTTTGAGAAGACATATTTTGTTTTACTACATACTACCATGTGAAAATTAGGAAACTTCTAAATAATTATTGTTCATCATGTCTTCAATGTATAATTCTAATTATTCTTCCCAATTATTTTCTAACTTGAGCCTATAAAACCATTATGAAAAATCTTTCTCTTAATGGCATTATCCAAAACAATGCTAATACAGTTCTACATTCATATATTTAACCATTTAGGTGGTGTAGACTTGACTCTTATGTAGTGCTTTACAAGAAGATCATGTTCTTCGTGTCCCAGTTCTATTTCCTCTAAGGGCTTCCAAGACTTCATGTAATTGTCTGCCTAATGTTTGAGCCATGAGTTGAGGAAACGTGCCGATAATTGTATTTACAAGTCATTTTCTCATAAAAGGACTCATAGGTTGAGACAAACAGGACTGTTGACAATCCTATTTTTAAGCCATGAGTTGAGGAAACATACCGACAATCCTTCTCAGAAAAGGACTCATAGGTTGAGACAAACAGTTACTGGTACCTCTCTTGTAAGAATTACTCTTATCTTGCTATAACAATTAAGTGAGTTAGTCCTAATGTCTTGTCTATGGTTACTTGTTTAGAAAATTTCTTTTATATGATTCACATAGCTCTTACTGTTTCTCCTGAAAATGACTCTAAATATATGTACATTTGATCTACATCTTATGTTAAAGAGCTATCTCTCTATGCTCTTACCACCATCTATGTCTGATTGTCTACTGATGGTCCTCAACTCTATGGATCATATGCACTAATGTCAGAATCCTTCCATTATCTATTAAGTTATTTTTATCAAAAACCTCAAAGGCCATTCTTTTCCCTTTATAAACCCTATCACTTGTTTCTCTTTCAACATAATGGGTATAAGGTATCTACTTGGTATTCCATCCCACATGCTTGGTCCTCTATGTAATGATAGATTACGGAGCATTTGATCTTGTTTCCTCATTATCCATTATTGTTATTTCAGAATTGTTCTTCTATTATTTCAATCTCTCTTTCTTCCTTCTGTGGTTCTAATTTTTTATCTATTTCTATAATTTCATCTGTCTATTCTAATAAGATGTTTTCACGTTCTTATGTGTAATAAACATCCCCTTTTCAATTGTTTTTTCAAATATTACTTCCTATGATTCTTTTAGATTTCCCTTTTCAATTAACCATAATTCATAGGGAATTGGATCTTCATTATGTTTTATTAAGAATTCATTCTCCTAGTATTCTAATGGTTCTAACAATTCTTCTTCAGATTCTTCATTTTTTGTGTTTTGTCAAAACCTTTGTCTCTTGTAAATGAGAATTCTTTCTTTTATCAAGAAAATTCTTCATTTCTCTCATTTGTTTTAATGTCTCATCAACACAACTATATCATGTGATTCTATTCCCTGTCCAACTAGAAATGTTTATTTGTTCTAACACATTCATCATTCCTAAAGTTTCTCTTTGTTCCAAAGCTTGGTTAAATTTTTTGAAATTTCATCCTCATTTGGGTTAGCTTGTATTCATAAGTCCTTAAATATTACGGAGTATATACTATCAAGATTTGGGTACATCAAGCTCCTTATAGGGACTCTTTGTATTTCATAAACCATATTTCTGTTTAAGTTCCATTCTTCTCCTTCTATAGAAGAAGAATCTATTTCCATTGGTTATATTATTTTTATCCCCTTTTGAAGCCATTGCATCTATGATTCCTTTAATATTGAGCTTATAAGATATTTCACTATTGCTTGTTATTTTACAAATAAAGCCAATATCTATAAGTAAATTTTCTCCTATGTGATCATAACCTCTAATTCAATAATACTCCAATAGATACCTTTTTTTCTTTCTACCATTCTATTTGTCTTCATTCCTAATTCAGCTAATTGTTTGACTTAAATTTTTATTTCTTTTATTATTAACTGTTGTTGAACTCTAACCTCCTCTTTTTGAGCTTGTCTAATGTCTTTTACGTGTTTCAACTGTCTTAATTTCTTGTCTATATCTACCTGAGCTTGTTTTTTATAGTCTACTTACAAGGACCCGACATGCTCTAATTCAAAAGCTAGGCATGTCAAGCCCCTAACCACGCATAATACATGAAGGTATTACACGTGAGGTTATCTAAAAGGAGATATTCATGCTAATTGCTTGATTTACTTTAAGATACAAAGCTTCACAAAAACTACTCATTTAAGAGTAGATAACTTTAAATAATTAATATAATAATTCCATCAGTCTGGTACTTCAAAAGTTACAAAACATACTTTTAGATACATAACAGAAAAACTTAGGTACTTTGTATTACAAAATATAAGCTTATGAGTAAGCCCTTAGTCTATACTATTACATCTTAAAAATAAAGTCTTGTATAAGTCTTTTTCCAAGAAAACAACATGGAATAGTCACATCCTAATCGTCCCAGTCCTCATGGAATGCTTCTTAATCTGTACCTTATCCCAAGTCATCATAGTACTCGTCATCGTTGACACCTATAGAAGAAAAAGTAAGTCAGGAGCTCAGTACACAACAACACAAACAAATACAAAGTGGCATACATTCCTAAGCTAATGCAATGAAACAAGTAATAAAATTATTTATTTTTATTTAGGTAAAACAAATCAACATTGGAGTATTCAAACTCTGATTGCAATCCTAAGGGAACATGGGGTTCTAAGTAACAGCAGCTATTCAAGGGTTGATATAAGCAACTAGATATTTATATCTCCTACAAAACTTTACAATTAATAATCTCATCAAGGATTAATCCATAATATCACACAGTTCAATCGATCCCATAAACGTGAACAAAATCATACTATTTCCTCTTAAAAATAAGCAAATGTTATACCGATATCATTCCTCTTATCAATTACCACTGAGCCACATATAAATTATCATTGTATTATGACAATGGTGGCCTAAGTACCTGAACTACCATGCTTGACTCCAAGTAAGGTTGTCGCACCCTAGATTGGATTAAACGACACAAGCACAACCAATTCAATCATTATTAAGCCAATCTTTGATTATAGTAAGTTTAACAATGTCCATCCTATCGTCCAACAAATAAGTTACTGCGTATTAAGATAAACCGAATTATCGAACAAAAGACCTGCATTCACACAAAACTAGGTATTGGAATCTGTCAAGGAAAATCATTTCATCCAAAACAAGTTAATTCACAATAGAACGCTAAGTTATTAGACGATCATCTAACTTAAACAAAGTTTAAATCATCATACAACTTCATATTCATATACGAACAAATATATACATCACATTCCACTATTCCTTCTTATATTATTATTCTTCATTTATTATTATATATATTATTTTATATGAATAGAACTAGGGGATCTATCACGCCCATGATAAGGGCTGTGATAGATATCACAAGCATCAGCACAGCCATGATGTATGCCACTAGCCTTGTCACACTCGTAATAGGAGATCACACTCCCTATCACAACCATGATGTAGGTCGTATTAAGAATTACGCCCATGATAGCATTGTTAAAATTTTTCCAAAAAGCTTCTGAAGAGATCACGCCCCATATAACAGCCATAATCTAGGTCGTATTACTTGTGAAAAAGAGATCAGAGGAGATCATGGCCTTGGCAACAGCTATGACCTTGGCCATTTTATGTTTTAAAAGCACTCAGAGAAGATCATGGGTCAAGTCATGGCTGTAATCAATAAGGAAAAATAGATCCAAGGAAATAATGGCTTTGATCACACCCGTTTTGAGCAAGATATTGTCCTCATGATACTTAGTTCAAAAATTTCAAAGCCTTACATCGCTTAAGTTGTTATTAAGATTTTATTTTTAATGAAAACATGTTAAGACCTACTCAAAAACATAATACCAAACATCATCAAGTTTATTTATACTCATATACCCATTACACATGTATATACATGACAATATCTTATCCTAAGAGTATAAGTCTATTATACTTGGTTTTTAGAGCTCTATTAGCCACTTAATAACTAAAGTTCTACCTATCTACCACTAACAACTTCAATACACACACCATATCACCATAAGCTTCATATATCATTTTCTCAAATACCTAGAGTACAAATGTATATTTTAACATCTATTCTAACACACATGTTGGCTATTATCAATTTGTCTAAAACATCAGAATTCTACTTCTATTCAACATTAACATCAACTAGAACTTATATTTAAACAAAATATGGAAGTAATTAACTTTACTTACTTGTTTAACTACTACTAGCAACCAAGCTTCTCTTTCCTATTTTCTTAGCTTAATTCCTGCTTCTACTTGATTGTTTACTTAAGATCTTGTGTGTTAAAATTTAGAGAAAGTTTTTATGTGTGAATTTGTGTTTGAAAGGCTTTGTGAGAACGTTAGCTGTGTTAGGTTTGTTTTGGATTTGATACTTTGGGTTTTTCACTTTGATAATTATCAAATTTTCTAGCTTTGACTTTGAAGGCATTTAGAAAAGTTTATAAAGAAGCTTGGATATGGGCTTGGGCTTTGTTTAATAAGAGTTAGGTTTGGACTTTTAGAAAAATTTTGCAGCAATAAGATCTTCTAAATTTTTAGAAAAGCAACACATATCATATTATTATACAATTCAATTCAACACATATATATTACTGCATTATTACACCAACATATATGCAATTAAATTTTAGCACATTCTTCTATTAATAATTCATCATACTATTGATTAAAATTCCTATAACTTAAATTGTCACACTTAATTTATAAAATCAACAAACAAAATATATATGTTAATTAACCTAGTATTTTTAGATTAGGTTATTTTACTACCTTTTCCGTTAACTCCTTTATTTGTTTATCCTTTCTTGACATCCATTCTCCTAGATGACTATGAATCTTGTATAAATTATTTAAATCGTTATGGATAGATGTGCTAAAAGATAATAATAAGTCTATAATACTATTCAATTGTTTTTTAACCTGTATGTAGTTGATGAGATGGTTGTTTAAAATAACATATAGGGAAAAAAAAAACTATTATCTCCTACTTACAACCTACTATTTTTCTTTATTTGTAAGTCCAACGCTGAAACCTTTTATCATTCCTTATCATGGGTTTTGATTGAAAGGTTCGTTAGAAGGTTTTCCTAATGAAATTTGACTCAATTGTTTTCCTAAACCATGCATGTTTTCTTTATCACTTAAGTCCACCAAATATTTATGGAAACAATCTTTCATATATATATATATATATATATATTATACATATAAATGTTTTTTTTTTGAGAGGAGAGAGAGAGCTCTTCACCTTCTTCTCTAATTAACTAGTTTAAAGCACAAAGATTACTTTCTATTTCTAGTTCTAAGATATCAACATATTCTTTAACTTCTTTCGCATCTAATATATCTAGATCTTCTATTGCTTCTAGATATTTAAAGAAATTACTATTATAACTTATGCTCATATTAAACAAACATTATTAAACAACACATTGCATATAAACATATAATTGATCAACATAACAAAACTTTTTCAAAGAACATAAACAAACTTTGTCAAAGAAAAAATTATAATTAAGACTTAAGGCATAAAGTTTACATGACTGTGATACCGAATCGAGGATCTAACTGTGGTGGAAACCACCTTACTGGCATCCTCTAATTAAAAGCATTTAGATTGAAAGCTAAAATGATTGCATAAGATTAAAAACATTCCAACTAAGTTAAGGCTGTGATTTAAGAATGTCTGTGGAATGATTAAAGTGGAGAAAAGGAAAATACTTACTAAAATAAAGGATTAAACTAAAAAATTTTGTTACATTCCATTATTACAAGTACAATTTAAAGTCAAGTCCCGAAATGAAAGGAATAAAAACGAATCAATTAAATCCTTTCCTTATATTTTCTCTCCATGCCAATATATATATATATATATATAATATATGTATTGCCATTTCAAGACTTTACGTTAGTAGTCTTATAAAAAATGGAGAGTAATAGAAATCCTATTTTAATACGTTTTTAAAAATACAAGTTGTGAAATGAAAATTTTAGAAATATGGATACTAAAACAAAAAAAAAAAAGAAGAAGAAAAAACATATATTCTCCTTGATTTTTTTTCTTGTATATATATATTATAATATATATATATATAATCAATTCTATTGGTCATATATGATAAAATTACACGTTTGCCTGAGCTTTTCCCCTAGGAAAAGTTTTACGGTTTATCAATTTTTATTATAAAGGTTCCATAAATTATTAAATGATTTAAATTTATATACATTTGTAACTAGACAATTGAAATATTTGTTCTATTAATTAGAACCATAGAAATTTCCATAATTCGAGCAAAGGGTTATCAAATTATATTAAAGAAGGTAGTATTGGACATGGCAATGACTATTATATTTTTACTTTATATAAGATGTTCATCATAAATATAAAGGTAAATTACACGGATCTCTCCTACAAACTTTAAAAATTGCATTGATCCTCAGATTTTTCAGAACTTTACACTTACGCTCCCAAAAAATAAGTAAATTGCATCCCATGAAAACTTTGAAAATTACATGGACCCTTAGTTTTATCAAAAGTGAACATTTACACCACTAAAAAATAACATGATTATAATATGTAAATTATGCATAGTTGGTGCTAATGTGTCATTACAAATATAATATGTTTAATAAAAAATATTTTTTTAATTTTTTTTTATAGTTTTTGCAGAATTAATTTTTCTGGAAAAAGGGAAAAATGTTAATTTTCATTTTTCTTCTTTTAGAACTACACTTTAGCATGAAACAAATAAACTAGAAAAGTTTTTTATCATGTTAAAACATACATTGTGACAGCATTTCTACTAAAAGAAGTTTCTTATTAGAATTCCATTTTAGATGATAGGTTTGAAAGGCAAAAAAGAAATAAGAAAAAAGTTTTCATTCTTTAATATTTAAATATTTTTTAAACATTTATTAATTAAACATATTTTATGTTTTTACAAGTTAGAACCAAATAAACAAAATTTACATACTATTATCATGTCAATTTTTAGGGGTATAAGTGTTGACTTTTGAATAAACTAGATGTTCATGCAATTTTCAAAGTTTTCAGGAGAGATTTATACAATTTACTAATTTTTAGGGAATGTAAGTGATGACTTTTGAAAAGTATGAAGGTTCATGCAATTTATAAAGTTTTTAGAAAAGATCCACATAATTTATCTTAAATATAATGACATATGCCCATGACAATTTAGCTAGGTGTAAGTAGGATTTATATTAAACACCGAAAAAAAGACAATTAGGAGTTATATTATAATTATGAGTCAAACATGAAACAATTTTTTTCAGCACATTTTTGAAAGAAACAAACCCATAAAACATATATTTTTAATAAATAAAATATTTAGAAGTAAGGAGGAAAAAATTTTAGTTAATAAATGTTTTTTTATTTATAAACTGAAAATACCATGGTGCGATATAGAGGGACGACGAGTGTATTGAAATTATAGTGCTGGTTGGAAGATAAGGAAAAAAAAAGTTGAACAAATTAAAGCTTTGAATTGAGAAATTAATGTTATAATTTTTTAGCTAAGTTACCGAATGAATGCTATGCATTCGTGGTAGATTTTAGGCGTAGTAAGAAATTAGTATCAGAACTTATGGAAAGCCTCGAATCTTTTGGATGGATGGAATGGACTTTAAGATAAGCACTAAAAATCATGCAATATATTACAATTTCAAAAATTTAAAAATATAACCAGTATTTTAATATATTTAAAAAAAATAATCTGGTTTTGATTTTTGATAAATATATGACATGGGTTTTGACATTTTGATACATAAGTAACATAAGTTTTATTTTTGACAAATACATAACCCGTATTTTATACTTTTGTAAAAATATGACCTGAGCTTTGTTTTTTGACAATTACATGACCTATGTTTTCACATGTCTCTTATTTATTATTAACACCAAAACACAGATAATGTATTTGTCCAAAAAAAAAAACTTCAGTCATTTTTTACAAAATTACAAAACCCATGTCATATATTTATAAAAAATAAAATTCAGATCACTTATTTATCAAAATGTTAAAACACAGATAATATATTTAATAAAAATCAAAATTCATATTACTTATTTATAAAAATATTAAAGCATAGTTTATGTTTCTATAATTAATCCTTTCAATTTTAAATTTTTGGGACTCATAGCTACATGGTTAGGGCACAGGGTGACTTGTTCTAGAACTTGCTTGAAATATGTTAAGGGTTTTCAGATCTATGAATCCCATTCCCATAATTCTCGATACGCAGGTTATCAATGAAACAAATAAGCGTAATATTGCTGATACATGTAATATGATGTTATATGTATAATGAAAGTTCATTACTTGGTCAAGTAGTTGAATCTACTTTAAATTTTCAATTTAAATTTGAATTGCAATTTAGGTTGGCTGTATCTTGTTGTTATTCCTTACAGCTTTCATATTATGATTTTGAATATAATTACTGGTAGTAATTTAAGTTTAGAAAGGGTTATAAATAAATCTGTAGGTTTTATGTTATGTTTTAAAACATATAAATAAGATATTTATAAATCCTAATTTTAATATAATTATAAGGATAGTAGAGTTGTTTCCAACTCCAAATTTGCGATTCGTTACAGTGACGCGTAGAGTACATTGACAAAAAAACCTCTACTCCGGAAAGTATGAATCCATGTCCGAGTAAAAAAGAGGGATGAGGATGAGGAAGAGCAACGTCAAAATATATATAATATATATATATATATATATGGGAAAAAGTAAAAAAATATTAATATTTTTTTTTAAATTACGAAAATATTATTGGAAAGAAAATATTCTCAATTTTAGACAACTTGATCCCGTCTCTTCATGAGACGAAGTCAATGTTCCGTATAAACCTCCTCTCTTCAAGAGACGAGGTCCTCCATTTAGGACCTCGTCTATTGAAAAGATGAGCTACTTAGTACACAACCTCATCTCTTCAACAGACGAGGTTGGCGAGGTCTAAATACAAACGAGGTTGGCGAAGTCTAAATTCACAACAGTGCTTCATCTTCTTCATTTGGCACATGGAAAATACTCCCAAATCCCTAATTCTCAAACCGAAACCCTAGCCTCCAATTTTCCAATTGTGATTGATGTTAAATCGAGGCATCTATTGGAGTTGGATCGATTGTTAGGTGCTGAGGAAGTGATAAGATCATGTGGAAGTGAAGAATTTTGTACGAAAAATCCCGAAATCATGTCGAAATCAATAGGTAATTTGATTTTTAATTTTCGCGTGAATTTCCGCTATTTGTGATATTGCATTGGATGTTGGGATCCTATATTTGCTGTTAGTATCGCTGCATTGTGATATGGGTTTAGGAAACGAGCTTAGCGGGTTGCTTTTTTTTTTTTTTTGTCCATATCATGTTGACCAAAGGACCATTTTTTTTTAATATTTTGTCGTTTTTTCTTTTTGGTGTTGTATTTTTCTCCATATAATTGATGAAATTATTATGTAATTGTGATTATAGTATTTAGTTTTTGAAATTAGGAACCAAATCATGAAAAAATCATATACTATATACATCATACACATTGATAATATACTATTAGAAGACTGGGGTGAATATAGTAGCATTAGTAAATATGTTTAAATATTATATGAGTGTGATAGATAAGTGATAGCACGAATTTCATGTATTCATCTTATGTTTTATGAGTAATAGGGTAGGTAAGGAGAGGAAAAGGATAAGACAAAGTTTGTACTGTATACTCATGGTAATATTGTAGAGGGGAATGATGGTTTTAGTATGATAAGCGGCTAGTTGTAGTGGTCAATATTAGTAGGAATTCAACATATGAGGAAATAGTTGGTATAATGTGTAATAGACTTCAGGTAAATAGGTCTACACATCAAGTTGAGCTGTATCATAAGGTAGTTATTGGAGATAGGCCGCTACACTATGATGTTATTCCAATGACTGATGATGAGGCTGCACATGAGATGTTGGTGTACACTAAGGGGTCAGTGCCTATGTATGTGCAGATATTTGAGAACGATTTGCCTCAGGCACCTGCAAGGGAAGTGGTATTGATGGAAATGTTGGCAGCCAAGGTTTGGTAGACTCAAACTAAACTCCAATCCAGACAATAAGTAGCACACAAGTGCAGACAGGTAACTTTGGAAATACTGGAACGGATTGAGCATGTGATCAAGATACTGATGTAATGCAAGACTCCTCAGCAAATGAATCTAGTGATGACGATGACGATGACGATGATGGAAATGATAATTCGGTAGCTTTTCCCTAAGCAGATGATGTAACCGGTATACAGCATAATAGAAATGATTGGCACCACCCATAAACGTTGATGCAATTAGGAGCTCAGTGCGAATACCTTTTTTCACTGCTAATATTGGTAGTGGTGATGTATTTGATGTTAAGCAATAAATGAATGCTAGCAATTGGAGTTTCAACAATGAATTCAAGGTTGGGATGCGGTTTGAGACTAAAGATCATCTCATACGGGCAATTAAAATGTGGCATATATCGAATCATTATAACTTCAAGATGGTGGACTCTGACTTTAGGTCATGGGCAGTTAAATGTACTGATGTTCATAATAAGGGTTACAAGTGGAGACTCAAAGGCAGTTATACGAAGCATGGTGGGTGGTTTCACATCACCATATATGAAGGACCTCACACCTGCTTAGATGAAATCACTGAATAGGACCACTCTTAGTTAGACTCGACTAGCATTTCTAGGTGCATTGCACTAGAGATTCATAATTCTCCAAATGGGAAGGCGAAGGACCTGCAATTAACCATGTTGAAAGAGTTTGGGTATAATATTCATATGAAGAGGATTCGTGAGGCGAAGCAAAAAGCTATTGAAAAAGTATATAGAAGTTTGGAACAATCATATGTTAAGCTCCCGCATATACTTAATGCGATACTGTGGCAAATTCAGGAACAAAGGTTGAGTCGAGAATTGTGGATTCGGATACAACATGACACATATTTCTTGACAAACTCTTCTAGGCATTTTCCCCTTGCATCGAAGCATTCCAGTACTACAGGTATGTTTTAGATATATGCTTATATTTATTTACAAATGATTGATATTGATGAAATAAGTTGTATCTGTTAATTGTTTGCAGGTTCGTAGTGATAATTGATGGGACCTTTTGTATGGCAAGTACAAACACAAACTGCTCATCGCAGTAGGAGTAGATAGGGTAAATCATATAGTTCCATTAGCGTATTGTCTTGTCAATGAGGAGAAAGAGGACTCATGGGGTTGGCTCCTTATAAAATTGCTGGAACACGTTATCAAGGACCGTTCAAACATCTGCTTAATATCTGATTGGCATGCCGACATTAAGGGTACAGTTGAAGGTGAGCATGCTGTGTGGCCTAGAGTGTGGCCATGGTGGTGGTGTATTAGGCATGTTGCTAGCAACTTCAACTCAAAGGCCAAAAGCAAGGAATGTAAGAAATTAGTTAAGAGAGCAGAATACAAAACGCAGATGAGATATTTTGGCGAGTTGCATCCATGTAAGTGGACTTTATCTTATGATGAAGGCATGAGATTCGGAATCGGTACAGCAAACATGGCTGAAAGTTATAATTTTGTTCTAAAAGATGCTTGGTGCTTACTCGTGGAAACATTAGTAAAGAAAACCTTCTACAATTGCAACTCCATATTCAATAAGCAAAGATGGGAGGCTAGTGAAGCAATGAGTTCGGGTATGTTGTTTACACCATATGTTGAAACGAAGTTTGAAAGATGGAACAATATTGCAAGTGCACATCGGGTTACACGTTTCGACTACCACAAACGAGTATTTGAGGTTGTAATCGCTCCACGCCCTACAATGTATGGCCAAAAGGGAGATCACATTCACAAAGTGGAGTTACGAGCATGTAGATGCATATGCAATAAGTGACAGGTGTATAGAATCTCATGCTCCCATGTAATGGCAGTAATGGGAACATTGCACAAGGATTGTGTTGGCCAAGTAGGGCAATGGTACATATGGGAGAATCAGCTACGGATGTATGGGCGATTCTTCATACCTGCAGCAGATAAGGCTAATTGGACTCCTCTCGACATTCCAAAGTGGCACCCATCCCAGGACTTATTAGGAAAAGCGGTAGGCCTAAAGAAAAATAGTTCAAGAATGAGATGGATATTCCAAATGGCCTACGAGGTTATTCATGCGATTCGTGTGGGTAGACATGCCACAACATCAAAAGTTGTCCTCGTAGGCGAGCGGCTAGTAGGACCCTTACGGGGCAGGCGAGTCATAGTGGTATTTGTTTGGTTCATGTAATTTCTTTTGCTACATTTACATCCCATACTTCATGTATTCTTGCTTTTTTTTTTTTTTTAGATATGCTTCTACTAACACTATTCCCTACTTTCTTTATTACAGATGGATTAGGGACTGCCCGATGATTCCATACTTACAGGGCAGCTTGTTCATAGATCGAAACTGGCATGGGAGGGATAGATAAGATTATTTCCTCATCCAATTACTTATATCATCCACGCACAGATCGAGTCATGGATTTATTTTCAAATGTAGGAGCATGTGGTATTACATTATTATCGTAGAGAGGCGAAGCTCAAACGGTAGGACGGTATGCCTGTAAACCTAGATGAGAGACTTCTTCCACTTCTATCGTATGTTGGTTTCATAGGTGCTGCTTAGATACCATTTATGTAGTTGGATTGGCGCCTTATTACAGCTCTGGTGGATAGATGGTGTCTAGAGACACACACAGTTCACATGCTAATGGGAGAGTGGACTGTGACATTACAGGACGTTGCAGCACTCACTAGCCTGTCCATTGATGGCCATGCAATTATCTGCACATCTCGGATTGATTGGCCAAAGTTATGCCACCAGTTACTAGGAGTTAGACCACAGATCAGTGTGCACATGGATGGTGGCTGGATAAAGATACCATAGTTGGATACACACTTTAGAGAGCTACTTGATCATGCAGATGACATCACTGTTCCGGTGATATGCTAGAACATATATTCTACTACTATTGGGGGGCTTCATTGTTGGAGACAAATCGTCGAATATGGTTCACATTATGTACCTCCAGCTGCTCGATGACTTGGAGAGAGCAGGGCAGTTCACATGGGAAGCAGCTTGCTTGGCATGGCCATACAAACAGCTATGTATAGCTTCTCATGTAGAGACGGGTGACATTGCAGGATCCCTAGTAGTCCTCCAGATTTGGGCATGGGAGTAGTTCCCACACATTGCTTCACTGCACATGACAGATCACATCAGTTACCACAAATCACCCATTGATTAGTTATTGGAGTACTACTTTCGATGTCACTCGCTCCCCCACACATTTAATATTCGAGTATAAGCGGTGTTTCGATAGACAGCTCCCCAACCAGGTATCGGTTCGTATATTTAATGAGCTCATATGTATATAGTTATGTTGTATTTACTTACTTATGTATACTATATTTTTCTTTCTCCTACAGGTTGTTTGGGCCTCATATGCCGTTATTATGGATTCCCTCATCGTTTATTGTCGAGCGAGCAGTAACATATGGCATGCTTGTGTCCTTCTGGTTTGCTTTCATATTGTCGAGTACTACTACCTAGATAGGGTGCTCAGACAGTTTGGTGGTTTTCAAGGCATTTTTTACCATCTAATTGATATGAGAGCCCTACATGAGATAGACTTACGAAGGTGTTCTAAGTGGAACTAGGCGTTGGAGCACGTTAGGTAGATAGCTGAGTGGGATGGCAAGCGAGATTGTATTATCAAGGTACCAGATATTCCCAGTGGCACATCTGTAGATTATTTTGAATGGTACTATTTGATCACTAGGTGTTAAATCATTCGTATAGGGCCATTATTCGGTATATGGTAAGTTCATTGACTATATAAACTATATATGGATTTAAATTGTGTTTGTTATTAACGGATACTTGTTTCCCATTGCTTGCAGGCATATTTCATCTATAAAGTCCCGAATATGCCATTAGAGACACTCTATCCACTGCACGATATGTCATTCGTGTAGTGGATGAGTTTATGGGACTTAATTTGAATGATCCAGTGCCAGCACCAATACCAGCACCTGAAGACCTACAGCCTCAGCCAGTATAGAGACAACAACCAACTAGAGAGAGGCATGGGCAAGGATGGGGTCGGGGTCAGGAGCGAAGGCGAGCCCAAGGTATACATATCAAAGACGAGCCTTTGCCTTCGCATGAGCAATTATTTGATGAGCCGGGCCTTTTACATTTTCTTCATTCCGAGTCTGGTCCATCATCTTTATCATATGCTCATCTACATGAGACCCGCATGGTAGATATAGCATACACCGAGTTCCACACCCCCTTGCTTTGCAAAAGAGGCGATCGTTACCGTCACTTGATATAAAGGAAGAACTCACCCAAGTAGAGCTAGACCTAGTCTCATTTTATCCTTATAGTGCTAGTGGTGGAGATGGAGATGCCACACTCACTTAGGTGAATTCGACCATAGAGCTTCCTCATCAGGATGTCTACTAGCGTACACCATTTCCCCGATCTTTTGTCAAGTTAAGACGAGGAAGGTGGTGCACACAACAGTAGTTGTTGTATAGATTTTTATCTTTTATGATTCTTGTATACAGATTCTTCTTTTCTCTCATTGGTGTTTGTAGTTAACATAACATTCATGTACTTAACACATCATTCTTCCACACTCTTCCATATTTTGAGTTTTTTTAATGTTTATTGTGAATGGTTTTACAATTC
The DNA here is from genome assembly GCA_024138025.1 of Combretum micranthum. NCBI lineage: Eukaryota > Viridiplantae > Streptophyta > Magnoliopsida > Myrtales > Combretaceae > Combretum > Combretum micranthum. Next base: position 2,022,603 of record JAMXBD010000033.1, on the reverse strand, counting down.
TGCTATGATGAAATGAATTGGATTTGACATTGAGTTTTTTGATGGATTGGGTTTGGGAATACTTTTGTAGTTGGTTATGAAGTCTGCAAGTTATTTAACCATGGTAGATGATGGCTAATGAATGATTACCTCACTCATTCTATGTGATTTTGACAGGTTATAACAATTAATATGTAATTAGTGGATAATTTATGATTTTTAACAAATTTGTGTGATGGGAGACCTGACCTCATCTTTTTGAGAGACGAGGTCTTATTGTCTGAAACGAGGTCTTACTTCGCCTGACCTCGTCATCTCTTCTCTTGGAGAGACGAGGTCATTACTTAGAATGAACCCCATCTCTTGAAGTGACAAGGTTTACACGGAACATTGATCTCGTCTCTTCAAGAGATCAGGTCAAGTTATCTAAAACTGAAAATATTTTTTTTTCAATAGTATTTTCGTAATTTAAAAAAATAGTAATATTTTTTTCTTTTTTCCTATATATATATATTGCAAATAATCTTCAGTTTATTTAATTTTTTTTATTTTTTAAAGTTTATTTAACACGATATAATTATTAACGAAAACAATAATATCAGAGTATTATAACAACAGCAAATTTCAATCCATCGTCAAATATATTATAGAATTCTTATCTTAGGTGGTAAAGAAATAACCCATTGCTAAATCCATTATAAAATTCTTACGGGATTAGGAATGAAGTAGCCCTGGAATCGAGAATTCCTTACGTGATCAGGAAAAAAGTAGATTAGGAATAAAGTAGCCCTGGAATCGGGAATTCCTTACGTGATTAGGAATAAAGTAGCCCCGGAATCGAGAATTCTTTACATTAGAGGGAGTTTTTCCAATTTTCTTCTTTCTTTTTTTTTTTTTTTTATTTTGGCCAATAATAAGGGGGCCTGTTACTTTTCAGAAAAGTTATCCACTGGTCGCGGGTGGAGACGGTCCAATAATATCAATGTGAATTTCGGATCCACCAGACCTTTTTTTTTTTTTTTTTTTTTTTTTTTTACCGAAGGATCCACTAGACTTTAGTCATGGTCATTATAAATTAAATTACAAGAAATTTAAAAAAAAAAAAAACCTCTTGAGGTATACGGGAGACTTGGCCAGTGGAGCCAATAACAGTAAAGAATACAGTAACCATGTGGTAACGTTATACGTTTAATATATGTTAAAAATAAATTTCATAAAACGAAATTATAAAAAAAATTATATAAATAGCATCATTTATATCCCATAAAAAGAAAACGACATAGAATTTTTTTATCGCATAATGCGAACGCGATAAAATGACAGACAACACTTTTTTTTATTAGGATAAAAGAAACACGCAAAACTATCAACTTTAGAATCATTTCATAATCACCACATTACACTTCATTCCATATCATATTATAGCCAAAGTCTTAACTTTTCCTACGTGAATTTTAAATCTGATGTTACCGACAAGCAATTTAGCGATTTGCGAATGCCAACTTTCTATTCATGGTTTTCAACGTCTTGTCAAAACAACCTAGAACAGTACTCCCAACATCGATACCATTTTCAATACCAATCACATACATTACTTAAGTAAAACTTTAACACCAAAAAGATCATTTATTTTTGGCTGAAGATAAAATTGTCCTTTTCTCATCAATTTCCAAGAAAGCCTAGAGCACCAAGAAGCACCATAACACCACTTCCTTGCTCTCTGCTTTCTCAGTAAAGCTAGTGATAAAATGGGTTTTAATTTTGGGGTTGTGCTTGGCACTATAGTGGGTTTGGCTATGATTGTTGGTTTTGTGAAATCTAAGAATCGTCGATCCAAAGAAAGAACTGACCTTGTAAGTGTCTTCTTGTTTACTTTGTTGGTTTAGTTCAAGAAAGTGATATTTTGACTAAGGTATTGATAAAAATCGGTTCTTGCTGCTGGTTTTTAGCTCGAAATTATGATGCTTGTGTTAGCTGGTGAGTTGGGTTAGTCTTAAAAGAGTGAATATCGGATATGGGCATTTTGTTAGTTGCTATTGGTTTTCTGTTTGCTAAGTGTGATCTCTTTGTTACTTGGTGAATTTGGTAAGCTTAAAATAGTGACTTTTGGTTTTGTATATTGACATTTTGTATGGGGGTTTGCTTGTTTGGCGTGTGAATTTTGTTACTTGATGAGTTAGATTAATCTGAAGAGTGTTTTTCGGTTTTGGGTATTGATAAAAATCGTTTCTTTGTATTAGGATGTTGTTTGGAAGCGTGATCTTCCGTTAGGTGGTGAGTTGATTTAGTCTAAAGAAAGTGATTTTAATTTTGGGACTGTATCGTTTAGGGTAGATGTGATACATGTGCTGCATAATGCAAGCGCGATGCAGCTGTAGACAAAACTTTTTTCATGCATCTTGTATATGCAATACAAATAGAATTTTTGGTATCTTTTGATTAACATGCGACATAGCAACACTTATTTCGTAATTTTTTTCTACAATTTATATTTGTGTAATTTTTTTAAAACAATGCTAAACATGTGTTTAAGCAGTACCCATGCCAATATGTCATATATATTTTATTTATATTTGATTTACATTTATATTTTATTTGCATATTATTTGTATTTGATTTATTTGATTTGTTTATAAATAAAAATATTTATTTTTTATTAGTATCTCTCACTACAGATGCCACTAGGTTATAATATCATTAACTCACAAGCATTTATTTAAAAAAATAAAAATAAAATATCAAAACAATTAGATAAATCAAACTTAATGTTGGTCAAGTTTTGATTTTCATGTTGAATTATTAGTTACTTTACGCATATGTGTGATACATTATATCATTGTACTAATAAGCAAATGTGAAATACTTGCTAATTATTCTAAATTGTTGTCTTCTTTCATAATAAGGAATACTTTTAATAAAAGATTTATTGGCGTTAAGATTTATATGCAGGATGAATAATATAAATATTAATAATCTTTAGATAGATAATAATATATGTAACTTTTATAGAATTATCTATGTATTGAAATTTTATTAATATTTATAGGTCATCATCATGTTCAAATATTATTTTGATTAAGAAATTACTTAAAACACCATATCACCTTCTAAAACAACTCTCAACCTTATTCTTAGTTTTTTTTAGAGAGTTACTTATATATTTTAATATTTTTAAAAAATTTTATGGATTCTATCTTATCTTATTAAATATAAATATGAAAGGATAGAAGAGGACTGAGTGAGTTTTTTTTAAAAAATAAATAAGTTTGAAAAATGGCCAATGAAAGAAAAAGTAAAAAGATTACTTTTGGTAAAGATTAAAGCAGCTCATTTTACTATACAAGCGATTTTTAAAATTTTCACCAATTTCAAGGTTAAAGATAGCTCTTAGGAATCCTTTCTTGTTTAATGTATTAAAAAAAAAAAAAAAACACTCCTTTCTCATTTATTACTGTGTTTATTTATTTATTTTTTGGGCCACCCTCATTTCCTACTGTTTGAGTCTTTCATTTTCCAAAAGAAATAAGTGGAGTGATAAGACCATAGGTACAGGTCGAAAAAAGATAAGGATTATCAAATCTTAAAAACTATTTTTAATTTTGATATACGTACTATATATAAATTATGAGTGGTAATTTTAAAAACTATTTTTCTCTTTTTTAAGTTTATCAAAATTCTATTAATATTTACTTGTTATGTATACATACACATAGTACGTGTAGATGTATGGTTTAAATGAAATAATCAAGTGTGTGTTGTGTAGATATTCCACTATACGTGGTTGCAAGGAGTAATACACAATGATACGTGAAAAATGATCAAGGAAAAAAGTGAAATATAGATGAAGAGTAGGCAATTTTAATTATCTCAAATGCACTTGTGGCAAATAGATGAGCTATCAAGTATTAAATCCCACTAGTAGTGATAAACAAATATTTAGTCTCTTGAGATAGAAATTTAGCACATCTTAATGTATCTGTATATTTCTTCTTATCTCCTGAATAATGAGGAGTGACTTGGTTATTTATAGAGTTTGATCATCAACATCATCTATTGGATCACATTGACAATCGATGGTAAGATGAGTCACTTTTAATACATGAGCCATAATGAGAAAAGTTAGATGATATACTAGCTGTCTAATATGTCCTATTCCAAGCCTAGTATGTGGTAGTATGTGAAATCTATCTTGATCATCGTAATGAGAATTGAACTTTCTAAGACCTATTACTTAGCTCAAAGAGTCAAGTTTAGATAAACAATAATATTTATATAATTTAAAATCCATTTATAGTATGCAATATTTATTATTGATTTTTCTTTTCTTCCAAAATGGTCGATATGCAAGATGATTATCAACATGTAAAACTAATGTTGTTAGACCTGATTCAAGGCTTGCTTTGGACATACTAAAAGGTAAGCTCGATGGATAAAATCATATTTAACCGAATTGAATTAGGTAAATCAACTTGATATGATAACACCATGCAAACCAACAAATCATAAGAAAGGAGGTTTCATTTTTTGAAAACCAAATATGTCCATACTAGAAACTCTACCAATGAAAAAAAAATATAGGGAAACAAACCTTATATATGTATATATAAATATCATACCCAATGAGATTTGATCTTATTTCCATAATTTGTCATAATATTCTTTTGATATAATTACCATCACCTATCAATGTTATTTTTTAGTTTTATTTTTTGCCATTACTTTCCATTACAAATCAATAATAAAAAATATTTTAAGATTTGATAATCCTAAAATTTTAAGTTTTCTAAACAAATATAGAAAAAATATTTATTATTTTTTTTTTTTTGCACCGTCCATCATTTCAAGTCTGTATTCAGACGATACGATCAGATTAACTCCCCAAAAACAAACACTGCAAGTAAAACCAACAAATCCAGAAAACGCATAATTCTGATTTAAAAAAAAAAAAAAAAAGAAGCCAACTTAATGGATAGTGCGTTTGAATCAATTTCTGATTTAAATCAGGCCAACACCAACCAACCCACGTCGCACTCTTCTTCTTCGGCTGCTAATCAGCAAGGATATGCCTACGAAGTTTTCTTAAGCTTTAGAGGCTCGGATACTCGAAAAGGGTTCACTGATTATCTGTATACTAGCCTTACAAGTGCTGGTATACATTGCTTCAGAGACGACGAAGAGCTTCGTGTTGGAGAAGAGATTGGTGGTAACCTTCTGGAAGCTATCAACCAGTCTAAGATCTTCATACCCATCTTCTCTAAAGACTATGCTTCCAGCAAATGGTGTCTGAAGGAAGCGGCTCATATGGTGAAATGTAAGAACACCATCAGAAATCGGCTGGTTCTGCCTATTTTCTACGATGTCACGCCTCATCAAGTCAGACACCAGTCCGAGACTTATGAGGAGGCATTTAAATGGCATTCGGAGCGTTGTGATGAGAAGACGGTTCAGGAATGGAGGAGCGCCCTTGCAGAAATTGGAGCCTTGAAAGGATGGGAGTTGAAAAATGTAGCTCATGGGTAACTTCCATATTTTTCTGTTCTGTTTGTCTGCTGGTGCTATTCATTTTAATTGGAAAAGAAAATCTAAACAAAGCTTATGAAAATTTATGGTGAAAATATTTTTGATACAATAATTTTCAAACTTGATAAATAAATAATCTTATAATGACATTGAGAGAAAGTACAAAAATAAAGATAGGCTGAATGGGTGAAAGAATTATTGGTATTTCTGCAACTTAAATAAAGATTGGAATAGGGTAGAAGAGGAGTAAATATATTTCATGTTTAGAGTCTACTCCTTTTCTTCAAAATGGTTGGAAATAAGTGAAATCAAATACAATTAAAATTCTCTTTTATATTAAGGTTGATCAGAATAAAAATAAAGATAATTTTATCTCGCATTAGCTCTTTGGTTGTATCTCTTTCTCAAACTACCCGAACAAATCCCATTTCATTTCCATTGAATTTTATAAAAAAAAAATGTTGTATTTCTACTTTTTTCTTTTCTTTTTTACTAGTTTTCGCCGTTTCTCTTCAACAAGTTGCCTAACAAAGAGTATGTATGTATGTATATACAAAGACAATTCAACTATAAATCAAGTGTTAAAAAAATCAAGTATATAATTATTTCTTAGGTAAGTTATTAATATACAATTATGAAAAAGAAAATCACAAAATTCAACTAATAATATAATTATTTCTAAAATAAGGATAAGATCATAAAAGGGTAATCTTATATGAATCTTAGTATACGATATAAATACTTATAAAATTAAAAAAAAAAAAAAAAATTCAATCGCACCACTCTGGCATGCATTTTGGCTAATAATATATTTATCTCTTGTTTTATGGCATGGCGACCATTTGAATTGAAATTGTGAAGATATGAAGGGGAACTAGTTAAGATTGTGGTTTCAAAGGTTTGGAGAGAACTGAAAAAAGCACACCTTATAGTAGAAGACTCTATCATTAAACTTGAAGATAGTATAGAAAAAGTTATGGGAATGTTACGGACTGGAAGTGATGATGTGAGAGTAGTTGGAATTTATGGTATCGGTGGCATCGGTAAGACTACTCTTGCGAAGATAATCTACAATCAACTCTTAGAGCACTTTGAGTACTCCAGCTTCCTTGAAGGTATTCGTGCAAAGAGTCTTGAAAAGCTGCAAACTCAATTGGTCAATGACATTATAAGATCCAAAGATCTACAACCTGAGTTTGTTAACGTTGATGAAGGAATAAAAGTGCTAAGTGAAAAGTTTCGACACAAAAAGGTTCTTATTCTACTTGATGATGTGGACAATAAAAAACAAGTAAATGCACTAGCTGCTGATCTTCATTGGTTTGCTGGAGGAAGTAGGATTATTATTACTACCAGAGATAAAGATATTTTAGATGTATCTGGGGTGAATGAAACTTATGAAGTTAGGCCACTGCATTCCGATGAAGCCCTTCTTCTATTCAGCATGCATGCATTTAAAGGGGATTTACGAGTTGTTGACTATGCAGATCTATCTGGAAAAATTGCAGCAACAACAGGAGGACTTCCCTTAGCTTTAGAGATCATTGGTTCTTTCCTTTCTACAAAAAAGAGTAGAGAAATATGGGAGGGTACTCTTGAAAAGTTAAAGAATTGCCCTAATAAAGATGTCCAGGACAAGCTAAGGATTAGTTACGATGCATTAGAATTTGAGCAGCAACAAATATTTTTGGACGTAGCATGTTTTTTTATTGGAGCAGATACGAGGATTGCAGCATACATGTGGAAACATAATGGCTTTTACCCTGAAGTGGGAATCAATGTACTCCTTCAAAGGTGTCTAATAAAAATTGGAGATGATAATAAACTATGGATGCATGACCAACTTAGAGACATCGGCAGGGAAATTGTACGAAATGAAAATATTAATGAACCAGGTGAGAGAAGCAGGTTATGGTCTAGTGAAGACGTGAGGCATTGCTAGAAAATCAGGAGGTATGCCGTTAATTCTAAATTTACAACTTTTGTTGTATTTGCCATCTTCAAATAGTATAACATTCTTCCTTAATAACTGGTTTACTTAATGTAATAGGATGAAATGGAAACTAAAAAAGTTGAAGCCATCCAATTTGATAATGGAATAAAAGCAGAGGACTATCTCTTTCCAAGAGAAGGACATATAAACCTCCCAAACATCAGATTTCTCCGATTAGCTGGTGATGATTTTGCTTCATGTATTCGATGTCGCAGCAAACTTTGCTGGCTAGAATGGCGTTACAGCACAATTATGGAATGCAATTTATCCTTTCGTAACTTAGTGATTCTTGACCTCTCAAAAAGCAATGTTACAAATGATTGGAGTGGCTGGAGCTCAAAGCAGGTTTTGCATCACTCACTTTTTACTTCTTTCCAATTTAGTCTTAATGGAATAGTTTCTCATTTACAATTTGATAATTGTTTTTGCAGCTGGGAATCAAACTAAAAGTTCTCATTCTAGAATTCTGCCAAAATTTATTGAAAACACCGGATTTTTCCAAATTTCAAAAACTGGAGAGGTTGAGTTTTGAAGGTTGTGGAAGTTTGTATGAAGTTCACCCATCAATAAGGAAACTAAAGAATTTGATTTTCTTGAATCTGAGACAATGCTATAGTCTTAAGGAATTGCCTAAAGAGTTAAATGACCTATACTCATTGATTGAGCTATACATTGATGACTACGAAGGAACAATACCCAATTTAAGTGGTCTAAAGAAGCTTGAGTTGCTTAATGCGAATAAGTGCAAGAAACTGGATCATATTCCAAAATCTATTGATCATTTGACTTCTCTTTTAGAAATATCATTAGATAAAAGTGGAGTATGTGCACTTCCAAATTCAATTGGTGCTCTAGTAAAACTAAAATGCTTATCTCTGAGAGGTTGCCCAATAGAAAAATTGCCACATTCCTTTACACAATTAACATCGTTAGAAAAACTATTCTTGTCAAGGTCTACAATTCAAGCTTTACCGGATTCTATTGGAAATCTAGCTAATTTGCAAGTGCTTCTTGTTGATGATACCAAGATTAGGAATCTACCAAGCACACTGGGAATGATGGAGAAACTTGAATCTATAGATGCCTCAAGATGTAAGAGCTTACAGGGAGAAATTTCTATAGATTTCTCGAGGTTATGCTCTTTGAGGACCTTGAGATTAGATCAAACAAACATCATGATTCTTCCAACCAATATTAGTAGGATTCCAAATCTCCAAACTCTTCATTTGGGTAAATGTAATGCGCTTCAAATCCTTCCCCAACTCCCTACCAGCTTACAATCTTTATCGGTCACTTGCAAGCCAATGGAGACATTCCCAAGTCTTTCATTTCATCTGAACCTGTTGGAACTTAGATTGATGGATTGCATTGCACTCAGAAGAATCCCTGGTCTTGGCAATTTATTATCCCTGAAAATTCTGGAGATCTCATATTGCCAAAATTTAATTGAACTTGATGGTCTTAAGAAATTAGAATGTTTAAGGGAGTTGAGAATATCATATTGTGAATCCCTTGAAAAGTTTGACTTACCAAAGTCAAAACAGTTGAAGAAGTTAGAAGTGTGTGATTGTAAATCCTTGCAATCAATTCCCAATCTGTCAGCATTTACGATATTGTGGAGATTAAGTTTAACGAACTGTAACAAGCTTGGTATGGTGGAGGGACTTGGAGAATTAGAATCACTGGAACATCTAGATTTGGGGGGTTGCACAGCAATTGAAAATTTACCAAATTTGTCAAAGTTGGTGAAACTCAAGTGGTTGTATTTGAATCGTTGCGAGAAACTCAAAGAGCTCCAAGGACTGGAGGAATTGAAATTCTTGGTTGCAGTTCACATAAGCAATTCACCATCCCTCTATCACTTCTCTAAAAAACGGCCACACATTCGATGGATTTATCTTAAAGAGTAAGATCTTGATGTCTCTCTCTCTCTAGAAATTTTATATTTTGAATTGTTCATATTGATGAAAACTAATATTAATGATCATGAAAAACTTATTTAGAAATTCCATTCAGAAAATGTAGCAGAAACTGAACAAAATTGACCTAACTTACACACACAATTTTGAGCTCATTTTCAATATTTCATGGATAGTATAAAGGGAAAGTTTGAAAATTAATCTTATCACATGTCTAACTCATGTCAGATAGGATGGTTTCTCTTTTTGTTATAGTTTTGAATCTTTGGTTTAAATTCTGTCATTTATTATTTGCCATTTTGAAGCAGCAATTCGTATTGAGCTATGTTGGAGTTAAGTGTCTATTTGATCTACATTATTAGCCATTTAGTCAAAATATGTTATTGGACTCCATATGATGTATAATACTTTTCAAAACTAGATTGCTCAGAATGTGGATATGTTAGTAAATATCTATCTTACCTATATTATTTAGTCAAAATATTTTATTGCACTATATTCAGTTTATATAACTTTTCAAGATTTAGACATAGAGAATCTGTGGACATGTTAGTGGAAAGCTGACTAGATGTTTTACAGCCTTACTATAAAAATATAAATAAAGCTACATTTTCTAATGTACAATTCACATTTAATAATATGCACATCAGATTTTCTTTGAATTTTGATTGAGGCTTCTTTTAGTCATAATTCCATGCATAAGTCACCATAACATTCAAATAAGATTTTAAATTGAAAAAAAACCCATTTTGGTACTTGAACTTTAATCCAGTGGATAATTAGATACCTGAACTTTTAAAAAGATAAATTTCAAACCTAGCTAAATTTTTTGTGCCTCTTTATACTACCTCACTCTTTTATCTCTTAAAGTAACGGACATGTGTCAAATAATGATTAAGTGAAGTGGTGACAAAGGGCACAAAAAACTTGGCTAAATATGAAATTGGTCTTCTATAGTGTAGGGAATACGTTTGCAATTCCTTTTTTTTTTTTTTAGCACACACTTATAGCTCTTCTGTTTTTTCCTTTCTTTAGATCAGATCCAGTTGATCTGTCACATTATAAAGTTTTCCTAAGCTTCAGAGGTCAAGATTTCACCGATTGCTTGTACAACAACCTTCATGTACGTGTCCTTGGAGATGACAGAGCTAGGTGGAGGCCAACTTGAGGCCATGAATCGATCAAAGATCTATATACCTATCTTCTCTAGGGGTTATGCTTTCAGCACCGGTGCCTAAAGGAATTGGCTCACATTGTGGAATGCAAGAAAAATAGGAATGGATTGATTTTGCCTATTTTCTATGATGTGTCACCTAATCAAGTTCAAGAACAATCCGGGAGTTATGAAGAGGCGTTTACGCAACATATGAACTGCAATGACGCCAAGATACTTGAGGTATGGAGGGTTGCCCTTAAAGAGGTTGGAGCCTTGAATGGATGGGAATTGCAGCATGTAGATAATTTGTGCGTATCCCCTTAAAACTCCTTATCTCGGTTTGAAGTTAATTTTCTCAACCTACATATGTTTTTTCTTTTTTAATCTCTCTTTTTGTAATATGCTTGTGATATTCTCTAACTATGCTAATTACTCAAAAAAAGAAAAATTGAAGCTTCTTTTTACTAAAACCTGACTAATGATATGCTTAATCTCTTTGTATGTGACAACTCTCAATTTAAATGGAATTGCGCAGGCATAAGGAAGAATTATTGGTTCAAGCTATTCATACTGTATTGAAAGATATTAAAGAAGAACGCATAGTTGGGATTGAAGTTCATGTGGAGGAAGTCATGAAATTGTTAGAGATTGATGCCAGTGATGTTCGAATGGTTGGAATCCATGGCATGGCAGGCATTGGTAAAACCACTCTTGCTAAGGTCATCTACAACCAACTTAAGGGGCATTTTGTCCGCCACAGCTTCCTCGCTAACATAAGAGAAACATTGCTACAAAACAGGGGTGTTGAAGACTTGCAAAGTCCAGCCTTGTTAGACATCCTAAAAGCTAATAATCCAACTGAGTTTGAGCTTGCTAGTCATGATGGAGGAGTCAATCTGCTCAAACATGTTGATAAAAAGGTTCTCATTGTTGTTGATGATGTTGACGAAGGAGACCAGCTTGATGCCTTAGTTCCTTACATTGGTTTGTTTGCTCCTGGAAGTAGGATTATCATTACCACCAGAAAAAAGGAAGTTTTGGATATTGATCAAGTGCGAGGAACTTATGAGCTCAATGAACTACAATTTAGTGATGCCTTTGTTCTTTTTTACAAGCATGCATTTAAGAAGGCTACACTGCCACATGAGTTCATAAATTTGTCTCGTAAAATAGTATTGCAAATCAAAAAATTTCCTTTAACACTGGAGGTCATAAGCAATTTCTTGTGTGAAGAAGGTTGGGATGAGTGCGAGCATCTGGTTAAGGAATTAGAAGAAGAACCTGATAACGGTGTTCAGTCCATATTGAGAATAATTTATGAAAAATTTGATGACAAGGCACAAGAAGTGTTTGTCGACATCGCATGCTTTTTCATCGGAACCCATAAAACGATCGCAGCCTGTGTGTTTAAAGATTACAGTAATGGTTGGATTTATCATAGGCTCCAAATGATGTCAGTTGTAAAAGTTCTTGATAATAATGAATTGTGGATGCACGATGAGCTTAGAGACCTTGGCAGAAAGATTGACCGAGCTGAAAGGAACGAGAGAATGAGGTTATGGCAATGTGAAGAAGCAATAGAACTACTTAATAAGCAACAGGTATGAGATTATATATTTACTATCTTTTTTTTTTTTTCATTCTAAATATATCCATGTACCATGAATATAACCACTTACATAAATTCATTTGCAAGGAACAGAATACGGAAAGAATTAAAGCCATCTGCCTTGATGAAGGCATTGGATCAGAGAGCAGCTGCTTTAGAAGTAATCAATTCAAATTGTTGCCTAATCTCGAATACCTTAAACTAAACAAAGCTAATATTGCTGGAGATTTCAATTCACTTCTTTCTGATCTCAAATATCTTCATTGGCATCATTGCCCTACTAACCTTTTGGCAACCAATTTATGCCTAGAGGAGCTTCTTGTTCTTGAAATATCAAAGAGTGATATCACAGACGACTGGAATGGTTGGAGCTTTATTCGGGTATGGTGGTGTCTCTTTCCTAGTTTAACGTTTAGACCCTGTTGAATAATTCTTTTAACAAGTCGATTTGTCATGTTTGCAGATGTCTATCAAACTCAGAGTTCTCATCATTAAATATTGCCAGAGAATTACAAAGACACCGGATTTTTCAACATTCCCATTGTTACATACATTGGTTTTTGATAATTGTACAAGCTTAAATTATGTTGATCCATCAATTGGAAGACTCAAAAGTCTGAAAATCTTAAGCGTAAAAGGTTGTTCAAGACTTGAGGTATTGCCTCCAGAGTTGAATCTATTGCGGGGGTTAGAAGAACTTTATCTTGACGGAACCTGTGTGACGGGCATAACCTCTTTCCAACATCTGAAGCGCCTCCGTTACTTGTCTCTCAAGAGCTGCAAATCATTCAGAGAACTACCAAGCTTCATTGGACCATTTCGGTCACTAGTGAAACTCGACTTGTCACACACGAGTATTCATTCCTTACCTGATTCCCTTGGAGAACTGAGATGGCTGCATGAGCTCAATATGTCTGGAAGCAACATAGAATATCTTCCAAGAACCCTTGGAAAGTTGTGGGGCCTTCAAGTTATAGATGTGTCCTACTGTAGGAACTTAAGTGGAGAAATCATTTTAGAACCAATGCAGTTGTGCCGTTTGAGGGAATTCAAAATGAATGGGACCAATATCACACTTCCCCCAAGCATTACTGGGCTTTTGTGTTTCCGGAGACTTAATTGGGCTGGATGTTATATGCCTCGAGCAATTGAAGAATCTGATGATGACGTTTTATGAATTTGCTTTTGACCACTCCCCTTGGAAAAACTTGTTAGTAGTACATTGTCTGTAAGTGATGTTCTTTTTAATGGTATGAACCAAGCCTAATGATTCATGGTCATTATTTCTTTATTTTTTATATTATCTATTTTTTTTTCTTATGGCCAACATGGTTAATTTCTGCTAAGTAGGAAATTTTTTGTTGGATGATGATAGTTTTCATGTGCCTTAACTTCAATTTTCCTTTTTCACTTGAAATACCTCTTCTTAAATTAATGAATTTAGCAACCTTATATATTTTTCATATGTTATATAACTCTCTAGGATGAGTACATTTAAAATAAATAGACAAATAGTAATTTAATGTAAATATCATTAAAATGCATAGAAAATTTGAAATTACTAAACTAGAAATCCAAGATGGGTGAATGGGGTTTCATGGAGAAGTATCAAATATTGTCAATTTTAATTGATTTCTTTGGGAACAATTTAATTAAATTAAATAATTTTTTTTTGTATATTTAAATTAAAATTAATTATTGAATAAATTTCACCATGATTAGCTGAAAAAAAAAAGTTTGCAAAGAATGGAGCTCAAACTTTTAACAAGGACCTTGGCCATTCCAAACTTTCTACAAGCACCAAACTGAAAAAAATAAAAATAATATCAAAATCATTACCTAAATTTTTTGTGTTTTTTTCAATTCCGTACCTATGTTAGGAATTATGACTTGGAAAATCATATGATTGTACTTATTGACGAGTAATTATTTGCCACATCATCTTTCTAAAGATGATGAAGGATACTAAATTAGACAAATAAAAGTTAAATCAAGTAAAACATTTAACAACATTCAACTTTAAATATAAGATTTGACAAGTAAAAGTTTGATTGAATATGATACTTTGTAATTTCATATCTTAAATATAAAATTTGAAAATAAAAAACATGGATATTTAAGATAATAATTGTGACATTATTATAAAAAAAATTACAACTATAATAGTATTATCTGTATTATAGAATGAAAGCTTAGTCTTATAGCATTATTTATGCTAGGGACCTTATTTAGGGTTAGTAGGTATCATGTTAGCATTATAAAAACTTCTTTACTTGATTTAAGGTTCATCATCTCAACGTTTTTAAGTGTCATGTCAACTTATTCTCTATTTATTACTTTTAAAAATAAACAAAATAAATATATAATCATGTATATTTTTTTGGGTCAATGACATTTATAAAAACAAGACAACTTTTTGGAATTGTGTTTAGGACCCAAAATTTGAAGGACTAGAGGGATTAATGAAGATGTGATAGTAACTTAATGCTGAAAATCTTAGCTCTTTCAAAAAAATTATATAGTGGTTTTCGTTTCAATCCCATGTTTTTTATTTTGCTTTTCTGTCTTTTTCTTCTTTAAACAATTTTATATAATAATTATTTATAATTATTTTTACACTAGTAATGCGTGCCATGTTTGCTAATATTAGGAAAACTATTTAATTTTTGTAAAATATATATTTATTAACCAAACATTCAGTTTTGAAATCTCATTTACTTCCTGACATTTTCATAAGTGGTCACCATCCCTAAATCACATATATGCGAAATCAATTTCACTTATTCCAAGGTCAAATTTTAGTAGCTTTAAGTACTATAATAAATTAATGGAAAAAAAAGTACTATAATAAAATTAATCCCTTTTCAGAAAAAAAAAAAAAATTCCACTTCTTAAAGTTAACCATTCATTTGTTACTCTTTTTGTACATTAAAAAAAGAAACCATCATATATAAAATATAGTAGCTGTTACTTTTGGCATGGGAAATGTTGGAAGATTTAATCCTACGAGTACCTTGCTTTTTATCTCTCTCACCTTTTCATCAACACGTGTTTTAGGCCTAAATTCTCAAAAAGGATAAAGTTTTTAATAGACACAATTAGAAAATACAACAACAACAATAAATCTATACCAAAATTTTCTTTTTTCCAGTATTCTTTTTCTTTTTCCTTTTTATTTAAACTTTTTTTCTTGAAATTTTCGGAGCCATGGACACAATCCAAATGGTTCTTAAACTGTTCAATTTTGTTCGGGATATCTTTAAATGGATAAATTTAGGGTCTGTTTGGTTAATGCTTTTCAGCAAATATAGATACTTTTTTAAAAACTTTTTTTCTAACAAATTATTTATCATGAAATAAATACAGATAAAAAAAAAGTTGACAGTTCTCATGAAAATATCAAATAAATCAAATATAGATAAAATATAGGTATAAATCGAACATATACACATATCGTTTTGATATAAATACAGATACAGATGAAAAATATACCATCCAAACAACCCTTAATCCTAAACCTATAAAAAATTTGAAACCGAAGAAATTTTATATAATATTTACCATTTGAGTTATTATTTCCCTTTCAAGAATTCCTAAGTGACAATATTTGCTTCTTTGATTTGAACAAATATACTTCAACAGCTAATATTGTTATCATCAAAACATTGAATCTAGCCTAATCCCCTGAACATAAGATAAAAAAGAACCGTCCTTTGATTTTCTACTAGCATAAGCATGAACCGCATTAACCAAATCAACTCGAATCTTTGCTCTTTCTAATTTGAAAGTGACGCAGCACTGAAGTGTAATCTCACAGATTCAATCACAATGGATGAATCAAGAATCCAAGATTGCACTAAAGATGCAAACTTTACGAGAAATCTCTCAAAGAAATGTTATACAAATGTAAAAATATCAAAGTCTAATGAAAAAGGTCAAAACTTGTCTATATATACTTTTATAAGAAAACCTAAAACAAAATAAAGAAAACAAAGTCGATTATAACTGTATGCTAGTGGTGTTGAAGCCAGCGTAGACTACAGTTCAATCACAGTAAGCAACACACCCCATACCCTGCCTATAGTCATGCCCATGGTAAAATTCGGTCTTCATTCCACAACATACACCAGCAATTCTAGCTTCTACGCCGGTGGCATTATGTCGGCGTTCAACCATTTTGTCAAGGCTGGTCTTCAAGGCCAGCAGCCTTTGTTCCTCTTCTACATTATTCTCTCCCTCTTAGAAAGCCAGCGTAGACTACAATTCAATCACAGTAAGCAACACGGCCCATACCCCGCCCATAGTCATGCCAATGGTAAAATTCGGTCTTCATTCCACAACATACGCCAGCATTTCTAGCTTCTATGCCGATAGCATTGTGTCAGCATTCAACCATTTTGTTAAGGTTGGTCTTCAAGGCCAGTAGCCTTTGTTCCTCTGCTACATTATTCTCTCCCTCTTGCAAAGAACTCGACCTTGATTTCTAATATGTGCATTTCTTCCTCCTCTTTTTAGTCATCTTAGATGATTTAAGCTTCTTCATGGCCTATTCCCTCTTTTGTCTTGATTGAATAATGGTTAGAAAAATACGCCTTTCAATCTGGATGGTTTTGGAATGAGTTGTATTCATTAAGGACAACAGAATATATTTCAAATCTTCTTTTTCTAACCTATACATATTCTCCTTTCCTACATAATGGGCATCCACATCATATTGCCAAGGCCTTCCAAGCAACAAGTAACAAGTAACAAGTATCCATATCTATTATATCACAATAGATATCATCTTTGTGCTTGCCTAAAGAGAATGGTATTTTGCACCACTCTTTTACATTAATCTTTCAAATGCTTTAACCCACCCAATAGTGTATGGGTTATGGTGTTGTTCTACTGGTAGCCTCAGTTGCTTAACAACTTTCCAATCAATAATATTCTCGCAACTACTACTATCTACAATCAAGTCAAACACCTTCCCCCCCTATCGTACACCAAATACGAAATAACTGGCATCTCGAGGTGTCCTCCTCTTGCTTAGGGGTCAGCATCAACTTTTTGATGAAATAAGTCCGCCCAACTCCTTCATTACCCTCTTCAAAATCGTCATTTTCCCCATTAGGCTCACAAACTTCCTCCCTCTCAATAATATTCACACTTTTCCTATTTGGACACTCATTAGATTTGTGCTCTGGCTTATTGCAACGATAACACTTGCCTAAAATGGGATTTGCAGAGGGATTGCTCATCTTATATATGATGAAATGAAAGTTCAAAAATTGATCACATAATCAAATCTATTTCAGGAAAAATTCTATGGTTCCATGATAGTTACAACAGGATCAGTTTTATTACAATAATAAACGGTTTAATTCTTTTCTAATCGTGATTCTCTTAAATTTTTTATACTAATTTTTTTATAATTAATTTAATTTTAATAATACTAGCGGTATGGACCCATGATGGGACCATGAAAATTCTCCTATTTTAAATGACCAACTTAAATTGGAATCATAATTTATGTTGATTGTTTTTTGTTATTGTTTCATTTTTGTTATAGTTCATTTTGTACTATTTGTTATAACTAATTAAATTTCAAGCTTATATATTTTTTATAATTATAAATAAATTTATAGATTATGGGTCTGTTTGGATTGTCTGTTTTTCATCTGTATCTGTATCTTTTTTAAAATGATATGTGTAAATATATCCGATTTGCATGTAAATTTTATCTATATTTGTTCTATTTGATCTTTTGATGAGAACTGTCAACTTTTTTTTATCTATGTCTATTTCTTGATAAATAATTTATTAGCAAAAAGTTTGAAAAAGTGTCTGTATCTGCCGGAAAAAAGCCAAAACAAACCGACCCTTATATGGTGTCTTTTAAACTTTATAGATGTTATAAATCCAAATTTTATTATAATTATAGAGATAAGAGGATCGGTTTCGAGTTCCAAACTCGCGATTAGTTACGGTGATGCGCGGAGTACATTAGGTTTATAAAACCTCTGCTCCTGAAAGGATCACTCCATCCAAGTCCAACGAAAGAAAATAAATAAAAGAAAAGAAAGATAAGGATGAAAAAGAAAAGACAAAGAAGAAGAAAATTGGTAAAAGTAGCTCGCACATCCGTTTCGACCAAAATATCTTATTGTCCACTAAATATATTATAAAATTCTTATCCAATAATCAATAAAGCCTTGTCAAATCTATTAGAGCATTTCCATTCTAAAGTTTTCAGTTTGGATTTTTATGTTAAAACCTCACATTTTCAAGGTATTTAGTAATAAAATAAGCTCTTTTACTAGGGTATTGAAGAAATTGTTGATGAGGATCAAAATGCAGATTTTTATTTTTTTTTTCTTTTCAAGTATAGTATATAGAAGTATATAAGATTTATAAAAAAAAATTATATGAAAAATCCTATAAAATAAAATCATAAGATAATAACAAGTTGGATCTCAATCTTCTAGAATAGAAAAAATGTTTTGCAACTTTTGTGAATCTTTACTTTCTCCCTATTTTTCTTAAGATTACTTATACCATAAAAAGGTATAAATTATCGTACAAATGTAAAAATCTCGTGTAGATTAAGTTTCAATCAAACACACACACATATATATAGATAGACACGTATAATATTCAATCAAGTAGAAATTAGCGATTAATTCAATAGCTAAATTTAAATATTTATAATTATTCCATCAAACCAAAATATATATATAATGGAATAATCCAGGACACAAAAGAAAAAGAAAAAGGGTTTGTTTGTTTGTGTTTTTTCAGCAGATACAGATACTTTTTTCAAACAAATTATTTATCAAGAAATAGATATAGATAAAAAAAAAGGTTAGCAATTCTTATCAAAAGATCAAATAGATTAAATATAGATAAAATATAGATGTAAATTAAGCTGATTGAATGCAAACTATGATGATATTCTTGGAGTATCAATTCACATGAGCAAACTATATTGAAGAAAAAGACTATTAAAATGTGCAAGGGGAAACTTATTCCACGGGCTAAGGAGCATGATTGGATGCTCCATTGCAGTCAGCTTAATTATTAAGAGAACGATTGCCGTGAAAAATGGATCAAGACTTTTGTTCTTGTGCATAATGTGTGTATTGGGACCCATTCGATTACTTATTGGATCATTTCACAGAATATATATAATAAAGATAAAGAGGGGTGTAAAAAAAAATAAAAGACAAGGAGGAAAATATAAAACTTTTTAATTGGATTGTCAGATTTTTATTTGTATCATATTTGTATTGGATTGATATCAATTCAGTATCGATATCAATTTAGTATTGATTCAATTTTATCAATTTATAAGTAAAATTATCGATTTTTTATAATATCGATTCAGTTTGAAAATGATACCAAAATAATAATTCAAACGGAAACTCTAATGACAATCTAAACAGATATCCCATAGAGAATGAAGACGCTTGACGAAAGGAGTTAGTGATGGTCATTAGTCACCACATAACCAGCGAGTACGATAAATAAAATACACGATAACCCATTTTAGAGTTAGTTCAGCCAAAAAAAAAAAAATCCATTTTAGATTTTTTGACTCGTGCGTTTAGCTTCTGTTGCCCATTCGGACGACAACGTAAGGTTCACTGCTTCTGAAATTATCTCGAATAGCACGGCCACGGTTGGCTCCTTTGTGATAGAAAATAAATTCAAATTGCGTAAAAAGTAGAATTATTTTCATTCTAGTAGTATTGTAGTAATTTATATTAAAATTTTATAATTTTTTTCCTCTTCCAAAGTCTCATATTTTAAGTATATAAATCAGTCTAAAAGAAAATATTGAAAAATATTAAAAATTAACAATGTCTCCACATAAAAATAATTGATAGACAAAGCTCATAAATCAATAAAAAAAAAAAGAAAGATATCATAAATCGATAAGAAAATAACTTTGCTTTTAGAATCCATAGGTTGTTTTTCTAAAAATAAGATATGAATGAATTTATATTTTTCAAAATAAGGAAAAATGTTTTCCGACAACAACAGTCTTATTTTTTTTAAAACAAATATGAAATATTTTTCCTATATAATTTAATTTTTTGGTGATTACAAAGAATGAGGAATTTGAACCTAACACATCCTACTTGAAAGATCAGGATAATGCTATTAGGCTATAATGCCATTATTAATAAAACTATATAGTTTTTTTTTTTTTGGGGCAAAGTGAAACTGTATAATTTAATAAATATGGTTTTGCAGATAGAAATATAAAAGAAAAAAAATCAAAAGCATGAAATGGAAAAACATAAAAAGAAAAAAAAAAACTACAAAACAAAGCGAATTTACCTTGATTATGGTTGTTGGTGAGCATATGCAGCAACGTTAAATGACATCCCTATCCCCAATTATCTCTAAAAAAATTTAAAAATCGCAAAGAATGCAAAGTATTTACCAATGTTTTTTTCCGTCAAAGATTGAAATCAAATAATATATTTATACGGAAAACCATCTGTTTCTGTTACTGATCATGGTGTATATTCATTTTTAAGGTCTAATATCGTCAAGTTCATGCCACGAGAGTTAGAAATTCATTTTTAATTACTATCTAATACAATTTTTTAAGAAGGAAAAATCGAAACCAGACAACCTCGTTAAAATAAATGGAGAATTATTTATATATGTAAATTATTTTTTAATTACTATCTAATACAATTGAACAGAGTGTTGTAATATGGATTAAATAATGAAATTTAGGTCTACATTTATTTCTTTTATTCGATGAATATGGGATCTATGAGCACGGTCATGTGCTTTTGCTTTTAATTACATAAATTGATCAAAATTCAAGAATCTTTGGTTATTTTATGAGTATTTTATTTTATCTTATTAAAATTTTAGGGTCCTAAGGAAATGAACTCCATTTAAGGTATTATTAGAAAGAATCTTCTATTTTGGGTACCTGGCATTGTTCCTTGCCAGTATTGACAGAATCACTAACATTTGTTTCTTATTTGCTTGCATAAAAGTAGTAAAAAATTCTTGGTGGCACGCCCTAGTTATTATTTTCTCTTGATTTTGCTTAGTTAACAAACCTTCACAATGTTTTTATTTTTCTAAAAACACATATTCTCAACATCACCTGCACTTTCAAGAAGCATGGCATCCATTGAACTTATTTAGCTTACTTGACAAAAAGATAAGCAAAGAAGATATGGTTGAGGGGATACCCCGGAAAGAAATGAGAATTATTTTTTTTTCATTCGGCACACTGCAACATAAGCAGAAAAGGACAACGCAACTTCTTTCGCAACTTTTCATCCCTTAACCAATTTCTACAAGGGAAGGGGCTCTAAGTGGAGTCCACCCTATCTTGCTACCCCAGAGCATTCCTCAATCCAATTGAAAATCTATTGATGCTTAATCTACTACCTTTATCCTTATCAAGAATCAACAGGAGCACCCCTATTATTTTAGTAGCGTAATGTCCAAAATTTTCTTAGTCTAAAACCCCAATATAATGAATAGACAGATGCTTACTTTGGCAATTCTAAATAATGATATTTTTTATAAGTAGATTTGATTTTAGCAAAAGTAATATAGTTCTCAGAACGGGATCTAAATCATTCTCTACTCTATCTTTCCACTGCAGATGTCAATGTAAGTATAGAAATCCTAGATCTCACTTCTCTCTCTTGCAAATTTACTAGAGTTTAATCCTTGTGACGAATGTTTACTAACCAAACTTCATACGATATGCAATAGATAAACAACCATTTTGAGCAAGTTAAAACTCTAAGAAGAAAGGAACAACAAGGGTGGATAAAATGGTTGGTTAAATTACAAAAAATTGTA
Organism: Combretum micranthum; assembly: GCA_024138025.1. NCBI lineage: Eukaryota > Viridiplantae > Streptophyta > Magnoliopsida > Myrtales > Combretaceae > Combretum > Combretum micranthum. Next base: position 2,000,593 of record JAMXBD010000033.1, on the reverse strand, counting down.
TAAATATTTGAGGGTAAGTTTATTTTAAGTATCAACATTTTGATTAATTTAAAAGAGGTATAAGCATTTAGATAAGTGTATCAAATGAGATATTAATAATGTTTTGCAAAATTCATTTGAGGTTTTGATATTTTGATTATTTTTTAATTAAATATCTTTAATTTTCCATGGTAAATTATTAATATCTTATTTGACTCACTTTATCAAACGTTGATACATTTTTTTCAACTACTCAAAACATTGAGATCTTATATGAACTTATCCTCAAATGTTGATACCTTTTATTTAATTTACCCTAAAATGGTTTATATTTTTCTATGTCATGTTATTCCACAGTCGAGTTCCTAAAATTTGGGTTTGCTCTCAATAAATTCTGCGAATGTTTAAGAATGGATGAAATAAAAGTCAATATAGAAAATTAGATTAATCAGAAAATCATTATTAATCAAATCTTACATATACAATCGAAATAGTTGGACCATGAGTGCATGTTCATAACTCATAAATAAAAATGGTGCCTCACTTGGGTTTAATCATATATTAAACCTAAGCTGATAAATTACTTGAATAAGCAATGCATGGCAATCCTGTCCCCACAAAAAGAATGAAATGAGCTTAAAACACGAATATGGAAATACAAATCAATTGAAACCTCACTTATCTAATTAAATAACATTTTTTTTGTCTTATTCAAATCGTGAAACACATGAACAAAAAGAATAGGAGTTGATTTCTATCAAGTGCATCATCAAATGGGTTCATAATTTCCTATAACATTCCAAATCTCTAGAAATGGCCACAAGTGTTATTGCTAGTCCTCCACTAAATTTCTATGGTCCACCCAAGTCTTTTTGCAAAGGAACAAAATTAGTTGCGATTTTTCTTAAAACCAAGTGTCCCACCACAAGTAGAATTGTCAAACTAATAAATTGTATAGTAATTTCATTCACATCACTTGGAAACTAGATAGCAAAAGTAGGACCATAACCAGCATTGACCAAGCCATGTCAAACTTGAAAAGTACACTAGATGGGCTCCTATTTTCCTCTCTTTTCTCTCCTTAACCTTACTTAGATATTTCCTCAATGATGATGTAAATAGACTAGGGATGCCTCAGACTTTTCGGGCTACTACTATATGACCCTTTAAGGGTGACTTTTTGTTGAACTCTCCAGGCTCGATGAGATCTCATTCAAGCTAAACTCTTTATACATATTTTTCCCTTCTAATGTAATCTTATTTACCAAAAAAAAAAAAAAACAAAAAGAAAAGAAAAGACAGTGTTAGTGGAGTCAGGAGTGTATTGGCAAAAGTAACTCGCATATCCCTATCCCTCCAATTAGAATATCGTATTCGTGATTTTGGGTTATCACCAAATATATTATAAAATTCTCACATAATAAGTAATAACAGGTTGTCAAATAGATCAGAGCAGCATCCTGATTTTGAAGCCTTAAATTTGGGTTTTTACACTTAACACCTCATTTTTTAAAGGTACTTCGTAATAGGATGGGTTATTCAATTTTTAGGATCCTTAAAAAAGCCGATGACAAATCAAAATGTAGTTTTTCATTTATTATTTGTATTATATAACAGTATACATAATTTAAACAATTTAAAAGACATAAAAAACTTTATTATAAAAGAATATCTTAGAAATAAAGTGATAAAATTATTGAGAAGAAAGGATTTAAATGTTTTAATATAACATCTTTAAAATTCTTATAGAAATCCTATAAGACTTGAATGTTTGAAATAATGATAAGTCTTTGCAAGTTCTATTTTTTGTAATAATATTTTTATTTTTAAAGTATGTACAATATAGTGTTTACGTTATATAATATTTAATAGATAGTTATTTTCAAGATAAGGTAATAAGATGCACTTGGATTCAAACGGCCAAAATCTAAAATTATGATACTAAATTATCTAAAATTACTAAATATTAAATGTTCGGACATTTTATATGCGGTTATCTTATCATAAAAATACATGTTCAGACAAATATTAATTAAAAATGATATTAAATCGTACTTTAACAAAAACTATAAAAAAATTAAAAGCATTGGTGCTTAATGTCCTTCGCAAAAGGTGTTGTCAATTCGTACGTGATGGCCATTGGCAGTAATGTAGCTCAGCGTGTCTTACTTTTCAGAATGATTTTTCACTGGTGATTGGGGACAATCAGGTCAGGTCCGCGTATTTAAAACTTTCAAACCTACCACTATTTTCATAGATCCACCTCATCTTCCTTAGACCTATTTATTACCAAATTAATATAGCGAGAAAAAGGGGATACTCTTGAAACCTTAATTTTGAATATAATTGCTACTGTTTCACTTTTAAATGTAATACATATATTAAATACGGTTATAATTAAATATAAATTTGAATTGTTAAATAATTAATGAAATTTATCTCATAAAAAATAGTAAAAACCCTAATTTTTGTCATTTTGAAAATACATGATGATATATCTTAATGTTTTAATTAAACCATATTCACAGCTGAAGTCCTTTTATGGATTCTTAGATATACTAGGTTAATTTTCTAAGCACCTTTTTTATTAAAAGCTTTTTTACATTATACTGATGTTTTTTACGAAAGTTCCTTCGGTAATTTTTTAAGTTTTTAAAATCCCCCTTTGTTATAACTTTTGAACCAATATTTCAACATTTTTTTATGGAAATTTAGAAGGAAAAAAATCATTTTTACAGTCCTTTATGAAGAATTGAAAATTTATAAAATAAAAGTAAAAAACCCTAAAAAGTGAGATCTTAACATAAAAACTAATATCCACCATCCTATTACACATGCTATAGCCCTTAAGTAAAACCATGAACTCTCTACTAAGTCTTAAAATATGCGATTGTTTTCATATGAGTTTTATGTTGGCATTGCATATTGTATAAAGGTTTGCTTAATGTACATATTAGAATGTCGTAAATGCACAATTGATTTAAGAAAATTAAAAGCATCAGTATGATTTTAAGTTTATTACGTAATTCAGCTTTAAAAATATCAAATATTTACTTTTTACACTATGTTAGGGAAAACGGAGGAAAAGGGATTGAGGAATTTTAAATAGAAATTTTTTTTTTTTTTTAGAAAAAGAAGGAATGGTGAGAGGAATAGATGGAGGCTACCCAAAATTTGGGTTATCGCCAAAATACGTTGGAAAATTTCTTACGCAGCAAGCATCAAACTCTTACACGGTTAGCAGCCAAGGACTCTTCCCATCAACCATCACATGCTGCTTGCTACTTTGTCTTGTATTTTTTTTTCTTTTTTTTCCCCCTATTATTAAGATTACCGATACATACCACTTAAAAAACCTATCCTAATACCACTAAATTATAATTGCTTTGGCATATAGTTTCCTATTCGAGTTTATTGAATTTTTAAAATCCCCCTTTGTTATTGCTTTAGAATATATTACAGGTTTTAAGAATTTTGTAATTCTCTATGTATGGGTTATCCATCTAATAAATTTGCGCAATTTCAATAATACATATAATCTAAATTAGCATATATGATGAAACGAAGCTTCAAAAATTGATCACATAATCAAATATATTTTTAAAAAAATACTATGGTTCCATGAGGGTTACAACGAGGTCGATCCCATCATATCAATTAACTGTTTAGATCTTTTCTAATCATGATTGAACCCTTTAAAGTTTTTACATTAATTTCTTTTATATTTAATTTAATTTGATAATACCAGCAATATCATCGTCCATAAAAGTTCCCCTATTTTAAATGTCCAATTCAAATTGTAATCATGATTTATGTTGATTATATTTTGTTATTGTTTCATTTTCGTTAAAGTTCATTATGTATTATTTGTTATAACTAATTAACTTTCGAGCTTATATATTTTGATTTTAGATATAATACCGACGATAAGTGATAATAATTTAGTTGGATATAAATTGCTAATACTACATTTGGTTTAGAAAAAGTTATTAATAAATTTATAGATTATATGTGGTGTTTTAAAATTTATAGATCTTATAAATCCACATTTTAATATATCATGTTTGGATTGATTTTTATTGGTATCGAATCTGTATCAAATTAACATCTGTAATTCATCAATATCATATCTATATTGATTCAATATTAGTTTGATTTAATCAATTTATGAGTAAAACTGTTAGTTTTTCATCGATACCATATCAGTATATGTTCGATTTGAAGAAGAGGAAACACTGTAGGTGGAGTGGATTGGCACATACATCCCTCCAATCAAAATAACGTATATAAAATTCTTATCCAATAAGTAATGAAGCCTCGTTGAATTTATTAGGGAATTTCCATTCTAAAGTTTTCAATTCGACTTTTTATATTAGGACAGGTATTTAGTAATAAGATAAGCCCTTTTATTCTTCAGGGTATTGAAAAAATAGATGAGGATGCAAATGTAGGTTTTTATTATTTTTTTCTTTTGGAACATATTATATAGAAGTATATAGGGTTTTAAATAATATAAAAAAATTATATGAAAAATCCTAAAAAATAAAAGAATAAGATCATTAGGGAAAAAGATTTAAAAGTACCAGCACGACACTTATAAACAACCTATAAAAGTTGGATGTACTTATAACATCTTTACTTTTGATTTACTTTAGTAGTTGCTTAAAGTGTCATGTCAGCAGCTAAAACAATTATTTCTGTTAAGCAGTTTTTAATTTTATTTCTAGTTATTTTAAGAGAATTATGTATCTTTTTTTTAAAATTTTTGTGGGTCTAATTTTGTTTTATTACATTAAAATAATGTTTTATATATTTTTATAAAAATTAAATAATTGTGAAAGAGCCAATTAGATTAGGAGTGAAAGAATTACCTTTTATAAAAGTTAAATAAATATAAAATAACAAATTAAAAAATAAGTGAGAGAGTTACTTTTTATAATAACTGTGGTTGTTAAGTATCCTATAAATAATTTAATTTATTGCATAAATAACTATAAGGCTAACTTTAATGCATCTTTTTCCTTGCTGAAGAACCCAGGCAGGGTTCTCTTCCATTAAAGTCCAATCCTTCAAAAACTTGGGATCTTTTTGATAAGGACTCTATGAAGATAATTTTTTTCTTTTCACTTTTAATATTTGTTTATATATAATTTTTATTATGTGAATCTCTTAAATAATATAAATAAATATTTTTTGAGATTCTTAAAAATAAAATTAAAAGTTTTTTAAAGATAAGACTTTTTTAACATGTTGATATGGTATCTAGGAACTCCAAATGGGACTCTTAAAATTAAAGATGGTATAACATGACCCTCGTTTCTTGAAATTTTTGCTGAAATGCATCAGTAAAGATGCTCTTATGAAATTCCTACGTGGATAGCGATAACGTAACTCATGGATCGAGAAGTCTTTTATACTATTAAAGTGGCTTCTTACTTTTCAAAAAGCCTCCCCACTGGACGATCCGGTCGGTCCATGTCTTTGAAAGGCAACAATGTGTGTATTTGGAACCATTCGAATTTTTTTTTCTTTCTTTTTTCTTTTTTGGTCGTTGGACCCATTCAATGAGTCCAATTCATTTTCCAAAAGAATGATAATCCCCGTGTAACTCTGTCAATCATCTATATATTATTATTTATGGGCTTTCCATCCCTTTATTTTCAAGGTTGTATTGAAACGATAAGATCAACTCCTGCAAAACAAAACACTGCAACTGCAAATAAACAAACAAATTGAGTAGGATGAAGAGAAAACACACAGATGATGCTTCCAGTAGCACTACTAATTCTGATTTTAACCATGCCAACTCCAAAAGACCCATGTCCCACTCTGCTTCTTCGGCCCCTGATCCTAAAGGATATGCCTACGAAGTTTTCTTAAGCTTCAGAGGCTGGGATACTCGAAAAGGGTTCACTGATTATCTATACACTAGCCTTAGGGATGCTGGTATACGTGCCTTCAGAGACAACGAAGAGCTTCGTGTTGGAGAAGAGATCGGTGATAAACTTCTGGAAGCCATCACTCAGTCTAAGATCTTCGTACCCATCTTCTCCAATGACTATGCTTCCAGCAAATGGTGTCTGAAGGAAGCGGCTCATATGGTGAAATCCAGGAACAGTAAGAATCATTTGGTTCTGCCCATTTTTTATGATGTCACGCCTGGTCAAGTCAAACACCAGTCTGGAACTTTTGAGGAGGCATTTAAACGTCATTCGGAAGGTTATGATGAGCAGACGATCCAGGAATGGAGAAATGCTCTTGCAGAGATTGGAGCCATGAAGGGATGGGAGTTGCAGAATGAGACCGATGGGTAACTCTCTGTTTATAACTCAAATCCATACCTTCTCTTGGTTTAATTTGCTGGTGCTATTGTCCTTTGGGTTTATCCTATGGTGCTGAAAAATGAAAATATAAACAGAGTTTATGTTGATTTATCTGGAAAATATTTTTGATACAGTAATTCTCAAAGTTTATGAATAGATAACACATATAGGGGTAAAAAAAAAAAAAACACTTTCTGGCCGACCCTAGTTCTTCGGGTGGCTAAAAATGTTCTCTCTCTCTCTCTCTCTCTCCAGATTTTTCTATAATTTTTCATTTTTTTACTTAGTTAATATTTTTTGTTTAACAGAACTTGAATAGAAATTAGTAGCAGATATATAGACATTAAAACATGAAGAATTAATAATATATTTAAGGCTTTTATTAATTAAAAAATTTTCGGTTCAAATCCGTGTGTGCGGACATATCATATCTACATCGCCTCAAATGTATCAGCTATGATTTTCATCAGTTAACCATAAGATAAATGACCAATCACTACAAACTTGTAGCATGTCTTCGTCCATAGCTTGATGCATAAAAATTTCTATTATAAATATAAAATTGTACAACGATAAATTTAAAGCAAGCTTACTGCACGATTTAAACATTTAGAAGTTCAATTTTTCAATTAAGCTACTGTTAATTGGCTAATAGTACATTTAATGTTTATCTTTTGCACGGATCCATCTGATATGGAACTCTGACAGATATGAAGGGGAGCTAGTTCAAAAAGTGGTCTTAAAGATTTGGAGAGAACTGAAAAAGGGGAGTCTCTGTGTTAAAGACCCTATAATTGGTATGGAAGACAATATAGAGGAGGTTACAAGAATGTTGGAGATCGAAAGCAGTGATGTAAGAGTAGTTGGAATTTATGGTATCGGTGGCATTGGCAAGACTACTCTTGCCAAGATAATCTACAATAACCTCTTGGAGCACTTTGATCACAAGCTTCCTCAAAGACGTCCGTGAAATGTCATTGCAACTAAGGGGTCTTGAAAAGCTCCAAACTCAATTGGTCTCTGACATCCTAAAATCAAAAGATCTACAAAATGAGTTTACTAGTGTTGATGGAGGAATAGATGTGCTGCATGAAAGATTTCAAAACAAAAAGGTCCTCATTTTGATTGATGATGTGGATCGTAAGGATCAAATAAATGCACTTGCTAACCTTGATTGGTTTGCTAAAGGAAGTAGGATCCTTATTACTACAAGAAATAAGGACGTCTTGGATGTATCTGAAGTGAAAAGAACTTATGAAGTTAAGCCACTACATTATGATGAAGCCCTCCTTCTATTCAACAAGCATGTATTTAAACGAGAGTTAAGAGCGGTTGACGTGAATCTATCTAAAGAAATTGTAGCAACAACAGGAGGACTCCCTTTGGCTTTAGAGATCATTGGATCTTACCTTTCTGAAAAAAAAGATAGGGGAATATGGGAGGATACTCTTGAAAAGTTACGGAATTGCCCTCATGAAAGTGTCCAAGAAAAGCTAAGGATAAGCTATGATACATTAAATTTTAACCAGAAGCATATATTTCTTGACATAGCATGTTTTTTTATCAAAATGGACATGAGGATTGCAACTTACATGTGGAAAGATTGTGGCTTTTTCCCTAAAGAGGGGTTAGACGTACTCTGTCAAAGGTGTCTTATAAAAATTGAAGATGATAATAAATTTTGGATGCATGACCAACTTAGAGACCTTGGCAGGGAAATTGTACGGAATGAAGACATCAATGAGCCAAGCAAGAGAAGCAGGTTATGGTCTGGTGAAGATGTAAAGCATATACTTGAAATTTCGGAGGTATGTTGTTAATTTTAAATTTACACCTCTGTTCTATTTGTCATCTTCAAATATCATCACATGCTTCCATAATAACTAGTTTACTTAATTTAACAGGACGAAATGGAAGCTAAAAAAATTGTAGCCATCCAATTTGATAATGGAATTAAAGCAGAGGACCATCTCTTTACAAGAGAACGGTCCATAAACCTCCCAAACATCAGATTTCTCCGATTAGTTAGTGATGAATTTGCTTCATGTATCCGATGCCATAGCAAACTCCGCTGGCTAGAATGGCATTACGGCACCGATATGGATTGTAGTTTATCCATGGGTAACTTAGTAATTCTTGACCTCTCGCATAGTAATGTTACAAATGACTGGAGTGGTTGGAGCTCACCGCAGGTTTCATATCGCTCTCTTTTTACATCTTTCTAATTTAGTCTTAGTTGAATGGTTCCCATTTACAATTTCATGATTTTTTTTTTTTTTTGTTTGCAGTTGGGCATCAAACTAAAAGTTCTCATTCTAAAATCCTGCCAAAATTTGTTGGAAACACCAAATTTATCCAAGTTTCAGAAACTAGAGAGATTGAGTTTTGAAATTGTAGAAGCCTGTATGAAGTTGGCTCATCAATAGGGAAACTAAAAGAATTGATTTTCTTAAATTTGAGCGGATGCTATGATCTTCATAAATTGCCTAAAGAGCTGAATGACCTACAGTCATTGGTTGAGCTTTACATTGATGGTTATGAAGGAACATTACCCAATTTAGGAGGTCTCACGAAGCTTGAGTTGCTCAATGCAAATAAGTGCAAGAAACTGGATCATATTCCACCATCTATTGGCCATTTGACTTCTCTTTTAAAGATATCATTAGATGAAAGTGGAGTGTGTGCGCTTCCGGATTCAATTGGCGCTTTGATGAAATTAAAATGCTTGTCTCTGAGAGGGTGCCCCTTAGAAAAATTGCCAGACTCGATTACACGATTAACATCATTAGAAAATCTTTTCTTGTCAAGATCTATGATTCAAGCTTTACCAGATTCTATTGGAAATCTAGCTAATTTGCAAGTACTTCTAGTAGATGATACCAAAATCATGAATCTACCAACCACACTAGGAAAGTTGGAGAAACTTGAAGTCATGGATGCCTCAAGATGTAATAAGCTTCTTAATCTTCCTCAACTTCCTAGTAGCTTACAATCTCTATCAATCACTTGCAAATCAATAGAGACATTCCTAGATCTGTCATTTAATATGAACCTGGTAAAACTTAGTTTGAATAACTGCATTACACTCAAAAGTATCTCTGATCTTGGTAATTTAGTATTTCTAAGAATTCTGACAATCTCAAGTTGCCAAAATTTAACCAAGCTCGACGGACTTAAGAAATTAGAATTTTTAAGGGAGTTGAGAATATCGGATTGTGAATCCCTTGAAAAGTTTGACTTATCAAAGTCAAAACAGCTGAGGACATTAGATGTGTGGAATTGTGAATCCTTGCAATCAATTTCCAATCTCTCAGGCCTTACATTATTGAGGAGAGTAAATTTTAGGGGGTGTGAGAAGCTAGGTATGGTGGAGGGACTAAGGGATTTAGACTCACTAGAATATCTATGGTTGAATGGCTGCAAAGCAATTGAAAATTTGCCAAATTTGTCAAAGTTGGTGAAGCTCAAAAGTTTGTACTTGTGTCACTGTGAGAAAGTTAAAGAGCTCCAAGGACTAGAGGAATTGAAATTCCTAGAGTGCATCTCATTAAACAATTTCCGATCCCTATGTCACTTCTCGAAGAGATGGCCACACATTCCATGGCATTATGATTGGAGGTAACGATCTAAATCTCTCTCCACAATTTTATATTTTCTCATTAGCTTGTAAAATCTTCATTTAAAAAACATATTTAAAAATACCTATCTTGTCTACATTATTAGCAATTAGTTAAAAAAAAACTATTGGCCTCCATACAATTTATATAAAATTTCAAAACTAGATCATAGAGAATGTGGGCATGTTTGTAAATATATATTACCTATATTTTTAAGTCGAAACATGTTATTGCACTCGCATACAATTTATATATGTGTTCAAGATTTAAATATAGAGAATACATGTGCATGTTAGTGGGACGGTAACTAGGTGTTTTACAATCTCACCATAAAAATATAAATAAAGTTGAATTTTCTAATGTTTACATTATATTTACAATTAACAACATGCACATTAGATTTTCTTTGTATACTATACACATATAGAATATTAACCTATACCATGACATTCAAATAAGATTTTTCATTGATAAATAAAAATTTCATATCCAATAGTAAATTCCCATATTATGTAATCACTCTTTATTTCTAAATTTCAAGAAAGGATAATGACATGTTTCTTGAATTTCAACCATTCTTGCAATTGCTATCTAAACTTTTTCTGTTATCAATTTCAATACTCAATTGGATGTTTTACTACTAACTTTAGTACCCGAGTTAATTAACTCCTTTATTGAGCTAGTATTATAGCCAATGAATGCATGTCAAGTGTCCTTGTATATTAAAGAAATCTCCATTCATTGACACATGTAATATGTTTATATAAATAATTAACTTTGAAAAATGCATTCAATTATTATTTTATGTTTAAACTTCAAAAATCTAAATTTATTAAAATGACCGAACACAGTTTTAAAAGAATCAAAATTCTCTTTTATCCTCCCTTATATTTTTATCCTTAAAGATCTCAATGAGACCTTTAATGTGTTATATATATTGGTTTTCTTTCTAAAGAACCTTTTTTCTTTTAAGGACCTCTTCACTCTATTCACTCTATTCTTTTAAATGGAGGACTATATTCTTATCTGACGTCCAAACTTTAGAACCATTTGGACTTTCATGAGGATGTCCTTAGCATAGCTGGATTTTTTTTTAAAGTCCTTGGTATACATGGATTAAAGATCACTTTATAGCATATACGAATTTAATTTGACAAAATTAAACTGCAAATATATCTTTAAATAATTTTTTAGATGTAAATAGACATCAATTTTTTAACAAGTGACTTCACATCCATAACCTTTGAAAAACCCCAAAATAGCAGCACTGTTGGAGATTTAGCAATGTTTTAAATATATACACATTTTGAAAAATCTCGAAGAATTGAAATTTTAATTTAAGAGTTTGAACATTTGATCAATAGTTTAGGGAATGCTATTGCAATTATTTTTTTTTTTTTTCACATAGCATGCACTTATTCCACTTCTTTTGTTCCTTTCTCCAGTAGAGCAGTTTTGTCAGATTATAAAGTTTTCCTAAGCTTCAGACGTCAAGATTTCAGCTCCCATATGATCCGTCAATTTCGTATACCTGCCTTTGGAGATGGCAGAGGACAAATTGAAGCCATGAACCGATCAAAGATCTATATACCCATCTTCTCTAAAAGTTATGCTTTTAGCACCGGTGCCTAATGGAATTGGCTCACATTGTGGAATGCAAGAAAAATAGGAATGGGTTAATTTTTCCTATTTTTTATGATGTGTCACCTAATCAAGTTCAAGAACAATCCGGGAGTTATGAAGGGGCATTTACGCAACATATGAACTGTACTGATGCCAAGATAGTTGAGGTGTGGATGGCTGCCCTTAGAGAGGTCGGAGCCTTGAAGGGATGGGAGTTGCAGCATGTAGATGATCCGTACGTATCCCTTAAAACTCCTGATCTTAGTTTGAAGTTAATTTTTTTAACCTGCATTTGTGTTTTTATTTCAATTTATTTCTTTTTGTAATATGCTTGTGCTGTTCTAAACTATGTTTAATTATTCAAAAAAAAAAAAAAAGAGGCTTCTTTTTACTGAAACCTAACTAATGATATGTTTAATCTTTTCGTATGTGACAACATTCAATTTAAATGGAATTGTGCAGAGTTAAGGAACAATTATTTGCTGGGGTTGTTCGTAATGTACAGGATGATATAGCAACAGGATGCCCAATTGGGATTGAAGTTCATGTGGAGGAAGTCATGAAATTGTTAGAGATTAATGTCAGTGATGTTCGAATGGTTGGAATCCATGGCATGGCAGGTACTGGTAAAACCACTCTTGCCAGGGTCATCTACAGCCAACTAAAGGACCATTTTGCCTATCACAGCTTCCTCACAAACAAAAGAGAAACATCACTACAGAAGTGGGGTCTTGAAGAATTACGAAGTCTAGCCTTGTTAGACATCCTAAGACCTAATATTCCAACTGAGTCCGAGTTTGCTAGTCTTGGTGAAGCAATAGATGCGCTCAAATATGTTGGTAAAAAAGTTCTTATTGTTGTTGATGATGTTGATGAAAGAGACCAGTTTGACGCCTTAGTTCCTTACATTTCTTTATTTGCTCCTGGAAGTAGGATGATCATTACAACGAGAAAAAAGGAAGCTTTGGATATCAATCAAGTGCACGGAACTTATGAGCTCAATGAACTACAGTTTAGTGATGCCCTAGTTTTCTTTTACATTCAAGTAATTAAGCCGTATTCTGGCTTAAGTCATGAATGTAGTTCTATGAATATCTATCGCAAAATAGTATCGAAAATTAGAAAAACTCCTTTTGTACTGAACGCCATGGCAAGATTGTTCAACATTAACGGGAATCGGGATGTTATGGTTGAATATTTACAAGAAGAACCTGAGAAGGATGTTCAATCCATGTTAAGGATACTTTTTGAACGGTTAGGTGACGAGGCACAAGAAGTATTTCTCGACATAGCATGCTTTTTCATCGGAACGCATAAGTCAATCATAGAAAGCGTGAGTAATTATTATTATCGTTATGATGTGACGCTCCAACATATGTTCATTCCTGCTAATAGCGAATCGTGGATGCAAGATCAGCTTAGAGACTTTGGTAGAAAAATTGCCCGAGTTGAAAGAAATGAGAGAATAAGGTTATGGCAAAGTGAAGAAGCAATAGAAGTACTTAATGAGAAACAGGTATGAGATTCTATATTTATGATCTTTTTTTTTAATTTTAAATATTTCCATGTACCAATATAACCACCCCGATAAATGCGTTCCCAAGGAACAGAATACAGAGAGAATCAAAGCCATCTGCCTTGATGAGGAAACTGGATCAAAGGGCCACTGCTTTAGGAGTAGTCAATTCAAATTGCTGCCTAATCTCAAATACCTTCGACTGAATAAAGCCAATATTGCTGGAGATTTCAGCTCGCTTCTTTCTAATCTTACGTATCTTCATTGGCGCCAGTGCCCTAGTGAACTTTTGGCAAACAATTTATGCCTAAAGGAGCTTCTTGTTCTGGAAATATCAGAGAGTGATATTACGGATGAATGGAATGGTTGGAGCTTTCTTCGGGTATGATGGTGCCTCTTTCCCTTGTTTAATGTTTAATCCCTGTTGAATAATTCTTTTAACAAGTCTATTTTCGTGTTCACAGATGTCCATCAAATTGGAAGTTCTCATTCTCAAATCTTGCCAGAGAATAACAAAGACACCGGATTTTTCAACATTCCCAAAGTTACGTACGTTGATTTTTGATGACTGTACAAGCTTAACTTATGTTGATCCATCAATTGGGAGACTGAAAAGACCGGAAATCTTAAGCATGAAAGGCTGTTGGAGACTTGAGGTATTGCCTCCAGAGTTGAATTTATTGCGAGGCAGGTTAAAAGAACTTTATATTGATGGAACCTGTGTGAAGGACATAACCACTTTCCAAGATCTTATGCATTTCAATTCGCTGTGTTCTTTATCTCTTAAGAGTTGCAAATCATTAGGTGAACTACCAAGCTTTATTGGACAGTTCCATTCACTATACAAACTTGACTTGTCACACACGAGCATTCATGTCTTACCTGATTCCCTTGGAGAACTGGAATGGCTGGGGGTGCTTAATATGTCTGGAAGCGACATAGAATATCTTCCAAGGACTCTTGGGAAGTTGAGGAGACTTCGCGTTATAGACGTGTCCAACTGTAGCAACTTAAATGGAGAGATTGTTCTAAAACCAATGAGACTGTTTTCTCTGAGGGAATTCAAAATGAATGGGACCAATATCACACTTCCACCAAGCATTATTGGGCTTTTGCATCTCCGAAGACTTAATTGGGCTGGATGCTATATGCCTTGGCCTGTGATGTTATTATTAGCAGAGGATATCTTCCAAACCTCATGATTCATCGTCAACTTATTTTCTTTTTCTTTTTAATTTTTATTTTTATTTTTATTTTTTTTCCTTTTTGCAACACCGTTAATTTTGCTGGCTGGAAAATATTCGGTTGAATAGTGATAGTTTTCATGTGCCATAACTTCAATTTTCCCTTTTTACCTTGAAATGGATCGTTCAAATTAATGGATTTAGCCATAGTGAAAGTGATATTACTTGAAGAAACCTTTTGTAGTTTTCATATGTTAAATGACTCTCATGGATGACTACATCTTACATATATAGACAAATAGTAATTAAGATGTTAATATTTTTAAATGAATAGTTAATTTAAAATTACTAAACTAGGAAAGCAAGAAGGGTGGATGGGATATCATGCAGAAGTATCGAATATTGTCAATTTTAATTTATTTTTTTGCCAACAATTTTAACTAAATTAAATAATTTTTCTATAATTTTGGCCATTTTTTTTTTTGCTATATAATTAAATTAAATTAATTATTGAATAAATCTTAGCATGAATAACTTAAAAGACAAAAGTTCAAAATTTTTAACATGAAGTTTTGAACATTCCAATCTTTCCACAAACACCAAACTCTTCAAAAGATTTTACACTACTTTATTGGTTATCAAATATTTGCTCCCACAAGCCAAATATACAAATGAATCACTCAAACCATTAAGAATAATATTAAAATCACTATAGGTGTTTTTGCAATTCTATACCTAAATTAGGACATGTGAAACCTCATATCCTATGACAGTCTCCACCGATCAATGGCATGGCATCTACCTAAAGAAGTTGGAAGAAGATGGAAGAAGATTCCGACAACTAAAAGTTGAATTAGGTGAAGAACTTTCAACTTTAAATATACAATTTGGTAAGTAAAAGTTCAATTGAATATGATAATTTGTAATATTTTAGATATAAAATTAAAAAATAAAAACACAAAAATTTCACATAATAAGTGCAACACTATTATAAATATTACAATTGTAGTATTATTTGTGATAAATGAGGGTCTGTTTAGATAGTTTGTTTTTTATCTGTATCTATATATGAATTGAAATTATATGTGTAAATATGTCTGATTTGTATTTATATTTTATCTATATTTAACCTTTTAATGAGAACTACCAACTATTTTTTATCTGTATCTATTTCTTGATGGATAATTTGTCAAAAAAAATTTTTGAAAAAAGTATCTATAATTTGCCAACAAACAAACTAAAAGCTCATTATTTAAGCATATTCAATGCTAAGGTCCTCATTTGGTTCCTTAGGTGCCGGCTCTCAACAATGTCTTTCTTTTATCTGGGTTCCTTCATTTTAGAATTCCTAAGTGTCACATTAACTTATTCTCCATTTATTTCTTTAAAAAAATTAAATAAAATAGATGTATAATCATGTACATCTTCTTGAGCCAATGACATTTAGAAAAAAAAAATAATAAAAAAGATAAATTTTTGGTATTGTGCTAAGGACTCCCTATAAAATTAAAGAAATAGGATCATTAATAAAGATATAATAGTAAACTACTTTTAAAAATATTAACTTTTTCAAAAGACTATATAGTAGTTTTAGTTTTAATCTCATACCTTTTATTTTGTCTTGCACGTAAGGTAGATTTTTCAATTGCATAATTGTACATGTTTGATCATATATATTATATATATCATATTGAATGAAACATATATTTATGCGTGTGCAGTGTGCCTATGTATATAGTTTCCATGATATGTTATTATTTTATCTTTTATAATATGTAAATAGTAAATAATTTTTATTATATTGTATGTATAGTATAACTGATAGTGTACTATGTGCTATATAATTTTATATTATAATGTGGTTATCATTTTCCTTTTTTTTTTTCCGACTTTTTCTATCCAGCAGCTCGTGCAAACATTATATAAAACTATCCTAAACTGATCCCGCACCTTAAATGGCACGTCGAAGGCTTTAAGGTGGTCTAGTATTCGACTTGGACGATTTTTTCCATGAGTGTGGCAACACATGGGTCATATTAAGGAGTTTGCTTGTAGCTGGTCTTGTTTGATCCCCCCCCCCCGCAATGAACTTTAATCATGAGCCACTTCGTATATAAATATAATAACCATTCCCTTTGGCATGAAACCGTTTGAAGATTTAATCCTAGAATTACATTGCCTTTAACCTCAAGTTTATTAGTTATCTTTCGATCTACACTTCTAAGAAATTTTATCGATCTTTTATAACGCTTGTTTAACACGGAGTTTTAAAAGGTTAAATTTTATGATAAACATCAGTAAAATTGAAGGAAAAAAAAAAAAAAACAATCTTTACTAGAGATTTTTTTTTTTTTCCTTCTGCAGTGATACTTTTTTTCCTTTTTTTCCGGAGCCACGAACAAACATGGACTAACCATCACAACTAGAATTTTATTAGGGAATATGACACTTTTAATCCAAAATGTTTTTATAGTTGTTCAGTTCTGCTCTGGATATCTTTATGTGAAGCAATTTAATCCTAAATCTACAAAAACATTCGCAACTAGAGGTGTTTTAAATAACCTTTCTGTGGATTTAATATTGCATTAGTAGAAAGCAGGGACAAAAAGTCTAGTACACCCATCACTAGGATCAGTCGGAATGATTATATAAGCAAGGCTGACGAAATACTTATAACTTGCTCGGTGCCATAAATAATTGATCCGTATACATTATTATTCTGTTGACATTGACATGGCCATTAACACATGTTTACCAATTATATATATATATATATATATTTAAATTTATTTATATATAAATCATATAATTTTAATAACTAAAATAACAACACAAAATCACATTTAAGACATACTATTTTGGTTAATTTTAACCACAAAAAAAAAATCAGATTTTTAACATGCAACTTTAAAATTTTAGTACATTACAAAATTGTATATTTAAGATGCAATTTATTATAAATGGAAAATTTTACTATTTTTATAAAAATCACAAAAATCATACATAAGATATGCAATATTCATAGAAAAATTAAAATCACATCTTATACATAGGATTTTACATTGATTTTTAATCATTATTTTGATATAATTAGTATCACTGTATTGCCCAATCCTCCTTGTCCAGACAAGAGGATTATACTATCAAGTATAAAGAATTGTACTGTCTAATTCTCTTTATCCTAATAATTTTTTGTAACCGATTTATTAGAATCTTCTTAAATAAACACTATAGAAGTCGTTTTACATTTATAATGAAGTTTAGTCATTTTTTTTTTAATAATTATCAATTTCTCATTCATTTTGCGATTATAGCAATTTCATTACAACATTATTGTATTGCATACCTTTCATACTGTTATAATACCAAAAATCATACAAGTATAAGAGAATTGTACTATCGAGCCATTTTTTTATTATATTGTCTAATCCACCTTGTCCAATCCTCATCATCCTGACAAGGAGAATTATAATGTCCAATCCTTCTTGTCCTCACAAGTTTTTGTTTACATTCATAATGAAGTTCAATCATATAATATATATATATATATATTTTATAATTATCAATTTCTCATTCACTTTGTTATAATTACAATTTTATTACAACTTTATTTCTTGATGACATTTAGTTAATTGTAATAACTATTTCATAACGAAACTTTATTAAAAAAAATTAAATAATCATTTATTATCCAAGATTATGAATAGTGATTTAATCATGAAATTGATTTTTTTTAAATATCATAACTTAAATAAAAAATTTATAAATTAAAATCTTATTACAATTATATCCCATTACTTAACAACAGTAAAATTGCTTCTGTTACAGTTTTATCCTTGAGCGAAGTCAACACGCTATTAAACTCATAATACGGTTTTACTTTTACCATATCATGATTCGTGGGACAAAGAAGACCAATGGTCCAATAAACCGCATGACATATGGGTTGCCCTTATTGCTAGATCCTGCACACGGATTCC
Source organism: Combretum micranthum (assembly GCA_024138025.1). Taxonomy (NCBI): domain Eukaryota; kingdom Viridiplantae; phylum Streptophyta; class Magnoliopsida; order Myrtales; family Combretaceae; genus Combretum; species Combretum micranthum. Next base: position 1,982,371 of record JAMXBD010000033.1, on the reverse strand, counting down.
ACACATTTTTTATAATTTTGTAATATTATAAGATATGAAGTTTGTCGGTCACTCAAATAAGATGGTTCTGTTTCGCGTTAAATGTAAACCTTTCTACGCCCTCCTTTTCCTTCGCCATCTATGGGATGAAAAGTTAGTTCGATAAAATCATCTAACTCATCATTCATTCAACGTAATTAAACAGTCGAATGACCTAAACATGCATGACGATGGTATTATGATACTTAATAATTATTAGTCAAATTATTAGTGATAAAATTGGACAGCCTTGGGTAGTACGCAATTCTAAACTTAATAAGCGATGATATTTGCTTCTCTGATTTGAATAGATATGCTTCAACAACTAATATGTTTATCATTGAACAGTGGATATACCCTAACCTTAAGCAAAAGACAAAAGAATCATTATTCGATTTTCTACCACGAGATCAAAAGGAATTCTTGCTTTTTCTAATTTGAAAGAATGTCACTTTTGCTGAATAGTGACACCTAACTGAAAATATGCATCAACATGTTAGCACGTTTACTACACAGTAAAGATTTAACCTCTCAATTCCTCGATCCTACTAAAAAGGATAAGAGTGATACATTTACAAAAATTTGCAAACTTCAATTTTCTATTCCTTCTTCTTCAAGCTAAAAGGTTGTTTAGTTTGCTCATCTAATATCTCGTCTTCGGCATCAAAATTTATTAAAGGAAAAAAAAAAGAAGAAAATGAAGAACAAGGCAAAGTCTTTACTTATAGGTTTTTATTAATATCTATCATTTGCAATGTACCCAACAATATAACCACGCAGGTGCTTGGAGAATTCTGGGGTTCACCGCTGGTTGTAATCACAAATTCATCAACATGGTTTGTCTCCTATTATAGTATTTGAGTCTGAGTGAAGGCTTTCGAAGATTTGTGAATCTTTCACAATCGATAATTCAAAATTACCAACAGATCCTTGATATCCTTCATAGACATTCTTCATAAAACCATCTTCAAGAGATCTCAAATCCATAACATTTTTTCTTCCAAGTTTTAGGCCTTAGTAGAAAATTACATTTAGCCCTGGCACATCAATGTGCGTGAATTGTGTTGGGTTAGGATCACATTGACTTTTCAGCTCCTCCAACTGGAAGAGAAAAAAATATATAAATATATGCATAATTGAGAGCTCCTTATTGATTATTGAGGAACATACCAAGTTGAACGTAACAAACAAGAATTCCATGTGGACCTAGATCTGACGAATCGATGCAGAGAAGATGAATGACAAGATTTACTTCTCACGTGTAATATGAAAAATCTTTTCCCATGCACCCTTATAGTAATTTAATTATTATGAAGTGAAAACTATTGGGTAGAATTTATTAAAAGTAATCCACTGAACATAATAGAACCATCTAATAGAATTTGCAATCATTAATCTCATAATTATATTATATATTATTAGGTTTGAAACTACTATTTTAAAGCTTTTTAATCATATAATAACAAATCAAGTACAATAACAATTTACTTGTTGAAGGAAAAAGGGAAAACGCAACTTAATCATGCCAATCTAATCCTTTAATTCATCTATGCTAGAAGCCGACAAATAGACTATAATAAATCATGCATACGTGTCTTCAGGTATTAAAAATGCTTAAATATAACAACCCAGTTAAAACTTTGTTTTGACAGATCTTGCAAAACAAGGAAGATAAAAAATTAGCAGCCGAACATGCAACAACATCTCTCAAATTGATTTGATTACTCCAATTTAGTTAAAATGCTACTAGAAACAGGATACCTTAGTCATATTATGTCTTGAAGGAATTCCATCTTGATCTCGTAAAATATGCTCCTAGTGATGTTTGAATGGCAATATTCATATGTGCATGGCAATAAATTGGTATCAAAAGAGGTTACCGTAGCAACCCTAAATGGGGCATAGTAGAATTGCCATAAATCATCATATCACGTGTGCACCTATAATATGAAGACCATCTTGCAAGTCAGAGTTTGCAAGACTTTAATTAATTATCCTCTTATTGTGTTGTCATATATATTTAATTATTATGAAAATAATTTCTTAGATACTGAAATTTTCACAAATCACAAGGATCGTAGAGAATCGGATATCTTACCAAATGACAAGATAAGGTAAACATAGGTTTAAAAAAAATATCAACTAGGTTAAATTAAGAAAGAAGACTACATTTTCAAGTTTTATCTCTCAATGAAGTTTAGTCTCTCAAAATTTCCAATCATCTACCTATCTTGTGAAACTTGATCCTTGAAGTGCTCTATACTAAGATCCTATCCCATCCCTATGTTTAACTTACCTGCAAACAAACTATTCGGGAGTCAGCTACAACCAGTTGAGTGAAGTATATCCATGCTCAATACCATTCAGGCAATAATAAACATGTCATTAAAACAAGTATACGCATTGCAAATAAGCAAATGAACAAATATATATGGCCAACCAATAACTATATATAGAATGGATTTGCACCTTTCATATTAAGGGTTGGTGTACATCCACACATTAGCACTCGAATTCGTTAGTACTTTGGAAATCAAATTAACTTGATCGAAACAAGTTTTTCTTTTTATATGTAGAAAATAATATACATATAACAACATCCTTGAAGCAATTTATTCATAACAATGACCTCAGCGTAACCCTAAGAGGTAGGTCATTTGTAAACCCCTGAACTTTTCGATACTCTTAGAGAATAATCCTAGTGTTAAATACTGAAACCCTAAAAACCGACCCAAATTAAAATCGAATTTTAAACAAAATCAAATACGAAATTTCTTAATCTTAAGAGAAAAAGAACCTTCAAAAACAAAACGGAAAATCCGCTAATCATTCTATTCAAACATGTATGCTAAACAATTCATTTATTTGATCCCTAACATGTAAATCGAGACGGTACACCTTAAATATTATTTAATGACAAAATTATAAAACCTTTGGCGAATTTTAAAATAAAAAAATTAAATCAATACTAAAATCAACCCAAGTCAACACATAATCCCTAAACTCGATTAAATAATCCCAAGAATTGCAAAATATTATATAAACCACAAAAAAATAATAAAGTAAAACATAAATTTTAAACCAAAAATATAGTACAATCATAAACCCTTATATTGTATAATATTATGAATAAATCTTAAAGTTGGAATCAGGAATAAAACCATAAATGACAACCAATGTCAATATTAGGATCTAGAGGATTTAGATCCGGCAATCCTATGCTCAAAACTTAAGGACAATAGAAATGAGCTAATGGTGGATTAAAGTTTGGAATAATATGAGATGGCCTAATTGAAATACCCCGAATTTTACCAACCTAAATTAGAAATGTGATAATCAAATACTATGAAAATATAGGTAATTTTGGATCTTATTTTAAATTTAACTTATTAATTGAATTTAGATAGTTAGTCAATTGATTTTCATAAACTATAGAATATAATTAGATAATTTAATTTGTAAATGGACTTAATTGAGATTAGGAATTCCAATACCACAAATACCCACTTCAACTTATCAAATTACTTCAAATTCCTTTTTCCAACATACCAAGCTATTAAATTCCTTTTAATTATCGACTTGAAACCGATTTCTCAAGTTGAATTATCTAAATTCCTAATTCACTAAAATTAAACCTTAATTTTAATTTAGATTAGACTCGAGTCAATAACTCACTAATTATACACCTAAGGTTATAGATATCAAGTATAGTATGACCCGATTAATTTTTAGGATCTATTAGATAGTAAACGATAGTTTAAAGATGAATTGCTAGGGTTGAAAAATACGCGATAGAAATAAAAACTTATCAATATCCACCAAACTAGAACTTGAATAAAAATTCTGAATACGTAATCATAAAAATTAGAATTTTCTGACCCTTTTGAGCACAATACTCTAATTTGACCTATTTGGACTAGAAACCCTAATCGCGTAAGTGAAAATTTTTGATAATTTAACATAATTAGGAATAATAAATGAATTTAATTGAAAATAAATATTCTAATGTCATAAATATCTAATTTAACCCATTAAGCAACATCGATTACCTATTTCAACAAATTTGAATTAATTAATCCTTTCCTATTATCAAATGAACTTTATTTATCAAATTTAATTATCTAAAACCCTAAAAATCCAATTTAGACATTTTAGCCTAAATTCCAACTCCTTAAATCTTAGAAATTTAAAACTAAATATTTTCATTCAAGTCCCAATTCCTAAGTTCTTAAAATACTAAATTCAAGTAAGATATTAATTTTTCCTTAATTAGATTTCCTAGACTCAATTTCTTATATAATTAGCAAACTTTCTTTCTAACTAAATCCATTTCTAATTTCCAAGAATCCATAACCTAAAATATTAATTCATCATCTAAAACCCTAAGTCCATTAACATAAAATCAAGCCTAATTATTTAAAGATCAAGACCAAAACCCCATACATCAAAGCCCATAAAGCTCATTAGACCACACTCTTACCATGCACACCACACATTCAATAAAAACCCTAGAGCCTAGAAAAATCTAACAAGTAAAAAGACTAAATTGACCTTAGCCAATTCTTGAAGTTTCTTCACTTAGGAAAAGACCAAAATGCCCCTTAAATATCTCTTAACTCTAGAGAATTCTAACCCTATGAAAAGACCAAATTGCCCCTTAAATATCTATAAACACAAGAAAATATCAAGTGTGTGAAAAGACCAAATTGACCTTAACCAACTCTAGAAGATTTCTACATCTAGGAAAAAGACCGAAATGCCCTCACTTAATCAAGCTAAAGTACCAAAATGTCCTTAACTCTAGAAATAATTACAAGACCTAAAATACTATAAATATACCATTTAGAAAACCCTAATCCCCTTCTTCTTGCAACCCCCAACCCCTAAAACTCTCAAAGGAATCACTTAAAAACCCAAAAAATCCTACAAGAATTCTACAATAATTCCTCTTTAAATCTAGCATCCAATAGGCAATGAAATTCATGATTCCTCTACCATCCAATCTCTCAATTTCTTCCCCAAATCCAATCTCTATTTCAACCAATTCCTAGATGATTTTGAAGGCTAAAAGAAAGGTTAAGCTAGGGAAATTAGCTTGAAGAAGCTACATCAACTTAAGGAGTAGGGTAGTGAAGCTTTAGCTAATTATTTCACAATTCAAGTAAGTAATGTTAGTTTGATTATTGAATTTGTATGATTGTTGTATTTTGTTGTTGAAATTATTGTTAGATGGTGATATCAACATAGATTTAATAATAATAAGGTTTTGGTAAATAAGATATATGTTTTCTTATAAACGAATACCATAAATATATGTATAAATGTTGTTTTGATAAAATTATCATATATATAAATATATAAGTGTGATGTGTCTAATGTATGGTATATAATTGATCTAATATGTTGATTATATGTGTGTATTTGATTTAGTTTTTAATAAGTTATAATGTTGGAAAATGAATCAAATGGACATATAAGCTTAATATTATATATAAAAGGCATGTCATGTTAAATTACTGAAATTATGATCAATATATGCATATAAGCATGTGAACATGATATATCATCTTATGGAATGTGGGTTTGATAAGTTAAACATGTTGATGAATTAATTTATGATAATATAAGTTGCTAGAATTAATTATTGTATGTAATTTTGTGAAATTTAATTAAAATATCAAATGAAATTATTTTTGAATGAAATTTATAAAACGACATCTCAACATGTCTATATATAAACCGTAAATTTTTGTGATTTTTGAAATACATTTACTATTTTTGAAAATTAAATTACAAAATAGAAAAACAGGGCAAAACAGTATTTCGGCCAGCAGTGGTGGCGTGAATTCATATGGCCGAACCAGTGACTTTTTCTCCTCCTTTTTCCATGAAACTACAACGGTTTGAAAGCTCAAGAAGTCTACTTTAATTTGGTGTAAAGAACTGGCCAAGAACCAGTCGGATTGATGGTCAAATTCGATCGAACCGATGGGTCGTCACTGCCTATGCCCTACTCTGGACAGTTTTAAATAATTTAAAATTAAAACCATAGTTAACTAATTAATTTAGGCCAAATGACCTTATAAACATATAAATATATGTGTTAGGAAGTTTACATAAAAAATTGAGCTTAAGAACCCGTATTTAAGATAATAAACCAATTTATTAAAGTTAGGGTGCACACTAGTTTTCTATAGGAAATGAAATGAGGGAATTTAAGTAAATTAATTCTAATCAAATGAATATGAAATAAATGTAAATAATGTGTTTTCATGTTAAATTATGAATTTTAAGATAAATAATTAATTATTTTTATTTTATCAATCTATTTAATAAAGTAAGTGTAAATATAACGTCACAAGATAGTACAAATATAATAAGAAACTAGTTTAGATTCCCTAGTCCATTTAGATGTAAAAATAAATTATAAATGACATAAATAGAATAATTATATTTTAATAAGTTGTTTTACTTAATAAAAGTTTAATAGATTGATTATAACATATTATAGAATTTATCATTTTAAATGACCTAATTACCATTTAGTAAACTTGACTAGTTAATTATATTCAACTTGATTAGATAAAATTAATATGGATTTACTAACTAATATTAGCTTAGTAAATTCTCTTAAAACCAACAATTTATACTTAGCTATTAATTGAAGAATACCTATATGACATATTAACTTGAAATTGGCTTCGATTAATATGTTAGGTTAAACCTTAAATGATAGGAAGTACGTAATTTCTAAAATATGGTAGACCACGAATAATAAGAGGAGTATGTTGTTTCAAATGTATATTTGCTAGAAAACTAAGTAGTTAATATGTTTGATATAAGTTGATAATTGATTCAAATGCTTATATGAATTAATCTTTGAAGCAGATATTTGTTAAATCTACATTCTGCTTTATCTTCTGGTCTATCTTCTGATTGTTCAGAGCACAGATTTTACCAGGTACGCAGTGACTTGTGTGTTGCTGCTAGGGTAGGCATGCTAAATGAACTAATACTTAAAGACGACTTTAATAATTGCTTGTTGCTTGTGCGTGGCCGTTTTTGAGACCTGGCCCGAGGGGCGGCAACCTTGCTAGGGTGCCAGCAGGTAGTTAGCGCTTAGGCCACCATGGCATGGTGGTACGGTGGGTAGCTGATGGGGGGAACGGTAGCGAGATAACGTCTACCTGATCGGAGAGAAGTAATGTAGTGTGGTTCACGTTTATGGGACCGGTTGAGCTACTATATTATGGACTGTGATGGGTAGAGATGCGTAACGGCTGTGACCCCCAGACGAGGCTATTACTTGTAGAGGTAGGAGATATAGGTATTCGGGCTGCCTATATCAACCCCCTGAGTAGTTGCTGCTACTCAGGACCCCCAGGTTCCCAGCGTGTTGCCGGAGTGTGAGTGCTCCACTGTTGTTTGTCGCACTTTAATTTAAAGATATAAACTATTGGTTGTTGCATTGCATATAGAATAGGCGTGTGTGCCCATCTCATGTGTGCTTGTGTTGCTGTCGTACTGGGCTTCGGCTCATTCCTTCTTTTTCAGGTGATGATCTAGATGCTTGTGATTATCGGGTATGGGACGACTCTAAAGGAGTTTGTTAACAAGTTAAGTGCCTAGGAATGCTGAACTGTTTATAGCAAAAGTTATTGATCATCTTTTCGAACTTATAAATCGATGAGGGCATATCTATGAGCCCATGGTTGTATCTTGAGATATCAAACACTATGTACTTTGAGATACCTGATGGTATGATACTTATTTATAAACGTTTGTCTACTCACAAAAGTAGCCTATTTGAAAATCGTTTTGAGAAATTCACTTTATTATATGTAATGGTCTACTCAAGAAAGTAGCATATTTATGAATCGTTTTAGAGATATGTATTTCTTTTCCGCTGCAACTCTAGTCATCTTCAAAATCTAATTTAATGATTTCAGAATCTAAAATTTGTTTAGCAACGCTCACGATAAACTGTAGATTAGGTTAGCCTTAACGTATAATGCGTAAGTGTTATACGTGGCGACTGGCACGCCTTGAACCAAATTCGGGACGTGACACTAATAATATCAGATATGTCAAAATTTTGATCATTCCGAACCCAAACAGGATCAGTTCTGGAAAAACGTGTCCCAATACTCGGGATAGTAAAAATATTCTAGAAATCAATATAGATTCGTAATTTTGTTAGGATTCATAAAATATCAGTTTCGTAATTTTTTGGTACCTAAAAATAGTAGATATAACATTTTTTTTTACTACCGGTAATTTATTTGTCTTGTTTACTACGCATTATACTATTTTACTATTTATTATCTCTACTTTTTCTTACAATCTGTCTCTTATAACCTACACACATATTTCTTACTTTTGCATTACCAATACTACTTTCTACTAAACTTCCTTTATACTTTACTTACTTTTCTTTACAAAAATTAATTTTTAATCTCTCCCTCTCTCTCTTCTCCCTTATTGCCGTCCACTCTCTCTCTATCATCTATCTATTTCATTTTTTTTTTCAATTAATTTTAATCACATAAGATTTCACTCCAAAACTCTATAAATACCCCTTTCCTTTTTCTCATTTTACACACTTTTCTCTTTACATAACATAATTCTTGCAAATTTTCTCCACAATTCCTCCTCTCCTCTCTTTCAAACCATGAGCCTTTTCTTCTCTTCCATTGTGATTCTTATAAATTTTCCTCTTTAACCATCTTCTATCTACTACCATCCATCCTCATCAACCTTAGGTAGAAATCTAAATCCTTTCTTTCTTTCATGTTAACATAACATTAACACTTCGTTGTTTTGATTTCTAAAACCCCATAAACTTTATGCTAGGGAAGAAATCATGAAACTAACAACTTGTTTATGACTTGTTCAACACCATGTCTATTTATAAATGTTGTTATGTTCTTGTTTTTTGATTTTTTTTTTTTTTTTTTGTGCTCCTAACTTATCTCCTATATATTACTAAGTATGCTTATGTGTATGTATATATATATATATATATATATCTTAGAGCCTAATGCTCACTAATATAACTTTTTATTTATACTTTTACTTTCTTACATATCTATTTATTTTATGCTAATTTATTAAGACTGCTCATTCTAGTTTTAGACTTGTCATCATCAAGCCAAAATATTTTTTTTTTCTTTCTTTTTGGACTTGTCCATAATCTAAGTCTTGGGAGCCTTGACATAAATCTAAGACTCTCATGATTTTTTTTATTGGTTCTCTTGTTTTTCTTAAGAGACTTGTCCATGTCTAAGTTTGGGAAGACTTGAATAAAAATCTAAAACTTCTAGAATTTTCTTCTTTTTTTTTTCCTTAAGCATTCTTATGCATTTTCTTTTCTCTTTTTGGAATTGATGGATTATTGAAGATCAAGAGGACCTTCATCGATAATTTCCTAACCTTTGATATGGAGGGTGTAAATCCGTTCTATGTATAGGTTATGGATTACTATACATATGTGTATTCTTCATGTGATTGTTTCATAAGCATACCATATGCTTGTGTAACCAGCTTGTTTGTTTTTTAGTGTCAGTGCGAATGACAAGGAAACATCTCACTAAGCTTGTTGTAAGCTTATCCCCCATAGTTTTTGTTGGAATTAGATATACTTGAGAATTCATTTGAGGACAGGACATTAAGGAAACCATTAATGGATTATTGAGCTTTTAGGCATTGAGTTTGAAAAAGAAGAAAATTTAGATATAATCCACCTTTCTTAGGTGTTTCTAGTTTTTACAAGTGGTGATGGTGGTAATGATGGTAGTGGTGATAATAGTCGTCGTAGTAGTAATGTTGTACTGGTAGTGGTGATAATAGTCGCCGTGGTGATGGTGTTGTTTTGGTGTTGGTGGTGGTGATGGTGTTGGTGGTGGTAGTGGTTATAGTAGTAGTCATGGTTATCAAAATTGTGATTTTACTATTCATCCAAGCCTGTAAAATCGATAGAATCGTACGGAATTGTGCGAAACCAGTAAAATCATAAACGTATAGAATCATAATCTAAATTAATAATTCTACCTAAAATCTGCACATTAATAATTTTCCATCCATTTTAATTAAGAAAAATATATAAAATCATAAATTCATAGAATTGTATATTTGACTTGTGATTTTGACAACCATGGTGATAGTAGAGAAGATAGAGGGAGAAACACCAAGCAATAATCGAAATAAACGAGTGAAAAATGAAAAAAATTATTTTTATTTTGTATTTGCACATAAGAAAGAGTAATTCTTCAGTTTCCTTGGTTTAATAAGCATTATAGAAAGGATGAAGAAAAATAAAGCATATGCTATGATATTCTAGTAAAAATTGTTATAAAAAGTAGTGAAAATTATGATATTTTGATGATTTTTTAATTAATAAATCTATGCTTTTTACACTTGTACTAGGTCAATATTTGTAAATTTTAAAGAGAAGATAAAGGGACAAAAACCGAGTGATAATGGAAATAAACAAGTGAAAATGGGAAAAAAATATTTTGTCTTTTACACATAAGAAAGAGTAATACTTCAATTTCCTTGGTTTGATAAGCATTATAGAAAGGATGAAGAAAAATAAAGCATATGTTATGTTATTCTAGTCAAAATTATTATAAAAAGTAGTGAAAATTATGATATTTTGGTAATTTTGTAATTAATAGATCTATGTTTTTTCTAAATTCCAAAATACACACACCGAACATAGAAGAATCTCTAATCACCCACATCAGTAAGAAAATCCAAAACAATAAATTCCTTGTCCCTTTATTTTATCTTTATTAGATTTGAAGTTTGTTTTTTTAAGCTTTGAAAATTACAAGAAGAATATTTGGAGCATGTGATTAACAGTTTTGGGGAAAAGGAAAAAAATTAATGATATTTTAATAAAAATTACAATATGTTATATAAATTTAATTCAAAAAATAGATAAGTTAAACTTAGTTTTAAAGAGACTAGTTTGAACCATAATTAATTTGTTTCTTGAAAAGACGAGTGCATTTGTCTAATGGGTTTATTTTACTTACGGTATTTGGACTTTTTTAATTATAACAGAATATACCTAAAAAAAAATTGTTGCAAGAAAATACCTAAACTTTTTAAATCTTTCACCCACGATACTTTAGGACGATCTGTCTTTCTGTCCAACTATTGACGTGACAAGCAAAAATGATTAAAATATTGTTTCTCTATATTACTTGATTTTTTTATTTTTTATTTTTACTTTCTCTCTCCTCTCTCTCTTCTTCTTCTTCCTGCTTCTTCTTCCTTTTCTTTTTTCCTCCTCCTTCTTCTTCAAATAAAGAAAAAAAAAAAAAAAGCATTCATAGATGCCATTTTTGAAGAGCTTAAACTTTTTTTTTTCAACCAAATTTCTTCACTATCTTCATTTTCCAATCTTTTGAACAACGAATAAATCTGTTACTCCAAAATTTAAATCTTTTTAAAGAACACAAAAACAAATTTCCACTTATTATCTTCAACCTTAGAGTCATCATGTTCTCTCTCTCTCTCTCTCTCTCTCTCTCTAAAACCCAGTAATCCGAATGCCATCAAATTTCCAAGTAACACAATTTGACCCCTACCCAAAACATTACTTCTTAAAAATAAATAAAAAAACTAAAACATTAATTATTTGACAAAAAGAAATCAATTTTGCATATTTCAGTTTTGGGCTGCCTCAAAGCAAAAGAAATTTCAATACAAACACGATCCACATCCTAAAAAGTATAAAGATTAAATCAAACCCAAGTTGATCTCTCTAAAGAAAACTTTTTTTTTTTTTTTTGCCAACCTTCATATTTGGATTTAACACAATAAGATACCAATGGAAGAAATCAAAGGCAAATGCTAAGCACCAAATTACTTATGGACTAGGTCAAAACGAACACAGAATTTGAATAGAGGGGCTTGAGTAAAATCTGTGGAGCAGGTGTCACGCTCGAGTTGAGTTTTAGAGAAGTCTCAGACAATCTTGTCAGTTGTAAAGGAGACAATCAATTCCGATTCGGTGGTTATAGAGACTTGCATGGTTGATTCTTGGAGGTGGAGATAGCTATGAAGGTTTAGGTGGAGTATAGAATTTTGGCCTTCAGTTTGACTTGGTGTAGTGATTTTGGTGGTAGTGGTGTTGATGGTGGCGGGGCGAGAGAGAGAGAAGAATGAGGAAGGAGGAAGAAGGCAAGAGGGTATAGAGAGAGAGAGAGAGAGGAAAGAGAGGAAAAAGTAAAAAAGAAGCGAAAAAATAATTAAAAAAGCTAATATGTCAAAAAATAATATTTTTAATCATTTAAGCTTGCCACATCAGCAGTTGGACAAAAATTCGTTTAGAGGTACTGTAAGTGAAAAATTTAAAAAGTTATGGTATTTTATTGTAATGAAATTTTGTTTAAGTATATTTTTATTATAATAAAAAAACTTTTAAGGTACCATGAGTGAAATTAACCCCTATTTATTAACTCATCTTTTAAGGAGACCGGTTTAAGGCAACTTTCAGAGGGATCAATCGGATAGGTCCTTACAGGGTACGCGACTCGCTAAAAATCCATTAAGGTTTAGGATTAGGTTTAGAAAAAAAATTTATGATCCTATAGGATTTAGGGTCAAGTCATAGATCATAAATATGACCCGATGAGAAACCCAACCACTAAATTGTAATAAAAGCTTAAATAAAAAAAAATAAAAATTTAAAAGAAAACCTAAAGAGTTAGAATCTTTGTCACTCTCTCTCCCAACTTAAATTAATTGCAATATGATGTTCGAATTTCAACTCATAGTTATGTATTTATCTAGGTTAAAGTTAAACCAATATAAATGTATAGTGCATTGCATATAAGCAATGGATTGCAATCCTATTCCCATGCAAAGAATCAAAACTTGCCTTACCTATACACTTGCTTAACTTCTATTGAACTATTGGCTTAATTAACCAACATTTTTTTTTTTGGCAGGTCTTCTTCTAAGTTATGAAAACATGAATAAAATGAATAGGAGTTTATTTTCTATCAAGTGCTCCATCAAATGGGTTCATAATTTCCTATGACATTTCAAAACTTCACAAATAGCCATAGGATTCTTCAACATCACATCCAGGAAGTATCTACTTCACACCTAATCAATAATTTAGAAAATTACTAGTCCTCCACTAACTTTCTACAATTGACCCAAGTCTTTTTTCCAAGGAGCAAAATTAGTTGCAATTATTTACAAACGGAGTGTCCCACTTGAAGTTGAATCGTCGAACTAATAATTTGTAAAATAGTTTCATTCACTTCACTTGGAAAGGTATATGGCAAAACCAGGACCATAGCATTGATCCAGCTACGTCCAACTTGAAAGGTACACTAGGTGGGCTCCCATTTTCTTCCCTCCTTAACCTTAGATATTTCTAATGAAATCAGAAAACTCACAAAAGTCAGTTATCTTGACATGTTCAACAATTAGCTTCTCTAAGAATATCACACCAAGATACCCCAATTCTCAAACCTTCAACTTTTATACATTGCTTACAATCAATTAGGTAGTTAGATGTTGGATTCCTTTTGAGCTAAGAAAGTTAATCAATCTCAAACATATTGGTGCTATCCCTATGTCCTTTGGCAATTTCAGAAACTTTACTATCTTTTACCATTATAACAATCAATTTTTATAATAATCTCAACGGTGCATTCCCCTATCGCTAGGCAATTTGAGACACCTTACACCTGTTCATAGTTTCAAGTTTCAACGATCACCTTGCACCTCTTTATAGTTCCAACAGTCTAAAGGCTTCGATCATATTAAATTAACTAGGTTTAAAGATAAATATTGAAAGTCATATACTATATTTAAATTTCGATGTTTTGGAACTCATAGATATATGCAAGTGCATAGATTACAAGTTGACTTCTCAACCATTTTATCACTCGCTTAGAATATATAATAGGTTTTAAGATCCAAGCATCCCGTAATTCTTAACACGCAGGATATCCATTAGTCAAATTTGTGCAATTTTGATAACACATATAATTCATATATAATAAAAGTTCAACACTTGATCACATAATCGAATCAATTTTAAATCTCTAATTGAAATTGAAATCGTGAGTTACTTCATTTTTATTAAAGTTCATTATGTGTTATTTGCTATAATTTATTAATTTACAAGCTTTTATGTTAAGATTTTGGACTTGAATTGCTGATAATAATTTAGTTTACAAAGGGCTATAAATAAATTTATAGATTTCATATGGTGTCTTAATATTTATATATTTTATAAATCTAAATTTTAATATATTTATCAAGATGATAGCATCGGTTTCGAATTCCAAAAGTATCAGCCCATGTCCAATGAAAAGGAGTAATAAGGGGAAAAAAAAAGGTGTCAGTGGAGTGGATTATGAAAAGTAACCCAAACATCCCTCCAATCTGAACATCATATTCAAGACTTTGGGTTATCACAATGACCTAAAAGACTTTGGATTATCACAAAAGATATTATAAAATTCTTATGCAATAAGTAATCACACGTTGTCAAATGTATTAGAGAAGCACCCCAATTCTAAAGCCTTTGATTCGGGATTTTATATCAATTCCTCACATTGATAAGGTAATTAATAATAAGGAGGTTTATTCAATTTTTAGGATCCTTCGAGAAGTATGTTTTCACCATTTGTGTGTATTAGAGCTCAACCAATGTCTTTGATATGGATTTGGTGTTCTTAGACGAAGGACCTTATTTTTATTAAGGTCTTTATCGATCTAAAAAGTTTCTTTAACTTTTTGGGGTTATCTACGAAAAACCCTAAAAAGTGAATTCCTTAGAAATATTTTATTGTTTTTATTATACAAAAATAAGGATATTGTGTAAAAGTAAAATGGACCTTACAAACAAAGAATTAAAGAAAAAAAAAGTGAATAAATGCATATGAAGAACCTTACAGATAAAGTGGTCAAAGCCTTTAAGAGGAGAGTTCCTTAAAATATTGGTGTGGTACCTCAAGAACCTTGCAAAGGAATTATAGGATGTGAATGCTATTATAAAATATATGGAATTCAAGAGAAATTAAAAAAAATACGAATAATTTTATCAAATGAAAGATCTTAGAAATAAAGTAACAAGATTATTGAGAAGAAAATGATTTTAAAGCACTAATATAGTACCTTTACAATCCTTGTTGCGATCCTAAGAGACATGGATGCTTTTATAAAATTCTCACACATTTAGCAATAATGTAATCAATGGATCAAGAACTCTTTTTATTAAGAGATAATATCACAAGTGGTACCTAAACTTTGGCAAATATGCAATTAGATACATGATCTTTGAAACTAATCAATTTAGTTTGAACTTTAAAAACGATCAATTTAGTACCTGAAAGAACTTGATAGAGGTACTATTGGTGTGCATGAAAAGTTCTTTCAAGTACTAAATTGATAAATTTCAAAATTTACTTATTAAATTGATCAATTTCAAAGTTTAGTTATTAAATTGATAATTTAAATGTTTAGATACCTAATTGCATATTTTATAAAAGTTTATATATCATTCATGATATTAACCCTTTTACTAGAATGGCTTCTTACTTTTCAAAGGGATTTTCCACTAGTATAAGGTAAAACAATCAGATCAACAGATGTATTTATAACTTTCAAATACATGGTATGAAATTTTCAAACCCACTGCTATTTTTCTGTCAATCTTCATTAGATTTGTACTTATTACCATGCTAATATAGAGAGAGAAGATGAACACTATTAAAAGCCTTAGTTTTGAAGGGAACTTCTAGTGTCAATTTAAGGATGGAACGGGGTAGGTTTTTACAAGGTACTTGATCGTCTAACTCGATAAATAGTCTATAGGTTTGGAATGGGTTTTGGATCGAGTTTTGGGACATATATAAAACCCATTGGGAACCCAAACTTGTTAAAAGAAAAAAAGATTATTATATTTATTTTAATTAATAAAATTAAAAGTCAAACTAATTTTAAGTTTATATATTTTAGATATAGTTCAATTTATAAATGATATAAGCATTTTCAAATTTGTAGTTCAATTTAATAGATGATATATGGATTTTTCAATTTGTTGAGCATACGTTTCTAATAATATATGATTTTAATTAATCATGATGACTTATTATGATATTATGCTAATAAAGAATAAATTTGAAGTATCTATTCTATACATAAATATAAATGGAAATAATTTTTTCCATGAGTAAACAAGAAGAAAGTTATAGGTAAACAAGAAGAAAATTATGCGTATGTATGTAATGAGAAGAATTTTTTATTTTTTATAACTTGTGAAAAATTATTGAGTTTGTCAGGTTTGAGTACCCTATATGATCCATCGAAAAGTTTTTAGGTCTATGGACAAAAACTTTAGAGGGTTTGGAACGGGTTTTAAGAACCCTACAAGGTGTCTGGTTTGGCTTTTATAAAACTCATCCTGGTCACATCCTTAAGTGTGATGGACAGTTTACTCAATCATCTTACCATTAAGAAAAACATAGTAATTAGTATATTAAATATTTTAATTGTGCTATCACGATTATATATGAATCTAAATTGTCAAATAATTAATAGAACCAATCCCATTAAAAAAAAACAATAACTTGAGGGCTAACGTCAAAAATGATACCTGAACTTATGCAAAAAATTCAATCAAATATCTGAAATTTGGTTTTGAGCAATTTGGTACCTAAAGCAAGTTTGATCAAGTAGAAAAAAATGTATGCAAAAACTCGCTTCAGATACTAAATTGTTTAAAGCCAAACTTCAAGTACATAATTAAACTTTTTGCAAAAGTTTAGGTACTATTTTTTACATTAACCCTAATATGTTCCATTTTGAAAATACACAATGATACATGTAAATGTTTTTAACTAAACCATATCCAATGATAAAGACCTTTTTAGATTCTTAGATATAGTAGGTTAAGTTTCTAAAAAGCTCTTTTAATCAAAAACTTTTTACATTATACCGATGTCTTTTATGAAGGTTCCTTAAGCAATTTTTTAAGTTTTTCAAATCCCCCATTATTACTTTTAAACCAATACTCTAAGTTTTTTTTTTTTCGAAATTTAAAAGGACAAAACAAAAAAAAACCTTTTTACAATACTTTATGAAGAATTGCAAAATTTGTAAAATAATAGTAAAATCTCATAAGAGTTCTTAATATAAAAATTAATGTCCAGCAATACATCCCATTATAGCCTCTAATGTATAACCATGGGCTTTCTAATAAGTCTTAAAATCGGTGAACATCTTTATGTAAGTTTGATGTTTACATTGTACATAAATGTTTGCCATGTTAAAAAAAAAAAAAATAGTTTGCTCAATGTATATTAGAAAGTTGTAAGTGCACAATCAATTAAAAAAAATAAATTAAAAGCATCAGTATGATCTTAAGTTTATTACTTAATGCAGCTTTAAGACTATCAGTTAATTGCATTTTACACTATGTTTGAACAGAAGGAAGGGAATGGGAAATTTTATGGAAAATTTTATCTTTGTTTGGAAAAAGAAGGAACAGTCAAAGGGATGGATGGAGGAAGAATATCCACTAAAACTTTGGGTTACGGCCAAATACACTGGAAAGTATCTTACGTGGCAAGTACTAAATTCTTACGCGATTAGCAGCTAAGACCATCCCTATCAACCATCACAATTCACAAGTTGATCACTACATTATTTTTACAAGCCCTTTTTTTTCCCCCTATTTTATTACAAAAGGAAATGTGATTCAAATATGGTACATGGCATTTGGGATACTATTGATAATATCACTAGACATGAAATTTGCATACATCTTTGTATTTATACACATGTTTATTGATTTTTTTTTTTGAATTTTTCAATTTATTACATTATCTATACACATGTTTAACTTCTATTGAGCAATTAGACTTAATTAACCAACATTTTTTTTTTCTTTTTCAAGTCATGAAAATATGAATAAAATGAATAGGAGTTGATTTTCCATCAATTGCACCATCAAATGGGTTCATCATTTCCGATACCATTCAAATTTGCAGAAATAGCCATAAGTGTTCTTGCTTAGTCTGCTAATAACTTTCTATGGTGGTCCCAACTTTTTATGCCAAGTAACAAAATTAGTTGCAATTTTTCTCAAACCAAGTGTCCCAGCAAAAGTTGAATTGTCAAACTAGTAATTTGTATAGTATTTTCATTCACTTCACTTGGAAAGGTATTTGGAAAAATCGGGACTAGAGCTAGCATTGATCCACCATGTCAAACTTGAAAGGTACACTAGGTGGGCTTCTATTTTTTTCTCTCCATAACCTTAGATATTTCTAAGAATATACCACTAAGATATGCCAACTCTCAAACTTTCGAGTTCTATACATTACTTGCAATCAATTAGATAGTTAGATGCTAGATTCCTTATGAGCCAAGGAAGTTTATCCATCTCATATATATTAATCTATTCATAAATGACTATATTAGTTTTATCCCCATGTCCTTTGGCAGTTTGAGAAACTTTACTCTCTTTTACTGTTACAATAACCAACTTTTGTAATAATCTCAACTCTCGGTGGTGTAATCCCCTGTCGTTAGGTAATTTGAGAAATCCTTCTCTTCTTTATCGTTTTAACAACCTAAAAAGCCTTGATGATATTAAATCAAATAAGTTTTAAGATAAATATTAAAAGTCATATGGTATATTTTAATTTCGATTTTTCTGGAACTCATAGATATATAGTTAAGAGTATAAGGTGACTTTAAACTCATTTTAGAACTTTCTTAGAATATATTACAGCTTCTGAGATCCAAACATCCTCTAATTTTTAATGCGCAGATTATCCATTAAATAAATTCATGCAAATTCAATAATACATATAATATAAATTAACATATATAATAAAAGTTCAACACTCGATCGCATAATCAAATCAATTTAAACTATATAATTTAAATTAAAATATTGATTACATTCATTGTATTTTGTTATTGTTTCCGACTTTTATATTATGATTTTCGACACAAACTGCTGACAATAATTTAGTCTAGAAAGTGTAATAAATAAAATTTATAGATTTCATATGGTGTCTTAAAATTTTATATATTTTATAAATCTACATTTTAATATAATTATAAAGAGAATAGGATTGGTTTCGAATTCCGAAAGGATCAGTTCATGTCAAATAAAAAAGAGAGATAAAGAAAAAAGAAAAAGAAAAGAAAACACCGTGTCGATGGAGTGGATTGGCAAAAGTAGCTCGCATGTCCTTCCTATCAAAATATGGTACTCAAGACTTTGGGTCAGCACCAAACATATCATAAAATTCTTATCATATTATTCTGGTCAATTGTGACCCTAATATTTTAGCTGATTATGTTTTTTTACATGTTAGAAGGGGAATGTTTTCTTGATTCATGATTAAATACCTCATCCGCACTCCTGAAGCTATTTTCACATTATTTGGTGTTTATGAATGTCTTGTATTTGATAATGGTTGGTTATTAATTTAATTATATAACATGTGGATAAGAGCATAATCCTGATTTTAAAGCCTTCAATCGGGTTTTTATGCTAAAACTCACCTTTTAAAGTACTTCATAATAGGATAGGTTACTGAATTTTTAGGATCCTTGAAAATGCTGATGACAAATCAAAATGTAGTTTTTCATTTATTATTTGTATTATATAAAAGAGTACCGAATTTAAAAAAATAAAAAAAATTTATTATATAATAGATCTTAGAAATAGAGTCATAAAATTATTGAGAAGAAAGGATTTAAATATTTTAATATAGCATCTTAAAAATTCTTATAGAAATCCTATAAGACTTGAATGTTTGGGATAATGATAGCTCAAATGCATGCAATTTCAATTTTTGGCAATAATATTTTTACTTTAAAAGTACGGATGATATTTACTAGAAAAAAAAGGGTGGATAATATAGTATCTAGGTTATATAATATTTAACAGACAATTATTTTCACGAGGAGATAATAGAACGTACTTAGATACAAACTAATAAAATTTAAAAATATCATACTAAATTATCTAAAATTACCAAATATTAAAAGTCTAGCATTTTATATGCAATTATCTTGTCATAAAAATACATGTTCAGACAAATATTAATTAAAAATGATATTAAAACGTAATTTAATAAAAACTATAAAAAAATTAAAAGCATTGGTGCTGAATATCATTCCAAAAGATTTTATCAATTCCTATGCGATTAGCAATAACGTAGCTCAGCACTTCTTGCTTTTCAGAACGATTTTTCACTGGTAAAGATTGAGGACAATCAGGTTAGATTATATTATAATGTCGTAAGTTCAGAATTGATTAAAAAGAAAAAAGCATCAGCATGATTTTAAGTATATTAGTAATGCAGTTTTAAAAATATCAGTTATTTGCTTTTTACAACATGTTTGTGCTAACGGAGGAAAAGACGGAACGGCGAAAGGGATAGATGGAGGCCACCCGAAATTTGGGTCATCGCCAAATACTCTCATGCGGCTAGCGTAAAATTCCTATGCGGGTAGCAGCCTAGGACCCTCCCTGTCAACCATCACATGCTGCTTGCTATTTTGCCTTGTATATTTTTCTTCTTCTTTTTTTCCTATTATTAAGAAAATTATAATGAATCTATTGCATTGGCATACACTTTTCTATTTGAGTTTATTGAATTTTTAAAATCCCCGTTTGTTATTACTTTAGAATATATTACAATTTTTAAAATCTAAGCATTTCGTAATTCTCCATATATGGGTTATCCATCTAATAAATCTGTGCAATTTCAATAATTCATATAATCTAAATTAACATATATGATGAAATGAAAAGTTCAAAAATTGATCACATAATCAAATCTATTTTAAGAAAAATTTTATGTTCCATGATAGTTACAACAGGGCCAGTTTTGTTATAATAATAAACAGTTTATTCTTTTCCATCGTGATTCTCTTAAATTTTTTATACTAATTTTTTTATAATTAATTTAATTTTAATAATACTAGCAGTATGAACCCATGATGGGACCATGAAAATTCTTTCTATTTTAAATGGCCAACTTAAATTGGAATCATAATTTATGTTGATTGTTTTTTGTTATTGTTTCATTTTTGTTATAGTTCATTTTGTACTATTTTTTAACTAATAACTTTTGAGCTTATATATTTTTTATAATTATAAAAAAATTTATAGATTATATATGGTGTCTTTTAAACTTTATAGATGTTATAAATCTAAATTTTATTATAATTATAGAGATAGAGATCGGTTTCGAGTTCCCAAAACTCGCGATTAGTTACGGTGATGCGCGGAGTACATTAGGTTTATAAAAACCTCTGCTCCTGAATGGATCACTCCATCCAAGTCCAACGAAAGAAAATAATAAAAGAAAAGAAAGATAAGGATGAAAAAGAAAAAGAAAGAAGAAGAAAATTGGTAAAAAGTAGCTGGCACATCCGTTTCGATCAAAATATCTTATTGTCACTAAATATATTATAAAATTCTTATCCAATGATCAATAAAGCCTTGTCAAATCTATTAGAGCATTTTCATTCTAAAGTTTTCAGTTTGGATTTTTATGTTAAAACCTCACATTTTAAAGGTATTTAGTAATAAAATAAGCTCTTTTACTAGGGTACTGAAGAAATAGTTTATGAGGATCAAAATTCAGATTTTTTTTTTTCTTTTCAAAAGATTAAAGAGATTAAATATAAATATAAATCAAACATATTTACACATATCATTTTGAAAAAATAAAAAAGATGCACGGGCAGCAAGCATTCTTTTTATGTTGCCTTTCATCGTCTCTTTCCTCCGAAACGTTGCTCAAAATTAGAGGCTGATTGAATGCAAACTATAATGATATTCTTGGAGTATCAATTCACATGAGCAAACTATATTGAAGAAAAAGACTATTAAAATGTGCAAGGGGAAACTTATTCCACGGGCTAAGGAGCATGATTGGATGCTCCATTGCAGTCAGCTTAATTATTACGATAACGATTGCCGTGAAAAATGGATCAAGACTTTTGTTCCTGTGCATAATGTGTGTATTGGGACCCAATCGATTACTTATTCGATCATTTCACAGAATATATATATAATAAAGATAAAGAGGGGTGTAAAAAAAAATAAAAGACAAGGAGGAAATATAAAAACTTTTTAATTATATTGTCAGATTTTTATTTGTATTATATTTGTATTGGATTGATATCGGTTCAGTATCGATATCAGTTTAGTATCGATTTAATTTTGTTAATTTATGAGTAAAATTATCGATTTTTTATAATATTGGTTCAGTTTGAAAATAATACCAAAATGACAATTTAAACAGATAGATTCTCATACGGAAGGAAGACACTTGACTGAAGGAGTTAGTGACGGTCATTAGTCACCACATAACCGGCAGTACGATAAATAAAATACACAATAACCCATTTTAGAGTTAATTCAGCCAAAAAAAAAAATCCATTTTAGATTTTATGACTCGTGCGTTTAGCTTCTGTAGCCCATTCGGACGACAACGTAAGGTTCATTGCTTCTGAAATAATCTCGAATAGCACGGTTGGCTCCTTTGTGATAGAAAGTAAATTCAAATTGCGTAAAAAGTAGAATTATTTCCGTCCTAGTAGCATTTTAGTAATTTATATTGAAATTTTATAATTTTTTTCCTCTTCCAAAGTCTCATATTTTAAGTATATAAATCAGTCTAAAGGAAAATATTGCAAAATATTAAAAATTAACAATGTCTCTACATAAAAATAATTGGTAGACAAAGCTCATAAATAGATTAAAAAAAAAAAAGATATCATAAATCAATAAGAAAAAACTTCGCTTTTAGAATTCATAGGTTGTTTTTCTAAAATTAAGATATGAATGAATTTATATTTTTCAAAACTAAGGAAAAATGTTTTCCGACAACAGTCTTATTTTTTTTAAAACAAATATGAAATACTTTTCCTATATAATTTAATTTTTGGTGATTACAAGGAATAAGGAATTTGAACCTAATACATCCTACTTGAAAGATTAGAATAATGCTATTAGGCTATAATATCATTATTAATAAAACTATATAGTTTTTTTTGGGCAAAGTAAAACTGTATAATTTAATAAATATGGTTTTGCAGATAGAAATATAAAAGAAAAAAAATCAAAAGCATGAAATGGAAAAACATAAAAAGAAAAAAAAAAACTACAAAACAAAGCGAATTTACCTTGATTATGGTTGTTGGTGAGCATAGCAGCAACGTTAAATGACATCCCTATCCCCAATTATCTCTAAAAAAATTTAAAAATCGCATAGAATGCAAAGTATTTGCCAATGTTTTTTTCCATCAAAGATTGAAATCAAATAATATATTTATACGGAAAACCATCTGTATCTGTTACTGGTCATGGTGTATATTCATCATAAAGGTCTAATATCGTCAAGTTCATGCCACGGGAGTTAGAAATTCATTTTTAATTACTATCTAATACAATTCTTTAAGAAGGAAAAATCGAAACCAGACAACCTCGTTAAAATAAATGGAGAATTATTTATATATGTAAATTATTTTTTAATTACTATCTAATACAATTGAACAGAGTGTTGTAATATTGATTAAATAATGAAATTTAGGTCTACATTTATTTCTTTTATTCGAT
Organism: Combretum micranthum; assembly: GCA_024138025.1. Classification (NCBI taxonomy): domain Eukaryota; kingdom Viridiplantae; phylum Streptophyta; class Magnoliopsida; order Myrtales; family Combretaceae; genus Combretum; species Combretum micranthum. Next base: position 1,958,718 of record JAMXBD010000033.1, on the reverse strand, counting down.
GAATATGGGATCTATGAGCACGGTCATGTGCTTTTGCTTTTAATTACATAAATTGATCAAAATTTAAGATTCTTTGGTTATTTTATGAGTATTTTATTTTATCTTATTAAAATTTTAGGGTCCTAAGGGAAATGAACTCCATTTAAGGCATTATTGGAAAGAATCTTCTATTTTGAGTAGCTGGCATTGTTCCTAGCCGGTATTAACAGAATCACTAATATTTGTTTCTTATTTGCTTGCATAAAAGTAGTAAAAAATTCTTGGTGGCATGCCCTGGTTATTATTTTCTCTTGATTTTGCTTAGTTAACAAATCTTCACAATGTTTTTATTTTTCTAAAAACACATATTCTCAACATCACCTGCACTTTCAAGATATGTTGAACTTATTTAGCTTACTTGACAAAAAGATAAGCAAAGAAGATATGGCTGAGGGGATGCCTCGGAAAGAAATGAGAATTGATTTTTTTTTTCATTTGGCACACTGCAACATAAGCAGAAAAGGACAAGGCAACTTCTTTCGCAACTTTTCATCCCTTAACCAATTTCTGCAAAGGAAGGGGCTCTAAGTGGAGTCCACCCTATCCTGCAACCCCAAAGTGTTCCTCAATCCATTGAAAATCTATTGATGCCTAATCTACTACCTTTATCCCTATCAAGAATCAATGGGAGCACCACTGTTATTTTAGTAGCGTAATGTCCAAAATTTTCTTTGTCTAAAACCCCAATATAATGAATAGACAGATGCTTATTTTGGCAATTTTAAATGACAATATTTTTTATAAGTAGATTTGATTTTAGCAAAAGTAATATAGTTCTCAGAACGGGATCTAAAATCATTCTCTACTCTGTCTTTCCACTGCAGATGTCAATGGAAGTATATAAATCCTAGATCTCACTTCTCTCTCTTGCAAATTTATCAGAGTTTAATCCCTGTGATGAATGTTTACTAACCAAACTTCATATGATATGCAATAGATAAACAACCATTTCGAGCAAGTTAAAACTCTAAGAAGAAAGGAACAACAAGGGAAACATTACTTTGGATAAAATGGTTGGTTAAATTACAAAAAATTGTATAAATATTTGAGGGTAAGTTTATTTAAGTATCAACATTTTGATTAATCTAGAAGAGGTATAAGCGTTTAGATAAGTGTATCAAATGAGATATTAATAATGTTTTGCAAAATTCATTTGAGGGTTCGATATTTTGATTAGTTTTTAATTAAATATCTTTAATTTTCCATGGTAAATTATTAATACCTTATTTGACTCACTTTATCAAACGTTGATACATTTTTTTCAACTACTCAAAACATTGAGATCTTATATGAACTTACCCTCAAATGTTGATACTTTTATTTAATTTACCCTAAAATGGTTTATATTTTCTGTATGTTATTCCACAGTTAGGTTCCTAAAATTTGGGTTTGCTCTCAATAAATTCTGCGAATGTTTAAGAATAGATGAAATCAAAGTCAACATAAGAAAATTAGATTAATCAGAAAATCATTATTAATCAAATCTTACATATACAATCGAAATAGTTGGACCATGAGTGCATGTTCATAACTCATAAATAAAAATGGTGCCTCACTTGGGTTTAATCATATATTAAACCTAAGCTAATAAATTACTTGAATAAGGAATGCATGGCAATCCTGTCCCCACAAAAAAGAATCAAATGAGCTTAAAACACGGATATGGAAATACAAATCAATTGAAACTTCACTTATCTAATTAAATAACATTTTTTTTGTCTTATTCAAGTCGTGAGACACATGAACAAAAAGAATAGGAGTTGATTTCTATCAAGTGCATCATCAAATGGGTTCATAATTTCCTATAACATTCCAAATCTGTAGAAATAGCCACAAGTGTTATTGCTAGTCCTCCACTAAATTTCTATGGTCCACCCAAGTCTTTTTGCAAAGGAACAAAATTAGTTGCGATTTTTCTTAAAACCTAGTGTCCCACCACAAGTAGAATTGTCATACTAATAATTTGTATAGTAATTTCATTCACATCACTTGGAAACTAGATGGCAAAAGCAGGACCATAACTAGCATTGACCAAGCCATGTCAAACTTGAAAATTACACTAGATGGGCTCCTATTTTCCTCTCTTTTCTCTCCTTAACCTTACCTAGATATTTCCTCAATGATGATGTAAATAGACTAGTGATGCCTCAGACTTTTTGGGCTACTACTATACGACCCTTTAAGGGTGAATTTTTGTTGAACTCTCCAGGCCCGATGAGATCTCGTTCAAGTTAAACGCAGTATATATATTTTTCCCGTCTAATGTAATCTTTTTACCAAAAAAAAAAAACAAAATAAAAAGAAAAGAAAAGACAGTGTCGGTGGAGTCAGGAGTGTATTGGCAAAAGTAACTCGCATATCCTTATCCCTCCAATTAGAATATCGTATTCGTGATTTTGGGTTATTACCAAATATATTATAGAATTCTCACATAATAAGTAATAACAGGTTGTCAAATAAATCAAAGCAACATCCTGATTCTGAAGCCTTAAATTCGGGTTTTTACACTTAACACCTCAATTTTTAAAGGTACTTTGTAATAGGATGGATTATTTAATTTTTAGGATCCTTAAAAAAGCCGATGACAAATCAAAATGTAGTTTTTCATTTATTATTTGTATTATATAACAGTATACATAATTTAAAAAATTTAAAAGACATAAAAAATTTTATTATAAAAAAAATATTTTAGAAATAAAGTGATAAAATTATTGAGAAGAAAGGATTTAAATGTTTTAATATAACATCTTTAAAATTCCTATAGAAATCCTATCAGACTTGAATGTTTGAAATAATGATAAGTCTTTGCAAGTTCAATTTTTTGTAATAACATTTTTATTTTTAAAGTATGTACAATATAGTGTTTATGTTATATAATATTTAATAGATAGTTATTTTCAAGACAAGATAATAAGATGCACTTGGATACAAACCGCTAAAATCTAAAATTATGATACTGAATTATCTAAAATTACTAAATATTAAATGTTTGGACATTTTATATGCAGCTATCTTATCATAAAAATACATGTTCAGACAAATATTAATTAAAAATGATATTAAATCGTACTTTAACAAAATTATAAAAAAATTAAAAGCATTGGTGCTTAATGTCCTTCGTAAAAGATGTTATCAATTCGTACGTGATTGGCAGTAATGTAGCTCAGCGTGTCTTATTTTTCAGAATGATTTTTCACTGGTAGAGGTTGAGGACAATCAGGTCAGGTCCGCGTATTTAAAACTTTCAAACCTACCACTATTTTCATAGGTCCACCTCATCTTCCTTAGACCTATTTATTACCAAATTAATATAGCGAGAAAAAGGGGATACTCTTGAAACCTTAATTTTGAAAGATAATTGCTACTGTTTCACTTTTAAATGTAATCCATATATGATTACGATTAAATATAAATTTAAATTGTTAAATAATTAATAAAATTTATCTCATAAAAAAAATAGTAAAAACCTTAATTTTTGTCATTTTAAAAATACATGATGATATATCTAAATGTTTTAATTAAACCATATTCACAACTAAAGTCCTTTTATGGATTCTTAGATATACTAGGTTAAGTTTCTAAACACCTTTTTTATTAAAAGCTTCTTTACATTATACTGATGTCTTTTACGAAAGTTCCTTCGGCAATTTTTTAAGTTTTTAAAATCCCCCTTTGTTATAACTTTTGAACCAATATTTCAACATTTTTTATGGAACTTTAGAAGAAAAAAATCTTTTTACAGTCCCTTATGAAGAATTGAAAATTTGTAAAATAAAAGTAAAAAGCCCTAAAAAGTGAGATCTTAATATAAAAACTACTATCCATCATCTCATTATACATGTTATAGGCCTTAAGTAAAATCATAGACTCTCTATTAAGTCTTAAAATGTGCCATTGTTTTTAAGTTTATTACGTAATTCAGCTTTAAAAATATCAATTATTTACTTTTTACACTATGTTAGGGCTAACGGAGGAAAAGGGTTTGAGGAATTTTGAATAGAAAATTTTGTTTTTTGTTTAGAAAAAGAAGGAATGGTGAGAGGGATAGATGGAGGCAACCCAAAATTTGCGTTATCGCCAAAATACGTTGGAAATTTCTTACGCAGCAAGCATCAAATTCTTACACGGTTAGCAGCCAAGGACTCTTCCCATATAGGGATGCAACCGGGGCGGGTCGTTATAAGGTACCCGCCCGCCCGCCCGCCCCGCTAAAAACCCTATAGGGTCTGATCCTATAAGGTTTAGGGTTGGGTTTTGGGTTGTACTCATAACCCGTTGGGAAAACCCGACCCCATTAAATTAAAAAAAATAAAAATTTTAGTTTAAGGAATTTATTTATTCCTTATTTGAATGATGCTTTTCATATAATCATTTTGTTGTTCATGTATTGAGTCACATGATAGGATATAAATTATATTTACAATTAATAATCACTGACCAATTATCCAAAGAAAATCGATTTTCATGTGCAACCTTCCCCACTTTTTCAAAATTCATTTATTTCCCATGCAACACAACAAAGTATAAAAATTAATTTTCTCAGAAAAAATAGATATTATATATATATAATGACAAATAAATCAACAATATATAGATCGTCGTGTGGTGTATCATTTTATTATTATTATTATTATTATTATTATTATTTTGAGTTGGATGTATTATATATATATATAGATATATGTAAGTCTTCTAATAATTTTAGGCAATGATATGTCTTGAGTTACTGACTTTACCTTATATATTCAGTTTTCATGTTTAATAATTTTTTATCTGTCTTTAACGTTTTCTAATTTTTTTTTTTTAAAAATTAGGATCTTTATCAACTCCATTGAAATTTTGCCCTCCTCAACATGTCTCACTACAATAATAATTTAATGAAATAATAAAATGATGCATTTAATTATGTAATAGATTAAATGGGTCGGGTTCGGGTCGGGTCGGGTTCTGGGACACCCAATTTATAATCGGGTCGGGTTTGGGACAGGATGACCCGACCCGAACCCGAACCCGACCCGTTTACATCCCTATTCCCATCAACCATCACATGCTGCTTGCATCTTTGTCTTGTATTTTTTTTTTCTTTTTTCCCCCTATTATTAAGATTACCGATACATACCACTTAAAAAACCTATCCTAATGCCACTAAATTATAATTGCTTTGGCATATACTTTCCTATTCGAGTTTATTGAATTTTTAAAATCCCCCTTTGTTATTGCTTTAGAATATATTACAGGTTTTAAGCATTTTGTAATTCTCTATGTATGGGTTATCTATCTAATAAATTTGTGCAATTTCAATAACACATATAATCTAAATTAGCATATATGATGAAATGAACATAATCAAATATATTTTTAAAAAAATATTATGGTTCCATGAGGGTTACAACGAGGTCGATCCCATCACATCAATTAACTGTTTAGATCTTTTCCAACCGTGATTGAACCCGTTAAAATTTTTATATTTAATTTAATTTGATAATACCAGCAATATCATCGTCCATAAAAGTTCCCCTATTTTAAATGTCCAATTCAAATTGTAATCATGATTTATGTTGATTATATTTTGTTATTGTTTCATTTTCGTTAAAGTTCATTATTATTATTTGTTATAACTAATTAACTTTCGAGCTTATATATTTTGATTTTAGATATGATACCGATGATAAGTGATAATAATTCAGTTGGATATAAATTGCTAATACTACATTTGGTTTAGAAAAGGTTATTGATAAATTTATAGATTATATGTGGTGTTTTAAAATTTATAGATCTTATAAATCCACATTTTAATATATCATGTTTGGATTGATTTTTATTGGTATCGAATCTGTATCATATTAACATCTGTAATTCATCAGCATCATATCTATATTGATTCAATATTAGTTTGATTTGATTAATTTATGAGTAAAACTGTTAGTTTTTCATCAATATCATATCAGTATATGTTCGCTTTGAAGAAGAGGAAACACTGTCGGTAGAGTGGATTGGCACATACATCCCTCCAATCAAAATGACGTATATAAAATTCTTATCCAATAAGTAATGAAGCCTCGTTGAATTTATTAGGGCATTTCCATTCTAAAGTTTTCAATTCGACTTTTTATATTAGGATAGGTATTTAGTAATAAGATAAGCCCTTTTATTCTTCAGGGTATTGAAAAATTAGATGAGGATGCAAATGTAGGTTTTTTTATTTTTTTTTCTTTTGGAACATATTATATAGAAGTATATAGGGTTTTTAAAACCTTAAATAATATAAAAAAATTATATGAAAAATCCTAAAAAATAAAAGAATAAGATCATTAGGGAAAAAGATTTAAAAGTACTAGCACGATACTTATAAACAACCTATAAAAGTTGGATGTACTTAAAACATCTTTACTCTTGACTTACTTTACAAGTTGCTTAAAGTGTCATGTTAGCAGCTAAAACAATTATTTCTGTTAAGCAGCTTTTTATTTTATTTCCAGTTATTTTAAGAGAATTATGTATCTTTTTTTTTTAAATTTTTGTGGATCCAATTTTGTTTTATTACATTAAAATAATGTTTTATATATTTTTATAAAAATTAAATAATAGTGAAAGAGCCATTTCGATTAGGAGCGAAAGAATTACTTTTTATAAAAGTTAAATAAATATAAAATAACAAATGAAAAAATAAGTGAGAGAGTTACTTTTTAAAGTAACTGTGGTTGTTAAGTACCCTATAAATAATTTAATTTATTGCATAAATAACTATAAGGCCAACTTTAATGCATCTTTTTCCTTGCTGAAGAACCCAGGCAGGGTTCTCTTCCATTAAAGTCCAGTCCATCAAAAAGTTGGGATCTTTTGATAAGGACTCTATGAAGATGATTTTTTTTTTTTTTTCCACTTTTAATGTTCGTTTATGTATAATTTTTATTATGTGAATCTCTTAAATAATATAAATAAATATTTTTTAAGATTTTTAAAAATAAAGTTAAAAGTTTTTTAAAGATAAAATCTTTTTAACATGTTGATAGGACATCTAGTACCTCCAAATGGGATTCTTAAAATTAAAGATGGCGTAACATTACCCCCGTTTCTTGAAATTTTTGCTGAATGCATCAGTAAAGATGCTCTTATGAAATTCCTACGTGGATAGCGAAAACGTAACTCATGGATCGAGAAGTCTTTTATATTATTAAAGTGGCCTCTTACTTTTCAAAAAGCCTCCCCACTGGACGATCCGGTCGGTCCATGTATTTGAAAGGCAATGATGTGTGTATTTGGAACCATTCGATTTTTTTGTTTTTTTGTTTTTTCTTAGCATATATGTAATTTATTATATGTAAACTAATACTAATTATTACAAATAAAATCACTTGTATAAGTATACTGTCGGTCTTCTTTTATGAGGAAGAACCTAAAGGCTAATTGCCACTTCGTTACTATTGAGTCCAATTCATTTTCCATCCCCGTGTAACTTTGTCGATCATCTAAATATTATTATTTATAGGCTTTCCATCCGCTTTATTTTCGAGGTTGTATTGAAACGGTAAGATCAACTCCTGCAAAACAAAACACCGCAACTGCAAATAAACAAACAAATTGATTTTAACCAAGCCAACTCCAAAAGACCCATGTCGCACTCTGCTTCTTCGGTCCCTGATCCGAAAGGATATGCCTACGAAGTTTTCTTAAGCTTCAGAGGCTCGGATACTCGAAAAGGGTTCACTGATTATCTATACACTAGCCTTAGGGATGCTGGTATACGTGCCTTCAGAGACAACGAAGAGCTTCGTGTTGGACAAGAGATCGGTGATAAACTTCTGGAAGCCATCACTCAGTCTAAGATCTTCGTACCCATCTTCTCCAATGACTATGCTTCCAGCAAATGGTGTCTGAAGGAAGCGGCTCATATGGTGAAATCCAGGAACAGTAAGAATCATTTGGTTCTGCCCATTTTCTATGATGTCACGCCTGGTCAAGTCAAACACCAGTCTGGAACTTATGAGGAGGCATTTAAACGTCATTCGGAAGGTTATGATGAGCAGACGATCCAGGAATGGAGAAATGCTCTTGCAGAGATTGGAGCCATGAAGGGATGGGAGTTGCAGAATGAGACCGATGGGTAACTCTCTGTTTATAACTCAAATCCATACCTTCTCTTGGTTTAATTTGCTGGTGCTATTGTCCTTGGGGTTTATCCTATGGTGCTGAAAAATGAAAATATAAACAGAGTTTATGTTAATTTATCTGGAAAATATTTTTGATACAGTAATTCCCAAAGTTTATGAATAGATAACACATATAGGGGTCAAAAAAAAAAAAAAAAAAAAACTTTCTGGCCGACCCTAGTTCTTCGGGTGGCTAAAAATGTTCTCTCTCTCTCTCCAGATTTTTCTATAATTTTTCATTTTTTTACTTAGTTAATATTTTTTGTTTAACAGAACTTGAATAGAAAATATACATACATGTGTAAATAGAAATTAGTAGCAGATATATAGACATTAAAGCATGAAGAATTAATAATATATTTAAGGCTTTTATTAATTAAAAAATTTTCGGTTCAAATCCGTGTGTGCGGACATATCATATCTACATCACCTCAAATGTATCAGCTATGATTTTCATCAGTTAACCATAAGATAAATGACCAATCACTACAAACTTGTAGCATGTCTTCGTCCATAGCTTGATGCATAAAAATTTCTATTATAAATATAAAATTGTACAACGATAAATTTAAAGCAAGCTTACTGCACGATTTAAACATTTAGAAGTTCAATTTTTCAATTAAGCTACTGTTAATTGGCTAATAGTACATTTAATGTTTATCTTTATTGCACGGCATCCATCTGATATGGAACTGTGACAGATATGAAGGGGAGCTAGTTCAAAAAGTGGTCTTAAAGATTTGGAGAGAACTGAAAAAGGGGAGTCTCTGTGTTAAAGACCCTATAATTGGTATGGAAGACAATATAGAGGAGGTTACGAGAATGTTGGAGATCGAAAGCAGTGATGTAAGAGTAGTTGGAATTTATGGTATCGGTGGCATTGGCAAGACTACTCTTGCCAAGATAATCTACAATAAACTCTTGGAGCACTTTGATCACACAAGCTTCCTCAAAGACGTCCGTGAAATGTCATTGCAACAAAGGGGTCTTGAAAAGCTACAAACTCAATTGGTCTCTGACATCCTAAAATCAAAAGATCTACAAAATGAGTTTACTAGTGTTGACGGAGGAATAGATGTGCTTCATGAAAGATTTCAAAACAAAAAGGTCCTCATTTTGATTGATGATGTGGATCGTAAGGATCAAATAAATGCACTTGCTAACCTTGATTGGTTTGCTAAAGGAAGTAGGATCCTTATTACTACAAGAAATAAGGACGTCTTGGATGTATCTGAAGTGAAAAGAACTTATGAAGTCAAGCCACTACATTATGATGAAGCCCTTCTTCTATTCAACAAGCATGTATTTAAACGAGAGTTAAGAGCGGTTGACATGAATCTATCTAAAGAAATTGTAGCAACAACAGGAGGACTCCCTTTGGCTCTAGAGATCATTGGATCTTACCTTTCTGAAAAAAAAGATAAGGGAATATGGGAGGATACTCTTGAAAAGTTACGGAATTGCCCTCATGAAAGCGTCCAAGAAAAGCTAAGGATAAGCTATGATACATTAAATTTAAACCAGAAGCATATATTTCTTGACATAGCATGTTTTTTTATCAGAATGGACGTGAGGATTGCAACTTACATGTGGAAAGATTGTGGCTTTTTCCCTAAAGCAGGGTTAGACGTACTCTGTCAAAGGTGTCTTATAAAAATTGAAGATGATAATAAATTATGGATGCATGACCAACTTAGAGACCTTGGCAGGGAAATTGTACGGAATGAAGACATCGATGAGCCAAGCAAGAGAAGCAGGTTATGGTCTAGTGAAGATGTAAAGCATATACTTGAAATTCCTGAGGTATGTTGTTAATTTTAAATTTACACCTCCTGTTCTATTTGTCATCTTCAAATATCACCACATGCTTCCATAATAACTGGTTTACTTAATTTAACAGGACGAAATGGAAGCTAAAAAAATTGTAGCCATCCAATTTGATAATAGAATTAAAGTAGAGGACCATCTCTTTACAAGAGAATGGTCCATAAACCTCCCAAACATCAGATTTCTTCGAGTAGTTAGTGATGAATTTGCTTCACGTATCCAATGCCATAGCAAACTCCGTTGGCTAGAATGGCATTACGGCACCGATATGGATTGTAGTTTATCCATGGGTAACCTAGTGATTCTTGACCTCTCGTATAGTAATGTTACAAATGACTGGAGTGGTTGGAGCTCACAGCAGGTTTCATATCGCTCTCTTTTTACATCTTTCTAATTTAGTCTTAGTTGAATGGTTCCCATTTACAATTTCATGATTTATTTATTTATTATTATTATTATTATTTTTTTTTTTTTTGCAGTTGGGCATAAAACTAAAAGTTCTCATTCTAAAATCCTGCCGAAATTTGCTGGAAACACCAAATTTATCCAAGTTTCAGAAACTAGAGAGATTGAGTTTTGAAGATTGCAGAAGCCTGTATGAAGTTAGCCCATCAATAGGGAAACTAAAAGAATTGATTTTCTTAAATTTGAGTGGATGCTATGATCTTCATAAATTGCCTAAAGAGCTGAATGACCTACAATCATTGGTTGAGCTTTACATTGATGGTTATGAAGGAACATTACCCAATTTAGGAGGTCTCAAGAAGCTTGAGTTGCTCAATGCAAATAGGTGCAAGAAACTGGATCATATTCCACCATCTATTGGCCATTTGACTTCTCTTTTAAAGATGTCATTAGATGAAAGTAGAGTGTGTGCACTTCCGGATTCAATTGGTGCTCTGATGAAATTAAAATGCTTGTCTTTGAGAAGGTGCCCCTTAGAAAAATTGCCAGACTCGATTACACAATTAACATCATTAGAAAAACTTTTGTTGTCAAGATCTATGATTCAAGCTTTACCAGATTCTATTGGAAATCTAGCTAATTTGCAAGTACTTCTAGTAGATGATACCAAAATCATGAATCTACCAACCACACTAGGAAAGTTGGAGAAACTTGAAGTCATAGATGCATCAAGATGTGATGAGCTTCTTAATCTTCCTCAACTTCCTAGTAGCTTACAATCTCTATCAATCACTTGCAAACCAATAGAGACATTCCCAGATCTTTCATTTAATACGAACCTGGTAAAACTTAGTTTGAATAACTGCATTACACTCAAAAGTATCTCTGATCTTGGTAATTTAGTTTTTCTAAGAATTCTAACAATCTCAAGTTGCCAAAATTTAATCGAGCTCGACGGACTTAAGAAATTAGAATTTTTAAGGGAGTTGAGAATATCGGATTGTGAATCCCTTAAAAAGTTTGACTTATCAAAGTCAAAACAGTTGAGGACATTAGATGTGTGGAATTGTGAATCCTTGCAATCAATTCCTAATCTCTCGGGCTTTACATTATTGAGGAGTGTAAATTTTAGGGAGTGTGAGAAGCTAGGTATGGTGGAGGGACTAAGGGATTTAGACTCAATAGAATATCTATGGTTGAATGGTTGCAAAGCAATTGAAAATTTACCAAATTTGTCAAAGTTGGTGAAGCTCAAAAGGTTATGCTTGTGTCACTGTGAAAAAGTTAAAGAGCTCCAAGGAGGAGGAATTGAAATTCCTAGAGTGCATCTCATTAAACAATTTTCAATCCCTATGTTACTTCTCAAAGAGATGGCCACACCTTCCATGGCATTATAGTTGGAGGTAATGATCTCAATCTCTCTCTGCAATTTTATATTCTGAATTCTCATTAGCTTGTAAAATCTTCATTTGAAAAACATATTTAAAAATACCTATCTTGTCTACATTACTAGCAATTAGTAAAAAAAAAAAAAAGCCATTGTCATCCATACAATTTATATAAAATTTCAAAACTAGATCATAGAGAATGTGAGCATGTTTGCAAATATATCTTACCTATATTATTAAGTCGAAACATGTTATTGCACTCGTATACAATTTATATAAGTGTTCAAGATTTAAATATAGAGAATACATGTGCATGTTAGTGGAATGGTAACTAGGTGTTTTACAATCTCACCATAAAAATATAAATAAAGTTGCATTTTCTAATGTTTACATTATAATTTACAATTAACAACATGCACATTAGATTTTCTTTGTATACTATATGCATATAGAATATTAACCTATACCATGACATTCAAATAAGATTTTTCATTGAAAAATAAAAATTTCATATCCAATAGTAAATTCCCATAGTATGTAATCACTCTTTATTTATAAATTTCAAGAAAGGATAATGACATGTTTCTTGAATTTCAACCATTCTTTCAATTGCTATCTAAACTTTTTCTGTTATCAATTTCAATACTCAATTGGATGTTTTACTACTAACTTTAGTACCCAAGTTAATTAACTCCATTATTGAGCTAATATTATAGCCAATGAATGCATGTCAAGTGTCCTTGCATATTAAAGAAATCTCTGATTCATTGACACATGTAATATGTTTATATAAATAATTAACTTTCATTTAATGTTTAAACTTCAAAAATCTAAATTTATTAAAATGACCGAACATAGTTTTAAAAGAATCAAAATTCTCTTTTATCCTCCCATCTCATCCTTATAGTTTTATCCTTAAAGATCTCAATGAGGCCTTTAATGTGTTATATATATTGATTTTCTTTCTAAAGAACCTTTTTTCTTTTAAGGACCTCTTCACTCTATTCATAGGGTTCTTAAAAGAGAATTCTTTAGTACCTTCTAAAGTTTGTGTGGATACTATCTTGTTTAACACTTTCACACCACTACAAAGTAACGTACATGGATACTTATGCTCGTTACGAATCCTTTTTGGAGGACTATATCCTTATCTGATGTCCAAACTTTATCCCATTTGGTCTTTAATGAGGAAGTACTTAGCATAACTGGATTTTTTTTTTTTAAGTCCTTAGTATACATGGATTAAAGATCACTTTATAGCATATACAAGTTTAATTTGACAAAACTGCAAATATATCTTTAAATAATTTTTTAGATGTAAATAGACCTCAATTTTTAACATGTGACTTCACATCCATAACTTTTGAAAAACCCCAAAATAGCAGTCACTGTTGGAGATTTGGCAACATTTTGAATACATACACATTTTGAAAAATTTTGAAGAGTTGAAATTTTATTTTTAAGAGTTTGAACAGTTGATCAATAGTTTAGGGAATGCAATTGCAATTATTATTTTTTTTTTCCACATAGCATACACCTATTCCACTTCTTTGTTCCTTTCTCTAGCAAAGCAGTTTTGTCAGATTATAAAGTTTTCCTAAGCTTCAGACGTCAAGATTTCAGCAATCATATGATCCGTGAATTTCATATACCTGCCTTTGGAGATAGCGGAGGACAAATTGAAGCCATGAACCGATCAAAGATCTATATACCCATCTTCTCTAAAAGTTATGCTTTTAGCACCCGGTGCCTAATGGAATTGGCTCACATTGTGGAATGCAAGAAAAATAGGAATGGGTTAATTTTTCCTATTTTTTATGATGTGTCACCTAATCAAGTTCAAGAACAATCCGGGAGTTATGAAGGGGCATTTATGCAACATATGAACTGTACTGATGCCAAGATAGTTGAGGTGTGGAGGGCTGCTCTTAGAGAGGTCGGAGCCTTGAAGGGATGGGAATTGCAGCATGTAGATGATCTGTACGTATCCCTTAAAACTCCTGATCTTAGTTTGAAGTTAATTCTTTTAACCCACATTTGTGTGTTTATTTCAATTTATTTCTTTTTGTAATATGCTTGTGCTGTTCTAAACTATGTTAATTATTCAAAAAAAAAAAAAAAGAAGCTTCTTTTTACTAAAACCTAACTAATGATATGTTTAATCTTTTCGTATGTGACAACATTCAATTTAAATGGAATTGTGCAGAGTTAAGGAAAAATTATTTGCTGGGGTTGTTCGTAATGTACTGGAAGATATAGCAACAGGATGCCCAATTGGGATTGAAGTTCATGTGGAGGAAGTCATGAAATTGTTAGAGATTAATGTCAGTGATGTTCGAATGGTTGGAATCCATGGCATGGCAGGTACTGGTAAAACCACTCTTGCCAGGGTCATCTACAGCCAACTAAAGGACCATTTTGCCTATCACAGCTTCCTCACAAACAAAAGAGAAACATCACTACAGAAGTGGGATCTTGAAGAATTACGAAGTCTAGCCTTGTTAGACATCCTAAGACCTAATATTCCAACTGAGTCCGAGTTTGCTAGTCTTGGTGAAGCAATAGATGCGCTCAAATATGTTGGTAAAAAAGTTCTTATTGTTGTTGATGATGTTGATGAAAGAGACCAGTTTGACGCCTTAGTTCCTTACATTTCTTTATTTGCTCCTGGAAGTAGGATGATCATTACAACCAGAAAAAAGGAAGTTTTGGATATCAATCAAGTGTACGGAACTTATGAGCTCAATGAACTACAGTTTAGTGATGCCTTAGTTTTCTTTTACATACAAGTAATTAAGCCGTATTCTGGCTTATTTCATGAATTTAGTTCTATGAATATCTATCGCAAAATAGTATCGAAAATTAGAAAAATTCCTTTGGTACTAAACGCCATGGCAAGATTCTTCAACCCTATCGAGAACCGGGATGTTATGGTTGAATATTTACAAGAAGAACATGATAAGGATGTTCAATCCATGTTGAGGATACTTTTCGAAATGTTGAGTGACAAGGAACAAGAAATATTTCTCGACGTAGCATGTTTTTTCATCGGAACGCATAAGTCAATCATAGACTGCGTGAGTAATTATTATCATTGGAGGCTCCAAAGGATGCTCAATCTTGCTAATAGTGAATTGTGGATGCAAGATCAGCTTAGAGACTTCGGCAGAAAAATTGCCCGAGTTGAAAGAAAGGAGAGAATAAGGCTGTGGCAAAGTGAAGAAGCGATAGAAGTACTTAATGAGAAACAGGTATGAGGTTCTACATTTATGATCTTTTTTTTTTTAATTTTAAATATTTCCATGTGCCAATATAAACACTCCGATAAATTCGTTTCCAAGGAACAGAATACAAAAAGAATCAAAGCCATTTGCCTTGATGAGGAAACTGGATCAAAGGGCCACTGCTTTAGGAGTAGTCAATTCAAATTGCTGCCAAATCTCAAATACCTTCGACTGAATAAAGCCAATATTACTGGAGATTTTAGCTCGCTTCTTTCTAATCTTACGTATCTTCATTGGCGCCAGTGCCCTAGTGAACTTTTGGCAAACAATTTATGCCTAAAGGAGCTTCTTGTTCTGGAAATATCAGAGAGTGATATTACGGATGAATGGAATGGTTGGAGCTTTCTTCCGGTATGATGGTGCCTCTTTCCCTTGTTTAATGTTTAATCCCTGTTGAATAATTCTTTTAACAAGTCTATTTTCGTGTTCACAGATGTCCATCAAATTGGAAGTTCTCATTCTCAAATCTTGCCAGAGAATAACAAAGACACCGGATTTTTCAACATTCCCAAAGTTACGTACGTTGATTTTTTATGATTGTACAAGCTTAACTTATGTCGATCCATCAATTGGGGGACTCAAAAGACTGGAAATCTTAAGCATGAAAGGCTGTTGGAGACTTGAGGTATTGCCTCCAGAGTTGAATTTATTGCGAGGCAGATTGCAAGAACTTTATATTGATGGAACCTGTGTGAAGGACATAACCGCTTTCCAAGATCTTATGCATTTCCATTGGCCGTGTTCTTTATCTCTTAAGAGTTGCAAATCATTAGGAGAACTACCAAGCTTTATTGGACAGTTCCAGGCACTATACAAACTTGACTTGTCACACATGAGCATTCATGTCTTACCTGATACCGTTGGAGAACTAAAACGGCTGGGGGAGCTTAATATGTTTGGAAGCGACATAGAATATCTTCCAAGGACTCTTGGGAAGTTAAGGAGACTTCGCGTTATAGACGTCTCCTACTGTAACAACTTAAATGGAGAGGTTATTCTAGAACCAATGGAACTGTACTCTCTAAGGGAATTCAAAATGAATGGAACCAATATCACGCTTCCACCAAGCATTACTGGGCTTTTGCGACTCCGAAGACTTAATTGGGTTGGATGCTATATGCCTTGGCCCGTGATGTTATTATTAGCAGAGGATATCTTCCAAACCTCATGATTCATCGTCAACTTTTTTTTTTTTTTAATTTTAATTTTAATTTTAATTTTTTTCCTTTTTGCAACACCGTTAATTTTGCTGGCTGGAATATTATAATAAAGTAATATCTTTTTGACAAAAAAAAAAAAGAGAGAAAAAGGGAAAAAGATAATGTTTTGCTTGTTAAAGCTAAGCAATCACTTGTTATTCTTCATTTACAGTCATACCCCTCAACAAATGAATCAAGAAAATGAGTTTTGCATTAGGGTTATTGCACTTTTAATCCAAAATGTTTTATAGTTGTTCAGTTTTGCTTTGGATATCTTTATGTGAAGCAATTTAATCCTAAACCTACAAAAACATTCGCAACTAGAGGAGTTTTAAATAACCTTTCTGTGGATTTAATATTGCATTAGTAGAAAGCAGGGACAAAAAGTCTAGTACACCCATCACTAGGATCAATAGGAATAATTATATACACTGCTTGCATCAAAGACATATAAAAAAGGCTGACAAAACACTTAGAAGTACAGCCAACACAATACTCTGAACGTCCTCTTGGACCAACATTGATACTTATCTTTATGAATCCACCTGCAAGCTATGCATCATGTTTGCAATATTATTAGTGATAAAATTGGACAGCCTTGGGTAGTACGCAATTCTGAACCTAATAAGCGATGATATTTGCTTCTCTGATTTGAATAAATATGCTTCAACAACTAATATGTTTATCATTGAACAGTGGATATACCCCAACCTTAAGCAAAAGACAAAAGAATCATTATTCGGTTTTCTACCAAGAGATCAAAAGGAATTCTTGCTCTTTCTAATTTGAAAGGGTGTCACGTTTGTTGAATAGTGACACCTAACTGGAAATATTTCGCAAAAACTATATTCTACTAAGCATCAACATGTTAGCACGTTTACTACACAGTAAAGATTTAACCTCTTAATTCCTCGATCCTACTAAAAAGGATAAGAGTGATACATTTACAAAATTTTGCAAACTTCAATTTTCTATTCCTACTTCTTCAAGCTAAAAGGTTGTTTAGTTTGCTCATCTAATATCTTGTCTTCGGCATCAAAATTTATTAAAGGAAAATAAAAGAAGAAAATGAAGAACGAAACGAAGTCTTTACTTATAGGTTTTGTATCAATATTTATCATCTGCAATGTACCTAATAATATAACCATGTAGGTGCTTGGAGAACACCGGGGTTCGCCGCTGGTTGTAATCACAAATTCATCAACATGGTTTGTCTCCTTTTATAGTATTTGAGTCTGAGTGAAGGCTTCTAGAGATTTGTGAAGCTTTCACAATCGATAATTCAAAATTACCCACAGATCCTTGATATCCTTCATAAACATTTTTCATAAAACCATCTTCAAGAGATCTAAAATTTAGAACATCGTTTCTTCCAAGTTTTAGGCCCTAGTAGAAAATTACACTTCGCCCTGGCACATCAATGTGCGTGAATTGTGTTAGGTTAGGATCACATTGACTTGTCAGCTCCTCCAACTGGAAGAGAAAAAAAATATATAAATATATGCATAATCGAGAGTTCCTTATTGATTATTGAAGTACATTCCAAGTTGAACATATCAAACAAGAATTCCATGTAGATCTAGGTCTAACGAATCGATGCAGAGAAGATGAATGACAAGATTAACTTCTCACATGTAATTTGAAAAATCTTATCCATACACCCTTATAGCAATTTAATTATTATGAAGTGAAAACTATTGGGTAGAATTTATTAAAAGTAATCCACTGAACATAATAGAACCATCTAATAGAATTTGCAATCATTAATCTCATAATTATATTATATATTATTAGGTTTGAAACTACTATTTTAAAGCTTTTTAATCAGATAATAACAAATCCAGTACAATAACAATTTACTTGTTGAAAGAAAAAGGGAAAACGCGACTTAATCATGCCAACCTAATCCTTTAATTCATCTGTGCTAGAAGCCGACAAATAGACTATAATAAATCGTGCATACGTGTCTTCAGGTATTAAAAATGCTTCAATATAACAACCCAGCTAAAACCTTATTTTGACAGATCTTGCAAAACAAGGAAGATAAAAAATTAGCAGCTAAACATGCAATGACATCTCTTAAATTGATTCGATTACTCCAATTTAGTTAAAATGCTACTAGAAACAGGATCCCTTAGTCATATTATGGTCTTGAAGGAATTCCACCTTGATCTCATAAAATATGCTCCTAGTGATGTTTGAATGGCAAAATACATATGCGCATGGCAATAACTTGGTATCAAAAGAGGTTACCGTAGCAACCCTAAATTGGGCATAGTAGAATTGCCATAAATCATCATATCACGTGTGCACCTGTAATATGAAGATCACTTTGCAAGTCAGAGTTTGCAAGACTCTAATTAATTATCCTCTTATTGTATTATCATATATATTTAATTATTATGAAAATAATTTCTTAGATACTAAAACATTCACAAATCACAAGGATCGTAGAGAATCAGATATCCTACTAAATGACAAGACAAGGTAAACATAGGTTTAACAAACATATCAACTAGGTTAAATTAAGAAAGAAGACTACATTTTCAAGTTTTATCTCTCAACGAAGTTTAGTCTTTCAAAATTTCCAATCATCTGTCTATCTTGTGAAACTTGATCCTTGAAGTGCTCTATACTAAGATCCTATCCCATCCCTATGTTTAACTTACCCGCAAACAAACTATTCGGGAGTCAGCTACAACCAGTTGAGTGAAGTATATCCACACTCAATACTATTTAGGCAATAATAAACATGTCATAAAAACAAGTGTGCGCATTGCAAATAAGCAAATGAACAAATATATATGGCCAACCAATAACTATATAAAGTATGGATTTACACCTTTCATATTAAGGGTTGGTGTACATCCACACATTAGCACTCGGATTCGTTAGTACTTTGGAAATCAAATTAACTTGATCGAAACAAGTTTTTCTTTCTATATATAGAAAATAATATATATATAACAACATCCCTGAAGCAATTTATTCGTAACAATGACCTCAGCGCAACCTTAAGAGGTAGGTTATTTGTAAACCCTTGAACTTTTCGATACTCGTAGAGAATAATTCTAGAGTTGAATACCGAAACCCTAAAAACCGACCCAAATTAAAATAGAATTTTAAAAAAAATCAAATACAAAATTTCTTAATCTTAAGGAAAAAAAAGGACCTTCAAAAACAAAAGAAAAAATCCGATAATCATTCTATTCAAACATGTATGCTAAACAATTCATTTATTTGATCCATAACACGCAAATCGAGATGGTACACCTTAAATATTATTTAATGACAAAATTATAAAACCTTCGGCGAATTTTAGAATAAAAAAATTAAATCAATACTAAAATCAACCCGAGTCAACACATAATCCCTAAACTCGATTAAATAATCCCGAGAATTGTAAAATATTATATAAACCATAAAAAAATAATAAAGTAAAACATAAATTTTAAACCAAAAATATAGTACAATCATAAACCCTTATTTTGTATAATCTTATGAATAATCTTAAATTCGGAATCGGAACTAAAACCATAAATGACAAACAATGTCAATATTAGGATCTAGAGGATTTAGATCTGGCAATCCTATGGTCAAAACCTGGGGACAATAGAAATGAGCTAATGGTGGATTAAAGTTTGGAATAATATAAGATGGCCTAATAATATCAGATATGTCAAAATTTTGATCGTTCCGAACCCAAACGGGATCAGTTCTAGAAAAACGTGTCCTAATACTCGAGATAGTAAAAATATTCAGGAAATCAATATAGATTCATAATTTTGTTAGGATTCATAAAATATCAGTTTCATAATTTTTCGGTACCTAAAAGTAGTAGATATAACATTTTTACTCGTATTTTTTTTACTGCTAGTAATTTATTTGTCTTGTTTATTATGCATTATACTATTTTACTATTAATTTATCTCTACTTTTTCTTACAACCTATCTCTTATAACCTGCACACATATTTCTTACATTTACATTACCAATACTACTTTCTACTAAACTTCCTTTATGCTTTACTTACTTTTCTTTACAAAAATTAATTTTTAATCTCTCCCTCTCTCTCTTCTCCCTTATTGTCGTCCACTCTCTCTTTATCATCTATCTATTTCATTTTCTTTTTCAATTAATTTTAATCACATAAAATTCCACTCCAAAACTCTATAAATACCCCTTTCATTTTTCTCATTTTACACACTTTTCTCTTTACATAACATAATCCTTGCAAATTTTCTTCACAATTCCTCCTCTCCTCTCTTTCAAACATGAGCCTTTCCTTCTCTTCCATTGTGATTCTTATAAATTTTCCTCTTTAACTATCTTCTATCTACCACCATCCATCCTCATCAACCTTAGGTAGAAATCTAAATCCTTTCTTTCTTTTATGTTAACATAACATTAACACTTTGTTGTTTTGATTTCTAAAACTCCATGAGTTTTATGCTAGGGAAGAAATCATGAAACTAACAACTTGTTTATGCCTTGTTCAACACCATGTCTATTTATAAATGTTGTTATGTTCTTGTATTTTTTTTTTTTTTTGCTCCTAACCTATCTCCTATATATTACTTGTAGGGTTTTATTAACAATTTTGCAGCGGAATTTTCCTTTAAAATTAAAACCGTAATTCCAGTATCCATGTGTTTTTTATTAGATACAAAAACAAAAATAAAAGTTCAAGTTTTAATACCTTTTTTATTTCAAAAAACTATTTGATGATACGGATCTGTAGACGTTGCCACGTTGCGAACGCCCTCTACGGTATCCACACGAGAATGACCTTGATTTGGATTCTCCCTTGCGTGCTAGCGCAATCTAGAACGCTTCTAGATTTGGTTTCGAAGGAGCTCTTAGAGATACGAATTTCTCACACTCTCTCTAGGGTTTCGAAAATTTCTTTTGACAACACATGTCACTAACCCTAGGAGAGCGTCTTATGTTCTATTTATACTAAAGTCTATTATTCATGCGAATAATAACTTTAGTCCCCTAATCTTATTAGGGATAATAATAATAAATTATAAAATAATTTACGAAATAAATTATTAAATAATTTATAAACATAAGAATTATTAATCCGATTGGGAATAATCATTTTATTGTTCTTAACAAATTATAAAATGAAAATATCAAATATTTGGCCTTGGGCAAAAACACTAACAATCTCCCACTTGCACTAGGCCAAATAATTATTTATCAATCTTAACAAATTAAGATTAATAAATGACTTTATCATTCCCATCAGACTTATTTATATCAAGTCCCTGATCCTTTTAGTTCATTCTTTTGTGTGTGACCCTGTAGGTTCACTTAATGTTGGCAGTAGATCAAAAACCCTTTTGACCTACGAGACATAAGCGGCCTCTAGCAAGACATTATGCCTACCCAAATTAAGTGAAGATCGGTGATCCGATTTTACCTTATAGACAGTTAATTATTTAGTCCCTTTGTCACGTGATATCTTATGATTAAACATAAGGTGTGGATCAATACACACTTATATTGTTTAATCACCTATTTCTTGAATCCAGAGTTTGACTGACTTAAACAAATAACATTGATAACTCCTTATCAATTCATTTGAGCACGGCCATGCATATCTCAGTCTTACTCAACAAGGGGCCCAAAAGATATCTCTCTCAATTTAATGAGAGGGACAAATTCCTCATGAACACTCACATTCCTCCACATAACTTATTCCATATCCAATATCAGTCTTATAATCATCTGATTAAAGATGATAAAGAACTGAATTAAAATATGGAGTTTGTTATGTAGGAATCTATGGTGTCATCAGGTCAAAGGACTTAAATAATTACTGTAATGAGAAATACTTATCATATTGATCCATATAGTATTCTCATAATTGGTCATTCCAATACAATGTACTCTTACATGTATCTATGTGCTGAAATGATATCTTATATCCATGATCAGTAAAACATGACCATCATCCAGCCTACATACTAATCTTAATTCATTATTATTCCATATAATGAACGATTAGGGATAATTTAGAATAAAGTTATTTATTCCTTTATGGTTTTACTATTAAAGTCACATACTTTAATGACATAAGGAATAACAAAATTACTCATGGAATTATTTTATCAAGGTAAAAAGGCTAATAATAAACCTTGAAAAATAGAATGGCTTATAAAGATAATAAATATCCAAATGACATAAAATCCATATGTGCTATGGCACATCACTAGCAATCTCTCACTTGCATTAGCTCTACTCAATCATAAGTCTAATGCCCAGTGCTCTAGTATGACTATCATGTTTAGACTGGGGAAGAGGCTTAGTCAATGGATCTGCAACATTGTCATTTGTGGGTACTCTGCATATCTTAACATCTCCTCTTTCAATGATTTCTCGAATGAGATGGTAACGCCTGAGTATGTGTTTGGATCGCTGGTGTGATCTTGGTTCCTTAGCCTGTGCAATGGCCCCATTATTGTCACAATAAAGGTCCACTGGATTTGCAATGCTAGGAATAACTCCCAATGCACTAATGAACTTCTTGATCCAAACTGCTTCCTTAGCTGCATCCGATGCTGCTATGTACTCAGCCTCCGTAGTAGAATCTGCAACTGTGTCCTGTTTGGAACTCTTCCAGCTTACAGCACCTCCATTCAAACAAAACACATAACCAGATTGCGATCGAAAATCATCTGAATCAGATTGGAAGCTGGCATCTGTGTAACCATTTACTACAAGATCACCTTCCTGACCTCCATATGTCAAAAACACATCCTTAGTCCTTCTTAAGTACTTTAGAATGTTTTTTACTGCTATCCAGTGACTTTCACCTGGATCTGATTGGTACCTACTTGTGATGCTTAAAGCATAAGCGACATCTGGTCGAGTGCATAACATGGCATACATGATGGAACCAATAGCTGAGGCGTATGGAATCCTACTCATGCGTTCCCGTTCTTCTTTTGAAGTGGGACATTGAGTCTTACTCAATTTAATTCCATGTGATACTGGCAGAAATCCTCTTTTGGAATTCTCCATACTAAACCTTTTTAGTACCTTGTCAATGTATGCACTCTGACTTAGGCTAATTATCCTTCTAGATCTATCTCTATAGATCTTGATGCCTAGAATATAGGCAGCCTCACCTAAGTCCTTCATTGAGAAACAATTTCCTAACCATGTTTTGACCTTTTGTAATGTAGGAATATCATTTCCAATGAGCAATATGTCGTCTACGTAAAGCACCAAGAAAACTACTACACTCCCACTAACTCTTGTAAACGCAAGGTTCATCTTCATTCTTGATAAAATCAAACTCTTTGATTGCTTCATCAAAACGAAGATTCCAACTTCGAGATGCTTGCTTCAATCCATAAATGGACCTTTGAAGCTTACATACCTTATGTGAATTCCTCGAATTAACAAATCCCTCGGGTTGTGTCATATACACATCCTCAATGAGGTTTCCATTCAAGAAGGCTGTCTTGACATCCATTTGCCATATCTCATAGTCATAATATGCAGCTATGGCAAGAAGAATTCTCACAGACTTAAGCATGACTACAGGTGAAAAGGTTTCATCATAGTCTATACCATGAGTTTGTTTAAAACCTTTTGCAACTAGTCGTGCTTTGTAGGTATGCACATTGCCATCCATGTCAGTTTTCTTCTTAAAAACCCATTTACATCCAATAGTTTTCACACCATCGGGTGGATCAATCAAAGTCCATACTTGATTTTCATACATGGATTGCATTTCAGATCTCATGGCTAATAACCATTTCTCAGAGTCGGGGCCCATCATTGCTTCCTGGTATGATGTGGGCTCATCTTGGTCTATGAGCATCACATCGCGATTGTCAGTAACGAGAAATCCATATCTCTCAGGCTCGTGACGAATCCTACCAGTCCTACGTGGGCCTTCAGTTAGTGGTTCAGGCTCAGCAACTAATTGCGAGTCTGATTGAACATCTATCATGGGTTCTATGCTAGTCTGTGGTTCTCGAACTTCTTCGAGTTGAATCGTACTCCCACTGATTCCTTTAGAGACAAATTCTCTTTCTAGAAAATGACCATTACGAGCAACAAACACTTTGTTCTCAGATTGGTTGTAGAAGTAGTATCCTTTTGTCTCTTTAGGATATCCCACAAAGAAGCATTTGTCAGATTTAGCTGCTAGCTTATCAGACACTGTGTTTAACATAAGCATCACAGCCCCATATCTTTAGAAAAGACAAACTAGGACATTTCCCATTCCATAACTCGTATGGTGTCTTTTCAACCGATTTTGATGGAACCCTGTTCAATATAAACGCAGCAGTTTCTAAGGCATATCCCCAAAAGGATATTGGAAGATCTGTCTGACTCATCATTGATCGAACCATATCTAATAAAGTTCGATTTCTCCTTTCAGAAACACCATTCCATTGTGGTGTTCCTGGAGGAGTCAATTGTGAGATTATCCCACAATCCTTAAGATAATCAGAGAAATCTTGGCTTAAATATTCACCACCTCGATCTGATCGAAGCGTTTTTATATTTTTGCCAAGTTGATTTTGTACTTCATTTTTGAACATTTTGAACTTTTCAAATGATTCGGATTTATGCCTCATTAGGTATACATATCCATACCTACTAAAGTCATCTGTAAAAGTAATGAAGTACAAGTAACCTCCTCTAGCAGGTGAACTTAATGGTCCACATACATCGGTATGTATTAGGCTCAGTAAGTCATTAGCTCTCTCACTTTGTCCTGTGAAAGGAGCCTTTGTCATCTTTCCCATCAAACAAGATTCGCATGATTCATATGATTCAAAATCAAATGAATCTAAAAGCCCATCTTGATG
This sequence comes from Combretum micranthum, assembly GCA_024138025.1. Taxonomy (NCBI): domain Eukaryota; kingdom Viridiplantae; phylum Streptophyta; class Magnoliopsida; order Myrtales; family Combretaceae; genus Combretum; species Combretum micranthum. The sequence continues at coordinate 1,933,586 of JAMXBD010000033.1, read as the reverse complement.
AAGCTTTGATGCGTTTCTCATTAATGTGGCCTAAACGACAATGCCAGAAGTAAGTTGGATTCAAACTGTTAGATTTGAACCTTTTGGTATTAATGTTATAAATGGACTTATGATCAGATTCATCAAAGTTTAGAATATAGAGACCATTCATCAAATGAGCAATACCATAAAAGATGTCTCCACGATAGATGGAGATTGTATTATTCTCAATAATAAATCTAAAACCATCCTTGTCCAAACATGAAACTGAAATAATGTTACTGCTCATAGCAGGCACATAATAACAATTATTTAAAATCAGAATAAGTCCAGAAGGCAAAGTTAATTCAAAATTTCCCACAGCTAATGCAGCAACCCTTGCTCCATTTGCACGTAGGTCCACTTCACCTTTAGCCAACTTTCTACTTTGCTTAACCCTGCACATTTACACAAATGTGAGACCCACATCCAGTATCTAATACCCATGATGTAGAAGTAGATAGATTGACTTGTATAACATAAATACCTGAAGCAGTAGTCTCACTACCCTTCTTCTTTCTTAGATCTCCAAATAGAGCTTGCAGTTCCTCTTCCAATGACCTGGTTCATTGCAGAAGAAACAAACCCCTTCCTTGGGTGGCTTGGCCTTAGGTTGAGGCTTGGGCTTTTTGCTTTGGTATGACCTTTTGCTTTACCCTTGCCTCTACCATTGGCATTTCTCTTTTTGCCTTGTCCCTTTTGAACCATCAGAACATTGTTATTTGTTTTAACATTTTGTTCTGCATTCTTAAGCATCCCATGCAGCTCCATGATAGACACATCCATTTTGTGCATGTTGTAGTTCATCACAAACTGGTCATAGCTAGGAGGCAAAGAGCCTAGGATCAAATCCGTAGCCATCTCCCTAGAAACTGGAGAGCCAAGCTTCTCAAGTCTATCAATATAGCTCTTCATCTTGAGTACATGTGTACTCACAGAGCTACCTGGAGCCATTTTACAAGAATTCAGCTCCTTGGTGACTGCAAATCTCTCATGTCTTGCCTGTTCTTGGAACATTTCCTTTAGGTGTACGATCATATCGTACGCCTCCATGTCTTCCATTTGCTTCTGAAGCTCAGGTTCCATGGTGGCAAGCATAATGCAGGTCACATCCAATGAGTCTTCCTTATGCTTACTAAAAGCATTTCTTTCAGCTCTTGGAGCATCAGAGCAGGTTCATCAGGGATTGCCTCATCAATCACATACAACTTCCTCTCGTGCTTAAGAACAATTCTTAAGTTACGATACCAATCAAGGAAGTTTTTACTATTCAGCTTATCCTTTTCAAGAATTGATCGCAAGGTTGTGTTGTTGGTTGCCATGATCTACATATAGAGGTATGCAAAGTTAATTATCTTTATTTAAGCCATTTTCATAGTCCACTATTTTTATCAAATTAATAACCCTCTAGTATTAATTTGGAAACCATTAAATAAAGTTTCTTAGTGGGTCAAGATCCATATTTCACTAAACCTGAGTCAGCTATGGCATGACACCCAAAATTTAGTTATTTAGGTAGGAAACCCTTTCCAATTACATCAAATGTAACTCTCGTTATGGGACATCACATGTCCCGGCCTACTAATCCCATCTAATGCCATAGGCCCAAAACCGTTTTGATAGCCTATTTAAGTCTAACCATTACGACATGTGGATAGCACCATTATTCACCTTGTGTGACTAGGATAGTCTATTGCACCCTGCTTTGGCAGAACCTACAATTAGACGATCTAAGTCTTGACAAGTGTCGAACTATGGAAGGCATTTTCATGACTTAATATTATTTGAGGGATTTAAAAGGGTGATATTTTATCTTATTATCACATGTAAAGGATATTAAGTATATGGTTGTAAACATGGTATCACATACATGTCAGCATATTATCATGTTATGCATAATATAAAAACGTGTCATAGCATGGCCCTTAATCTATATTGATCTTCATAAGCCAATATGAAGACCAATAGCACGATCTTAAGGTAAAGATCCATCAACATGGATCTGAGTTGAAAAACTCCTTGTATCTTCATCAAGGCTCTCACTTCTCCATCATCATGGATTGGGAAAGGTCTTCATTACATCTTCATGTCTTCCATTACAATGATGAAAAAGATACAAAAATCCTACTACAACTAGTAAAATTAAATTACAATAAACAAAACGACACGCAGGTCGTATTTATAAAATTACAACCCATGAAATGAATAAATAGAACCTGCCATTCAGATAAGTCCTAGGGGCCATGCTATGCACCATACATATAACTTAAGCACTCACAAGAACATGTAACATAAAACACTTCAAAAGCGCATTAATGTTAAGTGTAATTAAGTCGAATACTTTAGGGGTTCAAGGGGGCAGCGCCCCCTGCGAGGGTCTAGGGGGCAACGTCCCTTGCGGGGTTCAGGGGCAGCGCCCCGGACGGCGGTCCCGCTAACCAGATAGTGGGCGGAGTCTAGGGCAGCGCCCTAGAAGCTAGACGATTTTTATAAATCTATATTTGCAAAATCATTCAACGCCTTAAGAAAAAACGTCCTTAAAATATACATTTCCTAGTACGAATATCCTTGAATTTTTCTGAGAAATTCATATCTCATATATCGACATAATTCTGGACTGTCCAGAACTTACTATATTCTCAGGGCATACTCGTGGTAAGTCAATGTATATTGTTACACATTCATCAATATGTCTGTGTATTATATATACATTTTTTTTATTTTGCAAGGACGTTATTCTGTTTCGTCATAAACATCTATATGTTCATGGATTATGTTATGTCATACATAACAATTAGGGTTTCTCCAAGAACCCTAGTTTTTATTTCGACTTTCTCGAATAATTAACCCCACTGCCACCAAACCTCTGTCAATCCAATTGACAACATCGTGTAGATAAAATTTTTATTAATCTGTTCGACACATAACATTAACGACCAAAAGATTACATGTTATCTAAACAAATTTTAATCCGTGTACCATAATAGATTCAATCTAATCGATTTCAAACAAAAACGATTTCATATCATCACATGCAATATATACAAGATTCGAATATCAAATAAAACGATTTATGCATATCATCATATGCAATACATAAAAGATTCGAATTTTCAAATAAAACAATTTCATATCATCATATGAATAGAATACGAATTCAATCATAAACAAGAAGGCAATTTATATTCGCATCACATGCAAATCATAACATAATTTCGATCAAATCAAAAACACAAGCGGCTCTGATACCACTGTAGGGTTTTATTAACAATTTTGCAGCGGAATTTTTCTTTAAAATTAAAACCCTAATTCCAGTATCCATGTGTTTTTTATTAGATACAAAAACGAAAATAAAAGTTCAAGTTTTAATACCTTTTCGATTTCAAAAACTATTTGATGATACGGATCTGTAGACGTTGCCACGTTGCGAACGCCCTCTACGGTATCCACACGAGAATGACCTTGATTTGGATTCTCCTCTTGCGTGCTAGCGCAATCTAGAACGTTTCTAGATTTGGTTTCGAAGGAGCTCTTAGAGGTACAAATTTCTCACACTCTCTCTAGGGTTTCAAAAATTTCTTTTGACAACACATGTCATTAACCCTAGGAGAGCGTCTTATGTTCTATTTATACTAAAGCCTATTATTCATGCGAATAATAACTTTAGTCCCCTAATCTTATTAGGGATAATAACAATAAATTATAAAATAATTTACGAAATAAATTATTAAATAATTTATAAACATAAGAATTATTAATCCGATTAGGAATAATCATTTTATTGTTCTTAACAAATTATAAAATGAAAATATCAAATATTTGGCAATGGGCAAAAACACTAACATTACTAAGTATGTGTATGTGTGTGTGTGTGTGTGTGTGTGTGTGTATATATCTTAGAGCCTAATGCTCACTAATATAACTTTTTATTTATGCTTTTACTTTCTTGCATATCTATTTATTTTATGCCCATTTATTAAGACTACTCATTATAGTCTTAGACTTATCCTCATCAAGCCAAAACAATTTTTTTCTTTCTTTTTGGACTTATCCATAATCTAAGTCTCAGGAGCATTGACATAAATCTAAGACTCTCATGATTTTTTTTATTGGTTCTCTTGTTTTTATTAAGAGACTTGTCCATGTCTAAGTCAGGGAAGACTTGAATAAAAATCTAAGACTTCTAGAATTTTCTTCTTTTTCTTTTCCTTAAGCATTCTTATGCATTTTCTTTTCTCTTTTTGGAACTTGGTGGATTATTGAAGATCAAGAGGACCTTCATCAATAATTTCCTAACCTTTGATATGGAGGGTTTAAATCCATTTTATGCATAGGTTCTGGATTACTATATATATGTGTATTCTTCATGTGATTGTTTCATAAGCATAGCATATGTTTGTGTAACCAACTTGTTTGTTTTTTAGTATCAATGCGAATGACGAGGAAACATCTCACTAAGCTCGTTGTAAGCTTATACCCTCATAGTTTTTGTTGGAAACAGATATACTTGAGACTTCATTTGAGGATAGGACATTAAGGAAATCATTGATGGATTATTGAGCTTTTAGGCATTGAGTTTGAAAAAGAGAAAAATTTAGATATAATCCACTTTTCTTGGGTGTTTCTAGTTTTTACAAGTGGTGGTGGTGATAATAGTCTTAGTAGTAGTAATGTTGTACTGGTAGTGCTAGTGGTCATGATGGTGTTGGTGGTGGTGGTGGCAGTGGTGGTGGTGATGGCGGTGGTGGTAGTGGTTATAGTAGTAGTCATGGTTATCAAAATTGTGATTTTACTATTCATCCAAGCCTCTAAAATCGATAGAATCGTACAGAATTGTCCGAAACCGGTAAAATCGTAAACGTATAGAATCATAATCTAAATTCATAATTCTACCTAAAATCTGCACATTAATAATTTCCCATCCATTTTAATTAAGAAAATTATATAAAATCATAAATTCATAGAATTGTATATTTCACTCGCGATTTTGACAACCATGGTGATAGTAGAGAAGATAGAGGGAGAAACACCAAGCGATAATGGAAATAAACGAGTGAAAAATGAAAAAAATTATTTTTATTTTGTCTTTGCACATAAGAAAGAGTAATTCTTCAGTTTTCTTGGTTTAATAAGCATTATAAAAGGATGAAGAAAAATAAAGCATATGCTATGATATTCTAATAAAATTGTTATAAAAAGTAGTGAAAATTATGATATTTTGATGATTTTTTAATTAATAGATCTATGCTTTTTACACTTGTACTAGGTCAATATTTGTAAATTTTAAAGAGAAGATAGAGGGACAAAAACCCAGTGAGAATGGAAATAAACAAGTGAAAATGGGAAAAAAATATTTTGTCTTTTACACATAAGAAAGAGTAATACTTCAATTTCCTTGGTTTGATAAGCATTATAGAAAGGATGAAGAAAAATAAAGCGTATGTTATGTTATTCTAGTAAAAATGGTTATAAAAAGCAGTGAAAATTATGATATTTTGGTAATTTTGTAATTAATAGATCTATGTTTTTTCTAAAGTCCAAAATACATACACGTAACATAGAAGAATCTCTAATCACCCACACCAGTAAGAAAATCCAAAACAATAAATTCCTTGTCCCTTTATTTTATCTTTATTAGATTTGAAGTTTGTTTTTTTAAGCTTTGAAAATTACAAGAAGAATATTTGGAGTATGTGATTAATAGTTTTGGGGAAAAGGAAAAAAATTAATGATATTTTAATAAAAATTACAATATGTTATATAAAAATTAATTCTAAAAATAGATAAGTTAAACTTGATTTTAAAGAGACTAGTTTGAACCATAATTAATTTGTTTCTTGAAAGGACGAGTGAATTTGTCCAATGGGTTAATTTTACTCACGGTATCTGGACTTTTTTAATTATAACAGAAATATACCTAAAAAAATTTGTTATAAGAAAATACCTGAACTTTTTGAACCTTCCACCCACGATACTTTAGGACGATCTGTTTTTCCGTCCAACTGTTGACATGGCAAGCGAAAATTATTAAAATATTGTTTCTCTATATTACTTGATATTTTTATTTTTCATTTTTACTTTCTCTCTCCTCTCTCTCTTCTTCTTCTTCCTGCTTCTTTTTCAAATAAAGAAAAAAATAAGCACTCATAGATGCCATTTTTGAAGAGCTTAAACTTTTTTTTGAACCAAATTTCTTCACTATCTTTATTTTCCAATCTTTTGAACAAAAAATAAATCTGTTACTCCTGTCGAGCCTGGATTTTGAAAATCATCCGGTTCATTTCTCCTAACCCGATTCACATTAAACCCAAACCCATTTAACATGAATCCTCGACTAGGGGTTAAAAGAAATTTTAATTTTTGAAAACTTTTTAGAGTCGCCACCCGATATAAATCGGGAAAAAATAAAAGCTAGGATCAATGGGTTGGTTAATCCTAACTTAGCCACTAGTCTGCGAAAAGTTTGATTTAAAAATCAAATTTTAAAAAATACCAGATATCTGAGTCCAGGGGCTAACCTATTAAAACCTAAGCGGTTACCACTTTAAATTTAAAATTTAGAATTTATCCTTTTCTATACTAAAAAATTCAACAAACAACATTTAAAATAAATATCTACAAGTTTAATCATTCATTTTTATTTTTATGTATTTTTTTTTTTGGATTTAAATATTAACAAACATTTGTATTTTTTTCTTTTCAAAAAAAAAAACTTATAATATATACAAAATGATTATTTCAAACTATCAAAACAAAATATATTTTGTTTAATTTTATTGTCGCCCCGTAGGTGCCTACGTACTCGCTAATCGAGATCAGACAAAACGTAGTTCTTTTATAAAGAACTTAGTTTGTTGATCAATTTTATATATTTAAACTATTCTCACTTTAAGTTTATTAAATTTTGAATTTTTATGAAAACTAATTTTGATGATCCTATGATCTAATCAATTGAATTTTATTTCATAAAAAATATATTTTTCTAAGTCCAAAAATCATTAATTTATGACAATTCATGGCTAATTTAATGCTACATGAAAATAATTTTGAAAACTTTGAGCATTATCTTTACAGCAAATTTATAAAGATAACTTTGATAAAAACTTGATTAATATCTTCATAGTACATTTATGAAGATAAATTTTGATAAAAAACTTGATTAATATCTTCATAGTAAATTTACGAAGATAAACTTTGATAAAAAACTTGATTAATATCATGATTCTCAAAAACAGTCTTTATCTTTATTATTCAACAACAATTTTGGTTTTTAAAAAAAATCCATTTACAATTTATTATTTTTCAAAATTCAATAATCATCACATACATTCATAACATATTCAAAATATATCAAAACAAAATTAAAATACAAAAACAAAACATCTCATGCATCAAATATATATTTAAAGATCAATTTATATGCAAATACATATTCAAAAATATCCAAAAATATCAAAAATTGCTAAAACATGTAAATTTACATTAAAAATAATTTTTCTAATTTTTCTGGATTTTTCTGAATTTTTCTGGATTTTTTACGAATTTTTATTAATTTTTTTCTACTTTTTCCTATTTTCCGAAATTAAATATATAATAAATAAATAATTTAATAATACATACTATCCTGGACCGTTGGATTTTCTCGGATCAGATCTCAACCGTCTGATCGGTGGACCAAATCTGACCGTCTAATCTGTTGACTCGCGATCTGGACCGTGGATCTACTGATCAAATCTGGAGCGTAGGATCTGCTGATCAAATCTGGACCGTAGAATCCTCTGATCAAATCTGGACCACAGGATCTTCTGATCAAATCTGGACCACAGGATCTGCTGACTTTTGACGGACGACCGTTGACCGACGACCGACCACCGTTGACCGATGACCGACCGGGTTGGATTCGGATTTCGGGTCGGATCTCGGAGCTCCGTCGGGCGAAGAAGATGATCACACCACCTTTCAAGCGTTCCTCGGCCGCTCCTGGTGGTTTTCGAAGGCTGCAACCTTGTCGGCCCGACGTGGATTGAGGTGCTGCAGCGGCTAGTGGTGGTGGTTCACTCCCAGAACCACCAGAAGTGGCGGTTCGTGCTGTGGTTGACGGCGGCGAGGATTAAAAAATTTTCTAAAAATTTGCAGAACTTCCAAATGCAAATTCGAGCAATTCTAAACACTATAATCAATCAAAAACACTTCCTGGATGATCCTAACACTCTTTAATTGGATCGAAATCCTCCCGATCACTTCGAATTTGCAATTTTTGCAATTCGAACACTTTCTACTCTATTTTCAGATCTCGATCTTGTAGTGTGTGTTTTTCGAAATTGAATTGTGCTTTCTGCTTGTGGGGTGATCCTATTTATAGAGTTCGAAACAATTTGTCATTTCGAAGCTTTGTAATGGTTCAATTTTTGAATCACGAATCGTTATATTTTTTCAAATAAGAACGATTCAAAATTAGGACTCGATTCGTGATTGTTGGTTCAAATTGATCACGAATCTTGTGTTTACAGGTCATGACTCCTTGATTAAGTGTATTTAATTTGATCAATTGATACAATTCGGCCAATTTTGAAATTTGAAAAATCATGTCCATTCGAATTTTTTCCCAATTTTCATGCTTTGATTAAAATGCCTTTTGGGATGAAATAATGCATGAAATATGTACAGATGTGATGTATCCCATGCCTAGTTTGTGTCTGTACAATTAATTTCGAAAAAACACAAAGATTCGTTGCTCAAATAAGGTCTCAAAGTGGATGAACCGATATGTCTTTTGGGAAAAAAATTGAACAAAAAGAGGCAAAATCTGCCTTGGGCTAGGATCGAACTCGGGTCCCTTTGCTCCTGTGTCCATGGTCTGAACCGTTAGGCCGTTGGCCTGTGCCTTGGTCATATAGCTAACCCACTAATACTTAAGGCTAATAAAATATATGTTATATTGAGCTCAAATGATTTTTCCTTTATTTTAATTTTTTCCTACATATATTTTATTTATATTACTATTATTCATGTAATTATATTATTATATTTATTCCTCTATTTTTTATTTTTCTATTTTCTCTTTTCTTATACTATTTATTTTTTATTATTATTATATTTTTAATGAACTCAACATGACATTAATTTATTCTAAACTTAAGCCTAATTTTTAATTGGGCAAAAATTGGGTGTCTACAACTCCAAAATTTAAATCTTTTTAAAGAACACAAAAACAAATTTCCATTCATTGTCTTCAACCTCAGAGTCATCATGTTCTCTCTCTCTGTCTCTTTCTCTCTCTCTCTCTCTCTCTAAACCCAATAATCCGAATGCCATCAAATTTCCAAGTAACACAATTTGACCCCTACCCGAAACATTACTTCCTAAAAATAAATAAAAAACTAAAACATTAATTATTTGACAAAAAGAAATCAATTTTGCATATTTTTGTTTTTGGGCTGCCTCAAAGCAAAAGAAATTTTAATACAAACACAATCCACATCCTGGAAAGTATAAAGATTAAATCAAACCCAAGTTAATCTCTCTAAAGAATTTTTTTTTTGCCAACCTTCATATCTGGATTTAACACAGTAAGATACCAATGGAAGAAATCAAAGGCAAATGCTAACCACCAAATTACTTATGGACTAGGTTAAAACGAACACACAATTTGAATAGAGGGGCTTGAGTAAAATCTATGGAGCAGGCGTCACGCTCGGGTTGAGTTTTGGTGAAGTCTCAGACAATCTTGTCGGTTGCGAAGGAGACAATCAATTCCGATTTGGTAGTTATAGAGACTTGCATGGTTGATTCTTGGAGGTGGAGATGGCTATGAAGGTTTAGGTGGAGTATAGGATTTTGGTCCTCAGTTTGACTTGGTGTAGTGATTTTGGTGGTAGTGGTGTTGATGGTGGCAGGGGTGAGAGAGAGAGAAGAATGAGGAAGGAGGAAGAAGGCAAGAGGGTATAGAGAGAGAGAGAGAGAGGTGGAGGAAAGAGAGGAAAAAGTAAAAAAGAAACGAAAAAATAATTTAAAAAGCTAATATGACAAAAAATAATATTTTTAATCATTTTCGCTTGCCACATCAGTAGTTGGACAAAATTTCGTTTAGAGGTACTATGAGTGAAAAATTAAAAAAGTTATGGTATTTTATTGTAACGAAATTTTGTTTAAGTATATTTTTATTATAATAAAAAAAAAGTTAAGATACCATGAGTGAAATTAACCCCTATTTATTAACTCATCTTTTAAGGAGACCGATTCAAGGCAACTTTCAGAGGGATCAATCGGATAGGTCCTTATAGGGTACGCGACTCGCTAAAAATCCTATAAGGTTTAGGGTTGGGTTTAGAAAAAAATTTTATGATCCTATAAGATTTAGGGTCGAGTCACAGATCATAAATATGACCCGATGAGAAACCCAACCACTAAATTATAATAAAAGCTAAAATAAAAAAATAAATAAAATTTTAAAAGAAAACCTAAAGAGTTAGAATCTTTGTCACTCTCTCTCCCAACTGAAATTAATTGCAATATGATGTTTGAATTTCAACTCATAGTTATGTATATATCTTGGTTAAAGTTAAACCAATATAAATATGTATAGTGCATTGCATATTTTTTGCTATGTTATGTGTAAAGTTGAATTTTCATAAATAGTGGGAAAAAGGAAAAATATATATTTTTAAATATTACAAAATTATCATCAAATGATAAATAATCTTAAGAATAAGCAATTTGAACTCGTCTCTTGAAAAGACGAGTTTACGAGTTTAGATTGTATTAAATTCATCTTTTCAAGTGATGAATCCATTTATTAAAGTTGTTTTGAACTTACCTCCCTAAAAGATGACGCAATTAATGAATTCGTCTTTTGAAAAGACTGTTCCAGGGATCAATCGAGTTAGATTTCTAATGGATTATATGAACCAAAAAACCCAGCCTACTACCATATGAGGTTTATCAAACTCAATATTATAATCCTATAAGATTTTCATACTATATCTAAATCCACCCGATAGAGTTTGTTTGAAGACCCAAAACTTGACCCTATAACCCTATGTCTAAACTTTTTGCATTATGCTTGCTTCGATTATTTGATTACTTATCTTATATTGGTTCTGAATTCTCATTTGAGTTCTTTTTTTATATGGACTCCTAGGTTCAAATTCTTACTGTTGACAAATCCGTCCAACTAAAAATTTATCCTTCAAAGTTGTTGTACCTTAGTATCCGTTGGGTCAAATGAGGCATGACGAGTTCGTGTATAGCAATAAAAATCCTATAGGTGAAAACACAATAAGAATACTCAAGAGATGGGGTGAATTGAGTATTTGTATTAAAAAGCTCAAACAAATTATTTTAATTCAACAATCAAAATTAAGTTCAATTGCAGCAATATATTTAGCATATGACAATATGAAATATAATGGAGATAAGGATAGAGAAAAATAGTTAAGATATAACGTGAAGTTCGGTCTACTTCCTACTCTTCACGATCCACCAATGCCTCTAATTGAAGACTTCACCACCACTGTATTAGTCACATAAAAGACGCCCAATATGAGCAATACAACGTTTTTACAACACACTTAGGAAATAAAATATTTCTTTTCTCTCTTCTGTATGCTTACTGGTAGATCACAAATATAAGAACAGAACACTAAAATATTTTTCTCTCTTTTATATGAGATAATACAAATGAATGAACAAGAAAATGAATAATTTGTTTGATCACCAATAAAAGTACTATCACTTTGTTTGACCACATACTCTACTTGAATCTCTAGTATTTATAGCCTTCAAAAATTCAAATATTCATTCCAGATAACGTCTTTAAGTCGCTAAGCATTAAATGCTCTTTAACATCTCTTTTGCCACATCGGCTCCATATTTTTAATCCGTCGCACCTCAATGCTTGTTACGCCTTAAAGTGTCGTACCTTCACATTTGCCTTTGATAAATCTTTGCTCACTTAGACTCCATTGAGGCTTCAATTCAAACTTGTTGTGCCTCAAAGATTTGTTACGCTTCAACACTTATCGCGCTTATTTTTTACCTCAACCAAGTCTTTTATCTTTGTCTCATCAAGTCTTTGATTTTAGACTTGTCACATCCTGAACTTTAGACTCGTCGAGTCTTCAACGAACCCCTTAACTAAAGTTGTGCTAATTTTGAACTTCATCAAGTTTAAGTTTTGAACTTATCACTCGTCACGCCTTAGATCAAATTTGTCGAGTCCACAATTTGCCACTCAAGTTTAGGCTGCGACCAAGGTTGTGCACATATGAATTTGTTCCTACTAAAACCTACAAAAACTCTATAAAGACGCTTAACATATACACATACATATTCTTGCATATTATCCATCATATGTCTGACTAATTAAGTATAGTTTAACACAATTGAATTGTTAATTATGCATCGTATTATCTCATCAAAATCCATATTGAATATACAAGTTCAACAATAGGGTTTAAGGTTGGGTTTGGGAAATTCTATGGGGAAGCGAGTCGATTTGGGTCTTATTTGACTCATCCAAAGCCAGCTTTGAATGCAATCCTAAACTTTAATGAATTTCCCTTTTCAAGTTGTATATTCTTTTGATTATTTATCATAACTTTTTTTTATAATTTTTTATAAAAATATATATATTTTCGTACCTAGAGTTTTATAGGTATTTATATATAAATTGGGATTTATAAAATTAAGAGAAAAATAGAAGATACGTTTTATGTGATAAATACATATACATATACTCATATAAAATAGGGATAATTAATTTTAAACACAAATGAATAAATTTCAAGTACCCAATTTATTAAAATAAAAAGTTTCTTTGTCTTTTTTCCTCATAATTCAAAATGAAAATTTAGAGTGAGTTAATTGCCAAAATGCAACCACATAGTAAAATACAGCTCATATTATTTATATTTACAAAAAAAAAAAAAGAGAATAAATGTAATGGGTGAAAGACATGTGGGTTAATTTCACTCATGGTACTTAAACTTTTTCAATTTTTATAGAATTGTATCTAAAAAAATTTTGTTACAACAAAATGCTTGAACTTTTTTTTTTTCCCCACTCATGGTACCTCTAGATGGATTCCGTCAATTTTTTTATCTTAATGCCGATGTGTTAAGGTAACCTGATTAAAATATTATTTTTGATCCATGCATGCAATGTTTTTAGTTTTTTAATAATTTTTTTTTTACTTTTTTCTTTCTCTCTCCTCCCTTTCTTTTTCTCTTTCTTCTTATCCAAAAGCCATTAATGGAGATTCAAACCAAACTCCATCAACTCATTAATTTACATGAAATATATTACAAAACAACACAATTAAAATAGAAAAAAAAATTAAAAAGAAATAAGATCTTTTCTTTACATAACTCATTAGTTTCAAAATCAAGAGCTTATCTTCATCTTTTTCATCTTTTCCAAGAGACTCCATTTTCTTCATGAGAGAAGCTTTTTCTCTTTTAATCCATCTTCTCTCTCTAAATAATACGATCTCCCAAACCAATCTCCATCAACTCGCCGATCCTTGAAACCAAAACAAACTCGTCACTAAGTTACTGTACCCATCTCAACATCGGTGTTTGGGCGTGATAATGGAAACAGAAATAGAGCCAAGAACAAGTTTGGTGATGTAAGGTTTCTGTTAGCAGTTTGTAGGTCTTGCAAGTAGAGTTGGTGAGTTCGAGTTGCAACTTAGTGATTATTTAGTGACTAACTCGCGGTTGAGTCTTGTGGTATGAATGGGTTCATTTACTAGTGTTGACTGAAACACGTATGAAATGATTGGCATGGTTAGTGATGGAGGTGGGTATGCAAAGTTGAAGAAGATGGTTTTAGTGAAGTTCGGTTTCTATAGAGAGAGAGTGGTTAGAGAGAGAAAGTTGTTTAATGGTGTCTTTAGTAGGAGAGAGTAGTTGAAAGAGAGAAAGCTCTTGAGAAGTTATTTAACAGTGAATGGGTCAACTCAAATGGTGATAAAAGGCAATTTAGTTTGGTGGAGAGAGGAGCTGTTGGCGCTGTTTATGGTGGTTGGTTCTCGGTTTTGGAAATAAACCTTCTAAGTCAAAGGTAATCTCAGTGGGTTAGGGCGACTTGGTGAAGCAGTACTTATGGTGAATGGTGAAGTGGGTGTAGCAAATATTAGTGGATATTGCGGCTTGAGTCTTACCGTGAAGTACTAGAGAGAAAGGGGTTATAGAGAGTAAGTCAAGAGTGGAGAAGATGAAGTTCGTGAATATTTCTTTTAATATATTTTTAAAGAAGGATGAGGAGGAGTAAGAAGAAGAAGAAAAAGAAGAAGAGAGAGAGATAGAGAGGAGAGAGAAAGAGAGGAAAGTTTAAAAAATAATAAAAAGCTAAGTAGGGTAGAGAAAACAATTTTTATTTGGGTTCGTTTGTCATGTTGGTAATTGGAAGGAAGAAATGGATGGAATCCGTCTAGAGATATCATGTGAAAAGAAATAAAGTTTTAAGTATTTTTTTATAGCAAAATTTTTTTAGGTACAATTTGTAAAATTCGAAAAAATTTGGTATCATGAGTAAAATTAATCCAAGACATGTCTACTATTAGTGCAAAAGAAATTAGAAAAAGACAAATTATAAAAATAAAATTATTAAATTGTTATCTCTATATTGCATATTGGAAAAATATATTTAAAATTTTATATATGTATGGCATGTTGAAAAAGAAATAAAACCATGACACTAAGTCAAATTTATAAAAATAATTATATCGCATGTTAAAAAAGAGATATAAATCTATATGTGTATCTCATATTAGGCATGCAATATATGCTAACAGATGATACATTAAAAAATATATAATATAATGATGATAATTATATAATTATCTTTATCTAATTCATATTTATATAATTCTTTTTAAAATGATGGTACACCATGAAATAATCCCAAATATAATAATTTCACTCTCCACAATAACCATCTGTTGCCATATCAAGTTATTTCCTTAATTTCTCAATCCCTTTTTAATTTTCAAAAGTTTTAAATCAAACCTCCATCCATTTTTGCTCATTTCTACGAAGTACGATCGTGGAAACCTCGTCTCTGGGCATTACGAACCCTAACTGGCTCTGTGATTGTTCAATCCGATCATATCAATTCGCAGGTTTTGATCGCAATGGACGATGGCGACCTACACTCACAATCTCTTCTTCAGGTATCAAAATTCAACTCACATTTTTTTTCGTTGTTTTACTCACATTCTTTCTCGATGAATTATATATTGTTTTATATATTTCATTCCCTCTCTGCTGTAGTTTTTACATAGTGAAGGACTTATTCCATCTCCAGAAAACGAAGAGAAGAGGGAGACTGTTCTTCGAAAGCTCAATGAGGTCTCCTGTTTACTTAGTTAATTAGTCAGTTAGTTATTGCTCTCTGTATTGTGGCAATGTGTGTTGGCCGGTCGTGTTGATTTCGTATTTTATTTCTATTTGCGAGCCTTCTTCTCCGTGCTGTGTTAACTGCCAGACATTGGCATTCCTATGTTTGTTGATCTTCTATTTAAAATGCTTTAGTATTGTGGAGTTCATTGTTATTCACCACTGTTTTCAGTTATGGTTTTGTAAATAGATTTACTGTGCATGTTGATTATTAGTTGGAAATTTTGATATTTCCTATGGGAGGAGACATTTTTCTTTTTAACGTCTAATATTGTAATTATTATCTTTCTCACGAGTCACCATTATTTGACCTTCTTATTATGATACAGATTCGGCTGTCATGACATGAAATAAAAGTTTTAAGAGTGTACTTTTGAATGTTTCAACTGATGTATATGATATTTGACAAAGTCATAGCTGCTTTTACCATGCATCTGTGGATCAAAAGTGCATATCTATCCTTTATCTTGCATGTTTTTTCACTATTTTTCTTGCCTAAGCAATGTTTTGGTATTTGATGTGCTTTTTGATTTTCCAGATTGTCTGGACATGGATCAAAAAGGTTGCATGGCAACGTCGTCTTCCAAAAGAACAGATTGCAGCTGCTTCTGCCACATTAATGACTTATGGCTCTTACTGCCTCGGTGTAGGTCTTTTGTGCCAAGATGAGAATTATGCGTTGTTGTTGCATATTTTTCTTATATTTCGTGCATTTTCCAGGTTCATGATCCAGATTCAGACATTGACATATTGTGTGTTGGCCCATCCTTTGCAACATGGCGGTATACCTGTCTTGATATAGTGGATCATATTTAGGAGTATGTCTTGCTTGATATTAAGTTGGAATTATCAATGCAGGAAGATTTCTTCATTGTCCTCCACAATATGCTTAAAAGCAGAGAAGAGGTATCGGAAATTCACTGTTTCAAGGGTGCAAAAGTTCCGCTGATCTCTTTTACATGTGATGGTATATCAGTTGATCTCCCATATGTGCAGCTTAATGTCCTTTCAATTCCTGAAGTGAGTTTGGAAGCAGTGACTATTTTGTCATTTTAAATATGCTTTCACCATTACACGCTTGCAGCCAATGATTGTGTTATTCCCTTTCCTTCAATACTTGGAAACTCTGTTATCTCCTATATTATGTGCTATGATGCTCTTGCGTCTGGTCTACTCTACTACTTATGAGAATTGTGGATTGTAGAATGTTGACATACTGGATCCCATATTTTCGAGGGACATTGATGGGCTTAGTATGAAGTGTCTTGCTGGAGTACATGCCAACAGACGCATTCTTCAAATTGTTCCACAAGTGGAGGTATCCACACTTAATATTTGAGTATGATATATATATATATAAATATGTGTGTGTGTGTGTGTGTGTGTTTTGTGTATGTTTATTTGCCAGCACCACTTCCTATTTACCTACGATTCTTGATATATGGTTATACTTAATGACTTCTTTTGCTTGAGAGATAAATAAATCATAGGATTCTATTCAGCTATTTTTGCAAGAAACGGTGCTCTTTTCTTCACATAAATGATCAAATCAGAAAGGAACGAGAAGTTGGATATGTCCATGTCCTGGTTTTGGACTGTTTTTGAGGATTTAGAATTGTCATTTAGACTTACATTATTTCTTTTACTCTACAAGGTTTTAGTGCTTTGATTTGTGGGGCATAGATATATTAAACTATAGTGGGTCTAGGATTTCAGCAAAAAGATAAAGGTCATGCAATAGTGCAAGACTCTTGTTCTAAATCCGTGACCATAGTGCCTATCGATTGATTTCATGTCCCTTTATGTTTTCAAATTATGAACTTCAGAATCCATTAAAAGCTCAATTATATTTACTTTTAACTGCATTTCAGAAGTTTCAAGCACTGTTGCGATGTCTTAAATTATGGGCTAAAAGACGAGGAGTATATGGTAATGTAAGTGGGAAATTCGGTGATGCTATTGGCACATTCCATTTGCTTGATATATTGCTTTCCATGATGATGAAACAGAGAGATGATGTGTCCATAGTTTGCAGCTCTTTGGGTTTCTGGAGGCATTCATTTGGCAGTACTAGCTGCTTTTGTTTGTCAAAGACATATGGATGCTAGTTTGAGTGTTCTAGTATCAGAATTTTTCAAAACATTTGCATTCTGGCCATGGCCATCACCAGTCATACTTCACAGTGAGAAGATGCTAGAAATTGGAGTTTCCCCAGACAAACCTCTTCTGATGCCAATTTTATTGCCATGTGCATATGAATATTGCCATTCAAACATCACCAGGAGCACATTTTACAAGATCAGGGCAGAATTCCTTCGAGGCCATAATATGACTAAGGTATCCTGTTTCTAGTAGCATTTTAACTATATTGGAGTACCAAATCAATTTGTGAGATGTTGCTGCATGTTTGGTTACTGCTTTGTTATCTTCCTTGTTTTTCAGGATCTGTCAAAACAAGGTTTTAGCTGGGGTATTATATTTGAGCATTTTAAATACGTGAAGACATACGCACGATTTATCAGAATCTACCTATCAGCTACTAGCACAGATGAATTAAAGGATTGGGTTGGCAGGATTAAGTCGTGCTTTCCCTTCCTCCTTCAACAAGTAAGTTGTTATTGTACTTAATTCATTATTATCTAGTTAAAAAGCTTTTAAATAGTAGTTTCAAACCTTCTAATATGTAATATAATAATGGGATT
Source organism: Combretum micranthum (assembly GCA_024138025.1). Taxonomy (NCBI): domain Eukaryota; kingdom Viridiplantae; phylum Streptophyta; class Magnoliopsida; order Myrtales; family Combretaceae; genus Combretum; species Combretum micranthum. The sequence goes on along the minus strand of JAMXBD010000033.1, from coordinate 1,915,465 downwards.
AATGGCTGCATTTTCTACTAGATGCTTTGTTATGTTCACTGAATTACTTTTAACAATTCTACCCAATGGTTTTGACTTCACAGCAATTAAATTGCTACAAGGCCAGGATAAGATTTTTCATATTGCATCTCAGAAATAAATCCTGTCATTCATCTTCTCTACATGGATTTATCTGGCCTAGATCCACTTGGAATTCTTCATTGTTAAGTTCGACTTGGAAAGTCATTCAATAATCAATATTGAGCTCTCAGTTAGGTGTATGTTTGTATATTTTATTCCAGTTGGAGGAGTTGCAAAGTCAATGTGATCCCAACCCGACACAGTTCACGGACATTGATGTGCCAGAGCCAAATGTAATTTTCTACTGGGGCCTAAGACCTGGGAGAAACAATGTTCTGAATTTAAGATATCTTGAAGATGGTTTTATGGAGAATGTCTGTGAAGGATATCAAGGATCTCAGGGTAATTTTGCGTTATCAATTGTGCAAGGTTCACAAATCTCCAGGATCCTTCACTCAGACTCAAATACTATAAAGGGAGTCAAACCATGTTGGAGAATTTGTGATTACAACCAGCAGAGAACCCCGGTGTGCTCCAAGCACCTGCCAGGTTACGTTGTTGGGTACATCGCGGATGATGGATGTTAATACAAAGCCTATATGCAGAGACTTTGCTTTGTTCTACTTTCTCTTCTTTTTTCTTCTCCTGTACTGCTTTGAAAATTTTGGCGCAGAAGATGAGATGTTAGACGAGCAAACTATAAGAGATATAGGAATTGAAGGTGGTTGGTAGATATAGGAAATTGAAGAATTGCAAGATTCTGTTAATCCATCACTCCCCTTTCATTTTGGCAGGATCGAGAATTAAGAGGTTAGATCTTTACGCTGTAGGAAAAAACTGAACGTGCTAACATGTTGATGCTCGGTAATCGGTAGAATACATTTCTTTCAGAATATTTTCTGTTATCAAATTACAAAGAGCAAGGATTCCTTTTGATTTGGTCATTACGATTCATGCTGGTGCTGGTAGAAAATTCAAGAATAGAATGGCTTTTTCAATCTTTTGCTTAAGGTTAGGCTATATCCACTGTTCTGGTGATAAACACATTAGCTGTTGAAGTATATTTCTTCAAATCAAAGAAGCAAATATCACCACTTGGGTCAAAAGAGATTATTATAATACTTAGAGCCGTTTAAGATACTAAATTTTGACTTTATGGTCGTCATGATCAAAAGCAGCACATCGGAACAACTGAAGTTTGATTTCTCTGAAACAGCTAAGCAAACTTCTCAATATGACTTATGTGCTACCACACTTAAGAAAAGTAAGAAAAAGGAAAATCCTGGAAGTCAAATATTAGACCTTAAAAGCCTTGGGTGTGCTATATAAGATGCAGGATCAAATGAAGATGGTAATTATTTTGCACTGGCTGCTGGATAGGAAATGTCGGAAAAAAAATATTGATGAAATTGTAACATAAAATTAAATAAGCACATGGTACACTATCAGTTACATACAAAATAATGACATATATATTAAAGAAATTATACAGGATATAGTGATATTTTAGGATAGTTTTAAAAAATAATAAAAAAGGGGAAAATAAAAAAAAATAGAAAATAATAAAAAAATATAGGTGAGTCAGTAGGTAAGTGATAGGTAAGCAGTAGGTGAGCATGTTAAACGTTTATAAATACTTAACAAACAACAATCAAGGTTTCATATAGAGAAACACATTCAAAAGGTTAAAATCAAAGATAGTTTAATGTTTAGGAATTCTTGTTTTTCTTCGAAATTATTGTTTATGCAGGTGATATTGAAAGATTATGAGGTTATAGAAGCTTCTTGGTGTTACAAGCTTAAACTGGTGATGTTGGCAAAGCCAGTCAGTGCCGAAATCATCTCCGATTACTAACACCAGTGGGGCCGTCATTGTAGCGGTTGAACCATCACTTTTCGGCCATAGTTGAGAAACACTAACACCTCGAAGTGTTTATCACGTTCAAATCAGTTTGGTGGGCAATTTCCTTCGCTTTGAACGCCACCAGATTGTCTTTTGCATTATTACGAATCGCTCCTGTGGTTTTGAATTTGTTGCTGACCGTTTGTGATATGATCAAATGCTTGCCCCAAATTTGAATTCGCATCATTAAACAGTTTACAAGTTTGGCATACATCTTTCCCAGGTAGGTTGTTTTCATCTTTTGATTTAATTAAATTATATAATAGAATATTATAAGTTCATAATAATACATTTGTATATATGATATTAAATAAAAATAATAATAAGATAAAAAAAAAAATTGATAGCAAAATAGATAAATAAGGGATACAATTAATGGCTTTTGTAATATATGTTATTCTGAAAAAAAATGTAAATAATAATATAAATATATAGTTAGAGTGATAAATTTTATAACTTAGAAAAATTGCAATTTTCTTGATAAAAAAAAAATTAATAGTACTAGGAACACCAAGAATTATATTGTCAAAAATTAATAAAAATTAACAAACTTATAATGAAACAGTTCAAAAAAAAAAATACCAACATATTAAAGTTTTCTTAAAAAGAACTACATGTTGTTTGATTTCGATTAACGAATACGTAGGCACCTTGATGACACTAAAAATGAAAAAAAAAAACCTTTTTTTTGTTTTAATCTTATAAATATTGAGTTAATTCATTGTTTATTGTAAATATTGTTTTCATTTGTAAAATATGATGATTAAACGGTAAATATCACACTTTCTAAATTTTGGAGCATTAAAAAAGTAAACTTTGATTTAAGAATTTTAAGATAGTAAACATATAGCCTCGAATTCAAAAATCTTTGATTTAACAAAGTTGGTTTTAAATCAATTTTTTTACAAACTAGTGTCCAAGTTAAGATCAACCAACCCATCGATCTAAACTTATAATTTTTTCTTGATTTTTATCGGTGACGACTCCTAAAATTTTTTAAAATCAAGTTTTTTTTAGCTCCTAGTCGAGGGTTTGTATCAAATGGGTTAGGGTTTGGTACAATCGAATTAAAAGAAATTAACCAGAAATGAAAAATCTAGGCTCAACAGCTTGACAATTACATTGGGGATGCCTATTTTTTCAAGAGGGCTAGCCACCCAAAATTTATAGATTTAAAGTTTATTCTTTTTATGCTCATTCTTGTATATTATTTGTATAATAATTAATTTATAAATAATTGTACTAATTTTTTTTCTTTAAGTAATGCAAATAAAAGGAAATTTTGTAAACAATCTTAATAGAAGTACATATACATGATACATTTTTGTGTGTTGGTGTGTGTGTGTGTAGGGGGGTGGAGGGGGGGATAGCAGGAGCAATTTATGAAAAACGTACTAGATACGGTCAAAACCTGAACATCTTAGATTATAAGTTGGGAAATCGCTAGTAAGATTTGAGAGCTATGGTTTTTCCAACCTCTAGTTCATAAAATGACCTCTCACTTTGATTTAGTATCGATCCGTGATCTACTAGATCGGGGAATCTTTAGAACCTACTAATTGCATTCATGAAAATGTTGGTGATTAAATAATAATGAGACATACTTTAAGGAGTTACAGTTTCAAATCCTTTTAAAATCCTCTCCTTGAAAATTATTTATCTTTTTTTTTTTTAAATAAGGTTGTAACTGAAATGAAAATCTCAAAATTTCCTATTATTAATTAGTTGTCAACCCCTAAATCTATCTGTGAATTGCGTGTATAATATGTAATATGAATAATTTATTGTACTTTGTTAATAATAGTTTGTTGTTAGTATTATAGCCATTTATATAGAGTTCAAAAAAATAAAAAAATAATAATAAAATATTAAACTTGTAAATTGTCCTAATTAAAAAAAAGGATAAAAAGATTTTGTTTTGACTCATGTTAAATATTGTACATCATTGTGATATAAAAAAAATAAACATATAATATAATTATCATAATCTTTTTTTTTCATTTTTTGTAAATAAATAAATTCTCAAAAAAAAAAAACTTACAAATACTCTTTAGATTATATAGATCATAATAATAAATACAAAACTTGTATATAAAAGTTGTTAAAAAATGTATGGCATACTTAGTAAATATTCATAAGTTGTAAATAATTCTATCATCCATCATATTAATTCCTCTTTTAGATAGTTTTGGGTTCTTTTCAATTAGAATCACTCTTTGTTAATTGTTATAGATGTTCCATTCCTTTAAACTAAAATCTATCATTCTGTAAACGTCAGTCTCTATTTGTGAATATTTACAAAAAAAGTTTATTGTTACTTTTTACAATTATTTACCAAAAAAATAAATAAAAGAAAAATGCTAATTTATAAAATAGGTTTTGCTTTGAAATTTTCAAAAAAAAAAAAAAAAAAGAATCATTTTGCAAATAAATTCCCACTTAAGATTGTAAGATGTGGTTCATCTATCCTTCTTTGTAAATACCCGTTATCATTTCTATAAAATGGTTTCTAATAAATAAAAAAAAGGTTTTTTAGAAAAATAATAATAATAAAAGGGATTAAAAAAAAAGAAAAATTTGCTAACAGGTAGGGATCCTTTGAATTCTAGGCCCAATGATCACTCACTTTAGGCTAAAGTTGAATTATAAATTAAAAGGGATCAAAAATAGGAGGCAACCCAAAGTACTTGATAATTTACTAATTATGGGCATTTGTTGGACTTAATTTCTAAAATATAAACCCAATACAAGAGGGACATTTGGTAAATTATCTTGAGGCAATTGAAAAGTGGATGATTGAAAACAAAAAATGATATCTCATTATTTTAAAAATTCTAGGATGATAAGAGGCAGACAAATCCTAAACACTAACTCTAAACACTCATGAGCTGAGTGACATTAAAGAGACGAAATGGACTCATTTCTTAAAGAAGGTCTGCCTTGAATTTGATATTGGGTCAAAATGACATTAGGCATTCATTTTATTATCCTAAACACACTTATCCCTTGCCAACCCATTTGAGCTTACTAACAAAGTATTTTAAAAGTAAACTCTGTCAAGAACCACATCACATTGGAGCACCCCACAATGGGGCATCTAGGAGATAAGGGTCGTTAATCAAGACATAGATTAACTAATTTATGCTTGCCACAGTTTCATCAATTCTATAGTGAAATTTTGTTAATAATAATGTAAATCTTTTGAAATAAAAAGAGAACCTCAACTTCATACACAAAACCTATGCTTTCAAGCTAAAAAAAAAAAAAAAAGAAGATACAAAAGAAAGGTTGAAAAAAAAAAGAGAGAGGGAAAGAAAAATAATGGAAGAAGAAAATAAAAAAAGAAGAGTGTTTGAGCCCAAAAATAAGAATGATGGACATGCTTCAAAACCCAAATATACTTACAACTTAAAACTCATCTCCATCACATCTAATAATTATAACCCCACTTACCACCATTTACATGGGCTCTTTTGATAATTAGAAATAAATTATCCTTAATAAAAGTCACTTTTGAAATTGGGGTAAGCCGACTTTAGTTATCTTGAAAAGGTTCTTGAATTGCAAAACTTGAAGAGATATGGATATGAAATTTGCTAAATAGCCTGCACATGATATCCCTTTTATTGCAAGCCAATAACCAAAAGCCGAAGTTATAACCTGAGAAAAGACCTGGTAGATTAACCAAGACATACCATTTATAAACCGAACTATAATTTATAGAATTCGAGCCATGTGTGAAAACAAGCCAAAAAGAGTATGAGAAAGTCCTATTTATTAAATACATCAAGCATAAGATATCCAATTCAAGATCAAGAGAAGCATAGTGATTCAATTGCCCCAAAATTAGATAGTCATAAAATTGAAGGTTACTACCCCTCAAAATGGAAAGAGGCCACCAAGAAATAATCTTTAAAGGAAGAAGTGAATGGATACACAATAAGAGAAGCTACTACTTTTTGCGACTTGGAATTGATGAGACTCTTTACTTGTTAGCAAATTGTTTTCCAAAAAAAAAATTGTTTGAAAAAATTTCAAGACTCACTTTTCAATATAAAATAAAAAAAGGACTTCCAAATCAAGTCAGTAATGAATCATCCTTTCTCCTCAATCCTTAGGGTCGCTTGCTCGAAAGAGTACTGTCCTAGTTTTAGGATTGCTTGCTTGTAGGAGCACCATCCGCCATAGTATTAAGATCACTTGCTCGAAGGAGCGCTGTCCTAGTTTTTGGATCACCTGCTCGAAGGGCATCGTCCAGTTAAGTATTAGGACCGTCTACTTGAACAAGGTTATCCTAGTTTTTGGATCACTTACTCATACGAGCATCGTCCAGTCAACCATTAAGATTGGCCGGTTAAAAAAACGCTATCTTAGTTTTTAGATCACCTGCTCGAAGGAGCGTCGTTTAATCAAGTATTAGAATCACTTCCTCGAAGGAGTATCATCCAATCAAGTATTAGGATTGCCTACTTAAAGGAGCTATCCTAGTTTTTATATCGCCTACAAAGGAGCACCGTCCTAATTTTTGGATCACATGCTCGAAGGCATAGTTTTAGGATTGCTTGTTCGAAGGAGCACTGTCCTAGTTTTTGATCACATGTTAAAAGGCATCATCCAATCAAGTTTTTAGGATTGTCTACTCAAAGGAGCACCGTCCTAGTTTTTGAATCATCTGTTCAAAGGAGTGTCATTCATGTACTAGCTCAAGAAACGCACTTATACCAAACTCAAGCTAAGTGCTAATTCAAGGAGCGCACTTATACCAAATTCAAGTCAAGTGCTAGTTCAAGGAGTGCACTATACTAGATCGTAGGCTAGCTCGTAGGGCAGCTATCCCAAGTCATTTTGTCAATTTAAGAATAGCATGGTCAAGGGATGTTTGTCATCCAATCATAATCCCCAGTGGACTTATTGCAATGGTACTACTTTTACATACGGGTTTGCATAAATTTTCAAAAGGCAAAAATGGTGTCTCTCTTTTATTTTGTGGTGAAGTTTTATCAAACAATACCACAAAAAGGGAAAAACTGTAGACACTTTATTTCGCTCCCATATATTTACTTTCTTTAGGATAGTTTAAAAAAAATAAAAAAATAAAAAAATAAAAAAAGAGATTAAAAAAGATAGGTGAATCGATTAATGAGCATGTTAAATATCTATAAATACCTGACAAACAATAATCAAGGGATCATAAAGAGAAACACATTCAAAAGGTTAAAATCAAAGAATATTTTAGGATTTCGAAGTTTTCCTTCAACATTCTTATTTATGCAGGTGTTATTGAAAGACTCTGACGTGATAGGAAGCTTCCTGGCGTTACAAGCTCTAAACTAGTGATGTTGGCAAAGCCAGTCGGTGTCAGAATCATCTCCGATTAGTAACACCACTTGGGCCGCCGTTGTAGCAGTTGAAACCATCACTTTTCGGTCATAATTGAGAAACACAAACACCACTGAAGTATTTATCACTTTCAAATCAGTTTGGTGGGTAACTTCCTCCGCTTTGAACTCCACCAAATTGCCTTTTGCGTTACTACGGATCATTCATGCTGCTTTGAATCCGTTGCCGACCCATTTGTGATATGTTCTAATGCTTGCCCCCATCTGAATTTGCATCATCAAGCAGTTTACAAGTTTTGCGTACATCTTTCCCAAGTAAGTCGTTTTCATATTTTGGTTTAATTAAATTATATAATAGAATATTATAAGTTCATAATAATACATTTGTATATATGATATTAAATAAAAAATAATAATAAGATAAAATTAAAAAATGAATATTTAAATAGATAAATAAGGGATACAATTAGTGGCTTTTGTAATATATGTTATTGTAAATAAAAAAAATGTAAATAATAATATAAATATAGAGTTGGAGATATAAATCTTATAACTTAGAAAAATGGCAATTTCCTTGACAAAAAAAAATTGTAGTATTAGGAACACCAAGAATTATATTATCAAAAATAAATAAAAATTAAAAACTTATAATGAAATAGTTCAAAATAAAATCAAGACATTAAATTTTTCTTAAAAAGAACTACACGTTGTCTGATCCTGATTTGTGAGTGCGTAGGCACTTCGGGGGCAACATAAAAAATGAATTTTTTTTTTTTTACTCTTGTAAATATTGAAATGATTCATTGTTTATTGTAAACATTGTTTTCATTTGTGAAATATGATGATTAAACTATAAATATCACACTTTGTAAATTTTAGAGCATCGAAAAGGTAAACTTTGATTTAAGAATTTTAAGATAGTAATCATATGGTTTTATCAGGGTAGCCCCCGAATCAAAAAATCTTTGGTTTAATAAAGCTGGTTCTAAATTAATTTTTTCATAAACTAGTGGTTAAGTTAGGATTAACTAATCCATCGATCTTAACTTATAATTTTTTCCTTATTTTGATCAAGTGTGACTCCTAAAATTTTTTAAAATCAAGGTTTTTTTTTTTTTAAATTTCTAGTCAAGTGTTTATATCAAATTGGGCTAGAGTTTGGTACAAATCGAATTAAAAGAAATTAAACTGAAAAATAAAAAATCAAGGCCCGACACATACTTATGTACATATACATATGGGTGTGTGCTTATATGGTATATAAAATATATAATCTAACATCTACAATTATGCCACTGAAAATCTACCTTATGCAAAAGTATTGATTTAAAGTACAGCCACTAGTATGTTGCTGATCTATGCTCATAACTTGTCATAAATATGTCATTGTACTTAATGTTTAATTATACAAGTATATATTTTACAAAAGCTAAATAGTTTTTATTATTGGCAAACACCACAACCGTGTCATAAACGTACAAATAATCACGAAAATTACTATATAAAATTGTTTAGAGAAGCAAAAAAAAAAAAAAAAGAGAGAGAGAGAGAGAAAGAAAAACAAAACAAAAGAAATGAGATTGAAACTAAAACTGGTGTATAATTGTCCAAAGTAATTTACTATTATATTTTTATTAATTCTCTTATTCCTTCAACTTTTCAGGTCCTTAACATAATTCTAAAAAATTGTCTTGTTTTCCTAAATTTTTGACAAAAATCAATGGCAAAAAAAGAAAAGGAAGAGGTTATATATTTATTTTGTTTATTTCTAAGGTAATAAATGGTGAATAAGTCGATGTCACGCCTGATAATGTTAAAACTTAAAACAAATGACTCTGAAAAAGGTTTTTAAGAAGCTGACATGGCACTAGTGATCCTATATAAGATCCTTAATGTTGAACATCCTCTAGGAGTGAGCTTTTATTCATTATTACAAATAATATTACACTTGTAATTTTTTTTAGAATAATGTCACAATTTACTATCTAGAATCTAAAATGTGAAATTGCAAAGTATCATATTCAATCAAACTTTTACTTATCAAGGTTTATATTTAGTTGAAAGTTGTTAAGTGTTTTACTTTATTGAACTTTTACTTGTCAAATTTAATATCTTCTACCATCTTTAGAAAGACAATGCATCATATAACTAAGGGGTGAGCAGGTAATCCTGTCGTATATAATACTCATCTGGATCTTACTTAACTAGGTAGGGTCCAAGTGGGTATTAAAGGTTACATGGTAGGGTCCCAGTACAGATTTTACGGGACCTGCTTTCATAAGGTAGGACATGGATATGGGGTTTTCATACCCTGTACTTACCTTGGAACCTATGTTAGTACATATTTTAGGGTATATTATATCTATCCTATTAAATATTATAAAGCAAAGTTAATATACATAAAATAAATAACAATATTCCATTTTTTATTTGACGATCACTTTTTATTCAAGATTATTATTTTGCAAATTATATTCCAAAGATTTTTACTATAGAAGAATTTGTACTATTTATTTTGGAAACACTTGTTATTTTTATTTTGGAATGCATATATTTGTATGTATATACTTGAGCTCCCAAATTATATAGATCTGTTATTTATCTTCTAAGACTAGATAATATGAAAATTGCTCCAAAGTTTTTAATTTTAGAATCTGTTGCAATTTCTACATTTCTGTTTAATATCATATAAATACGTTCAATAGATTTTTGTTATAAGCTTCAGCTTCTCTACATAAATTGATTTTGCACATTGCAGAACTTATGATATTAACAAATTACTTTTAAAATTCCTTTTCACATGTTATTTATAGTGAATGTATGAAATTAAGGTAGTTATACATATTACATGATATCAAACACTATAAATATGAAAATTATGAAAATAAGAAAAAAAAATAGATATTTCTTTAGTAAATCAACAGATTCCATAGGGTATTCTATACCCGTTAGGTTTTATAGGATATAGGATATAGGATATAGGGTACAAGGTGGGTAAAAGATGCTACCCACTCTGTACTCGCTCACCTTTACATTTAACCATTTCACAACTCCTAACTTAGGTATATAATTGCAAAAACACCCAAAATTTAGATAATTATTTTAATATTATTCTTAATCTTTAGAGTTTGGTGTTTGTAGAAAGTTTGGAATGGTTAAAATTATGTGTTTAAAATTTGAGCTTGATTCTTTCTACCTTTCTATTTATTTATTTATCTCTTAAACTAATCTTGCTAAAATTAATTCAATAATTAATTTTATTTAACTATATAGCAAAAAAATATTTAATTTAGTTAAAATTGTTAGCCAAAAAAATATTTTAAATTGACAATATTCGGTACTTCTCCATGAAACCCCATTCTCCCTTTTTGGTTGTCTAGTTTAGTAATTTCGAAATTTCTATGCATTTTAAATGTAGCAATCCACAAGAGCCAAACGACATATGCAAAATATAAAAGGTTTCTCCAGGTAGTGTCACTATGGCTAAATTCATTAATTTGAAAAACGATCTAATTCAAAGGACAAAAGAAAATTGAAGTTGTGGTACATGAAAACTATCACTATTCAACAAAAGTTTTCCAACTAAGCAAAAATCAACCATGTTGCCCGTAGTAATAATAATAATAATAATAATAAATTACGATGAATCCTGAGATTTGGTTTATACCATTAAAACGAAAATCACTTACAGCTACAGTGTAATACTAACAAGTTTTTCCAAGTAGCTGTAGCCAAAAGCAAATTCACAATATGTCATCATCGGATTCATTATCTATTATTATAAATCCAAAGCATTCTTGATATGGACTTCACATTTTTAAATATAATTTTTTTACTTCACTAGTTTTTTTCTCCTACTTACTTTTCCTCTAGCTACTACCTATAACTTTTATATGCATTTTTAAATTTAAAACTATCATCTAACCATCATAAACTTTTATGTTATCAGTTTTTTTTTTTCTAATTAACCCTTTTTATCAATTCTTTTTTTATTATTTTATATGTTTTTTAGCACCCGTATAATGGGAGCATGATCCTTTAGATTGCAAAAGGCATATAACATCCAGCCCAATTAAGTCTATGGAGACGCAAAAACCCAATAATGCTTGGTGTAAGTGTGATATTGGTCCCATTCATTATGAAATCCCTCAGAAAGAGCAGTCTCATTGCCGACATATTAAGCACCACCAGCCCTTTCAGTTCTCCAAGGGAAGCAGACAAGGTATGAATACTCGTGTGTGACTAGTCAACTTGTATAGTGACTGAAATCGTCCAATGAAGCTTGGTAGCTCTCCTAATCATTTGCAGCTCTTGAGAGACAAGCTACAGATCCACCCCAGACATTGGAAAGCGTTTATATCCTTCACACTGGTTCCATCTATACAAAGTTCATTTAAGCGATCTTCGGAGAAATTCAACTCTTCAGGCAATACCTCAAGTCTTGAACAATCTTTCACGCTTAACATTTGCAGTCTTTCGAGTCTCTCAATTGATGGATCAACATAAATTAAGCTTGTACAATCATCAAAAGTCAACCCATATAACTCTGGGAATGTTGAAGAATCCGGTGTCTTTGTTATTCTCCAGCAACATTTGAGGATGACACCTCTGAGTAAAAAAGAGCAAGGGCATCGCTGGATTGCAGTTCATTGAGCTCATAAGTTCCTCGCACTTGGCATATATCTGGAATTTCCTCTTTTTCGGTTGTAACGATAATCCTACTTCCAGGAGCAAATAAATTAATGTAAGGAACTAAATGTTGTGAGGAGGTTGAAGGAAGTAACGAACGGGTTAGGGTTATCTTTGAAGAACATGCAAACAAGAAAGTTCACTTGAACATTTGACTTTGACTGGAAGAAAGGAAAAACTGTCGGAGGAAGAAATACTTAGCATGGGCTGAGTAAATGAGGATGGGCCGAACAAATTAAGGAAGGGGCCGGTCCATGAGCTGGAGTAATAATAAAGTTAGATCCACGATTTCAATTTTAGCATTCTATTTGTTAGCATTCTGTTACAATTTTGTTATGTCATGATTCTGTGTAAGCCACTTGGCAACATGTGATAGGGAGAATCTAAATTGTAACTAACTACCATTACCCTATAAAATACAATTGGGAATGGTAATAGGATATGTTATCAGAAATACAAATCCACTATCGTATCTAGAGAATGGTTTATTACAATTTGTATTCAAATTGTGAGTGATTGTTCTGTCATTTGTGTAACCCCACTCCAATTGGTATCAGAGCATACTGAAGGGTGGATGGTTAAGACTCGCCAAGCTGAATCCATGGAGGAATCTGTCAAAAAATTGCTCAAAGATCAGGAAGAAAGGCTGCTCAAAACCTTCACTGAGCTGTTTAAACAACAACAAACCACATTAGACAGTTATGGAGCAACATTGGGTGACCTGCAAAAGAAAATGCGTGATGTCAATACTCCAAATCAAATGCAATTTGGAAGCCTGGGTGATACGTACAGCACTGGTACTTCTGAGTGGCTCACGGTTGGATAAAGCCAAGGCTGTTGCGCATGATCCTGTCGCTATGGAGGTAACATCTCAACAATTACACTCATTAGCAAACCGTTTAGGGTTTCCTACTTTTTCTGGTGAAGATTTGAAATCTTGGTTAATTAAAGCAGCATTTCTTTGAGTTGGATTTACACCTAATCCATTGGTTTAAAGTAGCTGCAATGCATTTGAGGGCTTAGCTCTACACTGGTACCACTCTTTTGTCCAAAACTGGGTTTCTTCTACTCCTATTACTTGGGAGGACCTTGTGATAGGGTTACAACATAGATTCGGTTCGGCAACATTTGATGACCCTATGGCTGCCCTTAAGGAGTTAGTTCAACAGGGAACAGTAGAAGAGTATTGGGTGGAATTCGAATATCTTGTAACTCTAGTTCCCTTGCATGAAAATCACAAAATCAGCTGTTTCCTGAGTGGTCTAAAACCAGAAATTCAGTACCCTGTACGAATGTTTCAGCCACAAACCCTCTTACATGCATTTACACTAGCCAAACTACAAGAAATCACATTAAATGCTACCACACTTCCTCATAGACTACACCGTGTTCCCCAGCCTACAGTTTTCACCAACAAACATTCTAACCATTATACAAACACTAAAACACTGACTTATCCAAAAGCTCAACCCAACTTACTTACAAAACACCAAACCAAACAATACCAAAACCACCTTCACCAAACACACAACCTAAATCAACCACCCTTCACTACTCAGAATCGTTCCACCGTCGCTTAACTCCTGAGGAAATTGATGAGAAAAGAAGGAAGCGTCAATGCTTCTGGTGTGATGAGGCATTTGGTCCTGGACATAAGTGTAAGAACAAGGTCTTTAGAAAATGATAATAGAGGAAATGGATGAAGGCATGGAGGAAACAGCAGAACAAGAGGATGTAATACCCATAGAAAAAGAACTGTCGAAGTTGTCTTTATGTGCAATTAACCAAGTGCAAGAGTTTGAGATGATGAGATTCAAAGCTATTTATAAGCGGAGAGGATTGGGAGTTTTTGTTGATTCGGGTAGCTCTTTAAATTTCTTAGATGAAAAGATTTCTAAAGGGTTATCTTGCAAGGTGGAACAGTCCAAGTCGGTTACGGTATCATTGGCTGATGGTACTCCAATGTTTACCAAAGGCTATATACCGCAATTCAAGTTGGATATGTAGGGCATCATGTTTGAAGTTGATGTACATATCTTACCTTTGGATGGTGAGGATGTGGTGTTGGGTATGCCCTGGTTGAGGATGTTGGGAAGTATTAATTGGAACTTCTGTGAATTAACAATGGAATTCACTTACAACAACCAACCATGTAAACTACATGGGTTAACAGACACTGTTAAACCATTGGATGCCAAAGGGTTGGTGAAATTGATAAAAAAAGATTCACTGGAAGTAGGGGTACTATGCTAGTTAATTTCTGGAGTAAGAATTGGAAAGGAAGAAACAAGTGATCATAAATACCTCCTATTTGTTGGAACTTCTTGAGGAATTTCATGATCTCTTTGAGGCACCCACCTCATTGCCACCTCTTAGAGGTCATGAACATCTAATCCATCTACAAGAAGGAACTCAACCAATCAACTTAAGACCCCACAGACACTTTGCTGCCCAGAAAAGCGTGTTGGAAGCCATGGTACAAGAAATGTTGGAACAAGGCACAATCAGACCCAGTCACGGTCCCTTTTCCTCTCCGGTAGTATTGGTCAAGAAAAAGGATAACACATGGAGGATGTGTGTAGACTATCGTGAACTCAACAAATTTACCATAAGGACAGGTAACCAATTCCTTTGATTGAAGATTTATTTGATGAGTTTTTTGGAGCTAGTTATTTCAGCAAATTAGATTTACGGTCGGGATATCATCAAATATTGATGAATCCTACGGATATCTACAAAACAACCTTCAAAACTCATGGAGGGAACTATGAGTTCATCGTTATGCCTTTTAGCCTAACAAATGCTCCTTCCACCTTTCAAGGGCTGATGAATGATCTCTTCAGGCCTTCTTAGGAGATTTGTGCTAGTATTTTTTGATGATATACTAGTTTACAATAAGGAATTTGATGAGCATGCTAAACACCTAAGACTTGTTCTGGGGGTACTAAGGAAGGAAAAATTATATTTGAAACAAAGTAAATGTGTTTTTGGAGCCATACACATTGAATACCTAGGGCATATCATTTCCAAACAAGGAGTGACTACAGACTCTAGGAAGGTGGAAGCTGTTCACAATTGGCTACGACCCTTAAATGTCAAACAGCTAAGAGGATTCCTAGGCCTTGCGGGTATTATAGGAGGTTTATTCAAGGACATGGTGTTCTAACTAAACCTCTCACTCAATTGTTAAAAAAAGATGGATTTGAATGGAATTCAGAGGCTGACAGATCTTTCGAACTGGTAAAGAAGGCACTCATACAAGCACCAGTTCTAAGACTGCTTGATTTCTCCAAGACCTTCATCATCAAAACTGATGCTAGTGATGAAGGTGTAGGAGCGGTACTCATGCAGGAAAGACACCCTATAGCCTTCTTAAGTAAGGCACTTAGAGTAAGACAGAAGGGATTGTCTATTTATGAAAAAGAGATGTTGGCCATAGTGCAAGCAGTGGACAGATGGAGGCATTACTTAATTGGAAGGCACTTTATTATCAAGACGGACCATCAAAGTTTAAAGTACTTGCTAGAACAGAGGGTCACCATAGCTAGTCATCACAAGTGGCTGACTAAATTACTCAGCCTTGACTATGAAATCCAATACAAAAGTGGTCAAACTAATTTAGTTGCTGATGCCTTATCTCGTGTAGGTTTTGCAGGTTTGAAGACACTCACCTATGTTTCTAATCTTTCCATAGAAATTCTAGACTCCATCAAAGAAAGTATCAGTATGAATGAATTCTACTAGAATATAATGGAGCAATTATAGCAAGGAAAACAAGTCCAGAATTACACCTGAGAAGGAGATTTGCTAAGAAGAAATGGCAAGGTAGTTGTGGGTCCTAATTGGGACTTACGGAGGAAGCTACTATCACTTTACCATGAAGGATTAGCTGGTAGGCATGCGGGTTCTCAAGCAACTTTTAAGAGGCTACATTCAACTTATTATTGGCCTGGGATGGAGAAGGATGTTAGACAGTTTGTTAGGGAGTGTGGCATCTGTCAAAGGCATAAGTATGAAAACATAGCCACACCTGGGCTATTACAACCTCTGCCCATTCCTGGTGGATGTTGGACAGATGTTTCCATGGATTTTATTGAGGGTTTACCAAGGTCACATGGGAAGGAAGTCATCATGGTAGTGGTGGATAGGCTGAGTAAATATGCACACTTCATGAGCTTAACCTACCGTTACACAGCACCACAAATGGCTATGCTATACTTGGGAAATGTGTTCAAGTTGCATGGATTACCTAACTCTATAGTAAGCGATAGAGACCTGATATTCATAAGTAACTTCTGGAAAGAATTCTTCAAGTTATAAGGAGTGGAACTTAAACTCTCTTCAGCCTACCACCCACAAACGGATGGGCAGACTGAAGCTGTGAACAAATGCTTGGAGTTTTATTTGAGGTGTGTGTCTAGTGAAACACCTAAGAAGTGGAGTGAATACCTAGCTCTAGCAGAATGGTGGTACAACACTAATTACCACTCTAGAGCTAAGACAACTCCCTTCAAAATCTTGTACAGCTACCCACCACCACTTCGTTTACCTTACATTCCTGGAGACTCTAGGAATAACTTGGTTGACCGCATGTTAACCGACAGAGAGACTCAGATCCAAACTCTACAGTTTCATTTACACAAATCACAAGAGCGGATGAAACTCCTAGCTGACAAACAAAGAACCGAAAGGACATTTCTTATAGGAGATTTAGTTCTCGTTAAGCTACAACCCTATCGTCAACATAGCATCAAAAAGCACAGAATTAATAAGCTCAGTCCTAAATACTATTATCCTTTTAAAATTGTGGACAAGATAGAGGAAGTGGCTTACTGATTAGATCTCCCTCCGAACTCTACCATCCATCCCACGTTCCACGTTTCTCAACTGAAGCGCTTCGTTCTTGGATTTCACCTAACCACCACAGATCTACCAGATCTACAAGTCATCGAGGCGTAGGAACCACAGGCTGTACTGGATCGGTGCATCGTCAAGAGAGGACCTGTAGCAGACACATTAATATTGGTTAAATGGAGAAACGAACTAGAAAGTAAGTCAACTGGGGAATTTTACTCGGACTTATCTTTAAGGTTTAAAGACCAACCCTTGTGGACAAGGGTTCTTGAAGGGAGGTTGAAGGAAGTAACGAACGGGTTAGGGTTAACTTTGAAGAACATGCAAACAGAGGAAGTTCACTTGGAACATTTGACTTTAGGAAGAAATCAAAAACTGTCGGAGGAAGAAACACTTAACATGGGTTGAGTAAACGAGTATGGGCCGAACAAATTAAAGAAGGGGCCGATCCATGAGCTGGAGTAATAATAAAGTTAGATCCACGATTTCAATTTATTTGCATTATTATTTGTTAGCATTCTGTTACAATTTTGTTATGTCATGATTCTGTGTAAGCCACTTGGCAACATGTGATAGGGAGAATCTAAATTGTAACTAACTACCATTACCCTATAAAATACAATTGGGAATGGTAATAGGATATATCTTAACAGAAATACAAATCCACTCTCGTATCTAGAGAATGGTTTATTACAATTTGTATTCAAATTGTGAGTGATTGTTCTGTCATTTGTGTAACCGCACTCCAAAACTAAGGCATCAAGTTGTTCTCTTTCGTCAAGATCATCAACAATAACGTGAACTTTTTTATCAATGAGCACATCGATTCCTTCTAACAACGGTGGACTTTGCAACTCTTCAAGACCCCTGTTCTTTAGTGACGATTCTCTTACGTTTGTGAGGTAGCAGTAGTACGCAAAATGTTCCTTAAGTTGGTTGTAGATGACCTTAGCAAGAGAGATTTTACTAATGCCTGCTGTGTGAGTATGGTTCCGGATGCAACGATCACGTATGTACAACGTGACTATTGCACTACACGTAATCTAGGAAAACAACACGTGCAAGAGTGATTAAGAGAGAATCGTATAGGAAGGAGGAGTAAGTAGACTTAATAGGCTCTAACACACACGTAATAGGAGAGGGAGTTAGAAAACATCAACCTCACTAGATGCCATGAATGCCGTATGCGTTCTTGTGTGAGTCAAGTAATTGATTCATAAAAATGAAAATCCAACAGCACGATGGTGTTTGTCCAAGATTTCACCTCCTCAAATGAGATAATGACTAAGGGTATTTATAGAGGATCTATTTGTCAATGTCGTTCATCAAATAATATAGACGACCAATGACTAGGATGAGTCCCTCGCATTATGGATATGGATGTCGGCTCCCTTATGGACCCAAGCCCATTTAGGCCCTCTTTTGTAATGTGTATGAGCCAATTTGAGAAAGGTTGGAATTGGATAGGCCAATTCCAATGAGCCCTACTCCAAGTCTTCTATGTCAATTATCCCATGATCATCACAAAATAATTAGGCCTAACTCTCTAAGTCATGTCACTTTAACCTAGAGAGTTAAATCCAAATAATAAATCAGGCTTAAAGCCTTTATAATGAAATCCATGTGTCTACATTTTGCCTCATGACCAAAATCCTTCAAACAGTATCGAAAGGGTTTGCACACAAATAAGCCCTTTTGAATGACAAAAGTCTCACTCAACGCATAGGTGCTATAACTTAGTTGCACTATTACTTGGTGTGTTAATTTCTTAATATCTCACAACACAAAAGTTTGGTGCGACATTTACCAAACAATTAAATATTCTCGGAGCACAATCCTGTAGTATCATCTTACAATGCACATCACTTCAAGCTAAAATTACATTGCCTCCAAGTCAAAAATAATTGATATGCCTCCTTTGATGGACAAATTTCTTCAAGCATACCAAATCGGATTGAAATCCAATCAAATTGTCTAGTAAACAGCAACATGTATTGTACACCACGTGTTTAAAAAGATGGATAAATTATTCCATCCCACTTCTTACCTTGTTCTTATCTTCACCTCTTGTGCAGTTGTAATCCTTACACTCCATTTCAATGATATGTCGAATTTGTGCTTCATCTCCAATGCAATAAGAAACATGTTATATGTCACAATTTAATATGACTTTGCACATAAGGTAGCTGTGATATTTTGTCTGAAAGCCATTCACGATAGTTGCACATACACACCCTCAACATGACAAACCAGAGCTTCTATTTTTATCTCCATGAACGTTTCAGATTTTCTTTTCCTCCTTTTCCTTTGAGACATCTTTGTTGAATTACCTTTTAAGCTATCTTCTTAGTCTTGTTTCTTATCAAAATAGCTATTAATAAAACCTTTTAAAGAAGGAGGACTTCGACTGCCTTTGGTTTCCTAACCGGTGCTGCATATGGATTCCAATAGCATCCAAGTACAAGCCACTTCGTCCATGAAATCCCACCACTTTTTCTTCTATTATGGTTAAAAAAAAGAAAAGGTTCCCATTTCTTCACCAAATAGACCATACTTCCCTCGACTTGTATACACTGTCAATGCCCTGATGACCTTAAACTTCTGATTGCTCTTGTTAACTAGTCTGTAGCAACCACATATGCAGTTGAGCACTTCATTTGGATATTCAAATTTGATCTCTTATTTTGAGTTTTGACTCATGTTGAAATATTGAGTGAGCTTGAGTTTGTACTAATGGAATCTAAATATGTTGATGAATGATTTTCTATAGTATGAGTTGATATTTTTTATTTCTATTCTTTCTCCTAACTTGGGTAACCTTGGTGTTTATGAATTTCAAAATGTGAATGACCATAGGCTGAATGATTTCATGTGTGTCGTGTAGATTTCAAAATGTTATCGTATGCTACATTCCATTGCAACATCACTTACCGTCACTTGTTGTTCATATAGTATGTGACAATTTTTCTAGTTATTGTGTCGCGGATTATAGCCAATAATTTTGGCAAAAGTATTTTGCACACACCTCAATTGCCAGAATAGTGACTCATATTGATTCAAACAGTAGCATAATGTAAAGATAATTTAGCTCCCTCTTTATGATGATTTGTTCTCAAATGACGATCAATATTTGCCTAGTGTGATCTCTTTTATTATTGACTAATTGAGGAGTCGTGGCTTAGTTTCTGATAACAGATGGGTCACTCTGTTGTCTGCACTTTTTTATATTCTTGCCTTAATATTCAATGAAGATGCCATGGCATAAGAGGTTGCCTTGACGAATGTTTTAGTCCAAGTAGTGTCAAATTTGCTTTCTTAACGGGATAGGTTTTGGTTTTTGTTAGCAGAGTGCAATAGTTGGTGAATGTCGTAGCTGACTTTTGGCGATCCAATTGGTGTCAAATCCCAATGACATTCTTTTGGTGATGATTCTATGGATCGGTCTTATAAAAAGATACTAGGGGAGAGAATTATTTTGAAGTATGCAGATGATTTTTACCAGCTTGTGAAGCTTAAGATGGCGGTTTTGATTCGCTTGGATCGTGTTTTGGTTTTTCCAAGAATGGGGAGTTTAGGAGTGATTTTTGGTCCCACCATGAATGCCAAAAGTTGCAGCAACATGTCTATTGCAAGCTGTCAAGGTGCTTCACCATGCTTCAAGTGGTATGTTCTATAACTTGGTTTGGTCAATTATTTTGTTCAAATTCCAAACATCCATTCATAGCAGTGCAATTCTCATAGCTCGCATATATCGGGGTTAATATAAAAAATTGAAATTAGTGGTGGTTATATGCCAAGAAGCTTTGAAGCTCCTTTGCTGTAACCGTATTAAACTAGGGCTATCATAAAGTGGTGAGGTTGTATTCATTACTACAACTTTTGGTCTTATACTTGCTTAAAAAATTATGTCTCTTTTGTGTGCACAACTTTTCTTGCTTCCAGATTTTGTATTTGGCATAATTGGTCGTACCAATAATCCTTAAACTTGGTTTCCCAAGCTGGTTTGCATTTTTAATCTTAGACCTACTGATTGAAGGATCTTCATGTAACCTGGAACTCTTCTCATTTTTTAACATGTCTTTCTTGATATTTAGCTCGTTTGGAAAAGATAAGATCACATCCATTGCTAGATTACATGGAGGGATGTTGAATGCTTTGTATAGGCGAATTATGAGAAAGGCTACTATAGCTTGATCTTGGTAGAGAGGCTTTATAAGTGTTTGGAATTGACAAATGAAAACGACTTACACGGAGCCTTGTTGAGTGGCAACTTAGTATGTTGTGATAGAAGTCAGGATTTCTTACTCCTGGTCTTGGAGCTTAGAACCTGATTTTAGTAGTAGTTCCTTTCTCCATTCTATTCAACATTGCAATTATTTGCTTACAGTCTAGACCTGCTATGAACCATCTGCTACATAGAAACTTCATGATGAATTCGGCCCTGATTCATTTGGGATTGCTCAAAACCCAAAACACAAAAATCATAGTTATTTTCCTTATCTTTCCATATCATCTTAAATCATCTTAATAGAAGCTCTAATGAGAGAAATATCCATAATTTACTAAATTGTGTCAAATCTGTAAAAGTTAGGTACTTTTGCTATCATGCCGTAATTTCACGACGAAATCTGTATTGATACACTTCGAATTCACCAAAACTTACAGCATGAAAGTTTTAGATCTCCTTCTCCTCTTTCCAAAGAATTTTGAATAACATTAAAATGAGTTTAGATGAGGAAAATATCTACATTTTACTAAACTCTATCAAATCTATGAAAGTTAGGTACTCTTGCTGTCATGCAGTAACTTCACAACGAAATCTGTATTGATATACTTTGAATACACCAAAAATCAAAACATGAAAGTTTTATATCTCATTCTCCTGTTTCCAAAGAATTTTGAATCACATTAAAAGAAGTTTGGATGAGGGAAATATCCATATTTTACTAAATTTTATCAAATTTGTGAAAATTAGGTACCTCTGTTGTCATGCATCAACTTCACAGTGAAATTTATATTGATACACTTCAAATTTACCAAAACTCATAACATGAAAGTTTTATATCTACTTCTTATATTTCCATAGAATTTCGAATCATCTCAATAGGAGCTGATATGAGATAAATATCCATATTTTATCAATATCTATCAAATTTGTGAAAATTAGGTACCCCTACTATAATGCATCAACTTCACAATGAAATCTGTATTGATACACTTTGAATTTTCCTAAATTCAAAACATGAAATTTTTAGATCTACTTCTTATCTTTCCATATAATTTTGAATCATCTCAATAGGAGTTCATATGAGAGAAATATACACATTTTACTGATATCTATCAAATCTGTGAAAATTAGGTACCCCTGATGTCATGCATCAACTTCACAACGAAGTCTGTATTGATACACTTTGAATTTACCAAAACTCAAAACATGCAAGTTTTAGATCTACTTCTTGTATTTCCATATAATTTTAAATCATCTCAATAAGGGCTCATATCAGAAAAATGTGCGCAATATGCGCAGGCTATCCCATTCCCTTCTCTAGTATGTTGTTGATTGAAGTTGCTATTACCGTCTTAGATACCCCAACTTGTGTTGTAATCAACATATATATGCTCAAGTAATGCATATGGGTCCGTTAAACTCACTAATAACTTAATTTTGTTTGTATGAGGAAGTAAGATGAATTTTGGGCTTGATCTTCATCACATGTTGTGCTTAGGTGTTGTGTCTCCTTTAAATTGTGTAATCTTGGCTTGCCTATACTATGATATGTGATATGTGAAACGGTTGTGGCTAGTATGCTATCACGTAATGATTTTCACTATGTTGAATTTGGCTTATGCATACCAAAATAACATGAAAGACTATTTTTAGAAATTTGGCTATTGCATTGGGAAATTGTATATGTGCTTCATGCCTTTCTGTCCATTTAATGCCTTGTCTTGTAGAGCCATCAAAAGTGGGCTTAGTACTTATCAAGGAATGTGTGTGCTTTTTATTATATGTCTTTATGACAATAAAATTCTACATGAGCAAAACCTTCCTTGTTTGTGAAACTAACTCATCTCATTTTCTTGCAATGCAGGGCTCTAGATTAAAGTATTGAATCTTCATCACGTATCCTCTTGACTTCATTTTTACAACTATTATTAGAACTTTATAGACCACCTACTTAAGGTCATATTAGTGCCATCAACCATTAATGATTCTTGAATACATCCAAAAAGAATACTCAACTTCAACATTCCCGTCCATCATGTGTTTCATTCATTCATCTAATGACTATGGTACCTCATGATTTTTAAGACAAAGTTCTTTGTCGTTCGTGTTCTAACCACATAAATGGCAATCTTGAGACCACACATTGTATGATGACACTCTCAGTCGTTTGTGTCCTAAATCTCATGCGATAATCTTGGAACTGCACATTTGTATCTATGTTCCATTCCTCACATGATGATCTTGGCACCGCACCACTATGAAAGAGGCTCTCCTTATTTGTCTATGTCTCACTTGTTCATGCGACGATCTTGGAACCACACTACTATAAGAAGGGACTCTTTCTCAACTTGTGTACCTAGTCATTTGGTGAATGAATGTGATACTCTGCTAGCTGATACACTTGTTGTATATGTCTCATGCTATTGATTTGAGTTCACAAGTAGCATCTCTTATCTTCTAAATCAAAGTTTTGTGTAAACAACTTGATCTGCTATTTTCATTGTACTAACGACTCTTTTTCTCTTTTTTTTTCTTTCATTATTTTAGTATCAAGCTTGCCTTCTTTACCAACTTGTAGATGAACGATATAATAAGAAATACTTCAAAGTAGACAATTGTCTGGTATGCATCATTGTCTTTGTCGAAAAATTAGATAGTAGGAGACAAGTTGTTGATGAGTCATGCCATGTTTTGGAAAATGGCATTCGAAGACCTTCAGTTCAATAATATAGATAATGATTGATGGTTTCATTCTAAATATGAATCAGCATATATAATGAATCATATACCAGCGCTCCTTGAGACTATGCAGCATATCCTTGCCCTACTTGCTTTGTATAAATTTAGCACCTATGCTTCTCACAGCTCGTAGTGCATGAGATACTTTTTTTTTTTTACTCAAGCTTGGATGTCGTGTCTTGCTACTTGGATGCTCCTTTGAACTCGCTCGGGCCATCATTGCAATATCTTGAAGGAACATATCGACTTTGTTTAAAGACAAGCATTATTTTCATGCATGTAGTTTTAAGTGACTAATTATCGTAGCATTATATAAGAGTAATGTAGCATCATGAGGAAGCTAGTATCACATGCACGTACACATTTTGAGCATATTGCACAAATGAACTTCATGTATTCTTGCATAAGTGAGGATCACACATAAACGAACATTTTGTGCTTCAAGACCACAAATGTGCATTGCACCTAGAATTTATTGAGTTGTGATAGGCATCCACTCGTGCCATCCTTCATTGTAATCATATTGGTCATGCAATATTGTCTCTCTTTGTTTTTTTCAATATGAGTTGTATCGAATATATGAAACTGGCCATGACAATAAAATCAACTCGTCAACTCTATGTCCATTTATATTATTGATACTCGTTTTTGCCTTGGTGATATATCTAATCATCATGTTCTTTAAAGTACTAGCTCATATATAGTTGCCACATATGAAAAGACATTTACCATAAAATATAACTGAAATATAAAAATATTTTCTAAACAATATATATACATACATAACTTAATATTTATTTATTATCCATTTATGAATTTATATACTTTTAAAATATTTAATCTCTTAGATATTACTTTAATTTAAGGCTTATGAGCTGCTTACTTTAAGCTTGATTTAATAGTTCAAGCTCAAATTGCAAACGAGCCAAGGTAGTGAGCTTGAACTTTAAGTAAAATCTGTTTATCTAAACGAGATAAGCTGAGCTTGAACTTATAGTTCAAATCTAATAAACTTCACTTTAATCAAACTTGGTAATTTTTAAGTGAGCTAAATCTAAACTAGAGCTTTCAAAAGTTCGGCTAAGTTTGAGTTAACTTGATCAGTCTACAATCTTAGCAATATGGCTTGAATAAACGATCTGCACTCGTTACTCTCACATGTGGATGCTAACATTACTTTTGATGAGATAAAATAGTGTGAATTATGCAAGACACTAATAAACTTTAGAAGTTACACAAGCTGCAAATTTTTTCAAAAATTGATACGTCATGCTCCCGAGAAAGCTAATATGGTAATTGATATGTTAGTTTGGCTTATTTACCATTGACATATCACTTAATCTAATACTTTTAATTGAGTCATTATTAAAAGTACTTTCATAAATTTGAGAAGTAAGTTAAAAAGGATAAAAATTGAGAGGGAAAAACAAAAAAAAAATTGACTTAAAAAAGGAACGGAAAAAAAAAAAAGCTTATGGTCATTACTAGCTATATAAGTGTAGAGAGTGGACAGCAGCCATACTAAAAGGGGTTGGCAATTACGCACCTAGTATCTTTTTAGGGTTTGTTTGTTCCGCCTACTTGTAGATGGTACATGGACGTTTTCGAACAGATTTTTTGTCAAAAAATAAATACAGATGAAAAACATATAATTTTACTTATAAAAAGATTAAACAAACCAAATAAAATTCAGATACAGATTAGATGCAAATACAAAAACAGATTAAACAAATCATTCAAACAAATGCTTAGCCTATTCACATGCTCCGACTATATTATAGAATCACTTAATGTAAGGAAAGTTGAGAATTCTGATAGGGGCATTTTATATTTTACTCTTAATATTTCATGCATCCAATGAATGTTTACTCTTAAGATAATAGCATTATAGCATAATGGCTTTACCATGGGTCCTCCAAGTAAGATATATCAAGTTCGAATCCCTCTTCTCTTGTTATAATATCAAAAATAAAAAGATTTTATCGTGGCACCTACAAAGAAAGAAAGGTCAAAATATTTGATCCTTTTACCAAAGTGACCAAGATATCTCTTGAATGAGATATAAAGTCCTATATAGAGAAACATGTTTATGAACATAATAAAATATCATTGATCATTCCATGAAGCTGAAGAAATTGGAAAAACTTGTGTGAATTAGTTCTAAGACGTTTGAAGTCTTATTGGTACTAAATCTCCTTATGGTAATAACTTCCGTTATGTATTTAGTATATATTTCAAAGTACATTAAATTATGAGGTTTAATAACTCAACCTTTCGGTTCTCTTTTAACAAATATGGCATAAAATTGAACTTGAAGTATATTAAATTATATAGTTTAAGAACTCCATCAAACACAAATCTTTTGGTTCTCTTTTGCCAAATATGACATAAAATTTAATTTTCACTGAGTAGGACTTGAAGTAGAAGATGGTTAGAGCCCTAGAGCATCTATGTCTAGCAATACTTTCTATTAATACTATGACATATAGCAAAGAGGAAATGAAATTGTAAACTCTTTTAATATTTTAAAGATTTAAACAAGCTAATAACATGGTGAAATAAATTAAACTCTTATTTAAAGATGTGGATACTTCATTCATAGAGAATTTTACACCTTCTAATGTGTTTACTAACAGTTAACGGCTGATCCTTTTCCATATTAAAATCGAATGTAAAGAATTTCAATTGCAATCTCATAATTCGATGTATCACAAATTGTGAAGAAGTTGATACTCTGGATTATGTATAAGAAATAAAATGCAAAGAAGAGTAAGAAATCTGCAACTTGTGGTGTTATACAAATTCATAGAAACTTGACAAATGCAACCCTCGGAGCTCTAAATCATAAAGTGTGAAACAGATCAAACAAATGGCCAAAAAAAAAAAAAAAAAAAAAAACAGATCAAACAATGGGAGCCATATATGTTGTGTTTAACCATGGCCTAGAGGCGTTATAGCCCTCCAATAGATATGTATAAGTCAGCTACACAAGAAAGGTAATACTCCATCAAGAGTTATCACATTTTGAAGTGATACTGATAAATTTCAACTTAAATTTACAAATTCCATACGATTAGAAATATAATTATAAAAATAAAATATGAGATTGATACGATGTATAACATAAAAATGTATATTGTAATGCAGATAATGATGATTGTGATGATGGCCGCTAATTATTTATTATCCCAACAGGCCATACAATTCTATTTATTTTTAGCATTAGCACAAATTCAACATGAAAATAAAACACGAACACAATTTGGCAACAAGTGTCAATTGAAAGTATAGATATTAAACTATAAAAGAAAAATAAAACAAGGTTTAGACATTTAATAGTTAATATTGAATGTAAATGCATCTATGGAGTAATAAGGATACGGTCCAACGGTCCATCAATTACTCAAATTCAACTACTCAAATTCAACTAGATGTTTACTTGAGTTTGATTCGAAAATAATTGAATCAAACTCGAACTCGAGCTATTTGAATAGTTTATCAACCTAAACTTGAATTTTATAAAATATTAAATTCAATAGAACTCGAACCGAACTTGAGTTTTAAAATTTTGATTTAAACTCGAATTCAAGCTTAACATTATGCTATCATGACTAGGCTAATTTGTAGCCTACTAACAACCTACCATTCTTTCCTTTTCCTTTTTAAATATATTTTTCAATTATGAGATATCACTCGTCTAAACAATTTTAGATTCCATTTTCTCCCCATTCTCTGTCCATTAAGCTGCCATATGCGAAAAATCCAATCTTTCTTTTTTGGCCCACGACATTGGTTTTTCTGTCAAAAGCATCCTTATAGCAATCTCCATAATCTTTAATTCAAAATATATTAACATAAAAAAGCTTCAATAATCATAAATCCAAATTAACGGATAAAATTCAGCAAAAAAATTTCAACTACAAACCAAACAGCCAAATATCACATAATTAACCAGAGGTTGGAAAGATCAGCATGTTATTAATAATCAGGAATAGTAATAACAGGGATAAGAAACAATAAATACAAATTCAACTAATGAGATTTTGATTACAAGATGGTATGAACAATTATCACAATAATCAAATTGTACAACCACATAACAAGAAGAAAGTACACAACATAGCGACTAAAGCTAAGGATTCTAAAACTGTAATAACTGTCCAAAGTACATCATCCACTACAATATCAAACCACCTGAAGCTCGGCGATGGCAAATTCCACGAAAAATCTAGTTCCGGCCACCGGAATATCGACGCCATCGGGAACTCAAAGTCCACCCATCGGAAAGCTGAGGTCGTCCATAGGGGCATGTTCGCCGGCGTTGCGTGCAGATTCAGCTCTCTTTCTCTGACTCTCTCTCTCTCTCTCTCTCTCTCTCTCTCTATTGGGGATGGAATTTTGGTTTTAGTGGACCAGAAGGAGATGGTTTGGTTTGATAAGTGTTGCATGTGTTTTTATATGTATTAGTCTTGTGATTTTTTTTGGTTCTTGTAATTATTATATGCTTTCTTTATCAATGATTTTAATGCTTTGTGAGTGGCAGTGAGAATGTGATTTACAAGTTAAACGTTACTTTCAGAGTTCCTTTTTTATATTTTTTTAATATTTATAGGTTTTAGCTGATTTTATTATTTTAAAATAATATAATTTTTTTAAATTAAACAAGTATGAAATGAATAATAAAAAGAGGAATGAAAGAATTGTATTTTGTAAAATTGAATAAATATTAAAAAATAATAAGATAAGGAATAAGAAAGTTACTTATTATAATAATTTTAATCACTAAATAATTTAATAAGTAATTCATTTTATTGTTTAAGTAACTGCATATCTTTAATATTTCTTGAAATTTTTGTCGTGTGGGAGGATAAAGATGCTACCGTGGGTACTGTAAAAACTTCTTTTGACGATACAGGCGATTCCATTCCGCATGCGGTATGGATCCAATTATGGCATATATTATTATTATCTATATAAAACCGAACATACTGAGAATTTAGCTTTTTCTTATATATTTTAGCTTTTTTTATTGGAATAATATCATAGTTGGTATTTAAAGTTTAGCTAATTTTTTAATTAATAGTCTGTATTTTTGAGATTCTAAATTTTTATATCAAATTAAATTTTGATGTCATTTATACTATCTACGCTAATTCTATATTGTGTTGTCTATCCAATTGATTTTTTTTTTCGTCAATTATGATTGCCAGGTGTCCTAAGCAATTGTTTTAATGAAAATTTTCTACTTGAAATTTATAATTCTTTTCATGATTACAAATCGTTGTCTATGTTAATTATATCTTACAAAATACGTTTCAACTACTTACCTATAATAAATAGAATTTTTTAGTTTTTTTTAGCAGGTCAAATATCTTCGTTAAAATATTATTTAAGGCATGTGGTAGAAAGCTAGTGATAAAAATCGAGCAATTTTAGTAAGATTTGTGATATGAATACTATTAGGCTTTGCAGAAATATAAGGTATCATTCTAGGATTCTATTTCCTAGTACCATGACTGATTTGAACGTCAACTTCCATCATTTATTTTAAATTGATGTTTCAATATCTTCTTGCCATTTCTCCTCATATTTCCTTAAAAAAGGAAGAAGTGACAAAAGCTAAATAATTGTTCCGATTGAACCTTTTCTTCTCCCGGAGATTGATGTGTAGAAACACAATCCAAATCAATATCTGGTATTATCTTTATTTCTATTACCACATTATCTCCGTATTTTTTTTAACTTTAGTGTGTTTTATTATTTTATTCTATACAAGATAATAATGAAGGTTCTAAAAAAACATAAGATTTATAAGTTAATTGCTCAATTTATAAAATAAGAAGTAAAGTTTATATAAAACAAAGAGAAAAATATTTAAGATTTAGTTTAAACTAAATTATTGCTAAAGACTCAAGATGTGGTGAGGAAGGAGAAATTTCATCGCATTTTATATATAGTCCACGTGTGGGGCAAAAACATTTTAAAAAATTTTTTTTTTTTTGTAATATCCATTTTCTTTTTGGTTAGCCAGATATCCTGACAAGATTATTCTCCACATTTTGTTAAATGAAATTCTTTTCATTCATCTCTCAATGAAGTGGCCAAAAAAAAAAAACAAAAAAATCTCTCAATGAAATGGCATTTATTGTATAGTACAAATGTTTGATAAGCGTCTCTATCGTGCTTTGTTATATACAGTCAGGAAAGCGCATGTTCCAGCACGGATTAACCTAATTATGCAGCTCCCATGTCTCAATTATAAGTTTAAAAAATAAATTAAAAATATAAATAAATAAATTGATATTTGAAAGGAAAAAAAAAACAATTGGGTAAGCGAGTTTTCAATTATTTGTCAATATATGGAATATTCAGAAAAACAGAGATAGAATTTGTTAAAGTTTGACGCCCCACTTGCCGAAATATTGTCCTTTTTGGTTGATTGTCTGTATTTCATCTGTATTTATATTCTTTTTTAAAATGATATTGTAAATATCCGATATGCATCTAAATTTTATTATTTTTGTTCTATTTTGATCTTTTATGAAACTTCAGCTTTTTTTATCTATATCTATTTCTGATAAATAATTTTTAGCAAATAGTTTGAAAAATGTCTGTATCTGCCGGAAAAAAGCCAATCCAAACAGACCCATATATACCTTTGTTTTTGGCAGTTACTTCCCCGCATAATATTTGGCTTGGGACAAAAAAACTTAAGAATTATGACATCATTATATTATTATAATATAAGTCGTAATCCACTTTTACTATTATAAAATATTTACTTTAAAAGCTTTTAGCATAGAGTAATTTTATTCTATGTAACATAAGGTAAGTTCATTCACAGTATTTGAACTTTTTGGTTTGTAATAAAAATATACCTTAAAAAAATTTATATACAAAATTACCAAACTTTTTTGTTTTCACCTAAAATACTTTTAGCCAGAATCCAAACTTTTTTACTGCTAGAAGATGACATGGCACCGGTGTTGGCAAAATATTAATGAAAGCTGTGTCGTGGAAACCACTGCCTTAAAGCGAAATTCCGGCACGACCGTGTGCAATCGACAACGCCGTTCGCTCCCCAAGGTTAACACAGCTACCCCAGTCGCACGTGCACTCGTGAGATGGAGTGGAATAACAACTACAATTGCCCAGAACAAAAAACGAGAAGAAGAAGAATAATATTTTTCGATTAAAAGTTGTATATCCTTCTGCAAGCAAAAGCAGTATATATAAAAACTGCCTTTGAAAGTAACCAACAAAAATATCCGTTGAGAAAAATCAGGGCACAATGTGGAGATCGTGCCTTTCAAATTGGAAAATAACTGCTCGTTTTTGAATGATTCAAAACACGTTTCTTTTTGACTAATTCAAACACGATTTGTCAAAAATCAAATTCAAAGAAACCAGCCCAGACCAGACCGGGCCGGCGGCGCGCGCGTGTGGTGATTTTTCAAAACCCACTCATGCACTTTTTGAAACCATATAGAAGGAGTTTATTATAAACATGATAAAACTTAGTTTTCCAAGCAATGTGGGACAATGCTTGAAAAGCATATAGTCATTCCCAACAATCCCCCACGAATGACTATACACATTTTGGGCAAAGGAAGGAATTTTATTTACTTAAGCATTAATATCTTTCGATTGAATTAATGCGTAGTGAAATGAGGCAACAACTTTACTAATGAAAGTGAAATAAATCTTGAACTTTCAAAAGCTCAAGTTGAGACCCCCACAACACGTATCAACTCCTTAATGTTGCTATTCCGCGATAATACAAAAGCACTATTAAAGGCCCTGTGCATACACCTTGGATTTTATGAGTGCTCTAGAAAGAAAATCCTATATTCCTTCATAGAAGGCGGCCCACCTTCACACTCATTTAAATGGTAACTTCATCAAGTCTATCACATTAGACCACTCAATAAACAGAGCTATGAAGTCACTGAGTCCATTGGACTCATTTTTCATCACAATCATCCATCAAGTCCTTTCTAGAACCACCCAAACACAGGGCTATGGATTTAAGCACTACCACAAATACAGGGATGGACTGTAGTGCATCACACAATATTCAAACCAAAGGTTTAAGTCCCATTCCCTTGGAAGACTCTTGAATAACTCTCCTAGTCAATCCTTTCGTTAAAGGATCTGCCAGGTTTCTTTTGGATCTCACAAATTCTAAGGAAATTACTCCATTCCTCAAGAGTTGTTTAACCGCACCATGCCTAATGCGAATATGTCTTCTTTTGCCATTATACACATAATTTTTGGCAACTCCAATAGCTGCTTGTGAATCACAGTGCAATGATATTGGAACAGAAGACCCCCACAGTGGAATGTCACCCAGTAAGTTTTTCAACCACTCAGCTTCTTGACCAGCCAGTTCAAGAGCAATGAACTCAGATTCCATAGTAGAGCGAGCAATACAAGTCTGTTTGGATGATTTCCATGAAATAGCTCCTCCACCTAAAGTGAACACAAATCCACTAGTAGAACTCACTTCATCATTATTTGTCACCCAGTTGCACCACAATAACCTTCTAAAATAGCAAAACTTGTTAAAAGTCAAACACAAATTCATTTCCTTTAAGATATATCAGTAATCGACAATCATCCAGTGTTCATTGTTAGGATTATGGGTGTATCTACTGAGTCTACTTACAGCAAAAGCAATGCCAGGCCTTGTGTAATTCGTGAGATAATAACACTTCCTATAATCTTAGCATATTCAGCTTGTGAAACACTATCACCAATTCTTTTTAAGACTATGCTAGATCATAAAGTTCTCACAGGCGTTTCATCAAAACATTCAAAGTTCTTAAGTATCTTTTCAATGTAGTGTGATTACACAATGAAAAGCCATTTTTATTTTTCTTATTTTAACACCAAATAACATCAGCCTCCCCTAAATCTTTCATGTCAAAATGAGAAGACAAAAACATCTTGGTAACGTTAATCACTTCCAAGTTTGAAACCAAAAATGAGCATGTCATCAACATATCAAAATAAATCACACAATCAGAACCAAACATTTTGAGTAAACAAGAATCAGATGCATTCACAACATATCCATTGTTTACTAAAGTATGATCAAAATTCTCATACCATTGGTTTGGGTGCCTGTTTAAGACCATAGAAAGATTTTCTGCTTGCATACCTTGTTCTCTTGCCCAGTAACTACTAACCCTTCTGGTTGTTCCATGTAATTTTTTCTCCAGTCTCCATTGTGAAAGGCGTCTTTACCATCCATCTATGAATTATCAGCCCTCGAATAGCTAAGAGCAATCAAAATCTAATGGTACTATTTTATCACAGGAGAATAGGTATCAAAATAATCAATACCTTTCTTTTGAGTGTATCCCACTACTACTAGTCTAGCCTTGAATTTTCTATTGACCCATCTGGTCTAATTTTCCTTTTAAAGATCCATTTGCATCAAATAAGTTTACTGCCCACAGTAAATCAACCAAATCCCAAGTATGACTCATCATGATAAAGTCTAGTTCACTTTTAATAGCTTCTTTCCAAAACTAGAGTCTCTAAAGGTTAATGCCTCTTTATAGATTTAGGATCATCATCAATTAAGAACACAAAAACAAATTGTTCATTGATTTATCAAGTTTTCAGCTAGAAAGGCAGTTAAAAAATTAGGCCCGAAACTATTCTCAGTTCTCTTCCTCTTACTCCTTCAAGTTCAATCATATGTTCATTTGAAGCAGATTCATTTATCAAATAATTCCTTGAAGGAGCAGCATGATCAACAATAGTTTTATAAGAGGAAATACAAGTTCAAAGAATCCAACATCTCTAGATTCACAAATCGAATTATCATTCAAACACATGAATCTGTATGCAGCACTGTTTTGAGCATAGCCAATAAATACACAGTCAAAGGTCTTAGGCCCAATATTAGTTTTCTTGAAATCTAGATATGCAACTTTGCTAAACAACCCAAACTTTTAAATAGTTCAAGTTAGGTGCAAAGCCTTTCCATAATTCATAAGGAGTTTTATCCAATTTCTTGTGAGGAACCCTGTTCAAAATATAACATGCAGACAAAACAGCTTCCCCCCACATGTTGTCAGGCATACCAGAACTTAATAACATAGCATTCATCATTTCTTTTAGTGTTCTATTTTTCCGTTCAACTATACCTTTTGTTGAGGTGTATAAGGAGCACTGGTTTCATGTATAATACCATTTTCATCACAAAATTGTTTAAGAAAATTCGTACTATATTCACCACCTCTATCAGACCTAAGCATTTTAATCCTTTTATCCCATTGATTTTCTACTTCAGCTTTATATTTTAAAAACAT
This sequence comes from Combretum micranthum, assembly GCA_024138025.1. Classification (NCBI taxonomy): domain Eukaryota; kingdom Viridiplantae; phylum Streptophyta; class Magnoliopsida; order Myrtales; family Combretaceae; genus Combretum; species Combretum micranthum. Next base: position 1,881,328 of record JAMXBD010000033.1, on the reverse strand, counting down.
TTGAGCAGCCTCATCCTTTGACTTTAACAAATAAACTTTTGTATATCTGGAAAGTCATCTACAAAAGAGATATAATATTTTTTGCCACCTTTAGTCATTGTGTTTTTAAAATCAGCCAATCAGAATGAATCAATTCAAGTAATTCAGTGCTTCTTGATGTGACATGTTTAAAAGGTTTCTTTGCAAATTTTGCTTCAACACAAACAGTACATTTGGAGCATTCATTCTCATCAGACGCATTTATAAGATGCATATTTTTCAGTCTTTTGATTGAACCAAAATTCACATGTCCTAACCTACCATGCCACAAATTAACAACTCAACAATATAAGCAAACCAGAGTTACTTCCATTAGCAATAACAGAAACAGTGTTCAAGACAAACAGTCCATCCACAAATATCCCTTACCCACAAAATCCCCATTATTGGCTAAAATGATCTTATCACCTTCAAATACAAGTTTCAATCCAGCCTTATTAAGTAAACTACCAGAAACTAAGTTCTTACGAAGGGAAGGAACATACAGCACATCATTCAAACTAAAGTTTTTCCAGAGGTAAGTTTCAAAAGAATTTTTCCTTTACCAAGAACTCCAGCAGTGGCTGAATTGCCCATGTAAACACATTCACCATCCCCGCATCCGGAATTCCTAGAACAGGTCCTTGTTGAAGCAGAAATGCCTAGTGGCGCCAGTATCAATAGCCATCAACCCGTTTTCCAGTAGGTTTGCCTCCACCACGACAGCAGCAATGATTTCATTCGTTTCAGCAACATTGACCTGCGGGCAGATTTGTTATCAGGCTTACTACTAGTTTCTGATCCTTCCTCTGGTAGCACTGGTACGCCTTGTGGCCTGGTTTTCCACTCATAACAGTGTAGTTTATCTTTTTGGATTTTCCATTATTGCTTTTGAACTTTTTCTGGTATCCGCCTTTTTGGAATTTCTTTCCTTTGTTTTTGAACCTATCTTTAGGAGCAGTAGAAGATTCAACTAAATTAGCTTTAACAGAAATTGAAGAAACAGAATTTTGCTTATCTTTGAAACGATTAGCCTCCTCAGTTTTCATGTGACTGATCAGCTCCTGGAGTGGCAAGTCTTTTTTCTTGTGTTGAGATGGTTCCTGTAATCGCTCCAGGATGGTGGAAATTTCTCGAGTAGAACATTAGCCTATAGGACATCACACATTTTCATACCTTCGCTCAACACATCTGTAACCGGGTTTTCATATTCATGAATCTGGTCCATGATAGGCTTATCATCAACCATCTGGAACTGCATCCATTTGCCGACCACGTATTTCTTCCTCCCAGGATCATCAGCACCATACCTTGTTCTAAGGTATCCCAGATTATCTTCGCATATTTTTGTTTGACGAAGATGTCGAAGAGAGCATTCGTCATGTGATTGAGAGGTGATCTCTGACAGTTTGTTGTCCTTCTCGAATTTCGCCTTAGCCTCATCAGCAGCCTTCTTTGTAATTGTTTCCATCCAGGGGTTCAGGTTTGGAGAGATCAAGCAGTGATTTAGGAACAGAAGTAGCCATCATTGATGAGAAAACAGTAGAAGCCACTGCTTGTAATAATTTCGCTTTCAGATTGTTAGCAAAATATTAATGAAAGCTGTGTCGTGGAAACCACTGCCCTGAAAGCGAAATTCCGGCACGACCGTGGTGCAATCGACAACGCCGTTCGCTCCCCAAGGTTAACACAGCTACCCCAGTCGCACGTGCACTCGTGAGATGGAGCTAGAATAACAACTACGATTGCCCAGAGCAGGAAAAGCGAGAAGAAGAAGAATAATATTTTTCGATTCAAAAGTTATGTCTCCTTCTTCAAGCAAAAGCAGTATATATAAAAACTGCATTTGAAAACGTAACCAACAAAAATATCCGTTGAGAAAAATCAGGGCACAATGTGGAGATCGTGCCTTTCAAATTGGGAAAATAACTGCTCGTTTTTGAATGCTTCAAAACACGTTTCTTTATTGGACTAATTCAAATTGGGAAAAATCAAGGCACAATGTGGAGACCAGGCCGGGCCGGCAGCGCGCGCGTGTGGTGATTTTTTCAAAACCCACTCATGCACTTTTTTGAAACCATATAGAATGAGAGTTTATTATAAACATGACAAAACTTAGTTTTCCAAGTAATGTGGGACAATGCTTGAAAAGCATATAGTCATTCCCAACAATCCCCCACGGCATTGAAAAAGAAAGTGAATTTAATCAAAATTCCATAAGATTGTGATTATGACAAAGATGTCATAATTATTCTGTACATACTTAGTTGTTATAGAAATAAATGAAAGAATATTTCAATAAAAGCAAATATCTATTGTACATTGTTAAATAATGCGATGATATCATGAAAAGTATATGAATTTTGACAAACTATACAATTAGGTACTTGAATTTTAAAATTAGATTAATTTAGTACAAAAAAACTTTTAAATTGATTAATTTAATTCTTAAAATAACTTAATGGATGTACTATTGAAATGCATAAAAAGTTCTTTCAAGTACTAAATTGACCAATTTCAAAATTTAAGTACTAAATTGATCAATTTCAAAATTTAGATATTGCATTGATCAATTCTGAAGTTTAAATATCTAATTGTATATTTTGTAGAACTTCAAATATTATTCGTGACATTAATTCTAAAATAATAATTGCAAAATAAATTTAATGATGAACTTAGTCATCATGCCAGGGCTAAGTTTCATTCATGGTACCTAAACTTTTTCGATTATAATAGAATTGTATCCAAAAAAATTTCCTTACAAAGAATTACCTAAACTTTTTCAAAATTTCACTAAAAATACATTTGGACTGTAAACGTTCATTTTTTCATCTGCTTGTTACCATGGTAGACATGAATAATTAAAAACTGATTTTTCCATCCATACCAACAATTTTTTATATTTTTTATGTTCTTTTTACTTTTTCTTTTCCCTCTCCTCTCTCTCTGTCCTCCTTATCTGTTTCTTCTTCAAAAAAAAAAATAATAATAATAATAAGCTTCAATCGTAGAAAACACGAACCGCCACAACTACAACTACCCAAGCCCATCGAAGCTTGAATCATGAACCTAAACCATTGCCAAACACCGATTGAATCCAGTAATTTTTTTAACACTTCCTGAGGTGTCATGTGTCCTACACGTGGTATTCTTCTCCGTTAGGACATCGCTTAAGAAATGCTAGAAAAGAGTGAAGTAAAGAAATCATAAATTGAGCTAAATGATGTCATGCTGTGATATGATTTTAACAAATTTTCACACAAATCTCTATATAATCATGAACTTATTATCTTTATACAAGAGATTTGTAACAAAAAGCCAAAAAGAAGATTAAGATTCAAAAGAAATTTAAATTTGCATTTATCAACAATCACAAAAGCCTAATCCAAATAAAAGATTTATATAAGATAATAGATACACATGAGTGTTTTAGGAAAAATAAAAAATGAACAAAACAAAAGGGATCTTTTTCTTCATGAGCCATCTTCTTCTTCCCCACTCTCTCTCTCTCTCTCTCGTTCTCTCTCTTTCTCTCTCTATACTTCGTAACCCAAATGCCATTGAACCTCTAAGCTCCATAGCCATGCTTCCTTCTTCTCTAGCCAAAACCGAGCCTCGACCTCACCCCCTTCATCATAGATGAACTCATAACACCACCGAACCAAAGAACCCAATGCCATCTTAGTCACCATCTCCTAATGACGTTGAAACTTGATTGTCCACCTTACTAAAAGAACCAAACCCACATCATCACAACCATATGCGAACTTTGATTAAACCCACAATGAATAACTTAAACCTCTTTGAACTTTAATTTGGTTTCGATATACTCCAAGAAATTAGAAATTCGTACTTGTATTTGCATGCGGTTCATGAATTAGGAAAGGAGATGACCTATTGGACCCCAACATTTAATCCAACATTTTGATTTGTATGCCTTAGATTTGTACTTGTCATTTAGTGATTTAAATGGGTTATGCGACTTGATTGTGCTAATGGATGGCTCGCATGGTTTGTAGGCTTGGTGGTGCGGCACGTCTGGGATGGTCAATGCTCATTGGAGCGCGGTCGTGGGCTTAGTTTTGTTTTGATTCGATGTATTCAGAGATGAGGTGGTTGATGGGCTTGGTTTTTGACGTAGTTCGTATCGTAACGCCGACCTTGGTTGTTGTCCCGGAGGTTATGGGTGTTGGTTTAGGTTCTAACGGTGCTTGGCAACGGTTTAGATTCATGATTCAAGCTCCGATGGGTTTTGGTGGCAGTAGCGGTCCGTGTTTTCTGTGATTTAAACTTTTCTTTTTTAATTTGAAGAAGAAAAAGAGGAGATGGACAGAGAGAAAGGCGAGAGAAAAGACAAAGTGAAAAAAGAATTAAAAAAATAATAAAAAGTTGCGAACATGACAAGAAAATCATTTTGAAATTATTCATGCCTATTACATCAACGAGCAAACAGAAAAATGAATATTTTTCGTTCAAATTACTTCTAGTAAAATTTAAAAAAAAGTTTAGATATTTTTTTATAAAAAAATTTTATTACGTATAATTTTGTCACAATAAAAAAGTTTGAATACTATAAATGGAACTTATCTTCATTTTAGAGGTACCTATAGAAAGATAATAATCAAAATTCAAAAGATTTAAGACATAAGCTGCCATTTATTACTATTACTAGGGGCCAAATAACTTTCCTTTTCCCGTCCTTTGACAACTTTTGTTGTCTGACAAATATGATTGAAAAAGGTTAACAAAAAGGCCAGGAAAAAAAACAAAAAGGTTAACAAAAAATATTGAGCGGCCAATAGAGATAAAAAAGATAATAATATTACAAGGCCAAAGCGAAACATCAAATTGCAAACGTGGATGATAAATTTTATTGCCTGGTACTTATATAATAGATGTAATCAAAAGTAGTTAAAACTTGTAAACATTTGTAATTAAAAATAGCAATAATGAAAAAAATAATACCTGAATTTTACAAAAAAAATAATTAGATATTTGAAATTTAGTTTTAAATAATTTAATACATAAACAAAGTTTTTATTGACTTTTTTTAAACCTAATGTTTGGTTTTGATAATTTTGGTACTTGAACAAATTTTTTGTGAGTTTTTTTCATATCTCGTTTTACTTGCTTCAGGTATGAAAAAAGTCTACGAAAACTTTGTTTATGTGCCAAAATTATCAAAATTAAATTCTGTGTATGAAAAAAGTTAACTAAAACTTTATTTAGGTACCATGTTATTCAAAACGAAAGTTCGGGTATCTAATTATTCTTTTTGCGAAAGTTTAGGTATCTAATTATTCTTTTTGCAAAAGTTCAGGTATTAGTTTCGTCATTAACCCATTAAAATAACAAGTTTTAAAGCAAAACCATTAAAAAAGTAATAAGACTTAACAAATATAAAACAAACCAAAAGAAGTTTGTACAAGTACTATAAATACAAGCAAGCAAAGAGAGAAAAGATACCATTTTGCCTAAAAAAATTGGTGCCTCTTACACTTTGGAGTCTTGCTTGACCCAAATAGAGTCGTGTTACCATCAACCTCGTATAATTACATAACCATACGAGTTAGAACAAAATCCTAAGAGAAAGATTGAGTAAAAATCAATTGTAGAGGGAATAAGGAGATTGATTTACCGAAAAGGCCTAGCAAAAACAAAGATTGGTTTGCTAAAGAGGCCTAAAGAGTATAGTGTAACAACGGTTTTCCCTTTTATATTGACTAGTTGAAAGAACAAATGGATGAAGCCTTATTAAAATTACCAATAGGCATTTCAATTAGTGCTCTTGTGGACTAAACAACGGTGCAAACTAAGAAAACCATAACTTAAGATTCTATAATTCAAGAAGGCTTGTAATTTTTCAAGTCTACTTTAATCTCAAATCAATGTAAATTGGGTTAGTTGAATTCTAGAATTGAGAAACATGAAATTAATCAGAAGCAAAATATTATAACAACTATAAAGCTTTTAAGTTAATGGATTCTTTATCTTCTCATATGTCGAGTGTCTCTGATAATATCCTTAATGGTATTAAATTTATAATACCCAAATTTTATAGAGCTAATGTGTTAAGGTGGTGAAAAATTGATTTGACATCGAAGCTAAAACTCTCAAGGGACGTGAATGGAGCTTTCCTGTTATTTTATCCCATTTTACTTTTTTAATCTTAAATAATGCGATTCAATGAATTAAATGATATATAAACAATAGAAGGTAAGATGTAGTAATTAAAGGGAGAAGAGATGGAGAAATTAAACGCTTAAATAACGTGGAGTTTGACCCACCTTCTAATCTCTACGATCACATGATTACCTTTCAATTGAAAACTTTATACACTTTTATTAAACACAAAACAAATGCTCTCAAGGTGCTACATCATGGCACCACCAATATTCTCACTTATAATATTACTTACGTTGTGCCTTTTACCCATATCACAAAACACACTTAAAGCATAGATTTTTGCTTTCACTAAATAAATACTTAAGTAGAGACTTATAAGAGAATTGCAAACTAACATTTAATGGAACTATTCAACCTTTTTCAAAGAAATAAGCAAATAAAGTACAAAAAGAATTTTATCAAGATAATGGACACACGTAAATTAATTGCAATCTTTATGGCTCAACCAACTCCATAAATTTTGCCAAACATCCTTTATTTATAAATTCTACAAGAAAAAATACTCCTTTGACAATTTGTAAGATTTTTACCCTTGTAATAAATTCTTTCAACAACTATTTTCTATTAAACCAGCATCCAGGTCCCACTAGTTACCATCTGAATGCTATCTACGAAACCACATCATAGAATGTTATGAAACCAGCATTTCACATGATCATAACTCTAATCAATCTATTGTCTAGATGCCATGTCTCGAGGCATGTCTAGTGTCCGAACATTAGTTGCAGTGTAGTTAGATCCTGCAACTTTACTAACAAACACAAGTACAACACATAAATTACATAATCATAAGTTCATCATATCACAAGCACATTTTGTCAATTAAGTATAACTTAACTCTAACAAATGAGTAATTGTGATATGTATTTCCTCATCAAAATTCAAATTTAACCCTCCGATTCAACTTATGGATTTTTATGGTGAAAGAATTTTGTTAATTTCCATGATATCAAATTAGAATAAAGGATTACCATTACATTGGTTGCCTTAGAAGAAAAAGCTTTGGAATGGTATACATAGATCTATGCCAATCAATGATTGAGTTTCTAGGAAAAATTTGTTGATGCATTGTCTTCAAGATTTAACCTATCTACATATGAGGATGTTCAAGGCATGCCATCTAAACTAGTTCAAATATCCACAATAGCAAATTATAAAAGCAAGTTTGAAGCTCTTTGTAATCATATTATGGGATTATCTTATTCTCTCTTGATGAGTTGTTCCATTTTCGAACTTAAACCTACCTTACGAAAGAAGTCCAAATTGCCAAGCCAAGATATTAGATGGATGCAACTGGAATAGCTAGAACGCATAAGACACATAAAACAATCAATTTCAAGATTTTAAACCATATTCCTCACATCTATAACTGAAAACATATCTTTCTACCATTTAATTCCATAAACCATAAGTACATTCCCCAAACTTTTCAAACCTACATCCTCCAAACACAATATTAGTAAAAATTGTATTTAAAAGTGTGATACCCTCAAATATATGTGGTGAAACTCTAATCATGGAGGTGTCTTTTGGTGTACTAATGACTTAGAATTTGTTGGAACTCCAAAGTTAAGCATGCTCTGAGCAGAGCAATTCCATAATGGGCAACCTCCTAGGAAGCGTCAGCATCAAAGACTAAACTGTGCAGCAAATGGCCAAAGTAAACAATACCTCAATGGGTGAAGTTTCAAAGTGTTACTGCCTTATTGGTGATCTTAGAGCAGTTCACCAGTCGAAAGTAGAGGAGTGTCCTCCCTACATGGTGTGGTTCTAAACCTATATAATGAAACTGACAAGACATTAGTTCTATGAGTGAGAGAGTATGGATACCCCTCAAATATTGATGGTGAAACTTTAATCATGAAGACATCTTTTGCTATAATGGTTTGAAGTTCTCCTGAACTCTAAAGTTAAGCGTACTATAAGCATGACAATCCCAAGATGAGCAACCTCCTGGTAAGCACTGACACTAAAGGACAAAACCATGAAATGTGCGGCCAAAGCGGACAATAACTTGATGGATGGAGTTCTGTGGCGATAAAAAAGAAATGCGAGCAAGAAAGGAAGAAGGCCCATGTTTTAATTGTGATGAAAAAATTTCATCAATTAATGCAAAGCCAAATTCTTTTACTTCTTAATAATGAAACAACACTGACTCAAGATAATATTGAAGAATCCAAAACATTAGCTAAATCAATCCACATTGAAGGTGCTGGTACCATGCTTTATTGGATATTTTATCCTTTGGATATTGCATTTTCATGGGAATATTTGCAATAATAGTAATATATCTATCCTTATTGACTCTGGAAGCACTTTCATTTTTTTCAGACAATAACAGTAAAATATTTTGGCCTTGCTATAACACCAGCACCCATAATCCATGCAATGATTGGGAATGGGCAACATTTATAATGTGAGTGTACGATATCCAAGGATTTCAATTTTTAGTAGCATTTTTTGTTCTACTTGTTGTAGGAGCTAATTTTGTTTTAGGTGTCTAATGACTTAAGGATTCGGTCTAGTGACGATTGATTATGATTAGCTGTATATGAATTTCTTGCATTAAAGATGTACTATTACTTTACGAGATACCATAATTCACACATGGACTAAATCTCTCATCAGCTTAGGGGATTATCTTAAGTTGACAAGGTAGCATTTTGTGTTCAACTTGTAACTTAGATGGAGTAGTTGCGATCATTGATTATTATCAACATCATTGCATTGGAAGAAGCGTTGGACAAATTTTCCAATATCTTCGAGACATCATAATCATTGTCACCAACAGTATCAATTCAACATCGAATCTATTTACGACTAGATGCTACACTAATAAATGTTGAGTCATATACATATACTCATTTTCAAAATAAGAGATTAAAAAACAAATTAAAGAGATGTTGGAACAAAGTATAATTCAAAATAGTACTAAGTCCTTTTTACTTTCTCATTTTAATAGCTAAAAAGAAAGATGAGACGTAGTATTTTTGTACTGACCATAAGGCATTAAACCAAGTTACTATCAAAGATGAACTTCCTATTTCAATAATAGATCAATTATTGGATGAATTAGAACATGTTGTTATTTTTCCTAAGCCAGATTTACGTGTTGAATACAATCAAATACGTATGAATGAGGATCATATTCATAAAACAACATTTAGAACATATGAGGGCCATTATGAATTTTAGTCATACCTTTTAGGTTGAGTAATGCACGTGGAATATTTTAATCAATTATGAATGAGATTTTTAAACCATACTTATGCAAGTTTTTTATTATAATTTTAATGATATCTTGGTCTATAATAAAAGTTTGTTGTACAAGTATGAAGTTACATGTAACACATTTTACAGAAATGTTTTAACATTTTAATTGCTATTACTTTATTTTTAAAGAAGTCAATATGAGTATTCTTAATGGATGCTCTTAAGTATCTGGATCATGGGTGTTTCAAGGTGGATTTAGTTTGGATCCTTTCAAACTAAAGTTATTTCTCAATAGCCATAACCAACATCACCAAAACAATTTAGAGATTGTCTTGACTGGCATAAGTAATACTATCGGTTTATTAAAGGATATGCTTCCATTGCATCTCCTTCAATAGATCTTTTAAAGAAGGACTGGTTTTATTGAATACAAGAGGTTACGAAAGTATTTCAACAATTTAAGAATACTCTCATCTCTACACTAATTTTAGCTTACCAGATTTCACCAAGACATTTGTGATTGAAAATAGACGCACTGGATTTGGGATTGGGTGCAATATTGCTAAAAAAGGAGTAACATATTACTTATTTTAGTAAAAAATTTCCCTTTCATTTATCTAAAGTTTCTACGTATATTAGAGAGCTATACGCTTTGATTAAAGTTGTAAGAAAAGCATCAATACTTGTTGGATACCCATTTTCTTATATAAACTAATCATAGAAGCTCAAAGAGTCATTAACTCGAGTAATATAAACACCTAAACAATTAAGAGACATGGATTAGATCAACAGTACAAAGAATAAAAAATTGACGTTTGACCTATTATATTGACTAGTTTAAGAAATAAGTGGGTTGCACTATTAAAATTACAAATAGGCCTATTAGATAATGAAAATAAATAATTTCCAAAGCAATTACTATTTATTGTGTAAATATATATATATTAAAATTTTAGGGATACTGTCACAAATGTTACATAAGTTTCATCGATGATACTTAAACTTTTTCAATTGTAACACAATTATACCTAAAGAAATTTTTTTATAGAAAAAGTATCTAAACTTTTTAAAAATCTCATTAAAAGTACCTATGGACGGAAACCCTTCATTTTTTCGTCAGTTAGCGTGTCAATAAAAAATGTTTAAAATAATATTCCTGTCCACATTTGCAATTTTAATTATTATTATTATTTTTTTGCTTTCCCTTCTCTCTCCTCTCCTCTCCCTCTCTCCACCTCCAACCCCCCCCCCCCCCCCCCCCCCCCTCTTCCTTTTTCTTCTCCATAAGAATAGACTCCATTAATGGAGCTTGCATCCATAAACCATTAATTTTTTTTCAATTTTATCTTCTCTCTCTCTCTCTTCTCTTTCTCTTCTTCCTCTTTTTTCTTCATCTTCATCTTCTTCTAATAACGTTAACCCTTAAATAAGCGAAAAAAAAAAGAGAAATCCCAGACCACCCACTGGAAACAATAGCAAGCACATAAGTTTCGCTCATAAAACCATCTTCTTTAGCAAACATTCTCTCTCTAGCTTCACTCCAGGAATCATATCTCCACTAGTGAATACACTTATGACCTATCAATTAACAACTATACCCAAACCACCATAGATGACCTTGCCATAACCCCCCTTTAACTCACAAAGTCTTCATCTTATCCAACCAAATTCGCAATCCACACCATAGCTAAAGACGCAACTTACCATTGGAATTGAGGAGCTTTATCTTCTTTCTCACAAAAGTGCTCTCTCTCTCTACACTTTCTCTCTCGACCCTTCACTCTTTGAAAAACTAAGATCAATCAAGACCCATTTTAAGTTAAAAGCGAAATAAACATACCCACAATTCTAAACCAGCTAGAATCACTAAAACAAGCCTCGAGATTAAAAGTTGAAAACATTGAAGTGATGAAAAGTAAAATCAATGAAGACCCATTTAAAGTTCAAATTAATGACAAACTCTCACATGTGAATGGTGCACAAAATTCACTTCTTCTACTATTATTGTACTTTTTTTTAGGGGTTAGACTGATGATGGAGGGTTTTGTAGTTTCTTTTAGTTGGTGAAGAAAGCTTGGAACTTTATGTTTATAAAATTCACTTCTTTTACTGAAGCTTTTTGTTTTCTGATTTTTACTGTTATTGTCCACTTTATGTGCTATGACTATATGTTGGTATGATGATGCCTTTGGTTTTGATGAGATTTTCTAATATATATATATTTTAATTTAGGGTTAAGGTTAGGAGAAGAAGAAGAAGAAGATGGAGGAGGAGGAGGGAGGAGAGAGAAGGGAAAGGGAAAAATAATAAAGCAATCAGCAAGTCCATTTGGCATAAAGATCATCACCTCATAACTTCCTTATCTAGCATTTCTTTTTGAATGCATTTTATACAATTAGATAATATGAAGGACTGATTAATAATGATTTAGCAATGCGGGATCTTCATTTTCGTCTATCAGTACTTCTCTCTTTCCTCTCACTCAGTTACTCTGAAAACATGCTCTTTAACTCTCTTAGTAAAATACCACAAGAAGCCAAACCGTGGCTCTACCACCACAACAATCACCATCCTCTTACTAGCAAATCCTTTGCCTCTCACACTATTAAGTCATGGGTCTCATTTTTTATCGAAGGTGAGTTGCATGTGTTGTTATGTTTGACTAGCATCAGCTTTAGGGTAATTAACCATTCTCTCTCCTGAGTTTGAATGACGGCTTTACCTTTTATGGGCAAAGTGAAGTTCGATTGATTTGGCAAAGTCCATGTTGGTGGCAGCACATGTGGTTGAATGTCTTAGTTGTGGCGTTTTTGGTGAAGAGGGTTAGATGGTCTTTTAGTGGGTTCGGGTCTGTCTCAACAAACCCTACCTCTGCATTGTTGCTCACTAGTCTGTTTCTCTCTCTAGTTCATCCTCTCACAACCAACTATTTCACTCTCTAGCTTGTCCTCTCTCTCTCTGCCTCTCTCTTCCTCTCTCTCTCAGTTTGTTTCTAGATTTAGCTTGTTGTGGTTGCTCTGTTTTTATATTCTTGAAACAAAGCATGAAGGGTAGGAAGGTGGGGATGGTAGAGTTTGAAATCGAGGAAGGAAAGCCATTAGAAGAAGATGGATGGAAGATTCTTCAGCATTGTTCTTCTTTGCATTTCTTGGAGTTGGGTTAATGGCAGTGTTTTGGTCACTTAAGAGGCGACGACTTGGAAGTTGGGCGGTTGCATATGGTTGTTTGGTTGGTGGTGGAGACTATTTTAGGAAGGCGGTGGAAGTCCTTGGTTCAATGTGGTAGATGGAGTTGAGTTATTGGCGTTGATGGATTGTTGGTGTAGGTGGGTCTGAGTGATGACGGTGATTACTAATCTGGTGGTTTCAATTTGATTTTTGGGGTTCTCAGTGGTTGAAGATGGTGGCAAAGAGGAGACTATGGGTTTGTTATGTGTGTCTGGGTGAGAGGGTCTGGAGAGTTAAGAAAAGAGGGAAGTCGAAAGGGAGGATAAGAGCGATAGAGAAGGAGTTGTAGGATGAAGATAATTATTATCCCACATTGCTAAAATCTTACCACTTGGTCTTGTTTATATTAGCTAAATATAAGAGCCTATGTTTGAGATGTATAGAACTAACAAGGAGAAATGGTTGGCTTTCTTTCTAATCCAAAATGGGCTTTTATGTGATGGTGTTCGATGGGTTTCAAGAAAAGTTTAGGTATCTAATTGAATTTTCGGACAAAGTTGAGGTACCAAATTTGACATTAACAAAAAAAAATCAATTAAAATTGCAAATATGGACAGAAAATTCATTTTTAAAAACATTTTTATTGCCACGTTAACAAATGGATGGAAAAATGGACAATTTCCGTCCATAGGTACTTTTAGTGAAACTTTTAAAAAGTTCAAATATTTTTTCTATAAGAAATTTTTTTAGGCACAATTATGTTATAATCGAAAAAATCTAGGTACCAAAGGTGAAACTTACTCTAATGAAAAATAATTTCCAAAGCAATTACTATTTATAGTATAAATATATATACCAAAATTTTAGGACTAATGTTACAAATGTTATATGAACTTTGACAAAATATACAATTACATACATAAACTTTAAAATTGCTCAATTTGATACCTAAAAAACTTTAAAATTGATCAATTTAGTACTTGAAAGAATTTGATAGAGGTATTGTCAGTATGCAAAAAAAAAGTTTTTTAGATACTAAATTGATCAATTTTAAAGTTTAGGTTTATAACTACATATTCTATTAAAGTTTAGAAATCATTTGTGATATTAAACCAAAAAATTATCAATATTTACATGTTACATATGTGTCTGTATATATATATGTATAAATATAACATGTGGCATCGGATGAGATCACAGCTCAAATGCACAATCGTGGATTGATGGTCCCATTACTCAAGTATTGTTTAGCGTAGCCATAGTTGTAAATCATAACTACCAAAGCATCCAGTGGATGACGCTTGCAATCTTCTTTTATCGCCTGGCACTAGGAGTAACACAAGACGATAAGGGTATCATTTATACCGATTCTCAATTATGATTGGGCTCTAGAAAGATAAGTTTACAGATATACGTTCGTAAGAATTCAAGACTGCTGCACACAAAGAGTAAAGTCTATTGAAACAATACATTTGACGATTAATACACAACAACTGTAAATACATAATATAATTCATTTAAATTTCATTCACAAACCTAGATAAAACAGGATAATATTACAATGTATATGAAATTTGGTAAAATTAAGTACCTAAACTTTGAAAATTATCAATTTAGTATCTGAACTTTAAAATTGATCAATATGATACCTAAAAAATTTTAAAATTGATTAATTTAGTACCTGAAAGAACTTGATGGAGATACTGTTAACGGCTATGAAAAAGTTCTTTCTAGTACTAAATTTGTTAATTTCAAATTTTAGATACTCATTTTATATTTTGTTAAAGTTCATATATCATTTGTGATATTAACCCTAGATAAAATGGGATAATGTCACAAATGGCATTTAAAGCTTAGCAAAATATGCAATTACATTCCTGAACTTTCACATTAATCAATTTTATACATGAATTTTGAAATTGATCGATTTTAATACTTAAAATAAGTTGATAAATGTGTTATTGGCATGTACAAAAATTTATTTCAAATACTAAATTGATTAATTTCAGAATATTAGGTGTCTAGTTGTATATTTTGTTAAAATTAGGCATCATTTATTATTAACGCGAGATAAAACTATCAAACCTATAAATTACATGTTATTTGCTTTAAATTGGAATTTCAAAAGTATTAATTGAGTGCTAAAAAACAGTTGTTCTTTAAGGTGCAGTGAAGACTATTGACTCATCTTCCTTTCCTTAAAAGCTCTTTCTTTTATCATATCATATTGCTTATCTTGTAATGCTTATTACTTTTTTCAATATCCATCTAACAATTTGATATGCAATGTTAGATTTAGTTGTCAATTTCATTTAGAATTTTGAGGCTTTGATTTTCTTTGATGTTTGATTAAGTTTACCTTATCACTTTACCCTTATTCGTCCATAAGAGTAGAAGTAGCATAACTTAATGCAGTTATTATTAAGATTGAATAAAAAAATTAACCAAATTGAATCAATCCGTAAATCAAATTAAACTAAATCGAAATATGTTTTTTCTTTTTTTTTTTATAACTTGCTTTAGAAGATTTTAAACCATACCAATCATTGTGATTGGTTTGAAGGGATAAGTAATTTGAATTACCTTACAATTATTCCCTTTCCTTAGCTAGACTGATGAAGTTGGATCAATTGTTCTCGTAATTTGGTCGATTAAACTAAGTTTGGGGAACAAATTTGGATTTCAGTTAGTTCCATCAAACTAATTGATTTAAATAGCTCATCATATGAATGCCTGGTTTGGTTGATGGATTTTGTTCTTCAAAACTTTTCAAAATCTTTTAAACTTGAAAGTTATCCATCAATTCCTTAGTCTATTATTTAATTTAGTAATTGATTCGCACTTACATTGTCCCTTCTTATTCCTATTTTTAGCCTATATATTTTATTTAGAAAACTATGCTTGATTAAACCCCTTAAAAAGTCCTTTTTCATTTGCCAAAGATCCATTTAGTTGAAACTCATTTTTACTCTAGATTCCACCACTATTAATCCATTCACAACTTGATTAATGTCATTCTCATTATTAGCCATAGGTAAATCATCTTCAGTCTGGTAATCCCTCATTGACCAATAATATCCATTTGTAGTTTCACTATATTTTCTAGGTTAGAAAAACAATATGAGTTAAACAAGAAGATGGGTTATGTGGTCATTAACCATGAGAAAGCAAGTTTTCCTCTTCAAGTTCCTATCATGAGTCGCCACAAATTCAAAGCAGGGGAGGAAAGAAATTGAAGATTTTAGCTAATAAGGGATTAGACGATCAACCTAGGTTTTTGACTTTTTGGCCAAATAAAGGTTTTTGGGTCAAAAGACCTTTTTGCCCCAGGTTATAGCCTGTAAACAATGAATTATTTATTTCACAACTACAACTACTTTTTATATAGTATAACCAAGCAAAAGAAGAAATCGACCTAACCAATTCTATTAGAAATCAATATTTTCCAGACAACTATAAAAGGTATTTCATAGTAATTATTCTGCTTTCTTGATTTTTATTATAATAAAATGGGTTACCCTATTGATATATATATATATATATATAAATTTAGATTTTATAATTTATTAATTATTTATTATTTATCAAGTATAATTGTAAATACAGGTAAAATTTTATCAGAACTATAAACGGTCAGAATTAATTTGTAAATAATTCATTTCATTGCTGTAATATCGCATTTTTATTTGATATTTAAAGATGTGCAATCCAAAATAAAATCTTTTCCCAAGTTTCACCTAATGGTTGAGTAGTTTTCCAATATTTCGAATTATAAGGTAACGCGTGTAGTACATTGGGCCCAATTTTAAACCCCAAAAGCCTCAAAACAAGCATACCCAGTCTAAAACCCTAACCCTAACGTAGTGCCCACAAAATCTCGTGTTCACGTGATAGGCACGTTTTCCTGCCAAAATATCTTTACTCATTGCCCAAAGAGCGCCGCAAGGCAAAATCCTTGTTCACCGTTCTTTTCTAATCGTAACCGTCCGATCTCGTCCACGTCATCTATCCGCATGAAATCTCAATCCAACGGATAGAAATCATCTTTACAGATTTACTGTTTGATCCACGAAGGAAGCACAGCTTCCTCTACACTGGCTCCGTTATCTCCCTTTTTAATTTTTTTTTTTAAAAAAATCCTATTATTTTTCCCGAAAAATCCGTACGGAGCTCAATTTTCTCGAGAAAGTTTGGGCTGTTAGTCTGAAAAAATGAGGAGTGTTGAGGAAGAGTTGGGACTACAGCATGGTGAAGAGGAACTCGTTGAAGTTTCGAGTGACGAGGAAGTTGAAGAAGAAGAAGATGTAGAAGCGGAAGAGGATGGAGAAGAGGAAGACGGAGACGATGATGGAGAAGGTGACGACGACGAAGGTGAAGAGGAAGACGACGATGATGATGATGTGCAGGAGGTTTTTCAGTCTTCTGGTGGTCCTACATCCCAGTCTGCTGATGACGACGAGGAGGAAGACGATGAGGAAGGAGATGAGGACGATGACGGTGAAGGAGGTGACGACGATGACGACGACGACGACGACGATGATGATGAAGACGACGACGATGAAGAAGACGGTGAAGAAGGGGTACTTTTTGTTTAATAAATTTATTTTTATTTTATAAATATTATTCGCTTAATTTTTTATTTTTTATTTTTGTTCAAGTTCAGTATGTTTCGTAGTTATTTCATATCCTTAAGACTGGTTTTATTTAAAAAAAATACTTAAGATAGAAGCACTTGAAAAAAAAAGGAAAAAAAACTTGAAAAATCAAGGTTGTAAAAAAAAAGAGAAGAAGAAGAAGAAACACTTGTCAGAATACTTTTTTTCTAAGATAGGTTTTTTTGATTTTGCAAAATTATTTGTGAGTGCTAAGTCAAGCATCATAATCTTGTTTTTTTTTTTTCCCTCAATTTTCATCTTTTCGGGATAAAAAAAATTTCTAATATTGTCAGGTTGTCCTAATTTATTATGTTTCATTTTTTTTTCCTAATTTGATTATTTAGTGATATAATTGTTTTACAATTTTTCTGACAATTTTTTAAAATAGAATACTCTGAGCAGTTTTTTCTTATTTAATTTTATTTTTAATATATTGGCAATGAAACCATTATTACGTGCATTAGTTCATCCCGTGCTCTAGATGTTGAAATATCAAGTTTGCGATCTTTGAATATATAATAACAATTTCCAGAAGAAAAAATTCGTGGAGATGCAAGATTTCATTATTAGAAGCACATATTCGTTGTACTGTTAGAATCCACAGATCCGACAGTATTTCATGGCTAATTTTCTCATATGTTTGGAGTTACTCATGAATTTTCTGGGAAAAGGTGTCATTTAATTTCATCTAGGCCTTTTGGAGAATAGCTGCTGCAGTTTGATCAAACTTTGTTACAGCGAGGTCAAGGGAAAAGGAAAGGGAACCTTTTTTCTCTCCTTTTTTCTTTCCCCTTTATCTTTTCCTTTTTTCTTCCTGCACATATTATAATTTTAGATAGGGAGGAATCTCACCAGATCCATCCCGTTGGTCTTGTCTAGTGGCTAAGTCGTTAAGGTTCATTCATTCTTGATCTACATAGCTCAAGTTATATTATACGATGGAGAAAACTTGTAGGACAGTTCATATAGCTGTAACGAGCTGTTCATGCCGGATTCTAGTCATAATGTGAGAATTAAAGCTTTAGTCCAAACCTCTTCAACTCTCTTCATCTTCCATCCAAAATTTCATTTTGAAACCTGATCTTATTAGCTTCTCCAGCTTCCTTTTCAATTTCCATACATCATATTTCAGATGGGTCAAACTGAATGGATAATTTGAAAATTATGCTCAGTTGCATCTTTTGAATGTATGAGAAAAGGGTTCTTTTCGTTAGTTGAGAAATGCTTCCTGTTTTACGGCCATGCCTACTTTTCAACATTTTGTTCTAGGTTGGATTTTTGTTTATGATTCACATAATAAATGTCATTATTTGAATCTCCATACTGGTGTCAAATGATGGATTCTTAAAATTATTTTTGTGCATTGTGTGTCTGTTAATTCTATATGAGAAGATTTCACTTCTACAGTAACTTTTGCCCAGGTTGTTTTGCATTAAATATCCTGAATTTGATGGTGGCAATTTTACTGTCACTTGGCTCTGTGTTCATCTTTATTGTTACATGTGATTTGCTTTTCTCCATCACTTCTATTCATTTTCAATACTAAAAATGCTGATCCATCGCACCAATGGACCTGCAGCCGGAATTGGGAACCGAATATCTTGTGCGTCCTGTAGGCCGTGCTGAAGATGAGGAAGATGCTAGTGATTTTGAGCCTGAGGAAAATGGAGAAGATGAGGATATTGATGAAGAGGATGAAGATGAAGACGGTGATGATGATGGCGACAAAGCTGGTGGAAAAGTTGAGGCACCATCTAAAAGAAAAAGGTCTGATAAAGATGGTTCTGATGATGATGATGATGGAGGGGAGGACGATGAAAGACCATCCAAGCGATAGTCCTTGGTCTTGTCAAGGAATGGCTATTGATGCATAGGTCAAATTTCTCTGGGCTTCATGTTTAGGCAAGGATGTTACTTTTTCATGTATTCTCATATTGCAGTATAGATAGGACAACTTTTAATTTTAAGCATTGTGATGAAAGGTCGGACTCGGAGCTGCTGCAACGACCACTCTTTTAGATGAAGTTTAGATTTTAGAATAGCTAGACATTGAATTTCTGTCCTTTGTACTTGTTTAATGTCTTTTTTTCCTTCAAGTCTTCTGACCAATGTACCTTTTGTTGAATGGTTGGTGGATTCATCTTTGAAATACTCCATTGATGTCGACTTCTTGCCACTTAACTTACTTTATGACTTACATGTTGATAATATGCTCCAACTAATTATCTCTTTCTTCTTGAGTGCTTCTTTTCCACTTTGCTGTAACTTATTTCCTTTTCAAGTTAAGTCAGTACAGGAATACCAGGTTAAAAGATTTGAGGTGTTGGAAACTAGTTATGCTCCTATTCGAGAAAGTGGCGGACAAGGATCACATGCCCCTTGAAATCGTGAAAATTAGATCAACATAATCGTATAGAGGGGCAGATGCAACTATTTTAGATACTTTGGTATGTAATTAAAACGGGGCCAACATGTGTTCTATTTTTCATGTATGGGTCCTATTGCTTATGGAGTGAAATGGCATCTTAACTTGTAAATTTCCATCATGATATTTACATTAATTTAAAAAAAAAAAAAAGGAAAGTTGTAACCACATGGGCTTCAATTCAAGAAATCATGCGAGTCTTCGGAAACTAAATTGCATATCGATGTCAATGTTGGCATCAGGGTTTGCGACAGTGGTGGTTTGGGTTTTCGTTTCAAAGTTAGTTTTATTCTTCATTGGTCAAGTACCTATCTGAAGTTCTGACATTTTTCTTATAGATTTCATCGCTCTGGTGACTTTGGAGCCCCTCAAATTTGTCCATCATCACTCAGAAATTACATTCTGGATGTGTTCATGTTGGTAATGCTAGCCTTCTTTCAAGCCTTGCCGCACCATGAAGATGGCTGCTATAGCCTCAAGGCGCACCATCACGGTTTTGATAAACCATCCCTGAGATAATGCACAGTTGTAGAACATGAGGCTCCTCTATATGACGACTATGGTTGAACAACACAAATCCGATACTAAAACCTACTTACTTTTAGCATAATTTATCACGAAGAGAGCAAGTCCAAGAGACGTCAAGTTTAACCATACACAATTTTTGTCTAATATGGACTAAGATGCATGCTATATCCATTTGACGTACCTGCTAATAAAACGTTCTTGCAGCTAGCAGATTGTGAACTTGCTGTAATCCTCTGAACATATTTTAACACTCATCATCATCTAATCAAGTTGAACTTGCTCCAGCACAAGAAGAAAGAAAGAGAATCTGGAAGAAAATTGGGAAGAGTTAAACACTCAATATTTATTTGGAAAATCAGACATGTCTTTTTTAAGCTCTGAGCATTTTCCCTTGTCTGAACAAGCTCAAAGGGTCCCCCATTGGGCTTTAGATTCGAATTTAAAGTTAGAACTCAACCTTCCATCTTTTACATCTTACTGTCAATTTACTAGTGGAATCTGAAACATAGATTCCTTTTCGAAGCTCATTAACATTTATCTACCTTGTGTATGAAACGTTTAAAATTATGTATAGTACTCCACTTTGAATAATCAGTCAATCATGATTCATGCTTGCTGCATTTCTAAAATGTGGGGAGGTTAAAGGAAGGCAGATGGGGACCTGAAGAAAGAAATTTACACGAATCCTCCTCCTGCTTGAGGTTGGGAAAGGAGAACAAGGTTTACAAACTTTGAAGACTATCCATGGGTTCAAAGTCTCCTAGAGCTTGGTGGGTGGGATAATTAGACAGATCCATTCGTATGAGAAATACTGCAGAAAGTCATGCAGGGAGATGCCCATATCGCTGAATAAAGAACCTAACCTACTAAGTGGTTTAGGTCTAAGTAATTGTCAAACGTGTTACTACATATTAATGTGCTGTAGTATCATCCGAAGTGTATATTGTGATTACAAGGTTAATGCTTAAAAAGACTGTTATATTGCTAAAAACATATGCCCCTAGACAAGGGAGGTAGTATTGGTGACAACCAATAAAAGGAGTCCTATGATCATGGCTTTGATACCATGTGAGCTTTTTGCCACATTTTGTCACCAAGGATGTGGCAAATGATTCTAATTAATTAAATATCAGAGAATCTCTTCACCATCGCTTATCTCTAGGAAGCATGAAAATCAGAAACGATGTTGATGATGACCTTTCGCTTTCTGTATCTCTAGGAAGCATGAAAATCAGAAACGATGTTGATGATGACCTTTCGCTTTCTGTATCTCTAGTTTTTCCGTCTTTTTTTCTGCTGGCAATGTTTCAAAAATGGTGCCTAATATATTATTTCACCAGCAAAGTATACGCATCCGCTTGTTTTTCCATGAACAAAATTGGCTGTAGATTCTATGTGCCTTTCATCTGTTTTTACAGCATTTTAGCTTGAAAATTTTCAACAGAGTTTAACTTACATGGAGTTTAACTCAAATAAGAGGGGAAGCCTAAGCACAAATGGGATTAGACTGAATCACAAGTGGAAGGTTAAAAGCATCCTTTTTCTGCTTTTAGAACGACAAAAAGAGCAACCACATTACAGAAAAGAAGAAAAGACTCAAGATAATCAATCATGTGAAATCATACGAGACTAAGTCTCCGGAAATTGAGTTGTGAATCGATGTCAATGCCAGCATTGGGGTTTGCAACAGTATCAGCAGCAGTGGCAGTGGTGGTTTCCATTTCTGTTTCCTTTTCAGAGTCAGTGTCGTCTTCTTCTTTCTTGAGCCAGTACCTATCCAAAATCTTCGAAGCTTTCTTATAGATTCCATTGTCCCGGTGAAATTGAAGCTTCTCAATTTCTTCCAGCCCATCACATTCAAAAAATGCTCTGTGGTATATGTTGACATTGCTAATGCCAGCCTTCTTTTGAGCTTTGCCACATCGTAAGATGGCTTCTATGGCGTTAAGACAGACCATCATGGTATTGACTTCAGCATGGACAAGAAAATCACAGATTGCCTTTATACATCCCTGCTGTACAAGATATCTGTACAAGCAAAAGACATGCCAGAAGATCACAAAGCCTTCCAAAAATTTAGAATCACAGTGAAGAAAAAGACAAGCCAATTTGATTGTTTACTTGTTCTTTTGGCCAACATGCAAAGAATTACAAAAAACATAAAAAAGACATGGCCAAAACAGTTTTTGGATTTAAGACAAATCTTAAACAACCTTACTTTCAGAAACTAAGGAACAACTATCACTGAGATAATTATAGATATATACAGCTCCTCTATATAATGAATCCCATACAAGACAGTGGAAAATAGAACTGTGCACTTAATTTCTGCTTGGAGACAACAGTTCATTAAGAAAGATTCACATCTCCAATGTGAAATAAGCCGTGGATTATCAAAAGGATACATGACAATGCAACATGAAACTCCTGCCACACAGGCTGCTCTAAATAGAATATAGATGAATAACACAAATCCAATGTTAACGCCTGTTTACTATCACAGGACTGCTCGGAGTTCATTTATAACATAGCATAATAAATCAGAAAAAGAGCAAGTCCAGGAAAGGTAGGGAGCTTGCTGCACTGTGGTGAAGTAACATTGACAATAGTCCATGTCCTCTGCTACTAGACCGTCTTCTTTCCATTCAGTACTTAATAGTTAAAATAGTTACATGGGGAGTACAAGTGAAAAAGAAGAACATGAGGCCAGAGAGACATACTGAATTTGCACTGCAGAGGCCCCAGTGGCAGCATTTGAAATTGCCCAAGCAGCCTCATTTCTTATCTTACGATCAGTATGTTGGACAAGAGAAACAAGAGGAGGAATGATATCAGCATCAATCACAGCCTGTCACAGACCAAGCAAAACCAAAATGAAGATGTATCATTAAGCCGTTCTTGTTGACACATGTATATGAAATAATATCACACAATATGCTAGGACTTTGTCTGAATTGTACCTGAATTTGACTTTGGTTCCCTCCCGTTATATTTGAAACCATCCAACAGGCTTCTTTGTTGATGGCCTTTGATGTACTCTTTGCAATAAGTTGGTAGAGACAAGGCAACCCTCCATTATCAATCACAAACTGAAAAAGTATAACAGCTGATGAATTGTTGGAGCGATAAATATCATAAATTATGTTATCAAAGAAAGTTTCTCAATAATATATAGCGGGACTTAATTTACAATTAATATCTCTTGCAAAAGATGCCTTTGTCAAGATCATTCACTGATCTACATTGCTTATGTGCATGCAAGTGTACTCATATTCACATAGCCTGGTGCAGGTGTCACTGCTATGTAAATGCAAATGGTGCACGAGTATATGGTAAATTTTCAATATTCTTAGAAGGATGTAGGTTCACAACCAAATCATCACTTATTTTAAATATTACAAAGGATAAACTGTTGATGTTTTAACAAAAAAATAGACATTCTTCAATGGACAATGCGGTACCTGAGTCTGAGCATCATCCCCAGAAACAATATTCCCTAAAGCCTGGAGAGTTGGTACAAGGACTCCACATGATGGATGACTGCAGTGAAAATAACAAAAGAAGAGTAAGGAACCTCATGACCACTTGAAAGAGGCATCAAGCCAACACTTGATGCCTCAGCTTCGATTCTCATGAATACTTCTAATAAATATACAGAGACAATTTTAATGCATGTATGTAGCTGAAAATAGAAAATGCACATCTATAAATGGACAAAGAAGCCATATTCGGGATAGCTTTTAACGGTCACGATGAAATTTTTCCACGAGGATTGAAGTTTATTTTAAATGAAGGTCAAAAGTAATTTAAAACAAGACGTATATTCCCTGACAGATGGTGCAAATGTCAACTTACTTAAGAAGCTGTATAAGCCGAGGAACAAATCCTGCTTCCATCACAGCTTGTATGTTTTCGTTTGTGCCCTCGGAAATGAAAGAGAGAGCCAGACATACATCAATCAGTACTTCCTCATCATCTAAATCGATCAGCTTCCGAAAAGATGGCAGGAGAGGCTTAACCTATACCACAGAGATCTATAACTTCTTTTGTCTCATTAGCCTCAATATGTAAATAAACTCATTAAGTTTCTGTAGAAACTTTGAAAAACTTACCTTTTCAAGATGTACTGTTGGCTTTCCTCGACATAGGTTAGATATTGCCCATGTAGCATTCCTAAGAGCAGGTAATTCAGGGTGTCCATCCAGTTGAACCAATAGTGGCATTAAAGCACCTGCATCCAAACAGAGATCCCTGTGGAAAGCTGTGTCGCCAGCAATATTTCCCAATGCCCAAGAAGCCTACCCTAGCATAAAAATGATCAGATTCATGTAGTTCAAGAGTCGATAGCATTGCCCAAAACCACATACAATTAGTGATCAGAACGAACCTGATCTCGAATATCAGCAAAAGTAGAGTCAAGAAGTAATGTAAGCTTAGCAATTGCACCATGCCTCACAATAGTTTCTATATGAGCTGATTTACTAGAAGAAGCTATATTGGTTAAGGCCCATGCGGCTTCGTACTGCCATTAAGCAAATATCAGAACTTGATGGTAAATTGAATACTGCTAACTTCCTCCAACTATTAGGAAAAAACAAATGAAGAATAACAAGCTTAAAGATCCATACTTGCAGCTGAGGAGGATGACAATAATCCAGGAACTCTACGAGTCGAGGAACAACACCCGCATCAATTACTTCTTGAATTGGAAGGGTGTCATCTACGTATACACACATTAATATTTAGCTGTATGAAGGTGTGATGACATCTGAGGGTTCCAAATATATTATGACAATATTGCATGAGTGTAAACCTGTCGATAATAGCTTCCTCAATAGTGAGGCTGCTTCTAATTGCGACTCAAAATTACTGGAGAAGACTGCTTGTACCATTTGTGGAAGAGCTTCCAGCTGTCAGCAAATACCAATAATTAGAATCATAAACAAAATGGATGAGCTCCAATGAAAAACTTTCATATGCATGATTGGGATAATTAAGCAATTCAGAGCAGTTTAAGTGTTAAAGATTTAAACAACTAATAACATTGGAACAACTTTAACAAGACAAGGATTTTATTTAACAAGGCAGGGTAGAGGAGCAATAGTGGGCCAATATGTAAAGGTTGTCATTATAATATGGTCTATTTGGATTGTTGGATTTCTATTTGTATTGTATTTGTATGATATCTGCATCTATAACTTATCGGTATCATATTTGTATCGCATCTATTTAGTTAATTTCTAGGTAAAACTATAATTTTTTTATCTGTATTTATTTCTTGATAAATATCTGCTTGAAAATGGTAAAAAATATCTTACAAAAATGATGGGTATATGATGAAACAAGAAAACAAATAAAAAATCAAGTGTCCAGTTCCATGTCAAAAATAAGCATATGTAGAATATACATCAACTAGAAACCATGTTGCAAAGAAAATGTGAACACCTTTGCCTCTCAAATGTCAGATGAAATTGTTCATAAGGTTTGCAAAGATTTATTTTTATCACTTGGTCCTCACACCAAAAGCTATTTCTTATAGAAGATCATCGATAGCTAAGTTACAAAACATCTGGTATATACCACAAAGTATATCTCAAGCACATTGGTTATATGATGCTACTATTGCCATTGTAGTAAACCTCTTTATGGGTATGCAGTTCAGAAAGGAAAAAAAAAAAAAAAAAACCTCTTCTCATGGGTATACGTGGATGGACGTCATACTAGTCAGGCATGAGTGGTTCCCATATTATCCACTCACAGTGATGTAATTAATCTAGCAGACCTCACTTTTTCTGGTGATGAATGGAACAATCATATGCTTTCTGATTTTAGATGGGATCTAGTAGAGGCGACCAAAAAAATAAATAACTCAGATTAACAGTCACATGGCCTGGAAATTGATAAAAATCGAATCCAAGGCAGCACGATAACCAAGGACAATGTGAAAATTAACTGCATCTCTAAGTCCTGCCAGGAATGGGAGTTGAATTATCAGAATAAGTTTTGCGGAAATTCACATGCACCTAAAGGATCCAATTCCAGGAATTGATTGCACAGTCTCACAATCAGAAGTAACAATTATCAATGAACAATTTAAAGTTGGGTCAAATTGCACCTCTCTTAACCAGTCATTTTCCTTCCTTTATTTCTTCCACCTTTCCAAATTTTAGCAGTTTCAATTCACTAGCTATCTCTCAAATACAAGTTAAGTGCCGTCGGATATGGCAAATTCAGCTGCAGCATCCATTCATATAATTACCTATTTCCCGAGTAAGGTAGGTGTGTGCATAAATACCTTATTCACTAGTGCCTTCCATTAATTTTTGGGTACATTATAATAACAGCCTTTGCAAAACTATCAAAATTGCAGTGATGACTCAATTTTACAAAACTATCAAATTTAACACAACAAAAATTTTCCTCTACTGGAGTTTTTTAAATATTAAAATTTGTTCTGTGTTAATACATCATTTGATTCGATCCATATTGACCATCAAAATATTAAATAAGTCAAAGAATATCCCAAATCATGTGATGAATGGGATTGAACAAATGATTATAGTTGCATACAAACACAAAAGACTCATTTGATGCAGATCCTAACGGATAAATTGTATCAATATTTGTCAAGAGATCTAATGCATTATTTCTCATTCCATATATCATCCCATAACTTATAAAATGTGGGTCCCATCGCACTGTTGAAATTCCTATCTCATTAATTGAACAGTCTCGCCGACAAAATCCACTATGTTTCCCATTTCTAGAGTTTTTCTTCTACAATCTCCTGGGTGAACCGTCCAGCTGAGATCCACATATCACACTGAGTTCTAAACTTATCTCAACAGACATATCAGACATATCATGGGCTGACTGTTCTGAGATTTTTATATGACATTCCTGCCCATATTTTCCCTTTATTTCTCTTTCTCTACAGCATTTTCTCAACAAACAAATAGAGAACACTAAGAAAAGCAAATATCAACTCTCTACATACATGGTTAAAAAAAAAAAAAAAAAGCTCTCTACATACAGTTACTTCTCTCCTGCCATAAAAGGAAGGGGGAAAAAAATTTGAATAACCCATGTTTGTAATCTACATTATATACTCAAACCATATTTGATGGTAAAGCAAAACCCACATTTTCCGCCTACAAATCACCCACAACAACATATACACAAAAAGAAGTCATTTTGCAGTAACAACAACCACAACATAAATAAAACAAACTGAAACAAACCTACCATTGGCTGTGTACATAACAAAATGCCACCCCTTCTTTTCCTAAAAAGACAATCTTCCTTCTTGTTCTTCCTTATTTGTACTAAATTTTCCTCTCTCTTCCTCCTCCCAGACTCTGCATCCATACCTTTCTTGTACACATTCTTCCTCATTGTACTTGCCCTTATTGTCATATCCCTTTTCCATCTATATTAAAAATATTTCTCAGTTTTCTCTTTTGATCAAATTCTCAGATTTCACGTCTATATAAATTTACTTCTGTCTTCCGCAGGGTAATGGGAGACAATAAAAGGTACAAGAAAATAACTTTTGTTTTCCCCCTGACTGGCACTTACTTGGGCCTTGAGCCAGAAAAAGAAATATTGTGAAATTTGTTTTTGGGTAGTGACAAAAATTGTGAGAGTTAAGTGAAGAGTCTCAGTGTTCCACTATCTAGCATCTATCGTGTACTGTATTAGATAAGCAATTTCTTGTATGTTTCGGTCGTGACCCATCATTTAGTCCACTGAACACATGTGCCTTTAACTATTAACTTTATTGACTTACGAAGGGCATTGTAACGGGTTGTTTCTTTCTCCCAGTTTCCAAGGCCAAGCAGCTCGTGTACAGCATTTTTGGGTCCCTTTCCATCTCAAATGCTGCTTTTGCTAAGGAATAGGGTACTTAATTTCTTCTTCTTCTTCTTTTCAATTTCTTAAACCCTTAATATCGTATTTTGTTAATTACATTTTCTTGCTAGCTTATAAATTACATTATCGTTCATTTTTACTTAATTTCTTTTATATCTATTTGAAAATAATAATACTGGACAACCTATAAAAAGTTCAAAAATTATCAATTAGTTCTTTTGAATAGATCTTGATGATAAAAACGGAGATAATGTTGTAAATAAATCACACTAAGATCAAATTAAGTTTGATTCATTTAAAAAATTGTTTAATCTAAGTTGAGTTCGGTAGAGAATGGAGCTTTTAATAAGATTAAAGCTATTAGTAAAATAAGTTTTATTTCAAAGTCTAATACACCTTATTTACAAATCAAGCTCCTCAAGTTGAGCCAAACTATAAGTAAGCTAAGTTTAATTATTTTGCAAACGACTAGGCTTGAAAACCAAAATCAACCTTATTTATAGCACTAAGATGTCAAATAAAATTAAATTTAGAAGGTTAAATATGCAAAATAAGTATATATAAAAATGAAAATTACAATGAAAAAGATTATATTATATTTATAATATTTTTTGTTTTAATTACATGAATATGATACATATAAAATCAACAACTTTATCAAACTTCATTTAAATTAGGGGTGAGTGGATAAACCAATTGTACAAAGTATCCACACTTATCTTATTTGACCAGGTAGGATCTAGATGGGTATTAAAAGTCATATGATAGTGTACGCATATAAATTTTCTAAAACCTACTTTCATGGAGTAGGATACGATTATGAAGTCTTCATACCTTGTACCTACCGTAAAACCTATAATGTATGAGGTCTTCAAAAGCTATAAATTTGAAGTTTAAGAAAGAAAAAGAAATAGAGTTTATATATATGATAGAATTAATATTAATTAATTAATTAACCCAAGAACCGAATCCTGTCTAGAAATTATTTGATAACAAGAAAAGATGCAGAAACGTACTAGAATTCATGATTAATTGAAGAATTAGGAAGATGATATTCTAATTGATTGTATCTCCTTAGGTTTTTCTTTTGACAGATGGGAATTTAGAAAGAAAGAATTGATACATCAATTAGGGACCACACCCTATTTATAATAAATCTTTATGTGTGAAATTACCAATGTGCCCATCATTAATTGATAATTTACACTTCAGGAATTCTACACATATAGTAACACCACACTTTATATTTTAGATGATATGGGCCATTACATAAAATTATATCACTTTATTAGGTCCCCAAACTTTATAATAGTAATATGTATATAATTATTAGCCACAATACATGTACGTCTACATGTCCATATGTATTTATAAATATGTATGCACATAGTGTACAATCCAAATTGTAACAATATATATATATATATAATATAGGTTCCATAGGGCATTTTATATCTTGTTGATTTTATAAGGTATAAGGTATAGGCCAATACAAGGTGTTGCATGATAAGTTTTAGGTACGAAATTTAATACTATGTTGTATCAAGCCAAATTATTTTATGAATGAGTAGCAAGTCATAATAAATATCAAAATTAAGTAATGATATTTAATTAACTTTATTTATCATGTGAAGTTCTTAACTCAATATATATATATATATATATTTTTCCTGCCTTGCTTTGGCATATCGTGAATGTATTTATTGATAAACTGATACTAAAAAGATGAAAATAAAAATACAAATATATTTTTTTTATAAATTAAATAAGTTGTATTTATTTATCTTTACTTTATTCATTTTTAGAAAAGTGCAAGTTGAAAAATTCTTGTCCAATACATGAAATATTATTTTTAGACCTGTCCAATTAAAAGCATGTGAATTTTTATATCTCAATTCTGGCACCTCAATCAATAAAATAGTTTTTCAAACTCAAATAAATACAATTCAAATACCATATAGAATAAATAGGGTTAATTACACACCTTATACGTGTTTTTATAATTTGCAATCTATAACTTGTGTTAATTTTTTTCTATGAAGAGGTGACTTTCATGTAAAAAGTCAATAATATTAAAAAACCAGAAAATTGAAAAAAAAATTATCTTTTTAAGACCAATAACATATTGACATATTTCTTTTAAAATTATAAAATAATATTAACAATTTTGAAGTAAACTCAAATCGTCTATTTATAAATATAAATATATAATATGTATTTATAAATAGATGAAAGATAGAATTTTTATAATTAAACCTATCAATAAATATATTAGGCACCCATCTTCGAGTGAACGATAAAATCCTTACAATTTGATATATTTGCTTTCTAAAATTATAATTTAAGGAATACATGTCTTGCCTCAGAATAAATTTGAATAATGCTTGGGAAAACCCCAGTGATGACCGCGACAAATTTAGAGATTTGGGCATCATTCTGTGCCCCTCTTATATGTCATAAATATGTTTGGCTATCTTTTTTTCTTTTTAATAGATATTTAATAAAATTAACAAATTATTTATTAAAAAATATATATAAATAAAAAAAATCAACAGTTCTCATGAAAAAATTAGCTAGATAAAATATAAATATAAATTAAATAATTAATATATCGTTTTGATATAAATATAAATATAGATTAAAAAAAAAACACTATCCACATGATAGGATTCGATGAAAGATGATAAATAAAGAGACAATATCGCATGGATCATTATCTCTATTACTGTTTTGGCCAGCATACCATTATCTCTATATGAGCTAGGTGCCTAAAGATACTCATCATCATATACAAATCTTTGATTGAGTGCATGATTTTATTAGAATGGTGTCCTTACTCTAAATTTTTTATTGATTGATGGTCAATAGAGGTTTTTTTTTTTTTTTTTTCTTTCCCTTAATACACCTTAGTCCAACTTAAGCAGTAATTAATTTCTATTTTCTTAGCCAATAGTTTTATAGTCTAAAAATATTTCTCCCTTTTCCTCCAATAAGAAATATCAGCTTTCATTCCCCTATCCTCTTTGTAATGAAATGAAAAAAATAAAAATAAAAATCCCTACCCTTTCCTTAAGCTAATTAAGCAACGAAACTTGTTATATGGATCACCACTAAAATCTCTCCCCCACCCCCAGCCGCTGAAAAGGTTAGTACTTGTTATTCCTGTTAATTTTTTATTTTGATATTGTTTAGATTTTGTGATTTTAGTTTCTTTCTTTCATTATTTTTTTTAACACGCATTTTGTGTTCTTGTATAATTTTATCTTCCTTTTTTTTTTTTTTAATTTTTTTTAATTCCGAATTTAAGATTTGGTTGTGTTGTTGTATAATTTTACGTTTTTGTTCATAATTTTTATGTTGTGTCATCTTTTGTTTTTTTTTGCTCCGGATTTATGTTCTTTGTTTTTCTTTTTTGGTCAGCATAGGTCTTTTTGTTTATTTTTACTATTCTTGAATTATAATTAGTTATGTGAAAAATCAATTTTAGTAATAATATGATAATAGACTTAGTTCTTTTTTTTCTTTGTAAGAAAAAAAATGTAGTTTTCTTTAATAAAAAAAATCTTAATTTTGTGAAAATTGTTACTTTTTCTTAACTTAACTTAATTTATTAGGAATGCATAATAATGTTCGAAATTAATGCAATTTAGAAAACACGTGGATTGCAATTTTTTAGAAAAATTATATATTTTAATTTCCATAAAAATATGTTGACTGGACTGTGGTGGTACTTATTTGATTTTATACGTTTGTAAGGGTATTTATGGGATGTTACGTGCAATTAGGATCATCTAGTATGAGTAATTCACCTATTTATATATAACATTATTCTAACGTAATAATATTGACGCTGCTAACTTTTCGCCTATTCTTGGTCATTAATTAACATGCTAGATGAACCAAATTTCTTCATCTTCTCCGCGTTATGCCCCCACAAAGCAAGAAAGCACTTTGAATTTTCAAGATTTCATTTCCTAATGGCGATTATTGAAGCTAAATCTTTCGTACGGATCTCACCGCCGCGTGCCGAGTCAAACCATACCCACCGACCAGAATTCGACTGTGAACCATAACACATTTTCTCCGTCAAACTCTTAACCCAGGAACCGCATAACCATCTCCATCGATCAATGGAGCTAATCCATCTCATCCACTTTTTGATGTCAAACTAATGCCATGTTTAGTACACGAAAATGAATTCGTAATGGGATCAAATTTCGGATTCTATTCTTATTATATATATATATTTTTTAAAGTCAAAATCATAATTTCTGGGAATCAACAATTCTGGCTTTGAGAGGGAATTCGATTCTGCCCTTGAGAAGGTGGAATCGCAATTTCATTTCACCCCATAAATAACTACAACTAAATTACGTTTTCATCCTCTTATTTATTTATTATTCATATTAACTATTGCAATTTTTTTTTTTAAAATAGTATTTAATAAACCATTCCATTCGATGATGTATCTAAACGAAAGAATAGATATATCATTTGCCATTTATTCGATTCCATTGCTTTTCTTTCATTCTGATCCATTCTATTAACGCATACCAAACGTAACATAAAAAGCCTGAACCCGCAACAATCACAACTATTTTGACAGGGCATATATAGAGTACCTTATATATGTAAGTTTGATTAAAATTATTTGAAATGTTATCTTCGTCATCAATTGGTCTTGGCCTGTCCGCGTAAATCGTGAACGTTATTGTCACGGAATAAGACATAATAATAATTAATTGTAAAAGAAATACAAACATGTGCAATATGTTAAATCAAAACCCGTATCTCTTTAATGCGAATTTGGGTTATTTTTGTAATTAAGTGCCTTTCATTTTTCAAGATTTTGAAACTTTTTTTTTATTACAACAGGATGATAGTGTTTAACATTTTTTTTTTTCAGTGGACACTAAGACTATTACAATACGGCTACATAGAATCATTATAAAGCTCTAAAATAGGGAATCAAACTCAGTACCTCAAGGATAAGGATTTGGACCGGATACCATAGGTATAAGACTATTGTCAAAAGTTTTAACTTTTACATATAAAAATTATGAAAAGCTAAAAAGTATTATCATAGACTCATGATAGACAATGGCAAATGTCAGGATCTAGAGTATGCCTTTAACGGGGAAAAATCCAATGAGTTTCATCAATGATTACATAAATAGGCTTTTAACATCATCTATAACCTAAAACGTTAAGGTAATGGATTCATGGGTCTTCTTTTTTTATAAACTCTTCACATAAGATTCGTATTTTCCATGTGAGATTCTCACACTTGCACCTTAATAATCTCCTCCTCCAGTGTGAGTCTCTACAATGAGGTAGATTATACTCCTCCTCAAGAGCTTATCAAATTAACTCCACTAAACCTGCTTTATGAGTGGTCTACTCACCATGGGTTTCACAAACGAGTCACGCCACAAAAATCTTCTTTCCATATGATGGGCTAACCATATGAGTTTCCCAGCTGAACCAGGCTCTGATACCAATTGTTAGGATCTGGAGTATGCCTTTAATGGGAAGAAATCTAATAGGATTTGTATGTAAAGGATTACACAAAATGGGTTTTTGACACCATTTATAATCCAACATCTTAAGGTAATAGGTAATGGATTTTCTTTTCTTATAAACTCTTCACATAAGATCCATATTTTCCATGTAAGATTCTCACACTTGCAGCCTAACAATTAATGTTGTCAACATAGTATTTCTTCAAATTAATTATGGTTATGTGTGTGACATATTTTACAAAATACAAACATCATAGATCTCATCATTTGCTAAAGCTTGAGTTATGATAATATTTCTTGTTATAAGATTTTGCATGAATGCATGTGAATCAGAGAGTTAAATGTGAACAAATTTATGAGCAAATATAAGAGTGGGATTTGGCCAAAAATATGAATAGATATATTAAATCATTATTATAAATTGTGTCCTACTTTTGGTCGTGATGTCAAATCAACATATTAAAGCGAGAGTATAGATCGATGTGTTTCCTATATTGTCATGTATATTCTATGATACTTATAAGATTGTTTTCACTTTGAGAAAAAAAGGGAAAAAAATATGTGTTGAGCGAAAATTGTAGATGATTTTTGAAATGCTTGAGGTAAGTTAATTACTTGCGCCAAAATGATGGAATTTTGAGACATGCATCTAATGTATATACTCATATTATCTTTTAGAAGTTACCTGTTGAACTTTTGGAAAGCATAGTAAAATACATATCCCGGTCCAAGAACAACGTATTATAACATTTTTATGTCTTAAAAAGTGAAAATAGTAGAAGGATATATGACTTGTATTATAGTAAAAGCAATTTCACATTGATATGGAATTGTAAATTTTTTGGGAAGAAAATTTCGTTGTGTTGTCGTACTTTATGCATGTTGAGTAATATTTGTCATGCGATTGGCATCTATCACAATGTATTTCATTGTGATAGAGAAAAAACCGTAAAGAAAGGGATTGTTAATTATAAAATTATATCAACTCGCAACATATAAAGGCATCTAATACATTAAGTTTAAAGGAAAGGATTTGTTATTTTACTAGCATTCCATCACAAGACATTAGAGGAAAGCTATAAAAAAAAAGTGATTGTCAACAAGGAAATTGTACTATAATTCTTAACATATGAAGAAGTGTAAAAATTAGGTTAAAGGATCTTTATGTTAGTCTTACAAGAATTATGTTTAGCTTCTACATATTTTAAAGGACTTGTACATTAAGTTCTTTTTTACCTCTCCATATATCGAGAGTTAAACCCATCATTGTTGACAACCTCTTTCTTTGCAACTTCTTTCTATTGCATTGAATTGTGTTATGATGGAATGGAATTAGCACGACATATATTATTTGATTTGCATAAAGTATGACAACATAACCATCTTTTCATTTTAAACAATTTTGACTAAGAGTCAAAGTGGTACTACTTTTATTATGATGCACAACATGTTTCCTCTTACTATTTAGCTCTTAAAGATATAAGAATGTTAAAAATTGGAGTATATAAATTGAAATACAAAGACAAAAGTGGTTCGTCTTAAATCCGGCATCCATATGTAAAGGAAACTATCATCCATACATTCTGTAGAAAATATGACAGAGTACAAAAATTATCATACTTCACTCAAATCCTAAAGCCCAAACACACTCAAGTACCTTTCAGTATTTCCTCACTTGTGTACAAAACCCTTACAATAAACAAAGAAAAGATAAAAGAAACAAAACTTCTCTGAGAGATGCTTTTGATAAGATTTTTGGGTCCCTTTCCATCTCAAATGCTGCTTTTGCTAATGAATAGGGTACTTAATTTCTTCTTCTTCTTTTCAATTTCTTAAACCCTTAACATCATATTTTGTTAATTACATTTTCTTGCTAGCTTATAAATTACATTATCGTTCATTTTTACTTAATTTCTTTTATATCTATTTGAAAATAATAATACTGGGCAACCTATAAAAAGTTCAAAAATTATCAATTAGTTCTTTTGAATAGATCTTAATGATAAAAAATGGAGATAATGTTGTAAATAAATCACACTAAGATCAAATTAAGTTTGATTCATTTAAAAAATTGTTTAATCTAGTTGAGTTCGGTAGAGAATGGAGCTTTTAATAATTTTAAAGCTATTAGTAAAATAAGTTTTATTTCAAAGTCCAGTACACCTTATTTACAAATCAAGCTCCTCAAGTTAAGCCAAACTATAAATAAGCTAAGTTTAATTATTTTGCAAACGACTAGGCTTGAAAACCAAAATTAACCTTATTTATAGCACTAAGATGTCAAATAAAATTAAATTTAGAAGGTTAAATATGCAAAATAAGTATATACAAAATGAAAATTATAATGAAAAAGATTATATTATATATTATAATGTTTTGTTTTAATTATATGAATATGATACATATAAAATCAACAACTTTATCAAACTTGGTTTAAGTTAGGGGTGAGTGGGTAAACCAATTGTACAAAGTATTCACACGTATCCTGTTTAACCAAATAGAATCTAGGTGGGTATTAAAAGTCATATGATAGTGTATGAATATAAATTTCTAAAACCGGCTCTCATGGAGTAGGATACGATTATGAAGTCTTTATACCTTGTACCTACCGTAAAACCTATAACGTATGAGGTCTTTAAAAGCTATAAATTTGAAGTTTAAAAAAGAAAAAGAAAAGGAGTTTATAATAAATATATATTATATATATATATAGGTTCCATAGGACATTTTATATCTTGTTGATTTTATAGGGTATAAGGTATAGGCCAATACAAGGTGTTGCACGATAAGTTTTAAGTACGAAATTTAATACCATATTGTATCAAGCCAAATTATTTTATGAATGAGTAGCAAGTCATGATAAATATCAAAATTAAGTAATGATATTTAATTATCTTTATTTATTATGTGAAATTCTCAACTCAATATATATTATATATATATATTTTCCTGTTTGGCCGATCCTACCTTCACCTTGGTCTGGTATATCGTGAATGTATTTATTAATAAACTGATACTAAAAAGATGAAAATAAAATACAAATATATTTTTTATAAATTAAATAAGTTGTATTTATTTATCTTTACTTTATTCATTTTTAGAAAAGTGCAAGTTAAAAAATTCTTGTTCAATACATAAAATATTACTTTTAGACCTATTCAATTAAAAGCATGTGAATTTTTATATCTCAATTCTGGCACCTCAATCAATAAATAGCTTTTCAAACTCAAATAAATACAATTCAAATGCCATATAGAATAAATAGGCTTAATTACACACCTTACATGTGTTTTTATAAATTTGCAATTCATAACTTGTGTTAATTTTTTTCTATAAAGAGGTGACTCAACTTTCATGTAAAAAGTTAATAATATTAAAAAACCAGAAAACTGAAAGAAAAAAATAATTTTATTTTTTTAAGACCAATAAGATATTGACATATTTCTTTTAAAATTATAAAATAATATTAACAATTTTGGAGTAAACTCAAATAATCTATTTATAAATATATATATGTATATATATAATATGTATTTATAAATAGATGAAAGATAGAATTTTAATAATTAAACCTATCAATAAATATATCCGGCACCCAGCTTCGAGTGAACGATAGAATCCTTACAATTTGATATATTTGCTTTCTAAAATTATAATCTAAGGAATACATGTCTTGCCTCAGAATAAATTTGAATAATGCTTGGGAAAACCCCAGTGATGACCGCGACAAATTTAGAGATTTGGGCATCATGCTGTGCCCCTCTTATATGTCATAAATATGTTTGGCTACCTATTTTTTTTAATAGATATATTTTTTAAATTTTTTAATAAATTATTTATCAAAAAATATATATAAATAAAAAAAATCAACAGTTCTCGTGAAAAAATTAGCTAGATAAAATATAAATATAGTTTAAATAATTAATATATATCGTTTCGATATAAATACAAATATAGATTTAAAAAAAAAAAAAAAAACACTATCCACAAACTCATCTGGATGGCTTTCTTAAACATCGGATATGATAGGATTCGTTGAAAAATGATAAATAAAGAGACAATATCGCATAGATCATTATCTCTATATGAGCTAGGTGCCTAAAGATACTCATCATCATATACAAATCTTTGATTGAGCGCATGATTTTATTAGAATGGTGTCCTTACTCCTTTACTCTAAATTTTTTATTGATTGATGGTCAATAGATGTTTTTTTTTTTTTTTTTTCCCTTGATACACTTTAGTCCAACTTAAGCAGTAATTAATTCCTATTTTCTTAGCCAATAGTTTTATAGTCTAACAATATTTCTCCCTCTTTCTCCAATAAGAAATATCAGCTTTCATTCCCCAATCCTCTTTGTAATGACATTGTTTAGATTTTGTGATTTTAGTTTCTTTCTTTCATTATTTTTTCTAACACGCATGTTGTGTTCTTGTATAATTTTGTCTTCCTTTCTTTTTTATTTTTTATTTGTTTAATTCCGAATTTACGATTTGGTTGTGTTGTTGTATAATTTTACGTTTTTGTTCATAATTTTTATGTTGGGTCATCTTTTTTTTTTGTTCCGGATTTATGTTCTTTGTTTTTCTTTGTTGGTCAGCATTGGTCTTTTTGTTTATTTTTACTATTCTTGAATTATAATTAGTTATGTGAAAAATCAATTTTAGTAATAATATGATAATAGACTTAGTTCTTTTTTTTCTTTGTAAGAAAAAAAAAATGTAGTTTTCTTTAATAAAAAAAATCTTAATTTTGTGAAAATTGTTACTTTTTCTTAACTTAACTTAATTTATTAGGAATGCATAATAATGTTCGAAATTAATGCAATTTAGAAAACATGTGGATTGCAATTTTTTAGAAAAATTATATATTTTAATTTCCATAAAAATATGTTGACTGGATGTGGTGGTACTTATTTGATTTTATACGTTTGTAAGGGTATTTATGGGATGTTACGTGCAATTAGGATCATCTACGTATGAGTAATTCACCTATTTATATATAACATTATTCTAACGTAATAATATTGACGCTGCTAACTTTTCGTCTATTCTTGGTCATTAATTAACATACTAGATGAACCAAATTTCTTCATCTTCTCCGCGTTATATGCCCCCACAAAGCAAGAAATCACTTTTGAATTTTCAAAGATTTCATTTCCTAATGGCGATTATTGAAGCTAAATCTTTCGTACCGGATCTCACCGCCGCGTGCCGAGTCAAACCATACCCACCGACCAGAATTCGACTGTG
Source organism: Combretum micranthum (assembly GCA_024138025.1). NCBI lineage: Eukaryota > Viridiplantae > Streptophyta > Magnoliopsida > Myrtales > Combretaceae > Combretum > Combretum micranthum. The sequence continues at coordinate 1,842,489 of JAMXBD010000033.1, read as the reverse complement.
AACCATAACACATTTTCTCCGTCAAACTCTTAACCCAGGAACCGCATAACCATCTCCATCGATCATTGGAGCTCAATCCATCTCATCCACTTTTTGACGTCAAACTAATGCCATGTTTAGTACACGGAAATGAATTCGTAATGGGATCAAGATTTCGGATTCTATTCTTATTATTATATTTAGTATATTTTTTTAAGTCAAAATCATAATTTCTGGGAATCAACAATTCTGGCTTTGAGAGGGAATTCGATTCTGCCCTTGAGAAGGTGGAATCGCAATTTCATTTCACCCTCATAAATAACTACAACTAAATTACGTTTTCATCATCTTATTTATTTATTATTCATATTAACTATTGCAATTTTTTTTTTCAAATAGTATGTTAATACCATTCCATTCGATGATGTATCTAAACGAAAGAATAGATATATCATTTTGCCTCTTATTCGATTCCATTGCTTTTCTTTCTTTCCAATCCATTCTATTAACGCATACCAAACGTAACATAAAAAGCCTGAACCCAACAATCACAACTATTTTGACAGGGCATATATAGAGTACCTTATATGATGTAAAGTTTGATTAAAATTTTTGAAATGTTATCTTCGTCATCAATTGGTCTTGGCCTGTCCTCGTCTAATCGAGAACGTTATTGTCACGGAATAAGACATAATAATAATTAATTGTAAAAGAAATACAAACATGTGCAATATGTTAAATCAAAACCCGTATCTCTCTAATGCGAATTTGGGTTATTTTTGTAGTTAAGTGCCTTTCATTTTTATAATTTTGAATCTTTTTTTTTATTACAACTGGATGGAAGTTTTTAACTTTTTTTTTCAGTGACATAAAGACTATTACAATGCGGCTACATAGGATAATTAGAAAGCTCTAAAATAGGGAATCAAACTTGGTACCTCAAGGATAAGGATTTGGACCGGATACCACTAGGTTATAAGACTATTGTCAAAAGTTTTTAACTTTTAACATATAAAAATTATGAAAAGCTAAAAAGTATTATCATAGACTCATGATAGACTATGGCTAATGTCAGGATCTGGAATATGCCTTTTTAACGGGGAGAAATCCAATGAGTTTCGTGAATGACTACATAAATAGGCTTTTAACACCATCTATAACCTAAAACCTTAAGGTAATGAATTTATGGGTCTTTTTTTTTATAAACTCTTCACATAAGACTCGTATTTTCCATGTGAGATTTTCACACTTGCACCTTAATAATCTCCCCTCCAGTGTAGTCTCTACAATGGGTAGATTATACTCCTCTTCAAGAGCTTATCAAATTAACTCCACTAAACTGCTTTATGAGTGGCCTACTCACCATGGGTTTCACAATGAGTCACGCCACAAAAATCTTCTTTCCATATGATGGGCTAACCATATGAGTTTCCCAGTCGAACCAGGCTCTGATACCAATTGTTAGGATCTGGAGTATGCCTTTAATGGGAAGAAATCTAATAGGATTTGTATGTAAAGGATTACACAAAATGGGTTTTTACCATTTATAATCCAACATCTTAAGGTAATAGGTAATGGATTTTCTTTCTTATAAACTCTTCATATAAGATCCATATTTTCCATGTAAGATTCCCACTTGCAGCCTAACAATTAATGTTGTCAACATAGTATTTCTTCAAATAATTATGGTTATGTGTGTGACATATTTTACAAAATACAAACATCATAGATCTCATCATTTGCTAAAGCTTGAGTTATGATAATATTTCTTGTTATAAGATTTTGCATGAATGCATGTGAATCAGAGAGTTAAATGTGAACAAATTTATGAGCAAATATAAGGAGTGGGATTTGGCCAAAAATATGAATAGATATATTAAATCATTATTATAAATTGTGTCCTACTTTTGGTCGTGATGTCAAATCAACATATTAAAGCGAGAGTATAGATCGATGTGTTTCCTATATTGTCATGTATATCTATGATACTTATAAGATTGTTTTCACTTTGAGAAAAAAAGGAAAAAAAATATGTGTTGAGCGAAAATTGTAGATGATTTTTGAAATGCTTGAGGTAAGTTAATTACTTGCGCCAAAATGATGGAATTTTGAGACGTGCATCTAATGTATATACTCATATTACTTTTAGATTACCTGTTGAACTTTTGGAAAGCATAGTAAAATACATATCCCGATCCAAGAACAACGTATTATAACATTTTTATGTCTTAAAAAGTGAAAATAGTAGAAGGATATATGACTTATTATAGTAAAAGCAATTTCACATTGATATGGAATTGTAAATTTTTTGAGAAGAAAATTTCGTTGTGTTGTCGTACTTTATGCATGTTGAGTAATATTTGTCATGCGATTGCATCTATCACAATGTATTTCATTGTGATAGAGAAAAAACCGTAAAGAAAGGGATTGTTAATTATAAAATTATATCAACTCGCAACATATAAAGGCATCTAATACATTAAGTTTAAAGGAAAGGATTTGTTATTTTACTAGCATTCCATCACAACATTAGAGAAAAGCTACAAAAAAAAAAAAAAAAGTGATTGTCAACAAGGAAATTGTACTATAATTCTTAATATATGAAGAAGTGTAATAAATTAAGGTTAAAGATCTTATATGTTAGTCTTACAAGAATTATGTTTAGCTTCTACATATTTTAAAGGACTTGTACATTAAGTTCTTTTTTACCTCTCCATATATCGAGAGTTAAACCCAACATCATTGTTGACAACCTCTTTCTTTGCAACTTCTTTCTATTGCTTTGAATTGTGTTATGATGGAATGGAATTAGCATGATAGATATTATTTGATTTGCATAAAGTATGACAACATAACCATCTTTTCATTTTAAACAATTTTGACTAAGAGTCAAAGTGGTACTACTTTTATTATGATGCACAACATGTTTTCTCTTACTATTTTTGCTTTTAAAGATATAAGAATGTTAAAAATTAGAGTATATAAATTGAAAATACAAAGACAAAAGTTCAACTTAAAGTCGGCATCCATATGCAAAGGAAACTATCATACATACATTCTATAGAAAATATGACAGAGTACAAAAATTATCATACTTCACTGAAATCCCAAAGCCCAAATACACTCAAATACCTTTCAGTATTTCCTCACTTGTGTATAAAACCCTTACATTAAACAAAGAAAAGATAAAAGAAACAAAACTTCTATGAGAGATGCTTTTGATAAGATGTTACACCTTTTGTTGTTACTACATACTGGAAATAAAAAACTCTCAATTTATAGAGTGTAGCTTTCATTCTTATCCATCTAAAAAAGCTACGGTTAGAAAGTTACTCTTTATTTACCATTGTTTATTTTGGTTCCTAAAACAAAGAAGTATTGACTTTCCAAAAATAACTAGATGAAAGGAAAGACACATATTTTACAAATCTCCACCTTAGCTTTATCTTTCTTTGTGCACGAATTTTCTATGGCTTTTTACCACAATGCCAACTATGGATTATTCATAGTACAAGCACCAATCATATTCATGCAGTAGTCGAACTTAGATGTTGGAATTGATTTCGCCATCATATCAGTTGGATTATCAATGTTCAACCTTTTTCACTAAAATAGTACCTTGAGAAACGATCCCCCATATACAATAATATTTGATATCGATATGTTTAGTCCTTTTGTGATGCATTTGATTTTTGGTCAAATGTATGGCACTTTAACTAACACAGAACACTATTGTAGTATCTTGCTTAAACCCCAATTGCATGCCAAACTTTAAATAGCTTCTTTTATTGCTTCTGCTATGCCATGTATTTAGCTTTGTGGCTGATAATGCAATAGTGGATTATAAAGTTGCTTTCCAATAATTGTAGTGCCTGAAAGTGTGAAAGCATAACCCGTTAGAGATTTTCTCTTATCAACGTCTCTAGCATAATTAGAGTCAACATAACAGTAGCATTACTCTTTTCATAGACCATGCCGCCATTTTTAGTATCTCGAAGATATCGAAGTATCCATTTTACACCTTGCCAATGCATCTTGCCAGGATGCCGCATATATCTACTAACAACATGTGAAATATCCGGATGTGTGCAAACCATAACATACATAATGCTTTTAACTGCACTAGCACAAGGAACACGTGACATTTATTCCTCATCTTCAATGGGCTATGGTGACATTGCAGCTAATTGTTTGAAATGAGCTGCTAATGAAGTACTCATAGGATTTGCATCCTACATTGCAAAGCGCTTCAAAACCTTTTCGATGTACTTCTTCTGAGACAAGTATAATTTGCCAACACATCAATCTCTATGAATTTCCGTCCCTAAAATTTTCTTAGCACCACTTAAATCCTTTATTTCAAATTCACTACTAAGATGAGTCTTTAACTTGTTGATTGCAGACATACCTTTAGCAACAATCAGCATATCATCAACATAAAGCAATAAATACACAAACGAACCATGTGAGATTTTCTTGTGGTATACAAAACTTTCTTAATCACTTCTTGAGTAGCCATGACTTAACATAAAAGTGTCAAATTGTTTATATCATTGGTGATGAGACTGCTTCAAACCATATAGTAACTTCTTTAATAGACAAACATGGTCTTCCTTAACCTTAACTATGAAACCTTGTGGTTGCTGCATGTAAATTTGTTCTTCAAGTTCACCATGAAGAAAGGTTATCTTGACATCGAGCTATTCAAGCTTTAGATCAAATAATACAACCATGGCAAGTAACACCCAAATGCAGCTATGTTTCACAACAAGAGAGAATACTTCATTAAAGTCTACTTTGCAACTGAGCAAGCTTTGTGACGAGTCACTTCAAACACCAGGTGATCCTTCCTTCTTCTTAAAGACACATTTGCAACCAATGATCTTTTGTCTTCAAGGAGGCATCGCTAGTTCCCAAGTTTGATTCTTATAAAGGGACTCTAATTCTTCATTCATAGCAAGTATCCAATATAAAGAGTCATCACTTGTTATAGCCTCATGGTATGTTGAAAAATCTTGAGTTTCTTTTTCCAGTGCAAAAAATAATGCGAATGAGACTATATTTGCATAAGCATATCTTTTAGGTGGCCTTATTTATCTCTTTTCTCTGTCTCTTGCCAAGCTATATTATTGTAGCTCTTGTGAAATCTCCTTTTGCTCTTCTTGTTCTTCTTCCTTTTCATCATGAATATACTTATTTGAAGTGCGTTCATGTACTTCCTTTGGTTTTCAAATTTAAGCTCTACCTCTTGCTAATACCATGCTCTTGCTCTGTATTGACAACCTCGTTTGTCAGATGAAGCATGAATAACTCATTGAATTTAACATCTCTACTAATTATGAATTTCGGTGGCTTAGTTTTAGTACACCATAATCTATATCCTTTCACTCCATATGCATAATCAAGAAATATGCATTTTTGTGCCCTTCACTCAAGTTTACCATCACTCCTATGAGCATATGAAGGACACCTAAAAACTCTTAAATTAGAATAACTAGCTGGAGAACTAGGCCATACCTAGATAGCACTTTTGACTCAATGGCAGTTGATGGAGATAGATTTACTAGATAACAAGCCATATTAATAGCTTTAGCCTAGAATTCATTTGACAATTCGACATTAGAGAGCATACAATGGGCTCTCTCTAGAAGAGTTCTGTTTATGTGTTCTACTACCATTTTGTTGTGGTGTTTTCCTAAAGTATGGTGTCTCACAATAACTTCATTATCATAATACTCTAAATTGGTATTTGCTCGAAGACGCTTGATTTTCTCATCGGTTTGATTTTCCATAAGTACTTTCCACTTATTAAAAGTGGGGAAAACATCATTTTTATACTTAAGAAAATATACCTAAAATTTCCTTAAAAAATCATCAATGAAAGTTAACAAGTACCTGGCACCACTTTTTGATGGGATAGATACCATGCCCCACAAATCAAAACAAATATAATCAGCTATGCTCTTAGTCCTGTGAATGGCGGTGCTAAACTTGACTCTAGTTTACTTCCCATAGACATACTGTTCACAAAAGTCAAGCTTCCCCATTTTATTATCACTAAGTAAGCCACATTCACTCAAAATAGACATTCCCACGTCACTCATATGCCTTAAACACATATGCCACAAGCAAGTAGCATCTAAAACAATATCAGGAGAAGATAATATAGCTACAGATTCGATAATCGTAGTGACATGGAGCAAGTAGAGACTATTAACCAAATTTCGTTTTATCACAATGAAAGCACCTTTTGAAACTTTAAGGAATCTACCTTTAGCAAAATACTTACACCTTTGAGAATCATGAGTTCCTAAAGAAATTAGACTTTTCTTCAAGTATGGAATGTGTTGAACATTAGTTAAGATTCTAACAACTTCATCATGCATTTTGATTTTAATAGTTCCAATGCCAACAACCTTACAAGACACATTGTTCCCATAAGGACAACACCACCATCAACTAGTTGAAATGTCATAAACCAGTCTCGGTTTGGACACTTATAGTAAGAGCAACCTAAATCAATGATCCATGCATCACTAACTAGACTCGATGATGCAGAAAGAACATTGTTAGCACCTTCAACAACACTTGTAGCGCTCTTTGAACTTGCATCATTCTTTTCTTTAAGCTTTGGACATTTTACTCTCCAGTGCACTTCTTTCTTGCACTATCAACATCTTCCGTTACGATATATAGATTAAGACTTTTCTCTTCTAAAATTATTTGAGCCAACCTCCTTTGATCTTCCTCTAATAAACAGGTCAATTGTAGAATTGGCACATCCATTATTGTTATTGTTAAGTCTCTTAATTTAGTTTTGATGATAACAAAACAAAAGTGTTTAATAACAAAGTTGTTAAGTGTACAACTTTCAAGTGTAAAATATATCAGAAGATAAATCTGACGAAATCATAAAAGCTAAATCATAAAAGCTACTAAAGCAGAGACTAAAGTAGAAAGTAAACATATTGCCTGTTAAGAAGACAGTAACACTTAGAAGGTAACTCAGAGAGTAGACTTGCAACACAGACAAAATCTACAAAATCACGAGCAGCATGTTATAGAACGAATTTTCTTCAATTTTTTCATCAATTTGAAGGCTCAGCTCAAAAGTTGAATGTATTTAGGTGATACATTCAAAATGTTCCAATAAGTTGGACAACATATCCAAGGGATTTAAATTAATTTCAGATTTACGTTGTAGGAAAATTCAAGAACTCATGACAGTTGGTTTATTTTCATAACAACTGGTTCGATTTCCTTCCAGATTTTGTTACTTCAAGTTCCGATGTTTCAAGAATGATTTCTTTAATAAGTCACATTTGTTTGAAGGTCCAAGAACGTGTTTTGTAGAAGATTCACTCCCGTATAAGTTTAAGTTTCAAATAGAAGATGAAGGAAGATATTTTCCTAAAACTAAGGGATATGAAAGATATTTTGGGGATTTCTATTTCAAATCAAAAGGAGGTTATAAGGATATACTTTGGGATGAAGATTATGTAGATTTGGTATGAATTTAAAAGTAAATATCAAGAGAAAATTATGGAGATTTATTTTTGACAAATTTTTAAACAAATGATAAGGTTTTTCTCAATGATGTACTCCACACTTCAAGGAAGTTTCAAGATGATGGGAAATTTGAATTTGAATATTCAATAACGATATTTGAAACTCACAGCAGCAAAGGAATTCAAATTGTAGTAGATTAACATCATAAAAATATCAAAGATTTTGTTGGAGCATATCTCTCCAATTTATCCATATCAAACAGTAAAAAGATTTCAACTTTAAATTATATTGAAGGTTTTGAACATTGTAAATACTTTATATAAAAAGTTTATCACGTGCCTAGATCAGATACAATAAAAAAAGTGAGCAAAGTGTATATACTTCTCTAGTAAAAAAAAAACATTCAGAATCATTTTTTCATTACAGACCTTAGAGGGTAACTCAGAGAGTAACATAGAGCACCGACAAGAACTTGCAAATTCCTATATAAACATCCTTTGTTTCATTGAGTGAATTTACTTGAGAGAAACCTTTATATTCTTCTATTGCTCAATTTGATTTGTACTTTCGTGATATTGATGATAAGAAGGAGTGAAAAATAGCTTTGTAGATCAATAATTAGCTTGGTGAGCTAGATAGATTAAGCAGAGGAATTGAGTCCATTATATTGGCATACTATTTGTACTCTCAGATTTGATTGGATATAATGGAATATACCGGTATGGAATATCGCATCTCTGGCTTAGAGCTGGAAGAGAGGACTAACTCTCAAGGCAGAACCTCTATAAATTATTGTGCAATCTTCTCTTACCTTTCTCTTTAATTTTTCGTGCTCGCTCATTTTATTATTTCTTGTGATTGCAAAGAAAAATCAAAGCCATACTTCATTATAACTAATTGGGGTTGTGATTAAAACTTTACAAAAGGCATAATTAAAGTTTTTGATTTAAGAAACCAGTTCACCTCCCCTCTTGGTTACTTTTCGGGATCAACAGTCATGCTCATCTTCTCTTAACTTAAAAGAAAGGATTTAATCTCATCAATATCCAAATGTTCATGCCCATATAAGTGTTTCTTGGAAATGATTGTAGGAGGAAGGTAAAGAACAAAGTAACATCATTGCTTGCTCGCTTGAGAATGTCTCATCTATATTTTTCAATTCCATGATGAGTGAAGTAAATTCAGAAATATATGATCTAATGGACGTCCCTTCATCCATGCATAGTGTATAGAGGCGTTGTAATAGACCAAGATGATTTGCCACCATCTTTTTCATGTACAACGATTCCAACCTGGTCCATAATGTTGCTGCTGTTGTCTTAGAAAGAACTTCTTGTAATATATCATTTGTGATGCATAACTGAATGGTGGCAAGTGCTTTATCATTGATCTCAACCCATTCAGAATCCTTCATTATAGTTGGTTTGTTATCTTTTCCAGAAAGTGCTATTTTTCAATTTTGTTGCGTCAAAACAACCAGCATACTGACCTTCCACATGCCAAAGTTGATGAGCCCATAGAATTGATAAATGTCAAATTTCATTGTTGCCATTTCTATTTTAAGGATTCCTAGAACAACACAACAACGCTGCCAGTTTGTTAAAAATCAAAGTATGTAAATCGGAAGACATAAAAGTGGTTCAGCTTAAAGCCGACATCTACTTGTAAAGGAAACCATCATATCTACATTTTGTAGAAAATATGTCAGGTTACAAAAATTATCACACTTCACTTAGATCCCAAAGCACAAATAACTTTTAGTATTTCCTCACTTGAGTGCACAACCTTCACAATAAACAAAGAGAAGATAAAAGAAACAAAACTTCTCTAAGAGGCGCTTTTGGTAGGATGTTACATCTTTTATTGTTACTATATATTGGAAATAAAAAAACCTCAATTTATAGTGTATAGCTTTCTTTCTTATCCATCCAAAAAAGCTATGGTAAGAAAACAACTCTTTCTTTACCGTTGTTTATTTTGGTTCCTAAAATAAAGGAGCATTACTTTCTAAAAATAACTAGATGAAAGGAAAGCCACATATTTAACAAGAAAGTGTGAAAATCCATCACTTTTGAGATATTATGTTGCGATTTCCAAAAATTCAACTTGAAACTTTAGAAAAATGAAATAGGTATACACGTTTCGATTATTTTGTACATGTAATTTTATCTTCTTTGAACACTTTCAAAATTATTTGCAACTTTAGCTTCACACATTGTTTTTATTTCTTTCTTATAACGTAAAACAAACGCTATGAGTATCATATTTTGACAATACAATACATAGAACACATTACTTATACAATCTTGTGTTAATCTTATATATAGAGAAAAGAACAATATTTCTGACAAAGTTTGTATAAATGATTTAACCATTTGTTTTATTCGAAATCCTATATTCATTCAATTGCTTTCAAATTAGTGTCATTTCACATTTTGATTCACAATCATGCACCCTCTTAAAAAGGTGATAAAAGATGAAATATATAATGCTTTGCATTTTACAAAATGTCACATATATGAAAATAGTCTTGGTACATTATTATCAATTGCTTCAAGAAAACTTGAAAAAACTTGACAAATGTTTATTATTATTTCTCCAATGATGGTTTATTCAGACAAATGAAGCATATATCATGTTATTTTAATATTTCAATAAGTAGTGTCAAATTGTCACGCTCCAAATGGTACCCTAAACGCGACAGTCTGCTATACTCAATATTAAAGCTTAAGTATGACAACCTTAGTTATCTCAAAAGCTTTGATATCGGGTGTAAGACGTATCTTCATGATTATAGAGTACCAACTTTGAAACAAGTTATTTAAAAAGACATTCATATAACAATTAAAAATGGAAATCATAACATAAGCATATTAAATATGTAAATATAAAGGTCTTACGAAAATATTAAAGGGGCATTCCCCTATTAAAAGATAAAGTCCATTATAGTCTATATATAACAATTACATTGGAGATTTACTTAGAAGCCTAAGTCTACAACTAATCTTTGACTTCATCAAAAAACTCCTCAGTAAAAAAGGTAGTGCCTGAGAGAAATATCCTCTGGGTATCAACCAAAGGTAGGGGTACTGTAATAAATATCTAGTGTAACTTAAGTTTACTAATTTAATGTCCGATAATCCTTTCCTATATTTAGGTTAACTTTAGGCAAGTGCACCTATCAATTGCAGTATAGGATTAGATTATAGGGTCGTATTCCTTGGGACCGTCAACAAGTACTACTACTCGCCTTCTTAATTATTATCTAGCAATCGAATCAAATCAGGATTTACAATAAAATAACAAACTAAATTACAACTAAGCTATATCATAACATGAATTAACAACTAAGTGCAACTTTCACAATTAGACAAATCAGACTTGCTTAACCAATGAGTTAACATGTAATGCATCTTTGTTATTTGTATATGCTTCCTAACTGCGGGATTCCACCATTTAATGCAATATCTTTCTCGAGTCTATTGAATCCTAATCCTAGCTTTGTCGAACTGAAATCTCTTCCTAGTTAACGGCCAACTAGAATTGCATTAAGAAAATGATCCTAATGGTAATTTCAATTACATATACAGAAGGTTTCACAACCCTACCTCTAGGCATCATGAGTAACCTCTCCTTATAGCTTAGATCTATTTCGTAGGTAGATTTCTCAATCACATCCTATGGAAATCTGGTCTAACCCTAAGTCATGCATTACCTAGAATTAGCATGCTTTAACTTACTATAGAGATTAGTGAATTCTATAACATTAGCAATTATTCCATTATATACATGCTAAAACATGGCTACACAAGTCCTAACAAACTACTCACACATCATGGAGACACAACAATACATTTAAAATACAAAAATACCTAGAAAAAGATAGAGAACAACTCTTAATGATTAAATAATACTCAAGAATCTGGTACAAATACACTCTTGTACGAACACAAATGATGATGGAACAGAAGTGTGTTTTTACAGATAGTTGGTAGGAAACAAAGAGAGAATTTTTCTAGAAAGAATGTGTCTACTCTATTACAATAATTCATGTCTTTTGCAAAGATTCGGAGGACTATTTATATGCTTTCCTTCAATCAACACATCAAATGGAGGAAGTTAGGCATCATCTGGGCTTCATTTCTCTTCAAAAAGACACTTTGATTCCGAATTGCTGTGAAAAAAAAAGCGATTTGTAACTGCCATTACGGCTGGAACACAGGCCATAATCATCTCTGGTCTCCAATTCCACATGCAAATACGGCTACAGCTTGCAGGTGAACAAATGCTGTAGTTCACTATCCTGTCTATTACGACCATTATCTCGGCTGTAATCTCCTCTGTGCTACGAATTCTCTCCCTCAGTTTACGGCCGTTCCCTTCTTTGATAAAACAATTAGAGGAGATTACGCTCTAGAATACGGCCGTATCTCAGGCCGTATTCTTCTCTGATGAAATTTTCCTCTATTCTTCTGTAGGTCATGGTCCGTAATTGCTCTTTATGTATCATCCGAGAGGATCATCGGCATAAATACGGTCATAATATTGCTTGAATGACTTATTTAGCTTCAATCCTTGTTGATTTTTGATCCAACAATTGATATTTATCACATTTTACCTGAAATGAATATATTCACTAAAAAAGTACCAATTATCTTTGAATTCAACAAGGTTTAGAACATAAATGGATATTTTCACCTAAATGAGTATGGTAAATTGCCTTTATCAATATCTATAAGGGGGTAAGCTTCTTGCTTAGTGAGAATTATTTGCACAAATAAAGTACTTGAACAAACAATATTCAAATAAATTATTTAAACAAGCATATGAAATGCAACAAACACGTAACCAACAATTCATATGATTTCCGGGAATTATATGTTGAATGGATTTACCCTCCATTCGGGGTTAGGTGTTTCGGGCCGTAAGACCATAGTTCATAAATGAAATTTTTGTAGTTTTTATATGAGTCACTACTAATCGCTAAAATGTAGTTGATTCGGGTGTCTACTCACCATTTTAATTAGGCGAACATTCGCTATAAAGTAGATTTTCGTTTTCTACGGACCTCACTACTATGCCTTCGTCCCACCAGGGTACAGTAATGAATGCAATATGACTCACTATATGTTATGCATGAATCATTTTATTTAAGTAATCATGGTATAATATTAGATATTTTGAGAGTGATTACATAATTCGCAGACATATCATTCCTATACTAATTGTACAATGATTATTGGACAATTCCCGCCTTGATATGCTTAGCATAATTTCAACCATATATGTAAGGCACATGCGCTTCCATGTTTTATCTTCCTAATTCTAATGCTACTAATCTACAAGCAAAAATATAAGTATAAGAATGTAAGAAATTAAACTCACTAACCATGGTAGTAGAAGCTCCTAGTCAAAATAGTCACCGAGATAAGGAAGCTCGAACTTCACGTCACATAATCAAAAGAAATACCCAAAAATGAGTATTTCTTGAAGTTCTTCTTAAACTTGCAAATTCTATTTTACTAAGTTCGTCAAAAATCGTATGCGATGAAATTCTAACTTAAAATGGTCATAACTTGCTCTTTTTAATTTGGAATTTCGCATATTATACATTGTTTTCTACCTACTTAAAAATATCTATCTATTTCTAAGGTTATTTTCATCATAAAAAGTCATTTAGGTTCCGCAAGGACACGGTAAAGAATTGACACGAAAATCTTATCCCTTAAAACATGATTTTTCCAACTTTTTACCAACTAAAAATTCCATAGAAAATATGTAAATATATATATAGTTGAAAAATCCTTTTAATACATATACAACTCATATTATACACATGATTCTAAATGATGTTGTCTTAATAAATGATTTTTCATAAAACAATTTATGTTACTAGTTGAAAAGTGAAGTCGACAAAATTATTTTAAATTGTTTTGAAATAAACTAGAGGTTCTTGAGTCATTAAATATGTGATATGATATATTTTTCCTTAAATCCTAAAAGATAATTTGGTTTTAAAAATTTTTGTCTTTTCAAGTTATCTACAAATTTTATTCCCTAATTAGACTTTACTTGGTAAGTTTATTTTAACTTGTTTTGAAAAACTTATTTTGGTCTTTGTATTTAAAAATATTAATGAGGATTTTATAACCAAGTTTTTAAGAAAAATTCTCATAACAAAGCATTACTAAGATTAAGGTCTTAATAGTAAATTTATAAAAAGTAAAAAGCTTCTTGGTTAACTTTTGAAAATCCTTGTATGTTAACAATACAAAAATCCATGGTGACTTTTGTCTAAAATTCTTTGAAAAGCATTTTGTTGTTATAAAGTTTCTAAATTTTAATGAAACTCTTCCCAAGTGATAAAATTACATTTTTAAAGTAAGTTGAGCTTATTTTCTTTTACTTAAGAAAGAATCTTATTGTTTCTATTAAGACAACATTCAACATGATCATGCATGACATGAGTTTATAGCTAAAAAACATGACAAAAATATTTAATAAGAAAGATAGAAAATATAGAGAATAGCAAATATAATATCAAGTATTGAAAGTCTTAGCTTGATTCAAGGCTTCCGAACTTAGTCATGGGCAAGTCTAAAAAAAAGAAAAATAAAAAAAAATAAGAAAATTTGTTTTGACTAGATAAGGACAAATCTAAAACTACAAAGACTAGTCTTAATTTTAAAGTATGGAATAAATAAATAAATTGCAAAGCATAATAAATAAATAAATAACAGTTATGTTAGTGAGCTTATATGATCTAAGAAATATATATATATAATAATATATAAATATAGTTACTAATATATAGAAGTTAGATTAGAACAATAATAATATCATGTATCAATATAACAATAAAACAACATAAAAGTAAAATGATATTTATTCATGAACAAAAACAAAACATGAACTTAGTGTTGTTTACATAACACTTAGATGTTTAAGAAACATACACCATGGTCATGTTAAGTTACATGACATGATGAAAAAGTATAAGTAAGAGTTTTACCTAAAATATAAATGTGGATGGTAGTAAAAGAGAGGTTTTGGTAGTATGTGGAAAGTGCAAATGTAGGAAAATTGGAAAGGTGAAAAGAGATTTTTGGAGAGAGGGTTTAAGTAGTAATTTTGGGAGAGTTTTGATAATGTAAAAGAGTGCGTGAAAGAAATTGAGGGAGATGTGATATTTATAAAGTTTTGAGGAGGGAAATTATGTGAATTAAATAAAATGAAAAAGAAAATAATTATGTGTGTGTATGTGTGGCCGACAGTTTTGGGAGGGAGGGGAGAGAGAGAGTTGTTTTGATTTTTTTTTTTGTATTTTTGTTAATGAAAAGTAATAATCTGTAAAGTATGATGTGATTAAAGATGCATAGGAAAAGTAAAAGCAAAAAGCAAAAGATAGGTATGGTAAAGTATAAGAACATGTGTACAAAAGTAGAAATAGATGAATAGTAATGAATAGTGTAGAATAGTACTATGAATAGTAGATAAGACAAATTAATACCGGTAGTAAGGAAAATACATGTAATTAAGTTATATCTGATGTTTTTATATATCGAAAAATTATAAAACTGATATTTTTGAAATCCTTATATTTTTACGAATGTAACGGTGTTATCAAAATATTTTTAACATCCAATGTACTAGGGCACGGTTTTCAAAAATTGATCCCGTTTGGATCCGAAACAGACTAAAATTTAACAAATCTGATATTTTTAAGCTTCCCTATATTATTACAGATTATAATCCATAATTATCTCAACTCCATTATTTAGGAGTTAAGAGCATGGGATTACCGAATCCAAAACTACTGAGGTTTGTTATTGATTTGTTGACCTTAGGGTTTCTGGTTGACCTCCGATTTAAGGTTTTGGCATAAATCATAACATAAAATCTAGGGTTTACACAAATGAATTTGCATGTATTTGAAAAATAGGCATTATATGTCTGTACTACTCTACCGAACCAAAAGAAGCCAGTTATGTTATTTTTACTATTGAATTGAAATGAATAAAATAATTTGCTAACAATGAATGTAAACAACATAAGTTATTTAACAAACTTTGAAAATCTAGCTGAAAACATTTCTTCTTTTTCACCTCTTAACGTATATATATATATATATAATATATTTGTAATTGTTATAATTATAACCAATATTTTTAGCACCTCTCACTTCACTCTTTATTAAAAGGATATGCAGGTCTTGGAGGCACGGTCAATAGGAGGGGACAAATTGATTGTGATTAAAATTTGAACTTTTTTGTCATACCAGAGTTAATCCCCTTAAACTATGAAAAGATAATAAAAACATTATAAAAATGAATAATTAAAGAATAATATAAATATAAGAGTTAAAAGAGAGCTAGGAAAGATGAAAATTGGATAAGTTAATTTATAGTCTATTCTAGCTACATTAAAAAAGATCCAATTGCCTTCACCGATTCGGTTCCACTAATACCAATAAAAAATAATCTTTAGAGTTTTTACAATCGAGTCAAAGCCTTTAGCAACCACTCATTGTTAAGTCTCACTAGCTTCCTAAGCTAAACACCCACTATAGTGAAAAATTACTTTTAATATAACTCACAAAGTTATCTCACAAAAGTAATTGAGAATGAATTTTAACTCCTCTACAAAATGAGACAAAAATAAATTCAAGAATTGAGAGAATATACTTGTTAGGAGTTGTTGAAGCTTTAGAAATTTTTCCAATACACAAAAGGTAGTTGGTTACACTACAGTTATAAGTGAGTTGAAACAACTTACGAGCTACTCGAGTTTGATTCCGCAAAAACTTAAGTTCGACTCATTTACAATCGAAGTCGAGCTACCTGAGTAACTACCAAACTCAAGTTCGAGTTCTAAAATAATTGGCTCGGTGAGCTTGAGAGCTTAATCAAGTATTAAATCGAGTCAACTTCAAACTTATCGAGTACTAAATACTCTTCATAGTCAAATCAAGCTTCGAGTCGAGTTCGAGCTTTGTACTGTATCGACTCGACTTGACCCGTTTACAGTCCTAGTTATAGCTAGATGATCTTCTTTTATTTCTCTTATTTTTTGTCATTCAAATTTTGCTGTAATCATATTTTATCTTCAACCGCTAGCCATTTCATTTTGTGGGATATTTGTTGAGATATTTTTGACATTAAACACTGAAAATTTGAAATATGAAATTCTTTTTTTTTTTTTCCATTATGAAATTCAAATTCAATAACAAGCTTTATCTGAAATTAAAAAAAAAAAATCAAACTATCATGTAGCTTATTTCTCAAAACTTTATGGAATAAATCTTACTAAAATTTTCTATTCAAAATTTTATCCTTTATTTGAAGATAACATATAGATTTCTCCGATATTTCTACAAAAAAATCTCTTTTGAAAATTTGGAAATTAAACCTGAATAAGATAGATAAACCGAGCTAATATTGTGGAAGATTATCTCTTGATGTGTGGAAATTATTATCTTCTAATATTTATTAGTCTCTTCACCTTGATAGACTCAATTCAACTGCCCAAAAATCTTAGAAACTTCTATAGATATTCTTGAAAATATCTTATTAAATCTAACTAACAAATTTGCTTTGAAATAATTCTTCATATTCTTCATGAATTAAATCAGCCAAACTTCATAATCAATTGAGTAAATACAATCCCCAGGATATAAATCCTACTTATGAGGAGCATATCGAATATATTACCCAAATATATTCATGTCATAACCTGTCACCCCAGGCTCCATCGCAGCGGAGGGGGCGCTCCTAGGCCCTCAGTCCACCTTGGGCAGGGATCGTGATGTCAAGTATACTGACCCTCCCAACGCACCTTTAGGCACAGCTAGGATACCAAAGACACTGTGTAACAACTTGGAATTCTACCTACTGAGGTATTGTCCGCTTTGGCCACACGTCATACGATTTTGTCCTTTTTGGTGCCAGCGCTTCCCTGGGGGTCACCCATCGTGGGATTACTTTGCCTAAAGCACGCTTAACTTTGGAGTTCTGACGAACTTCAAGCCATTGCACCGAAAAGGCATCTCTATGATTAGAGTTCCACCATCTATATCTGAGAGGTGTTACAATTCAATAAAGTGTTCAAAGTTGTTTAAAATATAACCTAAAATGAATTTTATGAAATTTTGTGCAAATTTATAATATACCAATTCAGACTTTTTACAGTTTCTTCTTGATAAGTCTGATATAATTTGTCTTATTTAGAAGAAACTATAGAAGGTATATATTGTCTATTGCGAATTTGTACAAAATTTTATGAAATACATTTTAAGTTGGATTTTAACAACTTTGAAGACCTACTTATTGAATATATTTGGGTTATATATTCAATATGTTCTATATAAGTAAAGTTTGTATCATGGAATTATATTTATTCAATTAATTATGAAACTTGACCAATATCATCTATGGAGTGTATGGAGAATATTATTTAATCATTAGTTCTAGATATTTGGGGTGAGACACATGTCTGTCGTCTCTGGAAAAAAAATACACAAATACAAATTAGACAAAAATAATTACCTAAATAATGTAATTATGCACCATGAGTGTAAGATACACAAATTTATTGTCTATTGCATAATCAAGATATGATATAGCAACCTAGGATAATTTGTGTATCGCATCTTGGGTGAGCGATACATTGTGTATCACCTATGCAAGATGTGATTTTTATCTAGTTGTATTTGTGTAATTTTTGTTTGATAGGTCGGTAGTTGTTAGTCCCAAAAGAATAACCAAGAGGGGGTGAATTGGTTATTTGATAAAAATTTATCCTTTTTCAAAATTAAACCAAAATCACACAACTTGGTCAATCAAATTATAATAGCTTATAAACTCACTTGAAAACAATTAATCTTGATTACAAATAATGTTAATTGAAATTTGGATAAAACAGGTTCACTTAAGTTCACGAAAGGTTAAGTAAAAGTTTATAAGTTTAGCTCCCAGTTACTCTCTGACTGATCTTCTGAGTTTAATGTTCAGCAGAAGCAAATAAGTAAATATGCACGAAATTAAAAGATAAGGTAGAGAAGAATGCAAAATCCATGTATAGTGGTTCCGCCTCATGCGTCGATCCATTCTTCCAGCTCCAAGCTGGGGACTCGGTTATTCCATACCGGTATGTTCTACTATATCTAATCAAGGAATGAGAATACAAACTTATCCAAATACAATGGACTTCAATTACTCTACTTAGCCTATTTAGCTTCACTCAAGTTATTTACTGATCTACAGAGAAAGATATGTCACTCTCACTCTTCTACAATCTCACACAACTAATTAAAAACAAATGAGGAAAAAGTGTAAAGTATCCTTTTCAAATTTCAGTACAAGAATGACAATATAAAGGACATAAATTTACTCAAGTAAACTGGGAATTCGTGTGCTTTTTTGCGCTTGTTCTCTTTCATGTAAAAAATTGTTATTATATCTCTCTTGTGCTTTGATATTTATCTTTTTTTTTTCAACGGCTAGGACTTTGAACTTGTTAAAAATAGATCCTGATATTGTGGAAATATTATGCTTTTAACTTTCTTCCAATAGTAAAACTTGGATAAGCTTTGCTATTGATATTTGTTCCTGAATTTTTGCATTTTGATGAAGATAAGTAGACTGGTCATTATCATTATCTTGTTGTGGATAATCCTTGAAGAATGAACGTTGTAAATCTGATCATGTTATTCCTGATATGCTTTGAATTAATATCCCATAGAAATAGCATCGTATATTGCTATTGATAATCCACTTGAATTTGAATTCCTTTGGCCTTTGAGAAACACGTCCTTGGTATGAATATCAGATAATCTCCTTATGATAGATTTATATCGAATCTTGGACATGTCTTGAACATATTTGAACTTGAATAATGCTATTGTGAACTTCATTGTTGCTGTCAAAACATTAATTTAAATCCTTAAAAACTTGAATCCCCTTGAATATTTGAACCAATTTCATGGAACATATTTGAATGTACTACCCTAAATACATTCACTTTAATGCTGGGTCTTCAAAATAACGAAACAATTAAAGAAAATTCAATGTACAACCTATTGTTCATAATCTGCATATTTTGTTCGTGACCGTAGATCTACTCTCTGAGTGTTACTGTGTTGTTGACAAGCAGCAGGTTTACCTTCTGATTACCTTCTGAGTGATATTGTCTTCTTGAAAAACTTTCTAGATTGTCTATGAATTACTCTCTGATTTGGATCTTTTTTTTAAAAACATTTTCATAATACCTTTGATCATACTTGATTGTTTTATCTTATCATTTACAAACTGCACACTCAATAATTTTGTTAGTAGACATTTATACATGTTTTGTTATCATCAAAACCAAACTAGGAGACTTAATATTAGGCATGTAATTTCCTTCAAATATTTGAGATATTTTTCAAGAATGTTTGCTAAAGTTTTTCTAAAAATTTTTGGCAATTAAGATGAATCCATCTAAGTGAAGAAATTGATACATATTTAAAGATTTTGGATTTCACAAATTATGGGATAATGATCATCAATATCATTTAAAACTTATCGATCTTATCCAAGCTTCAGTTTTCGACATTTTAAGAAGATTTTTGTGCATAATTTTACAAGAATGTCCATATTTAATCTCCAAATCAAGGATCAAATTTTAATCAAGTTGTCAACACAATTTGCTCCAAAGATCAAGGGAATAAAGCTACACACATTAAAGAAGATAATTAAAAAAAAGTCAATTAAAATTTAAATTTTAAGATTTCAAATTTTCAATTTTAACATTAAAAAATCACAATATATAATATATCCCACAAAATCAGTTGGTTAGCCATTGAAGACAAGATCATATCCCAATAGAATTTTGAATGCTGGAAGAAAAGAGAAATAAAAAAAAAAAATCTTCTGGCTACAATCAACTACCTTTTGCGTACTTAATTCCAAAGCTTCAACAATGTCCAACAAGTTTATTCTTTTAATTCTTTAATTTATTTTAATTAATTCTTGCAAATGGTAGTTCATCGGTAAATGAGGTGTTAGAGCATTGTAGACTTACACATACAATACACGATTAGTGTGGCATCAGAGATTGTTTAGCACGACCACTTCAATGCTTAAGTTGGCTTTATGGGCTTGAGAGAGTAAAACGGAACTAGTCTAGATCAAATAACGTATATTAGCCACCTTTAATCTTTTTTTTTTTTTTTTTTTTGTGGGAGGGTAGGGGTGGAAAGGTGGGTGGGGTGAGGTCTATTTATAGTCTTTGATCATACCTCAATAGCGTGTCCACAAAATGTTCTTCCATGTAGACCTAAGCCCATGGAAAGATAAGTGACCTTAGACTCGGGTGGTCCCTCTTGTGGTGGAGGTGGCCAAGCTCGAAATTTTTGTCCCGAGGATGTTGGAGTGAGTTGTAGACCATGGTTCTCCATGTTTAGAGTCAGGTCGATGAAAGATAAGGAGCTAGGATCCTTCTTGAAACTAGGTTCTTGTGGAGCTCGTCACGAGGCTAAGATCCTCATGTTGATGAGTTTTTTGTGGGCTTGGGGCCTTTGCAAAGCTTCTTGACTAGGCACTTGTGGGGCTTTTTATGAGCCTGCTAATCCATTAGGTTATGCTAAGCTTATTAGGTTGTAGCTAAATATTTCCTATAGACACCTATATTAATAGGACTAATTTAAAAAAAAAAAAAAACAATGCAATTGAAGATGGTATAACATTTAAGCATGGAATAATATAATCATCAATAAAAAATATATAACTAATTTTTCTATATAAGAAAATGTTACGAGTAAGATAGTTAAAATAACAACAATGATGTCAATACCATTGATTATTAGTTAATAGCCTTAATATTGATTGACCAATTGATAAGATGACGTTTTTTGAAAATTGCTCTCATGCTTTGTGGTATTTGAAAACGAGGAGCGCAGAAGATGAAGACTTTTTTTTTTTTTTCATGTTAATGAATCTCAAGTTAATGGTGACTTGTAAGATTTCAAATCAGGATGCAATGTTACATGAATAGCCGTGTATAGGTGTGTCAAAGTCTTTTTGAAATTATCCATCATTGGACGATTCCAATGTAATATACAATGAATATTTTTCAATTTAAATAAATGGTTTCCAGGAAAATTGATGAGTAACAAATGGTAAGCGAGGCCATAACCAATAAAGAAGATAAATTTCTATTAACATTCTATAATCCATCATTAATTCAACTAAATTGTCTGTTTTGTTAAGATCCTGCAATTAAGCTATCTGAACAAATATTTGGAATAATATTTGGGCGATGCATCTTCCAGACCTACTTTTCACCAACTCACTTTATCTAAATAGATTCTCCGTGATCAATCTTTATTAGCAATAAGATAATGGCGCTCAGAACAGAAACAGGAAATTCACCATCTATCCTCACTCATTATTATTATCCATGGCCAGTGTTCTCTAACCAAAGTGACCGCAGCAATTGTTTTTCTCATCATCCCTTAATGGTGCGCTTGGTTTGCATAAATTCAAGGAACTAGATTCGACAAAAATCCTAGTTTCTTGTTTTAGTTGTTATTACAGGTTTTGGTATTAGACAACATATCTTAAGAATACTAGACATGTTTAAAGAATAATAATATAATATGAAGAATGAGATTAAATATTTTTTTCATTAGACAACTCAAACATTTTATAATATTTTTGCACGGTATCTATGATTTTCAAATAATAGATACCTAAAAAATTATTATCCAGTACCGTGCATACCAAACATAGTATAAGTGAATTATGTTATTCAGTATTTTCTCATATCATATTGTTCAGTTTTTGTAACCAAATGCAACTTAAGTTTGTTCATTGTGCTCATTTTGCCACCGATGCCAGCTTATCAGATACGGAACATAGCTTCAATAAATCTCTGCACAGAGTGCAGACAGTATCTTTTACGATAGAGAAGTTGCATTACAAAACCAAGAAATGTTAGAGAGAAGGAAACAGTTTTATGACTTGCTACTCGGCCAAGGAAACTATTCAATGCTCTACAGTTGTTTCCTTTGCAGTTCTTGCAAATACCCGATTTATTTTTCTACCACAACATGGTGGGTGAATATGGAAAAGGCAGGCATTTATTTAGCTGTGGGAACTCCGGGCATCTAGCCATGAAATAATATCATTGAGGACAGTAAAAATTCGCTCATCAGGTTCACCCTCCAGAATGCAGTGATAACCTTCTTCATAAAGCTTGAGGGTTTTATCCCTACTGGAGGCTTGCTCATACAGAAATCTACTCACCAGAGGATCAGTGACCTTATCTGCAGCTCCGTGAAGAATCAACAATGGAGATGAAACCTGCAGTGCATTTGAAAGTATTTTAACTTTTGTTAAATCACGGGAAGCATACTAACAATTTAATGATTTGAGTGAGGGTACAAGGGATTTTGGAAACCTTTTCTAGTTGCATCTCGATGTCACTAGTAGCTTGGAGAAGCTCTGCCGCAGTCCTCAGTCGTATTAAATCATCATAACAAATGACATTGTAGACAGCCTGTAATGTACGGCAAGATGCTGGCTAAGAAAAACCATAAAGGACCTCCAAGAGAATTGCATTTTATTTCTCCTGGGTGTCATGAAAGTGCTCAACTACCAAAATCAGTATTACTATGGAGAATGTAAAGGATTGTAATTGCGACTTTTCAGTAGTAGCTTATCTTAAGTTCGGATTTTCATATTAATGACTATGGTGGAGAGACAAGACAAAAGATCCTCGTTTTCCAATTTGAACATTAAAAGTTTCCACTAAATTTGAATCTACTGAACTGTTTAGATGAAGGATTCATGCCTTTGATCTACCAACAATTCTGATGAATAGCAAAGCTGTTTGAAAATACATAAAATTATGACTATATTCATTAAATTGCTTCTCTTGAAAGATGTGCTTGATTGTTGCAGAAAGGACTAATCCAATAAAAAAGAGCAATTCTCTAGTAACAAGTTGATGCTTCCATCACTTTAATATTTCTGTGTATGCTTTAAATGCTCAAAGTCAATATTCTTCACTAGGTAGTTAACTAGTAGCATGATGAAGATGAACAATATGGGCACAATTAAGGTCAAGATTTCAAACACCAAGTGATTGATGCATATAAACATTTTAGCAGTTGATTGTTGGGGTGTGTAAGAGAGTAATGAAGAGCTAACCATTTCCCTTTTCCGTGATTGTCTAAAAGCCAGCTCTGATAGATCTTTCTGAGGAAAAAGCTTTGCTGTAGGCAAAACTCTCGACAATGTAGTCATTAATTTCAACACAGGTTCGGGTGGTTTCACATCCTCTGCAATCTTGGCAACATTTGAGTGTCAGAATTATCTTGACAATAAGCAATGTATTCAGGCAAAAACATTAACATTCAATCAGCTTCCAATAATTATGCAATAGCTGGGCTTTTCGCATAACAAACAAAATTCTTACGGTGGGCAAAGAAGATATGGTGGTCTAGTATGTTAGTATGGAATCTTCCAAACAGTCAACACTTAACCAGCCTTCTAAATTTTGGATCAACATCCTAAAAAATCATATTGTCATAAATGGTAGAGAATGCAGCAGCAATTTGGTAGCCCCATAGGTTTGAGGGTCCCATATAATCCTGTTTTTTGCACATAGTCCTCTGCTTGTGACACCAAGGATGGCATATTGGCTTGATTCCAAATGGAGTCGAAATAGGATTAAGTACTTGTACGTCATTATATTGGATACTTGAAAACAGATATTCTGGAAAAATGGGGGGCGGGGGGGTGTTTTGGAACATAATTCCACAAAGACATGCAAGGCTCATCCAACAAACTTATTACAGTAAAAGAAATGGTTTTCATCTCCCATTTTTACTATCTTTGACAGCAGAAGGTATACATAAAGCGTTCCCCCTATGAGGAGCCTGTGGCAAGGGTCTAGTCAATCCCATTAGAAAGGCCTCCTTGAATCATGGTTGCAGGAAAGAAAATAAAACCATAGGTAGTAGGGCAGAGAAGAGGATTCATATCAGGCAATAGGAATTGGATGAGCCAAGCTACCCAGCACTACTACAATAAGCTCTAATTCTAGAGAAATGGCACAAATCTCCAAGGTCATCATGTGATAAAATTTATCATGAAATGGACCTTAGAAATCTAATCAATTGTGATCTTTGTTCATCTGAGCAGCAACAATTGGAAAATGTAAATTCTATCGTGCTTCAAAATAATGCCAAAAATCGTTCCAATGCCATTTATCAAAAACTGCTTTCTTCCCAAATGTTAATTATATTGCTTCAGAAAAAGGTCCAAAGGACGCTTGCTTCCAGTTCTGAAAAGCATCCTTATTCTTCCCATAGCAAGAGGCATTTATGTAGCCATCTGAAACTCTTTAATCAAATTTATACATAACAATTCATTCTTTCAACACCACAAAGCATGAAATATTGGAAAAGAATACAAATTATATAGTCAGGAAATTTGTGGACTTCACAGCATCAGCCCCCTCTATCCAAGTAAAAAATTAATTTAATGCATGAACAATGGTTCTCAGAAGTAATGCTTACTTTACACATTGGTGCTACTAAGATGACCCCATCCCATTCATCAGGTGCTTTAAGGTGAGCCTTCAGAGTAATAGCTCCACCCATTGATTGTCCCAATATAAACGTTGGCAATCCTGCTATTTCAGGTCTTGCTGCAAGTCATAAGTCACAACTCATAACATGAGTTTGATTGGCCACAGCTTCATTCTATATAATCATATCATGGAATTAGATAAATTACAGCTATTGCACTGTGTAAAATGGTGCCGAAGAACAATTAGATAATTCTGACCTTTAAATTTTATGTGGTGCTCGATAATATTATCAGCTAATTCATCAAAGTTTGCTATGTAACCATGCAATCCATCAGATAGACCAAACCCAGGATGGTCTATTGCATATACAGCATATCCAGCAGTAGCAATGTGCCTTGCAATACCTAAAACATGGACATAGGAAAAAGAACCAACAAGTGCAAGTATAGACAGTAAGCATTTAAGCAAGCACGACTTGATAAACTGAACAAAAAAACAGTATGACTGACCTTCAAAGAAAAAGGTACAAGTATCACCATAACCATGGCAAAAGAGCAAAGCAGCTTTAATATGAGCACCCGGGTTAGGCAACCAGCTCTTGCAGAAAATCTCCAACCCCTTTGCATTCCTCTCAAACCACTACATTATCCAATCATCATCCCAGTTTTAGCTTTTTGGAATTTTCATTCCAACCATGTCCAACAAATTCACATTGTGCACGTTTCACAACATTACATAATAAAGACACATAAGTTTCTATAGTATATGACAAAAATGAAAAAAAGAACTACAATTCTCCCATCACCCTGAAAGTCCTAGGAAAAGCCTGCATGACAAATTAGAAAAAATGACAAATTCTAGGATTCAGATAAGTGAATCTTAAGTTGTTGACAACTTTCTCAATTTCTTAGGATTTTAAAGCCTTGTTACTCAATAGAAAAGAATGTGGGCTAATTACAACTTGAACCCTGTTGACCAATCTTGACCCTTGTGACCCTATACTGCAATGTCCTAAACTCCCAGAAAACGTGACTGCAACTTGGGTGTTTCTACCCAAAATGAATTTAAAATCCCTAACCATGACAAACACTACATTAATTCACTGGATCTTTTCTAAAGTACCGAAGGAAGTCCTCTTTTCTATTTCCAGTAAACAAGTAATTGCATATTTTCCGAAAGTTAGACGGGTTAAACTGCAATTAACCCAAACTTAAAACAACCAGTCTTCAAGTTGGAAGAACCACTTACCTCATCTGTTCTGATGCCAGTAGGAGCCATCTGCCAATAAAAACAAAAACACAAACATAACAAACTAACTAATTAATAAATGAATGAATAAAGAAATAGAAAAGAAAAAATAAACAATATGTGCACGGGATCAATATGTCTTACCTTAAACAAAACATGATCAAGTTGCTGTTGAGTTTTAACGAAAGCATCACGAACCCGTCTTCTAGCAGGAGCATAGTCCAAATTCTGTGAAGCAATTTTATTTAGTTCTTTACTGACACCTTTAATAGGTGGCTTCTTCCTAGCTGTAATAGTTAGGTGAGGTTTTGGTAGTGTTAGTTCTTTGTGTTTCGCCGGAGAACTAGTTTTCCGGCGAAGAAAAGATGGTTCCGGCGACCGGATTTTGAGGATCATTGAATGGTCCATTTTTCGATTTGTATAAAAAAAACACGTGGGGTTGATAAAAAAAGAGAACTAGATGTTAATGCCACCAAACACATTACATAAGATACATGTGGGAAAACTAAACGACAGAACCAGTGCTTACAAAACAGTACGATAAAAAAAAAAAAAAATTGAAAGAACCAATATGTGGAAAAAATAATGAAAACGGATCACGTGGCCTACTACAGTATTACAAGAGATTTTCGTTTTACCACCCCAAAAAAAAAAAAAAAAAAAAAAGGGCTTTCGTTTCTGTTATTTGAGAGATTTGAATTGTATTTTCCTGTTGAAAAATGTGTAATTTAAAAAATTTTATATATATTGCTAATGGAAAAACGGAAAAAAATTTAACAAAAAATTAAAAAATTCTACCATACAAAAAATAACTCTAAAAATATGCATATTAACTCATGTTTTCAATGGATAATTGTGAGTAATAATAAACTCAACTTTTCAAAGAGATGAGTTCAAAGCAATTCTAATACAAATTAAACTCGTATTTTCTAAAAAATAAGTTCAAATTATCTATTATTGGCCTTATTTATTATTTAACAACGTTTTCATAATTTTTTTTAAAGATATATATTTTTCCTTTTCCCTATTGATATCAACAAAATATATGTATTAATAAGTTATGAATAAAGAACAATAATATTAAGAAATACGGAGTAAATTTAATATTAATTTTTTTTCTTACTATTTAAACTTTGATATTGAAAATACCACAAATATTCATATCTTTCCGTATAACTTTATATGTGTACAAGAATTTATTCATATTTTTGTGAAAATTACCATATATTTAAATATCCCTAATACTTGTATATAACATGTTAGTCTATATTGTAATTAATGGTATGCAGTAAGAAAAAGTTTACTCTATATTTTGTTGATAAAATTTTTTATATTTCTCTCTATGAATTGCAACCGTTGAATCTTTTTCCCATGGAATGGGATTATCACGATAGAAATTTTAACAATGAGATAATGGATTGAATGTTATATAAATAAATTAAAAGTTACGATTGGATATTGAAGTTTAGTGAAACCCCAGCAAAACGCGGCCCCAAAAATCTAAAGATTTTGGCAGCAATGCCTTCCGAAGGATAGAAGAGAGAGTTACCGGAGCATCAGGAAGATGAAAGATGGAGAGGGTAAAAATGACAAGAAAGACAATCAGAATTCAGAAGGGACAGGAAATAAATAGAAAAAGGTAAGGAGAAGTATAATACTAGGAGATGGTTTTAACGAATATCCAAGTATATAAGAATATGCATTTTTTGGGATTAGACAGAGCGGCGAAAAGGACAGCATCGAGGGTACGAGGGTGTATTCAAAGCACTAAAGAATGAGGGAGAAGGATTAAGAAGGCATATTTTTCAAAGGCGGAAAAAGGTCGGAAATTATATTCTTATTATTACTTTTTTACTTATCGATTATTTTACAATTCAGATTCGCATATTATGTATATTTATTTTAATAGTTAAAAAATTATTTAAATAGTCTCGTTAACATAATCATAGAAGTTTTTCACAAAAAAAAAAAAAAGGATGCCATGGGAAAATATATTGATTTTAAAGTTGATAAGACATGATATAAAAGGAAATTGTCTAGTTACCTACCCACATTAGAATAAAAATTACGCATACATATTACATAAAAATAATTAACAAAATATTAGTGTACAAGCTCATCTACTAGATGGATTTATGTATTTGCACATAAACCACAAGTTATATACACGACTTTCTATTGGACTACATTGATAAATTGCATATTGTTCGTGTGATTTATTTGTTAAAAATAAAATCACATAAAATAGATGCAAATTTTGCATTGGTAATTTTATAATTAAAATCATATAATTTTTACTTAATAATTTTTTTTTAAAGTTAGTAGACCATGTGTTTCATTCCATTAAGTTGCAAAAACTTTGTAAAAATATAGGCATTTTAATATGTCCAAGTATTGGAAAGAGATTCTTTTTGTATCACTTTACTTGGAAGAGAGTATAAAATTTATAATGGAAGCCCCTTGACTTGTGAATAGACATTTTTTATCCATAAGGGACATACTCCAAATTTTAAACCATCTTAGAGGGATTTTGACTCAGCAATGGTATAGATAAAACAAACTCCAAAGCAATAATATTCTTCATCAATATTAAGGGGAAAAAAATATAAT
This sequence comes from Combretum micranthum, assembly GCA_024138025.1. Classification (NCBI taxonomy): domain Eukaryota; kingdom Viridiplantae; phylum Streptophyta; class Magnoliopsida; order Myrtales; family Combretaceae; genus Combretum; species Combretum micranthum. The sequence continues at coordinate 1,813,566 of JAMXBD010000033.1, read as the reverse complement.
GTCTTGAGATTTAACACTTTTTTGACAATGGTAAAAAGAGGCAAATTTGCAAGGGTCTGCATGAAAATAAACTTTAATGAGCCTCTTGTTCGTACTATTATCATAGAGGATGAAATACAATATGAGAGTTTTCCATCCTTTTATGTAGATGTATAGGTGCAGAACCCTGTACAAGTTACATTGTACAGGATATACACAAATAAACTTTAATAAGCCTTTTATTTATACTATTATCATAGAAGATGAGTTATATGAAGTGCAATAGGAGGGTCTTCCATTATTATGTCATCTTTTATAGATGTATAGGTGTAGAATCCTATAAAAGCTACTTGTATGGGATAGTTGTCACGTCCCGAGGGTATCCTAATAATAGTAACCAAGAAACTCTTGACTTCCATTACTAGTTTACCTTACAGGAATGACATGATTTCATTAAACAGGATCTTTTAGTTGCTTGGATAGGATAAACAAACATATATAAGGCATAAATTAGTAAACAACTATCACATAATAAGATATTACAGACTATATGCTTTATAAATCCTTACAATCCTTAGCTAATGATTCTAATGCACCTTACCTGTATCAAAAAGGTTAATAGAGATACATATATTCTAATCCTATACTAGTCTTTAAGCTTTTGGCTTCTAATTTCTTACTAGGACCATGCTCCTGCTAGTAATGAGCCAGGGTCGTAGAGTAAACTTGAAAGGACTGTTGGAGTGTAAGCTAAAACACAAGCTCAGTGAATAACTAGAACTTACCACATAATACATACAAGTTATTTATCAATCATATGAAATGCACCAATCAAACATATGTACATTACAAGCTTGGATAACCCGGAATCCAAACAGGATGAAGATTTACGCCCTCTCATCAGGGTTGAAGGATCACAATCTATGGTCCACCTACCCAAGAGAAAGTAAGCTTTCAAGAAACAATTATTATCATGTTTTGTTATTTATTTCCTGATTTAGCTTTAGAAACTCCACTAAGTGTTAGTTATTTCCATGCAATACCATAAGCGGCATGCTTCATTTACCATTTAGTTCCTATGGTATTAACAGAATAAAGGTAATCTTGTACTTAACTAATAGCTCTCTTGCCTAGATAATTCAAGCATTACCAGAGATTTGAAAAACTAACACGTAGTAGGCTACCACTTACTCAAATGCTATTTATGTACAATATGCAATGCATGGCAATTTCCTTTATGGTACCAGTAGTTTTTAATTAATTTGGAGGTGATCAAGCAGTACAGACATTCCATCATGTTATATAGGCAATACAGACATATACCATTCTATTATCACTTATAATAGAGTGACTTAGCAATCAATGCAATATCATACACAGTTTCCACAACCAAACAGTACATTAAATTCTTATTATCTTTTATTTAAGATTCACTAGTTTTACAAGCACAACCAAAGTAATAAGATTGAGTTACTCGCCTGCTCATGCTATTCAGTTGTAGTAATCGTCAGGAAAGTCCTCACCAATACCCGAGTTACCTATTGAGATGAGTAATATAGTTATTAATTATACAAGACTATATAACCTAGTTCCTATGAATACTTAAGTGTCCTAATGGTTTACTAGGCTTCTGTTTTATTATTAACTAATTCTTTGAGGATAACCTTAAGTACTAATTCATCTTTATCTCAAGTTACTTAATTCGATTTTGGTTTGATACTTAAATTTATTGATTGGGTACTCAGGAAGTTTAATAATTTAGCTAACTCATTTTCATTGTCTAGAACTATTAGTTTTCTTTTTATTTACTTAAGAAATTTTTCTTGTAAAATATATATATCGCTATATTCACAAATTTGGATTATTTAAATTTCCATTGTTATCTAATTATTTACTATTATTTATTTAAATACATATTTAGTATTCACTAGGCTCGTAAAATTTTCCTATAAACTAATTAAATACAATCTTAATGAAAATAAATTTATTAATATAAGGATTTATTAACTCAATTACAATTATTTTAAAAAATTTTCGTCTTACTGCAAATAGTAAAGATATTAGTAATTATTAACAATAATAATAATACAATAATAATAATCATAACAATAATATTAATAATAATAATGATAATAATAATAATAATAACAACAATAGTAATTCCGACAAAGACAATAAAATAAAATAAAGTAAAATAATTACTTTTCATAATATTACTATTTGTATTAATTGTTTTATACTTTAATTCATACTAATTGCAAGTTCTTATTAAATAATAATACTAGAATAACTTTAATCTTAAATTCATATATAATATTATTTCAGGAATGATATTTTCAAAAATTCTAAAAATTCTCTTAATAATATTAAGAATATTAACAATTATAATTAGAAAACTTATTATATCTAAATTAATTAATAAGGGTTATTTATATTTCTAAAAATTCTTTTCTGATTAATGCTAATAGGTTAAATATTTAAATATTATGTATTTAATAATACTAGAAAAATATTTTATTTTTAAATTTGAGTATTTTAAAAATTTTGAAATTATATTTCTAAATATTAATATCACTTATAACCTTTCCTAGAAAAATAATAAAATAAAGGAATAATAATAATAATAATTCTAAAATTATTTATATTATTAATTATTCTATAATTAAATTTAAATAACATCTCTTTTTTTTATTTTTGAATTTCCGCCGAGAGGTACACGGGTGGAACACGTCCCATGTTCCTCTCCATGCTCATCGGGAAAGCACTGTTCATCGTCTTCCCCGATGAAGACGATCGATTTCTGATCGATTCCGACGTTAGAAAGTCGATTTTTTGGATCCTATGAGCTCCTAAAACATCAAACTACTTAAATATTTCCATAGAACAGCAAAACAACAACATGTTACAAGCTTTTTCGAATCATCAAAGTCGGTTAGGGTTTTCGAATATCATCTTCGTCGTGGCTCCTCGTTGAAATCCGAAGCTTCTGATGGACTTTGTTAGGTTCCTAAGATGTTCAGAAGTCAATCCCAATCCTTAGATTCGAAAGAAAACACACGGAATTACATCAACTTACCTTGAGCTCGTTTTCAACGTTTTTTCATAGTTTTTGTTCTTAAATTCGAAGTGGGTTGGTTGATGCGTTTTAAGTCCGATTTCCAGGTTGATTTAGCTACTAATACAGAGTGGTTCGATTGTTGAAAGTTTGGAAGAAGTTGGTGTTTGTTTGCTTTTCCTTTGAATGCTCTTGGTATATATATATATAGAGAAAAAAATATGAATGTGGGCTGCGTGTTTTCTCCTTTGTAAATGATCCCAATTGCCTATAATTGTTGCTGTTTCCTCTGTTTGTTTTGTTGTCATAAATTTAAGGATGATTTGGCATGTTTATATTGGTTTAGAATGAGATTTGGATTGACTTTTGTTTTAATTATTGAGGAAATTCGGCTCACAAAGTTTAAGAAGATCAAAGCCCTTAAAAAAAATTGAGGAACATCTCCTGCAAGTTTATCATATGTATATATTATTTAGATATTAATTAGATATTATTTAGTTAAATTTTCGGGTAATTTATTACACTAATAGGGTATAATTTAGCTTATATATGTAAGTTTATATACAAAAATATTTTCAATGAATCCTACAAGATGTTTAGTTTATCAAACAGTACAAATTTAAGTTTTAATTGTACATAATTATTTGTTTAAGAAAGATTTATCTCCCATGATTTAGGTTTTCTAAGTTTGTTGGGTCAATTTTCGTTTCAGGATTCAAGGGCTTAAGAAAACCCTAATTTGAATACTAGTGTAGTTCAAATCTTTGTTTGAAGTCTAGATCTTGAGTTATCTATCAGTTTATGTTTTTATTGGGTATTTATAATTCTAACGGTTTATCTTAAGGTCACGATTTTCTAACTCTAAACATATTGGGTCGTTTACTCAATATTACTACTAATATATAAGCTAAATTAGTTATATATATTAGATTTGGATACCCACTATGAAATCTTATCAATATAGTTTATTACTAACTAGGAATCTCGAATTTTAGGGTTTAAATCCAAGTATAGGTTCATTACTATTCCTTGTTTTAATCTCAGGTCTCTGTTGGGTACAAACGTAGTCACTTAATTTCTATACTTAGGTTTTCCTATTAATCTGTCTATTTGACAAGGATTCGGGTTTGGGATTTGAAGTTTCCTTTAATCATATCTTGAATTATCAATTTAAGATATGAAATCTCGTTTTTGGTATCAGTTAGGGTTAAAGAAGTTCTTTATTAAGTTTATTGATCCTAATCCGATCAAATTTAAATTATCTATCTAATCTTGGGTTTTTGTTAACTTCTAGGTTTACTAGTCAGTCTATAATTTCTAATATAGAGTCGTATCATATTGTGGAAGTTTTCGGGGTTTACAATAGTGAATCCATTTCTAGCATAATGATCACCAAAACTAAGAGGGAATCACTTGGGAATGGAGATTAGATTAATGCAGAAAAAAAAAAGAAAAAAAACTTGCTGAAAGAAACTAAAGGGGAGCTGAAAAGTCAAACTAGGATTAGTAGAATAAGTGCAAAGGAGCATTCGAATTGACATAAAAAAAGGTAGCAAGTGGTTAGCGTTAGTGACCTAAAGCATTATAAAGGACAAAACTGAGAGGCAAAGGAAGAGGGCAAGTTTAAAGCTATAAGTGACCAATAGAAGGAGAGAATTATTACAGGAAAATATTTACACCACGAGATCAAGTTTAGTTAAAAAAACAAGACAAACAAGATGAAGCACAATATAAAAATTATCCTAGCAATCAATCTCTTGCACCTAAGGTTGGAGCGACAATAAATGATAGCTTTGAAATATGGTGAATGTATTCATTACATCAATGTATTTCACAATGCATTACATCATCGTGCCTAAGTGGATAACCAAGTTTTGCTAACCACTTATCATGATTGTGCCTAAGTGGGGAGGATCATAGTGGATAGTTAAGTCTTTAAACTTCACATGATCTAAGAAGGGGAGTTGAGAATAATAATAACACTATCTTTGTAAATATTAAATCTAATAATGATTTTACTAAAATGGGAATAAACATGCAGGATGGTGGTTGGGGGAATTCTCATGAGGAGGAACATGCCAATGGATCTACCAATATTCGAGTAATGTGATGTTAGACAATGGCAAAGCTTATGTCTAGATATTTAAGTGAAACAAGGCAAACTACAATGATGGTGTCACAAGCCACCAGTTGTGTTAACAAAGAGTGGAAGTACTTTAACTGAGAGACCATAATGTAGCAATAGGACTTTAGTTTCAGTTAATTATCTTATTTTAATGATGAAACTAAACATAATAAATATAAATCAAGGATGAACAAAACATATCCCATTTAAGTTGTTTATGTGGAATGCAACGGGGTGGCTACCAATAGAAGAAGGCAAATAGTCAACGAGTTTATGGAAACTTATAATTCGACCATGATGATCTTAGTTAAGACAATGTTGACTACTTGGAATGTGAATGCTCTTATGTGGAATTTGTGGTTGACTAACTTATTATGTGTTGATGCTATTGGGATAAGTGGGAAAATAGTCGTCGTGTGGAATGAAGGGAAGGCCATGGTGAAATTTTTTTTTTTCATCTTGAAAAGTAGGCTTATCTTGCTATGAAGGTTCCTTCTTTTAGATTTCATGGATTTTATCTACCATATATGTAAGTCTTAGGTTTTAAGAAAGGAAGTTGTGTGTTAGGTGAGGCTAAATTTGTACTAAAATTGGATGAATTATTATAGAATGGTTGACATAGGTTTCATGGGATTGTCTTATATATGAAGCAAACGAATAAAAATATTTTTTGATGTATGGTCATCACCAATTTTATGTTTATCAGATAACTATAAATGCACATTTTAAGCATAAAGGCGATTTTGTTCTTCTCTCCAATTCTACGTCATGGATAAAAAGACAATGAGAAGGGATGTTTGATAAACGTAATTTAACCCTTAACTTTAAGTGCTAAAACATGCTAAAATTAGTCATTTTGATGAATAATCTTGTGAAAAATAGCACTTCAAATAATTTTAACTTGATTTTAGGCTTTCACAGTGTGGATTTAAGTTAAAGGAAGAAGTTGACCCAATTTCATGCATTTTGAAAGTAATTTGAGCAAAAAATGAAGGATTTATAAAGGTGACACATGCATGACACAATTGTGTCTAATCTATGTCAAAAGCAGCAAGAACTTTTAAAAGAGAATATTGACATGAATAGATATGGCTATGTCGTACCCATGTCACATTAAGTGATCAAAAAAGGAATTTTTTTCCAGCTAGAAGTGACACAAGATCCCACCCAATTTTCAAAATTTTATTAAAGTCGAGAGTAGCATGGGAGTAACACAATCATGTTCACAGGTTGACATAATCGTGTCCAAACCATGATACACCTAGTTTTCAATAGGCATAAGATTTTATTTTGAAATGGGAAATGTATCCAATTTCAGGAGACAAAAAGATTTTTGTAGCAAATCTAAGAAAGTTTAAAGGGCTAGACCTTCCTATTCATAAAGTTGAGCTATTTTCCTAAATTGAAGATTCTTTTTCCAATTTTGACAAATTTGCTTCTTAAATTAAAAGAAGATCACTTTATGCTTTGAAAGGAAGCAACTTTCCTAATCAAGAGAGAAGAAACTTCCTTTTAAATTGATCCATGGCCTAAATAAGTCTATGACCATAGCCTAATTAATATAAAATGGTTATTAAACTTAAAAGGAACCTAATTTATAAACATGTAATATTATATAAATGTACATAGATTATATACATACTAATTATTTTTGTTATTATTTTATATTTTATTATTATTACTTTTAGATTAATTTAATATATTTTCCTTTATTCAATTTCTCAATTTTTTTATAGTTATTATATAAACTTGTGTGTTTAAAGAAGAGAGATAGGCCTAACATTGGCAAAGTGAGCCACCCATGAATACCTTCAAGGCCCATTAAGCATTTCGAGCCATTTTGGTCCAAGGATCCTAGCTACCCATTAGTTCGAAGTCTTTGGAGCACTTAGAGACTCAACTTAAGTTATTCCTCTACTAAGATTCCCCTCTCCTATCAATCTCCCTATTGACAACATCTTTTTCGTTCTCTACACTGCCTCAAAAGTACACCACACTTCCTTGGTTCTACTTTCCTCCAGGAGGATACCTTACACCTCCTCGAGGGTACATCAAAGAGATAGGTCACCACCCTTGTTCGGCTACTCTTCATAGAAGAGCGCATGATAGGAATTGAGCTTCAGGACGTTATGGGAATCGATATGATAAGATTCATAGCAAAACAGATGGTAGGAATCGAGCTATAGGTCCAACTATAAGAGCAAGAGTTAAGGGTTTCATGAATCTTGTACTCAGAGTACTCGAAGATAGATTAGAGTATGAGGAAGTTAAGATAATTTCAAGAAGTAACATATATGATGATTATACTTGTGTTAAGTGGAATTACTTGATTTTAATTGAGATAGAAGAAGGCAAATTCGACATAAGTGACAACATAAGCTGTGTTAGGAGTTGTGTTGGGAACAAAGATAAATGCGTGGAGAAATGAAGCTCTTAGACACAACAGGAGTGAAGTATACACCTATGTTTAGGTTCGTGTTCATGGGGAATTTTCTTGTTGTTTGGTAGTAAGTTGCAAATTACACAGATGGGAACACGACCCATGTTAGAGGTCGTGTATGGCTTAAAAATGTTAAGTTTTATTTATCTTAAATTACATCATTAAGTCTTTTATTAGGTTTATTATTAGGAGGTATTTTAGTCATTTTATTATTCTTTTGGACTACTATAAATAGACAAATCTCTTACTACAAACTCATTATGTAAATATGTTTTAGTTGAATGAAATTATTTCTTGTTGAGAGTTTTCACTCTTGAAACCCTAACCCTTCTTAATCAAGCTTCTTGATTGTGGTGAGTTCAAACATGGTGAATTATTGTGTGTAATATTAATTATTCGTGAGTGTTATATCCAACTTTATTTTCTTAGTGCATGATATTCAAGGTAAGTAAAGCTTTTACCTTTTTAATCAAGAAACCGTAATTCTTAGGGAGTGTGATTGTTGTGTGTTTGTGTTGGTGATCAAAAGTTAAGGTTTTTATCATTCGTGTGCTTGCTGGAGTGACTGGGGTTTGTGTGGTTTGATGGAAAACCTATGGTTTGTGTGGGATGATTGAAATCCAGGATTTAATATTGGTACGAGATTCGGTGTTTTGGATGGAGCCGTGAATAGTAGGTATTGTTATGGGATTGGCCTTACAATTGAAGTACTAAATAAAATAAAAACGGGCATATGTGAATTTGATGATTATAGATCTCTAAGAGATTATCTAGAATGGAAGTTCCAAGTAAATCAAATTGTTGTGAACTTTCCATGCTCTAGCTACTTATTGGGACAAATTATTGCCAAGAAATTAAATAGAAATGCCGATATAGATCCAAAGGAAATTAGATGGGTATGGAGAGAACTTCTCATGGGATTAAATGAAAAGACTTCTGAGGGATAAACTTGCTCCACCTTATTTATTGTCAAGATGGACAATACAAAGAGTTGTTGGTGTTGAAACTAGGATATACAAGGGTTAGAGAATATGTCCAAGTGTTTAAGACTCTCATAAGACAATGTGAACTGGATGACGCAATCAATAGATTTGTGAATGATTTGAACTATGACATCGCTGAGAGTATTGGTTATCAAAGTTTTTAGACATTGGAGGAAGCCATCTAGGTAGCCTCAAATGAATTATCACTTTCAACTTCTGAGCTAGTAGAGAAGACAAAATTGTTATAGGCTTCAATGACAAATGTCTTACTAGAGGATTGTACTAAGTGAGATTATTTAGTTGAAGAAGACAGTAGTGAAGTTCTTGAAGGATGTCCATAAGATGATCATGTAGCATAAGTGAAAATTACTCATAGCGTAGAATATAGATTATGACATTGATGATGAAGGCATGAAGGATGTTTCCGTGGAGGAAATAAGAGCCGTATAATATGACATTAAATTAGAGTGCCTCTTGATCTTTATGGACTTGAGTTAGAATCTTTTCTGCTTATACCATAAGCTACTGATCATTTCTAGTATTTCTATGTTCATTTCCCTAGAGTTCATCCATTATATTCTGATGCCTTAAGAGAGTCACATTAAATTGAGGATTGCTTTAATTTTATTTCCACTGTGAGATCATATGAACCATTTATTATAATTCATTGGGGTCTTACAAATGGATACTTATGTTGGAAAAGTATATTATATGTACATGATACTAATGGAGAGGGTTGTGATGTATAGAATACTGCTAAATTGACATCTGATGGTAGTTATGGTGGTCGATGATTGATGGATTATGCCATACCTTATATTTCCCATCCCATAGTAGCAAATGGCACGATGAGGAGTCGATCTATTTCTATTGTGTTCGTTCCATTTGTTTTGACTAATTAATATCTTAGTGTTGTGTTGGATAGATACCGCATATATGGTGGACTTTTATGTTGTGATGAGGTAGAGATGGAGCATATGATATGTAATTGGTTGAGAATGTATGGATATTTTGAAAGGTTAGATTTTTAAAGGCAATTGTCGATGTGCAATATGCCAATTTGCGGCAATGTTAGTTTCCTTTCAAGTGACAAAGGTTTAGGGTGATTATCATTAAGACCACAAGAAACATGTTAGATGAATACTTGTCCCCATAGTCATAAGATTTTAGTTGATCAAGTTCATAATGAGTAGTATGACTTTGTTTGGAAAGCTTTTGATTATTGGCATCGGTTATGGTATCGTACGACTAAGAATGCCTAAAGTTGATGTTGAAATGCTTTAAGAATTATTAATCCAGAGAGAATTTATAGATCAAGTATTAGAGATAGTTTATGGGCAGAGCCTATTTGGAAATTTTTATTTAACAATTCTTTACTTTTGTAAGTTTATCTTTGAATTGGATAGATATACTTATAAAGATTAAGGATAAATCTACAATAAACTCAGGAACATGATGGGAATCAATTTACGACCAATGTAGTCGATAGATTTTACCTCATCAATTTGAGGGCAAATTGTTAAATAGCCCTAGAAGATGATGAGATTTAAGCTATAGGTCCAATTACAAGAGTAAGAGCTATGTGATAGGATCTAAGGAGAGTCAACATGAAAGAATAGAAGCTGTCAAAGTTGCAGGATATGTACACCAGCAACATAGGTTGTCGGCAGTGTAGGCCACTTTGGCCACCAGCCTTTGGTCGGCCTTCACGTGCACAGAATCGAAAATTTTAAGGTCGCTTCTCAACATCGCCATCTTATATATTAAAAGCTACCGGCTTTAGTTATAAACAACCAGCTTATATTCTACGAAATTGTATTTTTTTTCTTTTGATGTCTTTAGGGTTTCCTTTGTTTATATTATATAGTTTTTGCTCCTTGTTTGAAAACAAAAGTGTTTACATATTTTTTTTAATACAATTATCTTGAAAACTTTTCTCCAGAGTGAGGGCTTTTCTTTTCTTGTGATAAGAATTTGTTTTCTCCATTAAGAAATTTTTTTTTGGTTCTTGAGATAAGAATAATTTCTTTGATAGCTTTGGTTCAATTGGAGCATGAGGAAGTGAAGATAATTTAGGGAAGTAACATACATGATGATTATACTTGTGTTGAGTGGAATTACTTGATTTTAAGCAAGATAAAGAAGGCAAATTTTACACAAGTGACAATACAAGTCATGTTGGGATTTGTGCTAAAAATGGAGATGGATGCATGGAGAAACGAAGCTTCTGAGCACAACAAGGGTGGAGTACATGCCCATGTTTGGGGTTGCATACATGGGGAATTTTCATGTTGTTTGATAGTAAGTTGCAGACTATACGAATAAGAACATAACTTGTGCAAGAGATAATGTAGAGCTCAGAAATGTTGGGTTTGGTTTATTTTAAATTATTTTGTTAAGTCTTTTAATTAGATCTATTATTTAGAGGTATTTTAGTTATTTTATTATTCTATTGGACCATTATAAATAGCCATTTCTTTTGTTACAAATTCATTATGCCAATATCTTTTAATTGAATGAAGTTATTTATCTTTGAGAGTTTTCACTGTTTAAACCCTAACTCTTATCAATCAAGCTTTTTGATTGTGATGAGTTCAAACACATGTGAGTTATTGTGCACAATATTAATTATTGTGAGTGTTACATTCACCTTTGTTTTCTTTGTGGATGATATCTAAGGTAAGTGTTAAGGTTAGTATCACAGGGGTTGTTATATTGAGTATGAAACACTCCACCTCACTTGTGGGTTGGGATATTGATTTTGACTTATGCCCATCAAGTGAATGACTTAGTTTCAAAATGGTGCACAGGGTTTAAACTCTTGACCTTCTGCTCTGATACTATGTTAAGGTTAGTACCAAACCATCTGATCTAAAAGCTTAAGTTTATAAATATGACATGGGCTATTATATTTATTATGTAACAGTAAGTATAGGATTTACCTTTCTAATCATGACTCCTTAATTCTTATCTTTAGATTTAGGGATTTAATTGAACTTATTATTTAATTAATTTTTAGATACCCTAGTGATTATCCTCTTAGGTGTACTATATTATTGATACTGTATTTATTAATAGAAAACCTAGTAATTGTCTTCCTAGGCATATTATATTTTACTATCAATGTGTTTTAGGGACATTAGTCTATCTATCAACTCGAGTCTACGTCAGCAACCAACTTAGGATCAAACCATGTAATAAAAAACTATTTTGTGGGGTCCCGTTCTAGTATGACCATATTTATAAATAGTACCCAAAGGCTTAAGGTATGGTATCTGGTCAAATTAGATCAAATTTTACACTATTTAAGGAGATTTTTCACTCCTGATTCTCTCACAATCTTTTACTAACTTAAGTATTGGAGTGGTTGTATCAAACAATCCTTGGTGCACCACCAATGATTTCTTTTTTTTGTTATAGGCCCATCAAATCTCTACTGGTAAAATATCACCTATAGTAAGAGCTTTCTAATTTATAAATATTATAATTTTTCTAATGTTCTATTCATATTCTTTTTTGCATTTCTTTTATTTTCAATTTTATCAATCTTTTAGTTTTTCTATTTTTCTCTTTTTCTTTTATATACATATATATTTTCTCTTCTTCAAATCTTCTTTGATTTTTCAAATACTGTTATAATGTCTATCTAACTCTACCTACCTTAAAGGGAGGGGATTTCCTATTTGAAATTTTAGACATTGTTCTAATTTTTATTTTATGTTCATTTTGAATTTTTATTTTCTCTTTTTCTATTTTTAATTGTATGTTATTATTAATTATTCTTTAAGAAAGGGTGGGGTGGAGGGAATGAGGTGTTTAAATGAAGGAATTGAATTGTTCGTTGCATAATTAAGTTGCCACTTTATGTCCATCTTAAACAAGATATGGTTAATCTAATGTTTAGATTAAAAAAAAAGTATATTAGGTCTTTTAGTAGGAGCATACTTTAAAATTTTGTGAAGTTATTTTATTTAGTTTCTCTCCAATACCTTTAATCATTAACTTTTCTATACAATAATGCCTAGTTGAGATTTTGGTGATATCGAGTGCTTTTGCTTTACAGGATAGGTGGTTTTCTGGTTTGGGAAAGATGGTTCTAGTGAATGGATTTTAATATCATTGACCAGTCTTTTTTTTTATTTGTGTAAAAAGAAAAGAAACACGTTGGATTTAGGAAAAAGTAATCTCAATTGCTACCAAACATGTAGCATATATATGCTTGTGAGGATACTAAAAAACGAGTTATTAAAAAGAAAAGAAAATTGCAATATTTCACATGTGTTATTATCTAATGGCAAAAGAGGTTCTTAATCTTTTATGTGGAAAATCTGAATTATATTTTATCTTCGACAAAGATCTTAAAGGACATTTATTTTCGTCATTCTAATTTCTTAAATTTGATGTGAGAAAGAGTAATATGGAATTAGAAAAACAATAAAAAAGGGAAAAAACTTGTTTCTCACAATTTTTGTCGACAAATAGAAAATTGAAGGAGTACTAGAATTTGGTCTAACCCTTAGATCATTGATTTAGAGGATTTCAAATTAGACCCTGGTGATGGTAGAGAAATATATTTAAACTAAACTTTAGGTTCTATATTTGATGTAGAGAACCAAACCTTAGACTTTTAGTAAATTCAAGGATAGACTCCACTAAAAGAACTTCAAGTTATAAAGCATGTTCCATTGTTATGTGTTCATGAAGATGATATATTGATTTAGTTTTTTTTTAATATATTAGACATATATTCAATGAAATGATACAATCTTAGGTTCTTGAAAATACAGATTGAAATTGAGCTTCTTCCTTAGTCCAAATTGACGACAATTTCTAGAGGATATGCTTAAGGTTATACATCATTTATGGAGAGTTTCTACAAATTCCATTGCAGTTAATGCTAATTTATTCAAGAGGAAATGTTTGCATCTATCCTGATGCCATATTTTTTATTTATAGGAGTCTAGAATGCATTTTTCCTTAGAGTAAAACGGGTTGGTGTGAGCTATTACGACTACATAATGAATCTTTGACAAGAATAGAGTACAAAATTGGTTGGAATGCGTGTTTAAAGACCATAGGAGAAAAAATTGTAAATTTAAAAAGAGCATACTACTAATTATTTTATTTTATTTTATTTATTTATGGAAGTATTAGTGTGAGTATGACAACAAGTAATTTGTTCTACAGTCCTAAAAGAATTAGATGTATAATGGAAGTAAGAGGAAGTATTATGTTAGGTAGAACTTCCAACTTATTTGTTTTATTAACAAGTGAGTTATAATTTTTATGCAATACAAAGTTAAGACTTATAAAGGAAAAATCTTCTTAAGATCAAGGGAAAGAAATAGAATCTTCTTAGAAATAAATGGAAATATAATAAAATCTTCCTTTGATTAAATAAAGGAAGAATTGATATATATTTTATTTCTTAAAGAAATAAATAAGATGTATTTACAATTGTATATTAAAATGAATGTCAAAACTATCACAAAGTTGGAGTAAGAGTATTCTGAATGCCTAACTTGCATAACAAATAACTCAAAAAAAAAAAAAATATATATATATATATATATAACTGTGCTCCCCGAAGATCTTAATTTATAAGTCTTTAATTTGATCCTTGAAGCAATACGAGATGCATGTACATCATTATGAAAGATACAATTATAAACAAAATGGCAATTGATTTAAACTTATTTCATACATTCATGCATTTAGGGAAGACTTATTAGCAGTAATGTGAAGGGTTGCTTGATTATTAGAAGATAAAAAATAAAAAAAAAGACATAGAGTGAGAAGAGGAACTTTTAGGTCTTAGCATAACCAAATAAGTTCACCCGTAGCAATTGTTGTGGCCCTGTATTTTGCTTTAGCTAATGAACGAGAAACTTTAGTCTTTTCTCTTTCTTTCTTTTTTTGTTTTTAAGAAAATTGGACTATGACCAAGGAAGATTACATACATAGTACTTGAATGCATAGTTGATAGACAACTTGCCTAGTTCAAATCTGAATAAGCAATCATATTTAATAGATTACTAGATGACAAGAATATACTATGGCTTGACTTTGCTTCAAGGTAGCTTAACATTTTATTGGAATAAATTACACCCAAAGTATTAATGTTTGGAGGTACGTTCATTTAAGGTATCAAAGTTTTGAGTGGTTAAAAAAAGGAATTAGTATTTCGTAAAGTGAACCAAACAAGATATCAATGTTTTGTAAAATTCACTTAAGGTATTAATGTTTAGATTGGTTTTCAATTAAATTTCCTTAATTCGTATCAAATGGTCAATTATTAATACCTTATTAGACTCACTTTATAAAATGTTGATTCCACTTTTTAACCACTTAAAATGCTGATATCTTAAATGAATGTAGACACCCCTTAAACTTTTAGAGTGGTACAGGTTGACCTCCTGAACTTTGAAAGTTAGGTTTTTGACCATCCTAAACTTGTAACTATGTGCATGATTAAGGACACATCACATTGTCCATTAAAACAAATAGGAAAAGGGTATAGATTTACCTAGTAAATTTTTCATCTATATGCGGCATCTATGTGCAAAGTTATCCCGCCTCCTTCATATCAAAACAGTTAATTATCCTTATAGTGCTAATTTTTGGAATTTTAAGGGGTTAAAAACCTCACTTTGAAAGTTCAAAGGTCAATCCGTACCACCTAGAAAGTTTAGGGGGTATTTTTGCAATTATCTTATGAATGTATCCCTGAAACTTTAATTTCTTTTTGTAACCACCTGTAACGTTGATACTCTAATTGAACATATCCCAAATATTAAGACCTTTGGATATAATTTGCTCTACTCTATTCCATTGGTTACATACATGTGAGGTACGCAAGCATCCTTCATGATTTGACTCAAAACTTGTAGATGATAGTTAATGTTAGGTTGTGTAACCGTTAAATATAGTAATCTTCAAATCAAACAATAGTACTACTTTGCATTGTTAATAGATTCACCTACCCCTAGCTACTAAGTTATGTCATTATTCCATAGGAAATTTGGTGGGTTAAACATTAAGGAGACTAGTTTCCTTAAGAAGGTCAAGATTATATTTCTGTTGGCTAAACATAATACCTTTCTTACTTTGTGTTAGTTTAATGCCAATAAAATATTTTAATTGTCACGCCTCAAAAGGTACCCTAAACGTGACCGCCTGCCACACTCAATATTAAGACTTTAGTATGACAACCTTAATCATCCCAAAAGTCTTGATATGAAGTATAAGGCGTACTTTCACGATCGTAGTTGACCAAACTTTGGATCAAGCCGTTTAAGCAGTTATACATCATAACAATTAAGAAAGTAAATCATAACAATAAAATCAAGGTTCTTAAAAGATATATAAGGAGTCTTACAAGCTTTAAGGGGCATTCCCCTACAAAACATCTAATTCTGTCAAAGTCTGATTACATATTTGAATTTCTGCTTCGAAATCTACTACCACCTCTAATTCTTGAATTCTAACAAAAAACTCTTGGCTCCAAAAGGTGTTACCTGGTTGAAGTATCCCTGGGCTCTAACCATAGATACGCGTATTGCAAGAGATATCTATGAGGGTATAAGCTACGCACTTAGTGAGAATCATTTCCACAATTAAACACTCAACAATAATTAATCAAACAAGTTTATTTAAGCAACCATATGAAATGCACAAGCACATGAGCAAACAATACATACGATTTTCCAAGAATCATATGTTTGAATGGATATACTCCTCCATTCAAGTTAAGGGATTCCATATTGAATAGACCGATTTTTATAAATGTAATTTTCTTGTAGTATTATTCGAGCCACTACCCAGCTGTAAATCATAATTTCATACATGTGTTTTATTTCACCGTAATTTAATTTGGACGATCTCTCGTCGTTTTATAGAGCTTACGGACTTTATGAACCTCCTTACTATACCTTTGTCCCGACAAGGGCATAATAATAAATGTAATGAACTTACCCATTGATATGCATGCATTAATTTAATTAAATACTCATGGCATGATTAAATAATTTATGCGTGATCATAGAATTTGCAGACATCATTCTTACATTAGATCAAATATTCATTATGAACAATTCCTGCCTCGATATATTTAAACGTAATTTCAATCATATAAGCAAAGCACATGTGTCTTCCCAATTTATCTTTTCCTAATTCTAATGCCACTAATTTACAAGCAAAAGCATAAGTGCAAAAATGTAAGAAATAAACTCATTCTGCCATTTGCGTGGAATTTCTAGTCAAAGTAATCCTTCAGGTATGGAAATTCGATCTCCATGTCACCTATACAAAAGAATACCTAAAATGAGTATTTCTTGGAAGTTCTACTTAAACTTGCTAATATTATTCACTAAGTTCGTCAAAAATCATATAAAAAGAAATTCCAACTTAAAATGGCCATAACTTGCTTATTTTAACTCAGAATTTCGTATATAATATATCGTTTTCTATCTACTCGAAAAGATCTATCTATATCTAAGGTTAGTTTTGTCTTAAAAATTCTTTTGGGTCATGAAAAAGGTCGATACAGAATGTCCATGAAAATTCTCAGCCCTTAAAACACTATTTTCAAACCTTTTTTGATTCAAAAATCCTTTACAAAAAATATAGATATTTATATGGTTAAGAAATTCTTTAAATACATAACTATCATATTGTATGCAAAATTTAATGGTGTTATCTCAACGATTATTTTTCGTAAAATAATTTATCTTATGGTGTGGAAAACTTGAATCTTAACAATTTCTTTTCTAAGTGTTTTGGAAAAACTCTATAATATATTGGGTTATTATAAGCGAGTATATTCTTATTTTGTGTTTCAATTTCTTTTATAAAATAAAGAAATCTTAACTTAGATCTTCTACAAATTTTTACTTCTAGTGATAAAAATGAAGTTTCCAAAATTTTTATTAAATTGTTAATGACTTATAATTAGGGGTGGGCATGGATCTGTTTGGTTCGGTTTTCCATAACGGTTTGGTTCGGATTATGAATTTTTTAAACCATTAAATAACAATTTGGTTCGGTTTGGATTACGGTTTAAATCAAAATTCTAATCAAAAAGTTTTCTTGTTCTAGTTTTTTTACATTTGTGTAGATTCTTAAATATTTATATCATTTTACAAAGTTTATATTATAAATCATAACAAAATACTTTATAAATTCATCATACTTTTAATCTATATTTCTCTATAAAATCAATTATCCACTAATAAAATACATTCACTAATCAATACATAGTAAATCATAATTTATGATTTTTAATATAACCATCATGTTAATTATCTACCAATAATTTAGCTAAAATAAAAAATCATCTATCAACAAAATTCATTAATGAATAAAATGACCGGCTGACAAAATATATGAAAGAATTAATATATAATGAAAGTTCATAACTGAATAAATAAATTTCATACGTTACAAAGTTAAAAGCTATTAAAAAAAACAATAGTTCATCATTAACAAAAAATTATATATCATGAGCTTAAAAAAATTTAAAAAAGAACAAGTTGATTTTAATTAATATTCACCAAATAATAAATATCAAATAAAATCATATAAACATATAGTAAAATATTATCATATTTTTCTAAAACGGTTTGGTTCAGTTTTATGGATTAATTTGGTTTACCTTTCAAACCAAACCATAAATTTATGGATTGGTTCGGATTTGAAAATTTTCAAACCAAACCATGAAAAAAAACCATATTTTCAATTTGGATTGGTCCGGTCACGGATTGGTTTGGTTCAGTCGGTTTTTTTGCCCACCCCCTACTTATAATAATTTGAGTTGTATATATTTTTCCTTTGGAAATAGTTTTGATAAATAAGTCTTCTTCCTCTTATATTTTCATTTCCTAACTTCTTTAAAATAAATTTTATTTTTAAAACTTGATCTTTTAAATCTTTTACCGATTTTTTCTTGGAAGGAAATCATGTTTCAATATTTTCTTAAGTTGTTGATAAAATTTATTGTTTTTAGAACTTTTTGTGTTTATATTCTTTTTATTTCTTTGAAAATGGGTTTATCATTTAGAAACTTGGTAACCTCTATTTTTCTAAGTGAGTTTATAATTTAGCGAGTTGATTTTATCTTAACTTATAAAACTTAGTCTAGTTATTGCTTTTTATTATGGAGTTGGTAAAAATCCTACAAGTAAGCTTTTTGAGAAAAGTTTGCTCATTAAAGAATTATTAATACTAAGTTTCAATAAACTTTATGTGACTTATCATAATAAAAGAAAATATTTATTTTTTTTAGTTAACTTCTTTGATAAAATCATCTTTATTATCATTTAAGAAAAATCTTGATGAGTTTGAAAATAAGTTGGAGAAAAAAATAATTTTTCTATGTGTGTGATAACAAAATATTAATTTAAGTATATATATATATATATATATATATATGAAGAAAGTTTGGTTTCATTTTTCTTTATTAGAGAAAATTCTACTTTAGATTTTGTTGAGATAATATCATTATGATGATGCATATATATGAGTATTTAGTATGAAAAAGATGAAATATAAGAAGATATAAGAAGCAAAATAATAAGCAAGATAATAAGATCAAGTATTGGGAACCTTAGCTTCACCAAGGTATCCCAGTCAAGTATTGGGAGCCTTAACTTCATCAAGATAACCAGGGATTAAGAATAGACTAGTCTCAAAAAGAAAAAGAAAACGGAAAAGAAAGAAAAGAAAAACAATAATAATAAAAACAAGTTAGAGAGTTAGTGAGCATTTCGGCTCTAAGAAATATATAGATAATATATATGTATATATATATATATATATAAGGTTAAGTTAAGAGCATAATAACAATAATAATAACATAGTATTATCATAATAACAAGATAATAAAAAATTAGAATTCTTGGCATGTGCAAAAACAAAATATAAACATATTGTTGCTTCTAAAACTCATATGAGTTTTAAGAAACAATACCATGGTTATACTAAGTTGTATAACATGGGTAAATCGATGGTAGAAAGTTTTACCTAAGAGTGTTTATGTGGTAAGAAGAAGACGATGAATATAGAATTATGTGGCTAGAGACATGTGGTAAATGGTTTGTGTGTAGGAAAAGATTGGAAAGAATTGGTTGAACAGAGTTTTGGTAGAGAGAAATTATGTAGAGAGAATCAGTGGAGAAATTTTGAAAGAGTTTCGTTATGTAAAATCAAGGTGTGAAAGAAATGGAGAGAAATGAGGTATTTATAGTTAAAGATGGAGGGAATTTGTGTGTAATTAAATAAATTGAAAAGAAAAAAAATGAGATGGATTGTACATAAGGGGGCGCCGATTTTGGAAGAAATGAGGGAGAAAAATAATTTATTTTGTATTTTGTAAAGAAAAGTAAATAATGTGTAAGATATAATGTGATTAGAGATGTATTGGAAAAGTAAAAAGTAAGAAAATAAGTGTATATGTAGTAAGAATCAAGGTTGTCAAACCCGGACCGGGATTTGACCCGGATATGCTGGGGGGTCAGGGGTCAAGGGGTCAAACTGGGTTGAACCGGGGTCGATGAAAAATGAATTTTTATGTTAAATCCCAACTGTTACAAAATAAATAAATGAAATTTACCCTGTTAAATCCATCATTAAAGTAAAATTACCCTGTCAAATCCATCATTAAAGTAAAATCACATTGTACATATCAAAAACAAAAACAAAATAATATAAACTAAGATATTAATTTAACTTTCAATGAATGTCATCCCAATCTTCATTTGATTCAAAGGTATGCATAAAGTCAGCTCAATCTTCAATTGCATCTAAATCAACCTCTTCATTAATCTCTGTATCATCTGGGAGAAAAGAAGGAAAAGAAAAAAGAAAAGAAGAATACTAAGTCTTAAGAAAAAATATTCAATGAATATACAAAATAATTCAGAAATAGGTGACTAACCTTTAGTCAAACCATCAATTGTTACCGGGGTAGCATCATCCTCATAAATTGCTTGTTCAATTATCTCATCAAAATTAAGTTCAGGAGGTGAATCTTCCTCTTCTTCAGTAATCCAAAAATCCGTTTTCGCAATGTAATCAAAATCTATTGGATCATAACCTTTCTTCTTATTTTCATGCCTATAAAGAAATAATTAGCAAAGGAAAAAATTTTAAAAATACATAAGGTGAACTATGATAAAGTTAAGATAATTTACATACCTATTCTTCAAGCACAAATTGTAGTTCCATAAACAAGATCATTAAGCCTTTGATGCTCTAATCTATTTATTTTTTTTGTGTGGATGCGCTCAAAGAAACTCCAATTACGCTCACATCCAGAAGCAGAAGCAGTTTGACTTAGTATTCGAATAGCAATATTTTGCAATGTAGGAGCACTATGACCGAAAAACCTCCACCAATCATCTACAATTCAATAAAGCAAGTCAAACAATTATGAAAAATAAACAGTAACACCAGTTTTGATTCTAGTATTTATGGTCACTTACCTGGTTGCGATGTTTTGACAGATTTGATGGCTATTTCCCGACCAAAACTCTCTCTTCTTTCACGATACAATTTCATGTCTTTGATTACAGCTATGCTATCACCATAAATACTTTTTTTCTCAAGCACATCATATAAGCCTTGCATAAATTTTGCAGTTTCTTTAAATGTATCATCATACATGAATGCTGGATTCAACAAATAAGCTACAGCATGTAGACTACGACGAAAATGTTTGTCCCACCTCTGATCAATAATTTTGATATAAGAACTATACAATTTTTGTCTATTTTTAAAAACTGATATAATTCCCTTACGAATAATAGAAAATCCTTCATAAACAGCAGAAAGAGAAGGCTTTTCATCAGCATCCACAATACGCAAGAGCTTCATCATCGGAGTTGTGACTTTCACCATGAGCAAACAATCTTCCCAAAATGATGTGTCTAACACAATAGCAGTAAAAGCTTTTCCAGCAGCACATTTTGAAAGCCTATGACATGTGAAATGTGTACTTGTTGCCAAAGCTTGCAAGTCATGCTTATGTTCAAAGATACTTTTCAAAGTAATAAAAGTAGTGGCAAATCGAGTTACTACAGGACAAACAATTTCTTTCCAACCCTCTCTTTTTCTCAACCAAGACAACAAGTGAATATGGTTATATACAAATATAGTTACCTTAGAAGCACGCTTGGCAAGCTCATCTACATGATCCATCTTGCCAATGTCTTTCAACATCAAATTCAAGCAATGTGCTGCACAAGGAGACTAACATATATGATCATACCTCTCTTGCTCCCAGCTGCAACATAATTGCTTGCATTGTCAGTTACAATATGCACCACATTAGAAGGCCCAACCCACTCAAATATTTCTGAAAACATATTGCATAAATTACTAGCATCCTTTACAATGTCAGATGCATCAATTGATTTAACAAACATCATCCCAGCAGGACAGTACATTAGAAAATTAATGAGGGTCTTTTGTCTTTGATCAGTCCAACCATCATCCATTATTGTACATCCTGATTTAGCCCAATTGCTTCTGTATGAATCACTTAGCAATTGACGCTCCTTTTTACAATCTCCCAGCAACTGAATGCACATGGCATGATAAGATGGTCCCTTATATCCAGTACCTATTGCTGCAATAGCATCTACTGCAGGTTGAAAATAAGGTGACTTCAAAGCATTAAAAGGTATACATGCATCAAAAAACCATCTAGCTAATGCCATGTGTGCTCTTTGAATTTCTTGTTTACCGGCTAGTGCACTCTTTATACCTGGTTGGAACAATGGAGGGGTGTTCTTAGTGACATATTTCTCTACTCCAACCTTTCTTTTTTATTTTGGCTGCATTGGCAAAACTTGTAACTCTTCCACTTCAACCTCTTCTTCACCATCTTTAAATTGAGTATAGTGAACTTTATCAGAGTCTTGATCCTTATGTTTGACAGATTTGAGATATGCCAACATTTTTTCTTAGATCTCACTTTGTACTTTCTTGCAAGATGCAATATTGCCTCGAATCCCTGCTAAATGATATTTCATCCTATTGATTCCTCCACCTTGATATCTAGATCCACAATAAAGGCATGTGAATACCATCTTCCCTTTCTCATTAGTAGATGAGCTAAAATGCTCCTAAGCAGGATCATTCTTTGTACGAACTGTAGAAGAAGAATGACTACTCGACATGTCTTTTCTCTATTCTTTTCTTCTTTTTCAATAACCTATATTTTTGTTAAAAAAAATAACATTTATGATTAGTTGAATTAGATGAAATACATTAACCTGTGAATTTCTTTTCCATGATATTCAATGAAATTGTGCAGCTTACAAACATGAATATCCAAAGAAACCAAGTATATATTTCCAAGTAGCCACCATTCTTATTAACTCACTCAAGTAATACAAATTTTCATCCCATCAATGTTGTTTTTGTCTTTGTCTTGCATTAGGAACAACCTATTTCTTTTCTTTTATGATATTTAATCCAGTCATATTCACAGTAGATTGATGGATATGACAATATAACCCTAATAGCGAATGTGGTACCCAATGCATAAGGGTAAGGAGCATAAATCAGTAATTACCCTTGGGAAAACTCTAAATATTGAAAAGTCGCAACTAAAGTAATCGAAATGAGGAGGCAAATCTCTAAATCAAGAGGCCAAAATCAAACTGGGCAAAACATTGTCCATGCAATTTTTTTGAGGGTTGCAAAAAGATAAGGAGAAGACAACAAAATATTAAATAGTAAGATAAGCTCAAAATCTTGTCTTTAAGCTACCATTAAACTTGCACTTATCGGTTATCCTCCAGCTAAATCCTATTAGGACAATCTTTGGAGCTCAGCCACATTGATGAAAATCATAACCTGAACTCACTTGCTTCTGAAGTATGTGTTGCTGATGAATTTGGCTTGCCCTGTTTCTGACTACTTCTGGTTCTGCTCGTGTGCAGGCACCAAGCGGAGATGCTGACTTTGTTGGCAATGCTTTTCCAATTCAGAACAAAACACAAACCCACAACCTCCAGAATAACCCAGAACACTACCTTGAACAATCAAAACAATAACCATCAAATCAAAATCAAAACTCTACAATACCCATGCCAACGTTGACAACCATAAACCATCAACGCCATAAACCAAAATGCCTTACCAAAACCAAATCTAAAAAGCAAACCCATAAACCATCAACGCCGCCATGATAATTGACAAACCAAAACTAAATCATTCACCAAAACAAAGACTTAAAAACTAAACCAACATAGTCATCTCACATTTATTCACTACTGCTAAATTCATTAACTACAACTAAATGAAAAAAACAACACAGTCATCTCACATTCATTCACTACTGCTAAATTGATCAACTCTTACGGTCTTACCTTTTTGCTTTACTTCAAGGGAAAATCCGAAAATGTATTCCGGAGCTGCGTGTGGATCTGGATCTGGTTTTCCTTTTTTATTTTGATTTTGCTTTTGTGTGTTTATTTTACTGTTTTCAATTTCTATCTCTTTTTGGGCAGCTTTTGTTTTTTTGTTTTTTTTTTTGTTTTACAGTAGAGGCCAGGCGCGGGAAAACAAAAGGGAAAGGCTGGGAATTTTTTTTTTTTTTAATACGGAGCATTTTGACCCATCAAACCCGCCCGGGTTGACAGGTTCATGGTCGAACTGGCCGGGTCGATCGGGTCTCTCCAGTTTTCTTAAAAAACGGGTCACATAAGCGACCCGGCCTGCGCCCACCTCTGGTTCCGGTCGAACCGGCCGGTCCGGTCTGGTTCCGACTACCTTGGTAAGAATATGTAGTAAAGTAAAGTAGAGTAGAGATAGATGAATAGTAATAAATAGTAAGATATGACAATGAATAGTAAACAAGACTAATAAGTTATAGGTAATAAAAAAATAAGTGTATAAATGCGATATATGTAATTTTTAGTTACCAAAATATCATGAAACCGATATTTTTGGATTATTACATTATTACGAATCTAACGGTATTATCGAAATATTTTTGCTATCTGGTGTACTAGGGCACGATTTTTGAAAACTCATCCCGTTTGGATCCAAAAGACACTAGAAAATAGTGAATATGATATTTTTAAGCTTCCCTATATTATTACGACCTATTATAAATTATTAACTCAATTTCGTTTCTAGGGCTTAAGAGTGCGGGATTGTCGAATCTAAAATTTAAGGTTTGATATAGGTTTTGTTGACTTTAGGGTTTCCAGTTGACTTCCAGCTCTAGGGTTTGAGCTTAAACTTGATATAAAAATCTAGGAGTTTACATTAGCTGCCTAAGATCATTAATGCAAGAAAGTTGATGTTTCACACCATTAATGGTAACAAGATCATTGCCAACTAATTACATCATTGAATAAACCAACAAAGTAATGAAGTGTGTCCCTTGCACGCATGCGAAAAACGATCCGTCAAAAGTTGATAGCTCTTAAAGAGTTAGAAATTTTTCTAATCCAATTCCTAGAAACCTGCTTTAGCTTATAAAGATAGTTTTTAAGTTGGTAAACATGATAGTCACTTGCTTAGACAAAGTCATGTGACATTTTCATATACGTCTCATCTTGTAAATCGCTATGAAGAAATGCATCATTGACATTTAATTGATGTAATTCCCAGTGTCGTATGGTTGACACAACAAATAAGCAACATATGATTATGATCTATGGGGCAAAAATATCATGTTAATCAAGTCTTTCAATCTATGTAAAACCACTGGCAACCAAATGCACCTTAAAGTTCTTAGTCTTCCCATCACACCTGTATTTAATCTTACATACCCATTATAAATCAATGTAATGCTTGGCAGGTGGTTGGTACTCTAAAGTCTAAGTTTGAATTTCCTCCAATGCATTGGTTTTATGCCACTTAGCTTTTCTTCATTAAGGATCCTTGATTTCCTGGGAAAAATGATGTGTCGGAGTTTAGAAAGGCTTTTACAAGTGTTAATGATATGAGAATGAGATGAGAAAGAAGATAGATGGTACCTAAGTTCACTAATGGTGGAGACTTTTAAAATACATAAAAATCTGGAATCTAGAATCAATATTAATAACATAAGATTTAGGTTTAAATCCTTGTCCTTAACTAAGAAAATGTATTAATTTATACTAGCATGCCACATATTTGGGTACATGGCCAAAAAGATACTAATTAATTATGATAATAATAATTAAAAAAATATTTATAAATCAAATTTTAATTAGTACTTATCTTACCAAGCATTCAAAGTGGCACATTTCTTGATAGAGTGCTTGTATCACTGAATTTCTCAGCACAAGATGTTATGCGGAGTAGGTTGTGAGATTTTAAATTTGAAACCTATCATGTCATGGATATGCACCATAGATCTGTCATATTCAATGCATAGTTTGTATGGTTCATAGGGATAGGGAAAGGGAAAGAGAAATCCAATACGTTGTTTATGTGATTCAATGCATAGTTTATGTGGCTCATAGGAAAAGGGTAAGAAAAAGGGAAATTCAATGCATAGTTTATGTGGTTCATAGGGAAAGGGAAAGGGAACAGTGCTTAAAGTCACATCTCCTTTCCAAACTCATTGCCAATAAGGTTTTAGGTAAGTTCTAAGTTATGCAAATTTGATGATTAAACACCCACGATAATTACTACCTCTCAAAACTAAGTAATTCATCAACAACTCTCTATATGCACTTATTCTAAAGGAAAATTCTATAATCTTATCATGTTTTTAACATGATTGATCTTATTAGTTACTTAACGGTTCAGATTCATATCCAATTATGATTGTATCCTTAATATATTGAATATATTATTTAGTATATTTATTTTAATGGTTAGATAATTGACTAAATGGTCCGAATGACAAAATCATAGAATTTTCTTTCAAAAAATAGAATAAATATATATTTTTCATATTTATTCCTATATCTAACTGACGAAGTAACTATTCCTCTGAAGTATTGTTGTTCCGGAATACATACTTATAATTCATTTGTAAGATAAATGGACTAACTAGTGTTTAGACTTTAATGGTATAATTTCCATATCAATTAAAAAAAAAAACAATGATGCAAAACTATAATTGCTTTATTCAATTCCTTAAAATTTATGAATTTATTTCTACCTTATCTTATTTTGCAAATCAAACATTCATAAAAATTCAATACGCAAAAATATATTTCCCTAAGTTATCTTATTTTTATGGGTAAATTATATTGGTGATCACTATAATTTTTGTTAATTATATCAATGTATCAAAATTTTTTTAAATCCAAAAATTGTTTCTTTTTTTTTTTTTGTCTATGTAAATACTGATGCGATACAAATATTGATGTGTTATCACAACAATCGTTTAAATTAAATTAATAGAATAAAAAAGTGCTATTTCTTTTTTGTTTTTTCAAATGATTTTCAAATATTAGATTTTTTGTTATCATCGATAAAATTAGTTACTTAAATAATTTCGGATAATTGTTGATTAGTTATTATATTCATGTTTTTAAAATCACGTCTTATCATTAATTAAAATGGAAACTTTTTATACCTTTTATGGTATTAAGTTTTTTTTTTTTTTGCCATTATGGTATTAACTATTAAGTTTAAGACGTAGAGCTTTTAATTCGACTTTTTAATATTTTTAAACTCCTCCCATTTTAAAATGAATTTGGGTAATTTTTCATAATATATATTTTGATATTTTTCCCCTAAAAACAGTAGACACTTGTTTATCCTTCGAAGATTTATATACTAATTATTAAAAACGACAAAAAAGTTTGGGAAATTAACAAAAAAAAATATTGAGGAGCCGCCATTCCCAAGTTGTTATCAATACAAACAGTCCCACTTTTACCTTGAGCAAAGACTACGTCTGACTTTTCAAATTTTCTGTGTCGTTTGGGTACAATTTTTACAAGCAACCATAACAATGTTGATGTCTGCTGCTAAACTGATGTGGGTGAAGTATGATGAATGTAACACAAATGCAATGTATTAGTTCTTTAGATGCAAGGAAGCTAGGACTTGAATGCAAGTTCTGTATAACATAATATCTGGTAATATTCATGCCTTTTTATGTCATTACATGATGTATATATGATATCCCCATAGGATCTTTCCAAATATTCTTCCTAATCAGATCTTAACTAATCACATGGTTTTGCTTTCATGTCAGTCTTGGCATATGATCTGATAATGGTAAAGGAAAACAACACAACATAATGCCAAATATGAAAATAAGGCCTGATAGTAATACTACGGCTATTATCTACTGCAATAACATAATAAGGCCTAAATGGCCATATATTATTAAGAAAACACCTATTAACGTCGGGCCTTCAGTCCGGCCCACTACTAAGCCATAATCTTACTTGTGAGCTTCACTCCTTCAGTTGTTGACTAACTCTAACTCAACTTGTGTCTTGTCTGATTCTCCAATGTTCTACTCGAATCCTCACAAACCCTAAAGAGTAACTACCCCTACATCATCTGCTCCTCCTTTTAAAACCCTTGTCCACAAGGGTGAGTCTTTCTACCTGAATGAGAGATCGAAGTAGAACTCCCACGTAGCGTCACTCTCCGGCCTTCCTTTCCACTGAACCAAAACCATCGTGTTCATTTTTCTATCGAGAATTGCCTGAGGTTCAAGGGGATTGGGTTCGATAACTTGTGGTAGAGGTGTAGATGGATGGCTGAGACTCAAAACAAAAGGTTTCAATTGCGAAACATAGAAGGTGGAATGGACTGACGACGACTCCAGTAAGTCAAACTTGTACGCCACTTCTCCTATTTTGTTTATTATTTGTAAGGACCAAAATACCTCGGTGAGAGTTTGTAGTCCTTGTGTTTTTGTAGGCTTTATTGGCGGTAAGGTTGCAACTTGACCCAGACCAGATCTCCAATATGAAAAACCTGCTCACTCCTTTTTCGGTCTGCAATCTGCTTCATCCTTATCTGTGCTCTATTAACGTGAAATTTTAGCATTTTGGTTGCATCCTCAAGGTTTGCCAACATTATGTCAACCGCTTCGTTGTGTGAGTCACTTGAAATATAGGGTAAGTGAATAGGTGGTGAATATCCATAGAGTATTTCGAATGGTGTAGTTTGAGCCCTAGAATGGTAGTTTGTGTTATATCACCACTCGGCTAGGGAGAGGAATTCGCTCCACTTCTTAGGGTTTTCTCCAATTATACACTGCAAATAGGTTTCCAAACATCAGTTAACCACTTCTGTTTGGCCATCCGTCTGGGGATGGTAAGCCGTAGAAAGCCTAAGCTCAACACCCTATAGTTTGAAAAATTCGGTCAAAAAATTACTGATGAAAATGGGGTCTCGATCACTGACCAATATATTAAGCAATCCGTGTAGCTTGTAGACATGATCTAAGTAGGCACGTGCCACATCTAAAGCTGTGTAGGGATGAGCTAAAGCTACAAAATGACCATACTTACTTAATCTGTCAATGATGACCATAATCACTTCTTTGCCATGAGATTTTGGCAACCCTTCTATAAAATCCAAGTTGATATCAGTCCAACACCCTTCGGATATTGGCAAGGGTTGTAGCAACCTTGGGGTTGCTATATTCTCGTATTTGTGGCGTTGGCATACTACACATTCCCGCACGTACTGCCTCACATTTCTCGTGTCATGTCTTCCAATACATTTTTCTGGGCTAATTAATGCCAATAGGGTTTCAAGTTAATAGGTTGAGCCCCCTCTTTTAAATGGATACTGTGGTCATGATGCCTGATAGGTGGTAATGACTTGGGTTCTTCAAATAGATCATGGTACTCATCAATCAAATCCAATAGTTCCAGATGAATAAATGGTGCAGACATGTGTTCAGGAGGCATTCTCTCAACTTGAACCACCCAACACTGTAGTAGATAAGTTGCATTGCTCTTGCTAGTTAGTTTAGCCACTTCCTTATTGTCCATTACTTGCACAGTTTCTCTATCCCCTTGCAATTTGGACAAAACATCCCCATGCATAAACTCCATGGTCATTCTCTAAAAATTCCACTTGATATCTCCAAGTGATGCTAACTAGGGTATGCCTAACACTAGGTCATAACCTTTCACAGGAAGCAAATGGACCTCCAAGTGAAACTTCATACCCTGTAACCATAAATCTAGATCAGGTACCTTACTGCTTGACTCCTAATAGGATCCATCAGCTAAAGTGACCTTACATAGTTTTGTAGGGACTGTTTGACACCGCAATCCTTGAGCTACATACGTGTCCAAGAAATTCAAGGAACTCCCACTATCAATTAGCACAGTGAGTCTTCTTTTTTTGTAATAACCCTTAAGTGTCATTATACCCACATCCAGGTTCCCCCCGATTGAGCACAGCATGAGTTGTGATAACTCCTTCTCTAGACTGTTAGTGTCAATTCTTGCTTCAACCACTTCAGCCCCCACCTCCACAGTGTCATCTTCAATTATCATTGATCGAAGTCCTTTTTGTTTGCATTTGTGACTAGGCCTAAAAGGTTCATCACACCAGAAGCATTGTCGCTTCTTCCTTTTTTCATCCAATTCTTCTGGGGTTAATCGACGTGTGTTTCGTGTTGTGTTTCGGGTATGTATGGTGGAGCTGCTGGGATTTTTAATGTGGTTATATTTTGTGGTTAGGTGGGTTATGGACAAGGTTTTTGATGTGTTTAGTGGTTTGGTGCAGTAAGGACTATTTGTGTATGAGTTTTGGCCTGTGTTTAGGTTATTTGAGTAATTTGTGGCTCGGTATGATTTTAGGGTGGTTCGAGTTGCAGTAAAGGTAGATTCTCGTAATTTGGCTAATGAAATTGCTTGTTGTAATGTCTGAGGATTAAACATGCGTGCAGGGTATTGGATTTTAGGTTTTAATCCACACAAGAAACAACTAACCTGGTGTGTTCTGAGAGTTGAATCAAGGTCACCAAATATTCAAATTCGCCTATATGATCTTGTAAGGACTCCTTCCGAAACAACTCTTTGAAATAGGACATTGGATCCTTATATTGTTTTGTTCTGAACTTTGTTTGCAAGCCAAGCACCAGCTCTTCCCATGTGACAGGAGTTGTTAGAGTGCGATTATGTGAATAATAATGATACTAATGAAGAGCTCTATCCTCCAGGTACATGGCAGCTATCTGCGCTCGGTAATGAGGTGGAGCTGAATCCAAATTGAAGTCATGCTCCGCTTTAATCAACAAAGACCTTAAATCCTCTCCATTAAAGGTAGGGACTTTAAACTTGGTAGATTTGATTGGCAATTGATAATTGAAATCTTGCTAATAAATGGAATCAGCACTGGTTTTGCCAACTGCAGATTGGGAAGTGCCTCAACCCTAGTTCCAGTTGACATGGACTGAGGAGTAATGGTTTTGGATACTTCGTTGAGCTGCTGTGTCAAATCCTTGAGTGCCACCCCACGTTTATCCAACAATTCCTATTGGCGTTGAATCATTCCTGAAAACATTTGCATCAACGACTCTTGTTTCTCAACTTGGATTTTTACCCATTTCTCTTGTTTGTCTGATTGCTCTTTAAAGATTGCGCGAACAGTCTCTTCCATTTTCTTCGTTTCTCGAGTCTTAACCATCTAATGATGGCTTTGATACCAAATGATGTGGGTGAAGTACAAATGCAATGTAATGGTTCTCTAAATGCAGAGAAAGCTAGGGCTTGAATGCTAGGGGTGTTCACGGTTCGGTTAACCGGTCCGTGGCCCTATTTTCTGATCCTAACCGTAATAATCGGATTTTCAATATCCTGATCCTAAACCTATCCATTATGAACGGTTAACCGTTTTTTTCGGTTAATTTTTGCGGTTTTCGGTTTATAACCGTTTGACATAATGGTTATGCAAATTTTGCAATTAACCATATTTTCAATATGTCCGTAAAAATAATTAGAATATTTTTTTTTGTACAATTATATTAAAAACTATAAATTAAGAATGTAAGACATGTAAAATAGTTATTAATATATATCGGTGTCATCAAGATAATAATCATAATAGCTTTTTACTCATGTGTTCTTATCAACCTCGATCAATTAAGCTCAATACAAAATCTCAATCAAATACCACCATTCTAATTTTCAAACATATATGCATTTGTTTATTTTTATCTGAATTATTCACTTTAACATAATTCATATTGATAATACTAAAAAAAATAATTATATGGTTATATTATAAATTATATATATATATAATTACGGATCGGTTAACCGAATCCATTGGTTTCTAGAATCTAAAAATCGAAACCGAAACCGAAAACCGGAAAAATTAAAAATGCTAATCCTAAACCGAAACCGATGTATCGGTTAACCGCTTTTTTCGGATTGGTTTCTCGGTTTCGATTCGGTTATCCTAAATATTCGATTTTTTTGTACACCCCTATTGAATGCAAGCTTTATATAACATGATACTTGATAATATTCATGCATTTCTATATCATTACATGATGTATATATAACACCCCTGTAGAATTCTTACAAATGTTTTTTCTAATCAGATCCTAACTAATCACATGGTTCTGCTATCATGTCTGTCTTGGCATGTGATTTGATATCGGTAAAGGAAAACAACACAATAGAATGCTAAATATAAAAATAAAACCTGATAGTAATACTAGAACCATTGTCTACTGCAATCACATGATAAGGCCTAAATGGCTATGTATTATTAAAAAAACACCTTCACTACTTCAGATGTTGACTAACTCTAACTTGACTTGTGTCTTGTCTTATTCTCCAATGTTCTACTTGAATCCTCAAGAACCCCTGAAGGGTCGCCACCCACTTAAACCCGAAAAATACATGCTCTCAGAAGCTCGCAGACAAGCTTGTTTTAGAATCAATGTATTATTTCCCATTAATGCAACGAGTGCAGCGTTGTTTTGTAACTGCTAAGAATATGTATTCTTTGGACCTTCTGTTTAATTATACTTCATCACTACAATCATGTAAAACCATAAAACAAGTATACCAAATCCAAGCGCATGTCATTACTCACGGCCTCGCGCAAAATGATTATCTCGTCTCAAAGCTTATAACTTGGAGTGCCATTTGTAATGATATTGGTTATGCACGCAAGGTGTTTGATGAAATTCCTGATCCGAATACCGTTCTTTGGAACGCTTTGTTAACTGGGTATTGTAGAAATGAATTGTATAGGGAAGTTATGGGGTTGTTTTGCCGGATGCGGAGTGGAAATATAGCGCCGAATTGTTATACGTTTCCGATTGTTTTGAAATCGTGTGGAAAGAGTGGGGTTTTAAAGGAGGCTTTTCAGGTGCAGTGTTTAGTGGTCAAGGGTGGTTCTGGGGCGAATCGATACGTGGGTTCGGTGTTGATAGAGATTTACTCTGGTTGGAGAGAGATAGATTTGGCTTATAAGGTATTTGGTGAAATGGTTGAGAGGAATGTTGTTGTGTGGACATCCATGATTAACGGGTACATTTCGATTGGAGATGTAGTGTCTGCAAGGAAGCTTTTTGATTTGGCTCCAGAACGAGATGTAGTGCTATGGAATACGATGGTTTCGGCTTACATACAACTGGGGCACATGGTTGATGCTAGAAAGCTTTTCGATAAGATGCCAAATCGAGATGTAATGTCGTGGAATACAATAATGGGTGGTTATGCTCAGAATGGAGATATTGATGCTTGTGAGAAACTTTTTGAAGAAATGCCAGAAAGGAATGTGTTCTCTTGGAATATTTTGTTAGGTGGATATGCCCATAATGGGCTATTTTCCCAGGTTTTGGACACCTTTAAGAGAATGTTGATAGAGAAAACTGTCTGTCCAAATAATGCTACTCTTGTTACTGTATTGTCTGCATGTTCTAGGCTAGGGGCTCTTGACTTGGGTGAGTGGATACATGTCTACTCGGAGAATCTTGGTTACAAGGAGAATATTTATGTCAGGAACGCTTTGGTTGATATGTATGCAAAATGTGGGAACGTGAAGAATGCTCTTGATGTTTTTGTGGGCATGGGAGAAAAGGATTTGGTTTCTTGGAACAGTATAATTAATGGGTTAGCCATCCATGGATGTGGTGCTGACTCGTTAAATTTGTTTGACTGGATGAAAGTTGCAAAAGTAAAACCTGACTCGATCACATTCATAGGTGTTTTATGTGCATGTACGCATATGGGATTAGTTGAAGATGGTTTTTCATACTTCCGATCAATGGTAGATGAATATGCTATTGACCCTCAAATTGAGCACTATGGTTGCATTGTTGATCTACTTGGCAGAGCTGGTCTTTTGGCTCAGGCCGTTGAACTCGTGAGGAGCATGCCGATGAAACCAGATGCTGTTATTTGGACTTCCTTACTTGGGGCTTGCAGGGTCCACAAAAATGTTGAATTTGCAGAGCTTGCACTTAGGCGACTCAATGAATTTGAGCCAAATAACCCTGCCAACTATGTGACTCTTTCTAACATATATGGGGATTTAAGGAGATGGAAAGAGGTGGCACAGCTGAAAGCTGCCATGAAAGATACTGGCTTCAGAAAATTACCAGGCTGTAGCCTGATTGAGGTGAATGATGGTCTGATAGAGTTCTATTCCTTTGATGGGAGACATCCTAAAAGAGAAGAAATTTATGATACACTGAGGGGACTGTTTAGACTGTTAAGATTGTCTGGTTATATACCCAATCTTATGGAAGTAGATGAGGGAAATTAAAAACAAATTATAATTTTTGCATCCAATGGTCTGTAATGAGTAACTTAAATGAAAGGACTTTTTCCTTTTGGCTTGTTAATTTGCAGTTCAAAGTGGAACAAGAAAAGTCCAACTTCACCATTCGACATCAAGTAGAAGAGTTTCTTCTAGTTTTGAAGAAAATGAATTGCATGTTAGACAAGATATTTGTGCTTTTTGATGATTAAGTTGGATTTGAGGTTGATACTCCAGTTGATATGCTAGTAGTCGCTCAAGAAATACATGAAATAGCCAAATTGTCTGATTTTCGGTATTTTGCTGCTCATGGATATGAGAAGCACATGGATCCTCAACACTGTAGTTGAAAACTTGCAACAAAGTAGACACAACTTGGCAAAGCTTTCTGTCCTGATGGTATGGAGTCTTACATTTGGTGATGCAGTTATTTGTGTCTTTCATAGAGGGCTCCTCCTATTAGAAAAGAGGAGGTAAGCTATTTCAATTCCAACTCGTAAGCTTTATGCTAATGACTTGGAGTTTTTGCCTTAGTGTTTTCTTTGGTGGATTAATTGTTGGGAATTGAATTATATACTATAGCTTTTTCAATGAACTTTGGTATGTAATTCAGTGAAGTAGCCATGATTGTGTTATCAATGAAAAGAAAACTTATTATCAGAGTTGCATTTTTTTTTTTTTTTTAAATAGATAGATAGACTTAGAAAGCTGTACATACATAAATTTCTCTACACATGTATGATTCAGTTATTTTGAATCTTAGAATCTTTTATATCAATTTCTTGTAAGCTATTAGAAAAGACTGCTTACATGGTATTGGGAGAATTTCATTCTCCATATGTCATTAGATTCTGTGGCGTGATGCATTAGAGCAAGATATTGCAAAATGTTCATACTTGCACCTTTTTCTTTGAAGGGTATTCATACTTAACTGTGCTTGCATTATATGCTCATTCTTTGTGCTGTCTATGATTGTTTTAAGATCTTGTGCTTGATAGTTGAAATATGGCTGTCAGGTACTGCCTGGCAAATTGCTGCTGAGGCCATTCTTGGGTATGCAGGTATTGCTGATGGATTGCATGGTTACATTGCAAACTTTGATGAATCAGCTGAGAATGTTACAGAGCACTAAGTAAATTCAAAGGTCAGAATTTAGTAAATTTCTCTTGCAACACGATTTAGCCATTGCAAATCCTCTTATATAATATCACCATACAACCGTGATTTGTCAATATAGATTCAAAGTTTTGGCCATCAGACTCATGTTATGAGCATCAACCTACCACTGGCTGTAAAACCTGACTACATAGACTTGACGACCAATAGATTGAACCAATGATAGGTGGAGCGCTCACTCTCCAAGCATCTCTGCAAGCATGATGGACGGGACTGAGGCATTTTAGTAAGCACGATCATATAAAGTAAACTTTACATTTGGATCAGTTGTCTATTTGAAATTTCTATAGTCTATGCTTTTTAATTGACAGGATAGAATTATGATGCTAAAATGTTTAGTGTTGAATGGCCCATCAAATTATGTAATGATGGCCCATCAATAAGAAAGGAAGACAGACGCATTTCAGAATTGTGTTTCACAAAGACTTGTGACTTTGATGTTGGGGCATAGCCTGTTGGATGAATAAGAATAACATTAGAGAGTAATTGGGCTTCATGTTGAAGTACATTTGAATTAGATTTTACCCACCAGTAAGTTGATCAGATGATAGTTTAGTGATGGAGTTGCTTTAAAGGTTGTTCTCATAATGACTGGAGATTTATGCTATTTGCTAAAAGCTGGAGGATTTTGTAGTGCTTCATGGATTTGCCTCTACTTCCTCATTTAATTTGCTTGCTGTGAAGTCTGACAATTGGTTAACTGTTGTCTGTCTATTTTCATTTTCATTATTTATTTTTTGCTCGATTTTCATTTTCATTATTTATTGTTATGTTTTTCCCCCAAATTTTGTTGTATGCCATGCCATAGATGTTTTTGATATATGATTTACTTTTTATTTTTATTATAAACCAAATTCAAGATGAAGTATGAAGCATTCGTAAGCTAATATTTATCCTGCTGGTATATATTGGGTAGGAGCTAGGCTTCCCAGATGCATGGCATTCCTAGCTTTGCAAACACACTAAACAGCTTCTGGTAAACTGAATTTCCATGATATTATCTAGGATCTTTGGAAGACTGGAGCTACAAGACCTGATTGTGCCCCTTGTCATGTTACAAAAGGCACTGGGCAAGCTAAGGGAATCAATTGCTTCCCTCCAAACGGCTGATGTAAAGGAGGAGTCAAAGAACAAGTGGTTTTGGTGTTCAAAGCCTGATGAACACTGATGCACACGGTCGAAAATGCAATTCCCAATAGA
Source organism: Combretum micranthum (assembly GCA_024138025.1). Taxonomy (NCBI): domain Eukaryota; kingdom Viridiplantae; phylum Streptophyta; class Magnoliopsida; order Myrtales; family Combretaceae; genus Combretum; species Combretum micranthum. The sequence goes on along the minus strand of JAMXBD010000033.1, from coordinate 1,776,943 downwards.
TTTAGCTTGGTCAAAGTGGGTGGTTTCTGCAACCAAGCAAGCAATGAATAAAGAAGTGGTGTGGTAAACAATTGTTATACTGAACCTCCTTTTGCCATAGATCTTTCTTTCCTTGGGGTTTGAAGAAGTTGTAAGTTGCAAGCATTGGAAGTTCTCCCAGACTGTGATTTGAGGCAAAACCTAGTTCACGTCCTCGGTGGTTGAGCATAATTGGGTATCATAGTGACCTGAGTTTGAGATAACTCTGGAGCTATGGGTCTCATCCAATGGATGGATGAGCTAAAGGCTTAACTTTTGGAGTTTTCTTCAACTCTGGGAACAAATTGATGTATCCTTGCTGTGCAAATGAATAAGGCATCAATGAATGAGCCAATGAGGCTCTACTCCTTGCATCTCCAATGAGAAGAAAGGGATGGAGAATTTGACAAATTCTTAAGGTACAGAGAGGTCTTTTTTAATTAGCTAATTGGGAGATTTCCTTCTTAAAACAAAGATTAGACGAAATGGGCTGGACATTAGAGGAAAAAACACCCAACTCTTTCACCGTTGCATGTAAACCCGATAAGGACACTGGAGCAATGGAAGGGAGATAGCCCTAACAAATTATCAAAAGGTTATCCACAAAATATAAATGAGCGAGGTGCTCCTCCTTGCATCTCCAATGAAAAGAAAAGGATTGACAATTGACCAAATTCCTTAGGAGGCCCCATAGAACTTCAATACTGAGCACCTAACCCTGAAATTACAAATAAGGATATGAAGTGATAAAAATTAGTTTTTTATCTGTTTCACTGAGCCCTCAACTTTGCAATTCCAGGCACAGGGGGTGCATTTGGAAAGAAATAGTGGACAGTTTCCGCTAAGTATGATGGAAAAGGGATGAAAAATCTTTGATACTATGGCAAAAAAGCTCATCTGGAGGAGCACATTTTGCCCACCATTGTGAAATTATTTGGCTCATGAAATCTTTTCAATTGTTGGTCATTTGGGGTATTGCAGCAATTTAATACGAGAGCAAAATTGTCTATTTTTTAACATCTACTCTATGGAATTTAACGAAGCTGCTGCTGCTGCCGCCATTGCCATGATCCTGGTGGCTGCCTTGATTGGGCCCTCGTAACTTTTATCTCACTGGTGAATCAAGACATCCAATCTTAGTATATATATGATGTTTTTACAAGAATTATTTAAGTTATGGAAACATTAAAAATTGCAAGTGGAGAAATGCTCTTATTTGTTGGGACAAATTAATTTGCTGTACTGATTGAGTGCATTTCTGAAGAGATCTCATGAGAAAAGAATATTTTCATAATGCTAATATGATGAAGTATATGACTGCACTTGAAAATGCATCACTTTCCTTAGGATTAAATCATTATATCTTGTGTAACCTATGGTGGTTACTAAGTTTGTGTGCATAGATATATGATAATCTTGGAATAAGAAGTATTAAGTGCACTCCAATCATACAATAACCATATTCGATGACCATTTGTCAATAACATAAGCTGTTCCCATATGTGCTGTGAAACATGGTTTGGTCGAGTATTTAAGTGAAATCTATTTCAGTAGGTTATGAGATGTCTTCATATTGAGTTGTGAGGTTATCCCTTATATCACAATCAGATGAAGAGTTATGGCTACTACTAGCTCGGATGGTTAGGCTGGGGATATTTTTTTGCTCATGCCTTTCGGAGACATTTGTGGGCCTCATTCTTTTGGTGGAATTCCTATAGGAGGTATTTTCAAACAGCTCTTTTGTACACCATATTTTGGGAGTATATGTATATAAGCATGCATGCATGTATATTAGATTACATATGTCTCTATTATAAAGTTGTACTATATAACTATAGTGTTGGCAATTCATGTTACTATATCATGTTTTATATTTGTATCTAAACAGGTTGGTGTATGGGAAAACTTTATTCATGAATAGACACAACATATTTAATAAATGATGATAGCAGGTAATGTATATGGTCTTCTTTCCCAAAGAATTTAAATAATATAAAGAAGATAGAAAAAGTCGAACCTAATGAGTGATGGCTCGTGGATCATTAAAGGAGGAGAAGAAGGAATATAGACTAGTCAATTGAGAGAGAGAGAGAGCACCGACAATGTCTAAGCAAATTTCTAATGATAGTATGATCAAACCTTCACTTGTTTAATAAAGGGTTAATTGTAAAAAACTCATCTGTGTTATAACATTTTTGCAATTAGGTAACATGTGTTATCTTTTTTGACAAATCACTAACCTATAATATACCTTATTTTGTCTCATCAAATGAGCCTCTATATGCATCAAATGATAATCCCATGGCTTTAAAATAGCAAAGCCTAAATGAACATTTTTTTTTTATTTGAATCTCTCTCCCTTTTTCCCACAAAGCCAAGTAAGAAACTCTCTTTAAGGCTTCCTTTGCTCCTTTTCTTGCTATAATTGCCTCTTTACTCCTCTTGAATTTGAGCCTCATCAAACTCACCGCCTTACTCACCATTGTTTTGGCAATTTGTTTGATTGTATAGAGCGCCATAATAGACCTTTTATCTATTGATTTCGTAAGCTCATTGATCGTTAATTCAGGATTCGAGTCCAAATTAGGGTTTCTATGGTCTAATATAAAGAAAGTGAAATTAAGATAAGGGAAAAGTCAAGGTTTGACTCGATGGTTTGATGGACTAACGTATATATTTAAACTAGGGAACGCGAAATGGTTTCATCTTTTGGAATTAATTGTAGTGTCAAGGAAACTAAAGAAAGAAAATGTGGGGTTTTTGGAGAGAAGTGTTTATGGTTCCCTTCTATTCTTGCTTTCTTTCTTTTTGAATCTTGATTTAAGAGTATTGTGTCTATGATTTTCATGACAAACTAAGCATTATCTTAATTTAGATTAACTGTACATGTTGTAGGTAAGTCCAAATTAATCTCATGAAAAACCTTGATTTTTATCCTAAAAGTTTGTTGTTATTATTATTATTTTTAATCTTATTGTTATATAACTCTTATAGTTATTTATTCTTTTCAAAGGATTTGTTAAGATTTGTAGATCTTTATTTGGTTGAAATAAAAAGAAATACATTTTGTCTTTGTTGTTTTATAGTCGCGTGACTATCACATGTTACCGACAACAACTTATTTGAATGGACAAAAACGGAGTATATTACAGGTTAGTTGTTTGTAAAAAAGAGAAAATAATAACATAGATAAGCTAATTGTAAAAACACCATAACAGATAACTTTTTTTAATTAACCCTTTAATCAATCAGCTTATGTCTCGAACCTGAGTTGTTTACTTATTTTAAATATTTTATAATTGTGTTGTGTTTAGATTCATGGGTCGGATCTTGAATCGCTAGCGCTATGTATATATTTAGATTCATTAAATGGAGAAGAAAAAGAACCAAATTTGGTTTATACTTTCTTTTTTATGACCTAAGTTATTAAAAAATGAGTTAAAAAAAAATCTTTATATAACCCCGCCCCACACCCCCCACTCCCAACACCCAAAAACAATTTTTGTTAAAAATTGGTTCTTGAAATGGGAAGAAACGGGGAAAAAAAAAGAAGACCCTAAAGGAAATAAAAAATACAACTTCAGCAACAAAAAGTATAACAAAAACTCAGGTCCTTATATTGGTTTTCTTTTTTTCATTTCAAGACGTTTGTTATTTTATTTTCTATTTCAGGACTAAACTGAAATGACATTGTGATGGATAGTAATCAAGAGCCTATTTTGAGAATTTTTTTTTTCCCTCTATGTCGATTGGGTCCAATCCCGTTTTAGGACCTTCCCAAGACGTTATTTCAAATTATCCTACATATTTATTATTTTCTTTTTCAATTTTCAATTAGCTTATAGAAAATGTAAATAAAATTTCCGAGTTCTAGAATAAGAGATTATGTAAGAATGAACATAAGAATGGGCCTACTAATCACAACTGAAACACTGATCAATAACTGGGCCATGGTTCCAACGTAGGCAAATTACAGAGAAAGCAGCCTGGAGAAGTCTTCAATGTTTCCCAATATCATAAAAATCCCTCATCTTTGCCACGTGCCAGTTTTATATTAAATAATAATATTAGATATAGTTAATATTAAATTAAATTTTGGTCCACTCTTGATAGGTGTTAGTACCTGCAAAACTTTTGGTGCCCTTTTTCTTCTTCTTCTTCTTTTTTTTTTAGGCGTTTTTATTCTTTTTATGATATCATCAAATTAAAGATACTATATATTATTAAATTAATTATTATGGATTAATCATGATTTGCTACATGATAATTATAAAAGAAAAATTTAACGAAAATGATGGGAATCCTTTTCTTATAAAAAATTTGTATATTGTTGAAGATTCATATAAAAGAAAGAAAACAAGAAAGACATAAAATAGAAATAGAAAAGTAGATAAATATCAATGACCTTCCTTCGAAAGTTTAAAAGAATGTATGGTTTGTTTGGATTGTCTGTTTTTCATCTGTATCTGTATCTTTTTTTAAAATGATATGTGTAAATATATCCGATTTGCATCTAAATTTTATCTATATTTATTCTATTTGATCTTTTGATGAGAACTATCAATCTTTTTTTTTTTATCTATATCTACTTCTTGATAAATAATTTGTTAGAAAAAAGTTTGAAAAAGTATTTGTATCTACCGAAAAAAAGCCAAAACAAACAGACCCATAATTATATGTCTTGACCACTTAATTATATGATTGTACATTGTAGCATCACTTTCTAAAATATGAATATAGCTTATCTTTTTAAATTATATTCAAAACAAATCTTGTTCCTACTTGGGGTGGCATCAATGGCAGAGATTCAGGGTACGGAGTCACAAAAATGTGAATGTGGATTTCTGGTTGATGTACTATACTATAGATGTTGCGTGAGTTCCACACTGAAGGTAATATAAAAAGGGTAATGCGTGAATGACACTTAATGAGAGTACTTACAGAAATATCGTAGGGAGAAGAAACAAAAAAAAATCTTAATCACTTAAACATACTTGTAACTAGTGAAAAGGCTTAATTGGGTGTGAATTTCAGTGTTTGTAATTGAGTATGGACTCATTCTTCATTTAAACATTGTTTGATTAGGTAAATAGAAAGTCTAAATGAGGAGGTATGATTAAGTATTTGTAGATCTTAAGGTATGATGACATTCATCAAACTATGTTGACGAGAAATTGATGAGATCAAACTTACTCATGTAAGGCTATCTTGATGAGTATATTATGGTCCAAAGCCAATGGTCCGCCTTATTAGGTATATAAGCTTATCTAAGAAAGGTTGAGAGCAAATAGGATATGATTAATAATCCTTACTTTAAGCTCAACAAGCTAAATCTCCATGAATCATTTTAATACAAACCGAACTCCACGGGACCTATCAACCTAAGAAATCAAGTTCACATAAATAATAGGTTAATAATTGGCTATGCCTAATATCCGGAAATAACAAACTTAGCCCGCCACACTTTCCTGCATGGGCATTTGGTTTTAGAATTCGTAACAAAGTAAAAAGGCAGATTTCAATTTCAATATTTTTTAAATGACACTGGCAATTATATTCCTTTACACATTTTAGAATTCGTTCTAAATTGGTTTATTTGTTTCATCGTATTCTGGTCATTTTAACATTATTTATTAATCATGTTCAAACAGATTTTTGTCAAGAAATAGATACTGATGAAAAACTGATAGATTTATTCATAAATTGATCAAATATATACAATACATATATAATACAAATAATCACATATGCATATTAGATACATATATGATATACATAAAAGTCCGACAACCCACATAAACTCTTCCACTTCATATATATAAATATATATATATATATATATATATATAATCATAGATCCATGTCCTAGGTGCCGCGTAATTCACAAATATATGTGGCAGCATTATGAACTAAGCTCACATGATATCGACGTTTCATACAATCTAATTGATAAATTTAATGAAATTTAATCATGTTTTCCCAATTATATCCCATATTTAATTAGTACAAGAGCTAAATGTACCTCAAATCTCTAGTTTGAATTAGCATTATGCTTTATATTCCTGTGTTGTTATTATTATGTGTTCTTATTGAAATTCATTAACTTCGTCACATTTCTTCTAATTTACTTTTAAGAGCAATATTAGCTAATAATTGGAGTAACATGATTTTAGAAATTGATAAATAGTTAATTTTTTTTAGCTATTATAATGGGATGGGGGAGGGGATAATTAAACTTGGCATCCCTCACTTAAGAGTTCAAAAAAATGTATCATAAGTCGGTTTTGAAGGAGTAATTAAACTCGATACTCCTCACTTAAGAGTTCAAAAAGTACGTACTGTAAGACGGTTTTGTAGCTTATAAATTTTACGGCTTATTAATTTTAAGATGATTACAAAAGTCACACAATTAATTCCGATTTCAACTTTTGAAAATTTTATTTGTAATTTGAAGATAACGGGTAAGAGTTCGTCCCTGCCCTATGGCCGGCTGACCCAAGCCTGCATGGTTTGTTTCCCGATAATTCCACTTATAACTCATAGTGCTGCGTGCAAAATTTGCCGTGAGTGAAAAGGTTCGACAGAGATACTTTGCCTGTCCCCAACGAGCATGCAGCTTAAAAATTTTTTTGTGCATGTAACCATGTGTTGTCTCTCAATTATATAGATAATTGCAGCTAGTCTTGAGGTCCTACTCCTCGTTATTATCCATGTTTAAGTTGGAACAATAATTATGAAAAGAGTAGGATGCAAGGATAATCAATGTTTTACGTTGAAAATTCAAATCAGTAACATATTTATTAACCTTTTTTTTAGATGTTTTCTTTTATTTTAGGAATTTTATTTCATGTCAACATAAAACCGTAATGCTTTAAAAGAATATCAGTAAAAAAAAAAAAAAAAGTATAAAACTGGTCATCCATTTTTTTCTACTTTTTTTTAAGTAATTCACCTTTCTAATAATAATCTTATATAATTTTTAAACTTTTTACTAATTTTTTATTCTATTTCCTTACGTATTTAAATAATATTAGAAGAAATTGATCGATCCTTATCCGTTTGGACCTTTGTTAATTAAATTTTTTTAATAACATATGAGAATTTTCTTTTGAAAAAAGCATGTACTTGTAAAACTATTATGGTCTTTGATGAGATGTTTAATATAATCATTAATAAAAATTACATACACTTGTCAAATTAATATTAATCCTTGTAGGTATTATACAAAATCACAAATAAGCGAGACAAATAGATTTTTATAGTTAATAGGTGAAAAATTTAAATAGAAAATAGTAAAAATGAATGATTAATTGAAAGTGAAAAATTAAAACAACTAAAAAATTCAAAATGAGAAGGAATCATAATATCAAAATCACTACTCGTCTTTTATGTGTTGTTTGAGCTTTACTCTTGAAGTTTTAAGTTCTTAATTCTCATATTTAGTTGAATTTTTATTTATAAAATTTACTGCTACAATCTAACAAGTATTTTGACCAGTAAACCGATTTCTCTTCATCTTATGAAGACAGTAAATTTAACAAATAAAAAATTAATCAAGATGGAATTTCTAAACTTTTGGTGTAAAATTTGATAAAAATTCATTTAAGAACAATATATAGCAATATTTTCAAGCTTAAAATGAAAAAAAAAAACACATAAAATTTTAAGTAATAATTTTTACATTATCTTAATAATAAGCAGCCAAATGGTTGAATCCACTACCTATCCCACTATCATTATCCTCAAAACAAAAGCACTACATAAAAAGGTTGGATCAAAAAAGTTAAAAAACAAGAGAGGAGTAGTATCATAGTACTACTCGAAAATAATAAATGGACCTGCAAGCATTGGTTAAACCAATTGGAGTAGTTATAATAAATTAATGAGCACTCACCCTCCCTGATGCACAAGCACGCTCATCATGCGTTGCATGTGTGGCTGCGCCTGAGTCGCTCTTAAAACGGACACTATCATATGGTCGGAAGCTCCCATGTTAATTAGTTGTCTAATGCAAATTATTTATCTATTTAAGGTGCAGTCAGCAGGTTGCGTTTGTGTCTCAATGCAGGCTTGTCCTAAAAGAGTTGGAAGTTCCAAAACCATGTCGAGAATATAGGACAAGTTTAGGATGGTTTTATTCTTATTTATATCTACCTGGTCCTTTTTTTTTTCCCCCTATTATAATAAAAACGAGATGTAAATATGATACATCTTACTTAAGAAACCAGAAAAGAAGCTTAGAGTACAAGTATATTGATTACGGGATTATTATAAAGGGTTTTATATGTATTTGTGTGTCTTTTCTTTTCTTTTTTAATGATTAAAAACATATTAAAATAATCACGGCATTAACTTCCTTTTTTTTTTAATATGTGTGTTTTCCAATTTCATACCTTTTTTTTTGAAATTATACCTATAAGTAATTATTCAATGCCATACTCAATATAATTTTTCTTATTTAATTTAATACATAAGATTTGAAATTACTAAATTCCAACTAAATAAAACTTTTACTTATCAAATTTAATATCTCTATCCACATCTCACTCATAGTTTTAAGAATATATTTCCTCATCTTAGTAACTCATGTTCTACTTAGATAAACAATATTAAGAAAACGAAAAATAGACATCATCATCATAAAGCCAAAGAGGAATCAAATAAAATACAACAAACATGCCCTAGCGGACAAAGAGGAGTCCAATGACTCCATCAAAGACGGTCGGCTCCACTTCAACTCTAGAACTTAGTTTTCTTATATATATATATTATTTCTTTCTACTGCAAGCTAGCTAGCTAATGGGAATTAAAATAATATTCTTCATTTTGTACCTATTATGTTCAGAAAAATAATTGTTTTAGAGTTTTTATATTAGTTTTGAAGTTAGTAATCCAACCTAATCCCATTATAAAACGAATTAAACGAGGACCCTCCCTAAAGGCCCTGGTGGCGGCTATAAGTGCAATGTCGAGTTGTAATGAAGCCAATTAGAGTGTAATCCAAGCAATGTATAATTTATTCACTTATGCAGTGCACATACCCTTTTGTTTTCTTTCTGAAGATATAGATACCTTTTATGGGTCCTTTTCTCTCATTATGTTTGTCTTCTTCTTCTTCTGTCCTTTTTCTTATTTTCTTTTAGGGTAGTAGCTAGGGTTTTAATATAATATCAACCAGTCAACTTGTAGCACGAAAAGGTCTATACAAGCAGTCTTACTGGTCTCTTCTGGACGGTGAATGCACATATTGAGCACCACTTGGAACTCTTCCCTTCGGAAAACTTTAAATGTAAGGATATAATATTATATACGCTAATATAACTGTTTATAAAAACACGTATCAAAACCTCAATCTTTGTCTAAAAAAGTCCTAAAACCCAACGATTTTGAAGCTTAACAATGGTTAAAAGAGTGTCTATGTTTTGATTAGTTACGTGGAGATACATAATGTTGTCAAGATTTACAGTATGGATCCAAACCTAATCGATAGCAATGGGAGTTTCTTTTTTTTTTTTTGGCCCTTAAGATTGAAAAAACTATATTTTATATATTTCTTTTGTCTCTCCCTTTTTCGGATATCATTATAAGAACTTTGGGTTATCACGGTAAAATCTTACATCGAGATAAGCAATTGTGCAAATATCTTTCTTTTTTTTTTTTTTTTCTTGCACTGATACTTGCAGCATATAAATAATATATACATATATATTTTAATATCTTAATTAATCCATAGATATAGAATTGTATTATTTGAATCAAATTATAAAGAATATCTTTCTCTTTGAAAGAAAAAAGGAGAATGAAATTATTATTAATAATTGTAACACTCCTCTAGTAGGGCTTGGTAGAAATTACTAGAAGTTGGTATACTATATGTACACTTGCTATATGATAGCCATCTTATAAGAAGAGAATATGAGACTTTATTAAACATTTAATAACTATTGCTAATTACAATAATTATGTATATTGCATCGATTGAGTATTACCCAGACTATTATTGACCGGACATTAGCATGGCTAGATGATGGGAGGTGAACAAAACTGCATCTCAGCGAAATGAGAGTGCAATGCTTTTATTATTGTCTCAAGACAAGTAAATTATCAACCATGTCCTGTGCGTGAACATGCATACGCAATGCAATATCATACATAGCCTTCTAATGACTGGCTTGAAGTTTAGGGTATAACAAAGAAGAATTCATAGTTCCGTTAATATTTAGGTCATCTAATATTGATTCACTTAGATGGCAACCTTTGGAGTATCTTAAATGTAGTCCTAGGTTATTCGATCGTCTAAATAATTTTTTTGCCTTGTGGATACCTTAAATGTAGTCTAGAGGTGACACTAGATACCTTAAATGGGTACATTATGCTAGAAGATATCAATGTTTGATGGTAAGTTTATTTAGAGTGTCAATGTTATATATATATATATATATATATATAATGGTTAAAAAGAGAAATCAATGTTTGACAAAATGAATTAAATGAGGTATCAATAATTTATATAGTTTATATAAGATATTAATGTTTGGATTAATTTTTAATTAATTTTTCTTAATTTTTATTAATAGTCAATTATTAATACATTGTTTGCTTCACTTTATGTTTTTCCAGTTTAGACTGGTGAGCTAGTATGCTTTTGACAACTGCAATATGCTTTCGTATTTTGACAATAATTTTCTCATTTAGACTTCGTTTGTGGTCATTCAAGATGCCATGAAAAGATTAGGGAGAGCTCTACAACTTTTGTGCTTTGAGATTTGGGAGATTCTAAAAGAATCAATGGCTAAAACGTGCTTGAAGCCTCTTGCAATAATAAACACAAAACAAAAACAAAAACACAAACATAACAAAACTCAACATATTGCAAACGTGTTTTTGGTTATTAAATATAACTTAACTAGATTGCGGAGCATTTGTGCAATACATTTTCTCATCAAAATAAGATTGTAACCAATCTTGGTTCATCTATTTCCTTCTTTTTGATGAAAACAATTATAGCATAATATTTCTCTCCCTCAATTAGGCATTCATGTAAAAGCTCACTTGTAAAAGATGTAATGCTCAATTAAAGGTTCCTAAGTTACATGTAATAAATGACTTATTAAATGCAATTTAACTCCCTTAGTTAAGCATTCCAGCTAAAACTCAGTTGCAAAGATATGATGCTCAACTAAAAGACTTAAATTACATTTAATAAACAACTCATTTTTAATACACAAAAACACATAAGCCTAGTGTTTATTTAAAAAACCACAGAAACTTTCTCTAAGATATGGTTAAGCATTAATCTCAGAGACCTGATCTAATACCGATTGTTAAAAAAAAAAAAGATAAAGACCGACTAGTCTTTTAAATGGATATTTGGGAAGTTGAAGCTAAAAAGTAGGTTTCTAAACTATTTTAAGCTCACTTAACCAACTATTATGTCTTTTGCCATTTTATGCTCACTTCAACAATAATAATAAAGAGATAAGAGAAAGAAAGTTTGCACTAGATTTAACATGGAGCTCGATTCACCCTAGTCTTTACGGTCCATAATTGCCTCACTCAAGAAAGACTTCACATTTCATTCAACAAACAATACCTCATAAAGAAAACTTCACAACAATGCCTCATAACTAAGGACTTCACATTTGCCTCACAAAGAGAACTTCACAAATGCCTACACACTTATAAGACTTACTCAAATGTCTCAACACATGAGGATTTTACTTAAAATACCCAAACAAAAAATGTGAATAGTGCCTTACGATATTAGCTCACAAATCTTATCATGACACTATTCACTTAATAAATATAAATACAATTTAAGAGAGTATTTTTACATAATATCATCCTATTAAGCTCTGCTCTCTTATAAAACACCCCAAACACTTTATTTATAATCTCTCAACTCAAGCTAGCCATTGCCTATCAAAACAGTCACCAAGGGTAGGATAAGAAAGTTTGTAATGTGACGTAGCACAGAAGCATTGAATAATAGAAACCAATTCGACGATTGATTTCAAGACGTGAACTTAATCACACAATTGCTAAATAATTGCGAATTCAGAGAAAATCTTCTCAATTTAATATCAAATATGTCAAATATCAGTTATCTCCCAAAAGACAAGCCTAAAGGTCTATTTATACTATTACATAAAAATTCTAAAAAGGTAAAATCCTAAAAAAGATAAATAATAAATACGATATTGACTAATAATAAATACAAATAATGACTAAAGGAAACACAAAAGATAGAATCCTAAAAGTCAAAATACTAATAAATGCGAAATTGACTAAATAATAAATACAACATATCGTCTAAAGAAAATAGGAAACAAAGCAACAAACTAATAAAGGCCACCGGCCTTGCCCACCAACCTAGCCAACCTTGGTCGGTCCTCATCCATGCAACTTCTTATGCAACCGGTCTTCATCCATGCGATGTCCTATGCAATTTTCGCTTCGGTTTGGACCGCTTCCTTGCATCTAATTTATCCATGAAGTCCATCGCAACACCATTTGCATCATAATGGCTATCTTTCGGCCATACCGGTGAGTCAGTACAAGTCTCCAGCGAATAACGGGTCCAAGTCAAGCACTCAGCCTTTCCCTCGATTAATTCTGCTTATTTTCTCACATTATTCTAGTTTGGACAGATGAGATGGTATGCTTTTGACAGCTTTGATATGCTTTCGTATTTTGGCTATAACTTCCTCAATAGGACTTTGTTTGAGGTGATTCAAGATGCTATGAAAAGCTTAGAGAGAGCTCTACAACTTTTGTGCCTTAAGATCTGAGAGATTTCAAAAGCATCAAAGCCTAAAACATGCTTGAATCCAACTGCAACAACAAGTACAAAATAAAATCGCAAACATAACAAAGCTTAACACATATTACAAACAAGTTTTTTCTTACTAAATGTAACTTAACTAAGTTGTAGATCATTTTTGCAATACATTTTCTCATCAAAATAAGATTGTAACCGACCTTGGTTCATCATTTCCTAGCTTTTATACTTTGGTGATATCCTTTTTTTAGGTTTGATTTTTACAAATTTATAGTCATTTTTCATATATTTTCGAGCTTGCTTTCCAATAAAATGGTTACCTTCTCAAAAAAAGGTTGTTTAAGATATAAACCAAGCAAGGTTTGATTTTCCCAAGCTTGAGATGTTAGAGTTTTGTTATGTTACTCAATTCTTTTTGCTAGAGCTCTACTAAAGCCTTATTATGCATGTTATTAACTAATTATTAGTAAGTTTCCTAAGTCAAATTTGCTTTCCGTTTTTCCAAATAACAAACACAGATATATATGTATATACATATATATAATAAAACTCTTCTTAAGATTTGTAAACTAGATCAGGAGTGTGGGTTACTTGGAATCAGTGGGTTTACATTAGGTCACATTGACCATCACAATTATTTCTTAACCTAAGTCACAGAGGGCATAAATTTGTATTATATATGATTTAATTGGTTGATCATATACATCCGCTCATGTGTTTGTTGCACTACATATGATTGGTGTTAATTGTGTGGCAACCTTGCTTAAAAGTGTAATAGGAGGAAGTTATACTCAACTGGATGTAGTTGACTTCCCAAAAGGGGCTTTACTATTGTGGGACACACTAGGTCGAGGCATGCCCCATGTTAGCACCATGGGCTAATATTAGTGGTCATCCTTATGTATGTATAAACCTACTTGAGGGACGTTAGATACAGATGGATTGGTCCAATGATCTCTATTCCAAGTAACCATGTCAAATCTCTCTAAATGATCTCAATAAATAAACTAGAGTCACTAAATCCTGGTCGTGCCCAAATATGTAAATATATATTATGTATTTTTGAACCCTTTTGCATATTATTATGGTACTACAACAAACATGCTATGTGTTTGGATCATGTATATCCACCATGTTATCTTTAACTGATTATTTCCGCATATATATAGCAAGTGGCAATGATTAATTTTACTGGATTGCAAATGCATATTGATCATACTACACCAAAAATTTTATTTGTGTTTATGAGCCATATGCTTACAAATAATGATAATACTCAAATACTGACACATTACCGCTAATACGGTGTGATGTCGATACGTGATATAGATTAATGTATGATACTATAGTACGTCATATCCTCAACATTGTTAATGGCGGCATGCCAATCTAGTTGAGTGTGAAATCTATAATAGAGAGTAAAGATTATAAGGCTATATAAGTTTGAGGGTTTTCCATTGTTGGAATAAAGTAGAAATTTTTTCTTTAGAAAATTTTCATTTTCTAAAGATGACGTGCTTTTCCAATACCAAACATCTGTCGTCTCAAATTAGCGAAGTTCCAAACATTTCATCTAACCCCAATAAATCACTTTCCAAATAAACTATGCACGGACATGACGTTGGAAACCCCATATCTAATTGAAATTTATCATATTTGAGCTAGAAAGGGTTATCATACAACATCATCTACATCTTGTATGACATGCTTGTGGGAACTAGAAGAAGCTCGCACTATTCAAAGTCCTCCTCTAAGGCCCGCGTACGATTTTATTTGTGTCAAAAAATAATGATTGTTGGTATGAAGAAATGAGTGTTGAAAAGATTTGTATTATTTCAACAATGATGAGGATCGTGAAGAAAACAATACTAAGAAATATATGGATGTTACTTTCAGACACAGGTTCCTGGGATCATGAAAATGACTGATTGTGAGAAATAATGCATATAAACTATTAGTTTTTTTGTTCACTGGTCAGAATTGGAAGGGAGAAAGGTTGGGCTTATGATTTTACATCTCATTCAAAGTTTAAAAAGACACATGGGTGATTGTGTGTATGGATGCCATTTGAAGATGTAAACATTTGATTCATTTAGCATCTTAAAAACAAGTGTCCCGAGAAAAGCTTAAAAAAGTTTTCCAAACATCAGTCCCTAAAGTCAAAGCGTATGAAAATATTATGTAACATCCAATATTTAATTTGTATTTGACAATTAGACTAAATAATAGGGGTTAAGATGCTTGTCTCTTACTTGAAATAACTAAAAAGTTGTCATTTCTATTTCCTCTTCAGGCTACATACAACACAAAATGTAATACTATGTGCATATAGCTACTACGGTCGGACCGTGGCAGCTACAAACACAAATGTGAAAATCCACCATCTGTCAAGGCAAGCTTTCATTTTCACTTGTCCTTGTCTATATAATATATCGCATAAGGGCTTTAACTCCGAAAGATACATTAAACCAGCGCACACGTGTTCGGAGGCTATTTCCTTTTGTATCAAAGATGATGAAACTCCATTTTATAATACCAGAATGTGTATTATCTAATGTTTTACTGGGTTTCTATCGGCACAAAAGAATATTATCCTCTTTCAATTGGACATATGTATTAGGTAGTAGCAATCACTAATAAGATCATTAGTGGCTATTCATCTAGCTCATTGGGTATTTTAAATTAAAAAGGAAGGAACCAATTAACGTATTTGAAACATAAAACAACAACACATTCGGAGCATTTCATTTGTACATAATAATAAAATAATACTCAGATCGTCAACCCCGATAAGATCCAAAAATTAGGATGTCATGAGAAAGAGACTGATGATGTCTTGTCTTTTAAACTTATTCTCCACCCTACCACTTTTGAGTCGTTTTTATGACTAATAAAGTCTTAATAATTGAAAATTATCTCTATAACTATTGATAAAACCTAGACTCAAATATTGTGATTATTATACCTTTTTATAATATTAAAAAATATACATCAATCTATTATTGATTTTCAAATTATATAGCTATTTAAAGTTATTTTACCAGCAGTTTTAAGGTTTTATTAACAATTTAATATATATACATATACACATAAACACATATATATAATAGTTATGTAGAGGTAAATTCATATTTGAAGAGTTTAATGGATAAACTCTATCAGCATCGTCACTGAATTAATATAATAATTTCCAACACCGTCATATATCATCATCTATAGATGATTAATATATTATATAAACTTTATTTTCAACCAATTAACGTCAAACGAACATGATCTAGTGAGACCTTATATATATATTTTTCCTTTTTTGGGGCTGTCCGATACATAGATTACGACCACTATGAAAGTAGTTACGTGGAGCTCAGTTGAATTGCAAGATGAAGAAGACAAATTATGATCGTTACAGGCGGCTGGATTTCTTGACAGGTAATTGATTGTAAAATTTTAATAATATATATACACATTGAAAAATTGATAACTACGTTTTGCGTTTGGAAGTTAATATAGTTGTCTTGAACGAGTTAGATATATACTTAAAATGTGTTTACTAGATTTATATTCTTGCTCCATCAGCCACTTCACTGCAAAATGGACGACATTTTTTTATTTCAGCACATCGGAATGCTTGGTAACTTTGTTTGGGAAGTAGGAAAAATGGGATTAAGGTTTTTCTGCTTTTAATTAGTTATTTGATATGGATACCTTTTCTATTTATATATTATATTACTACTATTGTCAAACCTGAGTTGACTCATCTAATTTAATTTAGTTGAACCTCAGTTGGATTTAACCTAACCCAGCTTTGGAAATGCTCAATTCAAGTCGATTTTATCTATTGATACTTAATTCTTTAGCATGTTCTCGTCAAATTTCAGGCTAAATCTGATAACATTGATTATTATGTAGGAATAAATAAAATAAAGAAAAGATTTAACTATATGTTCAATATCCTTTATATATAATAATATTTGATAGCGGGTCGTACCGAGGACGTTGTTATAAGAGGATAGAATAATTTCATTTTTCGTAAAGAAAGGATTATGAGAAGACATTTGTGCTTTTATTATCTATGAACTGATGAGAATTGATCTTGTTGAAGACTTTTGTTGAAAATCTTTTATGAATGACTGAAAGTGGAGCCATTATTCTAAAGTAAAGGAGCATGCAGCGGATGAATCGTACTGCAATATATATATATATATATATATATATCCATTTGAATGATTTGAAAGTGCAGTCATTCGAAACTAAAGTCTATTTTTTATTTTTTATTTTTACCTTCTTGCTTTATTATTATTATTATTATTTTGAGTATATATACATATTTTGTGTGAAGCTAAACAATTTTAAACTATATTTGTAAACTCAGCAATTTACTTTATATATATGTGCAAGTTTTTTTCACTTTCAACAGCATCTTCACATAACCAAAAAGAAATTCAAATTTCCATCCCCTCATTTTCCATCAATCAAATCAAATAATGTCTAGATTCTAATGCAGTGGACCAATACATATTTCCGATAACATTAACATGTTAAACTTAACTAACACATTCCATATGATTCCCAAAAGGTAATTATAATTTAGGTTGGAGTAACTAAGATAAGCCTGTAAAGTTCGATCACGTTTATAATTAATATCACCTTCTATCGAACCCATTTTGAATTATTATTATTACAACCTGTGGAATGGCCTTTTAGTGTTTTACCCAAAAAATCAGAAACATGATTTCAAGATAGTATTAATAATCTCGGATCTATTTGATTTTCATAAGAAATCCTATTATATGGTTGAACTGGAGCTCCATGTTTGTATAGTAACTACTAGCCAACAATAATAATAACATGCTTTTCCATGGAAAAATTGAAGGTTTCAATTTATGAATTTGGTTCCCTCTACATGTAGGAATGTAAATGATCCGAATTGAGTATAACAATGAGAAACTTGATTTAAGAGCTACGAAACTTGACCACGATTATGCGTTCTTTCTTTCTTTCTTTTTTTTCCAAGTAAAAGTGAGCTCAGATTCAAGTGCAATTTAACAAAATTTAACTAAACTAAACTACACTTGTTTACATTTCACTATTGAGAAAACATTATGCTCCTTTTAAATTAGATGTATATTCAAGGTTGAAAATGGAAATTTTAATAAAATTCAAATTCAATTCAATCTTACTTAGATTCCTAATGTCATAACGTCAAATTTGTTTAACTTGAGTTTGACTCGGTAAACTATTTGAGTACTAAAGTAATTAAGTTTCAATTTAAGCTTGGCTGAACCATAACTCATCAAGCTTGAACAAATGTCTAGTGAATCTCAAGTAATTTATGAGTTAGCTTGATTAATTAAATAACTAAGTCCAACTTGGTTTGTTATGACTTCCAATCACAATTCAATTCAATCATGAATTTTGCTTTAAGAACTTCAAAAATGATCCTTAATTGACTCTAGTCAACATGAGTAGTTGGTTTGGTTAGATATGCTTAAGATTAGCAACAAATATTTAACTTGATTAGTCGAGCAATCCAAGGTCCCAATCATCATTATCCATTCTTTCTTTTTTCATTGAAGTCTTGGCTCTTAAATCCCTACTTCCTTCCACGATGTCACTTCTAATTTCTTGATTAGTCTAAGGCTTAACTGCTAAAGCCACTATTATTTTAATAATAATAGATAACTAATCAATGTAGATTTTGACATAGCGGATCTAGATCTAGTTAGACCATTGATTAATTATAAACACACACTTAATTGAAGGAACCACTAGCATATAGGGTAACTAATCATGGCTACTTTGGAACTGACCTATAATAGCTTTAGATTTGTCTATTTTTTGGTTTTATTTTATTTTATTTTTATTTTTCAAAATTGTGCTAATTGCCAAAATTTCTTTTATTTAAGTAATTGTGTACTCTATAATATTAAGCAAAGATTTATTTCTCGCCCAAGAAATCCTTTATAATATATATTTTTTTTTATAGAAATCTCTATGTTTTTACCTTAAAATTATGTTAATCGATAATGTTAGCAATGGTTCTTGTGTCACTGAGAAAAGGATTGGAGCTCTTAATAAAGGCAGTGATGCCCTGATCCTAAGGCAAGTATGGCCAACAAATTGAGCAAGTGATGTCCCACTTAGCTTGTTTAAAGGAGCCTATTGCAATGTTTGAGGATGGTGAAGGACGGATTAAGGTGATATCAGTGACGGTGGGCAAGTTTCTTCTTATGTATGAGCTACCAATTGATTGGAAATTATGGAACATATGTTTGAAATTTGAGGACGAAGTATTAATAGACACCATTTTTAGGCATGGATGGATAAGGAAGAAGATAGGGTAGCAGTGTGTGTAGTGGCGATAGACATAGTATTCAAGACTATAATTATAAGTAGGGTAAATTATATTGGAGGGTACAAACTTTTAGAGATAAATTCATTTAAGGTATCAACATTTTAGATAGTTAAAATGAGGAATCAATATTTCAAAAGTGTGTTAGATGATGTATCATTGTATTTGCAAAGTTCTTTTAAGGTATCAAGTTTGGAAAGCTTATGATAAAGTTGCCTTATATTTTTTTAATGAATACGCTGTTGACTCACTTTGTGAATTAATTTCTATTTTTAACCATTCAAAAAGTTGATATCTTAAATAAACTTATAAAAAATATTGATATATTTTGGTGTAATTTACCGATATAAGTAAAAGACCAAGTTAAGAATTACAAGTTGAAAGTAAATATACCAAATTTCAAGATGGTTAATTACATATCGGGGATCTCTTAAATTGATTGGTAGTAGTAAATTGTTTCTTTAATCATATAAAGATGATGAAGGAAAAGATTTCAAAGTTAGTAATCTATAGATTGGCTAGTACGGCTCTAGAATGGTCATAAAGACAACAAAACCATAAGGTTGAGAAGCTAAAAGAAAGATTGAAAAATTTCCATCAAACCATGAGCATATATTTCAATAATGTTAGCACTATCAATAGATGGAGCATACTATGCATGAATAAACTAAAACGTGAGGTTATTACTTATTGTAGTAGAATGACTTGTGTGAGTGTGAAGCATGATGTGTGTTTAAACATAAATAAAGGGTTATTACCCATCTTTTGTGATTGTATTGGTTAGTAGATGTCAAGAGTCTTGACATAAGCAATGAAGTGGTACTTAAGATTGAAATGATGTTGCAAGAATGATAAGGTAGATATGACGTAGATAGGCGAGGTTTTAGAGTGAGGTAGTAGAAGTATGGTTAATTGGACGAAGTGTAATAAAAGAGAAATCAATTGGAATGTAATGCATATAAGAGAACATGTTGCAAGAAAAACAAAAGGTCGCAAAGGAAGAGAAAAATAAAAACCATGTCCCCATGCTAAACTAGTAGCTAGAAAGTGTCACCTTTGCCATTAATTAGGTCATTGCTTTAACAATGTCATATGACATGCTGGGGAATATACATTATAAAAAAAAGAGTGAGTTTAATATTTACTACAATTAGTGAGGAGAGCTAAGATAACATGTACAAATTTATTTGATACATAGAACAGTGTTACCTCCACAACAAAAAAGATGGCACTCGTGATCAAGCATTTCAAAACTTGTTATACTATTGCTAGGAACCTTTTTTCAACTAGTAATAGATAGTATTGGTTTTGATAACATTACTAGAAAGAGTGTAATTGTTTAACTGGGTTTATTTCCAAAGAAACATCTTGAGTTGTACTATATAGACTAGATTAAAGAAGGGTATAAAATGCAGATTAATAAAATGTAGTTAAAAGTAGTCAATAGCCAAGTCAACATTTATTAATGGTTCATTTTCAACTACTTGACTCAAAAGTTTTTAATTACTATTTTTCTTCAAACACGCAATGTACTAGTCATGAGACCTTACAATTAGGCTTAGTTCTTCCCTTTTTCCAATGTACAATTAGTTTTATATCTATTACCTCACCTCAAGGTTATCTTGGAAGTATTGGTGACACTCCCTGCCCTGATTAGGCCTTCTCTCTAAACTAAGTTGAATTAAGCTCATCAACTTATGCCTTAATACATACTTAAATCACCCAAGGAATCAACATCAATACTATTTGTAACATTTCAAGACAAAAGTAGTAAATAGTTAAGCTAATGAGCACTAAGGAGCCGTATATGATCATTTGAAGTGATAACATCACTTATCTACTAATGAATTGAGATGTCATACCCAAAGAAAAAGTACAATCAATTATCCATATGACTAATGAGTCAAAACAAAATCCGTTAGTAAAACATCAAATCATTTATTAATTGATGCAAAATCAAATATTTCAATAACAAAATTTTTTCAATTGTAAAACCAAATAGGAAAACTAAAATTTTAATGTGATTTAGTTTGGTTCAATTTAGTTTTAGATTTATAAATGTTTTGAAATTGAATTTTGGTTTTGTTTGGTTAGGTTTTTTAATTTTTGATTCATGGTGCCAATCTTTAGGAAAATCATTAAGATATCATATGAATAAATTTGTTTACTTATTATATACTTATTCATTTTTTTAAAGTATGCCATTATAATTAGAAAGTGTGGAATTTTTCATTTTTAATATCTATAATAAGTGAATGGTGACACCTGTTATTGGTATCTTCTCAAATGAATAAAAAAGAACATGTATAGCTAAGAAAGTAGGTTAAACCCCTAGCTCGTTAATTCATCTAATAAGGTAGATTAGGGTTTGTTAATAGAAATTTAGTCATGCATTCCTTAGGTCCAATCTCACCTCTTTAGGCCATGACTTGACTTGTTAAAGCATAAGCTGATCTATTTAGATTATGGACCAACTACATACAAGCTTATGATAACCTTAGGACAATTTCAAGTAAAGTTCCCTAATGTTTTGCCAAGTTGCCTACTTTGCAACACTTGATAGCCTCTTGTAGATCTATTTTTGTATGCTAAGGTCTTCTATAATATTTTAGGAAAGTAAGCTAACTTGCCAGCTATCTCCAACCAATACGACGATATCTAGAAGGTTTTGTAATCTAGGAGATGCACTTACTATATCCTCTTACATTTGCTTTCCTATAGTATCAAGAAGCAATTTCCTTATTTCTATTTATCCACTTTCCTAATTGATTGAGTGTTCGCTACTATAAATATCTATGTTATCATTGGGTAACATTTAAGAATCACATATTCTCACTACTTTCTAGTTGTCTTTTTTTCAAAATCATTGACTTAAGCTTTATAGTAGCTATGACGGACAACTCCAAGGCCTATTAACCATGTTTTGTCTTGCAAACTTAAAATCATTGATCCAAGGTTTTCTAAACCTGTTATTGCAAACCATTGCTACAATTCTCTATTGGTGAAAATCTACTTTAGACATGGTTCATCACTTTCAAACCATTCAAAATGTTGCTTTTGACATGACTATATAACTAGCTGGTTAAAGTTTGCTGGTCTATACAGCCAATGAACTAGCTAACCAACAAGATAAAAAGGTAAATAGGACTAAAACACAACCCCATCTCGCTTAATCTTTATCTCTTGTTTCACTTTTATACTCTAGTGTTATTTCATATGAAATACCTAAACCTTCACCTATCTAATTTAGAAATAGTTTAATGAAATAGTATAATAGATAGTAATTATGCTATTGAATTTGAGCTTAGTTAGAAATTTATCTACATTAGTAAATAGATTTGAATTGAAATTGAGATTTTAAATGTTTTTCCAAATCATCTACTATCCTTAATAACTTTTCATAATAAATCAAACTGATCAATTTCTACCCAATCCTTCATTTAGACTCTTTTTACTTCAAATTCAAATTCTAAATCTTAGAACAAACATTTTAAATGTTTTGAAAACTCCTGAGCCCTTTAATTTTAGTTAACTTTTATTTTCTTAAATCACTACAATTTTTAAAATCAACTGCTTGTTTTACACGTGTCTTTCTTTCATAATGTGAACCAATTATTCGTATCTTAAATTCAATCGGATTCGAGAATTTAAAATATTTAAGAGTTGAATTCTAGCCATTAGATTCCATATACCTAATTTTGAACCATCCTTACTAGCCAATTTTTGTTATGAATTTCAATCTTCTCTTATTTTTCATTACCCCGCATGGATACAATCTACATGAACGAATTCAGTATCAGTAGGCCAAAGCATTCTATCACTATTTGAGTAATTTCAAAGTTCATGCAATTTCTTATTTCTATCATATTTCTATTAAACCGAATTCGAATTAAAAATGAAATAATAAAAAAACAAAATTCTATTTCATTTTTAATTCGATTTCTTGTTTCTTTTAATTCATTTTATTTAATATTTAATTATTAAATTAATTAATTAAGAATTAATTTTTTTCTATTTTATTAGTTATTGGTTATTGTATTATTAATACAGTTGTTAAATCCAAACTCAAATTAGATATCAATTTCTTGTAAACTAAACTTCTAGATTATCTTTCTAAATCAAGTTATTAATTTCTATAATATAGATTCTCAAATTATTTTATAATTAGTTTTGATACTTAATATAATTATCAGAAAGGTTTAAATTTAGTATCATAGTTAAAAATATCTTTAATTACTTTAACCTTATCCTTTCCGTTCCTTTTTCCCTTATATTTTTGCTGCCTTCCCTTTCTTTTTCTCCTTTCATCTTCTCTTTCTCTCTTTTCTTCTCTCAAAAGCAAACCATAAATCTCAAATTTAATAAGATCATAAGAGAAATGGAAGATTGAAAACAAAATTTAAGTAGAGAATTGAACTGGAAGAAGCCAAATCAACCTAAGTAATAGTAGTAAAGAAGATCAATCTCCTTGGACTTGCTAAAAAGATAAGTTTAGTTGTTTCCTTGTTTTGATCGTCATTTATGTATATAAATATTGAATTAGAGTAGATATGCATGTGTAGATATTTAAGTAGAATAAGTGTTTGTGAAATGATTTAAGGAAATATGATATAGAAATGTGTATAAAAGTGTTATAGGTTATGATCATGGATCTATATGCTAATAATAAGATATTTTTGTTGATGTATGTTGAAAACAATTAATTGAAATTAGATTAAAAGACAAAGGAAAAACGTAACAAGATCCCCCTGTGCGTCATGGTTGGTTTTTCAAGTGGAAAATGAAATATAAGGTGATCACTGGTGTGATGAAGACGTGATCTTCTCTGATAATGGATTTTCGAAGATAACGGCCTAGATCATGACAGTAACGAGGGGCGTGATCTCCTTAATAACAATTCTTCTCCTTGTTATGGGCATGACAAGGCTTGTGATAATCATCACGGCCTCCATCATGGGTGCGATAAGGCTAGTGATAAGGATAACGACCCCCATCATGGGCATGATCTGTCATCTGGAGCTATTCATATATATAAAAAAAAAAAAAAGAAAGAAAGAGAAAAAAAAAGAAAGAAAGAAAAAAGAAAGAAAGAAAGAAAGATAGATAGATAAAATAAAATAGATGAATGATAATTAAAATGTTATGATAGTTAATTTATATAATTAAGAGTGAGCTAAAAGAATTTGTAGATTAATAATTAATTGGACTAAACAAAGAAGTTAGAGTATAAATGAGTTTGATAACTAATTTAGGTTTAATATATAGATTTTAAATATGAAGTGAACTGGCTAATCAACCTAAGTTTAAATATGAATCTTAAATACAAAATGAACTTAATTAGTAAACCTAGGATAGCATGAATTCATGGGTTAAAATGAATTAGATTGATTAAATTTAATCAATTTGATAATTGAATTGAACGATTAATTCTAATAAACTTAACTAAGACTATGATAATGTATGTTTAATAACTTGTAATTTGGCTTAGCTTAATGTGTAGGCTTAAACCATAATTAGCATAAGGAATGTGTTGTTTCAAATGTTTGTTTGTTAAGAAATATAAGTGTTTTGAAAATGAATATTTTGATGATGTTGTTGTAATAAAATACTATAAACAAAGTAAGAAGAAATACTTTGATAGACAGTAGAAAATTGTTCATATCTTGGAGGACGATCTTTGTAGCTATGGTGGGATTCCTACTTAGTGTCTAATCAAATAGGGTTTTAATAAAAAATTGATATAATTGGATAATTAATCAAATTGCTTGTATGAGTTTAATTCTTGAATAGATATGGATATCTGATATATCTTCTGAGATGTCTTTTAAGTGTTTGTTTGGATTTCAATATATAAGGTACGTAATGAAGTGCTTCTTGTTTGCTAGGATAGGCATTCATAACAAACTAAAACTTAAAGATAACCTAATAATTGGGTATTGCTTGTGCTTGTATTGTTGAATCTGGTCCTAAGAATGACAACATTGTCCCGAGTAGGGTACGATAGTTAGGTGCTTAAGTTACCCCTTTACCATGATGTAATGGTATGCTATGATGCAATAGCAAATCATAAGTGGCTTAACGAGCATTTGATGGGGCAAATGTAATTGTCATAACGTTTGCTTAAACTTGGAGTGAAGTAACATGATTTAGTTCATGTTTATAAGCATGATAGACCTAGATGATATTATGGACTGAGATTAAGTAAAGATGTGTAATGGTTGTAAACCCTAGATGGGACTAGTTTCTTGTAAAGTTATGTAGGAGATATAGCTATTATGGCTACTTATATTAACCTCCTGAGTAGCTGCTATTACTTAGGATCCCCAAGTTCCTAGGATTGCTCTGGGGTACGGTGTGAGTGCTCCTATATTGATTTCTTTACTTTAATTTAAAGATAATAACTTGTTGTTGCTGCATTGTACTAGATTAAGCTTATTTGACATCTCATCTATATTTGTATTATTGTGTATTGGGTTTCAGCTCATTATCATTGTTATTGTCTTCTTTCTAGGTGGCACTTTGATGAATTGATGATGTTGATGTTATTGCTGATGATTGACTTGGGCATGGGCAATTCTGGAGATATGAGAGGAAAAATGAAGTGAATTAGGACTGTTGGATTATTATATCTTATTTTATTTTGTTTAAAGAACTGGATTTATCTTTTGTAACTTGTTTTTCTTTCAAGTCTTGGTAGAGCTTATGCTCTATGATAAGCTTTAAAAGCTTTGTTTATCCTCTTAGATAGGTATTCTCTATTGAGATGCTTAGTGTAAAGATTTTTATTTGAAAAGTATAGTCTTATCATTGATTAAATCAAGTCATTTTCATAATATAATTATATGATTTCAAGAATTAAAATTAACAATCAAATGTTCAACATAAACAAATTCTTTTAAGAAGGCTCGTGCGTGTAATACTTAAGGTATTATACGTAGCCGGGAGATTTGACTTGCCTGAATTTCAGATGTATGGTAAGTTAGGTCCTTACATCGTAGACGCTTTTGCCCTCACTCATCTTTTGTTGTCTCTTTGTTGCTCCCCTCAGTCACTTTCATTCTCTACCTCTTATGTTCACTCTTAAGCATTATCGGGGTCAAACTACAACACACACATACATGTGCATATACACAATAGGTGTTAATGAGTTGAGTTGAGATAATATATTGTAAGCTTAAACTCGATTCAAATGAAAAACTCGTAGCTCAACCTTGATCCAAACTCGATTGAGCTTTAATTTTTAAGATTGAACTCGATTCAAATTGATACTTATTAAGTTTAAGTTCCTCTCGATTATGCTCGATTGTTTCTATAAAAACTAATATGACTAAAAAATAAGTTGGGATTTGGGTATAAAATAAGGTTTTTAGTCTATATGGTTCTAAAATATAATAAATATAGACTATTAATAATGAAGAAGGGAACAAAAAACAAGGCATAAAAATTAACTTCAAAAATAAGGAAAACACAAATTTTATAGTTTTTTCTTACAAAAAAATATATAAAAAACTCAAATAAGCATATAAACTATTTACATTGAGTATTTTAAAACTTGAACTCAAACCTGATAATTATTCGAATAGCTTGAACTTATATTTAACTCACTTACAATTGAATCGAGTTGATGCTATAACCGAGTGGAATCAAATGACTCGCCTCCACTTACTTATAACCCTTTGTACGCAGAGACACTCACGCACACACTCTCATGCTCACGCAATCACTGAGTGCATTAAACTTGTGGCAGTAGTACTATCTCATAAATGTGTATGGTTTGTTTGACAATGATAGTGATTTCTACGTTGACACCAACAGGTAATGCAATGAAATACTAAAGATCATCGATACACTGTTTTTAGCTATTTATTTATTCTTATTAAATTTCATCTGTCTAAAAATAGAAATTAAAATAGTCAGATTTTTTTTTTTTTTTTGCTTTTTACGTGCTCTCATTAAGATGTAATTGTCACCCAAAGGCTTCGTCTATTCTGGTGTTATGCATTTGGAACATTGTCTTGTGTTTATGCAACAGGCAAATCCAAGTTTAAATTTGTTGACGAGTCAGGGATAGTTCATATATAATCCACAAAAATGTAGGAAAAGGTGTACTTTTTAGTTGGCATTTACTTTATTTTATTTTATTCATTAGTCTTTTTTTTTTTTTCCTTTTATTTGAGACCTTAACGTGTTTAAACTCTTATAAAGATGGAGTACTTTGATCAAAATTGTTAAGTTTTTAAGTACATATATAATATGTGTCAACTTCAACTTGATTTACAATGATTAACTAAACAAGGTGATAATATTAGACATATTTATTAAAAAAATAATATTACGAAAAAAATAAAAAGAAAAGTGGTTGGAAAAAAATTATGCCTTGTCTGCACCTTGGTCTATTAGTCTAAAATTAAATGGAAGCTCTTGCATGCTCAACATGGCTAGAATTTTTTTTACATACTTAATGGAACTTTTATTTTCATAAGTTTTTGAAAACAATATGGATTCAAATAAAATAAAAAGAAAGAATGTTAAAGACTTAAGTAGAAAATAGGTAAATGTTGAAGATTAAAAGAGAAAAATGGGTAAATATTGAAGATTCTTTTTTTTGAGCTTAGATAAATATTGAAGATTAAAAGCCTACTTTTTCCCTTTTATCACAGAGTAAAATAGTAAGAGAGGATCCAAGAGCACCCTATACGCTGAAATTTATAAATAAGATGGGCTTTTTTTTTTTTTTTTTGCCAATAAATAAGATGGTTAAACAAATGTGAAATAAAATAAGGTGATATATTTACAATCCACTCCAATAATAATCCATTGGACCTCATAAAATACTTTTTGAATATTATATATTACGTGTGTATAAGTGATGGCTATTGAATAAATATTAATCACATTTAAACATCATTTAGTGGTAAATGAGTAGTTTTTAAAAGAACTAATATTCATGCTTTACAAATATTAGTCAATGTTAAGATTTTTTATATACTTATATGCATATCTACCATTCGTGTATATACGTGTGATAAATGGGTCTATTTGGTTAACTTTATTTGGTTATTTTGGCTTCTTATTTTTATCATTTTCAAATAAATCATCTATCAATAAATGGATACAGATGAAAAACATACATTTTTACTCATAAACAGATTAAACAAATCAAATATAAAATTGATACATATAAGATACATATATAAATAAGATATAAATACATATAAAAAATTCCAAACTAATCCATAATATTTATCATTATTATTTTTTCTATTTAACGCATTTGGACGACCCCAGAAACATGCCTTTTTTTTGTCATCTAATTATAGATAGCTCCACATAGGCGCGAGTCGGGTGTAACTCGTGACTGGTCCTGAATCGTCATTAGTGGGTGAGATCTATTGACCACACCCAGTAGTACAGGTCATGACTCGTCGGTCGCCTCAACAGGTCAATTCCACCGACCCATCAGCCTATGAGGTCATAACTAGAAAAGACCAAAAAAAAAAAAAAAGACCTGCATTGAAACAAAAATAATAAAATTTCATGGGTCAATGGGTTATGACTTGGCTCGTGACCTGTTAGGTTGACCTAGCCCAGTACGACTCATGGTAAGCTGGACCGGTTTGAGTCAACGTAACCCTGACCTATGAACCAGCGGTTATGAACGGGTTAACCCAGTGCCGATGTCTGTCCACCCCTAATTTACATTGCCCCACTTCACCGAGTTCATATATGGTCGGACGCAGATGTTTTACCGGGTGCATTAAACATTACATCTTCCAACTTCCAGTTTTGAGGGATTAAGGAAGCCATTATTATACATCAGTTTTGTGTAAGGGATCAATCTTTGCTGTACCAAATTCATTGTTACGTTACTATCTCACTAATATATTATCACTTATAAAAACTTAAAATAATTAAAATTAAATTAATAATACGTCACATAGCAAGCCAGGTGCAATAAACTTCTGTCCTCCAACGTGGGTCGGGATAAGTCACAGTCATTGAAATTTAGAACCCCTCGGATTCAGAGTTAAAAAAGGGAGTAGAGAAAAGGAGTATCCCCCTCCCATTTGGTTCAAGAGCTTCGTCGAGTTATTTCTTCTCTTTAGATAATAGATGCTTCTTTTTTTGACCAAGAAATATAATCATTGCCTCTTCCTGTACTTGGAAAGTTGGATTACCGACATTCCGAGCTTCAATTTTCCTTTCGCCGCATCAGTCCCTGGACCACCATTTAACCTTTCGGTGTGGATTAAAGGAAGGAAAAGCGAGAGAGAGGAATTGCAAAAGAGAAAAGTAACTTTTTTTTTTTTTTTGAAAAAGGAAGAAAAGGAAAACAAGTTAAGGAAAGAAACTTTTCTTTGAACCCATAAAAAAACAATTCTCTGGAAGAGAATATGGAAATAAAATAAAAGGACAATTATACTCGTAAAACCAATGCATAAATTTAAAATATAAATGCTATTGCCTATTATGGTATTTATAGAATAGAAAATTATACTACTAACTTTTCTTCCACTCTCTTTTCCACTTTAACTATACAATGAAATTTATAATATTTTCTGTCTTTTTGTTTCCTTTTTATTTCTTTATTTTTTATTTTGATTTCTATTCTATCCTACTTCCCAAGCATAGTGTAAGCATCCCAGCGCCGTGCATCTTTCAATTATCATGTTAGTATTTTAAGAATAGTGGAACCGATTATCATTGGCATGAATACAAATACTTCACTATTAATAATATAATTATATAGAGGAAATATAGCATACGATATTACATTATAATTTAATTATATGTTATATATATATATATATTGAATTTCATGTTCTTTTGATATTTATGCGAATTTGATACGATATAAAGATATGGATATGATCCCCTAATATGAATTATAATTTAACTATTTGCTATATATATATACATTTAATTATTTATTTATGGATCTATCCCTTTTATCATGAAGTTCTTAAAAAAAGTATAACAATTTATTTATATTATTTATAGAATCAATAAAAATTTTATAATAAAATTAACACTAAAGAAAAAGGGGAAAAAAAACTTTTAAGCTTTGTTTAGCATGATAGAATGAAATAGAAATGAATGATAATGAAAGGAAAGAAAATGGAGTGAATGGATTATTAGTTAATTACTTATATATCTCTAAAAGATTATAATTAATTTAAAAAGAAAGGATATAAGAGTAATTTAAAAAAAAGTTCCTTTCCCTTTTTATTCTCTCAATCTTGGAGAGGATAAAAAAATTATGGAACACGGAAAATATTACATCAATTTTTCTTCATCCATGTTTCCCTCTCAAAATAAATAAGACAATAAAACACAGTATTAGGATCCATGCTAGAGGATCGAAGCACCCTTATTATTTTTTTTTTTTTTTTGTTTTTTTAAGGAAGAATATAATCATTGTTTATTCTTTCTTAAGATCCAAAATACAAAACTTGAATAAAACTAACATTACAAAAAATAAAATTAGATTTTGTTTGTATCCTTGTCCAAGGAACCAAAAAGTGAAGCATCTATTATCCATCATCATGACAAACCAAACAACATTGTTTAGTAGATGAAATCTATGATCATAATATCTAGATTGGAGAATCGGATAGATCATCGACGAGTAGTTAGATGCAATTCTAGGGCATTGATTAGATGTGGTTATGGGTTGATTAGCAGGGAGGATGGATACACTGATGGAAAACCGAGGGGATGTTAACCCTAGGTGCAGCAGGAATCTTAATCTGATGCCAGATGCTGATAAGGTAGGATGACTCCTTTTCTATTGAGGAGGATGAGCAGTATGATGAAGTACTGCATTGGCGTGGTAGGCATCATACAGAGGAAGACAAAAAACATTAGGAACTTGGTATGAGGATGATGATACTAGAATTCCGTGACAGCCTCCAATTAGAGGAATTCTTGGATTTATTGGCTAAGGACAAAAGAGTAGAGTTGGCAGCAACCAAGTTATGTGGTAGAGCCACAACGTGGTGGCAGTAGTTGAAGTCGACCAGCAATAGGCTAGGAAAAAAAATCATATCATGAGAGAAGATGAAGAAGCACCTATGAGCAGAACTTTTGCCTTATAATTTCCAACATATAATGTACCAGAAGCTACAGAACCTGAAGAAGGGTAGCAGATTAGTTGATGATTACACTTTTGAATTTTACCAGTTGATAGCTAGGAATAAAATTCAAGAGACAAATGATCAATTGGTTGAGACATACACTAAGGAATTGAGAGTGTAGATTCAGGATATGAGCAATTTATTTGACCCTATTAGTGTATTAGCCGCACATCAAAGGGCATTGATTGTAGAAAAGCATCAATGTGGTATAGAAGTGGTGTGATAGGTAGTGGAAGTGGTAATAACAATAGTACAGTTAATCGTGCTTGAAGTGGAGTTGCAGGCATCAACACTAATGGCCATTTTAAGAAGCCAAGCAATAGTGGCCTTAGCATTAGTGGGTTGAAGTGCTTTCAATGTTGTGAAACTGTTATCGATAGTCTAAATGTAGGAAGGTTGAGAAAAAGATTCTTTTTGTTTAAAATGAAGAGGATGAAGATGATAAAGCAATGTTTAAAGTTATAGGTGATAAGAGGCCTGTCTTTGACACCGAATATGCTAAGGAGGAATTGTTATGGGTGATGGTAGGGAAAATTTAGTGGTTAGGAGGTTGTGTGTGACTCCTATCGAATTCACCTGCACTATTTTGGACAAAGTATGTTGGTTCATGATCAATTCAGGAAGCTGTGAGAACATTATGTCCACAAAAGTCGTGTAGAAGTTGGGCATCATGCTTGAGTAGCACCTAAAACCTTACAGGTTGGCATGGCTAAAGAAAGGTGGTAAGGTAAGCGTCTCCAAATGAGCACTGGTTATATTTTCCATCGGTTTTAGATATAAAGACTATGTTTGGTGTGATGTCATAATGATGGATGCCTGCCACTTCTGTTGAGGAGGTGTTAGCAGTTTGGTAAAAATGTGACTCACGATGGGAGGGTTAACACATATAGTCTTGTGTATAAAGGGTTGAAGATTGTGTTGGTTTCTAATATGGACACTACTAAGTCCAAACCTATTAAATAGGGTAGTGGTATTAGTTCCAACAAGCTATCTTTAGCTAGATTTGAGGATGAGATACAAGATTATGATATATATATATATATATATTTTGTTTTGGTGAATAAGGAAGTTGAAAAGGAGGTGGAAGTACTTGAAGTGGTAGTTCCGGTAATGGAGGAGTTCTAGGATGTGTTTCCCGAGGAGTTGCTAAAATGGGTCACCACTACTGTGTGACGTTTAGCAATAGATTGATCTTGAGCCAGGTACAACCCTTCCAAATAGGCCACACTACCAAATGAGTCCTACAGAACATGAAGAGTTGAGGAGGTAAGTTGGGGAGTTGCTTGTCAAGGGTTTCATTCGGGAGGGTTTGAGTTCATGTGCAGTTTTGATTCTTTAACTCCTGGGAAGTATGGCTCTTGAAGAATGCGTGGACAATCGGGCCATTAATAAAATCATAGTCAAGTATCATTTTCTTATTCCTTACTTACATAATTTACTTGACTAGTTGAATGGTGCTGAGGTATTCTCGAAGATAAACTTGAAGAGCAGTAGCACAATTGAAATTACATTAAGAATACTCAAGAGAAGGGGTGGGGGTTATGAATTGAGTATTTACCCAAAAATCCCAAAAATTAATTTTAATTTTAGCATATCAAAATTCAAATAAATTTGTAGCGCATAAATAAACAATAGATATAAAGAGTAAATTAAAAAATTAAACAGATAGAGTTAGAGAAAATCAAGTCAGATTTAATGTGGAGTTCGACCTACTTCCTATTCTCTATGGTCCACAATTGCCTTTATCGAGGTCTTCACCACCACTTTAATTAATTTCAAAATTTGGCTTCAGACAAGCAATATTACACAACTCATGAATTAAAGTATTTCGTCTCTCTCTAAGTGCTCTAAAATAAATAACAATTAATATAAACTGAGCATTAGAGTATATTTTCTCTCTCTTAATGATTTGCAAATATTATGTATAAGAGAACAAAGAAAAGGAATTTTTTTTATTATAGTTAATGAGCTCGTAAAATAATTTGACACTTCTTCTCTTCTTTCTTGTTCTCCAAGACTTGTATATAAATTTCCTTTGAATTTCAAAAGTCCGTTAGACACAACGTCTATAATCTACCAAATATTAAATGAGCTTCAATGGCTCTTTTCGTGCCACATCAGCTTTAGACTTTAAGCTGTCGCACCTTAAATACTCGTTGCACCACAATTTTTTGTCTCAATTTTGTCCTCGACAGCCTCCCCACATGCGTTATTCTTTGAGCCTCAAATTTGAACTGTCGCACACTAAGTTTTCATCACGTCAAGCCCTAAACGTGAATCTTGACAGCATTGTTTGCTTCTTTAGCATTGTCAAGCCTTTGTTCTATATTGGTCGAGCCTAAACTTTTTAGCATGTCGAGTCTTAAACTTGACCTTCAACAAGTCTATTCTCTTCTTTAGCTTGTTACGCATCCGACTCAACTTATCGAGCCTCAATCACTTAACTTGTTTAGGACTCGACTGACTCCTCCACCACTATTTGGGCATACTTAAGCTTGTCAAGCCTTGCCTATAGCTTTGTAACGTCTTGATTGCTTAGCAAACTTAGACCTCAACCACTGACTTTTCATGTTTAAGCTTGCTGAGCCTTGGCCTTAACTTTGGCAACCCTCGACCACTTGCTATGGCTTGCCTCGACAGTTCTCACTTCTTCTAAAACTTGTAGAAATCACCATAAACACTCATAAAGCATGCGCATATATATATATATATATATGACTAATTAAGTGTAGTTTACAATAAATAAATAGTTAATTATGATTATATTGTATCATCAATATTATTGTTGAATTCTCAAGTTCAACATCACCAGATTCGTAATTGAGTTGGTGATGTAGCCTTCAAGATATGAGAGGGGTTGTATGAATGGCTAGTTATGCCATTCGGATTGTCCATTGCGCCTAGCACATTTATGTGGGTGATGAATCAGGGTTTGAGGCCATTTATTGGCAAGTGTTGTCATGTACTTTAATGACACACTAATCTATAGTGTTGACCCAGTGCAACACCTCAAGCACCTACGAGATGTTCTTAGTATACTATGCAGGGAGAAGTTTTATGTAATCATGAAGAAGTGTATTTTCATGACTTCAGAGGTACTATTTCTTAGTTATGTGATTTCTACTTATGGTTTGCAGGTAGACAAATCCAAAGTGGAAGCAGTTGGATAGTGGCCCATGCCTATTACATTAACCGAGATTAGAAGCTTCCTGGTCTTGATTCTTTTTATAGGCACTTCATACCCTACTTTAGTAGTATTATGGCTCCTATCATGAATTATATGAAAGATGGGAAGTTTTTGTGGATAGATGAAGTATAAAACACAATATGATTAAAGTGCACATTATTACTACCTTGATTTTGGTGTTACCTGATTTTCATCAACCTTTTAAGCTACATGTAGATGCCTCTAAAGTAGGGATTAGAGCTGTTTTGAGGTAAAACAATAGATCTACAGCTTACTTTAGAGAGAAACTAATAGAGGCAAAGCTGCAATTTAGCACCTATGATGTGGAATTTTATGTCGTGATGAAAGGTATTAAGTATAGGCCTCATTATTTGTTTCACAAGAAGTTTGTCTTATATACTGACCATGACGGTTTGAAGCACTTGCATAGTTAGGATAAAGTATCGGCTTGCCATGCCTCATGGGTTGCTTATTTGGAGTGTTTCACCTTTATTGTGAAACACAAAAATGGTGTTATAGATTAACTTGTTGATGCATTGAGTAGGTATAGGAGTCTTCTAGGTATAATGCAAGTGGAGGTACCTAGTTTTAATTCATTTGCTGATTTACTTGAAAATGATCTATACTTTTTTGTTATTATAGCAAGAATTAAAGCTAATGAGAGAACAAAGTACTCGCTGTAAGATGGGTTTTTGTTCAGGGGTAATCAATTGTGTATCCTAGATTATAGTTTGAGAGATTAGATTATTAAAGGGCTACATGGTGTTAGTCATGTAGCGGTGAAATAGGACTTTGCAACTAGTGTAGGCATCTTTTTTTTTTGGCCCACCATTAGTAAAGAAGCGAAGAGGTATGTGCAGAGGTGCAAAGTCTGCCAATTGTTTAAGGGGACAACTACGAATGTAAGGATGTATATGTTGCTACTAACTCCTTCATAGCCTTAGGTTGATATGAGCATGGATTCTATTTTGGGAATGCCGTGAACTCAGCGAGGTAATGACTTCATCTTCATAGTAATTGATAAATTCTCTAAGATGGTGCATTCTATTCCTTGCAAGAAGACCACAAATGCTATGTGTGTTACACAATGATACTTTCAGGAGGTTTATAAATTGCATGGGTTACCTTCAAATATTATATCTGACGAAGACACCGAATTTCTTAGCCATTTTTGCTATAGTTTGTGGAAGATGGTTAACACTCAGTTGAATTTCAGTAGTGCCTATCACCTACAAACAGATGGGCAAACTAAGGTGGTGAATAGATCCCTAGGAAATATATTGAGGAGTCTAGTGGGGGAGCATGTGAAGAGCTGGGATCAAAAGCTAAGTTAAGAAGAATTCACACATAGCCATGCCATTAATCACAATATAGGGTTCAATCCATCCTAGTTAGTATGCTTTTTTGTTCCTAAGAACCCACTTGACTTACTACCTTTGTCAAATAGAACCAGGATTCATGGGAATATAGAAGATTTTGTCCATAACCTGGAGGAGAATCATAAGGTTGTTTGTGATAATTTAGAAAGGGTTGTAGGTAAATACAAAGAAGTTATTGATAGAAAGAAGCGGCATGTGGAGTTTGACGAAGGAGATTATATTTGGGCTATCCTTACTAAGGATAGGTTTTCTGCTGATGAGTACAACAAACTATCAGTTTAGAAGATTGGACCAATGGAGATCATAGAGAAGATTAACCTGAATGCATCCAGGTTAAAGCTACCTAGCTACATTCGAATTGTAGATGTGTTAAGTGTGAAGCACCTTATCACGTATGCTGTGATAACTCAAACGAAAACATTATGAGGGTGAATTCTATCCACCTTAGGAAGGATGATGAGGCAAAAGAAGTAGCAAATAGTTACCTAGTACAATGGGACAAAAACTGGCCAGTATTGTTTTTGTGATCTTATGACCATATCTCGAAGGAAACAAGCTAACATAAAGAAGTCATTGGTTTGAAATCTCTGTTGGAGTTGGATATATAAAACACAAATTCAAATCACAAATCGAAGTTAGAGTTTTCAAAATTTATAAAACTAATTAGTTCTGTTTAACTTCGATTTATCAACTACCAACATTCATGGCAAGCGCACCTACCAAAGTAGCATAGGAATAATTAGGTCGGATTCCAAGGGATTGGCGGTAGCTATCATACTCACATTTCATCCATTATCTAGCCAAAGAAAAACTTAGAAACTCATAATTGAAAATTAGAAGCTAGACTAGGTTAATGGGGAATATTCACAAATGTTTATTGAGCAAAATTAAAAATGGGCTTGTAACTTTGCGAAACAGCAGCCCAGGGTTTACTATATCAATTCCTTATCATGCGATTTCATAAAAACGACTCACTCTGAGAGAGTGATTTGATGGGATATTTATACCACTAGATTCACTGGGTTAAACTAAAGCTTCTCTCGAAGTCAGTAGTTCTAGATGCAGATGCTAGATCAACATAAAAACAAGAATCTTTTATTTGAAAAACCCACTCAATGAATTTTAAAAATAAGTGATAGAAAGTTTTCACCGATCCTCTCTCATGGTAGATATGATCAACTCTATTAGTAGCCACATATCTATTCAAAAGAAAGATCTCTCAGTCTATTCAATTGAAATCAAAACATGGATCTAACAGGTGCATCATACAGTTAGACCCACGAAAATAAGTCAAGCTACTAATTACAAATACCCAATCAATTTGTATTTGAAAGCGCATTTGAAATTGCATGAATCAGGATTTGAGTTCGCAAACCTTAAGCTATAGGAGATTTTTTCTCCATAGGTTTAAGCATTAAGGAGCAAAATTCTAAAGAAATAAAATCAAATTGAAGAATAATTCAATTGAAGTTCAAAATCTTGTAACAATTAAAAACACCAGGGGTTAAATCGATTTTAACCAAAAAACAAGGAGCCTTCTAAAACAAGAAGAAAATGGGTTTTTTTCACCTTAGAATCCTCTTTCGCTAATCTATGTCAACAGAATTTACAATTTTTATAGTGTGTATGGTCCGCCTACCACGCATGCCTACCCCTTTATTTATAAGCTCAAGGCATAGAAAACATGGCGTATTTATTTCATATGTGGCAGATTCTTTTTATAACAAAATTCCATTGTTCTCCCCATGTGCGCGTCTGATCGTGTACTTGACTGTCGCAGGGAAAATTGCTTCTTTATTGAGCGCTTATAAGGAAAAGATAATGAGGCTCGATGCCAAAACGTTAAGTAATGTGTGCATTTTTATCCTTCTATCAAGGGTGAAATTGAGGTCATCAAGGCTCGAAGAACTAAGGCTCAATGTAATTCAGATGGAAGGAAAATGGTCTTCAAATAGCAACTGTCGAGGGTCGAAATATGAGGCTCGACTTTGAGACTCAACAAAAGCTTGTTCTGCAGATTGAGGCTTGATCTCCTCAACACTTGTTGAGGGTCATATCGAGGGCTCACAAGTGAGGCTCGACATACCATTTTTCTTTATTTAAAAAAGAATCAAAATAAGCTCAAATTCCTATGGAAATTATAGAGTTAAAGAGACTTATTAGTCATCGTCTTTGGGATGAGCTATGCTATGTTTAGGGTAAATTCCTTTGTTTAGGCCCTTAAACAGTCGGTTTTTATATTTTAGGTAAGATTTAGTGTCGTTATAACTTATTGTAGACGTTTCTGTTTTTAATGCTGTTTGTGGTGTTATTTTTATCCTTTCATTTACGTTTTGTCCTTAACTTTTAAGGTATCAATGTTTGAAATATTTCAAAAAAGGCATCAAAATGAGAAACATCCTTATGGAGGGTTCACATGAAGGTTAATGAACCAAGTGATTCTAGAATTGGACGTGCTTTATTACATATTGCTACTGGTCAGGGAAAAGAAAATTACTAAAGATAGACATAGAGAGAGAAAGTACTTTAAGGCATACACATAAATGTTGCACCATATGTATGGCTACGTAGATATATTATACCATAACATATTTCAAATAACAAGCACAATGTACTCATACAAAAAGATTTATTTTAAGATCTTAACGTACTAACAAAAACAAAAACATTATTATACACCTAAAATTCAAAAGATGAATGAAGGTGGCAAACAAAGGCTCAATGCAGTCAAAGAAAGACCACTTTCCCCTTATGTATCCAACTATATAGTGGTGGAGATTGATTACAAGCACAAAGTGGTTAGTTATTATATTATAACCGATCACCTTTGTAACCTTTCTCTAAAACGCACTCCTAATAATAACTTTCTAACTTTAACTTAAAAATAAAAAGAAAGAAAATTAAAACTTATAAAATCCATCAAGGCCTTACTAATTTTAAATAGAATTTCAAGTTCTTAGTTTTTTGAAGTAAACTTACTTTTCTACTGATAAAAAAATGAGGCTACTTAGTAAAAAACTCAATGCACCCCACAACAATACACTATAGCCACCATAATCTATATGTCACTTGTATCCTTATGGAGGACACCCTCTGCATTCTTTGATCAACAATCCTACATGACACATTGATTAGAATTTTGAAAATGTAAAAGCTTAAGAAAAAATTAGTATATTTTAGATTTATATAGAAAGGAACATCCTTTAGCTTCCTTTAAACAAATAAATAAATGAGTGACAAATCACCATTTTGTCTTTTGTTTCAAAAATATTGTTGGGATGATCAATTGGTTTTTTGTACTTATCCAAATTATTAAATTCTGAAGGACTTGATTTGGTGCCACATCCATTAAAAAAAGTTTTATACACAAATCACACAAATTAGTATAATAATCCATTTTATTACATGTTAACTACCCTTCACTTTCCATACTATATGCATTCTCAAATATACCCCCTCTATCACAATTAACGCCACACTCCCTCTTCCCAACTTTTAAAAATAGTATCACCTTATGTTCCACATTCAATTACATGGATTTCTAAATGATGAGAATCAATCCAATTTACATTTATATGTATGTGTGTGTTTGTATACCTATCAAATTAGTTTTTCTTACATATTTAGTTCTCCTCCATTCTATAGTTGTTTATTCTATAACTATCCTTAATTAAGTGGATTTGATTCTATAATGCCTTATGTACATTATTTTAAAAGTGAATGTATTTGGAAAATATGTTTGTGTTATATATAAAACTTACTTTCTCATTAAAGATATAAACAAAAGTATAACATAAAAAAATGTATCATATATAACCTACTTTTTCAAAGAAACCTATTTTTATATTCATTTAGTTCATTGTTTTAATTTTAGTACTCCATCGTGTATGCTTGTTCCAGTTATATTAAATTGGATTGTGAATTTTCTTTTAATGGACTAATATTGTATATAAATGGCTAGTTGGATATAATATCTTAGTAAGAGAACTTGTGTAACGCCTTAGAATCCTAGACGCTATAGCTTATCACATATCAATGACAAATATGAATGAGTAAATTACACTAAAAGATATTAACATTTGCAGGTAGGTTTATTTAAGGTATTAACATTTGAAGTGGTTAAAAAGGGTTGTCAATATTTCGCAAAGTGAATAAAATGAGATATCTTTGTCTTACAAATTTCATTTCAGGTATCAAAATTTCTATTAGTTTTCAATTAGGTTTCCTATATTTTCATTAATGGTCGATTATTGAACCACTTCAAATGTTGATGTCTTAAATGAACTTATCCTAAAACTTTGATACTTTTTGATGTAATTTACCTAACATGAGCACACTGAGCCTCAGAACATCCTATAATTCACACTAAGTGTAACTTTAAACATACCATGATTACACACAGTTCCACAATTATATGTTAGTTCAATACATATATTTATAGGGTAAATTACACCTAAATGTCACAACATTTAAAGGTAAGTTCTTTTGAGATCACAACATTTAGAGAAGTGAGTTAGTTGAGGTCATCATTATAAGTGTCAACAAGAGAAATATTTAAAATTAAAAATAAACTTATTGCCTAAACATTGTGATCTTTTTTTAACCACTCGAAATGTTGTAGCCTTAAATGAACTTACCTCAAAATGTTGTAACATTCTTGTATAATTTACCTTATATTTTGTAAAGACCCGACTCTCTAAATTCTGAGATTTAAAGTACCGAGTCCTCAACCACGTATAACATTTTCACATTATATATAAGATTGTCCTAAAACTAACAGTTTATCAAAATTATTTGATCAAATCTACTAAAACTTTATAAAGAACTTTTAACAAAACAAGATTGCTAACAAAAGCAATCTATACATATATTTACATCATATGTACAATGTTTAGTGTCATACAAGACACTATAAAAATTACAAGTTTTCTTAAAGCAAAAAGAACCCTAGGAGATCTTGAGGTCTTTACATCTTAGGCTTATCTATCAAGCCTTCTATACAAAGACTTTTCCTTTAATAAAAGCTCCTCCAAAATGTCAGGGTGTTCGAGTCCTATTCATCCTACTCATCCATGAATTTCTCAAAGTCTGACCCGTAACCCAAATCATCATAAAACTCGTCTCCATTACCTGCAAAGTAGCAAAAGTGAGCCAAAGGGCCAGTACACAATAATAAAATACAAGAACAAGTTATTAAGCCAAGCTTAAATCAAATGGAATGCATCAATAGATAAGTGATTATCTTATTAAGTTTTCTTTTAGAAAACAGCAGGAGGGTATTCAAACCCCGGGATCATGCTCTGGGAATTTAGGGATCCTGAGTAACAGCAGCTGCTCAGGGGGTTGATATAAGCAGTCCGAATACTTATATCTCCTATATCTATTTTATAAAGAAAATAGCTTCATTTGGGGTTCAAAAGTCATTGCCTAACTCTACTTAAACTCAGTTCATAAACATGGGCCTAGTTCACAAGTTCCCATAAACTTCATGGTATTTCCCCCTAAATTTAAGTAAACGTTACTCAGATACTATTCTTCCTATCGGATACCCACTTAACCAAAAAGAATCGCTATTGCATCATAGTGTACCATTACATCATGGTAAAGTCATTGCATCATGACTAGTTTGCTGCTCCTCAGACTAGATTAAACAGCGTAAAAGACATTCACTTCACCAAAACATTAATCCGAATCAAATTAGGAATGCCTAGTCCTAACGAACATCAAATAAGCTATTGCGTACCTGAACCCGATAGTATGTCACTATAGTTACTCGGTAAGGAACTAACTGAAGAACCTTTAATTGAAATAAGAATATCAGAACAATCAATAATTGGATATAGATTTCACATCCACATATATATATATATATATATATCACAATCCTAGATTAATTATACAAAGGGATTCAATAAACTTTGCATGAAACATGTTTATCTAGCTTACATATTCATTAGGAGATCATATATGAAGTAAAGATTAAAGATTGAAGAAGTTTGAATTTGAAAAACTCAGGGGATACGCAGCCTTCCTACGCTGGCAAAATTTGAATGAACGCTGGCAAGGTTTCACCCGGCTTTAAATATTCTGATTCTGTTCCAATCCAACACCGCCTATACGCCGGTGGCTTCGAAACCCTAATGGCCGATGTACATTTTGAAAAAATAAATGCTGGAAAAATTTTCTTACAAAAGTAGGCGGCGTTCAAAATGGCTTTAAGAAAATCGATTCTGTTCACTTCCAACACTGCCTCTACTCCGGCGGCGTTGGAATGCCAAATGCCGGCGTACATTCAAAACAGACCTATTCGAATAGAACTCATTTCCCTTGTTTTTCACATTGTAAATTTCTATCTTATAACACTTTTAATCCTTCTTCAAGTTCATTTTTAGCGTCATATACTAACTCCTATCTACACTAATCAATCCTAGCAACTTAGAACATTAAATCAACACACTAAATCACTTCAAATCCCATTTCCACTCATCCTCAACTTCAACTACTCAAATTATCCTTATTCCTTCCCAATACTCCATATAACTACCACAACACATAAACAAATTCACATAATAACAAAACACAATCCAACCTAATTTCAATGCATGAACAAAACAACTTATATGACATTAAACTCATTCTATCAAAGATCTTACATAGATACTATAAGAAAGGAAAATAAAACAAAAGCTATCTTATATTAACTTACATGAATAAGCTTGGTCTTGGAGAGAGTCTTGATTCAAGAAGCTTGGTGTTATTCTTTGATTTGGGGCGCTTGGAACTTAAAGTGAAAGAAAAAGAGAAAAGGAAAGAAAGAAAATGGAAATTCGTATGAAATGAGAGGGCTGCCAAAAGAGAGCTTAATTAAGCAAATTTTGGACTCAATATTATCTTAAATTTGACTTTTAAGGCATACTAGACTTTAGGTTGAATTTGGGGCTCATTTAAGTGTAATTTAGGCATGAATATTGGGCTTAATTAAGGAAATTTTTTGTCAACTCTTCCTTAAGCAAATCAAAAGTTGATTTTATAAATTTAAACATAACTTAACATATTAATGTATAAAAGACACAAATATTAACTATACTATACACATATTAATATATATAAAACAATGACATTAATGTCATTACATATGCAAAATAACACATATGAAATGTTCAAATTATACTAACTTAGACACATTTAAACTATTATCAACTCATCTACTCAAATATTAATATTACCAAACATAACTCTCATAAATCAACATGCTCATTTAGTTCAATAATTAAAACAAATAAAACATATACATGGAAGTTAAATAGAAATTAAATTTAGATCATTTCATATTTATTAGATTACATAACTAAACTAAACCAACTAAAGCATTTGCACTCAACTAAATATAAACCATATATCATAAGTAACGAAGGTTTTTAATCTAAGTTACCATGTTTTGATTCAATAATCTTCATACATTATAAGAAAATTTGGCTATAGAGACAAAAAATTCTATCTTTGAAAGTGAAAATTCTATCTCTGGAGACTTTTAAAGACAGGTTTTTCGTCGCAAATTTCTATCTCAAAAATTATCATCGTGCATTTTTTTAAAGACAGATTTATTATCTATCGTAAATCTATCTCTATTTTAAAATTAGTTATTATTAAATACCTAATTAGTAAATAATAAATGAAATTATTCCATCGCAAATCTATCTTTGATTCTAAGAAAAATTATTAAAAAAATTCTCATATGCTTTATACTAAGAACACTTAACATTGAAGCTTT
Organism: Combretum micranthum; assembly: GCA_024138025.1. NCBI lineage: Eukaryota > Viridiplantae > Streptophyta > Magnoliopsida > Myrtales > Combretaceae > Combretum > Combretum micranthum. The sequence continues at coordinate 1,733,318 of JAMXBD010000033.1, read as the reverse complement.
CGCAAGCACTAAATCAATGGACCAATTCATATCTTCATGATTAAAGTTCCACTAGTGTTTATTTAACATATATAACAAAGTATAATATTATAACTATAAAACATTTTACATATTTTTTATAATTAATCATTGTTTTAAAATTTCACTTTGCTTATTTATTATGGATTTTTCATTAATATTTTATTAAATAATATAATAATTATATATACTAAATTTCATTTTATAATAATTATTTTAAATTATATATTATATATAAATAATAATTTTTTTAGTATATATTACAATTTTTTTAACAAATATGATATTATTATTAAAAAATATTATATAGTATGTAATATAAATAATATCATATTATAAATTTATATGTATATTTAATGGTATATATAATAATTATATTTTACATTACTTATTTTATATTTTATATTAATTAATAAATTATATATTTTTATAATATGTTTATTTTTATTTCATTTTTTATTACACTTACTAAATATGTAAAACTTATAAATATATAAATTTTATTCGATATATATAATGTATATACTATAAAAAATATAAAAATATTTTTCATTAACATATTAACAAAAATATATATAATATCAATTTAAATAAATTTAGTTTAATTGATTATTTTATATTATACATTATTATTTATAACTATATATTTTACATATATATTATCTTTTGGCAAATACGTTATTATATTTAAATAATATATATTATGTAAGATATATATTTCAATAACATATGATAATTATAATAAATATATATCATAAAAACATTAAAAATTATATGATTAAATAATTTCTATTAATATATTATTAAAATGAAAAAAATATTTATATATGTTATATATACTAAGTTTACATTTTAAAACATTATTTTATTTTACATATTTTATTATTGAAATATAATTTATTTTAAAGTAGTACTTTATGATATTACTTATATATAACATATTGTATTATTTTTATACATTATTTTATCATGTTTTATATTTTAATTTTTTTATATAAGAAGTTATTATGTAAAAGAATATATAATAGATGTAAATAATAACTTCTGAAATGTATAAAATGTTAATAACTATATATTTTAAGTACTATTATTATTTATACCTTAATATTAAATATGTAATATATTAATAAATATATTATAAATAAATATATATTAGTTGTAAATGACATGTGACCATATTTATCATATAATAAAATTAATTTACAAATATAATATAAGTCCATATTTTATATCACACATTTATATATATTATATGATATCTATAATTAAAAATATATTTTAAACATTATTATTTGTATATACATATATATAATAATTTAGTTTAGAAACAGATTTGCAACATAATTTGAAAAAAAATAGAAATTGATGCTAAAATAATTTATTTTCGCTAAAATTAGAGACAAATTTGCAATAGAAAAAGTTCCATCTCAAATCAATTTGTAATTCATTTCAAATTCCATTACAAAAGCATATGAAAATTATAAAATTATTCATAATTTATATAATGCCCCAAATTTTTATATAGCATACGGAATCTTAACCTAAAGTAATATAAATGTTTATATGAACTAAAGTAAGATAATAATTAGAATTAAATAAATAGGAAAAATATATAATATATATATAATAAAATAATATTAATATGATCCTTCTAAAAAAAATCAAAAGAAATTATATAGAAATATAAGAAGTTAAAATCCAAATGAAAATAAATGAGCAAAATTCCTTGACTATATAAATAATAACAAAGGTAGATAGTGAATAATCAAGGTTAATAGTAAATAGTAAAATGAATAGTAAATAAGTAATTACATAATAGTAAGGATGAAAAGTAAATTAAGGTAAAATTAGATATAGTCAAATCAATGAATAGTGTAAAAGTTGGCTGAATTTGTCAAATAAAACCAAAATTAAAGTAGTAAAAAGACTAAAATACCCTCAAATTAACCTAAATATCTCTAAAAACCCCTATAAAACCCCAAAAAAATAGGAGACAAGGATTGTCCAGCTCCTAAGAATGTCATAATCACTCTGAAACCATAAGAACTCTAAATTTTGGAAAAATTGAAGGAAAATTCCCAAAAAGCAACAATTTACTCAAAAAGTAACAAATTAACCAAACAAATTACCAAATGGAGACATAAACATCAATCAAGACTTTGAAAAAATCATAAAAATTAGGAAAATTCGTGGGAACAGATGACAAATTTTTTTACATTAAAATAAAAACAAAATAATTATGCATGTACATATATTAGGTGTCTAAAATTCGGAAAAAATATCAAAAATATGTCAAAAATTACTGTAGCTGATAGAATGGACGTGTAAAATATAGGGATTACGTGGTAATTTTTACATGAAAAATTTTTGACACCTGGTAATTTTTACCGATTTTACAAAATCCAAAAATCCGCTATAAATACCGCCCAGAAGTTGTAAAATTCACCAAACTCACACCCGAAATCAGAAAATCACCAAACTTCACAGTTAGGAGCCTAAAATTCCAACAAGGCCGTCCGACAACCCCAGGAGGAGCAACTCAGCCGTCTGGTAGTTGCGCCGGCGAACCTAGCCAATCTCCGACGAGAAATAATTGCCACATCAAAACTTGTTCGTTCGACTCCAAACTTTTACAGTACAATATAATATCAGTTACAACATATAAAATTTTCAGAATTTTTCGTGAAGTTTTGATATTTTAAAAATTATATGATTATCACTGCGAATATACTAGAAATAGTGCAATCCGACCTTTTAATATAAAATACCTAAAACGATTTCTAAAAATAAATAAATATTATATTATTACTTCAAGATATTTATACTAACATTTTTGATACTTACAAATTTTTTCACATTTATTTGAATATATGCACTAATTTATCCATTATAGCTAGTAAATATCAACTATAGCTAGTAAATATTAATTATAGCTAGTAAATAAAGAAATTATGAAAATTTTATTAAAACATTCATAACCACCTTAACACCTTATTTTATTAAATATACTAGTTCTAATAATGACATGCATACCCTAATAAAGGAATTACTAAATATTTATATAATAATTAAATATAAAAGTTTAAAGCTTAGCAACCAATAACCTTGAAATTATAAACTATAATCATATACCACATAAATTAGAATAACTTTTCTAAACAAAGTAAGCTCATTAATTCCTTTTACTAACTTACAACATTTTAATAAAGTGATTTCATTCCGTAAACCAACCTTATAATCATACTACAAAATTTAGCATCATAACACTAATTCATTTTATCAAAATCATTCTTATAGGTGAACTCCACAGCAACCTATTCCACACACAAAACCCATTTTGGTAAGTGGTTCATTTATATGGTAATTGTAAAAAGGGATATTATTTACATTATAATTGTTTGTGCTTGTAAATTAGCTATAAAATGTGTGTGTGGTTGATTGATTTTGGTTGATATTGGATGTTTACTTATCCTATTGTATTGGTGTGAGATACTTGTTTGATCGCCTAAGAATGTATTATTAAGAAAATAGTGAAAATAATAACCGATCATGCATAGCATAACGCATTTTTGCATCCTTGCATCCACAAAACCGACCGTTCGGGTGAGAATGGATTTCTTCTTTTAACCTTTATTGAACTAAGTCACAAGAGAGGAGGTCGCAATAAAGGTTGCAAGCTATCTGAGGGATAGTCCTAAACGGTTTTTGGAGGACAGCGGTCCATTGCACATTCCCGGTTTTATGAAAAATGAATCTGTGTTAAACTCCTCGAAACCCAGATTAGAGTGTGGTTAATTTCTCTAATCTCGTAATGAACCAGTTAACATTACGCGGATGGCATCCCGATTGATTGCACAATTCAGTCTAATAATAACAATGATTGTGATTTGTCTTATAATGTTTATAATTACCCTTTTTATATCCACTTACTGAGCACGTGGAATTATGCTCACCACCCTACAACTTCTTTTGCAGGAAATCCATAAGAAATTAAAGAAAATGCCTGGAATAATACCCGTAAGTACCAAAAACTTAATTTCCATTTTTGTAAATATCTTTTAAGTGTGGTATCATTTAGTGAGCCTAGTAATTATCAGATGTTTATGGACCATGAGTTGATCATAAACCTTTGATAATTACGGCGAGACTGTACAGGATGTGACAATTTATGCCATCACAAATCTGTCACAAATCCGTTGATAATTCCTTTTTTTTAGAATAGATTTTTCATTATAAATTTTCTATCTCTAATGGCTAGTTTTCTAGTATTTATAGTATTAATTAGTGCCATTGTCAACCCTATCATCCATTAAAAAGTCGCAACCAATTATATCATTGTCAGTTACACACTCACCTGGATGTACATCTGAAAAAGATAAAGAGTGAGATAGAACGCAATACAAAGATACCATAGCCACATGTATATGCTCATACAACACATAATCGCATATGATCATACATCTAAATGCAATAAGCAATAATTCATTTTCTTTGAATTTAAGCTTTACAAATTTCATGGGGATAATTTTGTTTTGTCGGTGTGCAGATGACATACAAATGTTTTCAAAAACACTATTTATTAAAAAAAGATACAAATGAAAAACGAACATTTTACTTATAAACATATTAAATAGACCAAATACAGATAAGATATATATACAAATGAAAAATGGACCCCTCAAACAGACCCGTAATAAACAAATATATTATGTTAGTTACTCATCAATATCCATGTGTCAAGATTCTCCTATATCATTTTAAGATGCAACCGTATGTAGGGACAATACCACACAAGATCATTAGTATATTTATCCACACTCTTGGTCCACTAACTATAGTGAAGCACAAGCAACAAACACTTATGCTGTGTTTGGTAGTGTGGAAGCCGGATGAAACCAATAGAAGGTAAGAGAAATGAAAGGAATGACTATGTTCGGCAACTTTATTTACAGCGGAAGTGAGATGATGTTGACGGAAATGGGAGGAAAGAGGGGCTCAAAAATTTTCTGTCCAATTTTGGGGTGAAAACTGTGGAAATCAAGAGAAAACTATTCAAATGACAGAAATACCCTTAGAAATACCTTAAAACAGTTAAAGAAAATTAAAAAAGAGGATATTTTAATCTATTAAATATTTCACTTCCCTTCCTTTATTATCTATACCAAACAACATCAAAAATAATAATTTCATCCTATTTCCTTCCATTTCTATCTCATAAATCCAAACAAAAAATAAACACAATATTTTCTTTCCTTTTCTTTCTCCTTTCTTCTTTTCTTTTCTTTTCTTTTCGCTTCTTTCCGTTTCTGCTCTCCTTAAAATTTCCAAACACAGCATTAATGCGTCGAATATATATTTTGTTTCATTTAATTTACTATCTTATAATGGATACACAACAAGTACCGTATTCACATGTAATATTAAATCAACACTCCTAAAACCTTATATAAAGTACACTTATCAATTAAAAATTCTTTATGCAACTCCATTAATACTTAAGTCAACTGTCTTGAAAATGGGCTAGACACTGATTGTAAATTGGTGCGAAAGTGCATGAGCGATGGGTTGATTCTTTGTGAACTAGCCATCCGGTCCAAGGCGTCGCGTTCTATAGGATTTCTCGCATAGTGTCAACTCAATGGCTCTTCTTATACCGGTAAGCCAGTGCAAATTAGTTAGTTGACGCAACCTTAATCTGCAAAATTTTGCAAACAAAGCCCTGCAACTTTTGTCCAATAGGAAACTTCACATCTAAACATCGTTTTAAGCAATCTTTTTTTTTTTAATGTTTAAAAAAGTTTTCCATAATTTCTATCCAAACTTGCAAATTAAAGACAAAGATTACAAGCACCTGCTTAGATTTCGCAAAATTGTTCTTTTAAGTCTCCATACCAACACTTTGTGTGCCTATAAGTGATCATAAACACATATCTTTATAGCCTACAACAGATTATTACTATGTTTAGCCATTCACACTTTCCAAACATTAGATCTTATTAGGATTTGGTCCAAACTTTGCAAAAATTTTCTATCCTATGCTCCTCTTCGTAGGAAAATATCTATAGACAACATAAACCCTTTCTAAGGCTATTTGGAACAACAAAAGACAAGAATCAATGGAGAAAAAGCCACTACTTACACTTGGTAAAGAACTCACATCACAAAGAAACTAAGAAGGGTCAAAAGGGAGAGAAAACATAGGAACGTTGGTTTTAGATTTTATAGTGTTAGTTTTTAATTGCTTTGGTTAAAGAGCATTTTATCCCAGTCTTAAAAACCATTTATTACACTATAAAGTTAGTATATTTCAACTTGAGTTCAAAACCTACACGCTTGTATTATTCCTATTTAATTAAGTGGTATATTTATAAAGGGATAAATTATATTCGAATGTATCAATGTTTCAAAATAAGTTCAAATAAAGTATTGACATTTCAAGTGAATAATAAAATGAATCAATATTTTATAAAGTAGGTCAAATAGGGAATCACTATATTAAACGGATGAAACAAAAATGGATTAATGATTTAGTGGGGGACACAAAAAATGAATTCCTATGTTGACCCACTCTATCAAATGTGGATTCATTTTCTGAACCACTAAAATATTTATTTGAATTTACCGAAAAATTGATACATTTATATGTAATTTATCATTTAAGGGATTCAAATTAAACTATCAATCCACAAAGAGAAGTCTTAACTCATACATGTTATAATGTTAAATATTATGTATTTATACTTTCCCTTTCCTTTTAATTTCTCTTTTTTTTCCAACTACTTGCAAATTTTAAAACAAGAGATGAAATTGACTTTAACTCATTTCATATTGCTAATTGCCTATCATGCTTTGCCTTACTTTTTGTTGAAGATATCAAGAAAAATTCTATAGTCCTATCATTTTATGAGACTGGTCCCATTAGTTATTTAACAACTTAGATTTATATTTAACCATGATTGCATCACTGAAATACTTAATATATCAATTACTATGTATCTTAATCACTAGATTATTGCTTGGAAGTTCTCATTGATGGGATTGTAAAATTGTAAAAGTTTCCAAATATCAAAGTCTACAAACATTTCAAAATGCTATAAAAATAACTTAACAATCATCAAATTTTGGGAAAATATCAAATTTAGCACCCAAACTTTAAATAAAAATTTAATTTGGTATTTAAATTTAAAAATTGTCAATTCACATTCAATCAAAATTTTTATAACTATTTTTACTATTTCACTTAATATTGTTTATTCTGTTCGCTAAAGTGGACGAGACAGCTTATTAGTGTTTAACAATGTTAAGTGAGATAAAAGAAAATTAACAATAATCTAACTTTTTCACTTTAATAAATAAAACAAATAATATTAAAAAAGTAGTAAAAATAACTAGAAAAAAGTTTGAGTGGGTATTAATTGACTATTTCAAAATTAACGTATCAAATTATATATATAGGAAATTGCATGATTACTAACTCGATAAAAAAAATTATTTAAACACAAATCATACCAAAATATTACCAAATTATTAATGCAAAATTGCGTCTAGTAAGTTGCATGTGAAGCATGTGATTGATATACTTAGCACATAAATTATATATAACATGTGAATATGCTTTTATTTGCTCCATTTAAACTGTTGAAGTACCTCAATTGCATCTAGATGCGATTTACGGTTAGTAATTTTGATGGAAGTTGTATTTGCTTATTTTTTATTTTTTTTAAGAATTGATGGATATGTCCACTCTTTCTCTATATATTTATATATATTTGCGAAACAAAGAGAGGCTCCATGGTAAAACTTACAAGAGGTGCTATCATTGAATCGAGGAAGAAAAGGCCGGGGAGATCTTAGCTTTCGTAAGTGAAAGATCCCGACATTGACGGCCAATTTCATATTTTCTCATTCGCTGATTCTGTCATCCATGAGGCTTTGAAAAAAATTTCTCATATATCCAAAAAGATTCAATTTATCCAGTGGCCTTGTGTGACCCTAAAAGTCGTTGTAATTAGGGATGTTCATGGATCGGTTAATCAATCCGTGGTCTTATTTTTTGAACCTAACCGTAATGATTGATTTTTTAATATATTAATCCTTAACCGGTTCATTATAAACGGTTAACTGTTTTATTCGGTTAATTTATTCGGTTTTTTATTTTTATCCATTTAACATAATGGTTTCAACAAATCAAATTTATAATTTCAACAAACCTTATTTTTTAGCTTTTATCATAGATTTTTTTTAAATTATTATAATATTACAAGAGCAAAAAAATTTATAACTTTTAGATGTATCATGATTAATAAAATCAAACCAAATTAATTACCACATTAACTATAACAAATATAGGACAATAGTATTTTAATCAAAATCCAAGGAATATTAACATAGGTTAATTATATGTATATATATATTTTCAAAAAATAATTATATGTATATGCAAATTATATATATATAATATTTATAAATATTGAAACGGTTAATCATTAACCATCGATTTTTTTATGGTTACAAACCGAAATCGAAATCGAAAATCGAAAAAAATAAAAACCATAATTCTAAACTGAAACCGACGAATCAATTAATCATACTTTTCGGATTGATTTTACTATTTCGATTCGATTTTTCAGTTTTATCGATTTTTTTTACATTCTTAGTTGTAATGGAAAAAACATATTCTCTGTTCCTTAACAATAGATTGATCTGACATTCTTTTTCAATCGATATGATTGTTGACCGTTGAAAGGAATTGGTGCTCGGGCATACGTTAGTTTTGTTTTTGACGTGATCTGTAAACAGTGATTACTTAAAAGAAAGGGCTTTTTTTTTTGTCCTCTTAAATTTATTTCCATCTTTTATGTTGAATTATGCTGATACTTTTATGAGTTTATAGTTTATTGTTGGCAAGTGGTTTTGTTTTTAGATGAAAGGATAATAAATACTTGTGTATATTATTTTTTTAATGAGAGACATCTATTTATTTGATTGAATTTTTTAAATAACTCTATATTTAAGTTTGCTTTTATTATCAATCACTAAAATAAAATTAGGATTTAGAGACAAAACTTTTGTCTTTGGATATAAAATTTTACTGCAAAAATCATCTGGTTTTACCTATAATAAAAATAACTTATCTTATCTATTTTTCCTCATAAAATTTCTTATAGTGAATTAATTTAATTGATGGAATTTTTATCTTTTTATTTTTCATCAAAATGAGATATATCTTAGCCAAAACAACCGAAGGGGGAAAAAACCGTCATTTATGGATCTCACATTTTATTGGTACGATGAACCAATTTTGTATCGTTTAAGATACATATGGATTTACCATTTTTTGCAACGAATACTAAACTATCTCATCCACACGTTGGATTTTTTAAAGATAAGATCCTGTACAAGGATTCTCCCTATTTAGGGAATCAAATTTAATGGTTTGAGAGATTTAAGGAAACATCTATTATTGGCACTTGATTAAAAGCTTGAATTTTTATGGTGCTATTATTAAGATCATCATGTCAATAACTTTATTATTAAAATGAATATAGTGATTGATATTTTATATATTTCATTGATACAATAACAATTAGGTATGAACTTATGCTCTTAAATAACCGACGAAAATTTAAAAAAAAAAAACATAATTATAAAATTTTCCATTGAAAATGCATTTGCTAATTTTCCCTAGACCTGTTTTTTATTTATGGTACTACCACAAAACGTGCAAACTAATTATCAAAACCATCGACTGAAAATCTAATTATGAATATTAACTAAAATTAACCCTTGTAAACTTAGATTGCCATTCTAATTTTTGCTACAGGTGTTAAGGTTAACACACCATAGCTATGTAATATAAAAACTTAAGCTTATTAATATGGTATGAATTATTATATTTATATCATAATACTTCCTCTTATTTGAGGGCCGAAACTCTAATTTTTGACTATTGTAATGAGTGTGCATGGATTCGAACCCAAGACTTCCTGTTTTAATACTATATTAAAATTAGCACAACAACTATCTAATCTAAAAGTTTAAATTTATAGATATGATATGAGTTATTATATTTATATCATAACAACATGTAATAATCCAGCGGTATAATCTGATTTTGATACATAATCATTCCTTATTTTACCAGTGATTCGAAGAGATTATTTAGACAATCTATAGCTAGAAAAAGCTAGACAGCAACATTTTACTCATTCATTGTGAGCAGTATATTCGAGTAACATCATTTCCAATCATCGTAACATCATTTTCGATAATCTTCGAAGTAAGACATCCACTTTGAAGGTGCGTATATTCCAGTAGTATCATCAACTCCACCTTCGTGGGTTATAAATATTTTATGGTGTTTGGAGAATTCATTGAAGATATCTATGTTGTTCCACTTACCATGAAGCAGTAGACCAGTCACATCCGCCTTAGAGTTTCATTTATCAAGCAAATAGCAAGCTTCTTACATCTGCGAGAGATCCTTTGAGATATATATTGATATATACACATTATTGTGTTATGACTATAGTATTTATGCAGGATGCTTGTGTAATGAAAATTTAATGATTAAATTATAGTTGAATAGTTATCATGAATTAAGCTTGCTTTATCTTATCCATCCATCACAAAGATGATCTGACAGTTATCATTCACGCCAAGTGCTTTTAGTCATTCATATTTATTTTAGAACTTGTGGAAACTAGAAAGAGAAAACAAACAACATTTCATGGAGGAGACTTCATTCACAAAGATCAAATAAGGTAACCCATGTGGTCACCATTCCAATTGCTCAAGAACTATAAAGTTGACACATAAGATCTACTCAAGCATCCCTATCTATCACTTGTGCATTTAAAATATTAAGATTACCTATTCCTTCATCTCGGCATTCTCTCTAAATCATCCTAATTCCTATCATCGAGTATTATCTTCTTAGCAACTCTCTAAACTTATGTGTGAGGCCTAAGTTTTATGTGACATGCACGTGACCATCTCAGAATGAGCCCTTCATCTACAAATGGTAAAAAAAATCTTTCGTTTAATAATTAATCGGAACTAGAAGTCCTAACATAAGATAAAAGTGGCTTAAAACGATTAACATCAATTTCGTGAAAAACCCATTGAAGCATTGTCGATGGCTTATGAAATAGACGGGCATAGATTGGAAAACATTAAAGCTAAAGTTCTGGCTTTGGACCCATAAATGTCAACCGACCTTTATTTTCATTTGACTAAACTGCGGAACGGAACCAATCGTGGCCATCCGTGAGACTTATTTAGTCGGCCCTCATTTTCATTGATCGAATCTTATTTGGGATTGGGATGTGACACTGGTGAAATCATAAAACTAACCTTTCACGTTTAGAATACTTCTTAGTCTTAATCATCCGCCGACAACTATATTATTTAAAACAGAAACCTCTGTTATTATATTATTTTATATAATAATACATAACTTTTCATTTGCTAAACATTTATTATTATATTGTTGTATATGATAATTTAGTAAATTACATGGATACTCTCAGAAATCTTTTAAAATTATATGAACTCCTAGTTTTTTAATAAGTCAGCCCCTAGACCATTGAAACTCACTTTTCAAGGGATCTCAATGCCAATTTTTCAAAAAGTAAGAATGTTCATGCAATTTACCATAAATAATAAATTTAAGTTTTAAAGTGTTCAAGTACAACTTTTAAAAAAACTAGGATCCGTATAATTTTGAAAGATTTAAGTGGATGTTTGTATAGTTTACCCATGATAATTTTATAATCCTCTCCTAATATTATTTTTTTAAAAAAAAAAATTTAATGGCTTCCTCCGTCCCGAACCCCTTTCTCTAATGTATTTATCTTATTAACTGGATAGGAGAGATTTCAAAAAGTAATCATGTCTACTTCCTAAATCAATTATTAGAGCATTTTTATCTTTAGGTTACTTAAGAAGTTGTTTAAAGTGTCATATCAGCATCTAAAACAATGTTTCCTCCTAAACAACTCTCTACTTTATTCTTGATTACTTTTAGAGAGTAACTCATCTACTTTTTTATTTTTTCTTTTAAAATAAGTGCAGAAGGGCTAATGAGATGAGGAGTGAGAGGGCTGTTTGCCCATGCAACTTTGGTTACTAAGTATCCCTACAAGCAATCTACTTCGTTGTATAAGCAACTGTCATATCACCCATATTTCTTAAAATTTCCACTGAATAAGGGATAAAGATGGTCTTAGTTAAATATATAATGTAAATTCATTTAATTTGAATAAATTCATAGTATACCAAATCCATTTGATGGATTAGGTTAATAAAAAAAATTATGAAAACGACTTTTATTGGATTAACAAAAACTTTTTTTGAAAAATAAATATTTATTAGATCAACAAAAAAATTATGGGAATAATTTTTTTAATCAAATACAAGCTTAACATTTATACCATTTTAATAATAGATGTGAAAGTGAAAATAAATCTTAACTCTATTAGCCAACCTGGCCCTGAAAATTCGACGTTGAGACGATTTTCCTATTGGTAAGAGATTGGCAATCCTTTTATAAGAGAATTCAGACAAGCCTGTGATTGAAAATGTTGCCCATGAAAGTATGATAAAAGAAGTGGAAGCAACCATAGAAGTGTACGTAGTACAATGTTTAAAAAGAGAGAGGTAGAATGACACAGCGGAGGTACGATAGGTTTATCGCAAGATGTTGATTCACGCACGAATACCTAGTTTGTGATCTTTAAATATCAATTGATTATGAGAATACCTAGATATTTGGCATCAAAAATCAAAATCTACATAAAGATGACGAATTTTGAAATAGAGAGAACACTCTCAAAGAAATTTCATTCAAAACAATATATCTGGGCCTCTTGTAACCCTATAATATATATAATATGCTTTTTTTACGAAAAAAGGAAACCTATCTAAATAATACCTAGCGTGAAAATAAATGAACGGACGAGATTAATACTACAGACGGCATATAAAAAAAGTATCCTATCAAAAAATATGACATAAAGAAAAGTTACTAAAAATAGTAAAAACGCGATTTTGATAGCCTAAACAAAGGAATTTGGCCGAAAACCGGCATGCATGACGAGCAAAGCTGGTGAGTTTTACTCGTTGGCTCGATTCCCTTCAGAATATGGTCTCGCTCGGTCAAAATCCATAACTCTTGAAAATTATGAAATTGCCATCGTCAAATTCTATGTCACTTTTCCAAATAATTATTTTTTATCTTTTCCACTGCATCATAGAAGGACATAAAGAGAGCATGTCAAGAGATATAAATATATGTGTGTTTAGGTTAATGTAATCCAACACTTTAGAGGATTTTAAAAGGAGGAATACTAACTGGCTACTGCTATTTCCGAAATCTTCTCTTTTTTTTATATATATATATATATATATATATATATATAAAAGTTACGTGAGAAGTGAATATCCAAGATAACCACCCATTTTTGCCTCCAAAATGCACCGAGGTGCAATCATCAGACGTTTTAGCACAAATGGACATCTCACCGTGAATTTGGGTGCTTCAGAGTTCAGACAGCTAATCCCAATATGGCAAATGAACTCCACACAATAGTTTTGACTTCTAACCAACACTAATTTCTCTCTTTCTGGTTGTCAATTTTCTTGATGATGCCACTTCATACACCAGACAGAGGCTTAAGTCTTGGATATTTTCCATTTTAATTCTTTTCTAAGTTTGATTGAAAAGTTATATTACCAACATCATAAATTTATATATTTAGTTCGATTTTGCAATGTAACATTTATTATTATTATTATTATTATTATTATTATACCACAGCGATCGTGAGATACCATAACTATATGGCCATAGGCAAGGGGTGTATTGTGCTTTTATTGCAGTGATTTACTTCGATTTGAACTTTCATATTACTTTGCGCGCACACAACATTGAAAGCTCTAGAAATTCAAATTTCATACTTTGATTTTCATTGAAATACTATGGCATTGTGATTGTCTATGAATTGAAAACATGATATTTAGGGCAGTTTCTGATTTTATATGATTTTGTTTAAGAAAACAAATGTTAAAAAATATTGATTGGTGCGGTTTACATATCGTTTTGGACATAATATATACGAATATGATATATGTTTATGTAAACACAAGGGCAGGCCGATTAGGCCCAACCCCCTAAACCAGAAAAAATAAATTTTAGAATTTTATTAAAAATGAAAAAAAAAATTATACATTACATGTATATTATAAAAAGCAAACTGTGATAATAAGAATAAGTATGGTTAGTTAATTTTTCTTTCACAATAACTAATAATATTAAGTTATAATTAGCCGTATTACAGTTGGTCTTAATATATACTAATTACACAATTTTATTTAGTAAATTTTTTAGCAATTAATGTTACAAAAATGTAACATTTTTTTTTCAACAATGAATGTTAAAAAAAATGAACATGAATTACTGAACAATATTCTATCTTAATATATTTTATCATTAATTTTTGTTAAAAGCACTCTATATTTTTATTAATAATTAATTTTCAAGTGAAATATATACCATCTCTTATGTACTGCACTAAATACTCTTTAATTATCATTTGAATGATGTGAAGAATACTCTACTCTATTCTTTTACATGTTTTATTTTTTAAGGTTTTAACAAAAAGAAAATTCTATTGGCTAGAAAAAAAAAATCCTATCTTATTTAATACTAATTTTTAATTGACTATTCATTTTTTTGTGTGTTTTTGTAAATTTATCTTTTACTCCTAAAATTAATTAATTTGTTGCAAAAGTTATGGCTTACACCCAGATTATGTTTCACCTCATAAAGATGTCGGTTTATTGTTTTCCTTTTTTCTTTTTTATCCACATTAACAAAGATTTCCTATTTAGGTTATTGTAATTTTATATGTTTTATGGTGTATCTTTCTAAAATTAAAAAGTCTACGTGGATTTTCTAGGAAGAAAGATGTTTACTTGGTTGATATACAAAGGTTAAATACTTAAGTATAAGGTGATATAACATTTTTACAAAAAGTTATGTCTGCTATTTATAAGTTGTCTAATTAATACCTTTTTTTTTTAATGATTTTCATATATGGATATGTGTGTTTGTTGTGTTATTGTATCTTCTACATCTAAAATTGATTAATTCGTCGCAAAAGTCAAGCTGACCCTTCGCTTCTGTTTTGCTATCGAGATGTTTGCTAATGGTGAATTTTCCTTTCACATTAATATGAATTTTGTAACGCCTTAATCTGTTGGCATTACAACTAGCCACGTGTTCTCTCTTAATAGAACACGCTAAGGCTATAATTTCCATAAACAATATGAATATCACCTGTATAACTCACAAGGTATATATAAAAATGTAGTCCTCAATAAAATAAATCATATGATAAGAATCTAATCCCCAATATCAACAAACTAAACATTGTTGACATAACTGCAGGTCAACAAGTCAAACCATGCTCTAAAACTGTCACCACATGAAAACTCCAAATATAACTTAAAATTCCAATAAACAAAATATAAATTAATTATTAAAGTCTTCTCTGATCCATCCTATATCACCTATGACTATACAACTAGTCATCAGCAGAGTAGTAAGAACCGCTAACGCCATCTTCATCCTCATAGATGATATCAAAACCCGAAAGATCATAAATCACATTATCATCAGCTGCACCTGAAATATAATAGAATGAGCGGCGAAGCCCAGTACGATAATATCCAATCCAGTTCAAGCAAGATTATGCACAAACAACATGTATAAATAAATGCAACTAAACTAAATGCATACAACAGTTTATTATCTATTTTAGTCCAGCAAAACAACACAGTTCAGAATCTAGTATACATAAATCCTGAACCCAGAGTAACTTAGACTCTGCTGTAAAAACATCCAACTGATTTGAAAATAATTAATCATATATACATATATGGATGAGTGGGTACTCCCCAAACATCCTAATTCCTGAACACCTAAATTCTACCGAAATCATTTCTTAGCACGAGTCCACTCGGGACAACCTCACACTAAGATAATCAGGGTATCTTATCAGTATCACTGTCTGCCAGGTCTCTACTGGTCAAAGCCAACCACAACCAGACAGACAATTATTAAGCCGAATATTTGTTAAGTTTATTATGCAATTCTGTTCCTATATCCATTCACAAGAATTTTAATCTACAAGCACATACAACAAACAATGGATTGGTCGTACCTTTCTAAATTTCAGGAATCCAAATCAAATCCTCAAAATTTGATACCAACAGCACAAAGTCAACCCAAACTCCAGAAATTCTTATATCCAAATCAACCACAGTTTCACAACTCCAATGTCCTGTTACAATATATCAATATATATATATATATACAACAGACATGATCACAATATCTTAACATAAAACAACCTATCTAAACTAACCTGATACAGAACTTCCCAAACTCGAATTATACTGATCAATAACCCCAAGCACCTCCAATAATATCAAAGAACGGATATTTTAAATCCTTAAATCAGAATTCCACCAAAACCCTATAAAACATTTCATATGATCAATATCGAAATATCAAAGCTGTCCAATTTCATATAAAGAGGATTCAAAACTTATACTTACTGATGTGGAACGTATAATACTTGTTTCTTCTCTTCTTATTCTAATCAAAACACGAGCTAGGGTTTATTCTTCAAAATCCTTCATGAAATATTCATTCAAACCCTAAGATACTTATACAAATTGTATATACTCCAACTGAGAAGGTTAAGATCACTTACTTTTAATTAGTAACACCCTCCGAATGATCCTCCAGGCCTAAATCACCAAGAACCCTTCAGAAATCTCTTATACGAAGAGGATATGTTATAAGGAAATGTCTGTCGAAAATGATTTTCGCGTCTCGTATTTATAGAAATTTGGTCATACGCTAGCTCTACGCCGGCGGCGTACCTTTAGATTTAGCCGGCTTACACCATACGCTGGCCAGATCTACATGAAGGCCAGCAGCATTCATCGGGGCTTTGGTTGCCAGAATTCAAATAGTCCCTTCATATGCCGGCAAATCTTGAACCTACGCCGGCGGCTTTCATGCCGGTGTAGAAAGGAAACCCTATGAACGCCGATAGCTTTCCTCCCAGCGTTAAGAAAAACGCTACTGTTCCTATCCTACGCCGTCTGTACGCCGGCGGCGTAGATTCTCCAGGAGGCGGCGTACAATGTATTACAGAGTAAGCTGGCAAATTTAAGTCCTAGGCCGGCGGTGTTCTTGACCAGAGATGCCGGCCTTTATTGCAGAAATTAAGAAAATAATCCAATTGATGCCAATCTTGTTCTAACACGAAATTGATCAAACTTAACCTATTTTTAACATCAACATAAAAGGCATATTAGTATCTAGTGGCTTGTGAACACTTACGACTTAAAATTATTTAGTATATACATTTATCTCCCCCTAAAAGAATTTTCGTCCTCGAAAATTTACCTGAATTATTGAAATATCTTGGGATATCTGGATCTCATGTCCTCCTCCAGTTCCCAAGTAGCTTCACGTTCTGTTTGATTTGTCCACTGTACCCAAACATATCTGATAACCTTGTTCCTTAAAATTCTCTCCTTAGAATCAACAACTTTTATTGGCTTTTCCACTATAGTAAGATTTGGTTAAACATTTAATGGTTCAAGAGCAATGACTTTATTCGGATCTCGGACATACTTTCTAAGCATTGACACATGGAACACATTGTGTACTCCTTCTAGATCATGCGATAAGGCCAATCTGTAAGCCATGTCGCCTATCCTTTCTAATATTTCGTACGGTCCCACGTATCGAGGGTTTAATTTTCCTCGTAGTCCAAATCTAACAACCCCTTTTGTTGGTGATATCTTGAGCAACACATGCTCACCCACTTCAAATTCCAAGGGTCTTCTTCTTTTGTCCGCATAGCTCTTTTGTCGACTTTGAGCAGCTTGTAACTTTTGTTTGATCATACTAATTTTATCGACTGCATCCTGAACCAACTCGGGTCCCAATAATTGTCTTTCACCTACTTCATCCCAATGAATAGGTAATCTACACTTCCTCCCATACAACGCTTCAAATGGAGGCATACCGATCGAAGCTTGATAGCTATTATTATATGAGAACTCTATTAAAGGCAAATACTCATTCCAAGCTCCTTTAAAGTCTAATACGCATGCCCTCAGCATGTCCTCTAAGGTCTGAATCACCAAGAACGCTTCAGAACTCTCTTATACGAAGAGGATATGTTATAAGGAAACGCCTGTCGAAAATAATTTTCGCGTCTCGTATTTATAGAAATTTGGTCATATGCCGGTTCTACGCCGGCAGCGTACCTTCAGATTTAGCCGGCTTACACCATACGCTGGCCAGATCTACATGAAGGCCGGCAGCGTTCATCGGGGCTTTGATTCCCAGAATTCAAATCGTCCCTTCATACGCGGGCAAATCTTGGACCTACGCCAGCGGCTTTCATGCAGGTGTAGAAAGGAAACCCTATGAACGCCGGCAGCTTTCCTTCTAGCGTTAAGAAAAACGCTACTGTTCCCATCCTACGCCGTCTGTACGCTGGCGGCGTAGATTCTCCAGGAGGCGGCGTACAATGTATTACAGAGTAAGATGGCAAATTTAAGTCCTAGGCCGGCGGTGTTCTTCACCAGAGATGCCGGCCTTTATTGCAAAAATTAAGAAAATAATCCAATTGATGCCAATGTTGTTCTAACACGAAATTGATCAAACTTAACCTATTTTTAACATCAACAAAAAGGCATATTAGAATCTAGTGGCTTGTGAACACTTACGACTTAAAATTATTTAGTATATTACAAATTTTTTCTCTAAGTTTTTGTAATCTCATATGTTTCTTTGTGTAACTTTTTTAAAAATGTTTACCCAGATATTTTTTTAGAAAAAAAAGTTTACCTAATTGATGACACAAACAAATATTAAAATAAATATGATAAATGACGTATTATTTTAGTCACCTTGATGGGATTGTTTAGAGAATTATCTAACTATCAAAATAAAGATGGTAAATAATATATTAAGTATTTCACTGATGTAATCGTTATGAGCTATTAAATAACTAACAAAATTAGTCCTAAGTAAAAATACTTGATTATAAGACAATGTTGGTTTAAGTACTAAAATAAAATTCCCCAATAAATGACTTTTTACCTGTTCTTTTAGGTATTTAGCAATAAGCAAACCTATATTTAGCTCAATTTAATAAATAAATTTCAAGGTATTGATGCTATTGCAATTAAGTGTTTATTTTCCTTTTTTAATACATTGTGAATACCCATAATTCTTTTTCCTTCTTAGATTATCATGTTTTAAAACTTTATTAAGTACAATATTATCACATTAACGTATCGGTCCATTATTGCCACACTTGTAACATATAACAAGATATCCACTACGTTGACTTTCCTGAAAAATATGGAAGAGCTAAAAAATTTAATTTATTATTGGAATAGTAGCTTTATCTTCCTTTTAGTGACACCTTTAGATTTAGATTACCTATCAAATATTTTTACAAAATCAGTATTATTGGTGTTAAATTTGTGTAGAACACCAATATGGACTTGGAACACGAAAACAGCTAATGTGAAATGACCATATTAGAAATTACAATTTGGCCACATAATTTTCTGTATGTTGAGATTGTCGACTAAAAATCTTAAAATTCCAAAAACCCCTTTATTTGTTTTATGGGAAACTATTTGTTATAAAAAAAAATGATTTTTCTTGAAAACGTTTCTTGAGAAATACAATGTTTTTAGGTGTTCAGTTAATTTTATTAAAATAGTTTTTTTTTCTTTGTTTCTTTCAAATACTTTAATAATGAAAATATTAGGATAATTAATAATAAAACACATTCTATAATAAGAAATAAATCTACCTAAATAAAAATTATTAAAAAATTAATAATAAATGCCATCGGTATTAAATGATTAGTAGATAAAACTCCTAAATTGATGAGAAAATGACTTCTGCTTTTCTTTGTATTCCAAAAAATAAACTATAAGTGAGTCTCTATTTTCCAAAATAAGAGAAAATGTCTTCCAATAATTGTTCAATTTTTCTTTAAACAAATATAAAAAAATAAAAAGACATTTTTCTGGATTATATTTTCATAAAAGCAAAGAGGTTATATTGGTAACTAAATCCATTGTGACTTAGTAGTATGAACATTAATTTTCCAACAAGATGAATTAAGTTTGATTTCATTTTTCTTATAATATGCATTAAAAAAAATGAATAGTAAAATTAACATCTAACTGGTACCAAATGTCGATAAGCTACTATTGCAAAATTTTCATATTTATCGCCTAAAATTAGGAAGAAATGTCAAATTTGATACCCAGATTTTGAAATTATCAATTTAATATCAAATCAAACTTTTTACAGCTATTCTTATTACCTTATTAAACACCCTTAATACAATTTGCTTGCATGAAAGGGTAAGTACATCGATGCTAGATAGTATTAGGGGAGATAGTAAATCAAGGATGTGAACTAGCTTGGTTTATTTGCATCCCTAGTTACTAGATGTCTCGCAGTTCCAGTTCAGATTCAAACCATGACCCGAACCGTCGGGTCCAGTTCCACTTTTTATGGACCCGAAACTGCCCCGTCTCCAATATGAGAAGGGTACGAACCGTAGACCGTTGGTGCACGGCGCGTGTCTCACGGTTTCTAAACCGGTACGAATTTTTTTTTAAAAAAACCCCACTATAAAATTTTAGTTACCCAATGCAAATACAATGTGTGGGAAAAAAGCTTATTAAATTACACTTATTTCTTAAGAAAAAATTTCTTAATTAATCACTAAAAAAAATATGAATACATTTGAACATAACTTTGTTTCTTAAAAAAAAATGCTCTTAACTTTGTTTGTCTTTTTTTTTTTTTTTCAATCAAACGGTCGACGGATCTCACATAGCGAACTGACAAGGACCTGCCATCCCAGTAGGTCCAGTCCCTGGTTCAGAACCATCTCATCGAGACAGTTCTTACCTTCCAAACCGTCGATGGCTGTTCGAATTGAGACCCGATTCGGACCTGACCCTAGGAGAAGTCTACTAGTTACAGATGCAAGTATGCAACAACTTAGGTGCTATTCTCTACCCATCAAGAGACTCGTATAAATATGCAGGCACCTTCTTTCTCCTCTTTTTGGTTTCTTGTGGGAGAACTTGTGTAGAGCAATTAAATTTGTAAATGGTCTCTGGACAATATTAGGAAACTTTAACAGGATAATAGCCGAGGAGTAAAATTATGGTTGGTTGGGATCAATATAGAGCTAATATCTATTTGGAATGTATAAATAGCTGTAATATGATAAATATTGGTTTAAGTGGCCAATCATACGCCTGGACAAACAAAAGTAAGTCTCTTTTGAATTTAATTAAAATCCAAATAAACTGGGCACTATAACAACAACAACAACACTATAAAGTAACATCGTGACCGGTAACGAATATTAATTAATGTGGTCATCAATGGAATTTAAATATCTGGTGTTCCATTTTATATTGATAATTCATATTATTACGTATAGAAAATTTTAGTGATGTTAATCACCAAAGTCGCCAAATCATTAAATTTATAGATTTCATTACACTTACTTTTAAAATTACCCATCAATATCATTTGTAAAATAATATAATAGATACGATTTGGATAATTGAAAAGTTTGTTATTATAAGGTATTATAAATCATCCAAATATAATTTTTGCTCTTCTAGTACATGACATAAGTATTCATGATAAGTATGTTTTATTTGATTTATATGTATATCCAAAGATAGCAAATATATCAAATTGTATGTATACTTGTTTGTTATGATTAATGTTATATATCTTAGTATCACCCAAATGTAGATTTTGATATATACAATTATGTTATTCCATGAGTTCTTCAAATCTAAAATATAATATTTCAAAGCATTAATGTCTAATGTACTTTAATTATTGTAGTATTTGATCCTATTTCTCTTCATTCTCATGCTTTTTGTGTTATGATATTCAATGGATTGAATTTCTCATATTAGTATGAGTAGGTCCAATTTCAATTACGTATTTTGGATCTTGACTTATCCCTTCAAATTGAGAAACCCACTGCTATTACCAATAAAAGCAGTGATGGGGAAATGCATCTTCATAAACTTTGGGAGAGATTGAACAGATTAAGCTTAATGTTTATGAGAATGATAATAGCAAACACACTAAAGCTACTCTTTCCTAAACTGATAACGTTAACGAATACATTAAATTTATGAAAGAGCGTTCTCAAACAGCTGACAAGTCTCCTACTAGTATATTAATGGGTACTTTGACCAAGAAGTTGATTGGTCTTGTACTATGTATAAGCATGTCTTAGAAATGATGAATATAGAGGCAGAATTAAGGACTTTAGGAATGATTTTATATGGGTTCTTTTTGATATATTTAATATCAAACTCCTTACCTCATGAACAGTATTAGCCTTTTCAAATGAATTAAAATACTATATAGGAGTAGAATATCAATGAATTGACCAGTATGTAGATTCAAGAGGAAACCAGATTAAAGAACCAAAAGGCTCATTTTATTTATTTTACAAGTCATCAAGAAGTTGCATCAAGTTTAAAAAGAAAAAAAAGGCTAGAAAATAGGGGTGTTCATGGACCGGTTAACCGGTCCGTTGCCTTATTTTTTGGACCTCACCGTAATTATCGGTTTTTAAATATCCCGATCCTTAACCGGTCCATTATAAACGGTTAACCGCCTTAACGGTTAACCTTTTTATTCGGTTTTCGGTTTTTAACCATTTAACGTAATGGTTTCAACAAATCAAATTTATAATTTCAAAAAACCTTTTTTTAGCCTTTATCATAAAGTTTTTCTTTAAACTATTATATATATTACTAGAGCTAAAAAAAAAGAAAATGAAATTAAGGAAAAGGAGAAAAATGAACCTTTGAATGTATCATTATCATTAAAATCAAACTAAATCAATTACCAAATTAACTCAATTAATCATAAGATAATAGTATTTTAATTGAAATTCAAGGAATATTAACATAGGTAAATTATATGTATATGAAAATCATATGTATATATATAAAATAATTATTTATATATGTAAATTATATATATAATATATTTATAAATACTGAAACGGTTAACCGTTAACCATCGGTTTTTTGTGGTTACAAACCGAAACCGAAACCAAAAACAGAAAAAAATAAAAACCGTAATCCTAAACCGAAACCAATGGACGGTTAACCATATTTTTCGGATTGGTTTTACGGTTTCGGTTCGGTTTCTCGGTTTCATCGGTTTTTTTTGTACACCCCTACTAGAAAAGGTAAGAAGAAAGGTTTACATACACTAAATGAATCTTTTAAAGATGCACAAATCCACAACTTGTATTTCCAATAAGATGCATGGATTCCTTATGATCTAAGCTATAAAGTCAAATGAGAATTTTGTATTTATAGGGAATGATAACAAAGCTTCGGCTGACAGAATTGAGACTTACTGATTGATTTAGGAGATTAAGCATTACTTGGATTTGTTCCAAACCTTTTATATTCCCACATTTTCTTGTAATTTAATTTCTTTGTCAAAACTTGATGTATTGGTTTTTCTTTAAAGTTTGGATTTGAATCTTTCAGTTTGTATAAAGACAATAAACTGTATGGTTCAAGAATTTTATATGATGGTCTTTACAAATTTAAACTTGATAATTTTGTTGAGACCTTAGTGACCTCGCATCATAATATTGGAATTAAATGTTGTTTGGTTAATGATAACTCTGCTTACTTATAGCATAAATGTTAAGGTCACACGTCCAAAGAATGATTTCAAGGATTAGTATAGAATAAAATTCTTTCTAGGTTGGATTTTACTAACCTTGGAATGTGTGTTGATTGTATTAGAGAGAAACAAACCAACACAATAAGAAAGGACCCACAAGAAGCATGTAATTTCTTGTAATTATATATACAGATATATGCGGACCTTTTTATGCTCCATCTTTTGGTAGAGAAAAGTATTTTATCACCTTTATTGATTATTTTTCAAATTATACTTATGTTTATCTTTTGCATTGAAATCTCAATCTGTGAATGCCATCGAGGTTTTCACTAATAAGGTTAAGAGACAATTAGATAGAAAAGTGACAATTGTTAAATCCAATAGAGGTGGTGAGTATCATGGCAAGTATGATGAATCGGGGCAATGCTTAGGTCCATTTGCCAAATTTCTTGAAAGGCATGGTATATGTGGTCAATAAACTGTGCTAGGCACACTGGAATAGAATGATGTTGTAGAGAGTCGCAATTGTACATTATTAGATACGGTTAGGAGTATGTTATGAAAATATACATTAGGAATACTCAAGAGGGGAGGTGAATTGAGTATTTTACCCAAAACTCAAATTTTAAAAAATTTGAAAATTTAAAGTAGCATTATAAAATAAAAAACTTAAATAAATTTGCAGCTAAAAATATAATAATTATGAAAGATTTAAAGAGAAGTAAGAAAAATATTTAATGTGGAGTTTGGCCCTTTGCCTACTCTTCACGATCCACCAAATTGCTTTTTTCGTGGTCTTCACCACCACTATATTAATTTCAAAAAATTAGCTTAATATGAGCAATATTATACATACAGGAAATAAGAAATATTTCATTTCTCCCTCTAAGTGATTTTATATGAATAGCAATAAAAAGAACTAACCACTAGAGTATTTTTCTCTCTCTTAATATGTGCAAATATTATGTACAAGAGAACAAGAAAAAGAATTTGTTTGATCGCAGTTAATGAGCTCGTAAAATAATTTGGCACTTTGTTCTTCTTGTTGTTTTTCTAGACTCTGTATATAAATTGTCACGCCCCGATGGTACCCTAGTAGTAATAAACAAGTCATACTTGATTACTATCACTAGATTACCTTCAGAGAATAACATGTTTTCAAAACAACAGGATCTTTTTAGTTGCTTGATAAGAATAACAAATACATGAAAGAAATAACTTAGTGAATAAACATTACAAAACTATTACAAATCATATAGTTCCTTTGGAGTACACAACTAAATAGTCTAATCTAATAGTACATAATCATCAAACTAAAATATATCTGTAGACTTCTAGCTTCAAAGCTCTTACCGGAGCCATATTCCTGGATGTAACTAACCAGGGTCGTAAAGTGAACCTGAAAAGACTATAGGAGTATGAGCGAAACCACAGCTCAATGAATAACCAGACATACCATACATCACACAAGTCCTTAACAAATCATATGCAATGCAAGCACTCAATCATATGTACAGATACAAGTTTGGATGATCTAGAATCCAAACAGGAAAAAGATTTACGCCCTCTTTTTAATGGGTTGAAGAACCAGTACTCAATGACCCACCTGCCCAGGAGAGACTAAGTACACAGGGGAATCAACGATTTCTCGTTTTAAGGTTATCACTTTGAATATAGTTGATTGAGCAAACCATCTCCTGCAATCCCCTTAGAAACTCCCTAAGTATTAATCATTTCAAAGCGATTCTATGGGCGACGTTCTTCGGTGCCTTTTAGTTCCTCATAGGAGCCAGACCAAAGAGAACCTTGGAAGAACTTACACATTAGATCAACCAAGCGAAAACAGAGATCCGAAATATTAATACGCAGCAGGCTGTCACAACCATATATGCAATAATGCAATTTGTGCAATGCATGTTCTTATTATTTTGTTAGGTCAATAAGTCTTAATCAATTTCAAAGTGACTATACATTACACACAATCATCATTATACTACTGCACAACACCAATCATTGCATTATCGCTTTTATAAAGATATTTTAACAATCATACACTCAAATCAAGTCATACTTTCAGCAAACATTCATTTGATTATCTTGCATTATATATTTGACTATTTACAATCACAACCAGTACAATTTGATTGAATTACTCACCTGCTCATACTGACTCAGTCGTAGTAATCCGCTGGTAGATCCTCTAATGAGTCAAAGTCACCTATTTAAGACAAAGTATTCATTAATTCAAATTAACTAAATTCCTATATGTGATTAGTGTCCTAGACTCGATATTTTGATAATTATTAAAACTTAGTGTAGTCGTGTTTCTCCTATTTTATCTCGCATAATTGTTTTGTTATTTTTAGAAGTCACATTACTCCAGAAATTAGTTATTTCAATTTCAATTTCCATTCTTACCTAGTTTATCTGTTTAGAACAACTATTTGACTAATACTAACTTTAATTAATACTAAATATTTTTCTTAATTCTAGGGTTTTAAAAGTTATTAGATATTAATCTAAATAGGCTTGAATACTTGTATTAAATAAACTATCTATAGATTCTTGCATCCTCATGTATATATATACGTATATATACTCAGTAGGCATATTATATATATATATATATATATGATTTCTGTTTGGGTCCGCAAAAGCTTTCGTTGGAAAATTTTGACTGTAAGCCAGCTCAAGGCCGTCGGCCTTCATTCCCAGGTGCTGGTGTAAAACGGGTTTCAAAGAATTTTTATATCAAGTGCACCGGCTTTGAAAGCTGTCGGCTTTCAACGTACGCCGGCCCTACGCCATCGTCGTAGATCTCTAGGAAGCCGACTTATGTTTTAATTTTTAGGTGAAAAATTATTTTACGTAGCCTCTGTGGGGTGTAAGCCGCCGGCTTTGAGCGTTTACACTGCCGCCTTGAGGCAGTGTTGTACTGTTCATCATCTTCTTTCTCGGTTCAATTCTTTTCTTTGCTTTTACACGTTAAAAACATATCTAAACTAATTCCAAGTGTTTATAACCTTATATAAGGACAAAACAATTTTCAACACATTTAAAAACATATATATATATATATATAGATCTCGATTCTTACAAATAAAGCTAGGGTTTTGGATTATTACTTCATTGGAGCTCGTTTGATGTAATCTGATGCTTGTGATTGTGTTTATTAAGTTCCTAAGATAATTATAAGTCAGTTACAATCCATATATTTCAACGAAAATCCTTTGAATCGTATCAGCTTACCTTTGACCTCGTATTTGAGGGTTTTTAGCTTTGTTTTTCTTTCAATCCGAGTTGGGTGTTAAGATCGGTTTGTTTTCTATTTTCTGTTCGTTTTAGTTGTTGTTTGAGAGTATTTTCATTCTGGAAGAGTTGAAGAATAATGGAGTTTGTTTGTGCCTTCATTAATGCATTTGTTCATATATATATATAGAAAAAGAAGAAGGTTTTGGCTGCGTCTTCTCCTTCAATTTCTCTCGGTTTTGGCTGTGTTTGATATGTTATTTTCATTGCAATAAATGTCAGGTTGAGGTGGCATTCCATGATTGGTCCTTGAGTTGCTTTTATTGAAATTTTGGGTGAATTATTGAACACAAATCCGGCTCCTCTTTCTTCTTCAATTTCCACCGAATGCAGCCGAGATTCATAATATATATATATATATTAGTTTATTATTTAGTTTAATTTTAGGATCATTTAACAAGTTATACGGGTATAAATTAGCTAATATTTGGAAGTTTTTGTACAAAAATATGTTTATTGAAGTATACAAAACACTTAGATTTTCAAATAATACAAATTTAGGTTATATATATACGTAGTTATTATTCATATAATTTTATCTCCCACGATTTAGATTTCTTAAGCTTGTTAGGTCAATTTTTGTTTCAGGCTCCGATAGCTTAAGAAAACTCGGTTTAGAACAATAGCGTGATCCGATTATTTGTTTGGGATTTAGATTTTGAGTTATTCAACAGTTTGTATTTTCGTTGTGTATTTAAAATCTTAACGGTTTATCTTTGGATCATCGTTTTCTATTTATAAGCGTAAATAATCATTTATGTAATATTGGACTTAATACGGAAATTAAACTATATTTATATCTTTAGTTTTGATACTGAAAACGAATTCTTATTAGTAGCTTTTAATTTTAACTAGAAATCTTGAGTTTAGGGTTTTAAATCTAAATATAAAACTCATCACTACTCGTTATTCTAATCTCGATCATTATGGGATCAAAAACAATCATTTAATCCTTATATTCATATTTTCTATTTAAATCTATTTGTATATCAGGTTTCGGGTCTAATTTTAGATCATATCTTGAATTATTTATTCAAGATACAAGATCTCATTTTTGGTATTAACTAGGATTAGAGAATTTCTTTATTCGGCTCCTAAATTCTTCATATATCCAAAATCTAAATATTAATCTATTATTAGACTTTGATTAGAATCTAAATCTATTATTTAGTTTATACACTCTATTGTAAGGTCGTGTACTAATGTGGAAAATTCCCGGGGTTTACATAAATAGTCTTTGAAAATTCAAAAATCCGTTAGACACAACGTCTATAATCTTCCATGTATTAAATGCATTCCAACGACACTTTTTTTTTTCATATCGACTTTGTCACGCCTTAAATGCTTCATCGCGCCTCACTTGTAGTGCCCAAACTTGACCTATGACAACCTTTCGCACAAGTGCTTCTTCAAGCCTCAATTTTTCACATGTTGCACCCTAAGCTTCATCACATCGAGGTCTCAACATGACCAACGATAGCACTTGCTCCCATAAGCTTTTGTCGAGCTTTGTACTAAGTTAGTCGAGCCTTAATCATTTTTGCATGTCGAACCCAAAGCTTAACCCACAACAAGTCTGTTTGCTACTTAAGCTTATCATGTGTTAGATTTAACTTGTCGAGCCTTAATCAAGCCCTCACCTCTTAACTTGTTTAGGCCTCAATGAACTCCTTAACCAATTGTTTGTGCGTTCCTAATCCTATCGATTATTTGGCTTACCCTCGACCAACACAATTCCTGCTAAAAACCTACACGAAATACACACAAACATGTACAATGCACACACACATATATTTAACTAATTAAGCGTAATTTATAATAAATAAATAATTGATTGTGCATTAAATTGTGCCATCAAAATTTACATTGAACTCTCAAGTTCAATAATCTCCGTCTTTTTTGATGAGGACAATTTATGTACAATCAACTCATATTCACTACAACATATTCCCTTTCAATTAAGCATCTAGCTTTTAAGAAAATTTTCAATTTTCTAGTTTTTAAAACATTTTTTTTTATTAATTTTGGGAAAATAAAAACTATACTTAATATGTTTGATTTCTCCCCCTTTCAAATCATACTTCATGCATATAGATAATTATGCACTCACTTCTCCTCCTTTGTACTCATCAAAAACACTTACATGACATATCTGATATATGCAAACAAGGAAAGATGCACAAACATACAACACAATCAGCTCAAACAAATGCCTCATCACAGTGGACTTCACAAATGCCTCGACAAAGGACTTCACACTTACCTAGACCCATGTAAGACTTCACACCACTTGCCTATACTCGGATAGGATTTCACCACACTTGCCTATGCTCGCGTATGACTTCACTACACTTGCTTATACACCTATAAGACTTCACACATATGCATATGCTCACATAAGACTTCACCACACTTGCCTATATTTTGATAGGACTTCACTACATGCTTATACTCATATAGGACTTCACCATACTTACCTATACTTAGATAGAACTTCACCACATGCCTATACTTAGATAGCTCTTCACTAAAAGTGCCTCAACACATGAGGACTTGATACCACAATGCCTGCACATAGTAAGACTTCACTACATTTGTCTCATCACATAAGGACTTCACTAAATTTCAGGCTCACACATAGCAGATATGCAAACATAATAGATCACTAATCTTCACAATTATACAACAATCAAAATAGATTATCACAACTAAGCACATAAATAGATCCAATACAGGCACAGACCATATTTTTAGGCATATATTATATTTAGCAACTTATATAGCCCAAAATTATGTTTTAAGTCAATTGATTCAATAATACTTAGCACTCATCTTGCTTGGTTATTCCTAATTCTCTTCTTAAAGTGCAGAAACAATCTTCACTCAAGGGTTTAGTAAAAATATCAATAATTGATTGTTTGTATCAATAAATTCCAAGCTGATATGCTTATTTAGAAATGATCTCTAATGAAATGATGTCTAATCTCAAGCCTAAGCTTGATCATCGACAAGTTATTTGCTTCTTAAGCTTATCATACGTCAAATTTAACTTGTTGAGCCTTGATCAAGCCTGGACCTCTTAACTTCTTTATGCCTCGATGAACCCTTCGACCACTTGTTTTTGTTTCTTGATCCTATCCACCCTTTGGCTTGCCTTCGACCAACACTGTTCCTACTAAAAATTTGTAAGAAACACGTACAAACATGCATAATGCAAACATATACACATATATATTTGACTGATTAAGTATAGTTTACAACAAATAAATAGTTGAGTGTACATTAAATTGTCTCATCAAAACTCACATTGAACTCTCAAGTTCAACATGTTATGTCATTGACCTTTACCTATATCCATGTAGGTTTACATATTGAAAACCACGGTATATTTGTTAAACAGGATTCTTAGTAAAGCAGTTCCAAAGACCCCTTTTGAATTGCGACGTAGCAGAAAACCTACTTTAAGACACCTACATATAGGCGGTTATCCTACGGAAGTAAAGATTTATAATCCACAAGAAAAGAAATTAGACTTTTAAATGATTCGTGGCATAGGATCATTATGGCTTTAGTTGATCATTATGATACAAAGCGACACTAAATGAATGTTAAGACCACTTTTCTTAATGGATATCTAGAAGAAGAGTTTTATATGGACCAACTGAAGGTTTCTCAACTTAAGGAAAGAAGCATATAAAGTGTAAAATTTAAAAGTCAATATGTGGACTTAAACAAGATTCCTAACAAGGATATCTTTAGTTCAATGATGCCATAACTTTTTTTGGTTTAAAGAAAACATCATTGATTGTTGTATATACTTAAGGTTAGTAGGAGTAAGTTTGTTTCCTTAGTCCTATATATTGGTAATATTTTAATTGCTACTAATGACCTCGATTTATTATGTGAAACCAAGAATTTTTTTTAAAGAGATTTAAGATGAAAGATATAGGAGAGGCAACATATGTAATGGAAATTGAAATATCCCATAATAGAAAGCTTATATTAATAAACACTTAGAAAGGTTTAAGATGGACAATTATTTAGTAGACATAGTTTCGATTCAAAAAGGAGATAAGGGTTGGACAATACGTAATGTCCAAAGAATGTTTTGGAATAATAACAAATGAAGAATTCCTTATACTTCTATTATTAGGAGCTTCATTTATCATCAAATTAGTACTAGACCTGACATTAACTTTAGTGTTGAGATACTTGCAAGTAATGAAGGACCACATGCTCACTTATAGAAGGTCAATAAGTAAGAGGTGATTGATCATTTAGATTCATATCATGCTAAATGTGTTAATACAAGAAATCTACATCTAGTTACCTATTTCTCATTAGCTGAGGGGGAAATCTCATGGAAAATGGTGAAGTAGTTTTTCATTACTGCATAGACTATGAAAGTAGAATTTATGGCTTGCTTTAAGGCCATATTCATGGTTTATCATTGTAGAATTTTTTTTCAGGGCTTTAAGTTATTGACGCTATAAGTAAGCTGAAAATTTTATGTGGAAACCCTGCAACAATCTTCTTCTCAAAGAACGATAAGTATTTGAAGGGTATTAAACACAAGTAAATCAAATACTTGGTCATTGCAGAGGAAGTTTAGAAATAAAGAGTGTCAATTGGACATAATAGCATCAAACTGGTGGTTGCAGATCCCTTAACAAAAGGATCACTGCCCAATATTTTAGGGAACATATTGAAAGAACGAGCATTATGGGACGTCTGACTGAACATTAATATATATGTTTGTATGACACTCTTGAAATCAATTAAAGTGTTTATGAAATTTCTTGTTTTTCTATATTGTATATATGATTGAGATAGAATTATGTCAAGAAGAATTTTCTTTTATAAAAACATTAAAGTTAGACCTTTATTTATCGCTTCATCAAGTTTTTTTTAAATTATAAATGAATTATGTAGTACATGGAAAGGACTACATCGAGATAATGACGTACAACCGTCGTGACTTCAATAATGGTATATTCAACTTAATGAAGACTTAGAATAATGTTATCGTGCACATTATATATATTCTAAGTTTTTAAAGAAGCACATATGAGTCATCTAAGAGAATATAAGAAATTATGGCCTAATATGCAATGTTTTATATAAAGAGTTGATGTGTTTGATGATCTTCATAATTGGTATTTTGATGGAAGACATCCTTTACTGTTTCGTGAAGATGTATAGTCCTCTTTCTGTTTTTTATATATGTACAAGAATCGGCTATTAAAGTTGAAGTTTTCACTCTTCCATCATAACAAATTAAGCGAAAGGAAAAAGAATAATTCATTTTGGTAAAATAAGGTTGGATTAGATGGATAAGGTGTTTCTAAAGGAAATCAAGTGATCTTGTTCTTTGTGATTCAAAATAATATTATAATTATGAATACAGGTATACTAATTTCTAAAATGGGAGAAAGAGATGGACATCGAGAGAGAGAGAGAACAGTTAAAATTATACTTTCGAGTTAAAATATTTTTAAAATTATAAATACTCACAAGTAGACTATTTATAAACAAATTCTTATTTTAATCTTTACCATAAGAAAATAGAATTTTAAAAATGGAAATTTTACGACTTAAATTGAAAAAAAAATAGCTTTAATTTTGTAAATAAAATTAGAAATGATAATTTTTATAATAAAAAATTTATGTTTGAAAACAGAATTTTTATTTTTAAATCTAATTTTGTTATATAAATGAGTAATGACCATGACAGGAATAGCATGCGTCCTCCTCGTTATTTGAGACAGAATACACTCCCGAGCACCAATTGCTTCCTCTATCTCCCTCTTAAGCACGATGATTCCATAAACCATGATTACAACAACAACTTGAAAAAAAAATAAAATAAACACACACACAGAGGTACTCAATGAATTCGCATGTTGTTGTGCTTTGTGTCTGTTTTATATCAGTCTAATAACCATCCTCATGCACTATTATCTATCAAATACTAATACTAACCATACACATATGTCCTATGCAATCCTTATGTAAATCAGGTACATGACATTTGAATCGTTCAAACTCTCCTTGCTGCCAAAACCATCCTCGTACGTTCCCCGGTTATGCTCGGGTAAAGTTTCCCTATCTCCATTTGATGTCTCTGGTCGTGTTTCGATCAATTGCAGACCGTCATGTATGAGAAAATTGATAAAAAATCAAGCCGTAACTTAAAATCGGTTATATATGTCAGCATGTGATTGGAGGGTACCCGTATCCGTTGTCCGCGAGGACAGGTACAAGGACAAGGATAATTAAGGACAAGATGGTGGTTATAATGGGTGCAACCGGAAGCGGAAAATCCAAGCTTTCGATCGAATTGGCCACTCTCTTTCCTTCCGAAATCATAAATTCCGACAAGATTCAGCTTTACAAAGGCCTCGATACGACGACGAACAAGATTCCATTACAACACCGGCTCGGTGTGAAACACCACTTGCTTGGTGAGTTCGACCCGGACGAAGTTGGTGAGTTGACTCCTTTACAATACGGGTCTATTGCCCATTCCGTTACAACGGACATAACAGCTCGTGGGAATATCCCCTTTGTTGTGGGTGGGTCCAACTCGTTCGTTTATGCGCTTCTAGTCGACCGTTTTGATCCCCGAGTTGATGTGTTTGATGATCTTCATAATTAGTATTTTGATGGAAGACATCTTTTACTGTTTCATGAAGATGTATAGTCTTCTTTCTGTCCTTATATAAGAGTCGGCATTAAAGTTGAAGTTTTCACTCTTTCATCATAACAAATTAAGCGAAAAGAAAAAAAATAATTCATTTTGGTAAAATAAGGTTGGATTAGATGGATATGGTGTTCTACAGGAAATCAAGTGATCTTGTTCTTTGTGATTCAAAATAATATTATAATTATGAATACAGGTATACTAATTTATCCATTAGCATACGTGAAAATCACATAATTGAAAGATTTTGGAATGAATTCATGAAATTATTAAATCATCGTACAAGGTCAACCGATAGAAGGCTACTTTAGCTAGTAACCCAAAAATAGATAATGGATCAAGTTTTGGTCAACAGGCTGGACAAGAGGTTAATGGGAAAATTTAT
Source organism: Combretum micranthum (assembly GCA_024138025.1). NCBI lineage: Eukaryota > Viridiplantae > Streptophyta > Magnoliopsida > Myrtales > Combretaceae > Combretum > Combretum micranthum. Next base: position 1,699,073 of record JAMXBD010000033.1, on the reverse strand, counting down.
GGGCCATGGACAAAACAAATGTTACACATAGCACTTTCTTATGTTGAGGTGGGGGACCAAAGCACTAAGATGAGGTGTCTATAAATTTCACAAACTTGTACAGTATGAACTTACAAGGATGGAGTTAGTATAGTTATTCCTTATAGAATTATATTATGCTTGATCGGTAGAATAGTCATTCCATCCAAATTCCCATGTTACTAAATAAGAAATTAAAATTTCTTCTTCGGGCCATGAGAAATATTTATTCCTCCGTCCTTTCTTATATACTTCCATATTCTATATAAAAGACTCTATCCAACAACCAAACTATGAAACTAAGGCATGGGTATATTGGTATCTATAGATATTATTCCTAATATCTTACGATTATCATTTGAACTTCAATTATAAAAAAAAAGTGAAAGTTACTATATCTCTACACTATTCATCAGTATTTGCGATTTCATTTTCGCATTTACTTCATTCCACCACAGAACATGTCATTAAAGTGTGTTTTCATCTTCTCATAGGTTTTTGAAAATATGCCATTAATTACCAAACCACTGGTAGGACCTAAAACTGTGGCTAAAAGGATATAAAAAAAGTTGACAATACTGGAACTTCAGTAATAGTTTAGAGGGATTTTTTTTTTAAAGTCACTTTTACATAGTATAACTTGACAAGAGGGGGAAATCAAGCGTAGAACATCTTGGTAGAAAACCAGTACATAAGAAAAAGGATTGATTGTGTATTACATATCATATGATTTAATAGATAGTTTTTTAAAAAATTATCATCTATGTTTTACATGTATACATATAATAAAACTACGTTGGTGACCATCAATGATCAATCTTTTTTATTAGAGCAATATGGTTTAGCTTTGGGATGATTTAACGATTTCTAAAATGGGAGATAGAGATGGACATCGAGAGAGAGAGAACAGTTAAAATTATACTTTCAAGTTAAAATTATAAAAACTCACAAGTAGATTGTTTATAATTAAATTCTTATTTTCATCTTCACTATAAAAAAGTAGGCTTTTAAAGATAAAAATTTTACGGTAAAAATTAGAAAAAAGTAGCTTTAATTTTATAAATAAAATTAGAAATGATAATTTTTGTAATAAAAAATTTATGTTTGAAAAACAGAATTTTTATTTTTAAAATCTAATTTTGTTATTGTAGTATATAAATGAGTAATGACCAAGACAGGAATAGCATGCGTCCTCCTCGTTATTTGAGACAGAATACACTCCCGAGCACCAATTCTTTTTTTTTTGGGCCTTTACTCCCGAGCACCAATTGCTTCCTCTATCTCCCTCTTGCACAATGATTCCATAGACCATGATTACAACAACAACTTGAAAAAAATAAAATAAACAAACACACACACAGAGATACTCAATGAATTCGCATGTTGTTGTGCTTTGTGTCTGTTTTATATCAGTCTAACAACCATCCTTAATCCTTATGCACTATTATCTATCAAATACTAATACTAACCATACACATATGTCCTATGCAATCCTTATGTAAATCAGGTACATGACATTTGAATCGTTCAAACTCTCCTTGCTGCCAAAACCATCCTCGTACGTTCCCCGGTTATGCTCGGGTAAAGTTTCCCTATCTCCATTTGATGTCTCTGGTCGTGTTTCGAACAATTACAGACTGTCATGTATGAGCAAATTGATAAAAAATCAAGCCGTAACTAAAAATCGGTTATATATGTCAGCATGTGATTGGAGGGTACCCGTATCCGTTGTCTGCGAGGACAGGTACAAGGACAAGGATAAGGACAAGGTGGTGGTTATAATGGGTGCAACCGGAAGCGGAAAATCCAAGCTTTCGATCGAATTGGCCACTCTCTTTCCTTCCGAAATCATAAATTCCGACAAGATTCAGCTTTACAAAGGCCTCGATACGACGACGAACAAGATTCCATTACAAGACCGGCTCGGTGTGAAACACCACTTGCTAGGTGAGTTCGACCCGGACGAAGTTGGTGAGTTGACTCCTTTACAATACCGGTCTATTGCCCATTCCGTTATAACGGACATAACAGCTCGTGGGAATACCCCGTTTGTTGTGGGTGGGTCCAACTCGTTCGTTTACGCGCTTCTAGCCGACCGGTTTGATCCCCGAGTTGATGTGTTTGATGATCTTTTCGTGTTCGACGACTCAGTGAGTATGGAGTCGAGATATGACTGCTGTTTCATCTGGGTTGACGTGTCATTACCGGTTTTGAATCAGTATTTAATTAAGCGAGTCGATGAGATGCTTGACTCGGGGATGTTCGATGAGTTGGCTCGGTATTACGATCCTTGTAGAGTTGACTCTGTGAGAGCGAACGGTTTGAGGAAAGCCATAGGGGTTCCCGAGTTCGACCGGTTTTTAAATGAGTATCCACCTAGAAGCGACACTTGGCAGAAGGCTAAGTATGATCATATGCGGGAAAGAGCATACGGTAAAGCTGTGAGGGAGATTAAAGAGAACACGTGTCGATTAGCGAAGAGACAGATTGGGAAAATCCGACGGCTTGAAGAAGGCGGGTGGGACTTACGGAGAGTAGACGCAACGGACGCATTTAGGGAAGTCTTGATGACGTCAAAATCCGGCCAGAAGAGTGCCAAATGGGCGGAGGTGTGGAAGAGACAAGTGGTGGAGCCGGCTGTGGAGGTTGTGAAGAGTTTCTTGAATTAGTAGGTTTTTTAGCCCATACATCTTTTTTCTTTTTGTTTTTTCCCTTTTTTTTCTTGTTCTTTTTTCTACTTTTATATTCAATATTTTAGAAATTATCTTTTCCATTTTCTTTTAATTTGGAGAGAGAGGTGGGAAGTCAAACATAGAGAGAGCGGCTACAATTTCCATCATTATTAGTATCTTATTCATATTTCAGTAATAACAACTACTATATGTTAATTAAAAATTTAATATTTAATCCATAATTGAACATTGGGTTTTATTGATGGGTGTATCAAAAGCACTCGTATAAGATTTGGAAAAGAGGAAAAAAAAAAATCATAGTAATTTACAATTTAGTATATAAATGTATGCTCCTAAAGCATGCAATAATATGTCAATGACTATCATCCCTAAATTCTCGAATAAGTAGTATTATATTTAAATCCTTCTTTCCCATTTTAATATTCATATAGGTAGCCAAATTAGGGTAAAAGTTTGCGAATTTGTTTGCTGGTGTTTTTCACGATGCTAAGATAGATGCACGGCTTGCTGCACATGGACTTGGTCAGTAGCAAAAAAGGCAGTTGCATATTATAAGTAACTTATCCATCTTTTGGGGGTATTTTTTAAGTGCAAGTTCCTTTTCAAATACATCGACCTTTATGGGAAAGTATAACCCCACATCACTGTGTAATCGACTTTACTCATTTTATTTTGTGCCTTCCAAGGCCATAATAAATTGTATCTCAACACGTTTTATGATAAAGACATAGGGAAAGGGAAATTCATATTAATGAGAAAATTCAAATGCAAATAGGGTCCACCAGGGAGAAAAAATACAGTAAATATTGTGAAATATATCGTTATTTTTTATAGATATGAATCCTTCGAAATGCACTGAAAAAAAATGGATGGAATGCAACATAATGAGAGATGAAATGATAAGTGGATTCTTTGTTTGAGTACATTGATGGAATAAAATGGAAAAAAAATATGAAAAATATAAAAAATAAGTTTGTATTAAATGTGGATAATAAATATGTAAGAAGATAAAAACTTAACATTGTCAGAACCGGATCGGAGTTTAACCTAGACAAGATAGAGGGTCAAGGGTCAAGAGATCGAACCGATGCTATGAAAAAGTAAAAATATAAGTGATAATTTAATTATGAAAGATAAATATATATAACATCACTCGATTAAATCAATATTTAGATCAAATTCATCAATTAATTATTAAATAAGTATGATATAATGATTATATTTTATAAATTTATAAAATAGTGTGAATACATATTTAAATTTTTAGTTTTTTAATTATGTTTTTTTTTTTTTTCTTTTTTTGGGTCTAGATTTCCAATTCAATCCGAGTCGATGCAAATTTGAGCCAAATGAGTGGACCAACCTGCTTTTATGGCCAATTCTAGTTGAATAGGCTGGGTCGGTCCGAGTTTAACAGCATTGATAAAAATATGATTATAGTAATTAACATTAAAGATGGTGGATGAAATCATGATTCTACTCTCTCTAAGTGGAATTTAATTCTTCTCAAAATCATAATCATCAATTCCTTATGATACTGATTTCGACTTTTAAAATCGCATCCAAACAAGAGAATGAAAATAAAATCCAAAATCGTGATGGCTTCCTTAGTCTATTCCGTGCGCGCGCGCGCGGAATGATACACGGGTCTTTTACATCTTGCTAGCTACTACCAATAGGAAGCTCTGTATTACTAGTGGTCAGTTTTTAACAGGACATTGTTCTCTTTTCCCATCTGACCAAGTTGCATGTGTATCATTAAATGGTATGATGCTTCCCTTTTACACCTATGCAGAAACAGATAATATAGGCATGTGACCAATCATTAAAGATGATTGGTCTTTTTCTAGCTATTTTCTGTTAATGGAGAGGTTTCTGATAATAAATCAGTTAGCTCTTAAGTATGATTTCATATGAACTATCTTATAAAATTTATGTATTATTTTATAATTCAATATTAAGACCTCTCATGCAAATGATCCAAAGAGTTCTTTGAGCCTTTTCAATTGGTTTAAATCTAAATCGTGGATTTTTTACTGTTTTAGTCATGTGAAAAGAAAAAATATTATATAAAATTAGTTTTTCTAATTTCATTTTGAAATTTTTTCCAATATACTCTAAAAGATATTACTTCATTGAAAATGAGTTATGATAAATCATTTTGTAAATCAGTAACAAGTTCATTTTTTTTGTTTTCTGTGGTCTGATTTTGATGGGTTGTGAGCGTGTTAAAATCATTAAATCAATTCTTATAATAGTATAAGAGTGTGGATTTTTTTTATTTCTGAGCTTACCAATCCTAAAGAAGGAGTAAGCTCACATTCTAAATCGCATCCAGTAGGCTATCTTTTCATGCTCAGCCGTTGGCTGACTGAAGGAGGAAAAACTGGACATCCACCACTTTATGCCTGAGAAGGTCTGTCCCATTGCTCTATCACTTGAAATGTCTTATAAATTCAACTCAAGGGTTTCCACATCCTTTGAAACAAAATGTTGATAATGACCAGTATGTCAACTGGATCGTCTATAAGTGGTTGGTGTGGCCGACAAACGAAATATTTAGTAAATGGAAAATTTTATGGTTCGTTTTCTAATAGATTGACTTTAGGGATAAAAAACATGAATTTTTACAAGTGATTTATGTTCTAATTTTTCATAAATACATAACATGTATTTTGATATTTTAACAACCAAATCACATGCATTTTATATGTTATTAGTATTTTGTACTTTTGTGAATAAGTTTGTCACTTTGTGTTAATAATAGATTAAGAACGCATGAGTTTTTTTCATTGGTTCATTAAATGTATTTAATAATATTATATACTAATGAGAAAAAGTCACATCTATTATTAACATAAAGTCATAAAATATAGGTTATGTATTTGTTAAACATCAAAACTCAAGTCACTTATTTGCAAAAGTATAAATATAGATCATGTATTTGTTGAAAATAAAATTCAGATTACTTGATTATTAAAATATCAAAACAATGGTTACTTATTTGTTAAAATCAAAACTCCAATAACTTCTTTTTTCGTAAAAATACTAAAACATAAGTCATTTTTCTTAACTAACCCTTGATTTCATGAGTTATTAAATGATTCATATTTATACACTATCATAATTATGTTAATTGAAATACTTATTATACTAATTTTTTTTTATTTATTATAAATAATTATGCTATCATAATGATTTCTTTTATAAATATTTTTAATGAAAAAATGAGATGCTTATAAATAATTTGCCACTCTTTTCTTAATCCAACGAGTATGGCTTTCGATTGTCACTTATAACTGAAAAATAATAGTATTCACAACATGTTGAAAACATTATAAATTATTTTTTGCCAACTACATATAATGATTTAAACAATGAATTTTTATATTGGGCCAAAAAAAAACAATGATTTTTTTATATAGAATAAATACACTTTTATAATCAAACAAAATATATTAATTATTAATTATACCGTAACTCACAGCATAAATCATATATCTTCATTATATACCAATCAATACGTCCTAAGTTACAGTTTTCTGAATCTATAAATCAGCCCTTCTTAATTTATTTTTTCACAGTTGTTTATCTTGCTCCTTTTTTGCTATATCTTTCAATTTTACAATATTTGTAAACATGTAATTACTTTAAACGATTTATATGGTGACAATTCATTTTCTCACTTGTGAGAAAAAATCTTGTATACAAGGATGGAGATTTGTGCTATAATTTTCTTATGTTAAATTTATGGGAAAATGAGAATCCGGCACCAAACCTTACATCTTATACGTGGATGTTACGCATATATATTAACCGAAATCATATAATTTTAATTACTAAAATACTACTGTAAAGTTGCATTTAAGACATGTGATTTTGGTTTTAACAAAAAAAATTAAATGTTAAGCATACATTTAAAAATTTTAGTACATTGTAAAATCGCATATTTATTATAAATGGTAAGTTTTGCTATTTTTGCAAAAAAAAAAAAAAAAAGTCATAGAAATTGCATATAAGACACGCAATATATATAGAAAATATAAAATACATCTTATACATGCAATTTTACATTAATATTTTAATAATTATTTTTATATAATTGATATTTTTAAAATAATTTTCTGATGAACTAGTAAACCGACAATTCTCTCTTGTATATAATCTTCTATATACCAATATAACATATATATATATATATTTGTTTTTATTTCTGTCGGCAACCCATCACAAAACTCCACGACTTCACGGATGGATCACTCACTCACTCACTCACTACCTACCACTCGAAGCAAGTCCGATTGATGGAAACCTCATGGTGGTTAGGGCCAGGGGACGGGTGAAGGGTGAAAGCCCACCCCGTATCCATGTCTGCATCACACGACGCCGACTGTCCGACAGCGCGTTACGCTGATAACCTCATATTTGAATTCGGAGAGAGATCAAATTATTATTATTACCAACCATATTATTATTGAGCGTTAATGTTGTCCTTGCTTCAATGACGAATCCTTATTAATTGCTAAATGCTAATTGTCTCCTCATGAAGCAGACGAAGAGTCTAAAACGTGTAGTACGATGATGTCTCTATCGGTCTAACTGGCAATTGTCTCTATGATATGTCCTTTCAATCTGCAAATATTAATTTTCCAATTGATGCAATTTGCTTATGGTCCAATAGATGTATACCTGCTACTGCATGTGCAAAATTCATAACAAAATTTAAAATATATATACACAGAAGTCCCTAAATGCATACACACTGAAAAACATTTTAATTGGATAGTAATGTAAGAATTTTCACTAGAACCTGATATTGCTTAATAAACACATAATGAATTCCAATATCTTCAAAGTATTTTGAGTATAATTTGGCTATTTACTTGACTATAAGATAAGTTATTTGAATGTAATACAAAATCTTTAAGTAAATGCAAGGTGGGAATTTTGAGTTTAATTGAAATTCAAGTACAATTTTCGATCATTTTTCCTAAGTAGTATGACTCTTTTGGAAGCTTATCTTTCTTCTTCTTGATTGGAATTATGTTTCATTTTATTTGCTTGGGGACAAGCAATGCTTAAGTATGGGAGAATTTGACAAAACTCAATTTATTCATTTTTTATAAGTGCTAATTTATACTAATTTGGTCATTCTAGTGACCATTATTATGAAACTAGCACTTAAACTCCTTATAATTTGATTGCACACCTTCAAGATGGTAATTTCATGAAAAGGGAGAATTTTGCAAAGTTTCATGAAGTTTTAAAGTTGTTTAGACAAGAAAAGGAGAAGATTTTCAAACAACTAGACCATCAAATGACCGTACTGTGAAGTGGTGTCCTTTTTGAACTTCAAGGGATGAGAAAATATGTTGAAACAACGATCAAAAGACAACATGACATAAGGATTTGACTATGTCTAAGTCATATGCTAACTCGTGTGCCACCTAGATTTTAGAAAAATAGCATCTAGAGAGTTATACGACACACGACACGGTTGTGTAGCAACCCTATCTTAGCAATGTTCTGAAATTTTAGGAAACAACTCAAAAAAGGAAAAGTTCTTGATTTTTATTGAAGAAAACAACAATTGGGGATATCTTAGGAAAGTCTTAAGGATTTCAACTTCCACAATAATGGAGCTTATCCACCAACTTAATTTGTGGATTTACTTTCTTATTTTTGTGCTTTCACTTGCCAATTAAGTAGAAGAAGACTTTCCTCTTTTTCAAACTTCAACCTCCCTATATTGGAGGAAGAAACTTCCATTTTCAAGCTTGAAGGATCTCAATATAAAGGAGAAGACCCCCAGGTAACAAGAACCAAAAATTTTAGAAATTACATATTATAGATTATTGCAAGTCAAAGTGTGTGCTTCAACTATGTGGTGAGTCATAGGTGGTTAATGCTTGAATTTGTGTTTTCTTTTACTCGTTGTGTTCTTTTTGTTACTATTATAGAAGATTAAACTTTTTGTTTAGATTTTGATGAATGTTAGGTTATTGATGTGATGTATATTTATTGTTTTCAATTTATTAATTGATTTCTTGAATTTAATTGTGTTGCTTTAATTGGTTATCTTAAATTGATAGTGTACAATATTGATTCTTGATTTGATTTCGACCGAGTTGATCGAGGGAATGATGGTATGAATAGATTCACACAATTGGTGGAAGTTGCATCCAATCCTAGAGATAGGACAACATAAATTTCCAAGATTAGGTTAAACCTAATGTGCAAATTTTAGACCATTAATGTTATCATAAGGGAAATAATTAGAAAGAGATTTCAGTTAATGAACCTATGATTAGATTTGGAACTCTAGAGAGAGATATCGAATTACTTTGGAAATTCCTACTATTCAAGAATATCAATAATAAAATAGAAATTATTTTTAGTGTAATCACATAAAAACCTAGAGGAGATTCAAAATATAAACATTTTCATCAATTGGTTAACTTTAATTAAAACTTGGCTTGTGATTGTTTCTTTAGTTAATTAGTTAATTATATAAATCTGTTTGGATTTGTAGGTTAAACAATTGGAGAATGACGATTATTAGTACTCACTAATCCCTTTATGAATGATACTTGTACTTATTCTTATGCTTCATCATCGATAGTTCCACTTGCCTCACACAATTATAATCAGGATTTAAGTTTGAGATATTTAACATATTATTGATTTTGATTCACAGACGATCGATATCAAATTTTTGGCATTGTTGTTAGGATCGGCAATATCTTGACTTTATCATCTTTTTTTGCAGGTATTACTATGAGCAATTCCGGGGAACATGCTAAGTTTCAACCATAATGGCATGCTCGACACTCAATAAAGCTTGTTCCAACATTGTTAAGCCAATTGTTGCTACTAATAATTTTGACATCAAACCTTAATATCATCTAGATGTTGCAATAGTAGGTCCAATTTCATGGATTGCAGGACAAGGATCCAAACACTCACCTCAAAATTTTATTGAAATATGGAATACATTCAAAATTAATGGAGGAACTGAAGATACCATTAAACTCTTTTCGTTTTCCCTACAAGACAAGGCAAAACAATGGTTGAATTCCTAACCAAAGAATTTCATTACTACTTGGCAACAAGTCGTAAGGAAATTTTTGGATAAATATTTCTTACTACCAAAACCGTCAAACTTCAAGGTGACATCTAAAGGTGCAAATGAACCAAGTTGGTTCACAAATTGCTCGAGCTCGACTTGATATTTACTCAGTTCGATTCGATAATAGTCGAGTCAAGTTCAAGCTCGATCTACCAAGTAGTTTATTGAGATGAGCTCAAGCTTTGTATGGTTAACTCGCTTAGCTTACGAGCATAATCGTTCTCGATTTGAGTATAAACATTAATCGAATTCAAATAAAGTCTAGATATTAATATTATTTAAATTAGAATTAAATAAATTTTTTTAATAAATCGAATGTAAATGAGCTTAACTGAGTTGAGCTTAAACTTATATAGTGTTAGTTTAAGCCAAACTCGAGCTTTAAAATTTCTAGTCGAGTGCAAGCCTGAGCTTATTACTATACCATCTCAATTGACTTGACTATAGCCCTAGTAACATCTCTTTATATTCCTGGTTTAACTTTAAGACTTTATACGATACTTAAGAATGCTTTAAGGAATTATCGAGGAAGTGTCCACATCATGGATTAGCTCCATAGATGAAAGTCCAAGCATTTATAATGGTTTGAAGTATTCCACTTAATAGATGATCGACACAATTGCTGGCAGTTCTCAAAGCAAGAAGTTAGAAGAATGTGTTGGGAATTTACGATCCAAATCTGAATCGTGCAACGAAAATCATTTTTTTTTAATTCCCAATCGGATCCAAGCGCTCCAATTAAATCAGAAACAAAAGGGAATCGTGTTGTACCTTTTTGTCTTGATGATGGGATCAAGAGGAGATGGGATCAAGGAGATGCAGATTACACCAACTCCCTCTACCGGTATCCACACGAATGAATTGGATCTTCGTGTGTGCTAGCACGTCGAAAAATTTCGACCTTTGGGAATCCCTCACTCTCTCTTTCTAGGTTACGAATTTTCTTTCTAAATGACGGCCAGCGTCAGATGAATTAAAAATAACCTAGTGGAGAATATATATATGATATATATAAGGGTTATGTCTCTTTAAATTACCCTGATATATATAAGGGTTATGTCTCTTTAAATTACCCTGATATATATAAGGGTTATGTCTCTTTAAATTACCCTAAAAATTAGGGTTTATGTAGAAAGACATATATATCCTTATTATCCGAATTTATTTATTTGTTAATTTTAATCTAATTAAAATCGACAAATAAATAATTAATCAATTCCCAATACGATTATCGAAGATCCATCTTATTCATTCTTTGTGTGTGACCCTGTAGGTTCACTAAAATTGGTAGTAGCTCTTAAACATTTTTAGGACTACAAGACATAATTGGTCTCTAGCAAGACATTATGTCTACCCAATTTTAGTGAAGATCGATGATCCGACTTTACCTACTAACAGTTAGTCATTCAGTCCTTTTGTTACACGATATCTTATAATCAAACATAAGGTGTGGATCAAAACACTCTTATATTGTCTAATTACTTATTTCTTGAATCTAGAGTTTGACTGACTTAAACAAATGATATTGATAACTCTTTATCAATTCATTCGAGCATGGCCATGCATTTCTCAGTCTTACTCATCAAGAGGCCTGATAGATATCTCTCTCAAATTAATGAGATGAACAAATCCCTTCACTAACACTCACATTCCTCTATATAACATATTGCATGCCCAAGTTTATTCTTACAATCATCCGATTAAAGATGATGAAGAGATGAATCAAAACATGAAAACTGCTATATAGGAATCCATGGTGCCATTAGGTCAAAGGACTAAAAAACATTGTAAAAAGAATACTTATTGCATTGATCCATACAGTATTCTTATAGTTGGTCAATCCAATACAATACACTCCTGTTTGTATCTATGTGCTGAATTGATATCCCATATCCATGATCAGTAAAACTTGATCATCATACAGCAATCATACTAGTCTTAATTCATTATCATTCCACATAATGAGTGACTAGGGATAATTTAGAATAAAGTTATAATTCAGCTTATGGTTCTACTATTAAAGTCACATACTTTAACGACATAAGGTATAACTAAATATTCAAGGAATAACATTACCAAAGTAAATAGGCCAAAAATAACTTTGATAATTAAAATGACTTGATAACAAACATACAAATGATAAAGAATCCATATGGCCTAGGGCACATCACTAGCAATCTCCCACTTGCACTAGGCCTGGCTAACAACAGATTTGATGCCTAACGCACAAGTATGACCATCATGCTTAGACTGGGAAAGAGGCTTAGTCAATGGATCAGCAACATTGTCATCTGTGTGTACTCTGCATATCTTGACATCTCCTCTATCGACGATCTCTCGAATGAGATGGTATCGTCTGAGTATGTGTTTGGATCGCTGATGTGATCTTGGTTCCTTAGCCTGTGCAATGGCTCCATTGTTGTCACAATAGAGGGCTACAGGATCTGCAATACTAGGAACAACTCCCAAAGAAGTAATGAACTTCTTGATCCAAACTGCTTCCTTAGCTGCATCTGATGCTGCTATATACTCAGCTTCTGTTGTAGAATCTGCGACTGTGTCCTGTTTGGAACTTTTCCAGCTTACAGCACCTCCATTCAAACAAAACACATAACCAGATTGCGATCTGTAATCATCTAAATCGGACTGAAAACTGGCATCCGTGTAACCATTAACAACCAGATCGCCTTCTTGTCCTCCATATGTCAAAACTACATCCTTAGTCCTTCGTAAGTACTTTAGAATGTTTTTGACTGCTATCCAGTGACTCTCACCTGGATCTGATTGATATCTACTAGTGATGCTTAATGCATAAGCGACATCTGGTCGAGTGCATAACATGGCATACATGATGGAACCAATAGCCGAGGCATATGGAATCCTACTCATGCGTCCCGCTCTTCCTTTGAAGCAGGACATTGAGTCTTACTCAATTTGATTCCATGTGACATTGGTAGGAATCCTCTTTTGGAGTTTTCCATACTAAACCTTTTAAGTACTTTGTCAATGTATGCACTTTGACTCAGGTTAATGATCTTTCTAGATCTATCTCTATAGATCTTGATGCCTAGAATATAGGCAGCTTCACCTAAGTCCTTCATTGAGAAACAATTTCCTAACCATGTTTTTACGGTCTGTAATGTAGGAATATCGTTTCCAATGAGTAATATGTCGTCTACATAAAGCACCAAGAAAACTATTGCGCTCCCACTAACTTTCTTGTAAACACAAGGTTCATCTTCATTCTTGACGAAATCAAACTGTTTGATTGCTTCATCAAAACGAAGATTCCAACTCCGAGATGCTTGCTTCAATCCATAAATGGACCTTTGAAGCTTGCAAACTTTATGTGAATTTCCTGGAATGTCAAAACCTTCAGGTTGTGTCATGTACACATCCTCGAGAAGGCTTCCATTCAAAAAGCTGTTTTGACATCCATTTGCCATATTTCGTAGTCATAATACGCAGCTATAGCAAGGAGAATTCTAATAGATTTAAGCATGACTACAGGTGAAAAGGTTTCATCATAGTCTATACCATGAGTTTGTTTAAAACCTTTTGCGACTAGTCGAGCTTTATATGTATGTACTTTACCATCCATGTCAGTTTTCTTTTTGAAAACCCATTTACACCCAATGGTTTTGACACCATCAGGTGGATCAATCAAAGTCCAAACTTGATTATCATACATGGATTGCATTTCCGTTTTCATGGCTGCTAACCATTTCTCAGAGTCAGGGCCCTTTATCGCTTCCTGGTATGACATGGGCTCACTTTGATCTATGAGTATCACATCACGATCGTCAGTGACTAGAAATCCATATCTCAAAGGCTCATGACGAATCCTACCAGATCTGCGCGGGCCTTCAGCTAGTGGTGCAGGCTCAACAACATTTTGTGAGTCTGATTGAATATCCATCAAAGGTGTTATGTCTGTTTGTGGTTCTCGAACTTCTTCGAGTTGTACTTTACTCCCACTAGTTCCTTTAGAGACAAATTCTCTTTCTAGGAAGTGACCGTTACGAGCAACAAACACTTTGTTCTCAGATCGGTTGTAGAAGTAGTATCCTTTTGTTTCTTTTGGGTATCCCACAAACAAACATTTATCAGATTTGGGTGCCAATTTGTCAGACAATTGACGTTTGACATAAGCATCACAGCCCCATATCTTTAGAAAAGACAAGCTAGGACGTTTTCCAGTCCATAATTCATATGGTGTCTTTTCAACTGATTTTGATGGAACTCTATTTAATATGAACGCAGCAGTTTCAAGGGCATATCCCCAAAAGGATATTGGAAGATCTGTCTGACTCATCATCGATCTAACCATATCTAATAAGGTACGATTCCTCCTTTCAGAAACGCCATTCCATTGTGGTGTTCCTGGAGGAGTCAATTGTGAGACTATCCCACAATCCTTAAGATAGTCAGAAAATTCTTGGTTTAAATATTCACCACCTCGATCTGATCGAATGGCCTTAATATTTTTACCAAGTTGATTTTGCACTTCATTTTTGAACATCTTGAACTTTTCAAAAGATTCAGATTTATGCTTCATGAGATACAGATATCCATACCTACTGAAGTCATCAGTGAAAGTAATGAAGTACAAATAACCTCCTCTAGCAGGTGAACTTAATGGTCCACATACATCTGTATGTATTAGGGCCAATAAGTCAATGGCTCTCTCACCTTGTCCAGTGAAAGGAGCTTTTGTCATCTTACCCATTAAACAAGATTCACATGATTCATATGATTCAAAGTCAAATGAATTCAGAAGTCCATCTTGATGAAGCTTAGATATGCGTTTCTCATTAATGTGTCCCAAGCGACAATGCCAGAAGTAGGTTGGATTCAAATTATTAGATTTGAATCTTTTGGTATTAATGTTATGGATGGACTTATTATCAGAATCATCAAAGTTCAGAACATAGAGACCATTCACTAAATGAGCAAGACCATAAAAGATGTCTCTATGATGGATAGAAATTGTATTATTCTCAATAATAAATTTAAAACCATCCTTCTAAACAAGAAACTGAAATAATGTTGCAGCTCATAGCTGGCACATAATAACAATTATTTAAAATTAAAATAAGTCCAGAAGGCAAAGTCAATTCAAAAGTTCCTATGGCTAGTGCAGCAACCTTTGCTCCATTTGCCACGCGTAAGTCCACTTCGCCTTTAGTCAACTTTCTACTTTGCTTTAGACCCTGCACATTTGCACAAATGTGAGATCCACAGCCAGTATCTAATACCCATGATGCAGAAGTAGATAAATTGATTTGTATGACATAAATACCTGAAGTGGTAGTCTCACTACCCTTCTTCTTTTTCAGATCCTCCAATACTTGCAATTTCTTTTCCAATGACCCGGTTCATTGCAGAAAAAGCAAATCCCTTCTTTGGGTGGCTTGGCCTTTTTCTGAGATTTGGGCTTTTAGCATTGGTCTGACCTTTTGCTTTTCCCTTTCCCTTACGTTTGCCATTGCCATTCCCTTTTTTTCTTCCCTGTCCCGCTTGAACCATCAGAACATTATTGTTTGTCTTAATGTTCTGTTCTGCATTCTTAAGCATCCCATGCAGCTCCATTATAGACGTATCCATTTTGTGCATGTTATAATTCATCACAAACTGGTTATAGCTAGGAGGTAAAGAGCCTAGGATCATATCCGTGGCTAACTCCCTACTAATAGGAGAACCGTCTCTCAAGTCTATCAATGTAGCTCTTCATTTTGAGTACATGTGCACTCACTGAGCTACCTGGAGCCATCTTACAAGAATTCAATTCCTGTGTGACTGTAAATCTTTCATGCCTTGCCTGTTCTTGGAACATTTCCTTAAGGTGTACGATCATATCGTACGCCGACTTGTGTTCCATCAGCTTCTGAAGCTCAGGTTCCATGCTAGCAAGCATGATGCAAGTCACATCCATTAAATCCTCTTTATGCTTGTTATAAGCATTTTTCTCGCTCTTGGAGCATCAGCAGTAGGTTCATTTGGGATTGGCTCATCAATCACATACAACTTCCTTTCGTAGTTAAGAACAATTCTTAAGTTTCGATGCCAATCAAGGAAGTTTGTATTATTTAGTTTATCCTTTTCAATGATTGAACGCAAAGATGCATTGTTTGTTGCCATGATCTACATATAGAAGAATGCAGAGTTAATAATCTTTATTCAAGTCATCTTACATAGTTCCACTATATTATCAAATTAAAACCCTCCAAAATTAATTTGAAGTTACTTTTAAAAACATATAGTGGGTGAAGATCCATATTTGACTAAATATTGAGTCAGCTATGGCATGACACTCAATATTCAGTTAATTAGGTAGGAAACTCATTCCAATTACATCATATGTAATTCTTGTTTACGGGATTGACATTATAAGTACCCTATTAATCCCATTCAATGCCATAGGCCCAAAACCGTTTTGATGGCCTATTTAAGTCTAACCATTACGACATGCAAATAACACTATTATTCACTCCTGTCTAACTAGGATGGTCTTTTGTACCCTGCTTTGGCAGAACCTACAATTGGACAATCTAAGTCTTGACAGGTGTCGAAACATGGAAGGCATTTTATGACTTAGTATTTTGTAAAGGTTTATTTTACTATATGTTAAAACCTTATCATATTGATGGATACTAAGCATGTAAATGTGCAAACGTGGTATCACATACATTCACATATATCATCATATATGGTATAACATGCTTATAAAGAAAAAGAGAAAGTGTCATAGTATGGCCCTTAATCTATGTTAATCTTCATAAGCCAATATGAAGATCAACGGTCCAAACCTAAGGTGAGAATCCATAAGCATGGATTTAAAATGATAGAACTCATATCTTCATCATGGTGCTTTGACTTCTCCATCATCATGGGTTCGAAAAGTCTTCATTACATCTTCATGTCTTCATTACAAGATAAAGAAGATACAACAAAACCTACTACTACTAGTAGAATATAAATTACAACAAAAACAAAACGACACGCAGGCCGTATTTATAAAATTACAACCCAAGATGTAAAAGAAAGCAACCTGCCAATCACATAGGTCTTAGGGCCATACTATGCACCATGCATTCAACACAACATATATGAAAATTATACATATGGCTTAAAACAATTCAAAACCACTCACATATGTTGACTATCATAATAGTCGAAAAATTGCAGGGTCAAGGGGCAACGGGGGTCAAGCAGCGTCCCTTGTGGGGTTTCAGGGGCAACGCCCCTGAAACCTAGACGAAATTGAAAAAGAGAGTAACAATTTTCTTTACAAAACGAGTTGTAAGAAAAATTTTCATCAATGAGAATCCATAAATTTATGTTCAAAACTGTTAAGGCGTTTGTTCATGTATAGCAGAAATAAAATATAAGAAACCATCTGCTATCATATTCTCATTGAGAGTGGTAAACAAATTTGATAAATAAATCAAATCATAACGTCCTTTAAAATTGCAGATCACTGTTCGTCTAATTGCAGGAGTCCAAACATTTGAAAACCGATTTAAAACTATTAAATATGATCTGCACGGTAAGAACATTATCTATTTACTTTTGTAATCCGATTACAAAACAAAACAAAAATTCAATTTCGTCCAACGCTGAGAACCCTAAATTTAATGTAATCACATTACATTGGATCTGTTCTATAACGAACAAAAACGAACAGATTCGCTACTCATGTCAAAAACCCTAGATTCTGATGTAATCACATTATATTCAAAATTAATGCGATCATATTACATCCAAACCTTTTCAACAATTGAACAGAATAAGACGATCCAACATTCAAATATTATCAACATATATTTGTCAGATTTGATGTAATCCGATTACACAAAATAATAGCGAAAAATTTCGTAATAAGCATGCATAAAATTGAAATTCAAAATTTCGAATTATATGTCATTACAAGCATGAACAGATCCGAAATCAAATCCCAATGAAACAATTTCAATAAGCGTAAAATTATCACATGCATATCCTTAACACGATTTCAAAACTTGTACATGTATCACGCATACATACAGTCTAGAGAACCGATTTAATTGAAATCGCAAGTGGCTCTGATACCACTGTTGGGAATTTACGATCCAAATCTGAATCGTGCAGCGGAAAATCGTTTTTTTTTTTAATTCCTAATCGGATCCAAGCGCTCCAATTAAATCAGAAAGAAAAGGGAATCGTGTTGTACCTTTTTATCTTGATAACGGGATCAATTGTACCTTTTTGTCTTGATGATGGGATCAAAGGAGATGCAAATTACACCAACTCCCTCTACCGGTATCCACACGAATGAATTGGATTTTCGTGTGTGCTAGCACGTCGAAAAGTTTCGACCTTTGAGAATCCCTCACACTCTCTTTCTAGGTTACTAAATTTCTTTCTAAATGACGGCCAGCGTCAGATGATAGAAAAATGAACCTAGTGGAGAATATATATATATATTGATATATATAAGGGTTACGCCTCTTTAAATTACCCTGATATATATAATGGTTATGTCTCTTTAAATTACCCTAATATATATAAGGGTTATGTCTCTTTAAATTACCCTAAACAAATTAGGGTTTATGTAGAAAGACATTATATATCCTTATTATCCGAATTTATTTATTTGTTAATTTTAATCTAATTAAAATCGAAAAATAAATAATTAATCAATTCCCAATATGATTATCAAAGATCCATTTTATTCATTCTTTGTGTGTGACCCTGTAGGTTCACTTAAAATTGGTAGTAGCTCTTAAACATTCTTTTAGGACTACAAGACATAATTGGTCTCTAGCAAGACATTATGTCTACCCAATTTTAGTGAAGATTGATGATCCGACTTTACCTACTAACAGTTAGTCATTCAGTCCTTTTGTTACACGATATCTTATAATCAAACATAAGGTGTGGATCAAAACACTCTTATATTGTCTAATTACTTATTTCTTGAATCTAGAGTTTGACTGACTTAAACAAATGATATTGATAACTCTTTATCAATTCATTCGAGCATGGCCATGCATTTCTCAGTCTTACTCATCAAGAGGCCTGATAGATATCTCTCTCAAATTAATGAGATGAACAAATCCCTTCACTAACACTCACATTCCTCTATATAACATATTGCATGACCAAGTTTATTCTTACAATCATCCGATTAAAGATGATGAAGAGATGAATCAAAACATGAAAACTGCTATATAGGAATCCATGGTGCCATTAGGTCAAAGGACTAAAATAACATTGTAAATAAGAATACTTATTGCATTGATCCATACAGTATTCTTATAGTTGGTCAATCCAATACAATACACTCCTGTTTGTATCTATGTGCTGAATTGATATCCCATATCCATGATCAGTAAAACTTGATCATCATACAGCAATCATACTAGTCTTAATTCATTATCATTCCACATAATGAGTGACTAGGGATAATTTAGAATAAAGTTATAATTCAGCTTATGGTTCTACTATTAAAGTCACATACTTTAACGACATAAGGTATAACTAAATATTCAAGGAATAACATTACCAAAGTAAATAGGCCAAAAATAACTTTGATAATTAAAATGACTTGATAACAAACATACAAATGATAAAGAATCCATATGGCCTAGGGCACATCACTAGCAGAATGTTTACAACTTTTTAAAGATATGGAAACAAACAATAATCAGTGGTCTAACCCAAGAGGTAAAGCAAAAATTTATGGACTCATGAAGTTGATTTAGCTACTAATTTAGTTGCTCACTTTGAAAACTTGCACAAGAAAATTGATGGGTTGATAATTAGTTGGCAACCCAATTTTATAGACCTTGTCGTTAGTTTTGTAAGTCCTATGCAAGTCGAGCAAGTAAACTATCTTGGCAATCCTATCAAGCAACTAAACAACTCTTGCAACAAGAATTACAATCTACGGTAGAGAAATCATCCACCTAGATTTCAATAACCTCAACCTTAGGAGAAAACCTAATTTTGCGGAGCTAATGACCAGATCAATACAATCTTCTAAAGTTCATAACCAATCCACCAAAGCAACTCTGAAAAACCAAGAAACCACCTTGAGGAACCACAGGCTACTCTTCACAACCTATAAAACCAACTAAGGTAAATTGCTTAACTTCTAAAAGGCCCTAAGGTTCTTTTCCAGATAACATTGAAACGAATCCTTAGGAACAAGTGAAAATGGTTACCTTAAGGAGTGGTAGGGAATTATAAGAAGCTACTAATGGAACCTAAGACCATTGTTGTAAAAAGGGAGAACAACCAACAAGGGGATGAAAGTGAGAAGAAGGACACTCAACCTCCACTAGTTATACCATATAAACTACCCATCGTTTATCCAAACGTTTGAGAAAAGACCATAATGATGGGCACTTTAGTAAGTTTCTTAAGCTCATTAAGCAATTGCATATTGAGTTACCTCTTGTGGAAGTTTTTCATAGATGTAAAAGTATGCCAAATTCCTAAAGGGGTTGCTTTCTAAAAGAAGAAGCTAGAAGAGCTTTCTAATGTGACTTTGAGTAAGGAGTGCTTTGCGATCCTTGATAATAAGCTACCCAAGAAATTGACTAATCCAGAGAGTTTTACTATCCTTTGCTTGATTGGCAACTTAGATGTAGAAAGGTATTGATAAACCTAAGATAATATCCAAAAACGAAAGTGGTCATAAAAAGGACAAAGGCTTGATCAACAAAATGACTAGAACTCTATACCCCATTCCTCAAGGAAAGGAGGAAGCAATGGCAAGAAGTGATTGTTCAATACCTATACACAATTCATCCTACTTGCTAAACCATTAGGTAACCTCCTCTAAGAGATATACAATAGAAACCTCCTACTAGCTCCTTAGAAGATGAGGAGTAAATTCCAGTCGTCATAATAGTGGCAAGTATTTAAATTATCATCACAATTATGGTCATAACACTAATGAATGTTTTTAGCTAAAGAATGTAATCTAGGACACTATACAATGAGGTTATCTAAGATAGTATATTCCTAACCTGGGTAGTAATATTATATGGCCAACTTAACACCATAAGGTCAAGTAAGAATGGTAGGAAGATGATGACTAGGCCGATTGCTAAAAAAATTTAACACTATTGTTATTCACTTGCTGAAGCATTGTTCAAAGATGATGGCTGGTCAAGATGAAGTGACAAACAAAACAAAATAGAATACAAGTATAAATGAAGATAAAAGTAGGGGTAAAGTAATTAAAATTGGGTGTCAATTATATTTTTAAAAATGAAATATATCAATTTCGGTCTACATCCCAACTATTTAAGGGTTCTCCTAATGAAATCAACAATAGATGGTTAACAACCTAACATCTCTACATAAATCTACCCCCTTGCCCTAGGTTAATTCTGAAATAGGCCTCGAGCTCCTGTTGTACCTCAACATTCCATTTAGTGTACAGAACAAGTAGATCGGTTGGTATACCATTAAGTTGAATATTTAACTACCAACTTCCTCGCCTTATTTATCAATTTCCTACTTTAAGAGAGTGATGAATTCCATTTTGACTCATCATTATCCTTTTTATGTCTTATGCCATGCCCAATAATTGTACTATTTGCAATCTAAATTAAGATTGTATTTACATCAAAATGCAACATTGCATATATAGGATATTTAAATGTTTAAAGTTTATGGATTATTCTCCTTCATATAGAAGAGAGACTAAATTACACATGTAATATATTCTATTAGCCTAGGTCATGTCTAGTATACACATTAAAATTTTAGGCCCGCTTCTATAATTTAAACATACTTCATTCAATTAGTGAGAATAACATTAATCATACAAATACAATATGGTACTCCAAATTTCTATATCCCCTTTTAGATATATATCCGACTTAGATTGACTTTTTGATAACATTATGTCATGTAAATTACACTAATAACACATCTTAATTATTATTTAAGTTATTCTCTAATTGTTTATAATATTTTATTATGGAATGTACACACCAAAAATACATATATATAATAGATACTTATCTTTACTAATAATATTCATAAATACATTAAAAGTATTTTAATTAACTGAATGGAGAATGTCTAATAATTTTCCATTAATTTTCATTCTTTTTTTTTTTTAATTTCCAAACACACTGTAACTTTATTTAATCTATTAATTTTCTTTAATTTATAAACATATTCTTGTTTTCTACCCACTTGATGTTCCAACAAAAAAGAATCTGTCATTAATTTATGAAGATAGAGCCATCATCCATTTTTGAGAAACTTTTTTATAAAATATTTAAACCATAGAATCTTATTGGATAAGTCATTGCATGAACTTATTACATTTTGTTGAACTCATTATATTTAGATCAACCTATTATATTTAAATATATTTACCACAATGAACTTTCCACATCTAAACAGAGTCTTTATTTTAAGTCATGGACTTATTCTAACAATTTTCTCTGAACCATCAGATACATATCACATGTTTCTAGGGATGCAACCGAGGCAGGTTTAAGATGGATAATATAAAACTAGAACCCGACCCGATTTCCTATAAGGTTGCACAAACCCGACCCGTGATCCTATAGGTTTTTATATATAACATCCAAACCCGCCTCTATAAGGTCATGGTCCCAATCCTCTGTCCTGTTGACCCGATTTTCTTTTATAATTTTTTCCTTTTTAATTTTTTTATTCATCATTTGTCTATTTGTTTTCATGATATATATTCTTCATTTTGCTTATTTGTTTCAATTTCTTTTCATTTGATGGTAAAACTATACATAAAAAGAAAATGTCAGTAAGCTACGATTGATTTTTTATGTATGACAATCAATTATTTGTAACACAACACAGTATAATTTACTTTACTTAAAAACTGACATAGATATATAAATAAGAGTATTCCCTCTTATTAATCATAAAAGAGTATGACATTCTCGATTGGATAAAAAATAAAATATATAATCATAAAGCTATGGAAATAATAAAAAAAAAAACGATATTTTCAAGTTTTTATGTTGTGAAATTATATTTTATTTTTAGTAATCTTATCGGGTCGGATCGACTCTATAGGATCATAACTATAACTCGAACCCGATCTGTGACCCTACAGGATAGCAAAATTTTTTTCTTAAACCTGTTCCATAACTTTATGGAGATCGATCTTATAAGACTTTTAGCAGGTTGAATGGATTAAGTATTCTATAATCACTCGTCCAGTTGCATCTCTACGGCAGTTTCTCTCTTCTTCTTCTATTTCTTCCAGCGTTCGTCAAGATTCTTTAGGCTCACTTTTTTTCTCCACATGCTCCACCTTTCTCATCAATCGGTAGGGAAACACCGTCCTTCAACTATAAAAAGTAGCTGTTTTTTCCATCACTGAATGGGTCCCCTACCCTTGGTCAAAAAAAAAAAAAAAAAAAGAAAAAAAAAAATAATGGGTCCCCTACCCTACAAAATTTTCAGAGTTCCAAATAATTAAAGGTTTCCGACACAATGGAAATAATGTCTTTTTACCATATTTTGATTATTTCTTATCTTATCATACGAGGATTTAGAGCTCGGAAACAAGTTGTGTCATCAACTTCTGTTTTAAATGAAATTTTATCCTAGCTGCAAATAATTATTACATAGGCCTATAGTTGAATACTTGTATGTTGGCATGGAACGCCTAGCTACTAAGAAAGTACGTAATAAGATCCTAATTACCATATTATATTCCATTTTTTTTTTCAGTTTTCATGTATGGTTTTGATGGAATTTCATTATACTGGTTTATGGATCTCTAGACTAATCTAATAATTATTTGCAATCCGTGTATGGAATGTCAATTCAATGGATCTTTTCCATTTCAATTCAAGACTCCAAGATCTAAATTCAACATCTCCATTTTCAAATTTATCTATCAAATTAATCTTCAGTCAAGGACTATATACGGAGAAACGCATTATTAGATTAGCTCAAACTTCAATATTTTACGCGATAGTTGACCGATGGGACACTTGAATGCCTTAGACACAGATGAAAGGAAAAAGAAACATGAAAAATAGGGACAAAATTAATTTGGGAAAGAAAATCATAAAATTATATGACCTCAATTTTGCTCTCATGTTTTCATGTTTCTTCTCCGCTTTAAAGACAAATTTGGGCTGCCTAAACAAAGATTTATGTAACTTGGCAAATATATAAATGTGTGTATATATGTATGTTCTGATTAATCTATTTATAAATAAAAAAATTTATTTTATATATATATATATATATTTATTTATTTCTTGATAAGTAGTTTGAACCAAAACAACCGTGTGTTTGTCGGCAGAAGAGTACCGTTCATGTTGTGAATACATGGAAGCATCCATGCTCGCCTAAAAAAGTCCATTAGGAGGGTAATCTTGCCAAAAAAACCCCATATATTCCAACATTTCATATCAAGTCTTATAACCAAAGCAATCTTCTGATCTCATAGGTAACTTCAATTTTTTTTTTTTTATCATGTCAATTATCACTTACACAGCACACATGCACCCACATGGAATGCACATCACTTGGACAATAATAACTTACATAATTCAATGAATATTCTTGTGGCCTGTAAATCTCAACATACATGCAATAGAGACAATGAAACAAAAGTGGCAATATGGTTATGAAAATATGAATTCAAACCCTAGGTATTGATGTTGCCATCATATGCATCATTCAAAGGTATGTCCTAGGTGCCACACCTAGCTAGGATACAAGTCACCTTATGTCATGTCCTTCTAGCCGGCATATAGGTTTATGACCAATATATCTACACGTATATACACATATGTATGTGCACTGCACATTATTTTTCTAATGAAACCCAATTTTATTAAATATTTAGTTAGATTGATAATTGGATTTTGATTTTCTTACTTATTTTAAGTGCAACTCTTGGGGTTTCCAATAACAATGGTTGTGCCTAAATATAAGCATATCAAGACTACATATGCCTAATCCAATTATTTAGTGTCATCACACACCATTGAATTGATATAGTTTAATTTGAATACCAAGAATAATTAAACTCTTTTAGACATAATTTTCTATTTACTGATCTATCAAAAAAATAATAATTACACAAATAAATATTATATATAAATAATAGCCAAAATATTGTCACAATATTTATATATAAGATGTGACACTCATTTTTCTATCAATATCACATATTTACGAGAGATATAAATGCTCAAATTTTATATATATCACATGTCATTTATGTAATATTATGTGGTATGAAAAGTGGGTATCACATTTTATACATGGGTTACTAGTAAAAAAAATAAAAAAAGTAGTCATCTTATACATACAATATTATATTAATATTTTGATAATTGTTTATATGATTTGTATTTACGTTTTTTATTTGTAAAGTTGGTAGAAAATTGGTGCTAAAATTCAGGACTACTTTGCCTCCTTCGGGTCGGCATAAATGCCATCTTCTGTAACTTGAAAAGCAACGGATTCAATCTTTAATTTATCACCACTCTAACTTCACATCATATGGTTTTGATGAAACTTCACTCTTGAGTCTTGATATTTAAAAATGAAAAAAAAATAAATCATATACACATATACATTTTATGTCGTTCCAAGTTCTTATATGCATTAATTATTGGCTAGGGGTACCGTATCATTGTGCTAACGTGAAACTCTAGACTTTAGCTAATAAAATATTACCAGCCACGGATAAAATGTCAATCCTTTAGGTCTTTTCCATTTCAATTCAAGACCCATAGATCGGAGGTTGTGTATTTAAATTCAACATTTCCTTGTCAAATCCATTATCAAATCTTCTGTCAAGGACTAAAAATACGGGGAAACGAATTATTAGATTAGCTTAAATTCAAAATTTTACGCGATAATTAATGACTCAGGGGTATTTGATTGCTTTAGACAGAGATGGAAAAAAAAAAAAAAAAAAAAACAGGAAAGAGAGGGACAATTTGTTTGGTGAAGATCATAGAATTAAATAACCTCAATTTGCTCTCATGTTGTCATATTTCTTCCCCGCTTTGCCACCACGGTAGGCATAGCTAATGGGAAGCACCGTGATTGGTGTCAAATTTTGTGTATTTTGGGGACAGTGTGTTTTTACATGCTCGATTCATTCGTGCTTGTGTTTTTTTTTTATTCGGGCGTTGTGCCATGCCATGATGCTAGCTCATATATTCACATGCAGTGTCATGCCGAGTTACGTGGCTTTAACAGATCCGGTTTCACATAATTTATGTAGCTTTGTTGTTATTTCCAACTACTAGTTTTTTTTTTCTAATGTTTTTTGAAATTTTAATTAAAATATTTATTCAAATTAGTTTTAAAAAATTTATATTAAAAATGTAATAAATAAATTTTACATTTAATATAAAAATTTAGACGATAAATAAAACATGACTTATTACTCCATTAAAAATAATATGCATTACATTACATTTAATTACATATTTATTCGAAAAAAATAATTAATTCATTTTAGAAAAAAATAGTGTGAATGTGATGATTGACTGTCTTGACCATCACTATCGCCTAGGGGCTGATATGGTGGTGGAGTCGGTAGATGATGTCCTAGTTGATAGCCTACCCAATCTACCCAATCAAAGATTGCTTGAAAAGTGTGGGATTGTTAGCTTCTTGTCATTAGCATTAGACCAACACTTTTGGTGGCCTGAGGAAAGTAACTTGGGATTGAGGGACTCTTTATCACCACCGGAGCAGCAGCCGCTAGCACAAGCAGAACAGTAGGGTGAGGTCGGAAGATCCTAAGATGAGATAGTCAAGTATAAGGGGAGGGTGTATGGTTCATGATTTTTTTACCTTTTTCCAACCTCTTATAAAAAGAAAATTTGTTATTAATAAAAGTTAATTTTTCCATTGATCCCAATGCATTAAATAATATAATTTATTTAATAATTTATAATTATTCAAAATAAATAAATTAAGCAAGTTTAACATTTAATATAATTTAACTACTATATTTAATAATTTCATTTATTTGTTTGCTAAAAAAATTTCAAGTTAATAAGTTAATAAAATTGAAATCATTTTAAAGTAAAATGTATTAAAGATATTATATTATTTTAAAAAGATAAATAGATTTAATTAAAATAATAAAAAAATAAATTATACTAATTAATTACATTTTTTAGTAAATTGGCTCACTCATTTCCCGTGCCTCACGTGTCGCATGCCTGGCGTGCTATGTGCCGACCCATGCGTGATTGTGCTTTTATCTTTTTCTTTCTCGTGCTGGCCTGTGCATGCCATGACCTATCTACTATGCCTATACCAAGACAAACTTCCATTCCCTAACGAAGAAAAATTTTGGAAGCTCTGACCTTAAAGGATTTATCTAACTTAGCTTCTAATGTCATGATTTATTACTTAATTTTATGTCTTTTTTGTACACCTAATTAGATATTTAGTTGTTACTGTACTGTATATCTCTTGTCTCTTTTTGTTAATTGCTATTATCTCTATCATCATTGACAATCAATCACAATACAATACTTGTAATGTTCTATTTTTTAGTATATATATTGATGCATACTACCACATAACCAACATCATCAATACATAGCTAAAAAAAAAAAAAAAAAAGACAAGTTATAAACGGTAGTAATTAAATATCTAATCAAGTATACAAATTGACATTTTAATTTTCAAATGTGTTATTAGAAAAAAATGTAAAGTTGAAATGTAAACCAATGTATAGTCCTTATAAATAAATATATATTATATATATAGACACCATCATGGGTTGGTTTCAAATCAGAAACCGACTGATCTGTCATTGGTGGTTTCTGAACCAAGAATCGGCCTAGGGATGGAGGGTTTAAATTGGCAAAAGACTCGCCGGTTTTAGTAAGTCCTTACGGTTCTACCCCTAAAAACTGCATGACTCAGCGATTCTCCAATTTATGCCATAAAATTATAAAAAAAAAAGAAAGAAATAAATAAATAAATGAAAATTATATAAAATTTGTAATTAAAATACAAATACTTAAAACTATTTTTGCATAAATGATAAAAAATTCATTTCCTATTAACAATATTTAATATGTTATTATTAATAACACAAGTAATAAATATATTTGAAATTATATATTATTAAGTTCATGTGGACATGAACTTCTAACTAAATTGGACTTTCTTTCTTAACAGGTTGGGGCTTATTTGTATCTTGAATATTTTATAATATCATATTGCTAATATAACAACTAAAAAAGTACAAGTGATTATACATAAATAAATATATAATTATAGAATTTATTTTAACTAATGCTATAAACAATTACTGTTAGGCTTAATATTATTTCATATTAAAAATTTATTTTGCATTTTTTTCACTTGAATTAAGTAAATTATTTAATTGATTTTTTTTTTTTTTATTTCAAGGTTCCCGGTTCCTCTGAAACTAGAACCGAGCCATAGGAACCGGATCGGCTCCCACGGTCTAGTTCCGGTTCCACTTTTTAGAACTGGAAACCGGCGATTCGAATCCCGTTCTAAACCTGACTCGAACCGTGACGACGTTCATATACACACATATATACATATATATGTATGTATATATATATATATATATGTATAATATGGCCAGGAGGCTGGTGGAGGGGATTGGTAATTACTCTTAGTCCAATAAAAATAGCAAGATTCATACTCGCCTAAAAAATTCATAAAATGGACAACCTTCCTTTATTTCGCTCCTAGGAAACTTTGTTGCCTGTGTGGCCTAACATTTCAGATCAAAGTCTTTCATTTCATCACTAAAGCAGATCTTCATGAGGAACTTAATTCCTTTTCATGATTTCGAACACCACGTGCACCCAATGTCAGATACACAAGTTTCTTGGACCTGAATCGCTAACGCAATTCCTCTAGATTTTGTACTCACGTGCTAGAAAACTTTTATGAATGTTATTGTATCATTCAAATCTCAAGACAATTCATTCACGTAACCTATGTAATTATTATTATTATTTTTTCCGATGAAAACCAATTCGGTTAACTATTTAGATCGGCAAAATCAGAGTTTAACTTGTTAAGCATTATAAGTGCATCATTGGGTTTCTAATAATATAATGGTTGTGCCTAAATATAAGCATATCAAAATTAAAAGCCATCTAGCAATAATTATTGATCATAGATGTCATGGAAATTTAATGTCATTTTTCTTTGGATGGATACACATAACTAATTCAAGAATACAATGCCATCACTGAATTGACCTACATTTATTTGATTACCAAGAACAATGAAACTCATTTATATTATGGAATCTAGGATTACTTTTCCTCTAACTACTTGGACCAAATGTCATCTTTCAAGAAAACAGCCATTGCAATCTCTGACTTATCACTCCAAATTCATATTGCATCTAATAACTGTATTACTCATATGTAGAATCGAAAATTACATTATGCTCTCTTAGGAGAGAGTACTCTACTGTTATGCACTTACATGGGACGTACAATTATAGGGATTGTGCCAGTTTACTCAAGACAAGCACTCGTACTCGTACATGTTCATTAGATGACAATTCCTCAATCAGTCGTAATGTTTCGACTGTAGAACTCCCAACCTAACCTATATCTATACATCTCCATGGGTCGGATCTAAATCGGGATCGGGAGAGAATTAGCCACGGTGGGTTACTACTTGGACCTATCCCGGTGGGGGTGGGTAGGACATGCCATGTGGACTCATCCCATGAACTAGTGGGATGAAAGACCTGGAACCAATGAACCAAGTCCCGAATCAGACCGAACCAACCCAAAGAGATGTCTACCTATATCTCTAATTAGACATAGGCACGACTTGGTTCCAACTCAGGAACCGAACCAGAACTGTCACCAGTGGTTCTAGAACAAGAACCGGAGTAGTTGGATGGTTGTAGACCGGCCAAGAAACCGCCGGTTTTTCGGTTCCTAGATGGTTCTAGGCCTAGAACCGGGTAGAACCAGCTGTTCCAAACAGTTCCATTAAAAAAAAGAATTATGTAAAAAAAATTTAAAAAACTATATTAAATATATAATTATTAATATTTACACTATTTCATATAAATAGTAAAATTTATTACCTATTTACAATATTTAATGTTTTATTATCAATAATGCAAATAAACATAACTTAAAATTATAAATAATTTAGTTTATATAAATTTCTCCTAAAAGAAAAATTCATTCTTTAATAACTTGGGATTATTTTTTTATTACAATTTTCTTGTTATCTCTAGAGTATTTTGCGATCTTATATTACTAATTATAATTGATGTTAGTTGTGTTTTATATAAATAAATGCGCATTCTGAAAAAAAGAATTGGAAATTTTGGATAAATAATTTAATACTTTTAGACTCAATAATTAATTATTTTGATTTTAAAATTTATTTTATTAAAATATAAAATTAATTTTTTTTTACTTAAGAAAAAGATGGTTCCACGGTTCCAGTCCGGTTTGATGAAACCATGGGAGACGGTTTCAGTTTCGATTCCTCATTTTCAAGACCCAAAACCAGTGGTTTCGGTTTCCGTTCGATTTGATTCCGAAACCGTGATGACGTCTATCTCTAATGTACCTCGATGTTTACAATGTATGGTATTTTATTGCACAAGTTTAGATCCTTCTATAGATTTTCTTAAACTCACAAAACATTAGTTGAAGTTGTCTAAATTATTAAAATACTTTATAACATCATCTTTTTTTTTTTTTAATTTCAACAATTAATTATGTGTGACAACATTTTAAAAGAAATAAAATTTAAAAAAAAAAATTAGTAGGAGAAGGTAAATGGAAAGAATCCGTTTCTGGATCATACAAGCTAAAACACTAAAACTAAAAGTATTATTCTTGTCTTTTTATCTAAAGTCTTTGTACTAGCTGCTCTTTGTTTTTTTATTGTTACCTCATTGTCCTCCTTCACTACAATAATGATATAGACGACCGCTTGGATTTTCTCTATTTACATTCTTTTGGTCTCCGTCATTTTATGGTTAAAATTAATTTTAATAAATGACGTCGTCGATTTGTTATAAAGTAATTAAAAAATCTAAATGATTCTAATCATTGATTTAGAAATCAATGGAAATTTATTTAGAAATCCATTTCCTATCAGTTTCATCATAAAAATGATGGAAGGTGCAAGAGTCAAATACTGATTAGATTGCTTATATTTTATTTATATTTATATCATATTTATGTCTTATCTCTATCTGTTTTATCTATTTAAATAAAAATATATATTTTATTTATATATATTTCTTGATAAATATTTATTTCAAAACAATAAAAATAAAATATCAAACTGATTAGAATATGATCCAACAAGCAGACACAAGGAACAGTCAAATTAATTTTCTGTTTCTAACTATGATTTCATATCTTTTTACAACTTTGGTGATCTCTTCTCATATAAGATCAAGATTCCGTACTTGGGAGCAAGTGGTATTATCCACTTTTCATCAAATAAAAGTCCGTGCCACATTATTTAAATCCTATTATTTTCAAATACTATGACTTTTTTATTTTTTTTTTCAACCCTTATCACGTCATAATGCTGACATATAACTCTTACCCATCTGCTAAAATTTGCCATGTGATTACTTTGAATTGCTGTTCAACCGATCTTTTCCATATTAAGTCTAGATCTTCAAGATCTGCATGTGGCTTTAATTTGTAACTAAATCCAACATTTCCTTTTGAAAATTGTTTGTCAAATCTAATAAAAAAAATTAAAAAAAGAAAGAAAAAGAAAGGAATCGTCGATGAATCTTCAATTAAGGACTAAATGTGGTTGAAACGACAGATTTCCATCAAAACTTCAACACTTTATGCGAAAATCAACTCATGGAATTCTTGGGTTACGTTTATTCTCCGATACTTGGCAACCAGAGACAAAATTGGTTTTCCTTAACTAGTTAGGAAATAAATAATAATTCTCTGACCTTGGAAAATCATGCGACATGGCTTCTATTTCATTATGTATATACATCGCTTCACAAGTACTAGAAATTGGGCAGGTGCAGTGTATTATGATTATCGATTGAATCTCAGATCCTGTGATGTACTAGTAAAACTTGATTTTCATATCTTTAGAACTTGTAGTCCGTGACACATGCTACTTGCTAGGTCTTCATGGCAGTTTTAACCTAACAAACACTAGTAGTATTTAAATACAGTCGTTGAAACTATCTCTGCCATTATTATCTTCGATGACCAAAGTGGCAAATTGACCCATATGCAATTAGCCGAAGATTAAGAAATGAAACATGAAGGAAAAATAACGTTGTTATTGTTTATTATGTGCTTGGACATTTTGACCATGAGCTGAAATGAAAATGGAAGTTTTGAGAGCTTAAACCTTGATCAAGAGTTATACTAAGATTAACCAAAAATGTTATGTTATAGTCCCGTTAATTTTATTATGGGATCAATCCCATAAGTTATTGACAGTCTTAGATTTAGAGACACATGTAATCAAATTATTGAATTACTTGTTGCATTATCCGTTATGATTTTTTTATGATATTGAATATAGCCTATGTGTGGAGAGGTTGCTAAAAGTTGTTTGATCATGAACAGGATGTGTGGTAGATGACTTCAAAGGTCTTGAGATGATGATATGTAACGAGATGTCATTAGAGAGAGGCATGCAAGAAAATATGGTTGCGGTAGGAAATCATTCTCAAGTATTCTTGATTATCCTTCGCTCATTCTTCCTTCATTATATATTTTAGGAGTGATTTCAATAAGATGTTGACAATTTTTTAATGTTTTTTGCAACACTCTAAATGTTGCAAATGAAGAAGAGAAGGCCTCTATTTGTAGATGTTGGTGCTCAGGCTCTCAATCATAAAATGACACTAAAGATTGATGATTAAGATGAGTCGTTGATGACATTTATTGGATCACTTTGATAATCATGGACCAGATGAAATCTTCTTAATTCTCTTATAACTACTGCAAGGTTTCAAAGTAAATGGCCTAACAAAGGCCAATGCATAATTAAGAAACTCAATGGATTTATAAAGAAGCTTATGAATACAAATAAAGACGAAAATCCTATTAAAAAGCTTATATTCACGGGTACATGATAACTACAAAAAGGTTGAAAGTAAATCAACTAGTCCAACGACTCCTACTTCAAACTTCTCAAGCTAGATTACTCTGATATATTAAAAGTTACATAACTGCCTAAATCTTACTACTAACCCAAAAATCTAGTCCATAATATGAAATTGTGGTAAATACCCTATTAACAGATAGAGCTCTCTACAACTTACATCTTTTATCTCAATCTCAACTCAAAATCTAAAGAAGATGACTACCTACTAGAAAGACTTATAGTAATGCTATGAAGAAAACGTGATTAGAACAAAAATTCAAATGATATAGTAATATCTTCAAAACATTGGTAGACGATCTTTACAATCTACACATATATACGAGTGAATGTTAAATTTAGTATCTCAATTACATATGAAAATTCAATTTAATACTCAAACTTTAAAATGCTTAATCTAATACCCAATCGAATTTTTTGTGGCTATTTTTACTACTCCTTTAATACTATTTGCTATGTTTGGAAATATATGCCTCCTCAAATTTTTAATAATGCTTCTAACACCATTTACCACTGATAGATTGTTTTTTAAACACTAAGAAACATATCAAATGACATCACTGAAATATTAAAAATGGCCACAAAAAGTTTAATTAGGTATTAAATTGATTACATAAAGTTTAGATACCAAAATTAACTTTTGTGCAAGGTACAAATATCAAATTTGACATTTTCCTTATACATGTGCTTTTCATTTGTTACAATTCAAATGAGACTTAAGGAGAATACCATAGCAAACATTACGGTATGGATAAGTGCTCAATATTTAAGTATTTTAATTTTAAGTTGGTCAATACTATTTTATTGAGGACTAAGTGCATGAGTCGCAAGTTTTAGTGTCTTGTTACATTGGAGTCACTACAAGTGAGAGCAATAATAGCAAAATTTTCATCTGTGTAGAATGTTCATTACAAGGGGAAAAAAACAAAGAAGAAGAACTTCTGCACATAACAGAAGATATTACTATAAAGAAGAGCTTTAAAACTGCAGCATGGTTCTTTGCCTAACTAAGAATGTGAATGTTCAAGGTGATGTGGAAAGAGAAAGGGCAACAGAAAAGTTTTGTAATCCAATTCTGAAACAAAATCCCACAAAATGCAACAATGACAATAAAAAAGCATATCATGCAAAGCATTGTAGGCTTCCAAAGAGAATAAAGGGAGACCTTGAAATATATTGCTAACGTGGGAAAAAAAAAAAAAAGAAAAAGAAAACACAAACCTTATTGCAAGTATTACTATAGATAAACGAACTTATACTGGAATGGTTGCTAATGTTCTTATGGCAACGAGTATCAAGTCCTATAAGTTGTAGCTTATTCCAACAACAATTTTTTATGGAAATTTCCACGTTTTCGTTGTGAGATCGTACCACTACTGATATAAAATTAAATTAATTATAAAAAAATAAGTGTAAAAATTTTAAGGAGTGCAATCATTATTAAAAAAAAAAATCTGAATCGTTACAAGACTGGTTTTGTTGTAACTGCCATAAGATCGTAAAATTTTTCATTGTTTATATATACTAAACCTACAAAGATTCAAGAAATATAAAAATATTAAAAATGGGGAATTCTTAATAAATGACAAAAATTCAAGAGAAGTGCTAGGAGTATTCAGTGGATCTTCATTTCACATCTAAGTGATAGCCGCATATAATTATGTAGATTAAGGATATAATAGCAATGGCAGGTTGAAACTTGCTTGTACAATAATAAACGTACGTTTTGAGTTGCTCTTGTTGAGTTTTTTTTACTATACTGAGCATGCTAGAGTAACACGTCCAAGTTTCCATTCAATTATGAATATATGTAAGATGAGGTATCTCCGTGGATGGAGAGAAGCATGATAGTAAATATAAAACTTATTTACGGCCAAAAAACATATATATATATATATATATATAACTTATTTATAATCCCAAATTGTAGAGGAAATTTTTTTCTCAAAGTAGAGGAGAAATACGAATTTCCTGATTAAGTGCATTATAATATTTGTAAATTGAATGGTGTTTTAATAAGAGGATGAAAATATTATCTAAAAAGTTAAGGAGTAAATTATACCGGAAGGCCAAACATTTGGGGATAAGTTCATTTTAGATCATAATATTTTGAAAAGTTTAAAAAAGGTTACAACGTTTGAAAAAGTGTCTTATAGGATTTAATTAACTATTTTTCCTATTAATACATGTCGATAAGACTTAAAAGAAGAGTTTTTTGAGTTTTAATTAAATATTTCTTCTATTGATACATGTCAATGGTGACCTCAATTGATCCACTTTTTTAAATGTTATGACCTCTTTTGAACTGCTAAAAAATGTTATGATTTAAAATGAACTTACTCATTAAACGTTATAACCTCTTTTAAATTTTTTGAAATATCATGATTTAAAATGAACTTACCCTCAAATATAATAACCTTCTAGTGTAATTTATTCAAAATTAAATGATTTTAAAAAAAAGAAAGAGAGAAAGAAAGAAAGAAAGAAAAACTCTATTGATGATTGCTTGAGATATGCGTATGTTAATTTACCAAGAAACAATGTTGGAGTTTTTATGAATTAAAAGGCTATAAAGCAAAAAATAGAATATATGTATAATCAAAGAATTAAAACTTTACGAAATCTACCAAATCATAGGGGTAGAGAGTATCTTGTTGGATAAAAATTTGTTGTCCCAAAGATGTTGCCTTCCTTCTATCTCAGCGAATAAACATTTTTCTCATGTTTATAAAGTGATAATAATTTTGCTTTATTTTAAAAATGTTTTTATTTTTTAAATTTATTTAATAGGTGACTAGTATTTATTTGAGAAGACAGAATGTGAATTTTTATCCTCGCTTGTGAACTTATGACTTGTTTTATCTATAAAAATGGATCGAAATGAAATTGTGTATCCGACTTCTATTCTTTTTTCTAAGTTTAAAAGTGTTATGAGAAACCAGAATCACAATTCCTTTCCACCTTTTATTAAAAATTTTCAATTAAACGATTTTTTTATTCTTTATAAATTTACTATTTTATTTTTATAATTGATAATTTTAGTAAATTCCAATATAAAATCATTTTTTTCTTTTTCATTTCATTCCGTATCTGAATCCAAATAAAGGAATAAAATTCTCATAATTTTATTAATTTCATTCTATTCATTTTATTACAATACATTCCATTCCGGATTATTCCTATGTTACATTAGCTCTTTTCCAACTTCCTTTCCCTAATTATGCGATCTTATAATAACCAACAAAAACAAGCTTTATGGTTTACTACTTTTATTTCTATCTTCTATCTGCATGACAAGGCCGTTTTCGGATCATTAATATTGATCACTGTCACTGCTCTCTGCTATTCTGATCCCTCGCGTTTGCGTTTCATCATCTCCCATAATTCTTTAGATGTTATGTTACCATCACTATCACCGGTCCTCCGTTATCCTGATCCTCTTACATAGTTTCAGGGATATTGAACTTATATTGGTCATAAAAAGGGCACGGTGATTTTGTCCTAATCGTTGATTAGTATCAATCCTATTAACCTCTCAAAGTTAGGTGTTTTATCTTTTTAAGGAGAAAATCGTCTCCATAAGCAAAAAGATTTATAGGTCTGTTGTCCCAAGAAATTTTTATGATGACAAATACGCTATGTGTGCAATAAAGATGTAAGATATGAACTGATAAATTTAATAAAACATAAAAAGTAACAAAGTGCAGTTGCAAAGATGTCCAAAAGATGAGACACAAGATACAAGAATGTCAAGGTTAGGGTCTCAACATACCATAGATCTAAGGAAACCTAGGCATTCACGAACACACGCCATTTTATATTATTAGTCATACCTTAATTATTCCTTTCATAAGAAACGGAGTCTCAACCCTTTCCTCTCTTCCAAATCAACCAAGTTAATAATTTCTTGTTCAAATCATTCACTAGATCTTTCTTAGGAAATGGAAAATGATGCGTTACTCCAACAATCTTTTATATTTGTAATTCTTTGAAAGCAGTAAATTTTCCCAAATCCACTCTTAAAAACTTTTTTTTTGGAGCAAAATTTTAGAAAAATTATTAACACTTAAAAAATTACTTTTGTATTTGTAATCTCAAAAGAATCGATTACACAGCAATAATATGGTATATTAAGAAAATATCAAAGGAAAATAAATGAAGACATTGAATAAAGTTCCATGCTTAACTCTGAGGTCTATGCTAGCCTCATAGCAGGCAAACCAAGAGCAAAACATATATATATATATATATATATATATATGTGCACAATTATGTCCTAGGAGTATAGCATGGGTTACATCTGATCAACACCAAGCGCCAAAAGAAGATAAACATAAAATAAAAATATCAACCGAAGCAAGAAACTAAAAATATCTATAGCAATTTTGAAAAATATTACACATTATTGCCATAACATGCATTGGAAATATCTCCGAAACCATTTCATCAGTAAAACTCATATACAAATACAAAGCTCAGGCGACAAGACAATTTCACATCCTTCTTGGTTCACCTGCCTGGTTTTGATTCTTCACTACAAGGACGTGACATTTTGCATTTTGCACGCAGTAGTTGCTGATGCTCCCCATAAAAGCCCTGTTGGATATGGATTCAGTACTTCGAAACGGTCAAAACATATTTCTAGAGCAGTGCAACGTATTGAACATTTTGACATCCACTCCAAGGTTCTCTCTCAATATCTCCTGCATTTTCATTATATCAAAACCCAAGCAGCTGCTCGCTACGAGTTATTGTACAACGTAATATGCTATAGTTCTCTCATAAATGAAAGGAATTTGGAAGAGATTTATAAGAACCGGGTTGACATGCAAATAGAGTTTTAGTAAAAATGGATAAGGTTAAATTCCCAATACCAACGTTGTGAGGAACAGGAGTGTCTAGTGGCTGATTGCCAAGTGTAAAGCCGCATGGCTGCCCATGCAGAAGCCGTGAGAATATTTTAAGGTAGTGATCATATGTTTGGTTACATGCTCCGTGCCTCTGAATTTTCTCTAGGAAATTGCCACACTGGCAGAGCTCAATCTTCAATAAGCGCTACACAAGCCACCTACAATTCAACTACCTACTTCAGCCGAGCGGATCTGGAAAACTGAGTCCTGTATAGTTAACTAAGAAATAGAAAGATCGGATGTTATTCTTAGTTTTTCTTAATAATAAATCGTTAAATGCCGGGCTTCATTGCTGTAATAAAAATCTCCTTTACAATTTTTGAAATTAATTTAGTGTAAAATATATGTCAATAAATTATTATATATCTTCGAGAATGATTTGAAAAACCACTTTCCCTTTTCAATGTAAGTTGTCTTTCAAAATAGATTTCCTCAAAATAAATACATTCTTAAAATATCTTATGTTATTATAATAATATAATCTTTTGTTTTTAGCTTTTACAATTTCATCGATAAAATCGTCCAATTAACTATCTAACCGTTAAAATAAATATAATAATTGGAATATTAACTATTTTAGTGGTTTGATCATAATTGGGTAGAGCTGTTAGATAGTAACAGACCAATCCGGTTAAAATTAAAGACTGAATCATAAAATTTCGCATCTTTTTTTAATTTTAATCATTACTTATAAATGACAATATCTAAAATAAATAAACTGTGAAATAAACGAATCCAAAATGCGTTTGAGTCAAACGTTGCGATTTCTTGCTTTGCTTGCGAAATTTATGAAGAGGAAACCACCTCAATTGTCTCACTTCCCCATCTATTAAGCAATTCAGGTCAATACATTATTGTTGAGGCAAACCCTAACAAATGATGCTCTTTACCTTCCACTTACTTCTGATCCTTTCGCGATTATACTTTCACTACTCCTATGAGAAATCGGAGAAACCTACAATATTGGGGGGAAGAAACGAAATTATTCGTAACAACTTAACCTAATTCTATAAATTTTAGTTTTATTTTATGTCTCTTGGTTAAACATTCATTCTATTATTACTTTTGTCTTTTCACAACAGACCAAGTTGCATCAATATGGATTTAAGTTGGAAACTGTAGGTGGGAAAACTGGTGGAAACACGAAAACGGAGGGTTTATTGTCACTTAAAGTAATGCCAGCTATCCATTGGAAATAAGTTACATTGTTTCGAAATTAAGGAAATATAGTTGGTAAGAAAAATAAAGTCCATATGATTTTTTTTTCCCCTTTTAAATGAATAAAGTAGTGTTGTTGACTCAATTTTGAGCCTAGCTGGTAAGATATATGAAATTATCTATTGTTTGGCACAGTGACTAGGATGATATGCGATGGATGCTACTATGGTTTTGTAAAGTTTGGAGGTTGTGAAAATTTGAAATCAAGTCAAATTTGGAAGTTTGGCATAGGGACGAGTAACCAAGCAATTATCGGGATGGGAGTCTGTTGGGTGCTTGTCAATTAAGGGTATACAAAAAAATCGAACCAAAACCATAAAACTAATTCAAAAAATATGGTTAACTGGTCCATTAGTTTCGATTTAAGATTATGATTTTTATTTGTTTCGATTTTTTATTTTGATTTCAGTTTGTAGCCACAAAAAACCGATGGTTAACGGTTAACCATTTAAATATTTATAAATAATTATATATATAATTTACATATACATATAATTATTTTTTAATATATATATATACATATGATTTACATATACATATAATTTACCTATGTTCATATTCTTTGGATTTCGATTAAAATACTATTATCCTATGTTTGATGAGATTTAATGTAGTAATTGATTTGGTTTGATTTTATTGATAATGATATATCCAAAGGTTTGCTTTTTTCCTTTTTTCTTAATTTGACTTTCTTTTTCATTTTTAGCTCTTGTAATATATATATATATATATATATATATATAATAATAATAATTTAAAGAAAAACTCCATGATAAAGGCTAAAAAATAAGTTTTGTTGAAATTATCAATTTGATTTGTTGAAACAATTACGTTAAATGGTTAAAAATAAAAACCAAATAAAATAGTTAACCGTTAAAGTAGTTAACCGTTTATAATTGACCAATTAAGGATCGAGATATTAAAAAACTAAATATTATGGTTAGGTTTAAAAAATAGGATCACAGACCGGTTAACCGATCCATGAACACCCTTATATGACAATGATAAGTAGAAATAGCCATCTTCATGCACGAGTCTACACCACGACCAATCTCAACATTCTTTGGCAGGTGTAAAGCCCGGCCCCATCCCGGATGGCAGGATCAAAACCAACTAAAGGCCCATACGTATCCCTAGTTCAAGAGTCTTAAATTGTGGATTCAGCAGATCCAACCAATTCGATAAAAATTTAAAATAAAATTAAAAGGAATATAAACAAACTAAAATTAAAAACGAATGCAAAATATAAAGAAAGTAAATGACATTTAGTATTTATATTATTTTTCATCTGAAAGAAATAAACTATTATCTATTTACAGTATGTACGATTCGTTCACTTGATATGAATATCTATTCGTTCCTTCTTCGTTCGACGTAAAGCTGATATTATGGTGCTCACTTCAAAGGAATGGCAATTCATAATGAATT
The DNA here is from genome assembly GCA_024138025.1 of Combretum micranthum. Taxonomy (NCBI): domain Eukaryota; kingdom Viridiplantae; phylum Streptophyta; class Magnoliopsida; order Myrtales; family Combretaceae; genus Combretum; species Combretum micranthum. Next base: position 1,658,532 of record JAMXBD010000033.1, on the reverse strand, counting down.
GCTATTACGTAAAATGATGAATAGCAATTCATATCCCCAACCCATGAATTACTATTTAATTATCTATTTTTTAACTTTCTCCTGAATACCCTTGTCTTGAAAATAACACCTATCTTTTTCTGTAATAAATATATGGGAATACATGGGGCATTATAGATATTTTACATTTTACTCTAATAATTACTTGTTTTATTTTTAACAACAAGTGAACATTGTAATAATCATTTCAACCCTATTACATTTCCTTTGAATTAGAACTCCATTCCCCTCTTATTCCATTCAGCAAAGTGAACGGGCCAATAATGCGATGTAGATAATAATATGGGAAATAAATGTATTTCAAAAACGTGTTTAGCTAGTTTGCTTGATATAGAGTGTTATAAAAAGATCACATTCAAGGGTCAACTTCTATTGAAGAAGTAGATGACAAACTAATTAATCAGGATACATTATTGAAACAGTTAAAACATAATCTATCTCACGTACAATTTAGAATTAAAATTTTCATAGACCAACCCAAATATGATAAATATTTGCATGCAGGTGATTTAGCGTATGTGAAGCTTCAACTTTATTGGCAAACTTCACTAGCTTAAAGACCTTCGATGAAGCTTGTAAGAAGACACTATAGCCTTTTAAAGTTTTGGAATGTATTAGGGCAGTGGACAGATTGGAGTCATTAGTTTGATGTTGTATTCATCTAGCTTTCACATTTCTCAATTGAAGAAAGCTTTTGGAGATGTTCATGGTTACATGTCTTTACCATTAGATTCTTTTGAGAATCATCCCTTGGTAAAGCCACTATTCATTTTGAGTACTCAACAAATTCTTAGATAGGGTCAAAAAGTTGATCAAATGTTGGTACAGTAGGAAACATTACTACTAAAGGACGTTACATGGGTCGATTGGAAAGATTTCATTAAGGATTATCCCTAGTTTTACCTTAAAGATAGGTAGATTTTCAAATGGGGAGGCCATTGTTATATCTAAATCACCAGAGCATGAGATTTAAGCAAGACTACAAAGGAATAAACAAATACCAAGACAACTCAAGGATTACATTGTATTCTAAACATATAACTTAGGCATACAATTGTCAAACTTATACAAAAAATTGGAACATAATTATAAATAATCAAAATTAGTTCAGCAAATTTAAGAAGCTATCATTGAGTCGACTAGAGATATATAAGGCCATGGTTGTCAAACTCGAGTTTCTACCTAGAATCACCAGGGATCCATAAAATTAGCATGTAGAATCGTAAGATTCTAGAACTAATGTGAACTTGCTTGTAAATCAATCATATTCACATACTCTCATTAATATATTTAGTGCAATTCTAATAATTAAAATAATTATTTACATTTACTGATGATTCACAACTTACAATTATTAAGATGGATTGCAAATAATTTAAATTGTCATGTGTGAGTAATTGTTTGTCCAATATTGAACATTTTTATGTTCACTGTATACTTATGAAAAAAAATCATTACATATGACAAATAAATTACATATAGAAAATTTTTTAAAAAGGGTGAAAATATAGCACTCTATACATTTGTTTAATTTTCATTTAAATCATTCAAAATATATCAGAGTATATAACTTAAAAGGAAATGATCCTCTAAAAAAAACAAAGGAAATAAAAGGAAAAAAAACATAAAATTAAGTTAGATTAAGATAAACATCAAAAACCAACCCAAAAAACCCTAAATTTAAACATATTAAATGCATTACATTTTTTAAGTTCAAATAGAAAAGAATGTTTAAAATTACTATATTACAATTCTACTACCTATTCTACTGTGTACAATCGCAAGTCTACACGAGTTTACTTAAAAAACAATTTTGTAGACGAGTTGAATTGAAATCCTATCATCAGTTCGTAAACTTATAGAAACGTATGAGTTGATTCACGCGTTTGACATCCATGTATAAGGAAACTCAACGAATGGTAGAAGAGGTTACCCAAGTCTTGAATCTTACTTCTAGTCTCTCCTTCCTTCTTTCTTGAGCAACTGCACTAAAAAATAGTAAGCATTCTTTGATATTGTGTACCTTGCAAAAGTAATATTAGTATATAGAAATCAAAGAGTTAAACACAAATTTGTTTCCCAATCAATGATTCACACGAGATATTAATTAATGTTAAAAATCTTGGTTAGATATACAAAGGAGTCGGGGGGGAGGTATGTCCTTATGATAGGTACGTGAATGAGGTGAAACTGTCCTATGGAGCATGACATTGGATAGCAATTTAGTATTGTAATATTTTGTTTTTATCATTTTCTTTGTGTAGATTGGGCTTCTAAACTCGAACTATGGTTTTTAGTCATTAAAAAAAAAAAAAAAAAGTAGCCTTGAGAGCTTTAACATTGGTGCTTTCATTAAGAGAGAAATGGTAGACAACACAAGATTTTATACAAGACTCCAAGAATAAATTGACCAAAACAAGATGAACATTAAGAAAATGGTGACAAAGATGCAAGGGTTTAGAGATTCTATGAATGGTAATATCCAAGCTTTAATACAACAGTTCAATACTCTTTCTTAGTCTTTGCATGCAAATAATGCTCATTGTAGGAATCAGAATACAACAAGCATGTATCTTAATCGTCTTGTTGATTCATTGCAACAATTCATTTGTGCCTTGAACCATAGATTTGGATCACCATAATATAAAGACTATTGGGGCAAATTATCTAAGTTGGTGCAAACATCAGATGTGGCTCATTATCAACATGAGTTTGAAAATTTATCAAACAAGATAACAAGCCTTTTAGAAAGCTTCCTTAAAAGTTGTTTTGATTTATGATCTTTAACCATTGATTCAATAAGAAGTTTTAGCAACACAACCCACTAGTTTACTTCATGCAATAAGTAAAAGTAAATTTACCAACATTTTCTCAAAGAAACCTACTAAATTTTCCAAGTCCAACAATAAATCATCTTTTGTTTCTTACAATTATTCTTTTGCATACCCTTCTTCAAATTTCAAACCACTTTTACCAAGTCTAAACACATCTACTTCTTCCTTTTCTTCAAAACCAATCACTTTGACTACAAATAATATAAAAAAATTTGTCAATTAAGAAGCTTTCTACATTAGAATTATTAGTTGGGTGATAGAATGGTTATGCTATAACTATGATGAAAAATTACATAAGAATCATGTTTATATAACCAAGTTTCTATTAATGGTCCAATTTGTGGAAGATGATGTTTATGAGAATAAATTAGAGGATACAAAAATGGAGATATAGATGAGAATGCGGATATGCAAGGTCAAGACATTGAAATCAACTATCATGCAGTGTATGGAGTCTTGGCCCCTCGTACTTTTAAAATGCAAGGCAATATAAAGAATCAATAGTTGTTTATTTTAGTAAAGTCGAGGAGTACGCATACTTTCCTTTAAGAACATATAACAAATTTTCCTTCAATAACATATGAAAAGGGAAATTAATATTACTTGTTTCAGCAATGAAACCATTTCGTGTGATGGAAGGAAATAGTCAATATTTGGAATGTACGGGCTTCTGTAAAACAATTAAATTAGCCATTTAGAAACATTATTTTCAATTGGATTGCTAAACTTTGCCTTTACAAGGAGTAGATTTTGTGTTAAGAGTGCAATGGTTGAATATTTTAGGGCCAATAACAATGCATTATAATCAGTTGACTATGTCATTTCAAATCAATGGTTCTAATGTGGTGTTATAGGGAAATGATTCTATATAAGCCAAATTTATACAATCGGCTCAGTTACACAAATTAATAGTATTAAATCAAGTTGTGTGTCTTTGTAATTTAGTAGCTTAGTTGGATACCTCTTCCATGGATACCACCAACAATAAAGAATTAGATTCTTTATTTGGCAAATTTCCAAAAGTTTTACAATCCCTTCATCCTTGCCACCTAAGAGGGATACCTAACATCATATTCATCTCAAAGATGAATCTACTCTAGAAAATGTAAGGAAGTCAAAAATAGAGAAATTGGTCAATGAGATGTTGGATTAGGGTGTTATTCGACCAAGTACGAGTTTACTTTCTTCAACGTTTTATTAGTTCAAAAGAAAGACAACACCTGGCGATTTTTTATGGATCATAGAGCATTGAATCAAGCTACTATACTTGATAAGTTTCCAATTCCTACTATGGATGAGCTACTGGATGAATTATGAGGTGCTCAATTTTCTTTTAAGCTGGATTTAAGAGTTAGGTACCATCAGATACGCATGTTTCTAGTAGACATTCCAAAGACGATATTCAGAATACATGAAGGGCATTATGAATTCCTCGTAATGCCTTTCATATTATCAAATGCTTTGGCCACATTCTAAGCATTATGAGCAAATTTTTTTATTCAAATTTGCAAAAATTTATAATTGTTTTTCTTAATGATATATTAGTTTATGGTAAATCATGGGATGACCATCTAACACATCTTGCTATAGTTTTGCACTGTTTGAAAGATTATGGATTTTTTATCAAGAAAAGTATTCTTTTGGAAAAGCTTCTATTGAATATATGGGTCATTTAATTTCAGTGGATGGAGTACGACTAAATGAAGTAAAAATAGAAGCTATACACAACTGGCATGTTTTGTTCCTCTTAAGGACAAACAATTGCATGGATTTCTTAGGTTATCAAGGCACAATAGAAGGGTTTTAAAAGGGTAAGCTTCCATTGTAGCCCCACTTACAACCTTACTTAAAAAAGATGCTTTTGTATGAAGTAAGTTAGCTTAGGAATCTTTTACAACATTGAAAGTAGCTTTGAATTCTACCCATGCATTAGCCCTTCTAAATTTTTAAGAAGTTTTTATAGTATAAATTGATGCATCTAGAGTTGGAATAGGTGTTGTTTTGCACCAAGGTACCCAAACAATTGTATACTTTAGCAAAAAGTTAAGTGTTAGATTGTAGAAAGTTGGAGCATATGTAAGAGAATTTGTGGCGATTGTGGAAACCATCAAAAAGTCGAGACATTATCTTTTAAGGAGGCATTTTATTATATATACGAATCAAAAGAACTTGTTGAAAATTTTAACTCAAGCAATTTGGACAACCAAATAGCTATATTGTTTGATAAAATCAATAAGGTATGACTATGATGTGTAATATAACTTAGGTAGTGAGAGTAAGGTAGTAGATGCATTATGATGTGACCAATCGCATCAAATTAATTCAACCTATACTTACTTTGTGATTAATCTTTTATGCGAGTGTACTTATCAAGCTATATTATAGATTAAGCACGGGGGTCGTTCCATCAAGTCTTACAATTATAAGTAATTACCTTATACTATTTAGCTAGTCTAAATCGAATGATGTCAATATTCCCACTTTCTAAAAGTTACCTAAATTAATCTATCAATTTGAGTGTAAACGCTTCTTAATGAATATCATATCATAAAACTACCATAATCTTGATTTAACACTAACCCTATCATCAATCTTAATAATAATCCATTCAACGATGCATTTATGTTCTTAAACTGTATGAATTCTTAATTTTAATTAACATCTCTTTTAAAGAATATTAATTTATAATCCTATATGAATTAATGGAAATTTTTTTCTCATCAAGAACATATAAGAGTGCATTAAAGATTATGATCTCTTATCAAGATCTAATCTTTTGCAAAAAGTTGGTGTCTTTCTTTGTCTAGAATCATATACAAACTTCACCATTTATGTAGATCTATCTTATTAAATGATCTTTCAATCTATTTAATAAGAATCATGCACTGATATTAATACCGTACATATATTAAATCAATAAATAATTAAAACACATGGGAAGCTTCTATGGTCCCGTCAACAGGACAGTTTTGCTATTAATCTAACTGTTAAAATAAATATAGTAAATAGAATATTAACTATTTTAGTGATTTGATGACTTAGGTATGATGTGAGCCATTGGATGGTGGCAGGACCAGTCTCGTCAAAATTAATAGTGGGACTATAGAATTTTCTTAACACATGAATAAATTCAAAAAGTATAAACTTTCATTAAATAAATGACAGATCTACTACATTAGGGTCACGGTGTCAACACCCCATTTTTGTCTCCCTTAAAAATAAAATTATAAATAATTGAAAAGTAGAAAAATATAACAGAAGTTAAAAATTATTAAAATACAAACAAATTAAATGATTAAGTTGAAATTTGACAAAAATAATATAAAGGTAAAAAAATTAGAAAATAGAAAAATAACAAAAAGTTGGGAATTAGAAAACCCTCATCCTTTTAGATAGAATTTGTAAATAAATATATTAGAAAGAGAATGCCTATTAAAAGGGAAAAAAAGAAAAGAAAAAAAATAAAATATAAATTAATATAAATTTTCTTGTATAATAACATATTTAATATAATGGAATGGAGCAAATATATTTATTTGTAAAATGAAGCTAAATATTAATTTTATAGTGCAATGTAATGTTTTGTGATTTAATTGGAGTGTTAAGCCAATTTTATAAATTAAATTGAACCTTAGACTATGGGTAATTAAGTACAAGATAAGTAAGGTATAAAGTACAACTCGTACCCTATCCTACCTGTAAGACATAGTGTATTGAATTTTATACCGGAACCAACCTTATGGTACTTCGTATCCACCTCATACTCTATACCTTATAAAACTTGCCAGTATAGGGTCTTGTAAAACTTGTAGATTTTTCCATGAACTCTCTATATTTTTTAATTCTTTTTTAAGCTTCAAAGTTCAAACTTATGGTATTAGATATGGTTTCATGTAATATATAAGACTATCTTATTTTCATATATTTGTTATAAATAACATGTGAAAAATAATTTTGACAGTACTATATTAATATCATGAGTTCTCCAATATACGAAATTTGTTTATGCATAAAATTTGAAAACTGTAATAGACATATGTAAAATCTATTTATATGCTATTAAACAAAATTAAATAACTTATAGCAAATTTCAAAACTAAAACTTTTTAGAATTACTTCTATAATAATCAATTCTAAAAAATAAACAATAAATTTATATCATTTGGGAGTTCAAATACATGCATATAATCATAGTTCTTCTAAAACGAGAACAACAAATCATTCCAAAATAAAATAGTAAAAGTTTTTCAATAATAAATATTTATGGAAGGTAGTCTACAAATAATCATCTTAAACAAAAGTAGTCACAAAATAAAAAGTTCAATATTATTATTTATATCTTATAAATTAACATTATTTTTAGAATATTAAATAGGAAAAACGCATGATAACTTAGAACCTGTATAAATTACAAGTTTCGGGATAGATATAGGGTATGACAACCTCATATTTGTGTCATACCTTATAAGAGAAAATTTTAGAGAAGTTGTACCTATATCCTACCATATAACCCTTGATAGCCATCCAGACCCTACCCGATTGAGCAGGATTTGAGTGAGTACTCTGTACAACAGGGATACCCACTCACCCTTACCTTAGACCCATATTCTCTTCAGTCTGTTTTCCTCGAAGCTGTAGATATCCATTTTTGTCATCACTTTATTTATAACATTTTTGTTAGGTTTATTAAATAAAAATATTAGAAAAAATAGAAAAACTCTATTAAAAAAAAACTTGATAAAATCCAAAAAATAAATAAATAAGAAAATTGAAAAAAAAATCTTTAAAAATTACAAAATTAAGAAATGAAAAAAAAAATGAAAGTAATAAAAGCCAATTAAGTCAATGAGGGTCGAGGAGTTTAAATAGAATCCTAGATAGAATCCTAGTACACATGCACACACACACATATATATAAATTGAGTTTGTTAATAAATGGATGGATTTTATTAAAAAATTAATTGTTCAAATATAATTCATTTTGTTGAAATTTATAATTAAAGTTTGGTTTACACCAGGCTTTCATAATTAAACTTGTAATTTGGTCAAGTTTATAGTGCTTTATAAGTATTATCTAATACGAGTAATATTTAATACGTGTACTAAGATTTTTTTTTATGGAAAATGCTTGCACTCAAGATTGCTTCGGAAGTAATAAGAGTGGATCATACTCATAAAGGATATACTTGGCTTAAGTCGCCAAGTTTTATCCTAATTTTAGGACGTGATCCGAATTATTGGATCCCATACAATTAAATCATGGCTATCAAATTTTGGTAAACTAAAAAATCATATTTTCATGATGGTAATTTCATCAAGTTTTGGTAAGATTGTCTAATTCTGATAAGTGGTAAATTTATTCGAATTTTGGTAAATTTGTTCATATTCTGATAGTTAGTCTGCTAGTTTTGTCTTTTAGTACTAAGTAGTAGTTTTGTCCGATTGTGGTAAGTTTATCCTATTGTGCTAGATTGATTTTGCATTAACTTTTAGAAATTGTAAGTTCATTATATTCTAATAAGTTTGTCCGATTGTGGTAGGTGTTATTTTTGTTAGATTATGATAACTTTCACATTGTGGTAATTTTGTCTGATTTTGGTATGTAATAGATTTGTCATATTTTGGTATGTTTGTTGTATTTTGGTAGTTTTGTATGTTGATGCTAAATGGTAGATTTGTCGTATTCTAACAAATTTGTCGCATTCTAGTAATTTGTCTGTTAGTTTTGTCTTTTGGTATTAAGTGGTAGATTTGTGATACTTTGGTAAGTTTTTCGGATTTTGGTAGTTTGTCTGATAGTTTATCTTTTAGTACTTAATGATAGATTTTTTATGATGTAAGTTTGTCGCATTTTCATTTTTGTAGTAGTAGTAGTAGTAATTTATCTCTTATTATTAAATGGTAGATTTTTCATACTTTAGTAAGTTTATCATATTCGATAGTTTTGTCTTTTAGTACCAAGTAGTAGATTTGTCTTATTATGATAAGTTTGTTGTATTTTCATAGGTCGATTTTATGCAAACTTTTGATAGTGGTACATTCATTACATTCTAATAAGTTTGTCCAATTATGTATGTGCTATTTTTATCGAATCTTGGTAACTTCATCGCATTGTGGTAAATTTGTTTGATTTTCGTACATAATAAATTTGTTATATTCTAGTAAGTTCATTGTATTATGGTGGTTTGTTTGTTAGTAAGTGCCAATTTTTCAAATTTCGGTAAGTTTGTCATATTATGATACGTATATACTGTTTATAACATTTATGCATCGTACATTAATCATTGCATTATGGTATGTTTGCCATATTATGGTAACTTTATTCGATTTTGGCATATGGTAGATTTGTTGTATTTTAATATTTTTTTTGTTGGATTATGGTAATATTGTATGGATATAATCGATTTACCCGATCACGTCCTAAAATTAGGTCGTAAATACATGACTTAAGCCAAGTTTTTTCCTATTGATATAACTTTCCTTGGTTCGGATAACGATGAGGATGGGATAAGTTTTGATCTCGATTGAATCTTTACCATAATTTATAGGAATCCAACAAAAATCTATCACATTATATAATTATATATATATGAGTTACATGAAATTATGGTAGATTTCCTTAAAAAATTGATTCAATCTTATCTCCTAGAGATAATCCCAAGCTTTGTTAGGATACAGACAGCAAAGATATTTAATAGAAAATACAAACAAGAGGACTCTTCTTTCGGGAAGTCATCTTAAACCTTATAATTTTCTCTCTAGTCTCCCTCTTCTCTCTCTCTTTTGCCAACTCTCTTTCTCTCTCTAAAAACCATAATTTTGCCACCACCATTGCAAAAAACAGCCAAAGGTTTTTGGGTGTTTTTAGGTTACTTTTTGAAAAAAAGTACAGAGAAATGTCGATTTGGAAACATATTCCAAATCTAGACGAGTGAAGGTGTTGTTCGAGACAACCCTTCTATGTGGGCAAGTATGAACAAAAGGCGGTGTCTTGGACAGTGCCTAGGAGTAGAGAAGAAGGCGCCTTCGGTAAAAACCCTTTCTCGCCTCCTGCCAACCTACAAACAATGCCCAAATACAATAAGATCAACACCTAAACTAGTAACACAACAAAAAATCAGTAAAAGAAAATAAGAAACTACAGCATCACGACCAACTCCGTTACTCCTCAAACCATTCCACTACTCTGTTGTGGCAAACCCGACCAACCCAACATCACAAACCCACAGAAATAACGTCAACTAACAGTACAAACTCCTGAAACCAATCCACTACTCACTAGTAGCATACCCAACCAATCTAACATCTCAAACCTATAGAAATAATATTCACTAACATGACAAACTCCTGAAACCAATTCACTACTCACTAGTATCATACCCGATCAATCCAACATCTTAAACCTGCAGAAATAACATTCACTAAAATGATAAAAACCAATCCACTAGTCACTAGTGGCATGCACAACTGATCAAAACTAACCAGGTGAAAAAATATTCACCACCAAGATAAATAAAACTTGATTACATAAAGTGAATTGAAAAAAAAAAATACAATTGTGTTTAGACAAAAAGCATATAAAAACAGGAAACCTATAATCCTATTATCTCCTAATGCTGCATCATACACCTCTAGCAATCCTCGACACTATGGATTGTCAACCAGGCTGTGCCAGGGCAGCTTCTGGGTCATCCTCTTGAACCAGAGATGCACTAAAATCTGGTGGAGCAACTAGTGTAACTTGGGTGGGTCTCCTAATCTGTGATAACTGTGTCAATTCCTCAACCCATGTCTTGATCTGGAGCTATTGGATGCTTCTTTTGTGCTGGTAGCGAAGGAGACATGATGGTGAGCCAACCTCGTTGTATAGAGTATGGAACAAGGAAATGCTATGCCGTCCCCTCACAATTGCAGATGTAGTAGCAAGTGATGATGGAGCATGGTGGATGGTGTCATACTGCTATTGCTACTCGTGCTCATCCCGATCTTCTACAGCTTCACCCTCTTACATAGTGTACCAAAACTCAGGGTAAAGATAGTCAACAACCCCATGCTCATCAACTGTCAGTGTGGTGTCATCTACAATAGAGTGAATTTTTGAAATGTCAGAAGATAACCGGATCCGTCTGAACTGATCCGCTTACAAAGGAAGTGTAAACATTGGAAATGCAAACATCAAAGGTTAGATTGATAAGTCTATCACTATAGGAGAAGCCAAATATAAGATATAGAACTCACCAATGCATCGACCCTGCCACTAGTGTGGCTTAGATATCTCCTGATGACACATCTGAATCAACGTATGTAGTTAAGGTCAACACCAAGAGGAGGCTCAACATCTACTAATAAATCACACCTCTCATTCCATATCTCATGGTAACGGTACAACGTGATGGACCACCCAATCAGTGTCGACCCTCCCCTTTAGATCGATCTGATGCAGATCTAGATCAGTAGTAACGCTGCTGAAACCCTATGATAACCCCCGAGCTGCCGAATGACTTGATCGAGAAATAGCACTCCACATAGAAAAAGCAAATTAGGGGATGTGGGCTGTCCACACATCCACACCACGTCGATAATATAGCAGTAGCCTACTCATGATCTGGTCGGTGTATGGCATCCAAACAACTTATACCATAACACAAAAGTCATTACTGAAAAAAATGAAAGTAGTTATGGAACTTCAGGGAATATTTGAAAGTAAATGTACCTATTTAGCTCCTATCATTGCAAATGCCTCTATTATGTTGAAATCACGTGAGATGGGTATCGGGTAGTGTCTCGGGCTATCCGCTATCATGCAGCAAAAGGCGGTCCATCATTTAAAGGTCACCCAAATCGGGTACGGGGAGCAATAATAGGGAATCAATCCCATACCCATACCTTCAATAAGATAACCGCTCCACCAATTTGCACAACATTCTCAAAAGAAGCACGGCACAACTAACGATACAACCAGTGAAGGCATGCACTGTCCAGCCTGTGCCAAGTCATCTAACAATGGCAAGAACATCATGTGCATCAATGAGCCAGATTTATCTACAAATATACATCTTCCCATGAACTATAATATATAGGCACGAGCATGCCTCCTGATCTGCTTCTTTAGTGCATCGTATGGTAAATATGCGAAATGTTCTCATAGCCATGTAAAGCTAAGATAACCTCCACGAGACATACCCCCCCTGCAGATAAGCACCCAATAACTTCACGCATTTTCCCTGCCATCCTGTGGCTATGGATATGGTACCAACAATTGGCAAGCCATCCACTAGCAATCTTAACTAAACTTCCACATCTTGTAATGTGATGGTGAGTCTCTAGCAGCCATCTCTCCACCAATGTGGAGATGAGATGCCAGTCAAGTTGAATATAACGGAGGCGTGCAATGCCTATGAAGCCAACCAGCTCCAAACAAGGAAAAAGACACACATCAATGGATTTGTCAACCAGGTCATGTTTGGATGTAGGTTCCCTTCATCTAACAATAAGGGTAGTAGCTAATGCCTAAAACAACAAAGTTAAGTGATATCAGATATGTTGATCATGTGCAACCACATAGATTAACGGGAAGTTGAGTGTTGGAATACATACCTCGTCCAACCAAATAGCTGATAACGATGTCTGCCCTGTTGGGTAAGCACCAACGGATCAAAGGGGCTTGGCTTCATCTACCCTGCATGTAAGAAGGTAAATGTCAAACCTTAATGAAAAAGCTTGGAAAAAAAAATGAAAAATACATAGCGGGAAAGCATCATATCATTCCACCACATGTAACCACAAATATACTAAACTTGAACACACTCTGGCTTGCTCTGTCTAGACAACTCCTCCTATTATGACCCTCCTATCTACATAGCCCACATGTTACCCTATCAAGCTGCTCTCTCCAATATATTTCCATCCTATATCGTTTCGTCCTAGGTTTTCCTTTTGGTCGTGCTGTCACAGGATCAGGATTTAGGAAAGGAAGTTATTTGGGCAAGGCCAATCAAGATCATCACCAAGTGGGAAGAAATGAGATTCTTAGCATTGCAATTCATTGGTCCACCTATACCATAGCCCGACAAAGGAAGTCCAATCAACATTAGAAAACCCTAATGCTGCCATAGCATATGAACATGACAGTCAATATATTTGTCACTTGTTGCATGTGCATGTTTGTTTCAAAAAGTCTACCTTGTGAGTTCTACCGCAATGTTTCAAACGACCTTTCTCTTGTCGAGTGCCGGTTCGTACCTCAAATAATCCAGTACCTCTACTAAAATTAGTAGCTTTATGCGAACTAGCCTTTGTTGCCCATGAATCCATCTTCTTTTTTGCATAAGGTGTGAAAACCTCACCGCCTATTATGACATTCCTCACAGCACCAAGTCCCTCTTCCCAATACATGACGCAATTGTAGAATATTCTTTTAACCAGGCCTGCTACAAGTAAGCCCCTGGCTCCCTTGATCACAGAGTTGTATGTTTCTGCCATATTAGTTGTCATGTACTCAAAACAATAAAATCCATCAAATGTTATGGTCCATGCCTCCTTGCATAAGATCATATCACCATTTGAATCAGTCTAATTGAACCATTCAATTGCTTCTTCATCAATATTTTTCACAAGCTCCATAAACTTTTCAAATTTATGGATTGTGCTTGAAATGTTGCGTATGTTACCAAATTTTTGCACCTCTGATTCTTATAAACTTTGTTGAAATTGCTGGCAATATTTCGAACACAAAATCGATGCACTACAAAGGCAAGTTGCCACCCATGTGTTGCATCATTAACTGCCCCAATAATTGCAGTGCTCCTATCAGAAATGAGACATATAGTTTGCTCTCCCCTATGTCCTATAACCCTCGCTTCAATTTCCCTAAAAACCATCTCCATGCATCTTTAGACTCAAATGGTGTCGGACAAAATGCTAAGGGTAAGATATGATTATCTCCATCTACACCACATGCCACAAGCAACACATGCTTGTATTTACCATATAGAAATGTACCGTCTACACAAATAACTAGCCTACAATGCTTGAAGGCCTCCACACAAGGGCCAAAGCTCCAAAATACCTAGTTGAAATATGCCTCATCAGGCTGAGATGATCTTGTCCAGCCCCACTCATTTGTCAACCCCGTTTTAGTTTACTTGATTGAATAGAATAACTTTACAAGTTCATTGTAAGATTTCACCCAGTCACTATAAACTATAACAATTGCCTTTTTCTTACCTTCCCAAATTCTTCTACGGGAAACCATATACCCATATACAGCGAAGCAATAAGACTCAAGCTCCTTTGCCTTAAGTTCTAGATTTTTCTGAACAAAGTTGATAAATTCTCGACCTAGGATATTTGAGCCTATTTGTGAATGGTTCTGCCCAAGTAATGGATTAGTGCAGGAATAGAGACCATCAAGCTTGGTAATTACAATCAAGCCTTCTAGTTTTTGAAAATAAGCTCGTATCCACCATGAACAACCTTGATCACTTTTGGTGCAATGAGCAGTCCATAGAGTTTTCTTCGAATTGTCAGCATGGAAGTTGCAATGTGTTCTTATGTGAAAAGATTTTACAGCCTCAATTAGGTCATCCTTTGTCTTGAACATAATTCCCTTCACCAATTCTTGACTATCACAAATATTAGCAAACATAGCATCCAATTCATCCTCAAATGTCACATAGCATCACCGTCTCCACCTAGATTAAAATAAGGAATTGTATTTCTCATCAATGTCTAACTTGACATTACATCACATGGCATTGAGCTATTTAGGACATCCAAACTTGCAATATTGCCCCTTTCAACTTCTTCTTCCACAGCATTATCATTCTCTTCATCTATGTCATCTTCCACTATATTACCATTTTCATCCACATAATAGTAAGAATTGAAATGATCATCTTCTAGCCCGGTGGCAAACACTGATGCCACTTCCTATGCAACACTATTCTCAAATTCTGACATTGTCTCATCCATTGGCATTGGATTATATTGTTCACAATGCATGGGTGAAAATGATACAATACCTTCATTCTATAAAGGAACATTTGAAGATGAACCATGCTGAAACTGCTACATACCTAACATGTTAGCATGTTGTTCGTTTATGTCATCTCGACGACCAGCAACATTTGGATGTGTGACAGCTTGAGCAGTGACTTTCACAAATATTTCCTAAATTAACCTAGCACCCAACTCAGCAATAAGTGAAATTAGATCCTCAAGACTGTCATCATCCACAATTGGCACTAACATGTCTATAACCCTATGACTCATATAATGTGCATCTTGTGTATCATCTCGACATCACTGTTACCATGATCCACACTAATCTTGCCATATATAATTTCCTTAAACTTTTCAAATCCGACATCCATCCTAACCTTCACTTTTCCAATAGGAGGTTTGTCATATTGTGGCCCATAACATCCATCCACTATATTCCCATGTACATAAACAATGAACCTTACGTGGTTAGCCATTCCAAAACTATTAACAGCAAACTAAAATGTTAGATCTTATTTCTTACAGTCTAAATTACAACAACATTTTCAACTTCTTTAACATTTAAAACATCGTTCTCTCACGTTAGATCAAACATCACTATCGATAAATGGACGACTCTTAACCAATCTCAACATTCCACCAAAATACCTTCTAACCATTAATATCGTTTTATTATATACTTCATAGATGAACATGCAGTCCATACACTATTCCTACAACACCTCACAACTACAACATACTAAATCAAATAAAATCACACATTCAATGGCTCACATTAAATTAAATATCAAAATCCATAACACTGAATCATTGAGGCATTTCACCGAATACCTTATACGCATGTAAATAATCTTAATGTCAACTTGATAGATCGATAAATTCAATGACATAAGACTTACCAATACTCCATACAATACTCCTACAACTTCATAACTCAAAATCAACAATTACAACACATTGATTCGGACAAAATCACACAATCCCTTACTTTCTCCATTTCTTATCATTTTCGCTTACAAATTGAAATATAATGGAATAAATACTAAAAAAAAAACGCAAAGAAAAGGTTTTACCTGAGTTCGAAGAGTGGAGAACTTCGAAAAACTTCATCGGAGATGGACAAGGATCGGAGGAAAAGCTTTTAGTTGTTGTTTTTTGAGAGAGTTTTTTGAGAGAAGAATGAGAGCAAATGCTCTCGACAAGAATTTGGGGCAAATTTAACCTACAGTGAAGATGCCGTCTCTAATATTGAAGGCATCATCCGAGACAGCACCTTTAATATTAATACTGAAGGCGCCCTCTCAAACAGCGCTTCGTTACCCCATGCGTTGTCAATGAGAGCGCCTATAGGCCATATCCGTAGGCACCCCCATTAACAGTATCTTCACTCACCTAGATCTCAAATATGTTTTCAAATTGACCTTTCTCCATACTTTTTTTCAAAGAAGAACCCAAAAGCATCTAAAAACCAACAGCTAACTATCACCACCATCGGACTTCCTTATCACCATCAAGCTCAACTGCACTTTACCAAATCCATAACTGAACCTAGCCATCATCGAACCACGGAACCAAAATCCACCATCTTCGACTTCCATCGGTACAACCATTGTCACACCGGAGCCGTGCGTGATCATCTACCCATTACCAGATCCAGTCGCTACTGTCACCATTTAATCCAGCTTCACTCATGCCGAGTGACGCAACCAAGACCATCCAATAGACCCACATCACCGAGACTCGTCCTATATCGACACCTCACAAGGCAAGACCAAACCAATACCGGAGTCGAGTTCCACCGAACCCAAATGCCAAACGGTCAAGACCCCATCTCCGTTGAGTCTACCAACTCCATAGCCGCAGCCACGCGAACCAAGAACTCTGATGAGCGCGACTCCCATCCACCATGTAACTCAGTACAGTCCTCATTTACTGAGTTAACTCAGTCGTATCATGGTCGACTTCGATCATCTCCTTTACCTAACCATTATCACAGAACCGAGCATGGACACCAAACAGACCCAAACTCGAGCATTATCTGGATTACCTGACCCGACCATCATGTGTGAGCGATCCGAGGTCCGACCTATGTACTACTCATCGCCTACGTGCCCTTTGTTGGCTCATATACGTAATGGGTCTGAATTTGGTCTAGTGGGAGTTTGTTCATCTTCCTTTACCTTTTATTTTGTTATTTATTTGATCTTCTAAAATTGATTCCTGAAAATATTAAAGAGAATATATAAAGTGGGGAAGGATAAGATATTTGATTTATTCACTTGTTTTCCCTTCGCAGGTTCTGCATCTGGAAAGTAATGTGTTAGCCGGGCTTTATGTCCTTACTTTATGATGGTCCGTTTCGTGATTTACAATCCGGGGTGTCCTGTAACTGGATGAGCCATAATATGTTTTTTATTCACTAGGTCCGTTAAAATTTTTATAGGTTTGAACTTTGTAGTATTTTAGTATTGGATTTAAATTTTATAATAAAAATCTTATATATTTATAGTATCGAGTTTGGATCATATAATAAATTTAGTGGATACCTGACAATCCAATATCATAATTTAAAAAAGTAAATAAATAAATAAAAATATCACTAAAAGGGTAAAGAGAGGAAAGAAAATAAAACGTAGAGGAGCTACCATTTTTTCTACCTTCAAAAATATTTTTTCTTTTATATTTACTAAATTAGTTAAGGATTTTAGAACCTTTCATTAAAATTTGCTCAAGCCATGTTTGCTTTAATATTATTTGGTGTGTTATATTTTAACCTTAATAGGAGATTTAATTTAACTATGCTCTCATCTAAGTCATTTAGATGAGATACAGTAACAAAAATAATATATTTTTCTGTTTAAAAATTGAATCATAAATATGGTATATTATATATTCTATTTATTCTATATGTAACTTTTCATTTTTTAATATGTAGAAAATATATGTCAGAAGCACTGATTCCTCTTAAATTTATTATTAAAATTTAAAAATAGGTTAGAAACAAATTATGATTGTAGGGTCGAGTTCCGGGTCCTAAATTAAACCCTGTAGGGCACGTTTGGATATAGCATAAAAACTTTATAGGGTTATGGAGTCGGGTTTGGTAAACCCTATAAGGTAGCTGGTCAGGTTTTTAGGTTTATAGATCCGTTCAAAACCCGATCCGGTTACATCCCTTTATAGATTTATTGTGTCAATTATGTTATACTGTTTGTTTTGCCATATTGTTAAGATTTTCTATAAGAAAGTGTTAGAAGAGGAGAAAGCCTTTAATAGGGAGAAATTCTTCAAACGGTATTGTGAAAGAATACACAAATAGGCTTAACACCTTCTATAACTTAAAACCTTAAGGTATTAGGTTAATGGATCTTTCCTCTTACAAACACTTCATATAAGTCCTATATTTTTCATGTAAGATTTTTCCAACTTCACACTTGCATCCTAACAAATCTCTTCCTCAAGTGTGAATCTCTACAATAGGTTAGGTCATACTCCCTTTCAACAAAAGCTTGTCAAATTGACTCAATTAAATTGCTTTTTGTGAGTGGTCTCTATCACCTACTCACCATACATGAAAGGTTTCACAAATGAGTTAGATCATAAAGCTCTACTTTCTACTTGGAGGGCCAACCATGGGAGTTTTCTAACCAAACCATTGGCTCTGCAACCAAATCATTGACTCTGACACCAATTGTTAGGAAAGGAGGAAGCCTTCAAAGGGGAGGTATTAATTACATGTTGACTATTATAAATGATTTTTACATAAAAATTTGGGTGTTCTTCTTCAAACAGAAAACTGATGTACTACTCATATTTAAGGAGTGGAAGATCATGATTGAGAAATAGACAGAGAAGCAGTTTGTTATAAAAGGATATAAAATAATGGTAAAGAAACTTAATGCACACACACAGATTATGTGGGAAACCCTTGATGGGAAAAACCACAGGTAGAGGAGAGAGAATCTATTATATGTTGAAGAAAGAGTACAAGAGTTTGTGAGAGAATTACAATGATACAACAACTCTAAAATGATACCGCACTTCAAATAACCTTAAACATATATTTATATGCGTGATGCAAGAAATAAAGCAAATTTGCATGTAAGCCAGCTCAAATGCCACAACCTTTTTTTTAAAGCCGGCAGTATAGAACTTTACAAAGCCAGCAGCCTTGAATTACAAGCTGGCGCCTTGACTTTAAAGCTGGAGCTTTAGTCTATACTAGATTCGAATTACAAACTCCAACAGTCTCCACCTTGACATAGATTCAGGAGCAAAAACACAAACTCCAAACTTCAACGTAAAAACAAAATATTCTCCACCTCTTTCACAAACCCCTAAAGGGGATGAATCAGCAACAAACACCAACCAAGTCCAAGCAATGCTTAAAATTGGCTATAAGAAGTGATTTGGTCATCATATCAGCATGATTATCATGAGTACTAATTTTGCTCACAGCAATATCTCCACGAGTAATAAAATCACACACAAAATGATATCAATCATCAATGTGCTTTGTCCTCTCATGAAATATCTAGTCTTTTGTAAGAAAGATGGCACTCTAGCTATCACAAAAGACTGCAGTAATCTACAAGTCTTCACTGAGTTCACCAAATAGTCCCTTCAACCAAATAGATCCAATCACAGACATTAATAATAGCCATATAATCTACTTCAATAGTAGACAGAGTAACCATAGCCTATAAAGTAGCTTTCCAACTAATAGCACAACAGCCAATAGTAAATTTATATCCTATGAGAGATCTTCATTTATCCAGGTCTCCAGTAAAGTCAGAATCAACACTAATGACTCCATCTCTAATTTTCCCAAATTGTAAACAAACATCAATAGTACCTTACAAGTATCTGCAAAATCTACTGAACTGCTTTCCAACGTTCCTTACCAGGATTTTCCAAGTATCTACTGACTACGCTGACTGCATATGACAAATTTGGACGTGTACAAACCATAGCATACATAAGAGATTCCACTGCATTAGATTATGGAACTCATGACATATAGTCAACCTCTTCATTTGATTGTGGAGATAAAGCAAATGAAAGTCTGAAATGAGCTGCTAAATGAGTACTAACAGGCTTAGTAGTCCACATATTAAACCTGCTAGGAATTTTCTCAATGTACCTTTTTTGACTTAAAAGCAATTTACCTGCTTTTCTATCCCTCAAAATCTCAATTCCAAGTATCTTCTTTGTTTCTCCCTAGTCTTTCATCTCAAACTCTCTTCTCAACTAGGCTTTAACTTTTCTAATCTCTCATCTATTTTTGGTTGCTATCAACATATTATTGACATATAAGAGCAAGTACACAAATGACCCATCACTACACTTACTGAAGTAGACACAACTGTCAAAGTTGCTTCTCTTGAAATTATGAGAAGTCATAAATGAGCCAAACCTCTTGTATCATTGTTTGGGTGACTGTTTCAAGCCATAAAAGGGACTTTTTCAACAAGCAAACATAGTCCTCCTTTCCTGAGACTACAAACCCCTCTAGTTGTTGCATGTAGATGTCTTCCTCTAGTTCTCCATGTAGGAAGGTTGTATTCACATCTAATTTTTCAAGCTGAAGATCGTGCATTGCTACAATAACAAGCAAGGATCGAATCGAGCTATGCTTTACAACTAGAGAAAAAACATTTATAAAGTATATACCTGGGACTTGACTGTAGTCTTTTGCAACGAGTCTTGCTTTACATATGGGTTCTTCAACTTTTGGTGTTCCTTCCTTTTTCTTGAATACTCATTTGCAGCAAACAATCTTCTTACCTTTAGAGAGTTTTACTGAATCCCATGTATCATTCTTATGAAGAGATTTCATCTCCTCCTGCATACCAATCATCCATCTACTAGAATCATCACAACTAATTACCTTTAAGTAAGTTGATGGTTTTACATTAGAATCAATATCTTCAGCTACATTTATAGCATAAGCAACCAAATCTGCCTCACCAAATCTTTGTGGAGGTCTAACTTCTCTCTTAGCCCTGTCTTTAGCAATGGAATACTGTAATGGTGGTGGTGGTGAAGAAACAGTACCACTCTGTGTCTTTGATCTAAGCTGAGAAGTAGGCTTTGGTGCAGAAACAGAATCAATCTCAAATTTCACTTGCACATTGGATTTCAGCTAGGTTTTATCAGATGCAGTAATAGAAGATAAGTCATGTAACATAGCAATTTTGTCAAAAATAACATCTCTACTAATTATTACTTTATTTGATTGTGGACACCACAACTTATATCTCTTGACACTAGACTTATAACTAAGGAATATACACTTTACAAATCTAGGCTCAAGTTTTCCATTATCAACATGAGCATATGCAAAACACCTAAAAACTTTTAAATTTGAATAATCAACGGAAGCACCAGACCACACCTCTTATGGAGTCTTTTTCTCAATAGTAGTCGAAAGAGACAAATTAACCAAAAAACATGTTGTAGAAGCTGCTTCAGCCTAAAATGACTTTGGTAAATGAGCATTTCAAAGCATATATCGAATTTTCTCCATTATAGTTCTATTCATCCATTCTGCCATACCGTTTTGATGTAGATTAGTAGGAACTGTCAAATGCCTCATAATTCCTTCTAACTTGCATAAAGCATTAAACTAATTTTAACAGAATTCCAAACCATTATCAGTGCGAAAACGTTTTATCTACTTTCATGTCTGCTTCTCAATTATGATCTTCCACTACTTAAATGTGGACTAGTTTTCTGTTTCAAGAAGAACACCTAAACTTTTCTGGAAAAATCATCTATAATAGTCAACATGTAATTAGCACTTCTCTTAGGAGGCACTTTAGTTGGTTTGCAAAGGTCATAATGAATGTAATCAAGTATTCCCTTTATATTACAGATACCTCTAGTGAATCGGACTCTCTTTTACTTCCCAAAAAGACAGTGTTCACAGAATTTCAAATTACCAATGCTTTGCCCATCAAGAAGTCCTCTTACGCTCAGTTCAGTCATACCGACTTCACTCATATGCGCTAGACGCATGTATCAGAGTCTAGTAACATCACTAGTCGACAAGGAAGAAGAAGCGATGGCTATATTACTTGCAATTGTACAACCCTGCAAAACATACGAATTTGCAGTTCTTTTCTACCCTTTCATCACCACAAGTGAACCTTCCTAATCTTTACAACTCCATCTTTAATATATTTGTACCCTTTTGAATCAAGAGTACTCAAAGAGATCATATTTCTTTTCAATTCAAGCACATGCCTCATATTACCGAGTGTCCTGACAATTCTATCATGCATCTTAATTTTTATTGTGCCAATGCATGCAACCTTGCAACAAACATTATTTCCCATCAAATTGGCACCTTTAGATACTGTTTTATATGTTGGAAACCAATCCCAATTGGGACACATATGAAAAGTACAACCAGAATCAGGAATCCATTCCTTGCTTGTTTTAAGATTGTCATTAGAAGTAATAAGGACTTCTCCATCACTATTTTATTTTGCTACATCAGCTTCACCAGATTTTTCTTATTGATTTGTTTTTTTTATTTGCAATAGCTTTCTTATTCTTATTCTACAATTTATAATACTCAGACTTAATGTGTCATTTCTTCTTGCAATACCCGCAGGCTTTATTCTTATTTGCATTCTTTGATCTATCCTTGGTATTACTACCAAAATTGTTCTTGGGTCCTTCCACGAATAACAAGACCCTTTGCCTAAGGCTCGGATACAACCACAAGATGCTTCATCCTTTCAAAACAGCATATAGCTTCATAAACCTCATCAATGGTGAGAGAATCACGACTATATAATATGGTGTCTCTAAAGGTCGAATAAGAGGGAGATAAAGAACCCAATAAAATCAAAGCTAAATCCTCTTCATCGTACTTGACCTCCAAAGTTTCCAAATCAAAAACAATTTCTTTAAAAACAGTTAAGTGATCTTCTAGAAATGCACTTTCTTCCAAACGATGGGAATATAGTCATTGCTTCATATGTAACTTGCTAGTCGGGCTTTTTTTCAAGCGCAACTATTCCAATTTCAACCATAATCTAGCAGTTGTCTTCTCCTTCAACACATCCTATAGTATTTGATTCGACAAGTGTAGATGAGTTTGAGATAGGGCTTTTCGATCCTTACGTTATTTTTCTTCTAGTGACCATAACGAAGGCATCTTATCAAAACCTAGCAATGCATCATCCAAATCCATTTGTGCCCATTTGCGCAAGAATCGCTCTCATGTTTAACTGCCATAACAAAAATTTGGTGTTATGATCCAACAGCAGGATTTCGTATTCCATAGTTGCCATTATAGTGGATAAACAAAACCTTCAGCTCTAATACCAATTTGTTAGGAGAGGAGGAAGCCTTTAACGAGGAGAAATTCTTCAAACGGGCTTTGTAAATGAATGCACAAATAGGCTTGACACCTTTTATAACCTAAAACCTTAAGGAATTAGATTAATGAGTCTTCCCTCTTATAAAGTCTTCACATAAGTCTCATATTTCACATGTGGTATTTTTCCATTCTCACACTTGTACCCTAATAGAAAGTATTCCTGAATAGTGGGATTTTCATGAAACTTTACCAAGGTTGCATTTTCTCTGTATTTAAGGAAGTTCTATGGTTTACTTTGCATAAAAATCCATTTGTCACATGGTGTTAATATTTACTAATAAGAAAAATTAAATTGACATTTTTTAAATTAGGACTTTGTGTTAGAGTCTTTTAAAATTAGACCTTTAAATTTAGAAATCCGAAGATTTTTCATGAATAAAAATTAATTTGATAAAAAATGTAAACCTAGTAATTTTTAGAGATTAAAATCTCTCCAAAAAATTAAAGTTTTATAAAAGAAAACAAACTATGAGGTTTGATTCAAGTATTGTAGATACATAGGCATCTACGGAGCAACCATAAAAAAGGTGAAATATGTTTTTCCCATTTTAGCACTTTAACATAGTTTGCATTCTTCACATTATTGTAAATGTTTTATATATACTTTTATTGATTCTTATTATTTTATTTTTTTCACTAACTTATACTGATTTGGTTCATTTTTGTGCTTTTTCAGGAATTAAATATTTTGAATAACTTTTATCATTTCAGGTTTTAGGATCTTGGTGAATTTCAGGTATTGTTTTCCTTATTTCCTTTTATTAATGTAAAAATGTATGTGTAAATAGATAGTAATATATTTTAATTAAGGCCCATTGAATTTTAAAAGCCCATAAGTGGTAAACTCTTTAGGCGTAAAAAGATAGCCCGAGTATAGAATCTTTTGGTTTAATTTTTCTGAAAACTGATTTTTAGAAAAGCTCATAAACTAGTATCTTAAATTAGAGTTGGCCCGCCCAACTAACTCTAATTTTATTTTTTTCCAACATATGTTAGTGACGGCTTCGAGTCATTTTTTATGATTTTTCAAAATGGATTTTAGATGGATTTTCAAAAGAAATTTTCTAAACTTTCTTTAATTGTGTTGAGTACTCATATTAAGTGGGTCAAGCTTAATATGAGTCCAATTAAAGAAATGGTAAGTTTTCAGGTTCGATAGAAACTATATTGGGCAAGAACTTTAAAAGTTAAATATATTTGAATGAGTGCCAAAAACAAGAACATGGCTCAGCTGAGATGGTTAGGTACCTGAATGGCACAAATGAGTCCTAGGTTCAATGTGTCTAGAAGACGGGCGCATTGGCATGCACATTGTCCCCCCCCCCCCCCCCCCCCCCCCCCCAAAGCATTAACCTGCCTTTAAAGGTTGCAATAGGCTCATTTTTTTTCCTGAAGAAGTGCAAAAGCCTAATTCTAGAAACATCAATCTTCTAGAACTCGACTTTACATTAGCTTCTCCAACCAAAGGTCGTGTTTTTTCAAATTTGCACTTTTATCTCTCTCTCTCTCCCCCACGCATCTCACTTGCTCTGTTCACAACCTTTCTCTCTCTTAATCTCTTATCCCTCCTCATTTTTGCACTCTCTCTCTCTAAATTAAGCAATCGCCTAAAGCCATTGTCAAACACCAAAGCCATCTCCCACCTTCATCCAAACCACTACTTAATGCCACCTCAAACTACTAACTCGGTAACTCAACTCAACCATCATTACTGCACCCTACTCTAAACATAACCCAAAAACTCCCATATTTAACACTCACGACAACAAAGTCCAACCATCACCTTATCCAAACAACACCACACTAACCATCATGTCAAACACCAATCACATACACAAACAACCTAACCACCATACCGATGAACGCAAAAACTACCACCACATCACCATAACACTAAATGTTTATAGGGCTCTATACTACTTCAAACACAAGCTATGTTCACTAGTAGTGTAGAGCTGAAATTTTTCACAGAATGTTAAGGTGGTTGTATGTGACCTTAAACACAAGTTGTGTTCAATGGTGGTGTATGATATGAAAACTTACCTTGTACACCTCTGAATGCATGCCTTAAAACCAATGTATGAGCTGGTTCTTCCCCACATTTTAAGCTTGAAAATGAATCCCTTTTTATAACATTAGAGCATATACCTGCAAAATGCAAAGCAAGGACTAAGGATAGTGATGAAAAGGTTAAGAAAAAGAAACAAAAAGCACCTATGTTAGATAAGGGTTACCTCCCATGAAGCACTTTGTTTAATGTCATTAACTTAATGTCCTTCATGGTCCTTAGGTTGGCGGTTTCTCAATAAAGAGTTTAAACTACGCCTCAGTTTCTAGAGATAATACTTCGAACCCCTTCTTACTTGTGATATGATTATAGGCCTTCAGTTGGGCTATAATAGCTTGTATTCTTGGGGTTCTCCAGTTATTTCTCTGTTCTATGTGTTAAGCTTAACTCCAACACATTCTTATAAAGTATATAAAATATCTCCTCGAACCTATTTTTAATTAAAGTTTGATCAATAGCCCCCGATTGAGCTATAACATCTTGCATAACAGGGTTCTCACACTTTTCTTCTTCTCCTTTAGTCAAATTCAGCCTCAAGGTATTCCTACAAAGTGTATCTTGCACACAATATGAAACAAAAAGGCATAAAAAAATATCAATAGAAAAATAAGAATCATTACAATTCATAAATTGTTTCAATACCGCAAGGGCCTTCATTGTCATCTTATCTATCCCAGCTCTAAGAGTTAACTTACCATCCCTCATATCAATTATAGCTCTAGCAGTGCGTAAGCATGGCCTTCCCAAAATTGGTGTACCTCCCTAACTTCATCCATGTCAAGTATTACAAAGCCTCCAGGGATTACAAACTCTGGTACTTTCACTAACATCCTCAATAATTCCTCTAGGGAATTTTACCAAACAATATGCCAACTGCAGTCTTATTTGTGTAGGGCGAGGTCTATCTAAATCAAAACTTTTGAAAAAACAACATGGCATCAAATTTATGATTGCCCCTAGATCTACTAAAGCTTTATCTACAGATAAAATGCCCAATTAAACATGGAATTGTGAAACTTCTTAGATCCTTAAACTTTGTTGGCAATTTATTTTGAAGGATCACCGAACATTCGGCTCCAACCATCACCATAAATACCTCTTCTAATTTTCTTTTGTTTGACAATAAGACCTTAAAAACTTCGCATATCTGGTCATCTACAGTAGAGCTTTCACAAGTGGTAAGTTGATATGCAATGTTTTGAAAAGTTTTAGAAACTTCTAGACTATTTAGAGTCACAGTCCTTCTTCAAACTGGTTGGACAAGGTATCTGTGGCTTGTATGCTCTTTCCTTAAGAGGTTACTCTTTTTATATCTAAACCTCTTCTTCCTAAGGCTTGGTAATAGCCTCTCCTTATTAGTTAGATTGCAGATCTTTTCCACTTATGAAGCGTATCACATTTTCTTGCTCTTTTGGGTTCATTTTTGTATTACTAGGAAGTGATACTAGTGTCCTTTCTAACATCATCTTTACAAGTGACCTAATATAGTTCTCCAAGTTATGAATTGAAGCCTCATGATCCGATGACAAGCTTTAGTAAATAAATTGAGTCATCAAATCTTCTAAATTGGGTTTCCTCTCCTGTAGAGGTGGTAGAAGCTATGGAAGTTGTTAAGGTTGTAGAAGTTGTGGCTTCTAAAATCCTGGTGCTAGATAATTTGCCCTTTGGACATTTGCAGTGCCAGGAAAAAAAAAGTTGGGGCGATTTCTCTACCCTGAATTGTACGTATTACTATAGGGGTTGTTTTGATATTTGCCTTTATTATCGAAGTAATCAACCTACTCAAACACCTACAAGTAAAAAGCTTCAACAGTAGAATCGCCATACTAGAGTTAAGGTGTCTATAAGTTCTTTAATCCCATAACATGCTTGCTCAAAGCATCCATTTTCACAACCAAAGTGGTCCTAGGTAAGGGTGAAAACGAGCCAGGACGAGCTAAGCTTTTGCTAACTCAGGCTCGGCTAATTTATTTTTTAATGAGCTTGAGCCAAGTTGAGCTTTTAAAGAGTAGCCCGAGCCTAAGCCTGAGCCCATTAAGCTTTTTTGAGCTCGGCTCGTTTAACATATATAATTATTTTTTAATTATATTTATAATATTAAATTAATATAAATAATTATATATAATATTATATTAATAATATAATATCAATATTATATTTATTAAACGAGCTTATTCAAGAGATTGGCTTGCGTACCCTTAATAAGCCTATTCACAAACCTTTAACAAGCCTATTCGCGAGCCAACTCACCAACTTGAGGACAAGCTCAGGCTCGGCTCATTAAGCTAAACGAGCTAAGTCGAGCCAAGCTCGAGTAGCTTACAAGTAGCTCGGCTCATTTGCAGCCGTAATCCTAGATATCTTCTACTTACCACAGCAATTGCCCACTAATAATTATTCTTGGCTAATTGATACCAACGAGTAAAATCTCCTTGTGCTTCATGACCCCATAATAACAACAAAGAATGTATTAAACTATTAGCAAGGGTATAATATGTAGCAGTTAAGAAGTTGCATATTTCCTCAAATAGTTTTAGGGAATCCTCATATGTCTTTGCATTCAATGTATTGCTAGCTGTGGCATCAACTAACTGAGTAGCAATGTTGAGACCATTGTAGAAATTTTATGTTTGCATCCAGTTAGGTACCTAATGGTGACGATATTTCCCCAGTAAAGCCTTTCACCTTTGCCATGCTTCATAAAGTTTCTCAGAATCTT
This sequence comes from Combretum micranthum, assembly GCA_024138025.1. Taxonomy (NCBI): domain Eukaryota; kingdom Viridiplantae; phylum Streptophyta; class Magnoliopsida; order Myrtales; family Combretaceae; genus Combretum; species Combretum micranthum. The sequence continues at coordinate 1,630,474 of JAMXBD010000033.1, read as the reverse complement.
GCTACATCAATGATAATACATCATTACACAACTTGGCATTTTTTAAGGTAGGAAATAGTTATCCAAAAACTGCTTAACCATGTCCTTCCAAGTAGTTATAGCTCTAGGTCCTAATAATGATAACCACTGTTTTTCCCTTCCCCTCAGAGAAGAAGAAAATAGGTGAAGTCCACGGCATTGTCTAAACCCCGTTATTCTTGGAAGTCCTAAAAATTTCGTGAAAAGTTTGGATGTAAGAGTGTGGTCTTCTTCAAACCATCTAACTAACAATATTGCCGCAACATCTGAATAACTACGCTTTTAATCTCAAAATTATTTGTTACATTGAAGTTTCACTGCAGTTGGACCAGTTCCATCAAGTGTAGGCATAGCATAGTCCAGGTTAGTCTTAAGAGCATCTTTGTGGTTGGCCATGACTACAACATCCATAGTGTTTGATATTTATACCTTGAAACTCAGTTTTCTTACTATGTCTTCAACACTTATTCTCAATCTCTTGTGAAAAGTTATGCTCATCTCTATATCAAAATCAAGAAGTTTCGTAGATGAATTTCTTGTCATACACTGTAAGATTTGAAATTAGAGTTAGATTCTAATTAAGAATATCAAAAGATAAAGAAAGGATGATCATAAAATAAAATTTAACTAAACTAGTAGATGTTAGGCATTCCTAATATTGTCGAGTACCCAGCAACAGCGCCAAAACCATAGTATGGCTAATCATAATCAAAATAAATTAACGTTATACTTACTTTACAATTAATCTTTTAGGTAAGCATACCTACCAAGCTATATTACAAATTAAGCACAGGGGTCGTTCCACAAGGACCTACAACTATCAGTAATTATGATTCTACTATTTAGCTAGTCTAAATCGAATGATGTCACTATTCTTACTTTCTACAAGGTACCTAAACTAACCTATCAATTTGAGTGTAAATGTTTCTTAATGAATATCACATGACAAAACTACTCGAATCTTAATTTACACTAACCCTATTCTCAATCTTACTAATAATTCATTCAATGATACATTTATGTTCTTAACTTGTAAGAATCCTTAATTTAATTAACATCTCTTTCAAGAATATTAATTTTGAATCCTATATGGATTAATGAAAATTTCTTTCTCATCAAGAACATACAAGATTGCATTAAAGATCATGATCCCTTATCGAGATTTAAACTTTGCAAAAAGTTGAAATTTTTTATGTCTAGAATCACATACAAACTTCACCATTCATGTAGATCTATCTTATTAGATGATCTTTCAATCTATTTAACAAGAATCATGCATTTATATTAATAATACACATGGATTAAATCAATAAACAAATAAAACACATGAATAGATTTAATGAGCATAAACTTTCATTAAGTAAATGACAAACATACTCTATTAAGGTTAGGGTTTCCTAGGACTTAAAGTAAAACACACTATTTTCCCATAGATAAAGAAATATAAAAACAAGATCTAGGAAACAGTAATGATTCATGATAAACACCTCTTTTGATCCTTATCTTGTGATCTTGAATAAACTCTTGCATTTCTCCACTTTAAGTTGACTATTTCTCTCTCTAAAAGATGGAAGAAAGAGAAAAAGATAGATGCAAATGATTAAAGGCGGTTATTTATAAATAGGTTAAAATGACTCCTATAGGACCATCCTTCATGGCCTATGTTTGAGCTCGTATAGGATTGAAAACTGATGATTCTCGCTAAACTAACTTTGCATGGCCCCAATCATAGCTGTTAAGTGCCCATGTAGGCTTTTCAACCATTGTTTTTTACACAGCTTGTGTATCTTCCATGTATACACTTTAAACTAGATTCTAATGAAAATTTTGTTCTATATCAATATTCTAAACAGCTTATGTACAAGCTCATGTATGTTGTAAATCTTCAACTTATCTAATTCTTCACCAGAACCTCCTTTAATCCTTTCAAATGTCTTCATTAAGCTCATTCATCTTGTCTTACACCTGAAATTAACATTTTGATCCAATAGGTACCATTTTCTTCATTAAATCATATAAAATTAATATAATATAACATTAAATCAATACATATAATAAGGGTCTTTTAATACTTATCACATTATCAAGAATGCATCCAGATCCACAGACCTTATTGGCTTTTTCTATGCCCTCTTTTGATTTCATCATAGAAATGAAGCACACATATCGGTTAGATCAGATTGGAGTAAATTAAGGCAAGACTATATTGATGATGTAATTTGCAATGGCAATTCATAGAGGTGAGGGACCATTATATTTGGAAAGACATGTTTTTATTCCATTAATAACACCAAACATTACCTCTTTATTTAGAGAGTTTCATTATTATCCAATCGGTGGTCATGGAGGAGTTTTAAAGACTTAGAAAGATTAAGTGCTTCATTTTTTTTTCAAGGAGGAAATGAAAAAGGATGTAGGAAAAATTGTGAAGAACGACCACATATGTCAACAAATAAAACATTTGACTACGTCTCCAACAAGTTTACTTTGACCATTGAATATTCCTCAAAAGGTTTTTGCGGAGGTAGCTCTAATCTTTATCACTGAATCACCATGTAAGGGGGTAATCGGTAATTTTAGTAGTCAAATGATAGTAAAGTATTCGGTAATTTTAGTAGTCAAATGATAGTAAAATTACATGCAATTCTAGTTTCTATCAAGTCTAATAGTGGTAAAAATTTATTATGAGCCATTTTATGAAAGAGTTATCTAGGATTAGTGGAATGTTATTAAAAATGAGTTCAACCAAATAATGTATAAGTGTTGATAACATTTATCATTAATGCTCATTTCATCATATTTTATATGTAATTTATGTGCTTATAATAAGAAAAGGATACTTAATTGCTTACTTACTCATTTGAGGGCGTTAAGAGCATAATTGGAAGATTTTAAGATGATTCAAGTGAAATCAAGGTGACTTTGATGAAGTCATGGTCAGGAGTTAAAATTTACAGCATGGCCATGTTAGAGGCAAAAAACAAACAAGAAAGCAAGTAGAGACAAAACTCCAAGAAACATATCTTCTAATTCTTGCCCCCACTGTCTACATGGCCATGCAAACTAGATAGTGTACATTGCAAATTTCCAATGTTGGTTGAAGCTAAGTTCTACCCTCCCGAGCATGGCCATGCAGGACAGGCCATGTAGACGATTTACCTTCTTATTCTATAAATAGTTGTCTTGTTTTCATTTAAAAAAATTCTTTGGCATATTTTCCAAATCCTAGGAGAGAAAACGATGAGCTTCAAGAGGAGAACTGCTTGAGCTTCATCAGAAATCACAAGACGTCAAAAGGAGTTTTATTGTTACATCATGATTACTTCTATTTCATCTAGTTCTTTTGTTCTCATTGTAAATTCCATAGAGGAGTATATCTTTAGACCTTACTTCTTGTGAAACCTTAAACCATGTAATTTAATTCCTTTTTTATTAATGAAAAGCTTATGCTTTTTTATCTATTCATGTGATTTAATTGTCCTGTGATTAATTGACAAGCAGAATTAATTGCATGTATGATTTAATTAGATACAAAGAGGTTTCATCTAATAAGATATATCCTTGTGAATAAAGAGATTGATGCTTCTCCTAGAGGTAAGGAAACTTTGATTTTGCACAAAGATTTAATCTCTACAAAGGGGATCATGAACTTTTATGCGATCTTATATGACGTTACTGAGAGAGATATCTCCATTATCTCATGTAGGGTTAGGAATTAATTAACTTGAGAGAGTAATTGATTTACTTAAAAGATCTTGTAGTGCAAAGCATAAACAATTCATTAATCAATCCATTATTATAGGAAATTTAAGATTCAGGATGGATCAGGATGAGGAGTATGTTTTGTGATTAAATACATCTGTTAAGAGCATACAGGGTTTGCAAGATTAGTCAATTAGTAGTTAAATAATAGTTATCACTTCCAGAATTAGGCTAAATAATAGAAAAACTATAATACTAGTATTGGTTTTAATCCTATATCACTCTAGGTAGGTATACTTGCCTATACTTGATCGTAGAAATCAACTTAGGTTTATAAATTTTATAATTTAATACGATCAGTAAGCGAACATCAAAATGACCTACTTATTTACCATGGAATGAATATTGCTTCAACACCAATCATCATACTAGTACTAAGATGATCCCTTTTGAAGCATTATATGGTAGGAAACCACCTAAGATTGTAGTTACCTTTAAGGCTCAAGTTCGATTGAAGCAAGAGATGAGGAGCTAATCAATTAGGATACATGGTTGAAATAGTTGAAACATAATCTGTCTCATGCATTGTTTAGAGTTAAAAATTTCGTAGACCAACACAGATCTGAGAAATATTTGCATGTAGGTGATTTAGCTTATGGGAAGCTTTAGCTTTATTGACAAGCTTCACTAGCTTAGTGGCCTTTGATGAAGCTTGCAAGAAGATACTATAGGCCTTTCAAAGTTTTGGAATGTATTGCCGCAGTAGCTCACAGATTGGAGTTGTTAGTTGGATGTTGTATTCATCTATTTTTTCACATTTCTTAATTAATGAAAGCTTTTGGAGATGTTCATGATCACGTGTCTTTACCATCAGATTCTTTTGAGAATCATCCTTTGTAAATCCATTGTCTATTTTAAGTTCTCAACAGATTCTTAGATAAGGTTAGAAAGTTGATCAAGTGTTAGTGTAGTGGGAAACATTACTACCAAGGATACTACATGAGTGGATTTGAAAGATTTTGTTAAGGATTATCGGATTTTTCAAATAGAGAGGCAATTGTTATACTTGAATCAAGAGAGCAAGAGATCCAAGCAAGACCATAAAGGAATAGACAAATACTTAGACAACACAAGGATTATATTGTATTCTAAACATATGACTTAAGCATACAATTGTCAAGATTATACAAAAAGTTAAAACATAATGACAAATAATCAAAATTAGTTAAGTTGATTTAACAAGCTACAACTGAGTCAGCTAAAGATATATACGGCAACTCAACAAATGGTAGAAGAGGGTACCTAAGACTTGAATCTTGCTTCTAGTCTCTCCTTCCTTCTTTCTTAGAGCAATTGGACTTGAAAATAGTACGTGTTCTTTGATATTTTGTACATCGCAATTCAATCAAGAAACCTTAGCTTAGTTGCACACATAATATACACACAATATCACAAAAAGTAGTATTAGTAGATAGATATAAGAGAGTTCAACACATATATGTTTCCCAATCATTGATTCACACGAGATATTGATAAATGTTGAAAATCCTAATTGCAAATATATAAAGGAAGAAAGAGAGAGAAGAGAAGACAGGTATCTGGATGAGCTGGAACTGTCCTCGTGTCATACAACATTCTATAGCAACTTAATATTGTAATATCTTATTCGTATCATTGTCTTGGTGTAGTTTGGGCTTTGGAGCCAAAGTAGCAGATATTAATCATTAATAAAGAATGGGCCTTTAAAACTTTAACAAGATGCATCTTGTTCAACTCAGTTTCCTTATTTGCAGTTTCGGATGTATAATATGTATTTTAGGTTGTTCAAAGTCTTAATATAGATTTCTAAGGTCTTATTGTGCATTAGAGCATCTATGATTATATTTACCCAACTTCTATAACATTCACTGGATTTATAATTTACTTTCCATGCAAACCATTACGGGCTGCTTTCTCTTCCCGTAATATCTTTTCTTTAACTGTTGGTTTGTTCCATGATAACTGATATTTGACGCTCTAGCATATAATAAGTTAGTTCCTCCAAACCGTGGTTTTCCATGTAAACAATTGTGTGTTGCTTCTCTTTCCCTAATATCTTTTTCTTCAATTGTTGATCCATTCCATCATAATTGATAATTGATACTTTAATAGATGATATGTGGATAAAGGACGTAATATGGCATAGTTAAGAGATATTTTTCTATTTTAATGTCACTATTAAAAAATTTATTTTTAACTAAATAACATTGATAGCTTGAATTTATTATATATATTATTATTTGGCAAAAAAATTATTAAACCTAAGTTGATATTGAGTTTGACTAGATTATTATCTTATTATACTTTAAAAAAAAAAATTGTATTTTTTTTCCTAAATAACATTATGAATGTCCAAAATTTTCATGAATTTTGCTTACTTTTGAAATCTTACTCAAGCTATTAAGCCATATATAAAAGAATTAAAAGTTGATCATATAAACTATTTGGGTAGCTTTAACTCAAACTCAATTCAAAAGTAACCAATCAAAATCAAGCAATTATCATGTTGAAGTTCTACAAAGTACAAATTACTTGGTTCATTTATAACTTTTGTTAAGACCATAAATTGTATGGTCCATAATTAGCTTTATAAAAAGTTACTAATTTTCCTTATCATAAGTATCAAGTTTATTGACGGACCAATATGGGTCATGGGCCTCCCAAGCCAAGTCCAACCATTAGCCACGGGGGTTAACTCAATGGGCCATTGTGCTATTCATATCAATAGCAACCCAAAGTCTCATTAGGATACATTTTACCATGGCCTAGTGTACCAGTTGACTCTTGTAGCATCCAATTGACACTCCGCCTAGTATCTCTCAACATACTCTTTTTTGTAGAATTCGACACATTGAACATGGATTGGTGAGTTTATCCCATGTCAACCATAACTGTCGCTAACTACCCATTCGCTCATAATCCACAACGAACTCAATCATCAAGGGCTATTCAACTATAAATATTCCCCTCTACACCATAGGAATGGTAATGTTGTCTAGATCCAATTTTTCCTACATTGATCAAATCCTCCAATTAATATACTTTCTAACTTAGGCATCGGAGTGGCTGTGCTGGGCTCAACCTTGACATTCCACAAATCATTTTTTGTTTTACAAGCTCATCATTCACAGGAGTCTAGTCTAGCTTTTTTATTTTTAGCCTCTGCTAAATTAGAACTAGTGCGAAATTTGTTTGTTTGTTTTATAAAAAATTGTTGGGATAAATTGTAGATATATTCTTTACATTTGGTCCATGTGAACTCAATTTTTTTTTATCTTTAAACTTATGTAAGATTTCCAAAAATATTTAAAAAAAAAAAAAGAATTTTCCTTTTAAAAAAGTAAAGCTTTTAGTATATATACATAATTTTTATTATGTTATCTAAAGTAACATAATAAAGTAGGATTAAAAATTACATTTTGGAAGATTTATTAATTTAAATAAATGATTTTAAAGATAAATAAATTAGGGTTAATTTATAAAACCATGACCTGTGTTTTTTACACTTTTACAAAAATATAACCCATGTTATTTTCTTTTTTTTTTTTTATAATTAGTTGACCTGTATTTCTTTCCATTTTGCTTCATCCAAGATTCCGTCAATTAAACTAATTGGCAAGTGCAAATGGTGCGTGTAAGAGCACAAAGTATATTTTCATTGCTCCTTTATCTTCCACTGTATCTGTCATCATCATCTTCGTTGCTCTTTTATCTTCCACCGTGTTCCCATCATCCACACCACAATCACATGCTCCTCCACAACATAGTCTATATGTCCTTTGACTATCTCCTTTTTAATGAACAACGTTTTAGCTTCTTGTTATCCAAAAGCTTATATATATTTTCGTTCATAACATAGTGGTCTCAACTCCCTAAATTCAAATGTTCATCTTTTAAATGGAAACAAAGTCAGCCATTAAACCACTTAAAATTGGTCTTGAAGGAATGAGTATTTCAAGGAAAGTCAGTTGATAAGCTTGATTTATTTGTGTTCTTAACCGTTGATTAAGTCCAATTTATAGTTTATATATGTGATTTGTATCATAATTGATACTTAGTTGGGATATATATTCATTTCAAGTCAAATTGGAGCATATGGGAGATAGTAGAAGGAAGTAGAAGAGAATTGTGTCGATGAGAGATCAAGGAAGTAAAGGCAAGCATGAGGATAACAAAATCACGGTCATGATTTTTGAAGCAAAGAGGAATTTCAAGTTTAGTACCTATTAAGGATTAGATTACGGGCATGATAACTGAAATTGAGGAGAAAATTAGATCAATGGGATTTAAAGTCATGCTCATGATACATGACGAAATGGAGAAAATTAGATCAATGGGATTTAAAGTCATGCTCATGATACATGACAAAATGGAGAAAATTGAAGAGCAACATCGACCAAGGGATAGATCATAAGTGTGATCAATGGAAAGAAGAGGAGTTAGAGCACCTGGACTTGAAGTCATGCCCATGATCCATAAAGAATTTGAAGAAAAGTTAAGGCAATGTCTACCAAGGGGTAGATCATGCGCATGACATTTGGAAAGCTGCAACATGAAAGAGTTGTAGTGATGAAAATCATAAGTGTGAAACTAAGATCCAAGGGATATTGGACGAGCACAGTACCTACTAAGGCGTGAGTCACACCCGTGATTTTTGGGTTAAAGCTGCAAAACTTCCATCAAGAATAAATGTTACAAGCATGATTGTTGGAAAGGTGTATTTCTTTTTCACCAAATAGTGTATTTTCGAGCTATGGTCGTATATTTTCATCGAAACCTCTTCAAGAAATAGTGTGGGTATAAAATACACCACACCTATTCCTCCAAGGGGTATCTAGATATTTTTCTCTACAATTAACATCGGTTCGTAATATTCTTCCTAGAGAGTTTCTTTCTTTTTTATGAGATTGTGAGTGTTTTTATTATAATTACCTTCGAGACTTGAGAGAAAGATGGAGAACTGTTGCTCATCTTATGTGTACAGACTTCTACCATTGTAAATCAAAAAGGGGTTTCCTTCTTTCCCTATCCTTATGTTGTAATCCATTTCACTTCTGCAATTTATTTGTTCGTATTGTTGTTTCACTATGTGTGAGTAGTGAATTAAGGCTTGCAACATCATATCAGCACGAATATGTGCTTGAACTAGTTAATCTCTTGCTAATTGTTAATTTTTAATGGATCAAATTAATGGATCTAAGGCTGGTGTAGTTTACGACACTAATTTTGGACAGATTTCAATATAGTATGTCAAGAGACAATTCTATCGAATAAATCTCATTCACTAGAACGACTTGCTCTTGATAATAAAATTGTTATGATGTTAATATGGTCTTAATTGGCTGTTAAATTATGAGAGATTCTAATAGACATGATTAAGATTAAGAGTAAGTAATTCTGAGAAGAATGCTTACAAACTAGTAATTTCCTTGCAGATAATGATTATTAGGATAAACGCTTAATGAATCATGCTGATATGATAAAGTAAGCTTGCTATGAAGTGATATTATGTTGTTACTGTCTTAATTATCATGTTGATCAAGTGTAATTGTAGATTAGTGTAGTTTAGCCATCAGAATTAGACTAATTTTCCTTAATTCGATCATTTATTCAAACTGCTAAATAATAGGAACATTAATAAAGTACTAGTGTTTGAATTGTTCCTTGAGGAGATGTCTCATGCCCCAAAGGGTACCCTATACGTGACAATCCACTACACTCGATATTTAAACTCAAGTATAACAACGTTAGTCATTCCGTGAGTTTAGACACCGGGTGTAAGGCTTACGTTCACCATATAGGAGACCTTACTTTGAATCGAAATAGCTTAAGAAGATATACATAGCGATAATAATATAAATCATAACAGTTATAACCAAGATTAATCTATTACAAAAATCTAAGGGGCATACCCCGTCAAAATATTAAGAGTCCTTAGGTCTGCAAAAGTCTCTTACAACAACATATCTATATAAGATTAAGGAGATTTAACTAGGAGTCTATGCCTAACATCTAGGTCCCGACTTCTTCAAAAAGCTCCTTAAATTTCAAAAGCTATAACTGAGGAAAGTGGCCTCTCAGGGATAGCCATAAATAATTATATTGCAATAGAAAACTATAGGGGTATAAGTTTATAAGCTTAGTAAGTTTCACTTCCAAATTAAATACTTCATCAAACAATAGGGAAAGCAAGTTATATTAACAATCATATGAAATGCACAAGCACGTGAGCATACAATACATAAGACTTTCCGGGAGTCCTATGTTGAATAGATTTACGCCCTCCATTCGAGATTAGGTGTTTTAGGCCCATACAACCATAGTTTTTAATTTTTCTCATTTATATAATGGTTGATTCAGGTGCCCACCCACTCATTAATTTTGTAGTTGATTCAAGTGCCTACTCCACTTCCATTTTAAGTTAGGTGACCCCGAGCCAACAACCGGGTTTTCAGGCCCACCCATTGCCTAGTTATTATGCTTTTTTCCTACAAAGGTATAATAACAAATGTAATGTGACTCAATATATGATATGCATGGGCAATTTAGTTATATAGTCATGGCATATCATTTATGTGAATTATAAGCGATCATAGAGATTCAAACACTTCAATTCTATACTAAATCATACACATATTTATAGCAATTTCCATTTCGCTATTCTTCACATCAATTCAACCAAAATAGAATTTACATGCGCATTCCCATTTTATCTTTTCCTATTTCTAATGCCACTATCATTACAAGCACAATCATCAGCATGTAATTTAAAGATAGTGAACTCACTTTGCCATAGCGCGAAAATACACCTAATCATAATAATCCTCGGGAAGGTTTAGTCCGTCTCCCAAGTCTCCTAATCAAAAGAAATAACTCAAATGAGTATTTCTATGAAGTTTGAATGAAACTTATAAATTCTGTTCCAACAAGTTCATCAAAGTTCGTCTAAGAGGAAATGCCAACTTAAAATAGCCATAACTTGGTTATTTTAACTTGGAATTTCGCATATTATGTACCGATTTCTACCTATTCAACGAGAGCTATCTATTCCTAAAGTTATTTCCATTAAACAAGGTTGTTTGGCTCATGATCAGTATGGTATAGAATGCAATACAAGATTCCCAATCCACAACCAAGTTCTAATTTCAAAGCATCATTCCAAAGCTTTTGATCCAAGCATCATTCCAAGGCTTTCGATCCAAGCATCATTCCAAAGCTTTGATAGATACTTAGCTATCATTATATCTTGAAAGAATCTTTTATATGCATAAATAACTCAATATCATGCATGATTCATGGGTGTTAATCAATCTATTTCCTCATGTACTTAAACGATGCTTCATGGGATGTGTAATTTTCTTAGCTTTGTTTCTACTAAGTGTATCATATGTACATGCAATACCTATAAGTTATTATCATAAATGTCATGAGATGAGCTATCTATACGTATATCCTTAATGATATTTGATATCAAGAATTCTTTTAGAAAACTTTTGCTTTGCAAAACTTTTGGAATTACTAGACTTAAGAAAACTAGTTTTATTTCTTGCAAAATCACACTTGCTTTCATCAAAATACAACCTTAATGACCTATATGCCTAACACCTTCATTATTTTAATAAAATTCTTCACTTTGGAGTTGGAAATAGGTGTTTAATTAGGGATTTCACCTAGTTACGAATTTTACAAAATTTTTAAGGAATAAAAAAATTGTTTGATCTATATTTCGAAACCTTTCCTTGCTTTACGATTATACCTCGACAAAATCCACTTATCCTTGTCAAAATTAAGTCTTTATTATATGTATTCTCTAAGGCTTCTATTTTGCTATTAAAATCCTCATTTTGGTAATTGGAAATAGGGGTTTAAGTGGAGGTCATTTCCAAATCTGAATTTTGAAATTTATGTTTGAGATGATTTCTTGTGTAAAACTCATTTAATCTTTCAAAAATTAAATCCTAATCAAACCTACTACTTAAGGCTTCCATTTTTTTAATAAAACTCTTGTTTCAGGGTTGAAAAATAGGTGTTCACATATCAACTTTTCCTTATTACGATTTTTAAGTTTGTTGTTAGGGTTGAAACATAATTCTAACATAACTTTTGTAAACTTTTCTTGTTTTGAAAATATCTCTTAGTAGATCTAAGCTTTACTCATCAAAACCATTCATTTATGATACCTATTCCTTAAGCCCTTCATTTTTAATGTAAAATACTCATTTTGAAGTTGAAAAATAGCTTTTCTATATAAGGTTCTTTCTAGATCTGAATTTCAAAACAAATTTTTGCTGAAACTAAAATAGATCTTAGACTTTCTAACATTTTCTCACTATTATTATGCTACTACAAGTCCTTTATGTACATAAGACAAAAATCTAAGGCATTTATGTACTCAAAACAACTAGATCTATTATATCATGCTAGTCATGAATACAAATGCACTATGAACATTATGTAGATAAGGTTAATGAATGAATATATCCACAAAACATCAATAATAACAACATAAAACAATAATAAAGCAAAATAATAGCAAAACAACTTAAATCACAAGATCTACAACATTGTGATGGCAAGGATATCATGTTTTAAGTATTTCCACATCCCTAGCATAAGGCTCATGGGGATTTTGGAGGATTCACACATGTATGATCTTACCATTACATACTTTATTGTAGTAGGATCAAGATCTACTACCTATGAAATGTTTGGAACAAAAAACTTGAAAGAAAAAAAAAAAAGTTTTGTGTGTATGTGTGTGTGTGTGATACTTACAGCAAGAATAGGAGAGGAGAGGGAGAGAAAAACCTTGTTCCAAATTTTGATTTTTGTAAAGAAAGAGAGAAAGTGGAAAGTGAAAGATAAAAGGAATATTTATAGAAAAATGGATTTGGTCTGTTGATGGTTCATTTTCTCTCTAATTTAGAGCGACCGAGTTTTAAATTTATAAACATATATTTCATTTTCCTAAACACGGTCAAATCCAGGCAAGTGCACCTATCATTATGTAGTTTAGGATAAAGTATAGGGTCGTCTCCCACAAGGAACATTCTCAAGCACTAGTACTACTCTAATTTTCCTATGATCTAGCAAAATAATTAAAGAGTCGATTAAATGAATGATTACTATTCTAAATTTAAAGTTATACTAGATTATACTAAGAACACAATACAAATACAAATAGAACACAACAAGTACAATAAGATTTTTTCTCATTTCCTTAACATGAATTTATACATATATTCTCTAATGATTACTACCTGCAAGAATCCATTGAGTATATGAATGTTCTTCTCAGACGCATTCATTTCTAACAATTAGTGTGTCCATTGGAATCTCTTCCTAATTAACAGCCACTAGAAAGTTGCATGAAGATTTATTATTTCTGAATTCTTCAAACAAATGCAGAAAGTCTCACCGGGATATCTTTATCACTATGACGACTCGCCTAGTAAATAAGATCTATTCTAAAGAACCATCTCTCAATGTATTCTAAAAAATCTGGTCAAGAAGGTGTTGCGCCTTCACTACTTCTTGAGATAATTAATTCTATTTACTAGATCTAGTTAATTATTAGATGCAATAAACTTTAACGATCAAATTCAAGTTAAATCCATGAATAAATCCCATTCTCTACCCATACAGAATGACAGAAAAATAGATAAAGAATGATATTAACATATTTAGAAAAGATGAGAAGAATGAGTAGATAAAAATACAAAACTCCTTCATTGGATTTGGATGTAGATCTGGAGTCTTGTATACAACAAACGAACGACAAACATAATTACTAACAAACTCACCCTCTCCCTCCTATAAGGAGGGAGAGGTTTTATTACAATCTCAACACTCTCTCTCTCTTTTTTTTTTTTTGTTTTTGTACAAGTCTTTTTGAATAAAAATTCTGCATAATAATTATCCTCATGTATTCTAATCTATACCTATATATAATTCTCTTGATCTGCTCCTCTTGAATGGATATGGTGTTGTTTTCATTCATCACATTGTTTGGTGAAGAGGTACAACACTTAGATGAATGTATCTGTCTTGATCCCGAACCATTGCATCCATTGGTGAAAAGACACAACACTTAGATGAATGAGTGCATCTTTTCTACATGAACCATTGCATCAATTGGTGAAGACACACAACACTTGGATAAATGAGTGCATTGTCTTGCATGGGAAATCTTCCTCCAATTAATCAGTCTTTATGAAATTCTTCTAAAATCCCTTTAATTGTTTCCAATATGCTCTAATTTTACCTGAAATGAATATTTATCATACTTAAGTACCAATTCTACTATAAATTATCTCAATAAAGCTATAAATTGGACTTAATTAACCTTTAAGATCAAGGATAAATTACGACTATCATTTGTGTGATAAATAAATTGAAGAAAAAAATAAAGCAAATTGAGAGAGAGGACAAGGGAAGGGGCGTCGGTCCTACAAGGAGGAGAGAGAGAGAGATGTGTGATATTTGTTTTGTGTAACAAAATTCAAAATTTAAAAGTATTTTAAGTAATAAAGTGTATTGGAAAAATAAATGTAAGAAAATGATGTAATATTATAAGAATAGGTGTAAGATAGGTTGTAAGATGTAAGAATAGGTATGGGTGATTGTACTTGTGAATAGTGTGATTAGAAACCAAAAAGTATATTAGACAATTAAATTACCGATAGTAATGAAAATACGATAAAAAGGCTATAATATAACTTTTACAACTCAAAAAATTATATAACTGATATATTTGGAAATCTTATGAAATTACGAATCTAACGGTATTAATAACATATTTTTAGTATCTCAAGCCACACTTTTCAAGATCTATATCTGATCGGTTCGAAATAGGTCGAAAATCACTAATCTGATATTTTTAAGTATCCTTATTATTACGAACCAATCTACACCACCTGCTCATATCTCAACTTCTTGGTTTAAGAGCACAGGCTTATCGGATCTAAACTATTAGGGTTTCCCAAGGATTTGTTGACTTAGGGTTTCTGATTGGCTTTTCGGTTTAGGGTTTGAACTTGAAATTACCCTAAAAATTAGGGGTTTACAAGATGACCTTATACTCAACCCCCTACTACTAAAACAATAGGTATACTTGCCTATAAAGATTGGTTTAGAGTAGAAGATTAGGTTTATAAATTTTAAGGCCCGACAACTTTAATCAAGGTGATCAAGTTTTTTGCCGTTATTGGGGAGAGGCATCATCATTAGGAAAATTAGGATTCATGTTCTTCTAGCATTTGTTTTGTGTTATCTTATCTAGAAAGTTTATGCTAATATTGAATTCATTTGTTGTTTCTGCAGTTTATGAGCCAAGTAGCAATTCTGAACTTGTTGAATTTGATCTTGAACTCGAGAGAACAATTAGAAAGAATCTTAGAAAGATAAGAGAAATCATTGAAAGGTTGCCTCCCCATATCAAAAGAGAGAAATCAGAATCTTCAAAGTTGGAAGATGTAGTTGGAGACCCTGTGGCACCTACTGCCGCATTAAAACCAAGCAGTGGAGTTAAACAAGTTCCGCCTCTGAATATGGACCCACCATTACATGAGGGGAATGGAAATGAGATGCCTCTAGGAATGAGTAAGAAGTTAATCCGCTTGTTGCTCAAAGGACGATGCTAGATTATTATAGGCCCAACTTGGATGGCTAGTGCCATCATTACTCGACCTATAATAGTTCAAATGAACACCTTTGAGATAAAGCTAAGTGTTATTCATATGATCATTAGTGTACAATTTGACGGGTTCAGTGAAGAAAATCCAAATACTCACTTACAGCAATTTTTGGGAATTTGCGACATATTTAAGATAAGTGGTGTTTCAAAGGATGTCATTTGCCTCGACTATTTTCGTTCTCATTAAAGGCCAATGCAAACAATGCCTTAACTCATGCTAAGGTGCTCCATTAACACTTGCAAGAGATAGTAGAGTTGTTTGTAAGAAATATTTCCACTATCAAGACGGCTAAGAGCATATATTCCTCCTTTGGGCAGATGGATTCAGAGACCTTATATGAGGTATGGGAGAGATGGAAGGATCTACTTAGGAAATGTCCCCATCATGGGCTTCTAGAGTGGCACTAGGTTCAGACCTTTTACAGCGATCTGGACTATATAACCAAGTAGCTCATTGATTCAGCTATTGGAGGGAGCTTAAACCAAAGTCTACCTGAACAATGCATCCAATGTTTGAAGATATGGCCAACAAACACTATCAGTGGTCATCGGCAAGAGTTAGAGAGAAAAGTCCAAGGAAGTATGAGTTGGATACTAAGTCAACCTTAGGACCTAAGGTGGAAATGTTATCTAGAAGCTTAGTAGTGTTAGAATATGATCTAGCATGTTCATCAGAGGTTGTTCAAATAGAGTAGTTGACTACGTGGGGAACCTGATCAGACCAAGAATGACCCGTTCAACAACATATATAATTTGGGTTAGAGGAACTACCCAACTTTAGATGGAGCAACAATGTTAGTCAAAGCCCTAACATGCAACCTCCCAGATTTCAAAGACAAGTACCTCCTCCTTAAAACAAGCCAATGTCCATTAAGGATACGTTGGCTCAATACATCAAGGCTTTAGAGAATCGCCACCAAGCCATAGAAACAGACTTAAGGAATTAAGGAGCACTCTATACATAACCTAAAAATCAACTTAAACAGATTTCTAAGATGTTTCAGAGAAAGGTCGTTTCAAGTGATAGAAGAAGGCTGGCCTCTTCACAACAACTCGTGGGGGAAAGGGAATGGGCAACGAGGGTGAAACGAACGAAAGGACGTGGAATTCATTTTTTTTTAAGCTCGATTGAATGAAGCTTTATTGCTTCTATGGTGGGGATCTCTCCTTCTTTATTTCTCAAGCCGGGAACTCCTAGGTTTTTACCTAGTAACATTAAGGTTTGAGACAAATCCCAAGGACCAAGTTAAGGCTATAACTTTTAAAAGTGGGAAGGAGTTACAAGCCCCATAAAAGAATCAGGAAAGTAAGAAGGAAGTTGAGACAGAAAGTGAGGAGCAAGTAGGGGAAAATGAGAAATCAGTTGGAAAGGATTTATCTGTTATAGTGAATGAGTATCAACCACAATTACCTTACTCCTCTAAACTGAGGAAAGATATGATTACGAGTATTACAAGAAGTTCCTAAAACTTTTTAAATAATTGCACACCAACCTTCCTTTAATGGAAGACTCAGGCCAGATGCCTATGTATGCTAAATTCCACAGAGCTTCTATTAAACAAGAGGAAATTAAAGAACTTTCCACTGTCACCCTTAGTTGGGTGCTCTGTAGTTTATTGAATAAGTTGCCTAGGAAACTCAAGGATCCTGGCAGTTTTATTATTTTGTGTTTGATAGGAGACCTACCAATGGAAAGGGCATTGGCAGACCCTAGAGCTAGCATCAACATACCCTATAGCATGTTCAAGGGTTGAACTTAGGAGAGCCTAAAAGCACAAGAATGAGTATCCAATTGGTGATAAATCTATGAAGTTTCTAAGGGGATTTATAGAAGATGTTCTAGTAAAGGTACATGATGCATTTTTCCTGCAAATTTTGTGGTTCTAGACATGGACGAGGATATGGAGATTTTACTTATACTAGGAACTAGGAAGCTCATTCTTGGCAACTGCTGGTGCTATGATCGATATTAGAGATGGGAAGCAAGTCCTCTGTGTTGAAATTGAGGAGATGGTTATTAGAATGCTTGACATCTTTAAGAATTCAATGAGGGTTGATGACGAATGCTTTGCTATTGATTCTTTTGATTTAACCATTTCTGATTATATATAGGATGTTTTGAGTAAGGATCCTTTCGACTCATGTTTGACAAGAGGAAGTGAATCTAATGGAGTTGAAGAGGTGAAAGAGATAATTGTTTAGTTAGAGGTTTGTTCCGAGCAAAGGAAAGATTTTGGGGTTAAGGAGATTAATTGAAGCAACATTACCTGATTGAAGCCCTCAGTAGAGGGACCCCTTACGTTAGAACTAAAACAATTGCCCTCTTACCTAGAGTATGTCTTTTTAGGCAAGAATTCTAAGCTACCAGTGATGATATCATCAAAGCTTAACTCAGGCCAAAAAGAGAAACTCTTATCTATGCTAAAAGAGCATAAGAGGGCAATTGCATGAAAGATATTAGATATAGGGAATTAGTCCTCCTTTTACACCCATAAGATTTTGATGGAAGATGGATTTAAGTCAATGGTGCAACCACAAAGGAGGCTAAACCCCAACATGAAAGGAGTAGTAAAAAAGTAGATAGTGAAATTGTTAGACACAGACTCATTTACCCAATTTCAAATAACCCATGGTGAGTCCAGTCTAAGTTGTCTCGAAGAAAGAAGCATGATAGTTGTACCTAAAGAGAGCAATGAGCTCATCCGAAGTGCAACATACTGGTTGGAGAGTGTGCAATGATTACTAGAAGCCCAACGATGCTACTCAGAAGGACCACTTTCGATTACATTTTTATAGATAAGATGTTGGAGCGACTTATTGGCCATAGTACTACTATTTTCTTAAATGGGATGTATGGATACTTTCAGATTCCCATAGCACCAAGAAGACCAGACGATACCTTTGTGTATGTAGAATGCCTTTTGGGCTTTATAATGCACCCTGCGACATTTCAAAGGTACATGCTAGCTATATTTGGTGATTTGGTGGAGGATGTAATGGAAGTTTACGTGGATGATTTTTTTGTGTTCGAGAACTCATTTGAGAAGTATCTGTTTAATCTAAAGAAGGTATTGAGGCAATGTGAAGAGACTAACTTGGTATTGAGTTAGGAAAAGTGCCATTTTATTGTACAATAAGGTAGATTATTGGAACACAAACTGTCTAAAAAGGCATAGAAGTGGACATGGCCAAAATGAATGTGATTTCCAAGTTGCCTCCACCAACATTTATCAAGGCAATCAGAGGCATTCTTAGACATGCCAGGTTTTACCAGAGGTTCATAAAAGATTTCTCCAAGATCGCAAGGCCATTGACTAAGTTATTGGAGAAGGATATTAAATCTAACTTTGACGATAAGTATTTGGAGGCTTTCAACATTTTGAAGGAAAAGTTGACACATGCCCTCATAATGGTAGCTCCTAACTAGAATCTAACATATGAGCTCATGTGTGATGCAAGTGACTCAACTATAGGGTTATGTTGGGACAAAGGAAGAAGAAATACTTCTAAGCTATCTATTATGCAAGCCAAAATCTAACACCCACACAAGAGAATTACACCACTATAGAGGATTTTCTGCAATAGTTTTTGCATTTGGCAAGTTCAACCTGCTTGTTTTATCTAAAGTGGTAGTCTATACTAACCACTTAGCCTTAAAATATCTTTTATCTAAGTGTGATGCCAAACTAAGGTTAATAAGATAGGATTTGCTGCTCCAAGAGTTTAATTTGGAGATCTAGACAAGAAAGGAGTAGAGAATTTGGCAGCAAATCATCTTTTAGATTGGATAACCCTCATCTGGAGGAGTTGAAGGAGAAGAAAATTAATGATAAATTTCTAAAATAGAGTCTTTATGCAATCCATACATTGAGGACTAATGAGTTCCATGGTTCGCTGACATAGCAAACTACTTAGTAGGGAAGGTCCTCCCCAAGACTTTGATTCATACAAGAAGAAGAATTTCTTCTTAGAGTTGAAATATTGCTTCTAGGAAGATCCATATTTGTTTAGGATGTGTGCTGATCAGATCATTAAACGTTGTGCCTCTTGCAAAGAAAGGCAAAGGATTTTGTTCCATTACCACAATGGTCTTACCAGAGCCCATTATAACATAAATAGAATGACAAAAAGTCTTGGAAGCAGATTTTCACTGGCTTAACATTTTTAAAGATGCTAACTCGTTTGTGTTAATTTGTAGTGCCAAAGAATCAAAATACATCAAGGAGGGATGAGATGCCTCAGAAAGTACATACTAGAGTGCAAAGTCTTCAATGTGTGGGGAATAGTCCTCATGGGGCATTCCCAAACTCTTTTGGAAACAGGTATGTTTTAGTTGCTATTGATTATGTTTCCAAGTAGGTTAAAGCCCAAGCTCCACCTACTAATTATGCTCGAGTGGTGCTCAAGTTTTTAAAGAAACTATTTTCAAGATTTGAAGCACCCAAGGCATTAATTAATGCCAGAGGAATCTACTTCTATAATAGCTAAATAGAGAAAGTACTTAGGAGGTATGAAGTATACCATTGGTTAGCCACTCTATATTATCATCAAATGAGTGGGCAAGTTGAAGTTTCCAACGGGGAATTAAAGAGGGTTTTAGAGAAAACAGTTGCTTGAAATAAAAAGGACTAGATGGAGAAGTTAAATTATGCCCTTTGGGCACACAAGACTGCCTTAAAATGTCTTTAGGCATTAACCCTTATAGGCTAGCGTATGGCAAGGCATGCCACCTACTAATCGAGATTGAGCATAAGGTCTATTGGGCCATTAAGATTGTCAATCTTGACTTAGAGGCAGTTGGGAGAAAGAGCAAACTTCAACTAAACGAGTTAGAGAATGGAGACAATTGGCCTATGAAAACAATCGGTTCTATAAGGAGAGAGCGAAAGACCTTCATGATGCTCACATAAAGCATCTTAAATAGTTCAGGGAAAGGACTTGGTACTCTTGTATAATTCTGGATTAAGACTTTTCTTAGGAAAGTTGAGATATAGATTGTCCAATCCTTTTTTGTTACTAAGGTGTTTCCGTATGGAACAGAGGTTAAAGTTGTACCATGGTGAAATAAACTTGAATGCTAGTAGGGAGGAGTTGAGACTCCTCTAAGTGGAAAATTGCTCATGAAGAACTTAAGTGTGTCAAGCTAGCGACAATAAACTAGCACATCTTATTGTTGTTTGTTAATGTAGCCTGTCAGTGTGTGTAGTTGCTAGATTTATGTGTAGCATATTCCTTAGTATATAAATTATAGACTTTGTGATAGTAGAATATTAATGTGATAAATCCTTGTATGAACTAATGATCTTAGACTGAGAAAAGGAGGTATATGTGTATATAAGTGTATATATGTGTGTGTATGAGTGTGTATCTCAATAACAAGGAAAAGAAATCAAATAAAAATTGAAGTAGTAGGGAAGTCACATTATCGTTAGCGTGAAAAGGGGAAAGATGTTATCATTATTCCAAAGTCACGCCCATAATAATGGTGAACAAGAGAAACCGAGGAACCCAGAGGCTATTAAGGGCATCTTCACACCCGTGATGTTTGGATCAAGGAAAAAGAATTGGCCTTAGAGGCTACTAAGGGAGTCATCACACGCATGATGAAGGAAAGGGTCAAATTTGATGATATCCAGTGGCTACTAAGGGCTAAAAGGCACTCGTGATATTGGAAAAAAATGGGGAGTAAAATTCATCCTAGTAGCCATTAAAGGCTGACTCACGTCCATGATATGGAGAAAGGGTGAGAAAATTTTCGATAGGATGTGTCACACCCGTGATACTTAGAAAAGACTGCTAAAAATTATCCTCAAACGCTTGTAAGGAAAGAGTCATGCTTATGATTCCTTACTTAAGTAAGTAATTTGCAGTCTCTTCCAAACCTCACACCCCTTATTCCAGGTAAGTTCTCCACCTTTATATATATACATCCTATTCTTTCTCTTTCCTCATTTCACTCTAAACATCATGCAAGGCCGCAATTTCATCCTCTCTCAAATAACAAACACTTGTAAGGAAAGAGTCATGCTTATGATTCCTTACTTAAGCAAGGTTGTCAAACTCGCGATTCTATGTAGAATCGCTAGGGGATCAGTAGAATCGCAACGTAAACTCGAAACGTAGAAACGTAAGTTTCTACAACCTTTGCAAAATAGCTATGAAAAATTATAGAAATGCTTATAGAAGATGTAGAACACATAATGGATGTTAAAAAATAAAGAAATTAAGTTATTTTTTTTCATAATGACTCTTAGTCTATAATATAACACATATAAAAAAGAGCGAATAAAATCAAAATTAATTTATTTTCTATTACTTTGTTTGAAATAAGTGATAAATTGTAGGAAATAAAAAATTTCAACTTACTAAATGCTTAATTATATAAATGAAATAAATAAGTTTTCTTATAAACTTTATAGCTACAACTTAACCTAAATGAGTTCCATAAATGTGGAACAGGGATTTTCAGGGGAGGGAGGGAATAAGATAGAGAGACTGTATGGATACCAAATAGAAACGACAATAAGAAAGATACATCATTCTAATTCTTAATAGTTGATGAGCCTATAAATATAGTTGTATTTTTTATATTTTAGCTTAATTGACTCAAATAGGTAGAATCGGTAAATTCGGTTAAAATCGTAAGATTCTACCATGTTTACATATAGACTCGGTTGAAATCGTAAGATTCTACCAAAAAAAGATTCTATACACGAGTCAACTCGGAAGGACCTCCTAAAATCGTAAACTCGTAGAATCGTATAGGTAAAATCGCGATTTTGACAACTATGTACTTAAGTAAGTAATTTGCAGTCTCTTCCAAAGCTCATATCCCTTATTCCAGGTAAGTTCTCCACCTTTATATATATGCATCATATTCTTTCTCTTTCCTCATTTCACTCTAAACATCATGAAAGGCCGCAATTTCATCCTCTCTCAAATAACATACTCCACCATCCTCGCATCAACTAACCGGTATTGGATTTCTCTTATTCAACTTTTTTGTTTGTCCTACACAATAACGTTTGAGATTAAAGGCCCTAAAATGTTCTATATATGCTGATGTAACTCACATCATTGTTATCAATTACATGCATTGTGTTAGTTACTGTAATAATAATGGTTTAGTGTATGTTTGGGCTACATGGAAATTCATGAACCCTAAGTTTCAAAACTTCAATTCACAATATAGAAATTAGGATGTTTATATTAACTCGATTATTCTATGGATAAATAGTATAGTGAACCATGTGCAACATAAATTTGTCAAGGATTATTGCCTGAATGTGGTCATCCTCTCTTTTAACTAATGATGCACACCAAATGTTTGTTAAAATGCTTGAATAGAATAAATCTACTGTATATCTATGCTATGAAACATTTAGTAATACTAGTTAAGTGTTATAGCCATTTTAGAATAAAGCTACTCTATATTTGAGTTATAACAAAGGAAAGTCCATTGATTAATGTTGTGCAAGCATACTATACAATATATATGCTACAATACATGAGGATTGATGAACCCCAAATCTCGAAAACTTTAATTGCATGCTTTGATTATGGGCTTTTGTGTTGCATTATGAGAATCAATATTGTAAAATGTATAGAATAGGAATTGGCAATAGACATGGTGTAAAGGTTAAAATTCTTTATTTTGATCACTTGTGTATACTAAGTATTTGTAATAATTCCTATGTGTATTGTGCATTATACTGACATTGCCATCTATGAATTTCATTGTTTTCATGCTTCATTTGTTGTGATTTAGAGAGTTGCACGAGACTTCACTGTGATTGTAAGGAACGCCTAAAGTGTAAAAGTTTTTATTCCTTGTGTTGATCTATTTAAGTCCCTTGCTGAACTTTCGATTGCTTCATCCATGTCAAAATAGCCCCTATAAAGGATTCATCTAAGGCAAAGAAAAAGGTCCCAATGCAAACAAAAGGGAATAGACCAAGAACTATCAAGTCTAAGGATGAGGGAATCTCTAGTGCACCGGTTTCGGTTCCTGTCGGGTTATGGGAATAACACTATGAAAAAATCTAGATGTTCCATCAGTCTAAGGTAATCCTACCAAACGAAAGTCATTGAGTGGTTGATGTTGGAACTCCATGGGTTAGATCTAACCAAGAGAAGATTGCTAAAGGACCCGACCTAGTTGAGGTTGTTCAGTCTTTAAGAGATGACCTATATAGCGACAACCTTGGCATTTTTAGCCTCATACAAGATTGAGATGAAAGAAGATCGCCAACAAGTTGGATTACAAGGTCAGTTTTTATGCTTTTAGGTAAAATCATAAGTTGGCGATGAATGCATTTATCAAGGCAATGGATTGTATAGAAGGGAAGAGATAAAGGATCCAGGATTTGCTAGTCTGCCTGTGTATTTACCCTATGGGAATGCACAAGAGGAATTATGGACCTCCTTGTAAAGAGATAGTCACTTTTACCCCAGCATATCTAAGGCCTCTACCTTTATATGGATGAGTCATAAACTCTTCCACTATATCTTGGCTAGGACCCTGAATTTAAAGAAAGACAGTGCTGGTGTAGTGACAAAGGAAGATAGATGCCCTCTCTATGGTGCTATTAACAACTATCGGGTCAACGTAGGAGTGTTGGTAGCATTTGCTATCAAACACCAAGTTGTGCATTAGATGAAAGGGATCTATGTAGGTAAGATGATAACCAGGAATCTCAAAAATCTCAAGTATTGGCCTACAGTGTCTTCCCAAGTACCTAAGGATGGCGTGGTCGAATCATAACCAATCGATCATCCTACATTCAAGTTTTGGGGTATACCATGAATTGATCCAGATCCTTTATATGATGTTGAAGCACTTGGATCGATTCCCCCTCCTCCATCATCTTCCAACATTTTAGTGGGTATATTGGCTCGTTTAGAAGTTAATGCAGTAGAGATCAAGAAGAAACAGAACATTATCCTTAAGCTACTGACAAAGATAGTGGAGAAAGCAGAGATACAAATTTCTTCTTGTTTTAGTGGGAGTCCCACTAGGGAGCAGCTAGATGAAAATTCTCCTAGCATTAATACACTACCATAGATGATATGGCCTCCTGAACAATTTGAGCCACTAGATTTAGAGGCTTTGAAAGCTAGAGAGCTATACTATACCGGTGCTGAGGAAGAGCAATCTAATGATGAAAGGATGGAAGAAGATGAAGATGATGATGATGATCAGAATGATGACGAAAGCTAAAATGAGGACAATGATGACAATGAAGAAGAGAGCAATTCAGATGAACTCGTGTGGTTTGTTTGGTGTTGATTTTTCATTTTTGTTTTTTTTTTTTGATTGGTTAATATCATCTGTTGTTTGTTGCTGTCTATGTTGAGAAAAAGGAACAGCTTTTTTTTCTTTTGTGGTGTTTATGGAAGCTTGTGCTTAGAATTAAATGAATGGAATGGAGGATTATGGTTTAGAGTTGAGTTACATTAACTAGAGGAGTCAAGTTCTCTTTTTCTTTTCATTTTCCTGTTTCTCCTTTTTCCTTTAGTTTTTATGGTTTAAGTGAGACATTGAGGACAATATCTCCAATAAGTGTAGGGAAGGGAGCATGCTTAGCGTGGCAATTGTAGTTGTTGAGATTGTGATAATGAATGCCTGTCATATATCTTTAATTGCATAATACCATGTTTGAATTGAGTGAATCCGAAAGATATGGTGCCTACATGAGATTTGAACTAATTTTTAGCAGTGTTGGAGTAAGGAAATGAATTGCATTAAAAGACTTCTTTGTATGCATACTTCTAAGGCCAAGGTAACTCTGCAAAATCATTGTAGGGTAATCTTACTTGCTATTTAACTTAGAATTCTAGTCTTAAGCAATATATGATTCTATGTTTTAAAGGATTTAAGTATAAACTCTCTGATAATTCTTAGGCTTGAATTGAATACAATGTTTAAATTGTCTTTAGCGCAAGTTCAAGGATACTAATCACTTGGTGTTCCCCTTAGATTTTTATTGCAATTCCTTCTTAAAAAAAAAAACCACACGTTGAAGTGATTGAGGTTCTTTGGGGTCCCTTCAAAACTTGATCATCTAAGGTTATCCAGCTTGGGATCGATCGACCAAGGATATCACTTTAACAATAAAGTGCTCAAAACAAAGTATTTAGCAACTCTTATAACTCGAATAAGTAAACTCAAGGGATGCCCTTTTAAGGGAACAACGTTCATTAACTTGAGTGACGAGCTCAGGATTATCAGTTGAAAGTTCATTGCAAGGGTTATATGATTCTAAAAAAAAAAAAAAAAAAAAAACCTGAACTCAAGAAAAGGAAAAGAAATAAAGAAAAGAAGGAACCATAGAAAGGAGGAAACCAGTGGATCTGTTGATGTATATGCTTACATTAAAGAGTTCAATCTTAGATTAGCATTAAAATTAAATGAAAATCAATAAAAGAATGAAGAGAGTGCTTGGAATCCTTTATATGTGCTCATGAGTATGCTACTTCTAAATTAGGATCTTACTTAAATAGTAAAGGTAAAGACTAACTTAATGTGATTAGCCTAGTAATTCTGGAAATTTAATTGAAGCATTTAGGAGTTAATAATGTCAGATTTCTAAATTCCAACACTATCATAGATAGCACCATAGTTTTTCCTCTTGTTTTCAAAGTATGTTCATCAACCTCTTGCTTGAGGACAAGCAATGCTTAAGTGTAGGGATATTTGATAGGCATGATTTATCTATGTTCTTAACAGATAATTAAGTCCAATTTATAATTTCTTAATATGATTTGTATTAGAATTGGTGCTTAGATGGGATATATATTCATTTTAGGTCAAACTGAAGCATATTGGAGATATTAGAAGGAAGTAGGAGGGAATTGTATTGATGAGAGATCAAGGAAGCAAAGGCAATCATGAGGATAACAAAATCACGATCGTGATTCTTAGAGCAAAGAAAATTTTCAAGTCGAGTACCTACTATGGGCTAGATCACGGGCATGAGAACTGAAATTAAGAAAGAAATTGGAGTAATGGGATTCAAAGTCATGCCCGTGATACATGAAGAAATGGAGAAAATTGAATACCAATATTAACCAAGGGATACATCACGAACGTGATAAATGGAAAGAAGATGAGTCATAGCACCTGGACTGAAAGTCATGCTCGTGATCCATAAAGAATCTGAAGAAATTTTAAGGCAGTGTCTACCAAGGGGCAGATCACCCCTGTGACATTTGGAAAACTGCAATATGGAGAGTTGTAGTGATGAAAATCATTAGCATCAAACTGCAATCCAAGGGAGATTCGACGAGCATAAAACCTACTATGGCATGAGTTATACCCGTGATTTTTGGTTAGAGCAGCAAAACTTCCATCGAGAACAGATGTTACAAGCTTGATAGTTGGAAAGGCATGAATACAACTTTTATATTTTTTTTCACCAAACGGTATATTTCCGAGCTATGGTCGTATATTTTCACTAAAACCTCTTCAAGAAACAATGTAGGTATAAAATATACCACACCCATTCCTCCAAAGGGTATCTAGATATTTTTCTCTACAATTAACATCGGTTCATAATATTCTTCCTCGAGAGTTTCTTTCTTTCTTGTGAGATTGTGAGTGTTTTTATTGTAATTACCTTCAAGACTCAAGAGAGAGACAGAGGACTATTGTTCATCTCATGTGTACAGACTTCTACAATTGTAAATCAAAAAGGGATTTCCTTCTTTCCCTATCCTTATGTCATAATCCATTTCACTTCTACAATTTATTTGTTCGTGTTGTTGTCTCATCATGTGTGAGTTCTGAATTAGGGCTTGCAACATCATATTAGCATGAATATATGCTTGAATTGGTTAGTCTCTTGATAATTATTAATTTTTAATGAATCAAATTAACGGATCTAAGGCTAGTATAGTTTTTGACACTAATTTTGGATAGATTTCAATATAATATGTCAACAGACAATCTATCGAATAAATCTCATTTACTAGAACAACTTGCTCTTGATAATAGAGATATTACTAGGAGGGTCACTACATTTTCATGGGATTCGATAAATTATTATGATGTTAATGTGGTCTTAATTGGCTATTAAATTATGAGAGACTCTAATAGACAAGATTAAGATTAGGAGTAAATAATTATGAGAAGAACGCTTACAAACTTGTAATTTCCCCACAGATAATGATTATTAGGATAAACGCTTAATGACTCACGTTGATATGATGGAGTAAGCCAGCTGTGACGTGATATCGTGTTGTTGCTATCTTAATTGTTGTGTGATCTAGTGTAATTGTAGATTAATGTAGTTTAGCTGTTAGAATTGGACTCATTTTACTTAATTCAATCATTTATTCGAACTGCTAGATAATAGGAACATTAATAAAGTACTAGTGTTTGAATTGTTCCTTGAAAAGACGACCATATACTCTACTCTATACTACTAAAATGATTAGTACACTTGCCTATAAAGATCAAGTTAGAGTAGAAGATTAAGTTTATAAATTTTAAGACTCGGTGGATCTAATTAGAGACAAATATTGGTTTTGCATAATTAGGCCTAAACCTGCCCCCGATAGTCGTTGCAGTTATGGTAGTGGTTACAAACAGAGATTTTCACTGGAAGAAATTGAATATACGATTACGGCATGGTGAAAGGGTTATCATTTATAGCCAAGCATTCCCATACTTCAAGTAGTAATTATTGATGTCCTATATTTCCAAATAAACAATGTCATGAAGATTGTTGATCACGATCATCTTAAAACAGGTTTTTCTATGGAGAGGTATAAAAAGCAAGAGGAAAAATAATGATTTGGATATTGATTGATCCAACTCATCTCCTTTGTGAGAAGAGAAATTGGGGGTAAGGGGTTAAAGGGGAGAGAAGCTAGTAATTTTTTTTTATCTTTTTTTTACTCTTATACAAGCCATTTCCACTTGCCACGTGGTTTAATTGACAGAATCTTGGATAGAACAAAATGGAGAAAAATACAAGTCAGTTAATTGTAAAAAAAAAAATAGAATGGGTCATGTTTTTATAAAAGCACAAAGACACAGATTATGTTTTTGTAATTAACCTAATAAATTAAGTGTGTATAAAATATATATTTGTATTGTTAAACTCAAATTAACCTTTCATGACTCAGTTTTGAAATTGTTCAATTCAACCACAATTCAAACGAGTTTTGCCTATTATCTCTTCGGCATCTATCATGTTTAGATCAAATCAAAGCAAGCAGTCCAACATAATTGATAAATATGAAAAAATTGATCCGCTTAAAATGTGTCTATAAATATAGTGCGAATTCTTCCAACAAGTATACTAGGTCTGATCACGTAATACAAAGTAAGTAGAGTATCGTTCCCACAAAGATCACTTTAACTACTAGACTGATATTAGATTCAACTAATATTTAGGCAATCAATTTTTATAATTTAACTAATTATCTATTTCTATTCTATATTAACAACTATCTATGAATGCAATGAGAGTGTTAGATATATATATATATATATATATATATCAAAAGGATGCGAGAAGGAAAAGAATCCACCTTAACATTGGTAATCAACTTGAAATCATGTTATATTGATAATTAGACTTATGGATATTCATATGAAATTATCAAGATCTAAAACTCATAATTAAGTTTTAATATCTTTTAAAACACAAAATAACCTAATAGCTTTCGCTAAATAAATTACTAATAGAATCTAATTCACAATTACAAATCTCCCGATTCTATAATCGACTAATGATTTAAATCAATTTCTCCTAATCCGTTAGTGAAAAATCAATATAAAACATTGTATGAATAACAATGGACTATTTCCAAATCAGATTAGATTCCGCCGCTTCCGTAGTTGTTATTTAATCTTAATTCATGAATTCCTATGAACCTTAATTTCCCTTCCGAGTTATCAAGATTCTTATAAATCAAATTTCCTATAGAAATAAGATGTATAACAGAAATTCAATATGAATATTCCATAACCCTAATAATCATATAACATAATTTCAAAGATCATATTAGCATGCTTAAGGTTTCATCAACTTCCCACAATAGAGATTTAGCTACTCATGGATAATGATTCAACAATCAAATAAGAAAATGCAAATGATATCATGATAAACAATGGAATCAGATAAATGAATTGCATAAAGATCATATTATATATCACTAATTCAAATATTGAAGTCTTCACTAGCAAAATCTTATCAAGACAAAGCTTCAAATGATCACTCTAAAAATCTATAACAGCTCTTTTTTCAAAGGAAGAGAAGCTGTTAATTTTCGTGTCTATTTCGTGTGTCCTTCTTATGAGGAAACCCTAGAATATATAAGTTCAATTCCAGACTTTTCCTTTGATTTCTACAGTTACCAAACGTATGTCGGTAGTTACACTTTCAACGCCAGTGGCATATAGGCGGCGTATATTCTTATGATGCTTGAATACTGGCAGCTTTGGCTTCGATTTTAACGATTTGCATTCTGTGAAAGACCTATACCGTTTGAATGCTGGCGGCTTACTTTTTGGATCTAGCCGGCATATAGTGAAATCAATGAAGGTTGGCCAGATCTGGATACAAGGCTAGCTGTGCTTGTGACGGCTTTAATAAAATGGATTCTGTGGACACTTAGCACCGTCTTAACGCTGGCGGCTTTGATTCCTAAAAAGCCGGCGTATGATGAAATTGCAGAAGCTGGCCTTCATTTTTTCTTACACTGGCAGCGTAGGGCTAGTGTTAATGTTTTTGCTACTATGGCCGGCAGTGTAGAGGTTGCGTTAAGGTTTTGCATTCTGCTCTTGCTCTAGGCCAGTTGTACACCGGCGGCTTAGGATCCAAAAAAATCGGCGCACCCCCTAAGATTTCTCATTTTCAACTCAAACTTTCTTGTTTTGCTTTCCTTTGTTTAATTTATACCTGAAACATGAACCTAAAAAATCCAAGTACCAATTCTATTAATTTTCATAAAATTTAAGATAAATTAATCTCCAATTACTTATTAAAAGTTGTGTAGAATATGATCTTATCAAATATATATTTGTACTTTATCTAATTGTTTTTAATCATTATTTTTGTTACATTTTTTTTTATTGGTTACAATAAAATAGCCACTGAAGCTGCCATAATATGAATAATCGAATTTGGTACCCTAAAATAAGAATGTGAATCGGATCCAATTAGGCTATAAGATGATTGAATGTCCCCGTTATATTGTTTGTTGCTATAAATTTCTTTCCTTTGTGTTTTTTCTTCCTCTTAATATGAGAATCCGTGGCTTTAATTAATGAAACTTTTTCTTCAACGATGGTTTGGATCGCCACGTGTCTATCCGCGTCCTGCCGTATTAATCGGATCCGATCATAAAGCCACAGGCAGGACAACTGGCAAATCCACAAGAGTCAAGAAGACGATCCTTGTCTACTACTCCACTTCTTAGTTCTTACTGTCACTGAACTGCATTGCGTTCGTGCCAGTGCCACCACCGCCAGCCCCACACGGATATCTTGAACTCTTTTCAAAATTTGGGACCCCACACCCCGTTTCAAGCATTTCCTTTAACATTCAAATACCGTAATCAGAAGTAAGATCAAATAGCACTTTCCATAAAGTCAAGAAAACCAAATAATAAAAAATTTGGAAAAATTAAATAAGCGTAATTTGTTGTTTTTGCAAAATTATGATTTGAGTAACCATTTTATTCCGTTTTGATTTTATCCTTTTTAATTATAGTACTCAATAATCTAATAATTTAATAGTATTAATTATGATGACTCGTACATTATAATATTAATAAAAAGAATTATAGTATTATTTTGTTTTTCTATTTTTTAAAATTCTAAGAAGCTTTTATTAGATGATTCAATTAAAATATTTAATAATGTTGTTTTTATTAAATGAACTAGTCTAAACAGAAACCTTAACTAATATAGTAATATTAACATATAATAATGATGTATAAACCACAAAAAAAGTCATAAAATTATTCATTATTATTAATAAATGAGGATTGCACTAGTTTTTTCTTTTGAGCTCTCCTATTTATTCTTTCTAGAAAAGTAAAAATATTGGGTTTTGGGATATCCTTTCCACATATTTCTAATATTGAAATTTTCGTGAAATAATTATATTATACCATTTGACATTTTGCTAATTTAATATACACATAAAGAAAGGAAGAAAAAGATATATATAAATCAATTTTAAGAGTTCATATAAAAAATCCATACATTTTGGAGGGAAATATGTTCATTAAATACAATTTGATACGTTGTGGTATTTAAAAATGAAAAATAAGTTTTTTTGTCATACTTTTGGTTTATAACTTGTTAAAAAAATAATTTCTGTTCAATTTGAACAAATTGAGAAAATAAATTATTATTTGAATGAACCCAAAAGATATTGTGTAAACTTTTAATTCATAATATAACAAAAAAATTACTCTAAGTAAATCTCGAAGGGGAAATATTATACTTAGATAACATTTAAAGTGAGGTATTAATGTTTTAAGTGGTAAAAATAGAGAATTGACGTTTTGCAAAATGAATAAAACAAACCATTCATTAAAAAATTAAGGAAAAACTAATAAAAAGTTATCTTAAATGAAATTTACAAAACATTAATATTTTATTCAACTCATTTCACAAAACATTAACTTTTATTTTCAAGAACTTGAAACATCAATGTTTTTAATAAATTTACCTCTAAATATTGATATTTTATTACATAAATTATCTAATTATAAATGAGTTAGGGTAGGTAATCTAAACCTATCAATGACTTGTGTGGTTCTAATGGGCCTGGTCAATTCAACCATCCAAAACTGAATAACCTACCTATTCAAGATTCAAGAACGGGCTAGAGAACCAGTTAAACTGACAAGTGCAAATGGCTCCACATAGGCATCATCATGAGTCAGTTTTAAATCAGGAACCGACCCGCGACCTGCGGTTCCTAAATAGAAAACTAGCTTAGGGATGGTGGGTCCGAATCAACTAAGGACCTACTGGTTTTGGTGGGTCTTTATAGTTCCACCTTCTAAAACCGCTTGACTCGACGGCTTTGGAAAAGCCTATTCAAAAATCGATTAGAGACTAGGCAGAATCGATGGTTCCCACAGTTCAACGCCAAAAAAAAAAAAGGAAAAAAGAACAAAAGAAAATTACAGAAAATTTATAATTAAAAAATAAATATTTAAAACTATTTTCACATTAATAGTAAAAATTTATTTCTTATTCATGACATTTAATGTATTGTTATTAACAACACAAGTAATAAATATATTCAAAATCATATGTTTGTTAAATTTATACAGATTTCTAACTAAGTGGGATTTTCTTTAATAATGTCTTACTTTTTTTTTTTATTGTGGAGATTTATTTGTATCTTGAATATTTTATAGTACTACATTGCTAACTTGACGACTAAAAAGGTGCAAGTGGTTATCTATAAATAAATGCATAACTATACAATTCCTTTTTAACTAATGGGCTATAAACAATTATTATTAAGCTTAATGTTATTTTAAGTTATCAACAATTTATTTTTCAATTTTTTCCTTACTTAAATTAAATAAATGAGTTAATTGATTTTTTTTTTTTATTTCATGGTTCCTGGTTCCAAAAGGACCAGAACTAAAACGTGAGAACCAAACTAGCTCCCATGGGTCTAGTTCCACCATTTTTTGAACTTGGAACTGGCGGTTTGGGTTTGGTTTTAGACCGAAACTGACTCATGACGACATCTAGCTCCACACACAAAAAAAAAAAGGAAAGAAAATTAGAAAGTAAAAATAAATGTAAATAAGAAGCATATATTCAAACTATTTTTATTTGAATAATGAAAATTTATTTCTTATCATGGTATTTAATTTGTTGTTATTAATAATACAAGTAACAAATATACTTTAAAATACATATTGTTGGATTTATATGGACTTTTAATCAAAGTGAACTCTTATTTCTCAATAATATGAGACTTCTTTTTGTTTTTTGTGGGACTTGTTTATATCATAAATATTTTGTAGTTTGACATTAGTAATATTACAACTAAAAGTTGATGTACTTATCTATAGATAAATGCATAATTCTAAGAATTCTTCTAACAAATGAGCTAAAGACAATTATTCTTGGCTTCAATTTTATTTCAAATCAAAAGTTTGTTTTACAATTATTTTTCATTAAATAAGTAGAATTGTTTGATTTTTTTTAAATATCTCGATTCTTGGTTGTTAAGAAAACAAAGTTAAATCGTGAGAATCGATGGTTCACTAAAACTAAAAACTGATTGGGCCATGATTTCATATTCAATTCTTCATTTTTAACATTGTGTTTGGTAACGATGAAGATGACAGAAAACGAAAGAAATCAACGGAAGTTGGATGTTTGTATCGTCAAAATGTGAGGGAAAAGAAGAGAAGTGGGAAGAAATCAAGGGAAAGATGATGCATTTGTCTTTTCGTCCAATTTTGGGTGGAAATAGAAAGAAATGAGGAGACAAATGATATAATATTACAAAATTACCCTTAGAAATAAAAAGTAAATTTAATAGATACAGGGTATTTTAGTTTATTCATATCAATATTGCATCTCATTTATTTTCATTTCCATACTAACAAGCCAAACAAAAGATATAATCTTCCTTTCATTTTATCTTTTTCCCTTTCTTTTTCTTTTCATTCAATTTCTTTTTCTTTCTGTCGAATTCGTTATTAAAGCTGATTGCTAAACATGGTGTAAAACTGGAACAACTGTAAACCACCAAAAAATTTCATTTTCTTAAAATTGATAGTTAGATAAAATAAATGTTTGCTTTAAAATGAATCAATTTACTTATATGATTTATTGATTAGCAAACAATAATTTAGAGATAATCGCATAGTACAAATTAAATTTGATAGGATTCGTTATCGAATATAAAATATAAATATATTACTAAAATCTAATTTAAAATTAATATAAATGATGATCACAAATATTCTATAAATATTAATCGAAAATTATACCCATACTCAATCATGTTAGCACAAAACCATACAGATTAACCGAAAAATATCAAAATTGGCTTATATAACTACATCATATGAACTATTGGTCTGCAAAATTTTCAAAGCCCCACTGCCATATATTCCTCTTCCTACACCGTGGTTTGCTTTAGAAAGAGAAGTTAAAGGGCTGGAGATTCTCTTCCATGTAGCTAAAATCCCAATATTAAATGTGATGGGACAAACATCCTCTTACATGATTGTATCCGCGGTTTTTCACCTTGTTGCCGTTCTATACAATTCAACAAGGATAAGGGTAAATGAACTTGATTAATACTACAAGGTAGAGACAACGTTTGACAATTTATGGCAAGATCCCCTACCTGACAAGTAAACCAATAAAGCAATATCAACACACTCCCTCATCTCTCCTTTATCGTGAATCTGCAAGAGAGAACAAAGCAACCAAAACACAACTCCATTTTTCCTCTCATTTTCGTGATCCATCCTAAAACAGCAAACACACGCCCAACATCCTCATGTTCCATCATCTTTTGCATTTCTAAATTTAAACCAACCAAATAGACATTCATCGCCCTTCTTGCTTCCATTTCGTGCAGCCACCATAATCCAAGGACATCCAAAAACTAAAACAACAACATCAACCCATCTTCTTTCCTTTTCCTTCTCGTGGAAGACTGACCATCTAAAAGCACATAATAGATCATCACAACTTCATCTCTTTCCATCATTTTCCGTACACTTCATATTTTAGACAAACATGCACAAGTCCTCGTCCAATACCTACTAACCATATTATCTCTTCACGTTGTCAAACGTAGACTCTTTAGGAAGTAAGCTTGAACAAAGAAAACAAACAATCTTGCTACTAAACAAGATAAAGGAAATCAACTTTCCAAAGTCCATTCATGAAAACTTTCATTCAAGACTTGATTAGTCATGTTTTCATTTCCTTCATTTTAGTTTGGCCCACTCGATCAAGGAGACAAGTAGTAGTGAGCCACTCCCTAATATCAAGGTATATTCCAAATAAAATGATACATATATGTATCTTTATATGCACCACACCAGCTATAAAAAGTAAATAATCACAACCATAACCACTTCACCAATGCACATGGGAAAACATAGAGTAAATACTTGTGATAATTTAACAAATGGAAATATACTCATACCACTCCATGGAAGTCACAACATAGTAAAGATCTAAGGGTTAGAGATCCTTGATTTCATTCTCTTTAACATGAGTATGGTTCATTAGTATATGTGTGTATAATATACATACGACTAGAATAAATGTGTATATATATCACAAACGGTTAGCATATATACAAACATATATATAGAAGTGTATGTAAGTAGTGCATGTATGGAGGCATACAACAAGAATATATAATATATAAAAAGTACATGGATGACATATAACAAGTATTTATGTGTGTGTAATGCATGTATGGCAAAACATATGTATGTATAGGGCCCATACGTATGGTGTATTCCAAGTGAGTATATGTGTTCAAAACATATATGGACAATATGTAGTTGCAAAGCATATGTATAATAGATGATATATATACGTGTGTGTATAGAAAACACACATCCAAAACCTTACATGAAAGGATAAAATATTATGAAGGATTGGTCATAAGCATGACAGGATGAGTGCAAGTTTTGACAGGATTATAGGAGCATTAATTATGATAGGAAGCTACAAAAGCTTTATTGAATACGGTGGAGGTATGTTACAAGGATACACTTACAAACTAAAGCACCATACTTGATAGCAAAAGCTCTATTCCTTTAAGAATTATACCAAAAGGGTCGGCCAAAAAACCCTTTGATAAGGCTGTTTGAGGTAGAGTTTGCCGTGATTTGGCCTTGTGGGTTATGGCTTGAACATGAGGTTTATTTTCTAAAGAAAACATTGCTCCATGATCAACTATCTTCGCTAAACCCTAAAACTTTATTAGATCTTTGAATCATGCCATAAGATTTTATAGTATGGGTAAACATATTAAGACACCATACTTGATAGCAAAAGTTTTGGTTGCTTTATGAAAGGTCTTACATAATTTAGTAAACAAAAAATCTGTAATTACTTTTTGTTCATTTGTTCAGAAAATTCTATCACCACTCACTTAGATTAGACATATATGTATGACGTACATCCTGAGACTATATATGTGTAGTAAATGTGGATGAAAATTTGTTGTCACAGTAATGCTATCTCTACTTTGTTCCAGCCAATAAATAATTATCACATATATATAAAGTGATAGAAATTATTTGCTATATTTTAGATATTTTTATTTTTAAATTTATTTAACACATATCAATTATTTATTTGTTGGGACAAGATGAAAACACCATCTTGTAGATAATAAATATTTTTCAGTACATGCATGGCTAGCATGTAGTGAAAAAAGAATGAGTATAATGGATATTCAATCATAGGGATGCGAAATGGTACGTGCATGCATATAGATATATATATAGGTGTGATACCAGCACATCCAATATGTATTTAGGAAACACATACTCAAATCTTACATGATTTGGGAAAAAGCCTTTCATGCGAAACAAAATAAAACAAAATAATAAATATATATACACACATATAAGCATGAGGCTCGTATAAAGATTTTGAAGAAAATGAGCGTAACAGTACAGCAAGTTATGAATATTACAAGATAATGCTTAAAAAAAAAGATTAAATGGCATGCATACATAATATGTAATAAATAATAAAATAATATAACATAATAAAAACAAATAAATATGTATATAAATAAAATAAAATGCAATAATAAATAATAGTAATGTCAAGTAGTGATTTAAGTGAACTTTCAAACATCTACTTGTAAGTACAAATAAACTCAAAACAAGTCTAATATGATTAAGTTAGGACTATGCGACTAAATCCGTTTACAAGGTAGTATAGAACCTTTATCGATTTAGATGAATTTATAAACATAAAAAAAAAAAAAGATAAGCCTATGATTTTTTTAATTAAATAAGCTATTATAGTAATATTTAGGATCTATCGGTATACTAAACATGTTAGAAACTCAATTAGGTCATATAGGTACTTATAGGATTTTACAACTAACTATCGTTATATTAATTTGTGATTATTACTTATTATAGGTGAATCAGATTCGCTTTCGAATTTTTCGAACGATTACTACAAACCATATTTGATATCATAAACAGGTGAATAACTCAGAATATACACATTGTTTATGTTGGTAATGAAGTGCATTTTTAATAATATTAAAATAATAAATTATATGTAGGGATTAAGTATTGCTTACTGTTTGATGATTGAATAATTACCCATCCATCTAAATAAAAGTAGAACCCTGGCTTGGTTGAATTTTGAAGGAACTAAACAAATTTTTCTATAAGAAGATCTATAAACTTATGCATTAAAATGTAAAAATTAGCACAACAATGGATATAAAACTAGAGAAAACAAAAGCAGACAGATTATACCTAGTAAAATCCCCTTCACTCGGGCCAAAAAAAAAAAAATCCCCTTCACATCCCATATGCGACTGCTTTTATAACATGTCTCACCATCGATTCTCTAATAATTATTCTTTTTTTTTTGCCTTTAATTAATCACTAAACAAAACAAATACCATTTCATTAAAAGTAAATGTTAAAGTTATGGAGAAAAATATAACTATTTGATAAATTCTATTCACTGATCTTTTAAAAGTTACAAATAAATTTTTTAACTTTAATCAATTAACAAATAAATCCGAATATTATAAATAATCTTAAACTCTAACCTTAATACAAAACACATAAATTTATTAAATTCTGTTTTATTAATTTTTCAAATTTCAACTTTATTATTTGTTTTTGTTATCCTGATAGTTTTCTAATTAAAAATTAAAGTCATTTATATTACCGGCTCATTAAAACTTCGGGTTATCCGAAAGTTTATATTTTTCCAAAGGTTGTTTAAAAATAGAAATATGTGGAAATAAATAGAAAATTTGCCCTTTGCCAAGGAGATAAAAATGGATTTGATATTTCATTTTTCATAATTTACAATATTCTTTCCTTTTCAAATCCAACTGCTTTCTTCTTCTCCACCAGAAACCTCTTCTTACTCTTACTCCACTGGTCATTCAATACACACACCACTCTCTACCCTGCAAGATCTCCTCACTTTGCCCTAAATTCTCGAGGAAATACTATCGGATTTCTTCTGTCACTTCACTTTCACTTCACATACTCCTCAATCCACACTCGGATCTGACTCAATCTCTCTGCACTTCCACTATTTACACACACACACACACTCACTCCTGTAATGCTTCTAGTTTGAATTGCATTTAGTGGATTCGAATCCGAAAAAATGAAGATCACTACTCCTATTACTCCCGGTCAGGTGCGGTTGCGACAATCCTTACTAAAAACTGTACTCCATCTTTTTCTTGTATGTTTCAGTGTTCGGCCTCGATTCGGTTTGATTTGATATAGCTAGGGTTTGGATTAGCGACGGTTTGAAGCGAAACTTGATAATGCTGTGTTGCGTGTTGCGTTATGTCATTATTTTAGTGATGGAATGTTTGGATTTAGATTAGTGTTAGTGAATGATCGATTTATACGGTTTCGGTGATGCCTTGTGTTTTCATGTTTTAAAGGGGATAGGTTTTGCAGTGTGAATTTGAGGAAAAGAGCTTGGTGGATTTTAGAGTGGTGATTAGGATGTCGGTGGATTGTCAGAATTGGTGGAATGTCGGCGCTTGGGTTGCTCGTTGTAATGGTTTGAGATTGCGGTTGGTTTTAGTCTGATAGTAGTTACGCTGCACAGTTGTGATGGATCATAGTGGGCTAATGAGCAGATTTTTCATATCCAACAGCTGTTGTTCTTAGTTACGTTACATGCTGGTATTTGTTCTCTTGTATCATATGTTTGGAATAGAGTGGCTCTAGTAGACGGTGCAAAACCATGTTTTCCAAGTAAGAGGGTTAGATTTTGGATTAAGATTTTTTTTTAATCCTGATGAAAGAAAAGGTGAATGTGGGTTTTTTTTCTTTTTAATTGTGATATGAATTGGGGGTGAATTGTTATAATGGTGGATCGAGGTTGTGCTGAGTTTAGTTTAACAATAGTTATGCAAGAGCTGTTGTTTCCAGTTGGGTTACGGGCTGTTATTTTTCATTTAATCTCATTTGGTGGTAGATTCGTGTTTCCGTGAAAGCAGAAAATTGGCATAAATTTTGGGAGGAATAAACAATTTCTTGACTAATTTGCATGCGGTTGTAATTGTCTCCGAGCTGTACTGTTATGATTGTGTGTTTTTATATTTTGAGCAATTCTGGTCTTACTTGCCATGTGTCTGTGTGTTTGGGTGTTGTTTGTAGCAATAGGTTAATGTGCATCTCTCCTTGGTTATTGCCTTCTGTGTTGTGTATTAAATGACAATCATTATAATTGCAGGTGTCATTTTTAATGGCACTAATCCCTGTTATTGGAGCATGGATTTACGCAGAGTTTCTGGAGCACAAGAAAAATTCAGTGTCATCCAAAGTGTGAGTTGGAAGATCTTAATTCCAAATTCTATATGCTGCCATGGATGTTAGAGTTTTTGAGCTTTTTGTCCGAATTTTGATTAATTGTATATGTCTTTCAGAACTACCAAAATGGTGTATTCCTGGTTTTTCACTATTTAGACTCTCTATCTGTTGATTCTGCCTTCCATGAGGTTTGTGTGGGTGGCCCAAGTTTGGCTGGTTCTAATTACTTCCAAGACACATGTTACATAAATTGCTAATTGATGCCTTTTGCCTTTGAATTGGACTTAAACATTTGTAGTAGGTCTCATTTTATATGGCTTGGTGTACTGAAAAGCTTATCTTGACACTGAAGATTTATCATAGTACTATGCAGATTCTACTGTTTTTGAAACTTAAAATTGGGCTTATACATTAATCACTCCTTCATTCTCTTATTTGATGTCTTTCTGATAGTAGGCATTCAGATGTCAATTTGGTTGAAATGGAAAATGGCGTGGTTAAGGATGATGACAGGGCTGTCTTGTTGGAGGGGGGAGGTCTACAATCTGCATCACCAAGATCTCGGAATTATTCTACATCTCCCATTTTCAGGTTTCTTGACAACTGATCATTTTCTTGAATCTATGCTGGGTTCTGTAACAATTCGATTTGCTTATGGCATGCGTATCAAATGCCTTTGGAATCATTTTCAGATTTCTCACAATGGAGGAATCGTTCTTGATTGAAAACCGCCTGACCCTTAGGGCATGTAAGTATGTTATTAGTTATATCTTGTACAAATCCTTGCCAAATTCAACTTTATTACATACTTATGAATTGCTGTTGACTTCTCTGCCCAATCTACATATCAGAATTTGGTGTCCTTCTAGCATACTATTTCTTGTGTGATCGTACTGATTTTTTTGCCTCATCAAAGAAGGTACTATCTACTGCATGATGGTGTTTCCATCCTGATGCTCCATTTTTTCCCCTACATTTATGTTCATTCTACATAATGCTTTTTCCTGTGAATGTCACTTAATGAGCTTTTGGATTTACCTTTCTGCAACTTTTAGGAGCATTAATTGGTTTTGTGCCCATTACTTGCATTACATTACATAGATGTACTGATATGGAACAATTTTCATTAGCATCCAGATGAGTTAGAAGAGCAATTAATCTTTGCATACAGGATGAACTTTCTAGCATCTGTCCATCTAGGATGAGTTTGAAGAAGAATTTCAAGTCACCTAGGTTCTTTTATTAATTAAGATTCTAGAGCATGATTTTTCAGAGAGAATTAGATTCTGCTTCAAAGAAGCATGTTTGTAAATGGTTATCAAGGTAAAATGTGATGCTATGACGTATCTTCATCAACAGCTATTTATTGACCATTGCATTGAACCGTGCATCTGTTTACATATGACTTATTTGGTTAGTTTATTTATACTGTTTATGACTTTTGGTTTCTGATCAACTCTCCACTCCTTGTTGTGTTCATGCAGAGTTACAACCGGGATTTATTCTGGTTCCTTTACTCCCTTCTTATCATAGTTTCAGCAGCAACTTCTTTCAAAGTCCATAATGATAAGTCACCATTTTCTGGCAAGCCTATCTTGTATTTGAACCGGCATCAGACTGAGGAGTGGAAGGGTTGGATGCAGGTTAGTTTCTTCTTTAAGTTAATTTAGTTTTCTTTTATTCTTTCTCAAGATATACCTTTTTCTTTCTGATTTACCCAAAGTAACAATTCTTTTTTTTTTAATTTTGTTTTTTAAAGGA
Source organism: Combretum micranthum (assembly GCA_024138025.1). Classification (NCBI taxonomy): domain Eukaryota; kingdom Viridiplantae; phylum Streptophyta; class Magnoliopsida; order Myrtales; family Combretaceae; genus Combretum; species Combretum micranthum. Next base: position 1,588,725 of record JAMXBD010000033.1, on the reverse strand, counting down.
AGAAAAAAAAAAAACTTTTACTTGAGTTATTTGCAGATTTCAAAATGAAGGATCTCTATGGCTTAAGCTCTATTTAATTTACAAGCTTGAGCTTATCCTGGGTATACAACTTAACATTGTCTTTTTGCAGGTCTTATTTTTGATGTATCACTACTTTGCAGCAACAGAAATCTACAATGCAATTCGGTTATTTATTGCAGCTTATGTCTGGATGACTGGTTTTGGGAATTTCTCTTATTACTATGTCCGTAAGGATTTTAGCCTCGGAAGGTTTGCTCAGGTATTTGCTTTTTTATAACAATGTTATCCTTATCTTGAATCTGTCTTCCAAACTTGCTACTTGATAGATATCATTACAGCGTACAAGGGAATACCCATGTTAGAAATTGTATACATATGTCTGCCAAATTTTATGCATCTTTCCTCACAAACTTGCTTTGATACAGATGATGTGGCGGCTCAATTTCTTGGTGTTATTCTGCTGCATTGTCCTCAACAATAATTACACGCTTTATTACATCTGCCCCATGCACACTCTTTTTACTCTCATGGTTTATGGAGCACTTGGTATCCTGAACAAATACAATGAAATGGGGACAGCGATTGCTTTAAAGATTTTTGGTTGCTTCTTGGTTGTTATTTTGATTTGGGAAGTGCCGGGGGTGTTTGAAGTGGTCTGGAGTCCCTTTACATTCCTCCTTGGTCAGTGATTTCTAGATGCCTTGGCATCCAATCTAGCATTTCATCTTACTAGAACATATGGCTAATGCAATGTCCTGGTACCTTTCAGGCTACTCTGACCCAGATCCTTCAAAACCTAAATTCCCACTCTTGCACGAGTGGCATTTTCGTTCTGGTCTTGATCGATATATCTGGATTGTTGGCATGATATATGCTTACTACCATCCTACAGTGAGTAGAAGTCCTGTTGCTTTGATAATCTTTTGGTGTGGCTTTAGAGCCTCGGTAATGAGGTTAAATTAAGCTTTTCTATATAAATTTGTGGCCAAAAGATGTGCTTTCAATGTTACAGGTGGAAAGGTGGATGGAGAAACTGGAGGAAGCTGAAATGAAGCGCAGATTTTCCATCAAAGCCATTGTTGTACTTATTTCATTAACTGTAAGCAAGTTGTTCACCTCTCTCAAGTAGTCTTAGGGTCTGTTTATTTTATCTGTTTCTAGTCGTTTTAGCATCTTATTTTTAATGTCAAGAAATAGATTAAGATGAAAAATAGATATTTTTATTTATAAATAGATCAAACAAATTAGATACAGATAAGATACTGATAAGATACAGATGAAGATCAAATACATATGAGATAAAGATAAAAATCAGACAATTCAAAGAAATCTAGATTACAGAGTATTTTATTGGGCACCCCCTTCTTCGCATATGTAAAACCTTTCTCTGACATATGAATCTGATGCTTGTTTGATAGGTTGGATATCTTTGGTTTGAGCATATATACAAGTTGGACAAAATAACTTATAATAAATACCATCCTTATACTTCATGGATCCCTATCACGTATGTATCTCTTCTAAATTTTTGGCATTGCTTTTGTTTGGTTGCTTTCTTCACTAATAATTTGTCTTTTGTCAGTGTATACATATGCTTGAGGAACGTTACTCAGAACTTTCGAAGCTATTCATTGACCCTTTTTGCGTAAGTAGAACTTGGATTTTTGCATTTCTGTGTAGTTGCTGGTGCCTCTTTTGTGGTGAAATATGAAAAGTGTGTTTTAGGTTTGCAATTGCCTTCTGTGTAAAACCTATACTTAAGTTATGAGTATGATAATTTGAATGATGTGCTGTTTTTGATATTTATCCCAATTTTTCACTAGATGGCTTGGGAAGATAACACTGGAAACATACATCTCGCAAATCCACATCTGGTTGAGGTACAGTTTATAGCTTTTCTTCAAGCTTGCAAGTCTTCCTTTTGCCTTATTATATGGGTGCATTAATATATCCATAAGGAGACCCCGAAGCTGATATTAGGAGGGCACATACTCCAAGATAAATGCCTTTTCAAACGTTTACTAATACTGAAATTCAAACCTATCCATGCATTTGAGGTCATTGCTCAGGTTCACAAGCTATCACCTTGTCGCTGCTTTAAAAAATTTTATGAGCCATGAGTGACACTGTCAGAATGTTAACATGCATCATTGACGAAATTTGCAAAATAGATGTTCTAACTTTTCCAGTGATTTACAGATCAGGGGTTCCTGATGGTCAGCCTAAATTGTTGCTCTCGTTAATTCCAAACTATCCAATGTTGAACTTCATGCTTACCACTTGCATTTATGTTGCGGTAAGTAGCGCTGTATCATTTTACTAAATTGTGAAGTTTATCTTCTAATTCATTCACCTATGTTTTGTTTGCTTGCAGATTTCATACCGCCTCTTCAACCTAACAAATATTCTTAAATCTGCATTTGTTCCAAGTAGAGACAATCAGCGGCTTATCCAGAACATGATTACAGCAGTGGTGTTGGCAACTGTTTTATACTCTCTCTCATTTGTCTTTCTGAAGTTTCCACGCCTGTGGGTAAGCAACTATTGCTTGATTAAAATTCATGCTCTCTGCTGTCAATAAATACTTGTCTGGGCCCCAATTCTTGTTCATCTCAAATAATAAGAATCAAGAAAAGAAAAAAATGATGCAGATTCTTGAAAAGAGTTGCAATGTGTATGGAAAATATCATTTTCTGGTTGAAAATAATAATATAGCAAAACGAGAAGAAAGACATGCTTCTAAAGTAACATTGAACATTTTATTGTAGGTTACGCATGAAAGTTTCTTAAAATAACAAAAGTCATGCTTCTAAAGTGGATAAAAAAATGAGTATACGTGCTATTAACTACTCCTGCAATTGGACATCACTTTCATATGATTTCGGTCTCAATGTGACCACATGAATACCCCTATTTCCACAGGTGTGAGGATTCAGTTCATGAAGATGTATAACAGTATGTCTACATCGATTTTCTTCCTCAAAGAATGTTCGACAACATAAAGCGACTTCTTGGAATAGTGAGAGATAGGAGTGTCATCGATGTTCACGAAATGTTGGGATTATATTGTACAGGCTCTGTGTAAATAACCTCAAATGGAAGAGCTTTTTTACACCACAATTCTTTGTGTGAATCTTTGGGGTACGATATGATAATAGCAAGGATAAAAACGGTATATTTTGAGAGTTTCTGCACCTTTCTTACTTATCAGTTATTACTTTTCATGTGTTAAGTAGGATCTAAGTTTTATCTTCAAGGCCCGAAAAAAAAGTAGGATCTAAGTTATGCTTATGAACAATTTTGGTGGGTGGTCTTATATTTGTTAGCCTGTCAATTTAACTTCGACTAGTTCTTCCCAAGCAACTTGCATGGTGCAATAAAGGTGGTATCCTTTAAATACAGAACGTTTGTTTATTTTAGGGTTAGTGTGAAATTTGGCTCACTCATCCCCAGAATAACCCATTTTGGATAATGCACCAAGCCCGTACTTGTATTCTAATCCTCAACTCTCCACTTGTGGAGTATCCTAGTGTATATTATATACAGAATGCTTTATAAAATTTTACCAACGTGGGATACTATATTTTTACTGTGCCTTAACATTATGGAACAATTGGAAGCTTGAAAAATTGTATTAACGCTTTTGAAGAATCGAACGACCTTTGACCAAAAACCACCCGCCTTGAACCATCCCATACCAGGTCACATCAACCAACTCACGAACTTCAAGATACCAAACCCACGGCCAAGACCCATTCAAGCCAACAAGAGTAAATAAACTGAATGTGATGTTGATAGCAATGTACCACAGAAGGTGTTCGTACTGAGCTAGAGATGCTGAAGCTTGTCAACCCTTCGAAACTAACTAGAATATGATCATACTCTGGATAATTTCGAAGGGTTGACGAGAAGTTCATGACTTGGAGTTCCATCAAGTTAAAGGTTATCAACATTAGGTGGGGTTTCCTTTAAAAATGGTCTTCTACATCATCTTGATCAAAATAGAACAAGACAAGAGAATAGTAAAAAGCAATTTCAAATTGCTGCCAATAATGTTTACCCCAAAAAATAAACAATTAAATAATTGCTTCTAAGAAGGAGAACATTTGCTCAATTGACAATTTGACGATGACAGGAAAGGAGCTAGAAAGGATAATTCTATTAAAGCATCATAATTCATAAATATAGAATGTTTTTTATTTTAATCGTCTTGCTATTTCAAACCCAAAATCTAAGAACCAGGAACTTTGGAGCTTAAGGCCAATCTCATGAAAAGCATAAGCATAAATGTAGCCTTAGCTTACACCTAAATAGAGATTAATTTATAATTTCCCCATTTCATTCGATCCAGAAAAATCAAAGCTTATAAATGGACATTAGACGTTTATCTCCTAGTAGAAATTTGTGTTGCTCTTGTCGCAAAAGCTCAAGACGCGACTACGTAATATGCCATGTATTATGCTAAAAGAAGCAACTTATGATGTAAATTTTGATGAGTGGAAAAGCACTTGGGAACACAACTATCCGGAGTAGAAAGTGGCAAATGATGGATGGGGGGTGCAGAATTGATCCTCTGTTTCTTTATATAAGAACATAGCACTAGATTTTACGTTGAGAAAGAGATTTGCGTGAAGGAATAAATGCAAAAAAATTTGTTGTCGTCTCACATTGGTAAAATTTTGTTGCCCATCCTAGTGTATAATATACAATTGGATAACCATTTATATGAAAAGTTAAAGCCTAGTAGATTGGTATGGGTTTGATGTGTTGTTTTAATTGGATTGCGTCATTGTAATTGGATTGTGTCAGTGGTAAGCCTATACCCGTTTTATAATTAAAATAACTAAAAAATAATTCTGATAATAAGTAAATAAAATGAAATAATAATTTACAATGATAGAATAAATAAAATAATAATAAGTGCCACGTCATTTGACATGTGGTGGGTTATTAGGTGGAAAGTGCTACATCATCTAACGGTATTAACTCTTTAGGTCAGGTAGTGAAAATGTACACGAAAAGTGTACAAAATTCGAGATTAATCTTTTATTTTATACAAATAAAACGAAATTGATTGTTATTTGTTAGTGCATTTGGTTTGCAAAAAACGATTCCAAGAGATTTTAATTATGGTCAATTATGGAATTGCAATATTTTTTTTTAATTCTAAGGTAGTATTTCTTGCAAATTTATGTACTCTCTTAGTGTTTTCACTAATTTGATTTATAATCATTAATATTTTTAGCACAACCAATTAAAGTGACAATTGTTACCTCTATCGCCAATGGCTATGTAGCCCAGTAGCATCAAGTTCCTGTACTCATCCTTAAGGTATTGAATTTGAATCCTCACATTGTACTGGTCATAATAACCACATTATTGTAATACAAGGACAAAAAAATTTTATCTTTGTCCTTTTTTTAGGAATCACAGCTTTATTTTTGTTTTATTTCATTTTTCAAATCAAGTAAATGATGGTGTCTTTAGCACCATGAATATTTCCATGTAAATTTGGTTGAGTTGCTTAAGAGGCTTCATTGTTAAAATTGTACTTATACGCACCATCATGGATAAGCTCATGAAGAAGGGTTACGAAGCCTAAATGAATTGAATCAAGTCAAATAATATTAAGCTTAAAGTTTCATAGCTTTACTTCAAAAAAAAAAATAAAATAAAGAAGGAAGTTCCATAGCTTAATTTTGACTAAAAATATTGCTTGTGTTTTTACACCCTTAAACATGAATATAAACACACGAAAAGGAAGGGTGTGCAAAAGGACTTTATCATGTTATGTTGTGTTTTCTTTTGCTCTTTTTTTTTTTATTTTTTTATTTTTCTATTGACATGTTTTTATTGTAGTGGCTGTGAAATCAATTCATTGTGGTTGTATTTTTTATTGTCTTTAGTGTCACTAAACTTGTTTAGTTTATGTGTAGGGCAGGTGCGGTTATGGGAATGTAAGCTACAACTATTGTATCAATTAGTAGAGCTGGGTATATGAGTTGTGGCCCACGGGCCGACCCGTTACCCACTTAAAAAAACAAGACGCTGTCATTTTTTTTTGGCTCGTTTAAATACAGGCCAAATTTGGTCTCGCCATTTAGCCTACGGGTTAATTTTTTTTTTGAAAAAAAAAAGAGGAAAAGTTTAAGAATATTGATATGTTATGGAAGAAAATAGATTGATACATGAATCATAAGCATTATAACAATTTTTTAACTATATATTTATTGATTTAAACATAATATGATATCTACTAAATCATTTAAACAACTTCTTTTATATAAGTAATCAAAATAGTAAAATTAATCATTAATATATATAAAACCCTAAAATATATAAATATTCTAATTTTTACATAAACTAACATAAAAAGATAGCAAAAATAAAAATTTTTCTGCTTGCGAGCCAAAATCAACTGGGTTCGGGCCTAAAAATTTTGGCTTGTTTAAAAGTGGGCCAAAATGGCCCTACCCATTTAACCCTAGGCCATTTGCCCACCTCTATCAATTAGGAAGAGGGTATTATAGGTGTGGTTAGGAGAAAATTGTGGGTTATAGTTGTAATTGTATTATTATAAGGTTAGCAATTTGAAGCAGTGAGTAATCAATCCACTGAATTTCTCTATATTATTTATCTTTAAGAGATTGTCGAGTTGTCTTAAGACCAAATTTATCATTTCAACATATGAAAGCAGGGCAAGAAAACAATCAAGAATTTGGTTTGATATCATTATTAATTGATCTTATAATAGTTTGACTGGATTTAACTTGTCTTAGGGATGACTATTTAGGGAAGATTATATTTAGTTTAAATTAAATTTATATTAAAACTTGATGTCATCATGAATTTATAAAACCTAATATCTATTGGAGATCGATTGAGTTTGATTAGGCTCAAAGATTCATTAACAACATGCTCTTTTCACTAAATGAATAAGATTGTAATTGAATTTCTTATTATTATAGAATAGAATAGAGTTATAATAAGACTTTTGTTAATTTTTTTATTTAATTAGAGGTATGTTAAAAAAAAAAGAAGACAATTCTAGCATTGAATTTTAATTTATAAGTTTAAGTAAAAAATCGTTATTCAATGTTTTTTTATTAGGATTGCTTATGAAATTGCTATTAAAATCAACTAAATAACATAATAGCTCTTCATAGGAAATAAGATTATAATGTAATCGTAATTACAATGAAATGAACAAGTAGCAAGCTTAAAGGTTGAATTCAACGTGATAAATTATTTGAATAGTTTTGTCGCTCGCTTGAATCCGTTAAAGACTGTATTAGTTGTAAATGGGCTCAAAACATGGTGTTATGGGATTTGCAAAACAAAGAACTTGTTAGTTGCTTACCGAGCATAGGTCTGGTGCAACCACTTATATGCTTAAGTCAGTGTTTATCATGAAGAGCCCACAAATCGATTAGAGAAGATGATTTTACGTGATTTTACCTTGATTGATGGTGATTCAACTGTATTTATAGCAGATTGACCTAGTAGTTATATAGTCGTGGGTGAATGGGCAGGTGGCTGATTAGAAGACCTGGCGGTTATACTATTGGTAGGCAAGTGGGGATCATTTTGCCATGATCTCGACCACGCAAGTTGATTCTGATTGAGACATAGCGTACCTAGGCGGGTGTCCTATTCAAGTTGTTCGGGCAGTATGTTCAAGTTGATAGAGAGGAAAGTTGACTGAGGCTTCATGGATATACTTTGGTTCGGCCCCGTAAGAGAACAGGCTCGGCTCTAATAGGTCTAAGGCCAAAGTTAGATCATCAATAGTTTTCCTCCCTACTTCCCTTGTGGGTAAAGGGAGTAAGTTGAAGAGGTCGATGGAGTTGAGCTCAGGGAGGTGATTGGTTTGTTGTGCATTGGTTGCCTGGTCTTAGTGCGATAGATGTGGCTTTCCGTGTCCTTGGTAGGAAAATATAGCATGTGGTGATGCTTTGTGGTTTGCGAGTGTCGGTGGTTGTTATTTCGTACTTTGTCAGACAACATCACCTTATGTAATTTAATTTGAGCCATCGATTCCATTAGTCGAGGCATACCTAACAATTAGAGGCAACTTTCCTTTATTCTTCATCATAATCCTCTCTTTTCAAGGCCTTCATGGGGTTTACAAATATCTATCAGGGATAATTAGTCATATCTTTCGCATTTCTTGTTTCTTCATTGGCATTAATCTTTCAGTTTCTTGTTTCTTTCTAGCAATCACATATTAATACTTTTGGCAATGGCAAGTAAGTTGCAATTCGTCTCGCACCATCGGTGAGGCTTCTCAAGAAGAAACTCCTAAGGTTGTTTCCCCCATTACTTCAACAATGCAGATTACTCCTATTGCCTCGAAAGTTATGGAGAGTAGAGCAAGCGTGTGGTTTCTCTACTATAGATTACTCCACTCCTCTTTATGATAGTACACAATTATTTATGGCGATTGAGTCTTGTGGTAGGGACCTTTATGATGTAGCCAAGGTGGACACAGGAGACCCTAGGGACATGTTTAGTTCCCCTTCTGACTTGGATGCTAGTTGTCGTCCTAACAATTTCCATAGTGAGGTTTCTGAAGATGTTCTTCATAAGGCATAGGATCACTACTTTGAAGAGGCACCTACTGACTATTTCGTTACTTTGCCAGGACGAAGCGATCGAGTAACTTTAGTATATGGTCCACATTTTGTGTTTATGTCAAGTGTCTGGATTTTGGTTTGCATTTCCCATCATCCAATTTCTAATAGGATGTGTTGAATCATTTTAACTGGAGCCTGGTCCGATTAATGCCGAACTCCTAGAGGCTATTGATTGTATTCGAGGCTTTGTGTATAAGTTTGCGTTGGAGGCCTTCTCCTCAGTTGCTTTAACATTGCTTCATGATCAAATGTCCGAACAATGAATGGGTGCAATAACAGTCAAGGAAAGAACTGCCCTTTTCACAGGGTTGGATTCGAGCATAAAACATTGGAAGGGCAAATTCATTATTGTTGAAATGGAAAGGGAAGTTATGTTCACAAATTATTGGGTGAATTTACCTCCGAGCCTTCCTCATTGTTCGTTGTTTGACAACAAATAGGGGACTCTAGCGAAACTCAGGTCTTTTGTGGAACGGTATTGGTTAGTCAGTGTTGATCTTTTTAATGTTAAGGAGGGTAAGAGGCTTAATGTAGAGCGAGGGCCTTGTTTTGTACTATGAGCATTATTTAAAGAGAGAGAAAAGGATGCCTGAGCTATGATTCGAGCATGATTTTTGACCACTTGGGTTGTCTATTTGTTAAAGTGTTGTTAGGGGAAACAATGGTCGAGTTTGCTTGTTAACACATTTCCCCGTTTGGTTTCTAATCCTTTTTCGTTTTTGCAAGTGATGTTGGTAGAAGGAGATTTAGAGACATCATTTGGTTTTTTGAACCCAGTCCTTCTTGAGGAAAAGGGAGGAGGAGGCCATCCAGCAGAAGAAGGGTTTCGCAAGGCAATCACCTGTCTGCTAAGGATTTGGAACCCAAAAGGGAAAGGCGCCTTTAGTGACTTCGAGCTTTAAGAGTGGAGGTGTTAGGCTCATAGGGCCCTAGTCGCCTCAGGCTCCTACAAAAAGGCCTTAAAAAGATGATGCCAGGGTTTCTATTATTCCTCCTACCAACAACAGGTCTCTTGCTGTTAGAGGGGATGACCATAGGGTTAATGTAGCTACATAATCAATGAATCCTCCAGGTATCGATTGTTGTTTCACTGATCCAGTGGAAATTGATTCAAGTCATCACGAGGAGTATGTTTTCATACCAATCAAAGGTGAGGAGACATCTTGGCCGATTGTTCCCATTCCTTCAACTGTTGTTCTAGTTGGGCTAATTGGTCAGGTTGAGTTATTGCATAAAGGCCGTCGACTATTTTCTTTAGGTGTTCTGATCAAAGGGGATGACCAGTTAAGGTATTTTGCCTATGTATGTGCCATCTTATTATGAGTTTGTTATCTATTCTCCCTTTATCTTCCATTTACATTTGTCTTTTTGCAAAAAATTATTAAGTGTGTTATGGAGGTGGTGTTGTGTGGCAGGACTTTCCAACAAGAGATTGATCGTTTAAGGTCGAAGGGATCTAATTGAGTTAGGCTTTTAGAGAAGATAGGTTTAGCTTCTGCTATAAGTACGTTTTTATTAATACTTGTATCGAGTACTGTGCCCTTTATAGTGGGTTGAAGGCTGATTATACCATCATTGACTAAAGGTTTTGGAAGAAGGATCGGCAAGCCAATCGCTATAAGGAGGAGAAGTTGACTACCAACAGGAGGATTAAGGAGCTGCAGTCCGAGTTGAAAAGCCATGAGTCATCCACTCGGAATGAAATTCGACTACGTGATGAGGAGAGGTATGGGCTCCATAAGGATAATCAAGAGCTTTTTGTTGAGAATAGTCGGCTACAACAATTTTTGGAGGATAACTAGAGTGTTAGCAGACTGTTGGTCCGGTTTTCATTCCCGTGAGATACAGCTAATGTCGCAAAGGGATGAGTTTCAACCTTCAAGTGCAAAGTTAGACTTGGAAAATTCATATGAAGACATGGATAAGGCTTAAAGATAACATAGTGAGTGCGTTAAAACTCTCGAGGCTGAGATTGCTGCTCTTGGTCAATGTCAATCGAAATCTGCCCTTGATGATTACTTTGGCAGTGAGGCTTGGGTAGTACAAAAATTAGAATTCGAGCATGGGGCGATCGACAAGATTATCCAATACATCCGTGGTCATTGTTCTGATAACACAGTCTCGTGGGCTAACTTCTGATCTTATCTCCTAGTAAGTGTCATGGTGTTGGAGGAGGAGGAGGAGGAGGATGTTGAAGATAAAGATGATGATGTTTATGAGGGGAAGTAGGTGGCTCAAAATGTTGATGGTGATCCAACATTGGGATCAACCTTAGGGACTGCGCCTATAGATTAGGCTACTCAACCTTCAGCAGAGGATACCCTTCCAATCGGGAGTAACCAAGGGTCGAGATTACACAGCATGACAGTTCACTTTAGTGGCTTGACAAGTGGGGTCACGAGTGAGGGGTTACTATATCTCTAGATCAATCAATTTGTAGAGGAGTTGAATGAAGCATAGAAAGGGAGTGATTTTTTTTTCGATCGGGATATTGATCGTCCAATGTAACCATGTCGGGTGTAATGATGATCCTTTTTAATGAAGTATATCTTTCCCTCTATTATTTATACTTCATTTCTATACTTTGTCCCTTCTTACGTTTTGATATGACTTTTATTTTTGTTACCTTAGTGCATCGTAATCCCAAGATTTATGTCATATCCATATTAACGAATACCCATTGATGGATTGCTGGATCTGTGTCATATCAGTCCGATTGTTGGGGTTGTGTGTCGATTGACATTTTCGAGATATAATGGAACATTTCCATAATTATCTCTTCAGATTTTTGCTTATAAGTAGTGGGGTCTTTTTCCTATCTTTGCCATCAAAAGTTTTCTCTAGCTGCTTTACTTGCAAAACTTCCTTTCCATTAATAGGAGTTTTTTAGCTTTGTAGGTTCTTCTTGTAGAGTTTAGACTTCGAGTATGGTTAAAAAGATTAAGCCCTTGGTGTCGTGTTGCTACATCTCCTTCTTGGTCAGCTTAGAGCTTTCTTGAAAGACTTTTGTCCAAAGTAAGCCTTGTTTATCTATGGCGGTGGGATCTTTTTTCTTGTGTTGTGGTGTGTAACGAGGCTACTGGTCTCAATATTTCTAGTTATATGGAACTCTTGATAGCGGGGTAAGATCGCTTATGCTCAAACCAAGCGGGTAGCTTGTTGTTCTTATCATGGTGTTAAATCTTCCTCTTTTGGTTCTCTTTTAGATGTTCAAAATAGGTGTTGAAGGAAATTAAGATGGGTTCCTCTCCTAGGATCGAAGTTGGTAGTATTTAATTGACTAGAATGGAATCAGTGAAGAGGTAACATTTCAGCTGCTCCTTGTTCTCACAAAGGCTTGGTCACTGAATACTTTTTGATCATCCTAGTTTATTCAAGCAGGCACCGCTTGGAATGCTTGCTGCAACTCGGCAAGGTAGGCAGATCGGCTTGTTCCTTGTCTTATGCAATTAATAACTCCATAATCATCTTGTTTTCCTCAAACTTCCTCTGCTTAGGATGTTTAGTGTTGTTTAGAAGATCATATTAACTGATAGGTTTATTGTTATTAACATCTACCAATTTATAGTATTTGGATGGAATGTTGTTTTAAACTACCCTGGCCACAAAGTTAGTCAAAACTATTGTATCATCTCCTATCAATAAACAAGTTTTGAGATTCATTAGTGTTGTTTTTCTTTTTTCCTTTACTGGATTTTGCACATGCTTTTTGTGACTTATTTATTAGTCCGTCCCTAGGTTGCTGAGCGTAAGCAACCCAGTCGATCGGACCCTGAGGCCTGAGCCTCGCTAGGAACTTAAGTTTCTAGAATGTGAGTGTTAAACATAAGTAGCATGGTCAATCAGTCCCAAGGGCCTAAGCCTCGTTAGGGCTTAAGTTTTTAGGATGTAAATACTAAGCGTAAGTAGTTCAATCAATTGTCCCTAATGCCTGAGCCTTGCTAAGGAATTAAGTTTTTCGGACACGGTTACTGAGCTTAAGTTGTCTGGTTGATCAGTCCCTGAGGCTTGAGCTTCGCTAAAGACATAAGTTTTTGGGATGCAAGTGCTAAGTGCAAGCAGCTCGGTCGATAGGAACAAGTTTTTATGACGTAGGTGCTGAGCATAAGTAGCCCGATCGATCAGTCTCTAGGGCTTGAGCTTCGCTAGAGACTTAAGTTTTAGGACACGGGCGCTGAACGTAAGCAGCCCAGTCGATCATTTCCTAAGGCTTGAGCCTCGCTAAGGACTTAAGTTTTTAAGATGCAGATAATGAGCGTAAGCAGCCTAGTCGATAGGTTAAGTGATCTCATTATCCACTTTTAAGATTTCGTTACTAAATGTTGTGTGTCCGATAAACAATTTAAAACTCATTTCCAAGAATGATTTCAAACATAAACCTACTGATAAGAAAACATTAAAGATAAAAAAGTTTCTAAATGAAATATTTCCATAAGTTGTTAGCATTACATGTTCTTGTGATTGGTTGACCGTCTAATGATTTAAGTCGGTAGGCCTCGTTTCCAAGGTTTTCATTGACACATATAATCTTGCAAGGTGGGGGGCAAGCTTGCCTTGTCCTTCTCTAGCTCCCATGTCGGCTAGTTTTCGGCACACTAAGTCGTCGGGGTGGAATTCCTTAGGTTTTACTTTCTTATCGTAGTATTGAGTGGCACTAAATTAGTAAGCCATCAGCCTTTGCTCTATTTGATCTTGTGGTTCTTCTACTGTATCTAAGTTCATCTTTAGTGTAATTTGGTTGACCTCTGAAGGGAAATCCTACATCTTGTGAGTTAAAAGTTCCAATTTGATTGGATGTACTACTTTTGTGCCAAATGCAAACCGGTATGGTGTTTTGCCAATAGTCGTTCAGTGTGTGGTCTTATATCCCCAATGTATAATGGGTAGTTAATTAACTAAATCAACATGGTCTCAATCAGCTATCTTTTTTATGCTTTCGACTTTGGTGGGGTTTACTACTTCCACTTATCCGTTAGTCTGGGGATGAGAGATCAATGTGCATTAGATCAGCACAGCAGAATCTTCTGAACCGATCATTGTCAATCTGAGTTCCATTGCCAATAATTATGACCTATGGTACCCCAAAGCAACATAGGATGTTGTTGATTACAAAAGTTTCTGTTGTTCGTTTTGTTATATAGGCTACCGCTTATACTTCTGTCCATTTGGTAAAATAATCAATTGCGACAATGATGAAATGTTTCTATCTAAAGTATCTAGGGAAGGGACTAAGTATGTCTATTCCCTACTAGGCAAATGGCCATAGGCTTGGTAGCAATTATAGATAGTTACTCGATGTATGGGCTAATAGTGCATGCTTTTGGCATCAAGGGCATTTCTTTACCGTCTCTGTTACATCCTTCCTCATGGTCATCCAACAATAGTTGAGTCGTAGCACCTTTACATATAGCATTTATTTGGCAACATGTTGCTGCATTCTCCTAAATGTAGGTCCTCTAGGATAGCTCGAGCTTCTTCTAGTCAGAGGCAGTGAAGTAAAGGCATGCTATGGCCCCTTTAAAATAAGGCATTGTTCACCAATGTATATTTTGTGGCTTGATACATGAGTTTCTTAGCCACCTTTTCATCGGTTGGCTAAATTATATCCCTCAAGTATTCCTTTATAGGGTCCATTTAGCCGGGAATTGGGAGGTCTGTTTCACCAGTCAATACTTAGGTGTTGCTTGTCGATGGTGTGCCGTGGTAAGTATTCCATGAATACCCCTTCATCTTTTGGTTTAGGGCTCATGAGATTTACTACTGCAAAGTTTGAGAGTCTATTGGCTTTAACATTCTCTGCTCAGGGTATCTTGTGAATGTCTCAACTAGAAAAGTTAGCCATCAATGAGCGGACAAGCTCCATATACTTGATCATAGCTTCCCCTTTTATCTCATATTCTCCTTACTTGTTGCATGACTAGTTGAGGACCTCCATGGCCAGCTTCAATCGTATTATGAGTGCTTCGTATTCTACCTCATTGTTACTCGTATTGAAGCCAAATTTGAGAGCAAAACATATCATCAATTGTGGGGCCTTGTAAAATTAGTCTTGCTCTAGAGCCTTCCTGGCTCGACGATCCATTGACATGTAATGTTCACTCTTGATGCAACGAGTTAGCATGAATAAAACAAGAACACTCAACAAGTGAATTTCAAACACACAATAATTACACTTAATGCAATGTTTAGAGGGAATTCTCTTAAATTTAGGGTTTCAATTTGAAAAATATGATATGAGTTTTCCTTACAAAACCCTAAGGCTCTATTTATACTATTACATGAGGAATTCTAAAAAGTAAATAATAAATACAATAATAAATATAAATAAATCATATAACATAATTTGACTGGTAATAAAGGCTGGCAAGCTAAAAAACAAAACAAACAAAGTAGGCCTGCTTGAAGGTTGGTGGCGTACTATTCAAAGCCTGTGGTGTAGCTGGTTAAGGCCAGTGGCATAGTTGCTTGTCAGCCACATCATTCTCTTCCACCTTAAGGAAAATAAAAATAAAAAAAACTCGTCCCTTAAGTTTATGGTTAAATCTAGATATATAGTTTTTTCAACCTCAAGACAACAAAAATACACTAAGAATCATAAGTAACCTCCAGGATCAAATGTGAACCTACAAAAAGTGAATCACAGCTCCACTCAATCAGTCTAGCATATCCTCTAGTCTGGGAACTAGGAACTTACACTTGATATTGGTTTTATCAATGGTCCTACAGTCTATGCACACTCGCCAACCCTTATCTTTCTTTGGAGTTAACAATACTGGTACAACACATAGGCTCATGTCCTCTCTAATGAAACCCTTATGGATCAGCTTTTGTGTTTTCTCCTTAACACTTTTTTTTCTTTAGGACTCATCTTGTAGTGTAGTAAGTTTGGTAGACTCACCTTAGGCATCAAATCAATTTGGTGCTGAATGTCCCTCATAGGTGGTATTCCTGCTGGTAAGTCCTTACGCATCACATCCTTAAACTCTTCCAATTGCCTCCTGATGCTGTTTGGCACCCATTCAGTCTTTTTTTCCTTTAACTCTACCATCTTCTTCTCCTTTGGCTCAACAACACTTGTTTTCTCCTTTTGCATCAGTGTTTCCGTAGGTTTACTTTCAATGACTTTAGGAGTGACAATTTCAAGCGATACAAGGGAACAGATCCCTTTATATCAAGTTCAATGGATATAACTGGTGGATGCTCATGCATTGATTTCTTTTCTTGATGACATCTTCAGTCCTATTAAAATCGGATTTTCTCATAATTAAGAGGAAGAAATTCATCTTCCATTAATAGCTTCATCCTATACCAAGTTCTAATAGGTGTTTTTCCTTCACAACTTAATTTTTTTTGTAACCTCTCCCACTATGCGGAAACATAACCTTTCAATCGGCACGCTACCAACTTCGCCCTCTTTTCCTCAAGGATCTCTATATATTCAAAGATTCGCTCAATCATAGAAATCCAATCAATAAAATTCTCAACCCTTAAATCTCCTCTAAAATATAGAATTTCTACATTTAACTTGAAATTATTCCTTCCATATTCATTCTTACATCTATAATAATTATCAAAATTACATCTTCTATATGCTTACCTTTTTCAAATCTGCCACCATCGCTCTATCTTCATGGTTGTTCCTCTTTCTCCATCAATTCATCTTCTTCCTCAAAATCATACTTGTAATGCCCTAAACTAAGACATTACAATCCGCCACGTATCCTCTCTTAATAGGACAAGCTAAGGCTATGATTTCCACAATTAACCTGAATAACACCTAAATAACTCACATGGTATAAAAGAAGACATGTGGTCCTCATAAATAAATCATATGAAAAGAATATAAGCTCCATAATCAACAAACTAGACATTGTTGACATAACTGCAGGTCAACAAGTCAAACCATGCCCTAAAACTGTCACCGCATGAAAACTCCAAATACAACTTAAAATTTCAATGAACAAAATATAAATCAGACATAAAAAGTCTTCTCTGATCCATCCTATATCATCTATGACTATACAACTAGTCATCAACAGGGTAGTTAGGACCACTAACGCCATCCCCATCCTCATAGACGATATCAAAACCGGATAGATCATATATTACACTATCATCACCTGCACTTGAAATATAACAGAATGAGCAGTGAAGCCCAGTACGATAACATCCAATCCAGTTCAAGCAAGGTTATGCACAAACAACATGTATAAATAAATGCAACTAAACTAAATGCATACAACAGTTTATTGTCTATTTTAGTCCAGCAAAACAACACAGTTTAGAATCCAGTATACATAAATTCCGAACTCAGAGTAACCCAGACTCTACTTTAAAAACAACCAACTGATTTTGAAAATAAGTAATCATATACATATATGGATGAGTGCGTACTCCCCAAACATCCCAATTCCTCAACACCTAAATTCTACCGAAATCATTTCTTAGCACGAGTCCACTCAGGACAACCTCACACTAAGATCATCAAGACACCTCACCAGCATCATTGTCTGCCAGGTCTCTACTGGTCAAAGCCAACCACAACCAGACATATAATTATTAAGCCGAATATTTATTAAGTTCATTATGCAATTCTGTTCCTACATCCATTCATAAAAATTCTAATCTGCAAGCACATACATCAAACAATGGATTGGTCGTACCTTTCTAAATCTCAGGAATCTAAATCAAATCCTCAGAACCTGATACCAAAGCCAACCCAAACTCCACAATCTCCTATATCCACACCAACAACAGTTTCACAAACTCCAAATGTCCTGTTACAATATATACATCAACAGACATGATCGCATTATCAAAATACCTTAACAAACATGAATTCTCTGAAAATCCTAACCTGAAAAGAAATCTCCATTATCTTACCGTCTATTCCGATCAAACTCCACAATTATCCTCAAGAATAACAAGGAACCGTACAAAACTCTATAGTCACCAATTATTTTCACCAAAACCTTAATTCGCAATACATTAAGAACATATAAGGATTGTTTAGATCGTATTTTGTTGGAATCCATAATAGAGGAGATTTACTTACTATTTTGAATCGCTAAAACCCATCTCACATGCACTAATTCATGATCTTACACGTGCTAGGGTTTTTCTCCAAAAACCTTCATATAAAAATTCAACCAAACCCTAAGAACTTGTATAAATTTGTATATAATCTCAATGAAAAGGTTAAGATTACTTACTTTGGATCAGAAAATATTCTCCCGATGATTTTCAAAGCATAAATCTCCAAGAACACTCCAAAACTCTCTTATACGAAAGAGAAAATATTATAAAAGAAATCTGTCGAAAATGTTTTTCGCGTCTCGTATTTATAGAAATTTGGTCATACGCCGGCCCTACGCCGGCGGCGTACTTCTAGATCTTGCCGGCTTACACCATACGCTGGCAAAATTACACGAACGCCGGCAGCATTCGTCGGGGCTTTGATTTCCAGAATTCAATTTCTTCCTTCATACGCCGGGAAATCTTTATCTTACGCCGGCGGCTTTCATGCCGGTGTTGAGAAGAAACCTAATGAACGCTGGCAGCTTTCCTCCCAGCATTAAGAAAAACGCTACTTTCCCTTCCTATACCATGTATACGCCGGCGGCGAAAATTCTCCAGGAGACAGCGTACAATCAGTTACAGAGTACGCTGGCAAATTTAAAACCTAGGCCGGCGGGGTTCCTCACTAGAACTGTCGGCCTTCATTGCAGAAAATAATAAACTTGATCCAATCAATGCCAAATTTGTTTCAACACATAATTGATCAACCTTAACTTATTTTTAACATCAATATATAGATCTCTTAATATCTGGTAGCTTGTGAATACTTATCACTTATAATTACTTTGTATATTATAATATTTGTAAAATTACCGCACTTACCTCTATATTAACACATATGATTCGCAATAATAGGTTTGACAACAGGATCATCAAGAGCATACTTTACCCTTGGTCGTCTCCCGTAACTGTTCTTGTTCCTATTGGCATTGGATCGCTCGATCAAGTCATCAAAGCGCTGTTCCATATGCTAGAATCTTTGATCCCTGCTATTTAATACTGCCTTTTAAACCTGTGACTCGGTTCATAGGACTTCCATATTCGAACACCATCGAGGACTCAACCGCCTCCCAAATTATTGTCTCCTGACATCTCCATAGGAATTTTTCTCACTCTAATACCAATCTGACGTAGCAAGTTAGTATGGATAAAACAAGAACACTCAATGAGTGAATCTCAAACGCACAACAATTACACTTGATGCAATTTCTAGAGAGAATTCTCTCAAATATTGGGTTTCAATTTAAAAAATATGATATGAGTTTTCTTTACAAAACCCTAAGGCTCTATTTATACTATTACATGAGGAATTCTAAAAACAAAATTCTTAAAAGGCAAATAATAAATACAAATAAATTATGTAACATAAGTTGACTAGTAATATAGGTTGGCAGGCTAAAAAACAAAACAGACAAAGTAGGTCGGTAGTGTAGCTGCTTGTTAGCCGCATCATTATCCATTGATATGTAATGTCTACTCTGGTTTGCCTTCCTTAAAGGGTTCCTTTAGCAGGTCGATATATTCTACCACGAAATTTGCTAAAATTTAGGCTTTGATGGCATCTCATGGCTTAAATCATACCCCATAGGCGCTAAGCTCGATCACATATTTCATCATACAACCAATGCATTTGGTTTGTAGAGGATAGTGTGGAGGGGTTGGTTAGTTAAGATCGTCACTTGATGTGCTTCAAAATAAGGTTCGAGTCTTCTTGTCGATAAGACCACTACTAAGGCGAATTTTTCAAACCTAGAGTATCTCTCTTCTGGTCCTTAGAGGATGTAACTAATAAAATAAATCGATTTGTGCTCCCGTCTATTTACTCGATCAAGAACCGAGGAAATGGCTTTGTTGCTTACTACTAGGTATGATAACAGTTCCTCTCCCGATATAGGTTTGGCAAGGACCGGAGGAGTCGTAAGGAATTCCTTTAGCTTCGTAAAAGCCTTGTTGCAATCTTTGGGCCGATTGAAGTTAGTCGGGTACTTGAAGATCTTAAAAACCTTGACGCATCAGTTAGTGCTTTAAGATATGAATCTTTTGAGCCATAATGTAGCCAATGAGTCTCTGAACCTCCTTTATTGTCTTAGGAGGCATCATATTAAGCAATGTTGTCAAAATCAAACGAGACTGGTGGGTTCAAACTAATTCAACTAGAATCAGCATGAGAAGTGGGCCAATTCCTTCCTTTAGCCTGTTTTTATGTTATACTAGCTTGACCTAGACAAGTCGGTTGGATCATCCGAGTCGCAATGTAACCTTCTTTGAAAAAAGACATGCTAAAACAGAACAAAGCATAAGTACAAAACAAGCTAAAGCTAAACACTAAAAAGTACACACTAAAACTAAAAGCTTAAAAAGCAAAATAGTGTCTTTAGACTCCATGGCCGACATATCAACGCTGTTGAGTGGCATGAATCAGAGGAGAAGGAGAAGTGTCTCGTGTTACTTATAGAGCGATGAAAACGGAGGTCCTAGGTATGGAAAGCAAGGCTTTTTTGATATAAGGTTTTAGGGAGAGAGAAGAGGTTTTTTATATGGGGTATGCAAGGGGTGTGCGGATTGTTTAAGGATGATAATGGGTATCTTTCTCGAGAGGAGGAATTTGGCAAGAAAAACTGGGATCTTCACTGTTAGTTTACGGTTTACTTGCCATTGGAATGGGCTCGGCTTCCCTTCCCATTCATTATTGTACTTGCCTCTTGCCTCTCTGTCTTCCTTATCTTCTCTTTCGTACTTTTTAGTTTTTTCATTTACTTTTGACTCCCCTTGTTTAATTTATTATTATATTCTATGTCATGTCTTTTTTGCATTTAATTTAGACTATACCTTCCATAATCAGAGAGTTGTGATAGAAGACTTGAGAGTTTAGCACCAAAAGCAAATAGAGAGACATTAAAATATTTGAATAACAAATGTTCTAACTTCACAAGCACAATATTTAATGTGTTACATTAGGATTTGATATAATTTCAAATCAACGCACCATGCCAATTAATTAGTAATATTTAAATATAGATAAAATTATTATATATGAAAAATTTAATAAAACATTAATAATTATAGTTTCTTTGATGTTAACTAATGAAATTAATTAATTTTGGATTTAATTGTATAATTTATATTTATTTATCTTTCATAATTAAAATATAACTTATATTTTCATTTTTTTTGTTGACTCCGGCTTGACCCTTTGACCCCTGACACTCTGGCATGTGCAAGTCGAATCCTAATTTAGTTCTAACAACATTGATATTAAGCATGGCCTTGATCTTGTCAGATTGCCTCAATTCCCAATTGTGTGCCATGTACCCATGGGATTTTCCAAGGAAGCCCCATATATGCATATTTGGGGAATCAATTTCATTTGGTATCTTCTTAGCCTATCAAAGGTCTCATCCTCAAGGTAGTTTTTTAGGCATATGCTTTTGACAATCATATCATTCACACAGATCTTCATGTTCCATTCGATTTGTTCTTTAAATATAGTCATGACCAGCCTTTGGTAGGTGGCTTCGGCATTTTTCAAGCCAAAAAGGGTATAACCTTATAGCAGTATGTGTAGAAGTTGATGACAAATGATGTGTGCACCTGATCTTTTGGTTCCATGACTATTTGGTTATTTCTCGTAAAGGCATCCATGAAGCTTAGCAGTGCATGCTCAAATGTAACATCTACCAATTGTTCTATTCTCAGAAGCGGGAAGCAGTCTTTTCGGGTATGCTTTATTAAGATCAATGTAAATGTCCAAAGACCCGAATTGTGTGCTATATTGGGCATATTTTATATGCTATTTGTTTAAATATTGAGGAAAGGATCTTTATTGAGTTAATCTTTTGTTTCAGGGACAATCATCAAACAATCGAGCTTTTCAAGGGATTATCAAGGAAAGAAGCCAAGTTTGGAGATTTTTGGAGCTTTTGCGGAGTTGCTACCCATACACTAGTGACATTCACACCATTAGTGTACTTTTGGAGGAGCGTTTTTTGAAGAAATTTTGAAAATTTAGCCAAGAATCAAGGGTACACGACCTCTCATACACTAGTTGTGCACATTAGGTCGTGTACATGTGCCAACAAAGGAAAAAGACGCTACTTTAATGAGTACACGACCTCGATGTACACGGGTCATGTAGGGGTCGTGTAGGCATTAATGTATATATATATAATATATATATGCCTTCTTGCGAAATTGATTCATTGATTCAATATAGAAACTTTATCCCAGAACCCTAGGGACGCCTTTGGAGAGCTCTTGAAGGGGGAAAACCGTGCTTCCACTTGAAGATTCTCAACTACACATCTACAAGGGTTTTATCTTGATAATTTCTTTTTCCTTCTTCCATTATGCTTATTACTGTGTTTTGTCTTTTCTATGGAAGTAGTTGTGTAACCCTAGGTTTTGAGAAACCCTAGCCTTCATGTAAAGACTTGTTAATCACTTGAATGTAAATTGATTTTGGATTTGCTTCATGATATATAATGTTGTTTGTGATAATATTAGTCAAAGTTGTTACAAACTCGATTCTTGTTAATTTGAAAGAAGATTTCGATTAACGAGTATGATCTCTCATGAGCAAAGGGGTTAAGGAATCCACCTAGAAATAGGGTTTTTCTAACTTTCTATCGATTAGGGCTCATGAGCTTTAAGCGATTCTAAATTGACCTTTGTGACGGAAGAAATTCCCACTTTTGCAATTTAGGATTAGGGTTTAATTATCTTGAAGAGAGTACTTGATCTATTTAAGTAACCCGATAGTTCAAAATCAAAGTTTATTCAAGTGAATCCACTTTTAGAGATGAAGGAGGCTAGGGTTGATCAAAACCAAGGGTTTTGTTGTGAATCGTTTATCTTCATTTAATTGTGCATATCTTGAGTTAGGGTTCTTGGGTTTACCTTAGATTAGAATTAGTGATTAGTTTAGTATAAAATTCACTCTTGACTTGGCTAGATAATAGTTAAAGGGTAATTACTAGTAGCTGCATATTGATCCCTATGACGATATCCGAGTTAAATTCTGTACTACGCGATAGGTGCACTGCTTTGTGTGGATCTAGAATTTACAAGATTATAAATTTTAAAACTTAAAGAATCGACACATCAATCAATATAGTCAACACACATTCTCCATTTACCGTTGGCTTTTTTCACCACGATGATGTTAGCAAGCCATGTAGGGTACTTTTCTTCCTAGATGAATCTAACTTTCAAAAGTTTTTAGACTTCTTCTTCTATGGCAACCTGTCTTGTGACAAGAAAATGGCATCGATTTTGTTGTACTAACTTTACCTTTGGATCAATGCTGGGCTTATGAATGATGACCATTGGATCTATTGTCAACATATTAGCCAGTAACTAGGTGAACACATTGTGGTTATAAAGAAAATGAACCAATTCTCCTTTGATGTTGATCGATAATGTGGAGCCAATTCTTGTAACCATCGAGGGATTAGGGCTGAGTGAAACATCTTTAGTGGCTTATACCCCTTCCTTGTTTGTTTTCCCGTAGGTGGGTCAGCTTGGTAGCAAATTTATTTGACACACTTCGTCCCTTACCAAGGCTTGAATGTATAATCTCCTCGATTAGTCTTGATCTCCCCTACGTATGCCGACCCCATTTAGAGTAGGGAATTTCGCCTTTAGGTGAGCCCATGATGGACTATTTGGAACAAGAAGAGTGTCGGTCGGCTTATGATCATGTTGTAAGGTGACCAGTAGTCCATAACTAAGAACTCGACCTTGTTCTGGGCCTTGTGCTAGTCGTCTCCCAGCCTCATTAATTAGGTGACAATTTCTCTAACCTTGACTACCTTATTGTTAAATTTGTAGATTTTGTGCTTGTATGGCTTGAGCCTTTCTTAGATGTTATTATCTGGAAGCCCATCGAAGGCATGGCCAAAAATGATGTTTGTGCTACTCCCCATATCGACCAGGACTTCCATCATGTCAAATCTTACTACTATTGCTTTTATGACAAGAGCATCTTAGTGGAGCATTTTGATGTCATCCAAATCGGCTTCGCTAAACTCTAGCATCATATCTAGTTTTGCTCTCTTTCCCATGATCATCACTTCTAGAGTGTTAGGAGAAACTTACTGGCCGTAAGCCTCCAACAATGGTGTTAACTATATCTCGTGCCGTGTTGTCAGTATGTCGATCTGTGCAGTCATTAGGGTTTTGGCTAAAGATAATTTCTTCTTTGTTGGTTGGTCGATGGTGTTAGATGGACCGGCCAAATACTGTCGAAGGAATCCTTTTCTGAGGGCTTCATATAAGGCGATCTTAAGTTGATAGTAGTCATTAGTGTTGTGTCCTATGTCTTCGTGGTAATCACAATACTTACTCATGTCTTTCTTGCCTGGATTGCCATACATCTTGGTTAGCTTGAGAAGGATGCCAGAGTTTTTTATTTCTAGGAAGATGTCTTTCAGCGGTTTGCTAAGGGGGAAGAAACTAGATTCGAAGTATCTCTGTGTTTCCCTGCGTCTGCCTACCTTAGGATTGTTGTCCTTCTTTCTCCCCAAGAGGGCCTAATTGATCCTTAGCTGATGTTTTTCATTTTGGTACTTGCAGGTGTTCCTTTTAGGATTTTTCCATTTCATTCTAGCTAGATATGAAGTCTTCACGTCATATGTGTTGCAAGCCTATTCTTGGAATTCCTCCAACATTTTGGGTTGTTTTTTGTGAGGGAGTAGAAAAGGTTTTCATTTTTCCAAACTCCATGAATGGTCACTTGTATGACAAGGCTGAGATCAAGGCTGTCCACTTCTATAACCCTCTGAATGAACCGAGTGATATAATCTCTTAGGTACTCATCCTTTTTTTTTTTTATTTACTAAGTGTGGTTAGTGTCTGTCTCGGGTAGTGGGGTCTCGTCACCATATTGCAATGGCTGGGAGTCCTGTGCCCCTATCTCTAGCTCTTTAAAGCATTTTTCGACCTTTACATTGCGTTTGATAATTTCAATATTTTATTTTACCACTTGGTGGAGCATGTCTTTTAGGAAGTTAAGGTGATCTTAACTCGGAGGGCCGTCAGAGGCAGGCTAAATCGTTAGGTCCCACCTAAGAGTCATTGTGTCTCATGGAAGGTGATCCTGAGGTGGAATTCAGGTCATCGTTAGGGTCGTTGCCCTGAGATCATCTTCTGTTTTTAGCATGGGGTGACATGTTAAGATTTTTTGCCATGTGGTTTTTTTTTTTTTTTTTTGGGGACAAGGAGTAAGGGAATCTTTCCACTAAGAGTCGAATCTTCCCCACAGACTTGCTTGAATCCAATAAGGGCTAGATTGGCTGTAAATGGGCTCAAGGCATGGTGTTATGGGATTTGTGAAAGAAAGAACTTGTTAACGGCTCATCAGTAATGGGCTCGGTGCAGCCACTTTGATGCTTAAGTCAATATTTATCATGAAGAGCCCACAAATCGGTTAGAGAAGATGATTTTATGCTGCATTACCTTGATTGGTGGTGATTCGACTATATTTATTAGTGACTAACCTAGTGGTTATGCTGAAGTAGGCAAGTTGGGATTGTGGTGCCACGATATCAACCACGCAGGTTGATTCCGATAGAGACATAGCATACCAAGTGGGGGTAGTTTAAATCGTCCGGCCAATGCGTTCAAGTTAGTAGGGAGGAAAGTCAATTGGTGCTTTATGGATTTACTCTGGTTGGCCCAATGAGAGAATGGGCTCTACTTAGATAGAACCGATGCTAAAGTTGGACCATCAACAAGTTTAAAATTAATAGTTGGACTATTGGGAAAATGTCAAATTTGGTATTTGAATACTGGACAGAAATTCAATTTTTTCTTTTTTTTTGCCATTACAGTAAGGGAGGAAGAATTCGAACCTAGTACCTCACACTTGAGAGACTAAAGAGATGCCACTAGACTACAATACCATTAGTAAATATAAATTCAATTTGATAATTAAATTTGCAATTAATTTAGTATCCAATTTAAACTTTTATGACTCTTTTACTGCCTTACTAATTTTATTTGTTTTGTTTTTCTTTTATGTGAAAGAAGTAGCCTATTAATGTTGATGGTGTCGGAACAAGTAATAAAATTTCAATAATATACTACTTCTTTTGAGTTAGCTAAATAGACTAAAGCAAGCAAATTGAAATTAAACTCTCTTTAACTATAATGAATTCAAATTCGATCAAAATCTTACACAAATATAAGGTAGGTTAGTTAATATGCCCTTTTATATGTGTCGTGACCTTCAATTTTGTACAATCAAAGTGCTTTATGCTATTATTTTATCACTAATTCAAAAAGGTTACAGGGGATATTAACCATTCCAATAGAATACCTTAACTAGTAGACTAGTGTCATATCAATTTGAATGACTATTGTTGTAAAATTATATTAATTTGAGTGAGCATTGCTTATTAGTAAATTTAGACTAAGGCTTTCAGTCCTACCCGATCTGTTTAGGACATGAGCCAACCCAATAACCTATAGAGATTTAATCACATATTTATTACTTTTTAAAAAAATATATAAAGTATAAATTATACAAAAAAAATTTACTAAAATAATCGTGCTATATTGTATCTTAAAAATATGAGCTATATTTTATACGAGCATATAGCAATGTATAAAAAATAATCTTCTAATGGATTCACATGTGCAATTGTTATAACGGACAAGGATATCACATTTTAAATACAATGTACACGTATTATAATTTATAAAATAATGCAATATTCTTATAAAAAAAATTAAATATTGTAATAGTATTCGTGTAATTAATTTTGTCTAATTGATATTGGCACAATTTTTTTATCAATAAGAAGAATTTTTCTCCAATCTTTATGCATGCCTCAGTCTTTTGAATGGAGTAGAGCACAAAGTATATTTATAATTAAATATCTAATCTAAATTACCATTTTTCACCCTAAAATAATTGTTTGCAATAATAAACAAAATTGAGACGCTAAATTTTACATATACCTTTGAAAATTAGAAAACAAAGATGCCGAAGATAAGCTCCTGCAGTCCTAAAACCCTAAGCTGGGCAGTCGCAAAATTTTTGGCCACATGGCACACAACACCTTCTAAGCTACATCATACTTCATTTGGATTCAGCTGTTACTAACCAACAAGCTCGTCACCGATACTCGCCCTAACCCCAAACGCGATAACCGTCTGTTTCATGTACAAGTACTAACTTTTACATGCTTACACCTCCATTGTTATGCCCATTTTTTCTTGCACAATGAAGAACCCAATTGGGTTCTTTCACATCTGCAGAAAAACCACTCGGCATTGATGGCTATAAACCGCGGTAAAGCTCTCACATTCACTCTTTTCTCTCTTTCTAATCCTTACAATGTTCATACACATCAGCGCCGTCTAGGGTTTTGCAGCATTGGCGATTGTGATACGGGAACACAACCCAACCAATTCTTGAATTACGTAAAGAGAAAATGTAGGAATGATGGATTAAAGAGTTTAGAAGAAGCAGTGTATCTGTTCGATCGAATGGTTGTGATGGATCCCTTGCCTCCTGTCCCTTATTTCACTCTTTTGTTGGGTGTTATTGTGAAGATGAAGCATTACGTACCCGCAATACGGTTAATCGATCGTATGGATGTATTGGGGCTTGCCGGAATTTGTACATATTGAATGTTTTAGTGAATTGTTTCTGTAATTTAAAGCGTCTGGATTTAGGATTTTCTGTACTTGGTAAGATTGTTAAACTCGGGTTTGAACCGGATGTTGTTACTTTTAGTACTCTTATGAACGGGGTTTCGATTGAGGGGAGTTCTGATCAGCTTTTTAGATTGATGGAGGATATGGAGCAAAGAGGATGTGTGCCTAATCTATATATTTGCAGTGTCATATTGAAATGCAAGGGCGGATTAAAGAGTTTTGACGAAGCATTATGTTTATTCAATAGAATGGTTGTAATGGATCCTTTGCCTCCTGTCCCATATTTCACCCTATTGCTGGGTGATATTGTGAGGATGAAGCATTACACACCCGCGATATGGTTAATTGATCGTTTGGATGTATTAGGGCTTGCCCGGAATTTGTACATACTGAACGTTTTAATAAATTGTTTTTGTAAATTAAAGCTTGTGGATTTAGGGTTTTGTGTATTTGGAAAAATTATTAAATTTGGGTTTGAACCTGACGTTGTTACATTTGGTACTCTTATTGATGGAGTTTCGATTAAGGGGAATTCTAGTCAACTTTTTAGGTTGATGAGGATATGGAGCAAAGAGGGTGCGAGCCTGATGTATTTTTTTTGGTATTGTATCGAAGTGTTTATGTAGAACAGGGAATGTTAAGTCAGCAGTTGAAATGCTTGTGTGGTGGGAGGACAAAGGGCATCCGTTGAATGAGTTTGCATATAGTGTGACTGTGGATGCTCTTTGCA
Organism: Combretum micranthum; assembly: GCA_024138025.1. Classification (NCBI taxonomy): domain Eukaryota; kingdom Viridiplantae; phylum Streptophyta; class Magnoliopsida; order Myrtales; family Combretaceae; genus Combretum; species Combretum micranthum. The sequence continues at coordinate 1,560,597 of JAMXBD010000033.1, read as the reverse complement.
AGGAAGGGCTAGTTACAGAGGCATTGGAGCTTCTAGATAGTATGACTAGAAAAGGCATTCAACCGAATGTTATCACTTACACGCCTTTAATCGATGGTTTTTGCAGCCTTGGCCAAGAAAAAGAAGCTATATCCCTGCTGGAACGTATGGTAGGTGAAGGAATTAAACCCAATGTTGTCACATACACTCTCCTTATGCAAGGTCTATGCATCTTGGGTAAATTTGAAGTAGTTGGGAAATTGTGGAACGAGATGGTGAAAAGGGGGTATCACCCAATCTTCAAACTTTAAATGCACTCATGGATGCGATTTGCAAAGGTGGATGGATTTCTCAAGTAGATTGCATAATGAATCAAATGATCAAGGAGGTCGGCAACCTACTAGAGTTTCATTTGTAGATAGTTATTTTATGCAAAATGGAATTGACAATGCTTTTAAAGTACTTACATTGATGATCAAAAGAGGCTGCCCACCAGATGTTGTTACGTATAATGAACTGATTAGTGGTTACTGCAGTGCCAATAGAATCGATATAGCTGAGGCTCTTTTTCAAGACATGCCAAGTAAGGGCTTAATTCCTGATGTCTTCACGTACAATGCTCTCATAGGTGGCTTTTGCCAGGTTGGGAATCTTCGCACTGCTGAGACACTTTTTTGTGAGATGCAAGTGTATGGTCCAGCTCCAAATCTTTATACTTATGCAATATTGTTAGATGGTCTATTTAAGAATCAACAGCTTGAAAAGGCCCTCTTCTTATTTAGAGATTTAGAAGACACAAACATTGAGCTAAACATTGTTGTGTTCAATATTTTAATTGATGGAATGGTAGACTGTTATTGTATGCAAAGCGAAGTTGACATTGCTTTTAAAGTATTTGCATTGATGATCAAAAGAGGCTGCCCGCCAAATGTTATTACATACAACGCTTTGATTAATGGTTATTGCAAGGCTAAGAGAATTGATATAGCTGAGGCTCTTTTTCAAGACATGCTGAGTAAGGGCATAATTCCTGATGTTATCACATACAATACTCTTATAGGTGGCTTTTGCCGGGCTGGGAATCTTCATGCTGCTGAGACACTTTTTTGTGAGATGCAAGCACATGGTCCAGCTCCAGATCTTTATACTTATACAGCATTGTTAGATGGTCTATGTAAAAATCAACAGCTTGATAAGGCTCTCTCCTTATTAAAAGACTTGGAAGACATGAAGATTGAGTTAAACATTGTTGTTTTCAATATCTTAATTGATGGAATGTGTAAGGCTGGGATGTTGGAAGCTGCAAAGGAACTATTCTATTCTCTAGGTGCTATGGGCTTCAAACCCAATGTTTGGACGTATACAATTATGTTGAATGGTCTGTGTAAGGAAAGTTGCATGACTAATGCAAATGAATTGTTCAATGAAATGAAAAAACATGGGTGCTCACCAAATGATGTTACCTATAACATCATTATTGATGGATATTTTAGAATTGGTGAGAAAGACAAAGCAATGCAACTTGTGCGGGAGATGGCTAGAAATGGTTTTTCTTCAAGTGCCGTGAAGATGGAAAATTTGGCTTAAGTTTACACCTATAGCAAAATGTGGTTATAGACAAAAGAAGCAGCACAACAATTGCAGAGTTTGAGGACTGGATATGATTGACAGTGATGAAAGGAGTTTGAAAGCATCTTCAGTAATTATGACATTTAAGGTCCGGTTTGGTGTTGCACTGAAACTATCTTTTAGTACTTTGATGCATGCCTTTATCTGTCTCAAGAATTTATAGTGCTTTTCCTTCCTGAAATTGTGTTCTTGTTTCACAAAGCATTTACTGAGGTACCTTCTTGCAGTTCAATAAACATTTCTCATCAATTGTTATATTGGTCCCCTGATTGTTGATACCATCCACTATTTGTTTGATCAGTGCTGCACTTGAATCCTATTAATTTCTGCTGATTTATGCACATTGTTTTCCTCCCTATAAGGAAAATAAACTCGGAACATTTTCCACAAAGCTTCCATCTGAAACACAAATCATGTTATGGAGATTTTGCAACTTGTTGCTAGCATCATTGCTTGTGCCTTGGGTCTATGCATTTGATTGATTTGTTATCTGAAGAACTGAATAGAATTTGTGGTATTTTCTTCCTAAAATAGTGTTCTTGTTTTACAAAGCATTTACTCAGGCACCTTCTTAGTGCAATAAATATCTGTTGTCAATTGTTAAATTCGTTCCCTATTGTTAATGCCTTCCATTGTTTGGTTGGTCATTGATAATTACACTTCTGCTAGATTTTGCTGATTCATGCACATTTTTCCCCTAATGGAAAACAAACTTGGAACTTTTTCCATAGAGCTTCCATCTGAAACACAGATCAGGTTACAAAAATTTTGCTACTCATTTCTAGCATCATTGCTTTGGAGGCATAAGTTGCTGTGTGCATCACCATTTATGTTGGACAATTTTATTTGCTCTGCTGTATTCACGAATTACAATGCACTGAAAGCTTTTGTGATATTTTAGATACATTTGTGCTTGACAATGGATGTTGAAATTTGAAGTTCTGGGAGAAGATTATACAAATCTCACTCAATACAGGTGCATGCTTCAGCCTTGATTGTGCTCTTGCATCTCTTTTACAATTTTTTCTATCTTACATTAGGGGCAGATTTTCTAGTGGCCATGGTCCAACATTTCTTTTCTTGCACCATGCAATGGTGTTAATTTGAAGAAAGATTCAGCACTGTTGGAAACATGGTTGTTAAAATTGCAAGTTAAATATGCAATTTTACGAGTTTATGATTTTATATATTTTTTCTTAATTAAAATGAATGGAAAATTATTAAAATGCAGACTTTAGATAGAATTATGAATTTAGATGTACGATTCTATACATTTGCGATTTTATTGGTTTTGCATGATTTATACAATCTATTGATTTTACAGGCTAGGTGAATAGTAAAATAATGATTTTGACATCATGGTTGGAAACTTTTTTTACTTTTATTCTTTTGTTGGGGCTGAGGTTAATATGTCCAAAAATAGGTAATGTGATGCACACAGTTGAGAAACCAGGTGGTATTGAGACATTGTTAAATTTTGTAAATATCCTATTTTGTTTTAAGAGGCTGTTGAATCTCTCTTAATATAACCATTTTTGAAAACTTGATTTTTTTATTTTTTTTCTACAACATCATATTAAGGACTTAAGCTGAGGAAAAGGTCAGAATTAGAACTAAAATGTGATCCTGGCGAAGTGTATGTTCATTCAATGTTGTTTCTAGGTTCTTGTCTCATTTTCACTTTTAGCAACACTAACATTAATCTTCACAGGTTAAGTTGCTCCACTGGTGACTGGAAAACCAGAGGATTGAGACACAGAAACGGCCTTTTGACAAAAGGCGATGTAGGCTGCATATGCATGCGACTGCCACCCTTCATGCCCTGAACTGGCTAGGGAAGCGCTTGACCACACTGGGTATGCCCTTTAATATAAATAAACTTCTTCTATACTCATGGCTGCAGATTATCAACCATTTTGCCAGGGAAAGCTAATAAACTTGTATTTTTGGTTGACCATTCATGGGCCTAGATATGGAGCTTAGGAAGAGAGTTGTTGGGTACATTATACAGACTCCAATTATTGTCCTTACAGGCTCAAGGAGCTTCAAAAGGATGGTTGCCTTTCTTTTATTTGAAGGGAGCTAATAGTGATATGCATCTCTTTACTTGCTTTCGTGGCATAGACAAAAGGAATAAATATGGAAATTTTTTCCTTTTCTTTCTTTTTAATTTTTGGTTGGATTGCTCCCTCTCTCAACCATCCCATATAGGTTCTACTTGCCAGAAAAGAAAGAAGGGGTAGAGAGCGACAGGGACATCTGGACTGACATTTCTGGTGGATTTGTCTTTGAAGGTTCCCATTTCCTGGATCTCACAAGAAACTATCTACATGGCAAGCTCAGTATGCATGCTTGTTTAATGTGCATTTGTCACCCATTAGGTTTAAACAACTTCTCAATTGCTCAATCTTTCTGGATGAGTCTACAAACTACAGGGGCTGCCTCAGCATGTTGCCAACGATTGTGAAATCATTTTTATCAATATCCTTTGAACTTTGAAGCCTAAAGGTGCTGCTCTAACTTGAATTAGATTGCCTTTTTTCAGTCTACCATACAGTGTGATGTCCAAATAAACATGATTAATGGTGCTTGGAAACTTGAAGTGTATGACTTAGATTCTTCAATGAAATGGGTTGATTGGTTGTCTCTACCTGAGTATTGATATAATAGATTGATTAGTTTTTACAAATACTGTTTCAAAGCTCTATATGAATATTCACCTCCTCTCATTTTTCATATATACATGGTACATTTTTCTATCCTCTTCAATGATCTCTCAAACAAATGGCATTGTGACTCTATTGTACTACTAACGACATTATTTCAAAATAGTACTTTTATGTTTGTCTTTTTGTGATGCAAATGATTTTGTCTAATATTTTTAGCAATTGGCAGCTTTTCATGCAAGGAATCATAGTTGGCACTGGTATCCCTAGAATGGCAAGATTCTGCTTATAATAGAAGGTGATAGCTGGTCACTGCCTCAAGGGGATTTTTGGCAAAGCTTTAACTCTCCTCCCCATACCCAACATAGCTCTCAGAGAGTGGACAAGGTGAAATGGCTAGGTGCATTATCCATAAGAAGTGCTTGGGAAAAAATTGAGAATTTCTTAAAGTTCCTTGGGGAAAAAAAATGGTCTGGAGCTTTAGACTATTCCATGACCTTGATTCATCTTTGGCTAGCTTGGAATGGGAAACTCTACATCCTAGACAAATAGTTTCTCCAAAAATTATCTCAAACACTGCTTATCATGTTATATCCTTGTGGCATAGCTAATGAAAATCATAATGGCCTGTTTTTTGAGTGCCAGTTCTCAGTGAAGCTTGCAAAGTAGCGTTTGAAGCTGGGCTGTTGAGCATCCTTTTTCTCCTGGTCAGACTGGATCAGAATTGTTGGCCATTGCTGCATCACATATCGAATTTTCCCCAATTGGCATGCGGCTTTAGCCACTACAAACTACTGTATTTGGACAGGGAGTTTTATCTGTGTTGGAGGAGTCAGACAACAGCCTCAGCTTCTAGCTAGAAAAATTCTTGGATATATACATAGCAACACCTCGAAGCTAGTTTAGTTTACTCTTGCTACTGGGGCTTTGCAGTTTTGTTTCTTGCTGTTGGGAGTTACTATGCAGTTTATTCTGTCTTGAAGAAAAAGAAAAGAAAAAAATTCCAGGATTACGGTTCTCTGTGTCTAGCTAGTATGATACAAAACCCCATGTCTTATGAACCAGTAGGTTTCCTCTTTTCTCGTCTCAAGACTTCTGGTTACTTATTGAATATATGCACATATATAATTAAATATTTAATAATAACAATAAAAGAGGAAAGCATAGGGAAAAAATTAAGTCAAGTCTCTTCGTTTGGTTAGATGCTGAGAAAGTTCTGTTTCTTATCACGCAAAAAATTCCTTTTGCAGGCTCATAAAGTATCTTGCACTAGTATTATCCATGTCCAAGTTCTCGTGATTTGGAGTGGTAGGGATTTTCCTGATCTCTATTGGAGGCTAAAGAGGTTCACCCTGGATCTGATGCCCTGTGAGGAAACTCTCTCTGTATGGGAAGTTCCAGAGTTCAGAGATTGTACCTTCCAGGAGAATAATTAATGAGGAAGCATTAAAAATGGAAGTACCCACGCTTATGGGAAACTTTTGACTATGATAATGTTGATTGAAGCTTCTTCAGATGTCATGGATGCAAAAACGTGGATTACGTGTTTGATTATGTGGGTGCCAACTGCCAAGCGTAGAGAGCGGATACAATTTTCTTGCCTCATCAATGGTTATGCAAATGCCACGTCTCTTTCATGAGCTTATAGGAATCGTTTGTTTAGCTGGAACATTAATGACTCGTTCACTTCACTGAATGAATAAAATGTAATGGAATTTCTATTACGGAGGAATGGAATGAGCTGTAATATGATTTTTTTTTTATTAATGTTCTATTTAAATTGTGGTATTTTGAAAAAAAAAAAAAAGTTATAGCATGGAATTGATATTCATATATTTGAATAAAAAATGACTATTCATTGTTTTGTGTAATAGGGATTCACTATGGAATCGCTATTCAGTGAACTAAACGTTATAATAGCTATTCATAAGGAATAAAGCTGTAATGGAATTAATTATAGTAAAGTGAACAAATAGTAAGTGTGTAAGTATGTCTCATTTTTATGGTGTAGTGCATCTGCTTTCAAAGGAAGCTATACTATGGTTATAGTATAGTAATATATTGTGGAAGGCATGGGGAATTTATGATTCAAAATTGGAGCAACAAAAGATGATCATGGATGGCTCATTTAAAAAAAAACATGCGCGTGCGCGCGTACAAACATATTATAAACTACAAGTTGTCATCCTAATTGGAGAAATTTTTATGATCTCATCATTAACTTTTAATTGATCAATTTGTCGATTATTTAATTGCTTAGATTAATATTTTACTGTAATTGTATCATTAAAATAGTTGATATATATCAGATGATTGATTGGATGTTGCTTGGATGAGATCGTAGAAGTTCTTCCTAATTTGCTATAGCAATTGATCATCACATCCCTTGCTTAAATAGACTATGGAAGGCTCCTTTTTTTTGGGGGGGGGGGGGGGGGGGGGGGGCGGGGGCGAGGGATTTGTGTGAGTGAACTAATTTTGAAATTTGTAAAAACCTTCATGAATTTATTTACTGAAAAATCATTCTCATTACATAATATCAAGTTCCATATCATACTCAGAAGTCTTAAAACATGTCAAGTTTGAAAGTCCACAAACTTCAATACAAATAGTCCAGAAATAAACGATCCAATTGCACATAACCGTGGTAGGGAATGTCAGTCAACTGGTCCCGCTGCTTATTAACCATGCCTCTCTCATAGGCCTATGTATAATCCTCGAACCTGTGTGCCATGGCATTGTGAAATATATCAAAAGAAACATTGTAATCACCTGAAGGGGATGTGACACGGATCTAAATATAATGCAACAAGCAATTTCAATTAATGCATTAACCTATTTATCTAAACTCCTATCACATAATTGTAGGACATTATTTACTTAATTTATTATTTAGATATTTAATTGTGATCAGTAATGACACCATCGAAACTGTACATTAGGCACAGTAAGAATGAAATTTTGTTGTAAGGAAAATACTGTCAATATACTGTTTTAGGCAAAAAAAATATGCCACGTATCATTATAGTTTAAAAAAAGGAAAAAAAATGCCTAAAATAACATAAATCATGATTATCACTTGCAGAAAAAAATATACTATAAACAAAACAAATTAGTCGCTTATAATACGTGTTTATTGAGAAAACAGTAAAGTGTCAGTATTTATTTATGGTATAGCAAATTTTCACCTGAACCGTAGTTACCTTATATGCTGAATGAAAATTTCATACCCGAGAACTTTTACAGTTAAACTATTAATATTAAAATTAAATAAGTAGTGTAAAAAAATTTAACAAGTTAAAAAAAAAATATCTATGACGTAACGGAACCGGCCTATGTAAAAAAAGATTTAATAGGTATTACACGTTACGTGTAATATACACGTGATGTATAACTTCTAATGAAATTATAATACTTAGATATGTGGATAGTGTTTTTTTGAAAATCACTATCTATATTATCTATGTGCTAATATATAATTGAAAGTTGTACACCATGTGTATATTCCTAGCGTGTGATACCCAACTAATGTTTTTCCCGTCAGAACTCTCCACTCAATGCTGTCCAGTAATATTTCCGGCAAATCAAAGTCTTAACATTTACTCCCGTACGAGTACATTACTCAAAACCTCTGTAGGTTTAGCTGTTGTTGTCTGCAAATATATCAGATTCTTCTTCTTCCTCTTTGCAATTTTCAAAATTTTTCACCCCCTTAATCTGTTTCATGAATTTCCATTAAATTGCTTTGACTTTACCATGTACTTAAAACAAGGATGTTCTTTACTCTTAAAACCCCCCAAAAAACCACAAATCCCCTTTCTCCTTAACCTTCCGCCAAACCCTAGTTCCAATCCAGTTTCCCCTCAAAGTCAAACCCCAATTCAAGAATCCCATGTCATTAATAAAATTAAACACGAACCCAACATTTCACTCTGCTTAACCTACTTCCAATCCATATCCAATTCAAATTCCTTCAAGCACACTCCTTTAACTTATGAGATGATGATTAAAAGACTGTGCCGCGAATCCGATACCGAGAATGTTCAGTATCTTATGCAACAGATGAAATTAGAAGGGATTGTGTGTAGTGAGGAGTTGTTTGTTAGTGTTGTCAGTTCGTATAAGCGGTCCGGTTTGATAGATCAAGCATTGAGGTTGTTTCATAGGATAGGGGAATTCGGTTGTAAATTGAGTGTTAAGATTTATAATCATATGTTTGATGCACTGCTTAGTGAGAATAAGTTATCCATGATTAATGAGTTGTATGGTAATATGAAGAAAGACGGTCTCGAGGCGAATGTTTTTACTTATAATATACTTTTGAAGGCATTGTGTAGGAATGGTAAGGTTGATGGAGCAATGAAGTTGCTCGGGGGCATGTCGAAAAAGGGTGGTTGTTGTGTTCCGGATGTTGTGAGTTATACGACGGTAGTTTCGTCGTTGTGTAAGGTTGGTAGAGCAGAGGAGGCAAGAGATATTGCTACAAGGTTTGACCCTAGTGTGACGGTTTATAATGCTTTGATTGATGGTTTTTGTAAAGGGAAAAAATTTAAGGAAGGAATTGAATTAATGGTTGAAATGATGGATAAGGGAATCGATCCTAATGTTGTTACTTTTACAACGTTTGTTAATTCATTTTGTGATTCCGGGTATGTGGAGTCGGCTCTAGCGGTTTTTGGACAAATGTTGGGGAGAGGCTGTTTGCCGAATGTCCATACCTTTACCTCATTGATTAAAGGATTTTTACTGAGAGATAGGATAGTTGAAGCTATTGAATTTGGAATAAGATGATTGAGGAACAGATAATGCCTAATGTTGTAGCATATAATATATTGATTCATAAGTTGTGCTCTGATGGGAATATGAAACAAGCTGTTGATCTTTCTTACCAAATGGAGAGAAATGGCTGCATTGTGAATATTACAACTTATAGCACTCTGATTGACGGCTTTGCAAAAGCCGGAAATCTAATGGGTGCATCAGATATGTGGAATAGGATGATAAGGAGTGGTTGCACTCCTAATACGGTGGTGTATACATGCATGATAGATGTTCTCTGTAGGAATTTCATGTTTGACCAGGCTCTTATGTTGATTGAGAAAATGAGGGCAAGTAATTGTCGTCCTAACACAGTCACATTCAATGTATTCTTAAAAGGATTATGTGCTGATAGAAGAGTGGATTGGGCAGTGAAGTTTCTGGATTTAATGGGGAAATATGGGTGTTCCCCCAACACCACTACATATAATGAACTGTTGAATGGTTTTCTTGTGGAAGGCAGATGTAGAGAAGCAGCTGAGCTTGTCAAGGAGATGGAAGTAAAGGGAATTCAGATGAATTCTGTAACTTATAACACTCTGTTAAATGGTTATTGCCACGCAGGTATGATTCACGAAGCATTGAGTCTGCTTGCTAAAATGCTGATTGGAGGAACAAAGCCCGATGCTTACACCTATAATATGATAATTAATATATATTGCAAGCAGGGTAATATTAAGGCTGCTGGTCAACTTCTAGAAGAAAGAGCTGCAGCTGAGCAGTGGCATCCGGATATTATAGCATATACTAGTCTTATCAGTGGAATTTGTAACTGTTCTGGCATAGAAGAAGCAATGGTGTATTTGAAAAAGCAATAAAAAAATGTATCATCCCAAATATAGTCACATGGAATGTGCTAGTGCAGTGTTTGTTTAGAAATATAGGTGATCGTAGTAATATTGATATTGTAGATGGTATCTTGCTAAATGGGATAAAAGATGAAAACGAAATGGAGACTATGTCAAAGGAATGTCAAAGCATGTAAACGTTCATTTCACTTTCGAGGAAATTAATCATGTCAACAGATGCGGAAGAGTGGTCGGTCCCTATGTGCTTGGAGACTGTCAGTGAAGCAGATGGGGCCATTTATATCTTTGAGAAAATCCTGAATCAAGGTCAATTTGGATTTCAACCAAAGAAGACAAATAGCCAGTGAAGTATTATTAGTCAGGTACAATCTTTGTGTCGCAGCTGGCTTCATCAAGTGAAGATGCATATTTAAGCATCAAGGCATTGTTGGTTATATGAAATCTCCAATGATTTGCCGAGATCAACTGTTTGACTATGATTATGATTAATACCTTCGGTACAGTTGGAAGTGGGGAGGTCCACACAAATTTGATCAGGTCCATAGTATTGAGGAACCCATGAGCAATCACCATCTTTTGGGAACAACTTTTAAGTTGCAATTGCCTAATACCGGGTTGAAGTTTTGATCGTTTGCATTTTTTTATTACTGAGTCCCTCAATTACATTAGTGAGAAGGGAGATTTAGAAATGCTTTAGTATGCGGTAGAAGTATTGCATGACCTTGTGGTAGAATGCATCAGGTAATGAAGCAAATTAAATGTAGTTGTATTTTCTGCCTTTCGTTTGTTTAATCTCTTAATGAAAAAGTCATTTCAGATATCTCCTTTGGCTTTTGGAAACAATTGTTATTCTAATCTTCCGCTGCATTTATGGAAGAATTCAACATTCAAAAGCCATAATCTGATGTCCATATCCTCTGCTTATCCTGAAAAAGAAGTACCAAGATGAACGTTTATTTCTTCTTATAAGAGTTAGTGTAGGTAACTTACTAATTTATTGGCAAATTATATTCTTGCAGATCTAAAAGAGGTATCTTTCCAAAGTTCCTACTCCAAGGCAACAATACGTTTGCCAAAATGACCTACTGGACTTCAACAGAAGTCCTTTCATATCATCTTCGGTGGCAGGCTAAAATGGATGTTAAGTTCAGTTGGGCAATATTTTTGTGTTTGGTCTTAGTCCTGGAGGCATCGATCCTGCTTGTTCTGGGAATTGGTGTTGCATCTTATTGAAAACTTAAGGGTACTCAGAAATTTCTTTTTGCCCATCTGCATAGCATTCTTATTTTCTAATATAAGATATTAAATGAATTCATGATCACAACTTCCAAGCAAGGTTCGAGAATTTTCTGGCGGTCTCTTTTTGTACACATATGATCCGGTTTGTTCATGGATCTGAGCATTTGGACAAGTATTTTATTTTGTGTCTTTGGGCTATTATATGGTTTGGTGAATAATCAGGAACCAGCATTCACTTGTTCTCCAAATTTGTGGCTTAGGTTATCTAAACATTGGCTTTTCATCGGTTGTTCCTTCTCATGGAAGCATGTTAACAAATTGACATGTATGCAAGCAGGCCTTAGTTCTCACCATGCCAAGACCTTTTTTCTTGAAGTTTGACATGATTTGCAAATGGCAAAGACCTTGTCAGCAAACTTCATGGGCAATGGCAATCTGTTTAATACATGCTAGATCTTGAGGCAAATGGTCATCAAGCTTCAATTCACTGGGTGAAAAATACAAATGGCATGTTCTGGAAAGACAGCAACAGACAAGAATGAGCCATAGCAGCAGGGCAAAGGACCACGGGCTAGGCTGGTATCTGCTGAACTCCCGCGTCTGTGTAAGAGCATATAATGAAGTCCATGTTCCTTTTCTTGGACAAAGATTTCTTCTTTTGTCGATTCGTCTGCAATCATGTATGATTTAAAAAGGCATAAAATTTGAAACACATGCAAGATTTGTCTTATGTGGATTGTGGAAAGTTGGGGATATGGAAAATTGGAGAGGATGCACGAAAATCACATGACTGATTCTTTATGTCGTAGCATATCCTTGGGAGGTGGAAAATCAATCTCAATCCTCACCTCTTGCATTGATAAAACTCTTCCTTGAAACTATAGCACTAGAAATCTACATCTACCATGGTTGTGGCAGCAATGATGGAGTAGATGATGGTATAGTTGTGACGTATTTTTCCCTCCCTTGCAATGATAATATGACTTGCAAGGTTGTATCATATTATGCATGGGAGTTTACATAACAATGGCATCAACTATGCTCCAACCATGAATTTTTATCAATATACAACATTAAGACTAGTATCATGGGAGGAAATTGTCTGAATATCGACCTATCCAAATAAAAATTACACAAGTAGAAATTATATTAAAATAATTACCAAAATATCAATATGATATCTATCTTATGGATGAGATCTTTTAATTAAAGTACATTTGCATCAATGACATGCAACATTTGTGCAAACACATAAATTATATGTTACACATGCAATTTATTGATATATCTAACTTATGAAACTGCATAAAATACATGCGATTTTACAATTATAATGGTAATTTAGTAATAAAATCATAATAATTATATTAAGGTAATTTTTCTTTTTCAGGATTGGTAAACATGTATTTCATCTTATAGTTAAACCTTGATAAATAAATATTCAATAAATTAATAATCTCAATTAGATAATAATTTCTTTTGTCTCAATTTGAACCAACGTAGTAAATTAATAATCTCGCTAATAGCATAAGATAATGATTTATAAAGAAATCTTTAATCCTAATGAAAATATAAATTAATAATTCATCAAATACATAAAAATATTTATATAAAATTCATAATAAAGTTAAAATTGATGAGTATTATATAAATAAAATTTTTATTTTTATTTGTATTTACTTAAAAATTTTATAATCATTTTTCTTTCAGAGCATTAACTTTGAAAAACTCTATTTCCTATGTACCCATTCGTTTTAATTTTCAAAATTTATCATATCTTATAGTTTTTTGTGTTGTAAAATCTATTATTTTGTTTTATATTTGTGCATTATGACTATTAAATTTTTTATATCTATACCATATATGCATTTTGTCCATATTCATTTTTAATTTTCATTGATAAGTTATATGTAAAATTTGGAAAAAAAATGTGTAAAAAATATAAAAAAAATCTTTGTAAATTAATAAATATTCATTTATCAATAAATAAATAATCTTTATAAAATAATATGATTTATTGGTTCCAACAGTACTATTTTATGGAGGTTTTACTATATTTATGGATTTTTTTTTCATAATTATTTTCAGTATTTTATGGTTTTTAAGAATATATGATGAGTTCTTACATCTATCAGTATGAGCCTAAACTCGGTAACATTCTATTTTTTTTTTTTTTTGGGAGTGATGCTTTACCTTGCTTCTTTCTTCATGCCAAAAGAAAAAGAATTGCATTTCACTCTATAATTTTCAAAAACCTATGATTGTTTCACAGAAAAACAGTTTAAAAATATATATATATATTTTAACAACGATGGTAAACCAAGGTTTATTATTATTTAATCCTTGCTTTAGTATGTGACAGCTAATCGCATTCTTATCTTGACATATCAAGCCTAAACCAACATGATTTATTGCTAATAGATGAAGTCATATTTACTAGGAACTTATAGAGAGGAAGTGGTACCAGATAAAGTAAAGAGGAGACATTAAATATTGATAATTAAGAAAAAATGAGCAAGATAAGAAATTCAAACTCGAGTTTAACCTAAATCAACAACTTGAATTTGACTAATATTTAAGCTCAATTTTGAGTTTTTAGACTAATTGAGCTGAGCATTTTGAAGCGAAAGAAGCTCAATTCAGTCACTTATTTAAGCAGTTTGAGGTTTGAATTTCAATTGACAATCCAAACAAGTATGAAGTCAAAGTTTAGTAGTTCCTAAATAAATTTAATTACCAAAAAAAAAAAAAAAGAAATGCTTTGTTCCTAGGGGTGTACAAAAAAACCGATGAAACCGAGAAACCGAACTGAAAGCGTAAAACCAATCCGAAAAATATGGTTAACCGGTCCGTTGGTTTAGATTTAGGATTACGGTTTTTTTTTTTTTCCGGTTTTCGGTTTCGGTTTCGGTTTGTAACCACAAAAAACCGATGGTTAATGGTTAACCGTTTTAGTATTTATAAATATATTATATATATAATTTACATATACAAATAATTATTTTTTTTATATATATACATATAATTTTCATATACATATAATTTACCTATGTTAATATTCATTGAATTTCGATTAAAATACTATTGTCCTATGATTGATGGAGTTAATATGGTAATTGATTTAGTTTGATTTTATTGATAATGATACATTCAAAGGTTCGTTTTTTCCCTTCTCCTTAATTTTATTTTCTTTTTTTTTTTTTAGCTCTAGTATATATAATAATTTAAAGAAAAAATTTATGATAAAGGCTTAAAAAAAGGTTTTTTGAAATTATCAATTTAATTTGTTGAAACCATTACATTAAATGGTTAAAAACCGAAAACCGAATAAATTAACCGAATAAAACGGTTAACCGTTAAGGCGGTTAACAGTTTATAATGGACCAGTTAAGGATCGGGATATTTAAAAACCGATAATTACGGTTAGGTTCAAAAAATAAGGTCATGGACTGGTTAACCGGTCCATGAACACCCCTATTTGTTCCCTCTCTCTCTTCTTTCCTCCCTACTTCTTCTCGTCTTCTATCTCCTTAGTGTTCGTTCTTCTAAGGTTTCTTTCTCTCCTTCTGTTTCGTCTTCTTCTCTCTCTCTCTTCTTCTATCTCCAATCTTCTCCCTCTTCCTCCCTTCCCTTCCTCTCTCGTTCTTCTAGGGTTTTTCGTCCATTGCCTGTGTCTTTCTTTCTCTCTCTTCCTCCCTTCTCTTCTTTTCTCTGTTCTTTCTCTCCTCCTTTCTCCGTTCTTCCCTCCTTGGGTTTTGTTTTTCTCCTTTTTGTGCATCTTCTCTCTTCTCTCTCTTTTCTCCTGTCTTTTTTCTCTTTCTTTCTTTCTTCCTCTTCCCTTTGTTTCATTTTTGTCCCTCCTTTCCTTCCCATTTTCTCTTCTCTTAGATTTCGTGTCTAGTATTTTCATCTGTCCTTTTCTTTTTCTGTCTTCTTTTTGGTGTTTTGAGTCTCCTTGTGTTTCCTTAAGATGGTTGGGGAAGCTTCAATCCAATGTTAGAAACCAAGTTTTGCTAGAGACAAAGGTAAAACTTTAGTTTTCTCGACGCTTAACTTTGTTTCTCTTAATGAAGGAACTTCCGTTCCTCCACCTAAAGATTGTACTTGTGCCTCTTCTCTTGGTAACACCACCTTGTAAGAGCTTCGAGATGTCTTAGATAGAGTAGAGACTAGCATATCTCTTTCACCTTTTGGTACTTTGTTGATCAAGAAGTGGTTGATGCACTTATGCAAAAGTGTGTGCTTTACCTTCTACTGCTATCCTTAAGTTTAAACATAGGTTCATTCCCCCTATAGAACAGGGCCCAATCTCAAGAGTTATGATCCCTATTAAGGTTGACGATGAAGATACTAACTATTGGAATTCTACTCTAGTGGGGTTTTACTAGGGAAAAATATACCATTTTCCTTAGTTTAATCCATAGTCATGTATATTTCGGAAGATTATGGTATCATTGGTATTATCGCAAACAATGAGGGCTTTTACTACTTCAAATTTACAAAGGATAAAATCTCACACCAATTTGGAGAAAGCTCAGTATATAGCATAACCGTTGCTTAGTATCCAAAAGTGGAGAAAGGGTATGACTTTAGATAAGGCTCTACCTACTCATGTGCCGGCTTAGACTATTCTGTCTTGGATTCCCTATGAATTCCTCAATGAGGAAGGTCTAAGTCATATCGCAAGCAAAGTTGGTACACCGCTAAAAGCTAATACTTTGACCGCCCTTAGAAAGCAGGCAAATGAAGCTCGATTACTTATCGAAATTGATGCAAAAGATGAGCTTGTTAATCAAGTTGAGGTCCTATATCCTGATGGTTCTATAGCCAAAGTAAGTGTAGATTACCAGTGGCTACATAAAAGGTGCTGTTCTTCTAAAGTGTTTGGTTATTCTTGTCTAACATCCCATCAGCATACTGCTCTAGCTCCAACTAAACTAAGGGCTCAAAAGAGAGAATGGGTGCAAGTGGAACAGAAAGGTAAGGGAGTACACCAATTTGATGTTTTCAGTTCCAACAATGCTTCACCTTCTCAAACACCCATAGTTCCACCGCAAAGTGGGTCTAGTGAGGAGGTTCTTTCTCCTTTAAAAGATAAGGTTAAGGTTGCTGTTGACACTTAAGTTTGCCCTGTGCTTTCAATGTAAACTCCCATGTTTCTAATCTGTCTGGTCTTATGGAAGAGGATCAATTAAATTTTGTAGGATTGGATGAAGACCTTGATACAAGGGATGCATGTGAATAAGCTGATGTAGAAAATATAGTAATAGAAGCTCTTCTAGTACCTAAAACTAAGAAAGGCACTTAGGAAGCTCCTCTAAGAGTAACAAAAGCCTCCTTTTCTTGTGGAAAGTGCAAGAAAAAGCGCTTCAAAAGGAAGCACACCTTGTCCTGAGGGAAGTGGTTATTTTTGGTTTTTGGTTGTAAATGAACATTGCTTCTGGAATATTAAGGGTATTAGTGACCCCATTAAAGCTAGTAATGTTGGGAAGAATTATAAAGATCTTGGAATCTCTCTCATTAGTTTATTGGAAACCAAGGTAAACTTGTCTAATGAGGCTGTCATTAGGAGTTCTTTAAGATAAAGTTGGTCATTTGCTATAAATTCTTTGGCAAGAAAACGAATTTAGGTATGTTAGGACCCAAGTATATGGGATGTATAAGTTTTACAAGAGCATGAACTATTTATGCATTGTTTGTCTCGCCCCAAACCTAAGTCTAGTTGTACCTAGCCTAGCCACATGCAATACCTAAGCATTAAACAGAAGGTTATCCATAAAGACAACGTTCATGTGATTGTTTGCTTGAACATGCTTTTTTTTTTTTCATAAAGAAAAACGTTCACAAAAGCTACTCATTAAAAGTAAATCAACATCACATATATATTACATCAATGGTATCACCTAGGTCGATACTTCAAAAGATTACATGGCTCCTATATTCTCAAAACATAAAAAGAAAACTTAATACTTTATATTACAAACCATAGGCTTATAGGTAGCCTTTAGCAAAAATTTACATCATGTTGGATAAATTTCACTAAGTCTATTACAAACACCTAACATCTCAAAGTCATGGTTTTTAATCGTCCCATTCATCAGAATCTGTGTCATAATCCATTTGATCATGAAAGTCATCTTTATCAACACCTATAACAGAAAATGTGAGCTAGAGCCTAATATATAGTAACACAAACAAAACCAAATGACATACGTTCTTAGTCTAATGCAATGCAACAACTAATAAATTATATCCCAATAATTAGATATAACAATCAATATTGGAGTATTCAAACTCCGATAACATCATTGGGAAACTGGAGGTCCTAAGTAACAGCAGCTACTTAAGGGTTGATATAAGTAACCTTAATACTTATATCAATTATAGAAAATCTATAAAGATAATAGCTTTATTCAGGGTTCACAACCACTTCACATCTTTACTTGTCTTAATATATAATATCATTTAGTTCAACCGATATCATAAATGTAAACTAAATCATATTACTTTCCTGCGTAAGTAAACGTTATACCGATATCATTACCCCTATTAACTATCGCTGAGCCACTTTATAAATTGTCATTTTATCATGACAAGGAGGTGGCCTAAGCACTAACTACCATGCTGGTATCATCAAGAAAGGTTATCGCTCCAAGAACCAAATTAGATGACACAAATACAAATAATCTAAACAATTTGGGCCATCTTTGTTTATAATTGTTTTAGAGATGCCTATCCCATCAATCAACAATCAAGTCACTGTGTACCTAGATAAAGTGGTATATCTTGCAAAGGATTAGTAGACAAACATAACTAAGTAAGGGAATATGCTAAAAGGAAATCATTTCATATAAGGTTTAACATCAAACCATAATTAAATGCTAAGTGTAAACCCCGAGAATTTTCATACTAGTAAAAATAAACAGAAATAAATATAAAAATAAAAGGTCAATGTAGAACTCAATAAAGATCCTAGAATAAAAATACGAGTAGTAATGAACCTATATATAACTACAAACCTAAAACGAAGGTCCTTGATAGTAACAGATACTAAAGATGAGATTTCTTACTGGGTATCAAAAACACAAAATATAGAAATAACTAAGATAGGATTTCAAGTGCATTAAAAAGTAAATAACCAATAAAGCTTATAGTTAGAAAACGATAATTTAAGGATAAACCATTAGGGTTATAAATACACAAAAGAAACAAAAAAAAATCCATAACTTACAATCTAGACTCAAATAAATGTTTGGATTGCACCATTATTCTAGTTAAAGAATTCTGAAGCTCTTAGAGACTGAAACTAAAATAAGCCTGTCAAGCTTAAAAATCCTAATTGCATGAGATAAAACCTTAAAAATAATTAATCGCGTAAATTTTAAACTCAAACTTGAACACAAAGATAATCTAGAAAATTTGTAGAAGCTTTTAATAAGCTTTTAATAAATTTTTGAAGACAGAACTCCTAAATAAATGATACAAATATACCTGTTTAGTTTGATAAACTATCCTAAAACTAAAATACTTAATTAATTAAATAAAATTATAATTTTTAATTGCACAATTCGGTGCAAATGGTGTAGGATTTGGGGTTGAAATTGTTTAAAAATTCTCCAGCCAAAATTTGTAAAGAAAGAGAGTTAAATTGATCAAAAAAAGTCAAAACTGGTTGTAAGACCAATCAAAATTACACAAACATGCAACTCATTTAATGCAAATGAATTGATGCACAAACAAGCTGGTTTTTGGTGGAGAAATCATCCTCTTCTTGGTCGAAAATTGATGAAGTTGTTGCATTCCTTTTCCTATAAAAATAATCCTTAATTAACTATAAAACAAAGCATTTATAATACACCAAAAGCAGCCTAATAACAACAACACAAACGTAGAAAACATACAAAAACAACTCCATTAATCAAGCTTCAACAAGATCCAAACACAAGCATAGAAAGTGAACAACAAAGGTAAGTAAAAAATTCGTCTTAAGTAAGTTTAAGTATTAAACATTAGCTTAAACCATGTTTTTATTAACCTAGGTTCGTATCAAGTCTGGGGGAAGAGTAAACACCTCCATAACAGCTCCAAAGAAGATAATATCCAACTCTAAAACTCTATTTATACATTACAATATGTATAGAAGTTAGGAAAACATATATTATGAGGATTATGAGATATTATATGTGTTGATATATCCCGAATAATAGTTGAGGATCATGGAAAAACACTTAAAGATAGATAAAACACTAGTGTAATACATATATAGTATAATAAAAATGAAATTCGAACTAGAGAAAAACGAAGAAGATAATGAACAGTGCCTACACCGGCCCTACGCCGATGGTATACATGGCTAAGGCCGATAGTGTACATGGGATAGGCTAGTAACCTTCAAGCCGGCTTACACTGGAGCGAAGCTACAGAAAATTTTGTTACATGCGAATGCCGGTAGCCTAGGGTTAAACGTTGGCGGCGTTGATGCAAGCGCACATGCAAAAATTTTCCTTGGACGAAATCTGTTTTGCCATAACATATAATACACACACACACATAAAAGAAGAACAAAAGATAAAATTTAACAAATAAATATAAATAATTTCACATTAGTATGTTTAAATATTTGATAAATATAAAGCTTTAGAAATTGTTACAAATACAAAACACTTTTATAACATTAATGAAAAGATTAAATTATGATAATTGTCCGATAATTATTTTATATAGGTAAGTATATGAGAATGGAAAATGTGAATAAGTTATAATTAAAAAATAATGTGATTCCCATAAATAGCAGATAATAACAAGAAATGAGATCAAGGAAACACAATAAAAATAAAGGATAGAAAATAAATATCAATTATCATAAGTGATCAAACTAAAAGAACAATATAAAAATAATAACGATGATAATAATAAAATCCTGAATTATTGAATACAAACTCTATAATTACCAAATAAAAATAAAATATTTTAAAATTATTATTTATCGGTAAATAATAACTTGAAAAGGTAATATAGATTAGAAACGATAAAAACTAGTTTTTGGACACTTAGACAACCAATAAGATTTATTATATAGATATATATATACATATATCTAATTAGTGAATATTTATTCGTTCAATAGATGATACCGATCAATTCGTGGATTTTCTAAAACTATTACAATTGACCATTATGAGTAGGTAAGTAACTCAGATCTATTACATTGTTTGTGTTTATAACTAGTGGCATATGTAATGCAAAAATAATAATATGATTGATATGGAAGCCTGTTGAGTATGTGATATGAGTTATTAGTTTATAATGACAAACTAAGATAATAAAAGTGATAATACAAATTATCTGATAACTTGAGAAAGGCATGATATATGTTTATGTGTAATATATGATCACCATAAACCTGATTAAGAAGTATTGGCTATATAATTAAAATGATCATACAATACACGAACTGCATTATTATATATTTCAACAGTGTGACAATCTGCTACGTATTAGTATTTCGGTTCTCTATTAATGCTTGATTTTTCTATAAGAAAGATTTATAGTTCTACACAAGATTATCTTTGTTGTTGGTTTCACGAGAATTAATGGCAATGAAGGGCGCCGCCCGTAGCATCGCTTTGAAATTATTAATACTTAGAGAGTTTTCATGGATTAATGCAGGAAATGGTCAATTAAAATACCCTTAAATTAAAGTGATAATCTAAAATGAGAAATCGTTGATTTTTCTATATACTTAGATTCTCCTGGATAGGTGGGTCATTAAGTAATTTTCATTCAACCCTAATGAGAGGGCATAAATCTCTTATCTGTTTAGATTCTAGATCATCTAAGCTTGTATATGTGCATATGATTGATTGTTGCATTACATATAACTGTTAATGAACTTACTTGATGTATAATATATCTGGTTATTCACTGAGCACATGGTTTCACTCACATTCCTAAAGACCTTTCAGGTTGATACTATAACCTTGGCTTGTTTCTTCTAGGAGCATGACTCCAATAAGAATTAGAAGCTAAAAGATTATGGGATATTAGGGATAAGTTATTTATTTTTAATTCCTAGTTATAAAGTAATTAGTATTTGAAATATCAGTTTGTGTATTTGGATATTTACATAATAGGAATATGGTTTGTAATATTGTGTTATTCAAGACTTGAGATGCCAGTTATTTTACTAATTTATCGCTTACATGTATTTATCATTTCTTATTGATGCAACTAAAAGATCCTGTTTATTTGAGAATATGTCACCTCCAAAGGTAAACTTGGTAATAGTATACATGTGTAGATTGTATGCTACTACTAGGGTACTCTTAGGGCGTAACAGTATGTGCTCTATCAATCATCTAACTTAAATAATTTATATATGTATCTATATAACTTAGTAATTATACATGTATCTATATAACACATTTCTTTATTCTTAATTTCTTTTCTGTTCTTTTATTATTATTTTTTTTTATAAATGAGTAGAGGATCCATTACGATCATTATGGAAGCTGTTATTACCATCACACCTGTGATCAAGTGTAATCCAAATTTTTAAAAATGATCAGTGATGATCATGGGAACAACTACACCCGTTATCGTCTAAAAATGCGCCTCCATAGAGCATAACGCCCTTCATCATACCCATGATGCACAGGGAAACCATCCTATCTCTTTTAGCTCAAGATTCAACTTTTTGTAACTTAAATAATATGATCTCCTTTAAGCAAAACATGTCAAATTCAACATATAAATTTAATATTTAATATTAAGTATCAAAAGGCTCATTTATTCTCACTAAGCATACATAGACAAGAAAATCAACTTACTTATCATCTACCACATCCACAACTTCATTTTCGATACTAGCGCATCACATAAACCATACAATCTAACTTATCAACTAAAACAACTTTCATTTCTCTACTTTTTACAAGTTCTAAAGATTCATCTAAACCTAAAAATCAATTTAGTTCACTAACTTTATCTTCAATTGAATAAAACTCATTTATATAGAGATTGTCTTTGTAAAAGAAACAAGTGGATAAAAGATTAGAAAAAGCAAACAATACTTTACCTTAATTAACTTTATTTTGAGAATGGAGTCTTGAAGGTGATTTGGATGAGCTGTGAAAGAAAATTTGATCAAAATTGATGAAGTATTTTGGCTTGGATGAGGCATTTGCTAAGGGTCTATTTTGGAGTTGATTTTTGCAAAGTTTAAACTTAATAATTATCCTTTAATATTTGGTAAAGTAACTTTGACTTTGGAAGCATCTTACTAAAATTATAAAGAATATTTTGTGCATGATAAAAGGTAGGGAAAAAAAAAGATTTAGGCTCATAGGCCAGTGTTTAATTTGTGGGCTTGCCTTTAAGAATAAGGCTTGAACTCTTTGAAAAAAAATTGCAAAAAAGATTCATTTACAATTTAAGAAAACTAGTTTAGCTCAAAACTTAACTAAACTATAATAAAGGATCCTGCAACAAAATAAATAAACTATGTGAAATGAACAATTTGATTATGCTCCATTACCTAATCAAACCTACATGTGAAATTCTATTAACTAAATCATCACAACCAATTTTATGCACTAAACAATCAATACATACATATAAGTTATTTAAGTATAAGTAGTTTCGGATATTTCATTGTCTCACTATAAATTTGGGTGCAAATTGTGCTCTTGTTACCACAGTTGTTTATGCATCAAATAATGATGGCACTTAGAAGCTGTTGTGGGAGAAGATCTTGTCTTTTGCCGCAATTAGTAAATGACAGGCCTTAGATGGTACTTGGTGATTTCAAAACCACGATAAATCTTAATGACAGATCGGGGTGGAGTGCATACAACAGTTGTTATGGTAGAGTTTCAGATCTTTTTGGACTCTACAAATTGGTGGATCTTAGATTTGTGGGAGACTTTTTCACTTGGTCAAACAAGCAAGGGGCTAATCCTATTTTGAGGAAGCTTGACAGAATTCCAATCAATCATGTGTGGCTTACAAGCTTTCCTAGCACTTATGCCGATTTTAATTCACCCTTACTATCTGATCATTCCATTGTTATAGCTATCATGGATTTCAACTTGACAAATAAGAGATATCCCTTCAATTTTTTCAATTTTTGGACAGAACATGATAGCTTCAAAAACTTGGTTGAGAAAGCTTGGAGTAAGAATGTTTAAGATATAAACTCTTTCAAGTTGTTTCTAAATGGAAGCTACTCAAAGCTGAGCTTAAGAAGCTAAATAGATCCGCTTTCTTTGATTTGCTAAATCGGATAAAAGCAACCAAACCTAATTTATGTGTTCTTCAGTCATCTATTATGGGTTCTTGTGATACATCTAAAATGGAAGAGGAACAAGTCGTTTATAAGGAGTACTACTTGTTACAGGCAACGAAGAAAATTTTTTATAAATAGAAGTCTTGAGTTAAATGGTTAAAGTTAGGAGATAAAATACCTCCTACTTCCATAAATCCATAATTAATTTTCATAATAGGAATGCCATTAGTAGCATCACTAAAGACGACAGGGATGTAGCAAAAGGTGATGATCAAATCCAAGTTGAGCTTTTGCATTTTTTTTTTTTCAAAATATATACCAACAAGAAGATCCCTTCCCACTTTTTGATATCATAAATTAATGTGTTACTTGGAAATTATCTTATGAGCAGAGGACGGACCTTAATGCTTTTTTTACTAATGAGGAGATCAAGCTAGCTGTCTTTTCCATTGCAAATAATAAAGCCCCTAGACTTGATGGGTTCATGGCAAAAGTCTTTAAAACGGCATAGGAGCATATTAGGTCTAATATTATAGAGGCTTTTTAAGAGTTCTTCAAGTCTAGATATCTTTTGAAAGAGATAAATGCAACCATCATCTCATCGGTTCCTAAAGTGGATAACCCAAC
Organism: Combretum micranthum; assembly: GCA_024138025.1. Classification (NCBI taxonomy): domain Eukaryota; kingdom Viridiplantae; phylum Streptophyta; class Magnoliopsida; order Myrtales; family Combretaceae; genus Combretum; species Combretum micranthum. The sequence goes on along the minus strand of JAMXBD010000033.1, from coordinate 1,536,544 downwards.
CAAGGTCAACAACTTTCAACCCATTGCTTGTTGTAATGTTTTATATAAGATTTTAGCCAAAGCCTTTGCAAACCGTATGAAGAATGTCATGTCATATTTGGTGGGCAAGGAACAAGCAACTTTTGTGCAGGGTCATAGAATAACATATAATATTTTTTTAGCTCAAGAATTGATGGTAGGTTATCATAACCATAAGGATCCACTAGAATGTGCTTTAGAAGTCAATATCCAAAAGGCACATGACACCATAAATTGGTGTTGCTTGCTAATAGTAAAGGAAAGCATGCGATTCCCATCTCATTTTAGACGATTCATTCACCAATGTATCAGCATAGTTTCCCTCTCAATCAACATCAATGGAGAATTAGTAGGTTTTTTCCCTAGTAAGAGGAATTTAAGACAAAGAGGACCCATCTCTCCTTATCTATTTGTTCTCGATATGGAGGTCCTTTCTGGCATTTTAAGGACTCTACATTCCCACCCAAACGTCTCTTTTCATTGGAGATGTAAGAATAAAAAGCCAACCTATCTTTGTTTTGCAGGTGACCTTCTTGTTTTTTGCAATGGTAATATTAATTCTATGAAGCTTATTTATGAACCTCTCCAGCAATTACATTCTATGTCTGACCATCTAGCAAATGAAAATAAAAGCAAATTGTTCTTCTCTATTATTGATAGCTAAGTCAAGATCTAAATACTTGCAGCCACACATTTTCAAGAAGGGTTCCTTCCTGTTCGTTATTTAGTGTTAACCTCATCTCTTAGAAGCTTAAGAAGCAGGATTGCGATGTGCTCCAAGACAAGATGCTTTCTAGAATTTCATCATGAACCTCTAAATTTCTATCTTATGCTGGCCGACCTAATATTTCCACTAAAGCTAAGATAAGGTGGGAGATAGTGTGCAATCTAAAGCTTAATGGTGGCCTTGGAATAGATAAACTTTCGTTGTGGAACAAAACAACACAATTTAAACATATATGGCACCTCTATAAAGGAGGTTGAAGAGGGTTATGGGTTGACTGGATCCACTCAACTTTTCTTAAAGGTTTTAGTTTCTAGAATGCAAAAGTACCTGTTACTTGTGCTTGGACTTGGAGGAAACTGCTAAAGTTGCGCCATCACGTGAGAAACCAGTTTAGATGGGAAATTGGAGATGGGCTCTCGATTTCCCTATGGTTAGATTTTTGATTGCTTACTAGCCCTTTAGATGCAACCCTCACCCAACATGATATTGCTTGTTCTAGGAAGCCAAGAGAAGCAAGATTGTGCTCCATGATGAATGGAGATGAATGGAGCATTCCTGAAGGTGTAGTATGGAACAGGCTACAAATTCCTCCCTATATTGTGCTTAAGCCCTCGCAACCCAATGTGTTCAAGTGAATAGCACCACAAAATGGAGAGTACTCTATTAAGAGTGGATATGATTTTGTTGATCCACAATCGGCTTCTATTGCTTAGTGTAAGGTCATTTGGGACAAATCTTCAATTCTAAGACATACTTTTTTCTTATGGTTTGCTTGGTTGAGAAAACTACAAACATTGAATAGAATACTTGTGTAGGGAATTGTGAATTCTGCTATATGTTACTTGGGTGCACAAATTTTTGGAAGACCACACTCACTTATTTTTCGAATATCCCTTCACCTCTCTAGTTTGGAATCATATACGTGAACTTCTATAATACCCTACTTCTTTTTGCTCTTAGCATGAAGTCACAACTGCTCTTATTGCCACTACTGGATCCAAAGAGCCAAAGCTATGCTCATGGAGAGCAGCTTTAACTGCTTCAATGCATTGTGTTTGGCGTATCAAGAATCAAGTTAGACTTGGCAGCCCTATCTCCCATCTCCCATCTTTAGTCACTGTGTTCTTGCTTTTTCTAGACTTATAGTCCTTGGCAAGTGTACCTTTGTTTCCCACAGTTTTTTTTTTTTTTTTACACTCTTACTTAGTATAGAGTAACGGTTTTTTTTTTTTTTTTTTGAATACTTTTACTTAGTATAGAGTAACTGTGTAACCATTGCGTCTTTTAGCGGTTGTAGATTCTTCCTTTTTTGCTATTAATGATATTTATTTACCCAAAAAAATAAATTTAATTTATTTACACCCCTAATCATAATAGATAAATGATCATAATAACAAGCTACTATAATTTGCTTCAACAGTACACATGTGACCTATATATTTAAACAAAGCCAAGAATGGTCCCCATTGCAAATAAGAAAACTACCGAACTCCTGCCTTTGCTCTTGATTTTCTTTCTACTGATTTATTTACAGATGGTGAATTGTTACCATTTTTTTCATCATCTTCTTCGCCATCAACTAAAATGATGCCATCATCCTCACCACCATAGTCATCCATCTCACCCTCAACTTCCAAAAACTCTTCATCATCTTCATAGTCCTCAGCATCATCGTACTCTAGATCATCATCTTTGTCGTCCATTTCCTCCTCCTCATCATCATCCATACCTCCACGGAGAGTGTGGAATTCAGGTGGAGGTGGCATAACTTCTGTTATAGCCTTGTCTCTCTTCATAACAAGGTGCCGGATGACCCTCTCATCTTTATCCAGCATGCTCTTAAAATCGTTTATGTACCTTGCTTCCAGCTCAAAGTTCATCAAGATGTAGTGGGCTTTTTTAGCTTTCTGGATTTTGTATGCAAGCCTTCGAAGACCCCAGTCTTCATATCTCCAAACAGTGCCCTTCTTCTCGCGCAGAAACTCTGCAAGAAATGATCAAAGAAACAAGAAAATCTCGTTTGTGAGACTTTCTAATACAGATAAAAACGCATATCATAACACATACATGATAAGTAGATCAAATGAAATGCTAATCAATAGATGCATTTTTCAATAGATTTCAGTAAATTAATTGAACATGAAGTTCCAAGTTAACAATTCCTCTAAGGATGTCCATAGCAAAATCGAGTTGAAACTCAAATTCTACTTTTCCATAGTAACATGTTGAAAAATGTTCTATGGACTGAAGCAAAAGAGGGGGGGGAGGGGGGAAGAAGTGAACATGAAGATAGCTGATTATTGATGAACAAGGCCTGTCAAAACCAAATCCAAAACTAAAATATATTAGAACTGCAAGGGATCAAACAATGAAATCAATTTTTTATTTGGCCTAAGGACAGTGAAAAGGATCATCCATGCATGTTACTGTTAACCTTCAACGCTTTAGCATTTTTGTTGGCAATAGTTCAGTTATAATCAGCACGTAGTTTACGAGTCAAAATGTTTCAATACCGGGTAATATAAAGAAAATGGAGGCAGCCAGGAATTTACCTTCGACTTTCTCATTAACCTTCTCAACCTCTTCTACATGCATCTCATGGATCAGATAGACAACCTCATAGTGACGCACTGTAGCAAGAACACCAGTTATCACATTTAATGATTCCCATAAAGACACCAGATCAAAGAGGATTAAGAAAAGGGAATTGGCAACCGCATGTAGATAATGTATCCATTTAAATATTTTTATTTTTGGAACAAAAGAAATATCCCTGCTTTAATATATCTTCTAGTGAAGCTCCACAAAAGTGCCCAAATCAAAGACAGTCAAGGCAGAGCATTGGCTGGTCATTCCATTTATTCTTATTTCCAATGAGAAGAGAAAATCATACTTACAACATCACTTCAACAAAAAAGCAAGATGAAGAACTTACTTTGCTTCACATTCAAATCGCTCTCCCTCTGAAGGTTTAAATATTCAAAGAGCTCTCCTGACAAGAACAAAACATTAGTAATTTCATGATACAGATACACGAGGGTCTTTAGTAGAATAACATGAAATTGCAACACCTCTATCCTAACTAGCATGACTTACTCTCATCAGCATCAGCAAACTCAGGCAGAAGTTTACCATCTTCCTGTACTTTCTTCTGAAATTGAAGGGAAAACTTCATGTTAAGAACAATGCTTAACTAAACGCAGAACAATTAATCCATCATGCTACCAGGACTAGCAAAGCCAACTGAAATATATTTTTGCATAGATTATTCACTGAAATCCCTGCATTAGCTTTGTGCAACTTCCTTTTTTCAGTAGAAGGGAGGAATCAAATTATAAGAAATTAATAGTACATGGAATCACATTATCTTTAATACCAGTCTTGCATCTCAACAAATTCTCATTAGAAATAAAAATAAGTTGACCCCATTGTTTCTATGGCTGTCGGGAATACATGTGGAACATGTCCTCATAATGAAGTGGCTATTTAAAACAGACCACATAACTCCTAAGGATATTTTTGGCAAAAAATATGTTTTTTGTCAAAATTAGTTATTACTCTAGTGAAGAGAGTACTGAGAATTCCTAATCTATTCCATGTTAGATGAAATATACTTTTGGCAAAAAATAAGTAAAATTTTTTATAAATTAAACGAAAGAGTAGATATTCTGCAGTAATAAAGACGGAATATCAATTTCATTCTAGTAAACTAAACGTAATGTTAGCATAAGATAACAATACAAAAAGGCATATCAAAAGAGTGACATATACAAGAAATGGTTCAAATCCCTTTTCTCTAAGCTCAATCTAAGGATCATATTTAAAGTTCTCACATCACTACTTTATCCAAACACATATTGCTTTTCTGTCTAGAAGGTTATCCTCCTATAGCTTATAACATCAATAAATTAGTTTGTGATCAGAGTTTTCCTTATTATCTTCCTTTGAAACCCCCAAATGTAGTTGCCCAGCTAAAGATCAACATTCTCACAAATCATGTACCATCAAGTATGAATAAAAGGGTAAAAGATAGAGTCCATATTTGAAATTCATTAAACATTGTAATATGGGATCAGCAAGAACGGTAAGGACAGGAAAATTGTATCTTTGATAAATCATGTCATGCAGAATCAGTTCAACCTAGATACAGGTAGGCACAATTCAGTGAAACACATAGCTTTACAAATTTCTAATAACCAAAGTCAAATTCATTAGACTGCTAAGCTAACAACAGGGCATTTGGTTCGCATAAATTTGTAGAACTAGACTAGACAAAAATCATAATCTCTTGTTTAGTTATTATCATGAGATTTGACACTGCACAATAAGCCTTAAGAGTATTTGACAACTTAGAAGAAAAATTGTACAAGAGGATGGAGCAAAATTCTTTTTTATTGATAATTCAATCCTCTTATAACATTATCATACTGTACTTGTGTATACCAGGTATAAACAGTGTAAAAATCATTATCTAATACCATGCATACGAAATCTCTTTTATTGTAATGCCCAGCTTCTTTTATCCTGTCCAGCTCTTAGAAGTAGCAATCTCATAGCCAAATGCTACTGTATTGTCGCCTAAGAATTAGATAGAAGATTAAAATGGTATGAACTTCTCACCCTACACAACAGCAGATAAGCAGAAGAAACCGGGTTCATTTTAATCTGCAACTACTCTATACAAAAATTACCTATTTTAATCGGATAAAAATTTCCCAACTCCTCATTCCATCTCTTGAATTCCATCAATCATAAACTAACATTTGCGAATCAAAAACCAAAAGGTAGAGTCGCATGAACTGTTTATCATATATTATAATTGGCAAAAACACAACTGAAACACCGAACAAACAAGAAACTTTGTAATTGCACGAATAAACAAAGATGCCCATTTGTCAAAACACATGATTAAGCAATGAAAATTAAAAGAATAGACAAATGAATTTTCCCCAAAAAAAAAAAAAAATACTCAACATTCAAAACCCAAAACCGAGTAAAGCAGCCAACTTGAACTGAAACCAAAATAAACAATTCCAAAAGTCACCTCTTTTAGCAACACAGCTTCAGGAAAAAAGAGCTCGGAGTCATCTTCTATGGGTTTAAGGTCACCAGTTGTGTATTTCTTATCACTCTTCTGGTTTTCCCTGGCACTTACTGCAACTAGTCTTCTAACACCATGGTGTAACTTGCTACTTGTACTAAAGAATGATGGACCATTTGCAAGTGCTGCTGGGTACGAGGTTTTCGTGGATTTTGAGTTGTGCCCAGATGGTAGTTTGGGGTTGTAAGAGGCATGTAGTATTGACTCCATCTTGAGTGTGTGCGAGAGGTTCTAGGGAGAGATAAGCAGGGAGAGAGGAAGCCAGAGTGCTGTAATGAAATATGCTTGAGCGTTTTACCGTGAAAGTTAAAAGAGAAGGAGGGCAACATCGTAATTTCGTTCAGTGTTTTAAGACCTTTTCCTTTTTTTTTTTTTTTTTTCCTTTGGACCAGGGGCAGAGTTATGTAAAAAAAACTGATAAATTCAAAAAAGCAGGCTATGATTATAGTTTTTATTTTTTCTGGTTTTTATTTCGATTTCGATTTATAATTTAAAAAATCTATGGTTAATAGTTGATTATTTTAATATTTATAAATATATTATATATATAATTTATATATAAATATAAAATGTGATTGAGAATGTAAAATTACATGTAAAATCAATAACTATATACTTAAGTTGACAATTTATGCCAAACATCACATCTAAGTTGATTAAAATTATCATGACACACTATTACTAGGCTACCTATTGTAAACTTCATCAATTTCTGCATCATAGTTCAGTTTCACCTGTTTTAAGGGAGGGAACTGAATTGTTGAAGCACTTCTTGTTCCCATACTAGAGGGCTGTCAATGCTGTTTTACATTAAGACTTTGATAGTAAATCTATAAACCCTTGAGAAAGGGAGAGAGCACTCTGTTCAAAATCATATGCTAGTTTTTTGTGAGCAACATGGTTTGGAATTACGGGGAGGCTAGATCACAATGGTTAACAGCCTGTCTAGTACCAATGCAATGATCTTAACAGGGTACATCATGTCCTCCATTGACTAGATCAAGGCAATAAATAAAATAGCATGTATCTTTTTTTTAATTTTAATATTTAATATACAAATAAACTATCACAATTGAAAATATAATCGGTGATTTTTTTAATGTATAAATATTTTGGAAAAGAAAGTCTAAATAGAAAAATGACATGTGTGTTTTAATAAACTATAATAATTTAAAGAAAAATTGTATGATAAAAGCTAAAAAATAAGGTTTGTTAAAATTATCAATTTGAATTATTAAAACTATTACATTAAATGATTAAAAACCGAAAACCGAAAAATTACTAAAAAAAAAGGTTAACCGTTTATAATGAATCAGTTAAGAATCAGAATATTAAAAACCGATTATTATGGTTAGGTTTAAAAAATAAGATCACAGACAAGTTAATCGAACCTTGAACACTCCTATTTGGAAGCAAATAACCCATGAACACACATCATATATAATATATTGATATATACATATAAAGTTTTGCCATCTTTACTCTAGATGCAATAGAAATACAACCCTCATTGTCCTAAATTTTAGGTCCATTTTTCAAGCTACAAAAGGAAGGTAAAAAGATAATGAAACACGTGTCTACCATCTTTAGAAAAAAAATTACATAAATATAATTTGGACAAAAATGATTACTTAAATAGTCTAGTTTTATCTCATCTTGGATATGAGATACATAATTTTACACGTATAACACATATTCAAGATGTGATTTTATCCAAATTGTGTATTGTATGTTGTAAGAGCGATATACACATGCATCAGCTATTGTATATGCAACACATATATTATTTATACGTGTATCGTACGTCTAACATGGATACGAAAAAAATTCAATATCGCATCTGGGTCATGCGATATAGCCATGGTATTTAGGTAATTAATTTTGTTTAAATTCTTTTTCAAATGGACAGGCAAACAAGAATTAATCTTGTAAAATGATATTTTAGTTTTACATTTATCTGTTTCTTAAATTCTTATTTGAGTCATAGAATTCTCTTTTTTTTTCACAAACATTAACAAACCAAAACTTTATTAATACATAATCTTTCTATTAGTACATGACACGTTTAGGTTTGTTTACGCCATCAATTTGATTAAGCATTATAATTATATACATATGGTAGAGGACTAATATAATTATATAATAAATATTTGGATTTGACTCTTGGGCTAAGTAACAGGGCCTGAAGAGTCCAATTCATATTATGGGATGACTTATGGGAGATCTGGTATGGTGGGCTTGGATTAAGGATCGTTGGATCGGCCTGTCCGCTCTCAACCTTTCTCAGAAAAGCTCATACACTTAAAAGAGGCTCTCGTGAGCTTAAACTTAATATAAGCCCATGGAAGGATCCATTAGCAGAAGGACTCATCTGAGCCGTTGACACACCTTGTGATCTAACAGATGCTGTCAACAGCCAAACTTTATAAATACTTCAAAAGCACTCATCATTTAACAAGACTGGAGACATCCAGAGAAACGTCATCGTGCTGTCATAGTATAATCACAGAGATCCAACAAGAATCAAAACAAAGAACGTACTGCCTCTCTCCAAGAACTGTGGGGTTGATGTTGTACAGCTCCTCCACTTGTCATGCGTGTGATCGAGCCATCTAAGATTGCTTACTCCTCCTCCCTACCATCTATCCACAAGTCATTCTTACATGTTATTATCAAATCACTTCTCTAAAGACACGTGTAGCGCGAATCAAACGTTGTATGCATGTGATCACTGCAGTCGGATCCATTGCACAACACATATAATATGCATAACAGTTAGTTAATATAATAATATATGTAAAGAAATTTGTTGGAAATTTTATTTTTAAAGAAAAACATGTGGTGCGTATGGATCGGGACAAACCTATCACATCGTAGCCATTTCAATCATCATAATGCCATCAGATGGCAGCCACCCTTGTATTATATATGAAAATGTCTATAAATGGGGTTCCTAGAATAATTATGTACGTATCAATGTGAATCTTGCTCCTAGTACGTGACTTCAAGGTGTTGTTGAGAAAATGGCATTTAATGACAAGATAACTTAGAAAGAATAATAGGAGAGAAGGAATAGACAGTCTTAGTATTTCAAATGCACAAGTGACAGATAAGAAGTTTGAGTAAACCTTACACACCAATCTTACAAATTCTGAGCAATTGAGGTAGAAATCACCTAAGTTGCCTTACTTGATCTTTGTAAACAGCATCTCATCTATAGAATATTATTTGTCTTCTCTTTCCAAAAAGTCCCAAAATAAAGAGGAGTGACTAAGTATTTTACAGGCAGTTAGTATGAATGATGACCTTTAGATTATCTCAGTGGTTGATGGATGAGATGGAGCTCCTCATAGGCCAAGGCCAACATTCTTTTCCTGTGTGCACGAAACTACATGAGAGAGGTTGGATGAGGCGAACCGGTTTAATAATCCATGTTCCGAGGCTACCAAACCAAATCTCCCCAAGACATCCTAATAACTAAACTAGATTCGCTTAATCATGTCACTTAGTTCACGAATTAAGCTTAATTAATAATATTCATAATTTTAAACCCATTTACAATGTCAAATCTGTGAACTAAATTTTTTGTGATAATCCAATTTGGTTGTTTAATTTTAAAATGATTAATTTAATACTCAATCAAATATTTCATGGCTATTTTTACTATTTCACATAATGTTTATGTTTTATTGACTGACATAAAAGAGGCAACCAAAGATTGTTAAAAAACATTAAGAAAGGTAACAAAAATTAAATGATAGGCTATAGTAAAAATAACTATAGAAAGATTAATTAAGTATTGAATTGGGCGTTTTAGAATTCAGGTACCAAATTTATGTGAACTCATTTTTATAATGATGTTTGCGTTTTATATTTTAATGCATTTTTCATTTAATATAACTATAATATTGTGCAATGTATCATAAACTTACAAAAAACTTAATGGTACTGCCAAAAAAAGAAATCCTTATTTGCTAACATTTGCAAATGATAAGGGTTCAAATAAAGAACAAAAAAATGTAAGATTCAAGAAACTGCATCCAATCAAGGATATTTTAGGGAGTCTAGCTTAATAAGCTTAGAATACGAATTGTTGAACCGATTTTTTCAATCTAAACCTTACTTGATTTTCTTGCACATAAAAAGCAGGCTTAAAAAATATCTATGTCATATTCCCTTAATAAATTCTAAACTTCTTATAAAAAGAAATAAACTTATATTTTAAGAAATGATGTTATATTCTTGTCGAGATATCTTGGTCTAGTCGAATGGATCTTCTGGCACTACAGGTGAAGTAAATTTTCAAATCGAGCAAACGTGCGTTAACAGATGTCAAGGGTGGGAATAACATTGGTTCTTTGACATTCAAAGCAGTGAAGGATCTGAGAGGAAGTGAGAACATAACCACAATGAGATGAGAAGGTATGATAGAGTATGGTTTTCTCAGTTATCCAAACTAAGAGTATCGATTGAGATATTGTGTTTCGGTCTTGCATATTATAGAGAATTTTACAAGAGGAGGTGGATCATTGCTAAGTTAGCCACCTCCATTTGATCTTTGGCTTTATGTAGAATAGTATTCGAGAGCAACTCTGATTGGAAGAAATATTTGTGGAGGAGGGCCTCTCGTTTGATGCCATATGATGTAATGGCATATTGCCTTTATGTGCATAGAGTTTAATGGGTTGAACTCAAGTCTAGAAATCTAGTTAAAAAAAATACCATTAATAAAAGAAAATTGGCTTCTTTGCTATAAGCTTATGAAGATTTAGGCTTACCTTGCTCAGGTTTAGGTCCAAAGCCTATTTGTCCATATGCATAACGAGACTTAAACCTAGAAAGTTGAACATCAAGAGTAATCCACTGGCTCTCACCATTTATTTGATCCATTCGCCTTAATTTATCTAGTGAATGAGACTGGGTGTCAAATTCTATACATGAGAACCTCCTCTTACCCATTTACAACAATTGAAAAGTTGACAAATTTTACATAAATCGTGACTCTACCGAAATTATTCTGCAAAAGATCAAATTATATGCTTTATAAAGAATAAATCAAGAATATTATAATTGGTCCATAATCATACACGTATTATAAGAGTCTAAGGTTGCATGTTCTTCTTCTCATGCTTCTCTTAGAATATCCCTTCATATGTCATCTGATCAAAATTTTAAAGCAAATCGACGCACCTACTTCTTGTGATTGACTAAATATAGTAATCTTTATTTTAAAAACTAAAGAATTAAATGAAAGACCTACAAAGACTAAGAGGTATCCGCAATGACTCCTTCTTCATAGTTGACTACCCATATATAAGATATTCCAAAAGATAACAAAACATAAATAATTAAACCCATTCAAGTAACTATTTAAAATAAGTCATCAACACTATCGTGTTGATACTTTAAATAGAACATAATATCATCACTATCTTAAAGATCAATTAAGGAGTTCTTCAATATATTTATATGCAGGTACTGTATTAGTATTTTGAGTAATTTTTTTTCAATACCTCTTCACTTTATTTTAAGGATTTCAAAAAGAATTCCTTACTACTATGTCCAGGATTCCGTATAAGAAAAAGGAAAAAAGGAAAAAGGAAAAAAATTAGAAGAAAAATAAAATTAAAAAAAGAAGAGGGAAGGAGAAGGGAATTAGTCAACATTGCTTCTGTTTACTAAGTGTCATTAGTTTAAATTCAATAGAGATGAAGATGATTGTTAGGCTTGGTCTTGTACTTTGGCCTTGTAAGACAAAACACGATTAGTGGTATGCTGAAGGTTTATCCGACACAACCACTATCCTCATCCTAAAAACATAAGAGCCAAGACAAATATAGGGGTATTAACATGACATTACCTTATCGGTAGTGCACAAAAGAGGTATATATAGTAGGCATATTTTAGGTGGATATGCACATCGCGGGATCATTGAATAGTGGTTGCCAGTGATTTACATTTAATCATGCCCTCGAATGGAACTAGTAGTAGTTAGAATGAATGTGCCGAGTGACCTTGGCTCGAGACTCACCTAGCCATAGTAGTCGGCATGTTCGCTTCTCGAACTAAGGGAATGGGAATTCTTGTAAAGTTCAAAAATAAACCGGAGTGGGTCGAGTCTAGACCTAATATGTTGGCCCATATAAGAAATGGATCAAATTGAGCTTGGACCATCAAGACCAAGGAAGCAAAATTCAAGCTAACAGATAATCCTTAATAGAAGATGATGCTAAAATAAACACTTCGCTTTATTGCATAAAAATCTCCACATTAATATCCTTTATCTAGATTCTTATACCGAGGATCAAGGATCGGGATGGAGATTATGGAAGTTCCAATATGTCTAAACCATGCTAAGTAAATTGTAATATTAAATTAATTTACTTATAATGAGAGGCATAGAAAGTGATTTGTTAAAAAATAAGGTAGTGTGGTCTCTCTTTAGTAGACTTAGGATACTTATTATATATAACCACTCATCTCTCATTATAATGTATTTTAATTTCAAAACTCTCCAAGCCCTCACAAACCCTAGAATTCTCTCTATTGAAAACTTTTTGGAAGAACCAATAAGAGATCAAGATGAGTTTTTCCCTTATTTTATTACAATTTATAAGAGAGAAACAACATTGAGAGACAAGAGCTATGATTATTAGGTGTTAAGAGCATATGTGTTGTGGTCTAATGAGGAATCCATAGCAATTTCAATTGGATTTCATGATAAGTGATCGTATAGCTCATCTTCATTGCATTTAAAATTAGATTTACGGTTGGTTTGTGGGTGTAATCATGAACACTTGTTTTTTTAGGTTATGGGTTACGAAAGAGAAGAAAAACAATCATTTGATTTCATGTAAGTTGTTTATGAATTGTGTTTTTTTGATGATTTTTCATGCTTCTAGAGTTTTGCAGTGAGATTGTTGATAAAAAAAATCAAATCTTTATGAGTTTGGAGTGAGATTGTTGATAAAAAAAATCAAATCTTTAAGAGTTTGAGAGAGGTTGTTGATAAAAGGTCAAATCTTTAAGAGTTTTGGAGTGATGCTATTGATAAAAGATTGAATCTTTAATGGACGAATATGTAAAAAAAATAATAAAACCTTGTTTTCACCAAATCAATGTCTTTAGGATATCTAGGATAAGTAAATAGCTTAAATGTCATATAGTTTAATGACCTTACAGGTGTTAGGAATGGATACCTTCTAGATGAATTAGTGTTAAATTTAATGTGTATATGTTATCAAGTTTTCCCGATTGTAACATTTTGGTTTTAGCTGCAACTGTATGATTGTATTTGTTAGGTAGAAACATGTAATCGGACTAATTGGTATCTGGATATAGTAGATCGGGAGTACCTGTGATGCTAAAGCGGCACTTTAATGATCTTTCTGTGGTGTTATCCCTGCGTGGAGTTGCACTTGAAGATTATTTGGGTAGATCTGAATATTAAGGAGTACGCAACATCGTATTTATATATGTATTACTCTATTTATGTGTAGCGAGATACTGAGTTATCTCTATGTTGGTTGTTCGACTTAAAATAAAGATATTAAAATGTTGGGTATTGCATTAATAATATGTCTACATGTGAATGTTTGTTTTCTTGATCACATGAATGTGATTGTGGTATACCGTAAGAGTCTTCTGCTAAACCCTTTTTATACTTTTGAGGAACAGGTGAAGAATCGATAGTGTTTGACTTAATTGGTTATGATGCCTACATTGATTATGGGAAGAATGTTACTGGTGATGATTATCCTAGCAAACTACTAGATGGTTAGGAATAGGAATTTGTTTGAAATTTATTGAAACTAAAAAACTCAAATTAGTTATTATGGTTTAGCTTATGTTGTAAAATGATTTCATTAGCTTTATTACCTTAGGAATAAGTTGGTATATAGTTTTATGTCAACTGGTTTTATGATATTTAAATAAGATATTATTAATTTGTGGAGTTTGATAATGATGAGAGTTTGGAGTTAATATTGAATTGAATTATGGATTAATAATAGATTATGAGTCTTTTGCGTATTCATATTTTATATAGATATATAGTGGGTTGTAAATATCCCTAAACTAAGAACGTTACCTAAATAATATTTGATTACTTTGTTCAGCGATAGTACTACCATTTTATTATTATTATTATTATTATATTATTGTACTTATCTTTACCAGCCATTTTGTGGATAAGAGAATAGATAAAATTTGAACATACAGTTTCCCAGTTGAAAAATAGCATCCATGTACGATGTCCTCGTCCTCTTCTTTTATTGTTATAACCTTCTCTAGTTCTATTTAAATGTCGATTTTTCTTAATATTATTGACAATTAACTCGATGCACTTTCCTTTCAGCTTGAAAATTTACCCTCTACTATAAGCATAAAAATATAACAACCCAGATGTGTTAGTTTGACTATTTTTTTAATGGATTTTGACATATTATTAACGGAATTGCATTTCTTTTTAAAAAGAACGTCTTCCTTGAAAAATTAATCCAAAGCTTCCAATATAAATTCTTGAAAAGTAATTACAGGGGAAAAAAATCCAAATAAAATTATATCACTCTGAATCGTGGCCAACCTACTACACCCATATTAACGTTCTAATTGTACTCCTATCCATTGGAGGTGGATTTCATTTTCTCCAATTATTTCCCCAAAATAGATCCATAATTAGAATTACAAAAAGAAAATAAATAATATTATAAGAATTTTAAAATTCTAGGTAATCTCGTCCATTTGTTCTAACATTGCAGAAATTTGAGAGGAAAAATTGAAAAAATTGATTGGACTCATTGATTTTTATTCCATTAAGGCAAAGGTGCCTTGGCTTCCGGTCTAGTCCTTCGTGATCCTGCTTATTAAAATGGCTTTCCAATTGCCCAAATTTGATCAGCCCTAATTTGATTGAGGACAAGAAAATGAAGAAAACAAGATGGAAAAGATAATTCTATACACTAACTTGAAGAAGACAGCGTGCCCAAAGGGGCTTTATGAGATATTTCCTATGTAGAAAATACAACCTTATGAGAGTAAACTTTCCTCATCTATTCCCATCATCAAAATTAGAAAGCCTGCATTTGATTTTTCCAGGCTAATGACGTTTCAAATATACCACTCAAGAATTATTCTCACCACTGCTTCTTGCCCTTTTTCTTTCTCTTGCTACCACTACTATTACTGCCACTGGGCTTTGCACCATTTCCACCCCTTGGAGATGCACCATCACCATCAGGATTGCCCCCAAAATTATCGAATACTCCTGCCTGCACTGCATTCTGTAACCACTCGAAAAACTCTTCTTCTGTCATCTCCTCCATACTGGATGGAGGAACCCTACCACCTTTTTGTCCCGATCCACTTCCTTTTCCAGAGTTATGCTTTGAAGCAACGCTGGTATTCACATGGAAACTAGGCTTGTGTGTGTTGGCAGGACATCTCATTCCCTGCATAAAAAGGTAACCGGGAAGGCTTTCCCATTATATACATACTAATAAAACAAACGGTAGTTATGCCTAAGAGGTGAGTGCATGTATATTATACTATTATAAAAGACATGAACTTCATATTAGCAGACAAGACACTTTGCCAGGTTCGATTTGCTTAAATCAGAATCATTTTAGGTATTAATGAAATTATGATCCATTATAGTGTGATGGTGTGCATATAGCCAGTCCTACGTAGAGATAACTGTAATAAGAGCCATTTTTAAATGAACTTCAGAGCATAAAATTTCCATGAGAACACGATAAAGGTGACCTCCAAGGTGCAAACATGAGCAAAGTAACTTCTATGACAATGAATTAACACCAAAAAGTAGAAAATATTCCTAGGTCTCATTCTGCCTACTCCTATCTAAGCCAATGTTATAAACCAAAAGTAAGTGTAGATTACTTACCTGACAAATATACCATTCGGTTGCATCGTAAATCTTGCTATCAGCACAGACATATGCTGTGGGAGCATTCACCTGGTTAGCCAATAATCATGCACTTGTGAGATCTCTGGTTTGCAGTATCAAAAAGGATAGTGCTATTGCAAATACAAGCTCTGCTTTTTTAAAATATAGCTTCTAGCCACGTAAAAATGTAAGGCTGTGGAAGCAATACAGGTGGCAAAAGAAAACCAAAAAGAACATCCATCAATGAGTCATTACCCTTTGCAATAACCCAAAAAGCAGGGGTTCTGAAGATTGCTCCACCCATCCATCTCCATCTTTTGCTTGATGAAATTCTTTACAGTCCTTAAAGAAATAAATGTCCGAAGAAAAAGTTTAAGAGCCCAAGATAAAAGCCCTTCGGCATGGAGGATGCAGAATAACAGACTTAGTGGCACAGGATACTAAAAGAGAAAAACTTTGATAGTGAGAGGTAGAGGGCAAGGCAGTACCTGGCACCATCTAGCTTGAGATTTTGATTTTCTAGTATGTAGCCATACATGAAAGTTATTGCACTTTTTACAGGCTATTCGCCTTGAATCTCTGAAAGGATCTTCATCATCAGTGTCTGACCGGGCAAAGCCAGAGTTAAAGAAACCATGGCCTCCATTCTGGCAAAATCAAGTGCATTTAGCAAATGAATGAGTGGTGTTTGATTTAAACTATAAATAACAAGAGACCAGGTGGGCATCATAATTATGAAGACTCTGAATAAATAAGGATAAGAACATAGGACGACAGAAAACCTTTTGCGAAGCAGTCTGAAACCTACGGAAACAATTTAGCAGTTCTTCCCTCCTTAGTTCATCATCATATTCTTTTCGCTTCAGTGAGTCCATTAAAACCTTGAACAAGTATAAGCAGAAAAAGGCAGACATATTAACACAAGTTCTATGATGAATTAGCAACAGTTAACGCTAGATACCAAGTGAATTACCTCATATGCATTTTGAAGTTTTTTAAAAGCTTCTGCAGCTTTCTCATTTCCCTGGTTTTTATCAGGATGTACTAGCATTGCCTAAAAGAAACATATGAAGCAAATTAGTAAGCTAGATACTATCTACTCCTACTTTAAGTTATCAAACTCTCTCTCTCTCTCTCTCTCTCAGAAAAATTAACATTTTAAAACAATGGATGTACAAACCATTATAATCTAAGTTTTTGGGTTAATCAGACTATAATGATATTGACAAGTAACCTGCTTTGTAATCAAAAAGAAGTTGCAAGAACATTTTCCATGGGTAAGGGTTGATACTTCTCACCATTATTAAAAAAATAATAATAAATAATAAATAAAAGATAAATAAATAACAAACTGAATAAACCCAAAAACCTTTCCAATAACTACGACTCCAATGTCCAGTTGATAATGCAAAGCAAAGTCTTTAATCCCTTTCTTCAAGGGGAAAAAAAAAATTATCTCTTTATGTAATGAAAAATATGGCGACATGTTGATGAAAAGAATATCAACTGGTGAAAAAGCATGCATCCAAAGGTGTGGTTTGTGTTTACGTTTCAGCAATAGTTTTAAAAGTCAAGCTAAAATTATGTCATCCTTGCACCACCCAGATATGTGTACGTGCGCACGAGTGCATGCGTACACATGAGAAAGCATCTAATGTTCAGTAAGGACCAGTTGACAATGCTTTTCAAGACTTTGTAGAAGATTTTGTGTGTGTAAAGAGAGAGAGGCATCAAGATGACCTTTTTCCTATATTCTTTCTTCAGCAAGGTAGCATCTATATTCTCATAACGAGTAAGACCAAGAGCAGAATAATGATCCAAACAGTTGAGCAAGCGAACAACTTCATCTTCTGATGTCATCTCAGAATTAGCCCCACTGGTTGAAGGTGCTCCAGGACTGTGGTCCATTGATGACCCAGGAATGAATTCAGAGAATGGAGTATTGCCTTGTTGACCATGCATGCCACCAGCTTGCTCCGACATCTTATCTGGTCCTTGAGTCTGATTGATGTGGTTCCTCAGGAAATATATCAATGCATCACTAGAGATGAAGGATAAATTCAGAGCCAAAAGCAGGCCAAGCCATCCAACATATGTCCAAGCACTATACACAGAATATATAGTTGCAATTAAAAGGGCCATGCGTTCACGTCTCAATAAGAATGCTATACCTGCAGCATCAATATCTATGTCAGCTCTAAAAATACTTGTGCCACTGATCGATAGGTCTTGAGAATGGGAATCATGTTAGCTATGAGGAAAAACTCGGGATCTTACCCGCAAGGATGACTACAAAAGCCGTCATCCAAAAGCTTCCATACAACCACAAGAAAGCAGCCCCAAACGTTGCAAGAACCAAAAGTGCAACAGATAACCCAATGAAAAATCCAAGCAAAGCAGCTACTGTCTGAAAAGAAAGTTGAAACCAACAATAAATTAAAAGAAATCAAAACAGAATGTAAGCAATGATTCGTCAAGAAAGCATTTACTACAAACATTAAAAAAATGACATTGAACATCAAAATCATTATCTCATTTTGTAAAAAAGAAAATTCCAAGAAATTCACTGGCTGAACTAAAAGACCAAGCAATCAAACAGATCTGCAAGAATTTGGCAACCTTTGTGGTCGCTTTAATTTATTCTTTTTATTCAATGACGTTTTTTTATCACAAGGAAAAAAAAAGGTACTAATTATCAGAGCACCCTGAATCTAAGGTCACAAAACAGGTTTCTTCATCAATTAGCCAACACAATACAGGTATTATAGTTTAGGATACTGTAAACTATAAAAAGACTGACTCACCAATGCCAGAAGAAACTTGGATATGCCTACCATAGTCATTACAGAGAAAATCCCACACCATACAATTGAAAAGAAGGATGTGGTCCCCATTCGTAAAAATGAATCAAGCCCCCTAAGACTGCAATCCAACCATATGATCAATAAGAGAAGCACTATATTTCCAAAATGCACAAGCCATTTCAAAACCTCAGGGTACACCAGCTTAATCTTCATCAAAGTATAATCACATGCATGCAACATGTGGTTCTTTAGATAGATGAACAATGGCCTCTGTGCCTCTATCCACTCACTGGCTACTGTCAACACACTTTGAGCAGACTTCTTTATATTTCTGACAAAAACATTTTCTGACAAATCGATATTTTCCACTAGTTTCTTCATGTGCCCCTTCAGCATAGCATGAAGAAAATCTTTTTATCCTTTTCACGACCATCACAGCCTGGTGAGGCTCTTTTTTCTCCATCAGAAATTTCCGTTGGACATGCAGTTTCAATCCCATCCCCTGGAGGACTCTGAGAGCGGGACAAATGCTCCGAAGCACCGGCTGTATCCATGCATGTCTTATCTGTGTTAAGAAATTTCTCGCTTTTCTCCCTATGTTTTTCGTCTACGCCAAAACCTTTGCCTTCGCTAACTCTTTCTGGATGATCATTATCTTGAAGTTTCCTTGCAGCAGGTGTTTTCGACTCAGTAGATTTTCCCTTTGATGCATTCCCTGTGTCAGAACCTTTCCTATTGGCATTCACAGAGGGATGATCAACCCCATTCTTCTGTCGGGTACCCTTGCGAGCCATAACTTGCAACCCAGGGAATATCTTTGGATTACAAGTGAGAAGTCACATTACCTCCTTTTAATGCCCGGTGCATGCCATTAAAGGTAAACATCTACAAATATGTTTCCTGCGTGTTCTACACCGCCAAAGAAAAACAAGTAGCATTAGCTAACCATTGAAGGGTTATAAAAAAAAAAAAAAAAAAAAATTCCAAGTAGGAAGGGAAGATCTTAACAGCCAGAGCATTAAATAAGAGAAATGGACTACAATTAAATGGAGATCATGTCCCACTGCAATCAGCTAAATTGATGAAAAGAAAAAGGGTAAAATTCCAAAAATAAATGTAAATGTTATCACAGCATCAGAACAAGTCTCTTTTAGGGTTGTAAGTAAATCGAGCCTACTCACGAACTAGTCAAGTTCAACTTGGTGATAACTCGAGTTTCACACGACTGCAATCGAGTCGGTTTCAAGTTTCAGCTACTCGAGTAACTAGCAAGTTCGAGTTTAGAAATACTCGATTTGAGTAGCTCATGAGCTTATTCGAGCTTTTAAAAAGTAATTTATAAAAAAATTATAAAACTTAAATTATTCCCATTTTTTAAGCATATCTTTGTATTTTAGTTTCTCTCTTTTTTTTTTTTTAAATATATTCAATAGTTTTATTATATTTTAAAACTAAGTCAACTAAAAACCTTGTTCGATTCTCAAATTTCAACTTATTTTTTAGTCTAATTGATTTTTATAGGCTAATCGAGTCGAGTTTGAGCTAATCAAGCGTCAATTCAAGTCAAGTTTGAGCTTAAAAATTAAAATTCAATTGAATTCAAGTCGAGTTTCGAGGTTCAAGCCTTTTATTCAAATCAAGTTTGAATTTAACACCATATCATCTCGACACGTTTTGACTTGTTTACAACCCTAGTCTCTTTATGCGAGACTAACCTAGTAAAAACACACATATGTTCCAAATCGGAAGGGAACATCTCATGCAGTTTAGGATTGTGTGAAAATCCCAAAATAATAGCACGGACTCACAATATCACTTCAAACCGACATGCAATACTACAATAGCATCCCCCGAAAACATACCCACACAACTCCACTTTCCACTAATCTATTGAAATGCATGCACAGCAAGAACTTACAAGGTATCATCACAAATGCAACTGAGTTCAGAGAACAGGACAAGATGATCTTGTTCTTCTCCTAACCACACATTAAAATTAGAAATAATGACTGCTTTTATTTGAGGATGGGGATACACATGATTCTACTCTTAAACCTTTAGTGCTCGATTAACTCGTAAGTCATTCTTACTTTAGGTAAATTACACTCGAAGATATTAACGTTTGGAAGTAAGTTCATTTAAGGTATCAACGTTTCAAATGGTTAAAAAAAGGAATCAACATTTTGTAAAGTGAATCAAATAAAATACCAACATTTTGTGAAGTACATTTAAGGTAACAACATTTGGTTTTATTTTCAATTAAGTTTCTTTAGTTTTCATTTGTTGTCAAATATTAATACCTTATTTGATTTACTTTATAAAACGTTAATCACTCTTTTTAACCATTTGAAACATTGATACCTTAAATGAATTAATCTCCAAACATTGATTCCTCTTTTTAACCACTTAAAATGTTGATATCTTAAATGAATCAACCCAAATATTGATACATTTCTATACAATTTATCCTAAGTACTTGTGATCTATTCAATTTGAAAGTATGGCACCATAATGGCACGACATGCATGTAATATATTTTTTCATTAATCGACATGCATGTAATATATTGCCTGTGCGACATATTTATCATGTGCACAACATTTAAGACTAAATGAACAGTGCCTTGGGATTGAAAAATTGCCTATGTGTTGCCTTTGAGAATACATTTTCAAGTAAACTCTTAACTGCAGCCTAACCTTTTGTTAATACTCATCATGTCATATAGGCCCAAATGTCAGGGCGACAATCAAATTTGCTAGGGCCAAAGATGGGCTTTATCCTCAATTCTGCTTTAAATCTCACAGAGCCTATGTCATAATTGTCCAAAACCCTAGAAGACCAAAGTGAGCCGACAAGTACAGAAAAGTAGAAATCCAGATGGAATGCTGTCGTCTAGGACATCCACCACTCACAATTGAAATAAATAAATCTACCTGCTTTCAAGTGTTTTCTTGAAGGATCTTCAACGTGAAGCTTGTGAGTTAGCCAAACATCATAGAAATTGCTATCATCAATCAATAAATGACTGCACAGGAATGACTTGGTCTTGTATTTAAGGGAAGAAAAGCATGAAGTCAACAAGCAATTCGCTTGGTCACGGCTTTGATAAAAGAATAAATAATTCCGGAAGGGCCAAAACCCAAAATGTGCTGTTAAAGAAGACATCACCAAAGCTTATGATATGTATAACTGGACTTTTCTTAAGCAATTGCCGGTCCCTCTAAATTTTCCTTCCAAGCTTGTGGATTGACTTATGGAATGCATAACTATTTCTCATCTCTCCTTAAACTTAATTGGGGAATGTGTAATTACATGAAACTTCCACTTCCATCTCCACTATTCTTCTTTAATCCTAATATATAGCTTACTTACAACTCAATTACAATATGTGAGCTAAAATTGCAAATTTCCCTTTAAGAATATTACAGCAGCATAATAATACATCATCACATCAATATGGTGTAAAGTTATAACTAAAACCTAAAATTTGAGTATAAATTACATTTAAAGCTTAAAGCTGCCAAATATCATTCCTAATTGAACTTTTAGTTGTAAAAATTTATTGTTGTGTTTGGGACAAAGGAAGTCTACTGAAAACGATGGAAAGCGGGAGAAATGGGATGAAGTGCTGTTGTTTGGCATGCTTGTTGGGTGGAGAAATAGGTGAATTTCGAAGGAAATGGACTGAAAAATTGGCATCTTCACTTTCCATCCAAGGTTGGACTGAAACAGGGAGAAATGGAGATAAATGTATTCGAAAGACTAAAATACCCCATTCCTTCACCTTCATTAATATTTTATAAAAAATCATATAAGAATAATTTTACCAATCACTAACTTCATTTTACTCCTTTTCCTTCCATTTACTTTATAAATTACCAAACATAAAATAAAAATACTACTTCTTTCCATTTCCATTTTCTCCCGTCCACTTTCCTCCATTTCTACTTTAAACAAAAATACCAAACACAGCATGTATCTAAAATTTAAATTTGCTAAATGTCACATCAATAAAACTTTTAATTATTAAGTTTACTACCTCCCTTATCTATAGAATATACCATCACCACGCTCATTGGTCGAAGAACAAGACCGTAAACTGGGTACAGTATTCAGCAATTTAAAACTTTTAAGCATATGATTGAAGAAACATGGGTAACGGGTTCCATGTTGTCTCAATCCATACGCAAACCTCGTGACATCAATTTTACTGTAAGCGACTTTAAAAAACATCTAACTCTTCAAGAAGTGTAGAACCACTGCATAAAGATGGAACTAAAAGTCATACAAAGCCCTTAAAAAGTAGGTTATACTTCAAGCCATGACTTTTGGACGCCAAGAAAGCAACCAACAGCTATATCTCCACTTCTCTCTCTGTGCACCGCACCCCCACAAACTCGCCCCAGCGCAGATTCCACTTCCGGTGCTAAAAACATATCCCCAAAAATAAAATTCAACATCCAAAACATTAAATCCCTAATTTCCAAACCAAGAAACTACACTCAGGACACTTCATACACAAAACCACAACAAAGTTTACGAACCGTAATCACTGAAACTTCAACAACATGGCAATAAAAACTCCACAATCGAATCAACAAAAGAAAAACCAAATCCAAAACAAATAGTGTTGAAAAAAGAGAAAACGTACCTTACGGAGGAGGAGGAAGAAGAAGAAGAAGGAGAAAGCTTTTTAAGTATTGACAATGAAATGAAACCCTAAAAATCGAAGGAAACTAGAAAAGGTTGAAAGATGGAAGAGGCCGATGGTACTCTCGTAAAGTCAGATGCTTTTTCTTTTTTTCTTTCTCGGTGAGGACGATGGTGATGATGTTGTTATTCATGGATGTGCATAGCATGAAATGATTCTGCTATGTATGGGACAGAGTGCAACAAGCTCTTGTCATGGATTATGCCGCACCTAATTATGTTATTCCTCCAATTAATGTCGTATAAATATACCGGCTCTTACATTGATTATTTGTTTAACTGTAGGTAGTGAGGCCAAAAAAAAAACACTGTAGGTAAAGTTTCTCTATTATGTATTTATTGCCCTATTTTATTTGATGAGTAATTGAGTACGTATGCATTCGGAAAAAAAAACATAGGAAGAATTACACCAAAATATTCTAAATTAAATTCATTTAAGGCATAGAATATATCAAGTGGCTAGAAGTAAATTGTTTTAGGTATTAGTTTTGAGTTGTTAGAAAGGAAAATTTAAATTTTATAAAATGAGTCAAACCATGATTGTTAAACTCGCAACTCTCTTTGTATGTTTTTACGAGTTTACGAGTTGATGGTATAATTTCAATTCAATTTGCAAATAAAATCGTTATTGAAGCAAACTTGTAGTAAACTTGCAATTTGTTGGGGTTATAGATCCAACTCATATGGTTCTATAACCAAGAATATCCTAAATATATATTGTATATATTTAGATGACTTTAAAATCATGGATATCCTAAATAAAGGACATATGCTTGGAAAATGACTAGAATAAAGAGATTTTTGCATCAAATAAAGATTTTTTTTTTTTGTGTACACCGACTGAAGAGGAACGTACACCACTAGCCTTGATCAATACATTTGCTAACATTTGAATTGAAGAATTTTTACTGAGAGCTTCAGGATGGCTACGCCGGTGTTAACACCGCTAGCATTGGTGGGCAATGTTGCGGGTGTAGGAGGCTAGGTCACCAACGTAGGATGCCGAAATCAGCATTGATTCACTACACAGCCAGCGTAGGGACGATTTGAATTTGCATGAGCCATGTCTATTGGTTTTCCATTTATGTTGCATATAAATACTTCTTATGTATTCCAGAGTTTGCAGGAAATGAGTGTATGCCTCTTCTCAAGCCTAGAAGGAGAATTCTAGAGAGAGATAGAGAGAAAATAGAGGAAATCCAAGAAAGAGAAACTCTAGAGGAAGAAACTTGTTTTTGTTTGTAATTCACCAGTTGTGGTGAAAATCTATGAGATCCACTAGTGATATCTAGTGAAGAACAAACTTGTAATACCATTATTTTTAATAGTGGAACAAATTATGTGCTATGGGTGTCGTGGTTCTTCCTCTAATTGGGGTTTTCCATATTATCTCCTAGTGTTGTCTGTTTTATATATTCGCATTGTTTATTTGCTTGTTATCGCATTGTAAGAGGAGATTTAACATTTGATCACAAGTTGATTAATTATACGATTAATCGGTTTTGTTGTTATCGTGATTAGAGTTAGGCTTTCTCCTAACACAATTCTACATAGTAGAATCAAAGTATAGTAATTTTAGACGTTTTTGTTTTATTTGAACTTTGAAAAAGCAGGTAATTTAATATGTTTAAATTTAAGAACTTTTGAGTTGAATGATATGCATCTTAAGCTAACTTAATTTTAAGTGTTTTTTTATTTCATTTTTTTTAAAGGGTTATTTTCTTTTGGGTTATACACTCGATGTATTTTGAACGATTTGACTGAAAATTAAACAAATATATAGAATGCTTACTTTAAAAAAAATGTATGTAATTTATTTGTCACAAATTTAATGATCTTTTGCGCAAATACTCGCATAAAACCAACTGCTCGCATTATAAATTTTGAATAAAATTTACAGTACATCTTAATAATTATAGATTGTGAAACATCAGCAAATATAAATAATTATTATAGTTATCAGTGATTGTATCATTTATATTAATGAGACGTGAATTGTGATTAGTAAAACTTAAAAGAAAAATTTGAATTATAGTAAACACGAGTGATATGTCTTGTGTCTTCATTTTGGCTACATGTAGCTAAAACTAATGTTGAATTTCTTTATTTTCATCATTTATTAAAGTTTCATTAGTACATTAAGTATACCTATAGTTTTTACAAGTAGATTTATAGTAACTAAAACAAGTATTTTTTACGATTCTATGTTTCGATTCTACAAATCCCTAACGATTTTAGGTATAATCTCAAGTTTGGCAAACACAAGTCAAATATTGATAATTGGGCATTTAGGAGAAAATTAATGGAAATTAATTAAACAATAATCCAAATGTTCATACGTTAAATGAATTTTATATCTTAATTGAGAGGTGTTACTAGGTTATACAGTCATTAGAATTGATTTCTCTTTTTAATTACTCAAAATGTTGATACCTTTTCAATATAATTTACCTTTAAAATATCTTTTGGGATATGGTAGAAAATTTAAAAATTAGATCAACTACACAATAAATATTGAAATTTAATTTTTTTTCTTTACAAATATATATTTAATTTTTGCATACTAGTATATAGCTTTGCACGTTTCTTACATATGTGAGAGTAAATTTCTAACTTTCTTCCATTTTCCCTCTTACAAGAAAAGTGCTCTTAATTCTTTCGATGGAGATTTTGGGTATGCAAACATAAAATAATTACGAAATAACCTAAACCCACGATACAAAATTAAATTGCGGATATTTTTATTTGTTGATTTCATAATTAAGTTATGATAATTTATTTTATAGGAATTTTAATTGTTAATATAATGAATTATTGGTATTACAAGATGTTAAAACTTAATTGTATGTGTATGGGTGTAAGTATATAAGTGCATTAATATATATATGTATGTATGTATGTTGAATTGCATTAAGTTATGATGTATGTGTATTTAATGCATTAAAGTCTATATCCTTATGAATATACTCAAGCCCATCTTTTCAAGTGCAAACTCAAGCCCATACACATAAATCAAGCCCCTAATGAAAGCCTTCTTTTAAACTCTTTCAAAATGCCCCAAAGGTCAAAAAGTAATAAAAATATTACCTTCAAAACAGACCCAAAACGATCGTCTATCTCTTTCTTCTTCTTCCTCATCTTCCAAAATACAAACAAGCCCAAATCCCATCTCAAAACCTCTTCTAAATCTTACCCCACCAGTTTTTAAGCAAAGAATCAATCCAAGGAACAAGTAGAAGTAAGATTTAAACCAAGAAAGTGGAAAGAAAGCTTGGTTGATCCTAGAAGCCATAAAAGTAAGTAAAGTGATTTCTTACAAATTATGTTTAACCATAGTTTCTAATTGATGTTAATTGTTGAGTAGGAGTAGAACTTTAATGTTTTAGATAAGTTGATGGTTTAAGAACATGTAAATTAGAATAGATATACAAATAGGCACATTTACCTTAGGTGTTTGATGAAATGAAATATGAAGTTTATGGTAATATGATGTATGTATGAATGTTGTTAGTAATAAATGAGTAAGACTTTAATTATTAGAGTGGTAATAGAGTTCTATATGCATGAATGATGAATTTATGTTTTAGGCTAGGATTATTATGCTTATACATGTGAAATGAACATACGTGTGCAAGTGAATTTGATGATGCTTGATATTATGTTTATAGATTAGTCTTGACATGTTTTTACAAACCCATAAGCACTTAGTGAAGAGTTAGAGGATACAGAACTTCAAAAACTTTCAAAGAGGATATAGAACTTCAAAAATTTCAAAACAAGTATCAAAGGACCAATACGTGTTCATAACGAGAGTGTTCAAGGCCATTATCTCCTCAAAAGCGTGTTTTCCTAATGGCCATTATGAGGCCGATGATCTTTTCGGTTCATTTTTAAAACATGAAACAATCATGATCACAGCCGTTACGAGGGTCGTAGCTATTATGAGGCCCATGATCTTCTCAATTCATTTTTAAAACATGAAATAACCATGATCACCGCCATTACGAGGGTCATTATCTCCACTGTGTGATATTTAAAGCTTGATCACGGCCATTACCATTCCTGCGATCTCCTCTAACCTCTTTTTCTTAAAAGGCATGACCTAGATTATGCTCGTTATAAAGGCTATTATCTCCTCAGGTGATTTAAAAAAAATTGATAAAGCTTATTATGGGCATATTCTCCATCATAACCTACATTACGACCGTTATACGGAGCGTGATCTCCTGATATGGGTGTGACAAGGAGTGAGATACACCACGAGCTAACGTCATAGCCATGACGATGCTCGTAATATACATCACGACCTTTTTCACAAGCGTGACAAATCTTCTGGTACTGTTCATATAAAACAACAAGAAATAATAATATTAAGTAGACGAATAATGAAATATAATATGTATATTTATACTTGTATGAGTGAGATGTTGTGTGATGATTTAAATCTTATTTGAGTTTAATGAATATCTAATGACTTAGTATTCCACTTATGGATTAACATGTTTTATATGAAATGATTTTTTTTAACATATCCCCATACCTAGTTAGGTTTGAATACAGGTCTTTTATCAAATAAATCAAATTATTCAGGTATGCAAAAACTTGTTTATTGAGTGCTAGCTTAGACACTATCAAATCAAACTTAATTAAAGATAGGTTTGAAAAAATTGTGTAAATTTTTTGTGCATGTGTCGTTGAAGCCAGTTCAAGGAGTGACGATCCTATTAATGAGATTAACATGGTAGTTAAGTGCTTGGGGAACCCCTGTCATAATGTGATGACTTTCATATGTGGCTCAGCAGGTAATCGATAGAAGGAACGGTATCAGTGTAACTTTTCCTTATTCTTAAGAGGAAATAATATGATTTAGTTTACGTTTATGGGCCTAGTTGAACTAGGTGATAATATGGATTAAATTAAGAAAAGTTAAATAATGACTATGAATCCTAGATGAGATTATTACTTGTAAAGTTATATAGGAGACGTAAATATTCAGGTTGCTTATATTAACTCTCTGAGCAGCTGCTGTTACTCAGGACTCTTAGATTCCTAATGATTAAAATCAAAGTTTGAATAATCCAGTGTTGAAATGTTTTACTTAAGCAAAGATAAATGGTTATATTGCTTCTTGCATTGCATTAGTTAAGATTGTGTGCCATCTAGTATTCATTTGCATTGCTGTGTACTAGGCCACTGGCTCACTTTTTCCTTTACAGGTAATGATGATGATGAGTATTACGACGACGTAAGTTATGGTACTAGGAAGCATTCCTGGATGAGTTGGAAGATTAAGGTGCAGGATTAATCCAATTTGTTTTCTCGGAAAGGACTAAAAAAAAGACCTTGTTTTGTTTAATGCAACATTATAGACCAAGGCTTTTTAAGCCTATGTTTTGCAACTCAAAAGTACCTAAGTTTTCTACTGCATACATTATAAGTTGGTTTTGTAGCCTTGATGTATCATGAATGTTGGTACTATCATATGTACCCATATAAAGTTATCTAATCTTGATGAAATAGATTTTGTAAAGTTTTGTATTTCAAAAGGTTGATCAAGAAATTCCATAAACTCTTTTCTTTATTAGACCTTACATATAATATTTTAGTATATTATGCACGGTTGGGGACTTGACATGTGAAAATTTTAATTATATGCATGTCGGATCTTTACAAATTATGGTTTAAATACTCAAAGAATTCATATAATATAGTTATTTAATAGTATAATCTAACATGACATCATATGATTGTAATTAATAGGAATTAAGGCTAAGGTTACACTCATGTAGAGTGCTTCAAGAGCAAGTAGATGCACTTCTTGGTCGGTTCAATCCAGTCCAACCAAAACCAAATACCTTACTAGGCCAATCCTTTAAAAAGAACCGGAATGACTAAGAATCGGAAAAACCAAACACCTAGGGTGGTTCAATCATTAACCGCATAACCTAGACAAGTCTTTTAGTTCAAAAAAATTTAAAAATTTGAACTTTTCGCATGCCTTACCAAAGAGGCCCTCTGCAACTCCAACAAAGTTGGCATATATCATGTCTAGAGCACGACAACATGTTTTTAATACCAACGAGGGACGACATGTGATATTTATAGCCATAATTTACTTAAAAGTATTTTCATTTTGTCCATGTGAGACTTGGTGTTTAACTCTTTCAATTTAGTGAAATGAAATTTACTGCAAGATGATATAAAAAGGCCATGTAATTTCAATGGGACTTCATCATGTCTGCATTTGTAACATAATAGATATGTATTTGTGTAGAGGGACCAAATTTTTTTCTCAAGGACTTATTGTAATTATAACTCTGCATAAAGATGACAAATTCTTATAGGTTTGTTGTAATTAAAATAGGTAAATTACAACGAAAAGTATCAACATTTAGGGATAAGTTCATTTAATGTATCAATGTTTCAACTCGTTCAAAAGAGAAATCAACATTTGGGAATAAATTCATTTAAGGTATCAATGTTTCAAGTGGTTAAAAAGATGTATCAATATTTTGCAAAGTGAGTCAAATAATGTATCAATTATTGACCATTAATAAAAACTTAAAAAACTTAATTGAAAACTAATCCAAACGTTGATACCTTAAATAAACTTTGTAAAACGTTGATACCTCATTTGACCACTTTGTGAAACGTTGATATATCTTTTGAACGAGTTGAAACGTTGATACTTTAAATGAACTTATCCCCAAACATTGATATCTTTGGTGTAATTTACCCAATTAAAATATAATAAATTGTAAAAATAAAGTATACTTGGACTTTAGAAAAATAATAAAGCATTAATTAACGTATTGACAAGAAATATAGAGTTTTGAGGATTTAGCTACTAAATATCTTCATATTAATAAATTATCAAACGTTAAATATAATCAAATGAATAAAATACATGAAAGATATTATATCTATTAAACCACTTGTTCAAAAAGTAAGAAAAAATGCAAACAATCCACGTATTGCGACCTTCATGCATGCATACTTACAAACTTTCAAAGGTTGTAAATACCCATTCCATAATTGATCATTCATACGAGATGTATCTTTTGTATAAAAATATTTACCATGTATTGTTTTGTACGTTTGTATTTTTATTTTTAATACTTTACATAAATACATTTTACTCCATCATGTGACTATTATTTGCCATTGAAAAACTACGGAAAAAAGAGTTATATTTTTTTTTTTCATTTACTCTTGTTCGACCCCTAACCCCCTAATATGTTTGGGTCAAATCCTAGTTCGAATTTAACAACATTGCTAAAAGTGGAGAATTGTAGAGAATTTGATATAGAATCCATAAGAGGAAGAAATATATATGGTTTAAGTTCGATGCTTGTGCTTGTCCTCTAATAATGATGATCTTTGTTTTAGTTGATTGTATTAAAAAATCACCATTAAATCTTTAAATATATTAGATAAAAATGATATAATTAATTTAATTCTTTTTTCTCAATTACTTACTTTATAAGACCAACAAGTAGCATCAAAGCTAATCACTTATGAGTAAATGGACAATTAAGGAAAAATCAAGGCAAAAGTTTATAGTCTTAATCTAACCTAATATAAAGAAGAGGTCGAATGAGTATAAGGAGTGTTGCCAAGAGCAAGTCCTACTAGACATATGGGATGAACTGTAGGTTGAAGGCAGCAGAAATAAATCAAAGTGCACATCATATGAGGAAAGAACTAAACTAAATTGTAAGATCTAATAACAAAGACGATATGTGTTTACAAGAAGGAGATAGCGATATACCATACGAGTAAAGCATCACATAGATTGTAGGAAAGAATTAGCATTAATTCATAGATTAAAATAGTGAATACCAAGTCAACATTGGGATTGGACTCTTAAGTTAAGTGGTAAAAAAACCTTATTGGTCAAACTCTATCCCTTTCAATCTATGGTACCCATAGCCTAAGCTAACTTAATGGGAAGTCCATTTCCTTATCGATTTAGTTATTAGCTACTATTCAATTAAGGGATTACATTACCTAAAATGCCATCAACCAATATTAAAAGACTAGTAAGGGAGGAGTTAGAATTAGATGTGACCTATATTAGTGATGTTAAAGGACTAAGGGATCATGTGTATAAGGAGATCAATAGAATGTTGGGACTTGAAAATCAATCTTTTATGAACTCATGTGACCAAACTTAGATGAGACGTGTAGTTCATGCAACTAATAATTTGTCAAGGGATTGCAAATTGGGACTCATTGAACGTTATAGGGTTACTATAGGTTTAAATGATGTTTTTTTTTTTTTCAGTTAACTTGATGGGAGAGTTGTTACAATAATTGTACATGATCTAAAATGATCAAATTTACTTAGTTTTATAAGCACATGCAGAAGGGGAGTATAAAGATAGTTATTGGTTTTTAAAATGAATTGAAATCCATTAGTAAGCGTTGGTGCTTTAACTAGGTACATTATGATCAGTTTCGTAAAAAGAAAACACTTTTACTAATGTGTATCTTTACTTATTAATTGCATGCTCTTTGATAAATGAATTAAAATTGTCTTTTAAGGATATTTGAAGTAAATTTTTGTAGCTAGCATTGCTTGAGCACTGTGCTAGACATTTTTCTTTGTAAGTTAAAGGGAAAACATAAGGGGATTAGACTATGTCATTATTTTAGGATGCATGTAACTTCTTTACCTATAGTGAGTTAAAGGCTCGTCTTAATTGCATTAATGAATTAAACTTAAAAGTATTGGAGAAATGAAAGGGAAAAAAGAAGCAAAGTTTTTTATGCAAGATGATGTTGACAACCTGATGGGAAAGAGAAACGGAGGGAGAAACCCAAAGCATTTATGCAAGACGATGTTAAGATATAGGACTGAGTCCAATATTGTGGCAGCAACATGTTAGAGATGTTTAATGGCATAGTTATAAAGACATGTTGCATCTTTTTACCATTTCACTAATGGAGCGCATAAGGAAATAATTGATGCTAAGATCATCAACTATTATCAATTGCACAACGATAGAATGGAGTTTGAGATGTTACAATGAAATGATGATTATGCAGTGGACTTAAAGAGAAAGGCTTACAGTCGCAATCTATGTGCTTTAATCAACATATCATTTCCATATGCATGTACATATATTCTATACATGGGAAGGAATGTGGATGATTATATTAAAGCAATACACCATATACAAGACATAAGAATATGCACTTTACTTTTTCAATCATTGCTTCCTCGATGATAATATTATTTTCCCTTTCAATTTCATGCCCTCAATAATGTCAACTATTGCTAATTCCTTCTCCTTCGCGAGAAATTCAAAGCACCTAACCATAGAAGAGAAGGATTACCTTGTTAAACTGCAGACAATAATGAAAGTTTTGCCTTGATGTACCTCCATCTTGGTTATTGGAACCTACTCTTCAATCTATGCATATAAGAGACATGGCCACTATTTGTTCATGGGTAAGTATCGAGAATGGTACTTGAGCTCTAACAAAATATGCAATTAGGTACTTAAACTTTAAAATTAATCAATTTAGTACTTAAATTTTGAAATTGATCAATCTAGTACTCAAAATAACTTTTCATATACATCGATACTACCTCTATCATATTGGTTAAAAATATCATGTAGCATGACACTGTTAGCCAATTTCACGGATATACTCTTAGCATGCATGAAAAGTTTTGTCAAGTACTAAATTGCTCAATTTCATACTTTAGATACTTAATTATATATTTTGTCAAAGTATAGATACCATTTGTAACATCAACCCTTTGTTCACGATGATTAGTGGCTACTTAGTTGATGACATAGACCATCAACCCATATAGGTAAAAAAATGGCTAAGCGCTTACTCCTTTAACTATGGTCTTGTAATCGATTTCATGGGCAGATCCAAGAGGGGGCCAGTATGGGGCCCTAGACCCTCAAGCTCGGAAAAAGGTTAAATTTTTTAAATAAGAAATAAAAAATATGTATGATATGTATATTATAAAAAGCAAATAATAACATGAAAAAAAAGATAGTGTAGTTGCTAAGTCTTTGATTTTACTATCCATAAGATAATAGGTTCAAATATGATGAGTGTATTAATAGCATTTATTATCTCTTTTCCCTTTTTTCAATATTCAATTATTACATTATCTTTTTTTCTCTCTCATTCTTTTTTTTTTAACTTTATTTTCTTACACAATAACTTATAGAATTACGTTTATTTTTCATAAAATTATATTTAACTAAATAAATTCTTGTGGGCAATTATTTTTTATTCGTAGTATGCTGCAACTAATAATTGCATTATTTATATTGCAAATATTATGATTTTGTTACATAAAGTATTTCTGAACAACACTAATTGTATTATCTATCAACTCTATTTTTTAATCGATAATTTATTTTTCAAGTAGTATATGTATAATATGTTACCAAATTCACTAAATATCCTAAATTATTTATTGAATTATTTTTTTCATGCTTATGAAGTTAGAAAATACCACATTGAAATCATTAATAATATATATATATATATAAGATGCAATATTATTGTAATAGTAAGCAAATACATATAATTAATTCTAATATTAGCTTAATTAAGATCTGGATACTCCAGTCTCCAGTCTCATTTTGCATCCGCCCATGATGGGTTTAAATGAAAACAATTTACATATCCCGATTTCTACTCAAATTATCCAACCCATTACACGTAGAAATGCATTTCTTTTTTTTTTTTTCTTTTTCCTTTATCGAAAATATTGGTCTAGATAAAACAATTAAGAAGAGTTATAATTACTAAAATTCATTCATCCAATTTTGAAAATGCCCTGTATAAAAATTTTCACTATCTCGATTCAATTAAGACAACCTACCCAATTGGCTAGCTGAAATAAACCTTTAATAAGGAGCAAAGAATGTTGTAAGATTGGAAAGTTGGAAAAAGATAAAACAAAAGGAAAAATTATGATAAACAACATGGACATCTTTTAAAATCAATATATAAGATAAATTGCAAAAACAACCCCTACTTTTAAAAAGGTCAGTGTATAAACTTTCCTTTCGAATACCAGTCTGTGCAATTTTAAAAAATTGAGGGCATCCATTTAATATGTAAAAATATTATTAAAACTGAAAAAGGCTAACCTCTAATGATAATAAGATAGGCTGGTTTAGTATGTAAGAAATGTAATTGTAATGAATGGAATAGCCAAGTTGACTTATAGAGATTGGAAAAGAGTACCTAGGCCTTAGCTTAGGTTCTCTTTAATTAAAATCCAAATGATCAGTGCCGTATCTTTGCTTTTGTCGAAATACAAGTGAAAGAACAAAAAGGCACTTCTAAATAACAATTTTGGCCTAAAAGGTAAGATTTGGCATATTATT
Organism: Combretum micranthum; assembly: GCA_024138025.1. NCBI lineage: Eukaryota > Viridiplantae > Streptophyta > Magnoliopsida > Myrtales > Combretaceae > Combretum > Combretum micranthum. The sequence continues at coordinate 1,501,905 of JAMXBD010000033.1, read as the reverse complement.
CCTACCCAAAAAAAATTAATGAAGGTTCGGTCTCTCGGCTCTTCAAGTTCTTGACTTTGAATCTCTACGTGAAAGGCAACCTAAAAGTTTAGGTGCCCGTAGGGCCTCTTATTCGTCTTTAATCTTAGCAAGCATATGGAATTTTCCAAGACATCCAATGACTATTTTGAAGCAGATTCCTATTGTGGGATTGCTTGAAGCAAATAGAACTTCTTAGGCTAGAAAAAAAAAAATTAAAAGAAAGAAAGAAAGAAAATTAAGCAAAATAAAATTGCATAGTAACTCTTTTAAGAATACACACACATATATATAAACCGATTCATGTTTAAAAAAAAAAAAAAAAAACCTTTTTAAAGGCTAGCTTCATCCTTGAAGGTCCTTGACAAATGTTTAACTTAAGCCAATTAGGTTAAAAACTAAAAAGAGATTATGGCTTTGACATAGAGAAAAGTTTGTGGACAAATCACAAACCTGTCAATTAAAAAAAATTATTTTATTTTGTTTTATGGTATAAACAACATATCATAATCTAGATGAGGAGAATAAATTAATAAAGTTTTACATATTTCTAAATGGGAAAGTTACAAAAGCGTGACCTACGTTTTTAGTACATCTACAAATAAGTGATTTTGAATTTTGATTTTTGACAAATATGTAACATGCATCTTGATATTTTGGCAAATAAATGACATAATTTTTATTTTTTTAACAAATACGTGACTTTTAGTTTATGCTTTTACAAAAAAAAAAAAAGGGACCTGAATTATACATTACCTCTTTTTTTTTCACTTTATATTAATAACAGATAAGAAACATGTAAAAAAAAATCATGTAATTTATTTATCAAAACTCAGGTCACTTATTTGGAAAATGCAAAACATGGGTCACATATTTGTTGGTTACTTGATTGCCAAAATATCAAAAGATAGATTATGTATTTATTAAAAATCAAAACTCAGATCGTTTGTTTGTAAAAGTACTAAAACACAAATCATATTTTTGTAATTAACTCTTTCTAAACTTATATGTTTCTAGAAATAGATTTTATTGTTATCTTAATTTTAGAGCATATGCATCAATAATTATTTTTCAACTCAAACCCTCTAAACTCAAGTACAACCCATTTAATATATCCGAAAGAGGAAAGAACAAATTACTTTCTAGCTCAAAAACATCTTTCTTATATTTATCACCACTTGTTAGCCATCATCTCACAAGAGGATAGCAAGAGGCAGCATCATGACCTTCTTGGGTTGACAAGCTCTCCCATATACACAAGGATGGCAGAGCTAGTCAAAAAGAGAGACAAGGACAACTAAAGAGCCTTAGAGCTTCCAAGATTACAAGATCCCATAGACAATCTAGATAATCTTCGTATAATCTTACATAGAAGGGTAATTATGATAACTCTACTTCTTATATAAATCTTCCTTACATGAAAAAATTACATTGACCAATTTTATAAAATTTATGAATTATGCCAACATTTCACCCTTAAGAAATTCATGTACAAACCCATTTTTGCCTAATTGGACATTAATATGGCATAGATTCTAACTTATTATTATTAAATCATTATTAATAATAATTTTATCTAGATGTTATAATCATGTATTACTTAACTAAATCAATGAAATTGAAAAAAAAAAAGGGGGGGGGGGGGGGGGGGGGGGGGGGGGGGGGGTGGGGGGGGGGGGGGGGGGGGGGGGGGGGGTGGGGTGGGGGGAGAGAAAGAAGATATAAAATTAATAAAAATAGTAAAAGGTTGAACAATCCATCTTTAGGTTGTGGCCAACCCGATCTTATAATTTTAAAAAGTATTACTTTTTATTTTTTATTTTCATTAATTAGTTAATAATGTATATAATATGTAAAAGTTATGATGCTATTTTAAAAGATATCATTCTCATATTTTTCAATTATTGAATATATTTTATTTTTATCAATTTAGTTAATTCATATATATAATCAATAATATATAAATATATTTATTTCTAATGGTTACGTGGCAATGATGCATCAATGACATGTCAATATTTGTTCCACCTTAAGGTCTATGTTAGAAAAATAGGTGTGTATTAGTTGTATTTTGGAAATATAGGGTGTCAATATCATCTACAAAATTTATAAAGATGATCGGTACAATTTACCTTAATAAATTTTATAAAAATATGAAATGGTTTGAAATATTACCAAAAGATTTATATGGCACACATAAAACATTCTTGATTAATTTAAAAGGTAGACCTTTATTTTTCTATCTCCTTGTATGATTAATTTAGAGCAAAATTTTAAAATATCAAGAATCTAACATTAAGATAATGTTTCTTTCTAATTCTAAGTATTTATAGAGTTTGTCAATATTGTCTGTTAGATCACATTGATGCTCCAATAAATGACAACTGAGATGTGTATTCCTCTTAATTAAACCCTAAATAAGTTCTTAATTCTAAGCCCATAAAAGATGTCTCTAAGTACATTAACTCTTTAAGAAAAGTTGAGAGCAAACAAGTTGGCTCAACAATCCTAACTATAAATCAAACATGTTAACTTTTGTTGGTTAAAATCTATGGACTCAACTCTTTGAGTTAAGCCTAGTCAATTCAACTTAAAGCCTAAAAATAGATATTGCTTTCCATAAAAAAATAATGTTAAAGGGTCTTTTAATATTACCCATTCATTTAGCTTATCACCATAAGTATGTCTTTAGTTTGGGCCTTGACCTCAAACTATCTTAGGCTACCAGAGTTAAGAAGTGCAAGTAAATCATAAACACGTCCATTTAAGATTATGAGAAAACATTGAACGTTCTAACCTTTTTTTTTTTTTTTTTTGCATTAAAATGATATCATTAAAAAGGAAGAATGTACAACCAACAACAATAGAAAAGATATACACTGCTAGTCTAGTGCAATTAAAATAAGAGTAAACAAAAATGCAATGGGAAACAAGAATAAATAAGTCTATAGCGAAAATCACATCCTAATGAAAGTACAAACTTGGTTTGCTAGCGAAAACAGACTCTATTGCAGGCATGCCATAAACAATATAATATTGCTGCTAGGGATGTAATGTCTCGGAACTTGGTCCATCGAGGTATTATCCACAATGGCCACACGCCACATGGTTTTGTCTTTTGGTGTCAATGCTTCCCAATAAGTTACCCATCATGGGATTGTTCTACTTAGAGCATGCTTAACCATGGAGTTTCGACGACCTTCCAAGTCATTACACCAAAAGATACCTTTGTAATTAGAGTTCCAGCATCTATATTTGAAAGGTATCACATACTATCCCAATTATAGAACTAATGTCGTCGTCAGTTTCATTACACAGGTCCAGAATCACATCGGGTGGTAGGGACATACTCTTCCACTTCTGGCTAGTGAACTGCTTTGATACCACCTATAATGCCCTGGAATTCTACTTTCCGAGGTATTATCCACTTTGACCACACGTCGCATGATTTTGTCCTTTAGTACTAGTGCTTTTTAGGAGGTCATCTATCCTGGGATTACTTTACCCAGTGTATACTCAACTTTGGAGTTCCGACAAACTCCAGGCCATTACACCAAAAAGTGCCTTGTGATTAGAGTTCCACCATTTATATTGATTGATAAGCTTGAATTATAGCATTTGAGGAAGATGTTGAGGCCATTAATGCAACACATCCTCCCAAGAATAAAAAAAAAGAGGGGCAATTTAAGTTTTAACAAACATTTGACCATACATAAGAGGAAAAGTTGCACCGAAAAAACAAATGTGTATGGTATTCATTCTCCTAGGTGCGAAAAAAAAAAATAGGTAGTAGAGGAAGCAATGGCCCATTCATGTGACCTATCAAGAGCATGTAGTTTTCTCATTCAAGCCATCCAAAGAAGGAAGGCATGTCTTTTAGAATAGTGATTTTATTCCAGACCAGTCTTCTCTATGGTACACGACTAGGAGGAGAGTTAAAAGGATCATAAGCCAATATAATGGGGAACTTAATTGCAACAAAGTGAACATGTGTTAATTTATTAAGGAAGTACAACTTTCGAACCATATGGAATACCGATATAATCCCATACTAGTCCTTTAGGCAATGTCCAAGCATCATTCTGAATTATAGAACAAAGTTTAGCTTCTTTACAAAGACAACAATATGCAATTTCCCTAGAGTTGAAGTTATCATCTACAAGTCCTAAAGGAAGCAAAAAATTTGACCAGAGATAAATATAAGCCCCATCTCTAACAATCCATCCGAAGGCACCTCGAACAAAAGAACAAGGTTTTAAGTATCTTTTCCAACTCCATAACAAAAAGAAGGAGACTAAATTGTTGCATGAATTCAATCCATCCAAAGTGCTCTAAAACTACCTCCACAAATACACCAAATATGTTTTATTTAAGCAACCTTATTCCAAATGTCTAATTTGGGAAAACTCAACCATCACCATTTATAGACTTGCAAACCACCTCCCAACAAAACCTTAGCCTTCGTAGAGATATTTAAACTACCACTCTATAGAAAATTTCCCAATTTTTGTTCTACCTTTCATAATAGCTTTGGGGAGTAGGAAAATAGAAGTGTAAAAGACCTAAATTGAGAACAAAACCAATTTCAAGAGTTGAAGCCTGCTTACATATGACAAAAATTTTGAAGACCAAGTTGAATCTCTCCAAAATCTTATCCTATCTACTCTCTTCAGCTTAATGGAAATTAATGGTATCTCCAAGTACCTAATTGGAAAAGATCCTTGTTGAAAATGAATGGCTTGAATTATAAAGTCTTTCTCTTGTTGACTTACATTACTAATAAAAATGAAGCTCTTCTTGTCATTGGCATGAGGACCTAATATATGCAGAAACGATGCAAATATTCTCGATCTAAAGTAATGGACTCCAAGTTACCCTTAGAGAAAAACAACAAATCATCTGCAAAACAAAGATTTGTTAGCTTAATAATATTACATCTCCAGTGTTATGAAAAGAGAGGATTCAAGGCCATTTTTCTCATAATTCCAAAGAGGACTTCCACACCAATAACAAAAAGATAGGTGGAGAGATGGTCCCCTTGTTGTCTAATTCCTTGTTTGTTGGGGAAGAAGCCAACAGGTTCTCCATTCGTGTTAATAGAAAAAATTGTAGTAGAAATGCATCATTCAAAAAGTCAATATAAGTGAACAGGAAAATTCATGCACTTCATCATTTTAAGAAGGACGCTCCAATTTATTGTGTCATAAGTTTTACATGTATCTACTTTCATTGCACCTTTCATGGGGGCTCTAAAGTTATGGTAACCAACAACTAATTCTTGTGCCATGAAAATATAATTTGTGGTATTTCCATTTGGCATGAAAGTTGTTTTTTTTATTCCTAATGAGAGAGGGTAATAATTCCTTCATCCTTGCTGCTAAGATTTTAGAGATGGTCTTATATATAACACTGCAACAAGAAATGGGTCGACAGTCAACCATTATAGAAGATTTTACAATCTTTAACATCGAAGAGATTATTGTGTTATTGACCTATTTAAGCAACTTCCCAACAAGCAAGAACTCCTCAGTAGTTGTAATTTGATCAATTCCAATAATATCCCAAGATGCCTTAAAAAATTTTGCTATAAAGCCATCAAGGTAAGGCGCTTTATCATTTTCTTAGGAAAAGAAAGCAATGCGTACCTCCTCATCCGTAAAAAGGGTGTTTAATTTTACAATACGATCATGTAAAAGTTTAGAGGTGATAAAATTTTCAACTCTAGAGAGGTCTTGACAAGAGTTCTAAATATAAAAAAGATCTTGAAAGTAACCCATAGTTTTAACTCGATAAGACAATCTTCACGGGCCTCACTACCATCTGCACGAATGAGGCTAAGAATGGCATTCCTATTGTGATGATTAACCATGGCTTTATGAAAGAAAGCAATATTCTTATTCCCTAATATCAGTTACTTGACTCCTGATATTTGTTTGAAGAAACTTTCTTCAACTCCTCTTAATAGGTAGTATCTTGAAAGGCCTTGTGCTCCTCCTTTATAGGGGAAGAATCACTTAGGGAAAGGATGGTAGATTAAATAGACTTCAAGTACGCTTTTGCATGCTTCACTCTAGAAGAAAAGTCTGAAAATATAGAAAGATTTCATTTTTTTAATTCAACTTTAACATGTGAGTTTAGTCACTACTTAAAACATTTTTGAGCCTTTAACCTCAATGCTCTAAGCGTTTGTCACAAACTCCTTGATATCTGGATGGTCTACTTAGAAGTTGAAAAATTTAAAAGTAGAGTGTTTGGAGAAGCAACCAAAATCCAATTGCACACTAGCCAGAGAGTGGCCTGACAGAGGAAAGGAAGGAAGATTGGGTTCATGAAAAAGAAGACAACCATGATGATTAACATTTTGTTCGCAACAAATATCAAAAGAAAAGTAAAAAAATCCATCGAATAAATGTAGGTTAGTAGATGTTCCCTTTCGTCACTGTTGGATCATTAATCCAATATTGGCCTTATATGTGAAATAATTATGTGTTACGGGCTATCACATTAAGTTAAGCTCAGTTAAAAGCGATCAATAAGATTTGTGTATTTGGGCTTTAATGTATCTAATTAAGGTTTGACCCTTTTATGTGTAGAGATCTTATAGGTCATTTCTATTTTTATGATGGGCTAAAATAGAAATACCAAAAGATAACATGGAGTTATCTCTATAAATAGTGGTTATTGTCCCCAGATCACATGTACAATATTTTTATGGTCTTGTTTGAATCCCATCATCAGTGGATGTAGAGAGAAATCCAAAGAGATCTCTCAAGGAAAATGTGTTGATCTTGAAGGCCAACTGCATGGCTCTAAAGTCATTGATTGCTATGGATTCAGGTATGCTCTGCTTATTTTGTTTAATTCTTAATGAACAAACATGAACGATCTAAAGTTTTATATGTGATGGTCTTCACAAAAGGTTAATCTGGATCTAACAAGTGATATCAGAGCATACATGTTTGATCATTAGGAATTTCTTTCGTAATTTATATATATATGTAGTGTGTTGCTTTCCCTTTTTTTTTTTTTTTTAAGGTTTAAAGCTTTAAGGAGAAAAAGTGAAAGATTAAAATCTCATCAAATTCTACCAGTGAATCAAGATCTTTTGTTATATTTACATATATATTTATGGAACGAGGAACTTGAAAAGCGATTTTTCATGTTGCCTTGGGACCAAAATAGAGATTCCTTTTTGTTTCCGTAATCAACAAAATATACATGAATATGATATATATATATTTATAAATGAAGAATATTTAATTAAGGTTCTTTAAGGGTTAGGTTTCAAGGAATTCAGAGGGTTGTATGTGAAATCGTGTTCATGTCTTTTGGAATTTCATCTCCCTTAATTTAAATCCTTATTGCACATGTCTGTTATGAAATTAATTTGATGTCAACGGCCATTGAATATTAAAAGAATGGCAATTCTTTTGGATCATATTTAGATATGCGTTCTTAGACTCAATAAGTTTTGACCAAAATTAAAGTTGATTAATCATGATTTTGGTCCAAAGTATGAAATAATTTTAAATTTGAATATTGGTATGTTTATATATATATTTTGAGATGAATTAATTGAAAACATATCACCAAAGTGGTCCCTCTTATGGAAATTAATTTGTTTTAAAATATAAAAGGTTGTGTGCTTGAAACTTATATGAATATTTGACCAGCCCAAAAGAAGGTTAATGTTCAATAGAATTGCAAGTGCACTTATAGTAATAAACGTGTGACAATTATTTGGTTTTACATGTGAATAATAATATCGGTCTAAAGGAAGGTTTATTGTTTGATATGTTCTTATTGCTAGTGTTTGATTACTACACCAAGATACTACTTAGTAGTTAATGTTTTGTCCAAAGATGAAATATTAATGAGCTACCCAATATCTTGAGATGGGATTTACCTTTATTTGAATTTATTATTATTATTATTGTTTTGAGACTTATGTGAGCTTTTTATTTATTTGTTGTTCTCATTTAGCTATGAATAATCCTGCTAATATTACTGCTAACATCCATTCCATTCCTATGCTTAATGGCACTAACTTTAAGTCATAGAAAGAGAATCTCTTGATAGTACTTGGAATCATGGATCTCGACCTTGTGTTAAGGATTGATTCTCCTTCACCTCTTACTGATAAGAGTACCTTTGATGACAAGAGGGAGATGGAAAAGTAGGAGAAATCAAACCGCATGTGTACAATGATCATGAAGAAGGCCATTGCATAAGCATTCAAAGGCACGATATCTGAAAAGATAACTAAGGCTAAGGAGTTCCTTGATGAAACTGACAAAAGGTTTACCAAGAATGAAAGGCAAAAATAAGTACACTATTGACAAACTTAATCTCAATGAAGTATAAGGGTAAAGGTAGTATTAGGGAGTACATCAGGGAGATGTCTCTTCTTGCTTCCAAATTAAGAGCACTTAAACTAGACCTCACAGAGGACTTGCTAGTGCATTTAGTTGTGATATCTCTTTTGGCAGTTTAAGGTGAGTTATAATTGTTAGAAAGAGACCACATCTCTGAATGAGCTCATCTCACACTGTGTTCATTAAGAGGAAAGGCTAAAGCAAGATAAGATTGAGAGTGCTCACCTAATCTCGACCCCTAAGAATAGTAACAAGGATAACACAAGGAAAAGGGATAAAAAAGCTACAAATATAGTGCCTCAGAAACAACAACCAAAGAAGTTAGATGCACCGGATGGTAGTCGTTATCACTTCTGTGAAGCTACAGGGCATTACAAGAAGCAATGCACCAATTATCATGCTTGACGTGCAAAGAAAGATGTACTTCTTAATTTAGTTTGTTCTAAGGTTAATTTAACTTCGGTACCTGTACACACTTGGTGGATAGATTCCGGTGCAGCAACTCACATCAGTGTGTTTATGCAAGGTTGCCTCCATTGCCGAAAACCAAGTGATGGTGAAATATACATCCATGTGGGCGATGGCAAGACAGTTGAAGTTGAAGCAATTGGAAAACTTAGATTATTATTAAAGACTTGATTTTATTTGGATCTTGATGAAACTTTTATTGTACCATCATTTAGACGGAATTTGATTTATGTTTCTGTTTTGGACAAATTTGGTTACTCTTGTTGATTTGGAAATAAGAAATTTAGTTTGTTTCATGATTTGAAAGTAGTTGGATCCAGTTCTTTATCTGTTCATGATAATCTTTATTTGATTGATATCATTGATTTATTTAATGAATTCCTGTTAGTAAGTACACAAGGTATAAAGAGAAAATTAACCAATGAGAATTCAGCTATTTTATGGAACAAGAGATTAGGTCATATATCCAGGCGGAGAATGGAGAGACTTATGTAAGATGAAATTCTAAAACCCTTAGATTTTACGGATTTTGATGATTGTATTAACTGTATAAAGGGGAAACAAACCAATAAAAGAAGATTTGAAGCCAACAATACTTTAGACGTCTTAGAACTAATATATACAGATATTTATGGACTATTCCCTATAATTGCTTGGAATGGTCAACAGTATTTTATAACATTCATAGACGATTTCTCACAATGTGGCTATCTATATCTCATTCATGAAAAGTCACAGTCTTTGGACATGCTCAAAAATTATAAGGCTGAAGTTGAGATCCAACTCAACAAAAGGATTAAACATCAAATCTTATCATAGTGGCAAATACTATGGCAGATGTGATGGTTCAGGTGAACAACGTTCAGGACCTTTTGCTAACTTCCCACAGGAATGCGATATCATCCCACAGTACACTATGCTGGGTTCACCCACTATGAATGGTGTTGCTGAAAGACGAAACATGATACTTAAGGACATGGTGAGGAGTATGATTTATCACTCCACCTTACCAGAAACACTCTGAGGAGAAGCACTTAAGACTACGGCATATATCCTTAATAGGGTTCCAACTAAAGCAACTAACAAAACCCCATATGAGCTTTGGATGAGTAAGAAGCCTAGTTTAAAGCATTTATATGTGTAGGGATGTCAAACTAAGGCACGGCCTTATAGGTTTAATGAAAAAAATTTGAACTCAAGAGTAGTGAGTTGCGATTTTATTGAGTACTGTAAAAGATTGAGGGGTTACAAGTTTTATGATCCCACAACTAAGTCGATATTTGAGTCGGAAAATGTTCAATTCTTTGAGGATGTTGAGTTTGGAGGGAGAGATATGTTTAGAAACATTGTCTTTAAAGAGGAATACGTTAATATTCCTACAGGAGTTATTGAATTTGGTCAAGATTTTGTTCATGATCTTGTTCAAGACATAATAAACCTAAACAATGGTGGAGATCCTTTTCAAGAGACTAATCCAAAAGAGCAAACTTTACTACCTTAAAAACCTAAACCGTTAAGGAGATCCACTATACCAAGAAGAAGTGCGGTGCCAGATGATTACATAGTATTTCTTCAAGAAGATGAGGTTGACATCGGAATGATGGAAGATGATTCGATCAACTTCCATCGAGCCATTGAAAGTTCTAACTCTTAATTAGTGGATTGATGCCATGAATGAAGAGATAAAGTCTGTGAAGGACAATGATGTTTGGGATCTAGTCCCATTGCCAGAAGGTACGAAGCCCATTGGTTGCAAATGGATATTTAAGACCAAGAGGGATTCAAAAGGTAATGTAGAGAGGTACAAAGCTCGTCTCATTGCAAAAAGCTTTGCACAAAAAGAAGGCATCGACTATAAAGAGACTTTCTCATCGGTTTCTTCGAAAGACTCTTTTAGAATCATAATGGCATTAGTAGCACATATCAATCTTAAGTTACATAAGATGGATGTAAAGACCACTTTTCTCAATGGTGATATTGATGAGGCGATCTATATGGTATAACCAGAAAACTTTGTGCTAGGAGATCCAAAGAATATAGTTTGTAAACTTAAGAAATCCATCTATGGATTTAAGCAAGCATCTCGACAATGGTATTTCAAATTTCATCAAGTGATCATCTCATTTGGTTTTGAGATGAATTTGGTCGATGATTATATATACCATAAGTTCTATTGGAGCAAGCACATTTTCTTAGTCTTATACATTGATGATATTTTGCTTGTCAACAACGATATAGGCTTATTACACGATATCAAGAGATTTCTAGCTAAGAATTTTGAGATGAAAGATCTTGGTGATGCTTCTTTTGTGTTAGGAATACAAATACACCGAGATTACTCTCAAGGTACACTTGGATTATCACAAAAGAGCTATATCGAAAAGGTACTCAAAAGATATGGCATGTAAGATTACAGATCAAGTGATACTACAGTGGCTAAGGGAGACAAATTTAGTCTTAGATAGTGCCCTAAGAATGATTTTGAGGAAAAAGAAATGCAAAAGATTCCTTATGCATCAATAGTAGGGAGTCTAATGTATGCTCAGGTTTGTACGCGTCTAGATATTGCATACATTATAGGAATGTTGGGCAGATACTTGAGTAATCTAGGATGAAACCATTGGAAAGCAGCCAAATAGGTCTTACGGTACTTACAGAGAACAAAAGATTACATGCTCACTTATCGAAAGTCAAATCAGATCGAGATCGTTAGGTATACTGATTCTGATATTGCTAGATGCCTAGATAGTATGAAACCTACATCAAGCTACATTTACCTGCTAGCTGGTGGAGCTATCTCCTGGAAGAGTGTAAAACAATCTCTTGTTGCCTCTTCTACTATGGAAGCAAAATTTGTAGCATGTTATGAGGCGTTCAATCATGGAATATGATTACGGAATTTTCTCATAGGGCTGCGCATTGTGGATACTGTTAATAAACCACTTAAATTATTTTGTGACAATAACTCAGCAGTTATATATTCCAACAAGTTGTAAAAGAAAGAGTTCGGAGTAGATAGTTGTTGATAGAGTATATAGAAACAAACTCTATGATTACGGATTTGCTTACTAAAGAAGTGCAACCCAAGATGTTTCACTAGCACACTACTCATATGGGTATCATGTCCTTAAGTGATGTTCAGTTTTAGTGGGAGTTTGTTGTTTTAAATGGTTTTATGTCATAGACAAACCTTAATTAGTTGTTTTTAATTTATTATATCTTAAGGATATTTTTTGCAGAAATAAAGTATTTTTGTTTACTTACACTCTGATTTTGATTTACAATTTGATCTCACCAAGGTTTATGATGGACCAGTAGGAAATAGACATGTTAAGATCACATTGCATGGAAGTTCTTTACTACACATCCATATCATGATCTATGTCATTCAGTTGTGTCGACGGTCTAACCATTGATGGGTTGAGTTACGATAAATGTAATGAATACCACTTTGATCCTATGTTGATATAGTTAATGGACCGGATTGGCTACGGATACATTTTGGTCGTGACGGTAAATTTGAGCTCATATGATTATCTTTTAGCAAAAAAATTATATACACATATAGTCAAAGTAGGAGATTGTTGAATCCTTAATTCGACATTGGCCTTATATGTGAAATAATTATATGTTACGGGCTGTCATATTAAGTTAAGCTCAATTAAAAATGGTCAATAAGATTTGTGTATTTGAGCTTTAATGTATCTAATAAGGTATGACATTTTTATGTGTAAAGACCTTATGGGTAATTTCTATTTTTATGATGGGCTAAAATAGAAATACCAAAATATAACATGTAGTTATCTCTATAACTAGTGGTTATGGTTCCCAGGTCATATGTACAATAATTTTTCCGTCTCTTTTGAATCCCATCATCAAAGACTACAAGAGAAATCTAAAGGGATTTCTCAAGAAAAATGTGTTGATCTAGAAGGCTAACCGCATGACTCTAAAGTCATTAATTGCTATGGATTCAAGTACGCTTTCACTTATTTTGTTTAATTCTTAATAAACAAGCATGAAAGATCTAAGGTTTTATATGTAATGGTTTTCACAAAAGATTAATCTGGATCTAACAATCACTTTGTCTATAATTATACATAAAATTAAAATTTTTTTAATGCTGTAATATTCGTGAATATCGAATATATTCCACACATGAATTATTGATATTATCTCAAAGCATATGAATGACATCCTTCCATTTTTTTTTGTGTGTTCAATGCATTTATATTTATAATATATACATATAGTTAAATATAGTTACGAGAACATATTGTATTTCTTATTCATACCAAAACCATATATTACCTTAATTTTGCTGGAACTTCTACGATCTTAGAACCGTCCAGTAAACCATCTAACCGTTAAAATAAATATAGTAACTGGAATATTAACTATCTTAGTGATTCGATCACGGTTGAGTATACTATGAACAGTTGAATAGTAACATGATCATAGAATTTCTCTAATTTTGTTATTTATATTATTAAAACAAGATGAGCTTTTGTTGTCTTTTTTTCTTTCTTCTTTAGTTGCCCTTTAATGCTAAATCATTCATCTATTCTTTAAAAAGTAAAATCCTACAATTTTAAAAACCATTTTAGTAATTTTGATGATAATCTCAAATTTCCTATATTGCCCTATGTTCAAAGTCATGTCTTTACTGTGTTAAGGACATTTTGGTCGTGTCGATGTTATGTGTCAGTTTTTTTTTTCCCTATTAACTGCCCTTTTCTACACTCTTTCCAACTTCCAAGTCTTCCACAAATTACACTAAAAAAGAAACAGTCCAGTAAGACATATGTTCTCATGTTTGCTATTTTTATTTTTATTTTTAAAGTACAAATATTTATACAGTTTTTATAGTTGACATTTTTCATTAATAAGTGATAATATAAAACTTCATCTAATTAAAAATTCTAATAAAAAATATAAAATTATTTTTATATTCAGGATGTAGATGTATCAACAACTAATATATTATTAAAGCATTCATGGCTAAGTTGGCATCTTATTAAAGGTATCATACAAAACCTTGACGCTTTTTAAATTTATCTACACTACCATACCGATGCGACTACTATATATATATATATTGTAGAAAAAGTTTGATACTCAGAACTCTACTCTTTTCTATAAATATATTAGTTATTTCTTACCAACCCTTCATTTCCAGTCCTCATCTGGAAATAAACATTAACAACTTTGGTTGAAATGTCTTGTTAAATTCAATACACATATAGTGTTTATTATTATAATTTCAAAAGTTCGACTGTCTATATATTAGTCCACCATATTTGTCCCCATTTTCTTTTTCCTAATATACACCAAGAAGGTGATTGGATGGTCAAATTTCGTAATGATATCCCAAATCTACTTTTGCCATCGAAAAGTGCATGTAATTTTTTGGGGTAAATTACAATAAAATATTCTACAGACAATCGAAATAATAAAGTCATAAAGATACCCTCCATTTTTTAAATACTGCAATTAAACCCATAAAGAATACCAAAATAGAAAATTTCTCAATCAATCTTCTGCAAATTAATTATCTTTTTAAGCATTTCCACAGTAACTAATTATCTTTTTTTTTTTCCGCTAAGAAAAGATTAAAAAGAATTAAGATGACTATCTAATTATCTTATTGCCTTGCCAAAATTATGCCAAGCCATCCCATATGTGAACAGTGAACTACTTATACGATTTGTCAAAAACCAAATGCCATGTATTGATGAATAACTATCACTATAAGTAGGAGGGATGATTCTGTAGCAATTACAATAACACCGATCTCATTACATTATTGAATGATTTAAATCTTTTATAACCTATCGAATTCTTAAATTTTATACTTATTTTTTTATAATCCATTTAATTTGAGTGGCAAATTTTTCAATAGAAGGCGGTGGGTTTTGAAAAATTCACAACTGTCGCGTGTCGGAAATACTGATGGCTGATAATCATATACGTGGCTATAGGCATGAGTCCACCGAAGTGTTACTCAAAGGACAAAGTCAATTGGGACATGCATTCCTCTCCTGACAACCATCATGTCTCTGGATGTTATTACCTAAACTGAGGGCAAAAAGTGCACCAATAATGGGGAATCTGTTGGCAGTTGGTCATTTACCAACCAACATGTCATATAAATAAATAAAAATACAAGCAAACGTGCTTCCCCCAATTCCAACGTTTGACTGCTTCAAAAATCATTGATTTCATTATAATAGTAATTTTATTACAACTTTATGATTTTAAAGAGCTATTACAACATCCTAATAACAATGACATAAGGGGAAAAAAAAACTGAACAGCTATTTAAATGCTCAAATTGTTTCCTTTTCTTTTTTTCAATGCCCTCATTTAAATTGAAAAATTAACAAATGAACATTTTATTACCATCTTGTCGTATTTCATTTGTCAGTAATCACAATTCCATTATAGCTTTGAATAGGTTTAAATGAATGAGTTGGCCCTCGTCCTAGCCCTAGCCCTAGCCCATAACCTCCACAAGTTCATCCCAACATTTGCTCAGTAGTTGAGTAGGGTCTTTGATGGAGCCATTTAAGACAAGTTATTTATTGAGCGAAGGTCAAGCATGACTGCATGAACCTAATTGTCTTGATGAGCTCTCAGATCAAATTGAGCTCTATGAGCAAGAAACAAGCTTAAGTTTTTATGGAACTTCATTAAGAGAGTTTAAACTCAAACTTTACAATAGGTTAAATTCAAAGAATAGAACTTTTGCTAGACAAGTAAGCCACAATAAGCTTAACTAAGATGGACTCTGAACTATCAAGTAGCGGTAGAGGCCAGACTAAACTTCAATATTGTTTGACTTGATTTGGTTCATTTAGGCCTGATGGAAACTTATGTTTTACACGGTGCACCCGTGTGATCACTTCCCATGGAACTAGCAACATCATAGTGATTTTCAAACTTTCATGCTTATTACAAACTGACATGGTGCAAAAGAACCTAGAGCTAGAAGAAACTAATGCAGAAAAAGAGACACGGGGTGTCTCTCAAGTAGGATGTCTAGGTTCGAATCCCCTCTCTCATTATAATCACAGGAAAAAAAAAAAAAAAGGAAAAAGAAGAAGTAGAAGATAAAACCAATAAGTAGATATGATCATGTTGATCATTGAAAAAACTACAAAGTGAAACGATGAATTATCATCTTCTTAAGAATTCCAATGAAGAAACATGAGATTAGCTTTACATTCCTCCACAGGGCATAATATTCACAACAATTTTCATGGTAGAATATGCAATTGTCAAAGCCTGATCCACCTAATCTATTTAGGTACATCATATTATACTGCACATAGCGTAGCAATGACTTCAGAACTTTCAGTAGATACAGCGATGAGTCAATCCTACAACAATACTAGGCATTGGTATGTACATAGATACATGAGAAAAAGAGATTGGACCTTAATGGCAAGCAAGGATTGTACTCTGAAATGCGTAAGCTGAAAACCACAGCGGGAGCGTTGAGCTGTTCTTTACAGAAAACATCTCTTTCCACACCCTACTCTTCCTCTGATAAACCAATATTTGCTTATGAGTTGCCAAGAAAACATATTCACTAGTCTGACTTATCGGAAAAATCCCCGGCACAAGACCTCTAATGCATCTAAGACTGACCCTATCCACCATATGCCAAATTTCACCATCATAATCTTTCAAAAACCAAATATTCATCCACGCATCCGAAATTTGAATTATCGACAAGCACCCATCCGATTCCAATAGATATATCCTATTCCCAGAACCATTGTTGACTTCATATGGTAAAGACATCTTCCTCCAAACATCATCTTGCAAATCGAGTGCAAGAATGTAAGAACAACTGCCTGTCAACCAGTGAAGTCTTCCATTTACAAACACAACCTGATTCTTATTCATATGAGTGAAATGATCATCTCGCAGTGACACAAATTTCCTCCACTTATTTGACTCCGAATTATACACCAAACAAGTAAATGTTCCATCCGGCATGTTCCCAAAAGTTCGATGATAACCAGCTAATACAACACTGAACTTCTGTTCAGACAAATTGCAAGCTAAACCAACTAGAGTGGCTTCATCATCAGGACAAAACCGAGTCATCGGTCTCTCCCTACTCCTCGGTAGCAACCGAAACTCCCGAGTCATTGGATTACAAACATAATAAACACCCTTATTGGGTATACTAGCGCAACACAACAAACCATTACAAGAGGCTCTAACTTTGACTCTATCTTTCAAAAAATCCAGAGAAAATTCAGACACACCCCTCAAATTATCAACACATATTAAACTTGGTTTGGACTCCAATGACTCGGAAACTTCAACCAACACCATTGGATTCTTAACAGACACTTCATTAAATAACCGTATGAAGTATTTTTCTGAAGACAATTTGTACCATAATTTGCACACACATTTTGCTCTAAATAAAGACTTAACGGGCAATCTAGCAAGGATTTGCATGATGACTTCACCAGGAAAGAACCCAACTTTTTGATAATTCATTACTAATTAAACAAAAAAAAATGTAATAATGATAAAAAACAATACCTTTGGCAACTAACGAAAGGGTTAAAATTAACCTACTGATGGAGAAAATCAAATGGGTACCGCACAAAATCCAATGTTTTGCACACAATCAATTAAATTTCATGAAAAATTTGCAGCTTGTACTGATTTGCTGAGTGGCTCGACATCAAAACCATTAAGATTAAAATGGCTAAGAAGGATGAGCGAACTAACCAGATTGGGAATTACGAAATGGGTATTGCACAAAATCCAATATTCTCTATAGAAATGATTGAATTTCATGCAAAGATCGCCACTTGTTATTGATGCGTTAAGTGGGTCAGCATCAATCAACGACTGAAAAAAAGGTAAAAAGAAAAAGAAATAATTTAGGGTTGATAATGAGGGGAAGATTATAGCTGGATTGGAATAATGGTGCCTTATCAGTTACATGTCCTTTTGACTTGGGATTGAAGAAAGGGAGAGGCAGGGAAGAGGTAAAAATTGAATGCGAAGAGCCTTCGAGGACCTAGAAAGGAAGAGAATGTGAAAATGGGAAGAGAATGCTATGTGTCGCTTCCTCGATGATCTGATTCGTGTCAAGGTTGGCCCAACCGATGCCACATAGAAGGCCGATTTAATGTAATATTTAAATTACTATCAACACACAATAGAATACTAAAAAAATGTGACTATAATTTTTTTTTACCAATATATATTTTTTATTTACAACAAAAAAAAGGATATTTTTTATTTGTACGTCTTCAATTTGGATTTTATGTCTAATTAAAACTTCTTACAAGTATCAATTTTACATTTTTTACGATAGAACACGTGCAACAAAAGCAAGAGTTTTTTTTTTTTTTTTAAATTCCTCTATGTTATAATTCGAATGGTAGAAAACTTATAAATTTTTTACAATGATTTAAAAGGTTGTCTTGTTATTTTGAATTTCTAACCAATATAAGAAATCAATATAAAATATTAAAGTACTAGTTTAAAAGCAACAAAAATTCAATATGACTAGCTTATGTGTCAATGTTTGAGCTTTTTACTAAAAAAAAAATCAATATAATTAGCATATGGAGTCTTGTTCCATTCTCATGTAGTTTTATGGCCTATAAATTCAATGTACTTATCAAAAAAAAAAAAATTAACTTCACAGTTGGTAGACTAAAGCAGGTAATATAGGTTAAATATAATATATATTTATATATTTTAACGGGCTCGGGTTCTCAACGGGTTTTATACTTATCCCAAAACCCGTCCTAAATCCTATAAGGTATTTATCGAGTTGGACAAGTTGAGTACCCTATAGAAATCCGCCCACTTGCATCCCTAATTTAAATATTTCAAAAGTTTGTTGTTTGTTATTACTCCAACTTAGTTATTACTCCAACTTATGCGAATAACTTTTATTAATGATATTAGAAAATCTAGATAATATGTTCTTATCAAATTCTCATTGGAAATATATATTTAAATATTTTCTCTAAATGCCTATAATGAAATTATGCTTGTATATATTTTTTATTTATCTGCTAGATGTATAAATAAGTTTAATAAAAACACAGTAGTCAAAAAATTCAACTAATAATTTAAACTTCTTATATACGGTAGGGTTTGTTTATTTGTTTGTTGGCAGATTACACGTACAAACATATTTTTTATAAATAATTTATAAATTTTTCCTAACAAATTATTTATAAAAAATTAGATACAGATAAAAAAAAGTTGACAATTCTCATTAAAAATCAAATAGATCAAGTATAGATAAAAAAATATAAATCGGACATATTTACACATATCATTTTGAAAAAGATACAAATACCCATGAAAAACAGATCATCCAAACGGACCCAATAATACCAAAAGGAAAAAAATTCACATTGTAATTGTTTTATTTATTTATCCCAAACATTATGTACAAATGTTGGCAACTAAGACGTCATACCACCCTCGACCCAAGGCTTCTTTATAGGTACCTGAATGCGGGTAAATCCGGGTTCCATAGGAGCTTTTTTTTTTTTTTTTTTTTTTACTCCTAGCTAAAGATGTAATAGGGTGGCTTGTTATAGAATTTATAATTCGTCTGATCCGTTAAAAACCTATAATATTCAAGATCGGGTTTGGACTTATAGTAAAAACCCTATAGGGTTTTAAGGCCAGGTTTCGATCATATTATAAACCTGATAGATATCCGATGACCTAATACTATAATTTTAAAAAAAATAATAATAAAAACAATTCTAAAATCTAGCCCAAGCCTCTTTCAGTTGGCCTCTCTCCTCATTCCTCTCTCTCTCTCTCTTCACATTTTATCAAATCTAATTCTATAAATTTCTCCATATCTTTCTTTTGACTTATGGTAAAGTTGTTAAGATACGGCTTCCTCTTGGCTTTTTATGCTTTATTATTATGATATGGATGTCAAGTTTTTATAGTTTATGGTTGCATGTATTCTGACATAGTTTTAATTAATTAAATCCTATAATCCATTCCTTTGACTTGGGTAGTGCTAGGCAAGTATATCTATCACACGTAGTGCAAGAATAAATTATAGGGTCGTATTCCTCAGGGATCTTCCTATTATCCAATCGACGAAATGTAAAGTAATGAATTATATTTAATTAAATTTTACACTACTTGATTCCTACAACCAACTTCACTAATGCAATCATCGTGTTTAATTACTAAAACAGACAATAAACAAATCATACTTGCTTTACGATTAATCAACATGTACTTAAGCATTTAAATGATTCTTTGCTAATTTCCTTAACTGCACGATTCCATTAGTAAGATTAATGTCTTTCTCAAGAGAATTTACCTTTGATCATAATTTTGTCTACTATAATCTCTTTCTAGTTAACAGCTAACTAAGATCGCATCAAGAGTATGAATCCAACATAAATTTCATATTCATATAGAAAGTTTCACAAACCTATATCTAAGATCATGAGCAAGTTCTCCCTATAGTTTGGTTCTATCCAACAGGTAGATTTTCCAATCAGATCCTGCGAAGGTCTTATCTAATCTTAAGTTGTGCACACCTAGAAGTAGAATAATTAAGGCACACTGCAGAGATTAAAGAATTTAATAACATTTAGCGTTAAGTTCATGTGTGTACTTGATAATCACGGTGTTGCAAGTCCTAAACTACTATTCATGCATCATATAAGACATAAACATAACAAAGAATGCACATAAATAACAACATGGTAACATGAACACAACCTTTTTACTTGCACAATGTCTAAATCTTTCACATACATGGATAATAGTTCGTTTCCTCTTCCTTTTCTCTCGAAAATCTCCAAGGAGAACTGAAATAACATAACTCACATGCAAAATTAAATTAAATTTATATACATATGTTGATTTAATCAAATCATGAATTTTGTTAAGTATTAATGGTGTATTCTATGATTTGGGTGCGAATGTGTGTGTATGTTTAATATTGTTAAAGTTTCATTTATTATGTATGCAAATATAGTTGATAAGTTATATGTGATAAAAATAAATATAGTGTGCTAGTGTATTTGATATTAGTGTACATTGATGTAAGTTTAAGAGAACTAACCCAACTCAAATCCAATTACATAACATGGTAGATTTTCAAGCCATTATTAAGCCTAAACCAAACTCAAAACAAGTCCAAAGTCCACTCATTTCTCTCCCAAAATCTGCCACAAAAGTCAAATAAGTTAAGGAGAAACTCAAGCTTCTTTTTTTTTTTTTTACAAAATTACACAACCCAAAATAGACCCTAAACATGCCAAAATTCGTTGGATTTCACAAGCTCCATTTATCTAACTTCTTAATCAAATTTCTTTGCTCAAATTACCAAGAAATCTCTTCTACTCATCATTACAAGTTAAGATAAGCTTTGTATGCTTTTATGGTTAGTTGTTTTAATGAGATTCTATGGTTTAAATGTGATTTTGATGATTCTCTTATGTTTGGTATATAGTATTAGTGATATAAGTTGGCTTATAAGATTTGATAAGTTCTTGAAGTGTGTTGTTGAGTTTAGAGAAGAGTTGAAGTTGTTTTAGAAGTTGATAAGTTGAGGTGGCTAGAACATGTTTGTATGAAGGTGAAGTGAGTGGAAGTGATGATTTTGAGGTATATGAAAAGTGTAGAAGTTGTTTGAGTTGAAGTGTAAGTTAAGTTGGTTATGAGGAGTTTAGACAAAGTTGTGAAGTTTGTTTATAGTTGGGAGTGTAAAGTTTGAGTATGGTTGAAGTAGATAAGTGTGTCATTGAATGTAATTGAGTTGCTAAAAGTGGAAATTCGGATGTTTAGTTTCAAATTTGTCATGCTCTGTTTTCGAAGGAAAGCATGAGGGAAGCATGGGATCATGTTCAAGTTGTTAACCCACTATATTTGGAAAACAAAAATTTATAGAAAAATAAGGGTAGAACACGGGACCATATTCGTATCGTGTTTCTCTCTGTGTTCGAAATAAGAAGGAGAACAGTGATAGCATGGGAGAAACACGCTCCATGCATCCACTGTGTTTCTCACTGTGTATGAAATGTTTTTTACTTAAAGCGAAACACTGTAAGAACATGCCATTGTATATCAACCATGCTTCTCTTTGTTTATGAACGTGTTTTGTAAAACTAAGAAACACAAGTGAAGCATGCATGACCTATTCATTTGTGCTTCTCTCGAGTTGTTTTTCACAAAAAATTGAATCACGAATCCTTTTCTATCGTGCTTCTCTATTAAATGGGGAACACGGGGGGTTACACGACCATGTATCTGGTTGTGTACCCTATTTAAAAAAATTAATAAATAAATGATAATTTTTGTTTGTAACATTTGCTTACTTTTAAAAGGATATAATATAATTTAGTTTACGTTTATGGGGATGATTGAACTAGGTGATATCATTGATTAAGTCAAGTAAAGTTGATAATGGTTATAAACCCTAGATGATTTTATTTTTTCTTTATAAGAATATATAAAGATATAAATATTCGGGCTGCTTATATCAACCATCTGAGCAGCTGCGGTTACTCAGAACCCTCAGATTCCTTAGGATTGAATTCGGAGTTTGAATACTCCAGTGTTGTATTGTTGATTTAATTAAAGAGAAATAATTTATGATTTGCCTTGCATTAGTTTAGGAGTGTATGCCACATTGTATTTATTTGTATTACTGTGTACTGAGTCTCTGGCTTACTTTCTCTCTTTCAGGTATTGAAGATGACTAGTTTTATGATTCCTTGGGGTATGGGATAAACTTTGAGGGCTTTTTGGATGAGTGTGATGACTATAACTCTTGGACCAACCTTGTTATTTTCCTAGCAAAAGAGACCAATTAAAAGTTTGTTTCGTTTAAAAGTGTAACAGTATAGACATTGCTTATTTATAAGCTTAAGTTGTAATATAAAGTATTTACTTTTCCTTATATAGTATGTAATATATGGTTTGTAAACTTTGGGATACCAACTTATTGGTTTCCATATGTTGTTATATTAAAGTATCTACTCCTTGTTGAGTAGCTTTTGTTAAAGCTATGTATTTGAACAGGTAAAATAGGCAATTCACATAAACACTACTTTTGCGGATAACTTTACATGTAATATATCCGTATATTATACATGGTTGGGAACTTGAAATGTCATATTTTAATATAGTACATGTCGGGTCCTTACAAGAACGATTACAAGATGATACAATATTTGACACTTAATTTTTCAACTGATATAGTAGTCTCTCACAATGGACACACTTGTTTGGATTACAAAAGTGAAGTCTCTCGCTCCTACTGCAATGTTTTAAGTGAGTATTTATATGTCTTGCGTCATTGGGAGTGTCTGAATGGTGAAGCTATGCATCAATTGGCCTTCATCCCCTTCTAAGATGTGTTTTAATCTAAACTAACACAAAATTTTAAGTTAAGACGACCATCGCTACGGCCGTATCAGGGGTCTTTATCTCTCAAAGATCTTCATATCCAAGGTAAATGACGACCATGATCTCCTTTGGTCAAATTTAAACACTAAATAATACCTATGATTAAGCCTTCATCCTACTGCTACAAATTGCTCCCCAGTTAGTCACGGCCATGATGAAGGCCATGATCTTCTTTGTCCTCTCTTCCTCACGTCAGATAACAGTCGTATCAAAGCTCATGCATGTGATCAATGGAGATCACCACCTGGGTCACGGCCGTGATCTCTGCTATACCATGAATTTGCCTAGATCATGCCGGTAATGTCTCTTTAAATATGCATCGAAGACGATCACCAAAGGTATAACGAGTATGATGTGACCTTGATGACCTTTTTGACTTTAGATCTTTTTCAAATTGGTCAAATTGTTGACGTTTCTTTATTTTATACCTAAAATGAACATATTCATAAATTAAGTACCGTATTCCTTAGTTTAAGCATAAATAAAAGCACAACTCACTATAAAGACTCAAATGGACATGGTAATAAAGCCTTATCAGTTTACTACTCATTTAATAAATATCATTAGTTAAATTCTTTTTCAATATTTTTAACTCATCTTGAGTGCCCTAACCTTTCTTTTCTTTTCTTTTTGAAAATATCTTATTATATTAATAAATCCTTTTCATTTTAGTCATGTTTTTCATGACTTAAGAAAGACCCAAAAAATGTTGGTTAATTAAGTCTCTTAAATTTATTATTAAAATTTGAAAATAGGTTGAAAAAAATAGGGTTATAACGTTATAGGGTCAGGTTCCAGTTTCTAAAGTAAACCTTATAGAGCGGGTTGGATATAGCATAAAAACTTTATATGGTTATTGAGTTGGGTTTGGTAGACCTTATAGGATAGCTGGTCGGGTTTCAAATTAATATGATTTGTCTAAAACCCAACTCGGTTACATCTCTACTCCCAGCACTTTCAAAAGCTACTTGCTTAGCTCGAGCTATTCCCTTATCCTAGGTCTCTCTCTCTCCTTGATTTGTACAATTGGGGAACCATGCTTACAAGCTATCCCTTTACTCAACTTGCCTTTTTGAAGTCTCTCCAATATGCGAGCCTCTCTATCACTCGCGTCACCTGCAAGCAAAACAAAATAACACATATTAGATAGGAAACTCATTATGCAAGAAAGTAGTAAAGCCTATAATGAGTATACTCCAATCAGCCACCTATTGACACACGAGTGTTCAATCTTAAAAACCCAATCCAAAAAGCCACTCAAGATCAACAATGATGGCTAACATATACCTTTAGCATCTATCACATTCGCCTTTAAATAAGCTCGAAGAATGAAATAAGACCCCCACTTCAGGTAAAAGTTGACAACCTTCTTTACATCACGGGTTCCAAAGCTAACCTCAGAAAGCCATTCAAAGAATCTCAACAATTCTACAATGATCAACCCATCAATTAAACTTAGTTCCTGCGGGTTATAAGACTTGGGCAAATTTACCAAGTAGGTAAAGAATCCAAGCTCTTGATCGAGCTCGATGATAATAAATTAATCATTCCAATTCTTTACGGAGGACTCCAAACCTGTAAACAAAGTTATCTCTTTCTTCTGTTGGAGATTAACCCATTGACCATTGTGGTACCTAGAGGTAAAAAAATGCTACACCAACTAGGGAATAAGCCTACAATACAAACTCCCACACAACACTTCAAAAAGAACCAGCAACATCCATGAATTTGGCATCAAGCAATTGAAACTCTAGTTGAAATGCATCGGACACTCCTTTTAGAAGTCGGTCAAAGGAAAGCATAGATCAAACGTTAAGCATTTTGTATGCACATAAAAATTTCGATCGTTAACCAATGTGACATGATCTTCCTCACCTAGGACCGTGATTATGTGCTCAATAGGGGTTCGAAAATACCATAAATTGATACTTAATGACTCTAAAATCACTATCTTCATGTGATTAAGCCCTATACCGAATTTTTGGGAAAAGGGACATGAAAGACATCTAAATATCCTTTGGAATGCTTTCCATGTCAAGATAAACACCTTTTTTATGCAAAGACTTCAAGTAATTGCCTATGAGAATATTATCAATGTTGTCAAAACCGGGCTATAAATTGACCCAAACATGTTAGGAGGCTAAGGGTTGAGGGACCGAACCGGGTTCAACCAGGAGTTGAATTAGGGTCAACAAAAAATAAAAGTATAACTTATATTTTAGTTAGAAAAGACAAAAAAAAAGTAAATCATATAATTAGATTCATATTTAAATCAATTGCATTAGTTTAATTGTATCAATAAAAATCTTAAATTTAATTCAAACTAGTTTAAAGAAAAACATTATGGTTGAAATCGAAATTACACATTACATATTTGAAACTCAAAATTATAAACACTAAACATTGAACTCTACTCTCCAATAAATAACTAAATTTGTTTCCCTTTTTGTTTAGTTAAACTGTAAATTTTGAGTCCATTAATTTTATTTTTAACTAAACACATAATTATAAGGTATTATATTTTCAAAACTTCCGAAGTATATATCGCATTTTCTTGTCATGCAAATATATACCTTTAAAATCTTTATTTAATTTTCGTGGCATGCTTAGAATTTTTTAGTGCTATTGAGTGGTGAAAAGCAAACAAAAAAACAGATGATATGTCAAGCCACAAACACCCACAAAATTGATAATGTTTCTATAGTCCCATCAAAAGACAATGGCTATTTCACTTAGCCTAAGCCCCATAAACAACGGTTTGACAAAAGATGGCTTTTTTTTCTCTCTCTTTATCATCTCCTTGTCTTTCACATAAAATAAGAATAGTAAATAGTGCACACTATTGTTAGCACACAATTTTGTTTCGACCTTAGAAACACCGGTCTCTCTTTGTACGTTTTTTGTGCCACTTAAAACTTAATGGACTAATGTTTTATAGAAAGGAAAGCATGGTGATGGCAATTAGAGCTGGGTGTTGACCACTGATATAGAGCTTATTGGTGACATTTGTGTCATGCCATGGATGGAGATGGGTGTCACAGGTAGTGTATGTTTGTTCCATTATCCAGCAAGTAAAGAGAAAGAGATTGTGAAAGCAAAATTTATGGGTTTCATTTCATCTTTTTTAGCCTTTTAGCTTTTTTTTTTTGTTCCAAATAAGCTACATTCAAGCTCGGATGACCCAACTGGGTTAATCGAGTCCTAATTGAACTGGCTGGGTTACCTGGTTCTAGCTAGTTCAACGTCAAAACGGGTTGTTCGCTTGAACCAGCTCGCGTTTGCTCCAAGTTCTGGTCGAACCGGCCAGTTTGGTCCCGTTTTGACAACATTGAATATTATATTGTACAATATTGACTGGGACTATAACACCCTAACTTGAAGGCATTATATCACACCACGTGTCTTTACTAAGGATAGACACGCCAAGGATATTATAATCCACAACTATAAATGATATCATCATACTCTCATATATCATGGTACCTGTTTAAAATAATATCTCATGATGAAAAAATTCTAAAAACTTTGTTAGTATAAACCAAAGTCAATACATCTCAAACTTAAAACATAAAAAATAAAAACTTATAAATTTTCCAAATGCACAAAAGTAAAAAATAAAATAAAACTTCATACGGTCTTCCATTAGCCATCTTTAATCTAGAACATGTCTAGGAGTCAACATAATAATCAAGTCCACTATTGTTCTCCCTATAATCCACAAAGACATCATATCTAGACAAATCAAACACCATTGGATCCTCACCCATTCCTGAAAAAGATAAAAAAAAAAAAAAAAGCACAAAGACACATTTTGTCATACCACATACACATGCACATGAACAATCATTAAATAGTTTCACATAAAACCTAATAATTAATGCAACACACACATTTTATTATCTTGAATTAATCAGCAGACAACACAATTCAAAACCATTCGTAACTAGTCCCAAACCCAGAGTAGGTGATGCCTCCATAAAAACAATCATATAGAAAATAGACAATATATACATATATGGTGTTGGATATCTCTCACACACCCGGATTACCATAATCGTATCACTTCCTAAACTATCGAAATCATTTCTATACACGAGTCCACTCGGGACAACCTCACACATAGATCATTTGGATGCCAAGTTAGTATCATAGTCTGCCTGGTCTATACTAACCACAACCAAGCATAAGCAACAAAAAAAATTCAATTTTAAGCCATATAAAATTTAGGTCAATTTATAATTCTAAACCTAAAAGCACAAACAATAAGTAAGGTAAGTTCGTACCTGAAATCTCTTTTAGGAATAAAAATCCTAATTCACTAAAGCATTTGATCACATAAACAATTTCTCATTCTCAATATGATTTCATAAAAACAAAATTATATCTTTACTACATAAAACCTAATCCGAAAAGAACTATCAACCCTAACTAATACACACCATAAATCTTTGATAACACAATCTCCAAGAGAACAAAAATTTTCCAAAACTCCTCCAACTATGACTCCCTCTAATATAATTAAACAAAATCAGACATGCTCATTTCTATAATCCCATAAAAAGAAAAGATTCATATATACCTACAAATTTTGAATCTTAAATTCCTTTTGATTGCAAAGACACAAGTCCCCCATAAGAACTAGGGTTTTTCTCCAAAATTCCCTTCAATATAATCCAAACAACTTCAGAAAAGAAGTCTTTGACATCACCGCAAATATAGAAGGATTCATACTTACCTAAAATATGGAAATCTTAACCTCGTTTGATTGTAGAACTCAACTCACCAACCAGACTCAGGGTTTCTCTCCAATTTCCCCGTTGAAATCAAAAGAACACTTTAGAGAGAGATTCTTTCCGTTAAATCTCTAATGAATTTAAGATATCAACTCACCTTGATCTTCTTTGAAGCAAGGATTACAGAGGGAGAGAGTTTTGAGAGATTTCTATAGGTTAGGAATGAATTTTGAAGAAGAGGAAAGCCTAGGATATAAAGAAAACACATAAAACCCTTTCAATTTCTGTGTAGTAAAGACTGGCAACCTAGGTGTGAAAGCTGGCGGCCATTTGCTCTCACGTCAAATTCTGGAACATATAAGTCGATTCAACGCTGGTGGAGCATAGGACATATGTTAGTAATGTTAAGAGTTTGAGACCTTCATTGATATGGGGGACGGAGGTAACCCTTCTAGAGATACTAGAGTCGGTAAGATCAGTAAGAGTTTGAGAAGAACTATTACAACTCTCACATGCCATTCTTAAAGTGATGATTGTGGTTGTAATCGAGTCAAAACTACTCGTGAGTTACTTGACTTTGACTCAATGAGAACGAATAGGACTCGACTATAACTAAGTTGAGTTCCAACTACTCAAGTAGCTATCAAGTTTAAGATCGAGTTTTAATATACTCGATTCAAGCAGCTTTCAGCCTTATCTAAGTTTCTATATTTTTTTATTGAAAATATGTTTTTTTTTTCATTTTTAAAGCCTATTTTTTATACGATGTTTTCCCCTTGTTGCATTCAATGGTCTACATTGATTATATTTAAGACCATGTTAATTAAATACCTTATGATATTCTCAAGTTCCAATTTATTTTTTAGTTTAATTCATTCTATATGAAAAACCGAGTTGAACTTATTAAGTATTAATTTAAGTCGAGTTTGAATTTAAAAAGTAAAGCTCAACTAAGCTCAAGCTTAAAAATTAAAGCTCGACCGAGCTCGAGCTTTGAGCTTTTCATTTAAGTAAAGTATAAGTTTTATGTTGTATCATCTCAACTTGACTCGTTTACAATCAAAGTAGAGATTTCAAAGGAAGTATCGAGACAAAAAAGTGTTTTATGAACAATGAAGAGAAAAACCCAAAGACAAAGACAACGAAAAATTGGTGGTTGCTGATGGGCCAAATTTATAAACCATGATGATCTCTAGGGTGATGGAACGGTAGTGGATAATCCT
Organism: Combretum micranthum; assembly: GCA_024138025.1. Classification (NCBI taxonomy): domain Eukaryota; kingdom Viridiplantae; phylum Streptophyta; class Magnoliopsida; order Myrtales; family Combretaceae; genus Combretum; species Combretum micranthum. The sequence goes on along the minus strand of JAMXBD010000033.1, from coordinate 1,472,631 downwards.
ATCATCATCAATCCCTAACAATTAGACATATCCTAATCCAATAGTTGAAAAGACAGTAATGTAAAATGTTGCACCTATTTTGAAGTATGGCCATGACATTACACTACCCAGTAGCTTCGCGACATGTGGCCATACTCAACAATTCTTAGCAGGATTTGAAGGTCGTGGCTTCTTCGACACATTTTGGCATAATAAACACCACTTCAATACTACAAGTCATAACACTTCATATCCCTTTCGATAAGGACACGTGTCTGCCATGCTAAATTCACAAACATAACTTTCAACTTAAAAATAACTCACCATTTGGTATAATTAAGTGGGCCAGCATAAGTGAGCAAAATTGCTCCCCACAATTAATAATATCCCACTCGACCACTATGGGGGTAGTGTTGGCGGTCAAATATAGAACCTTGAACTTTTTAAGTCTTGTTCGATTCAATACTTACCCAAATTGGTTTGTCAAGCCCTTGTTCAATCCACTTTGACTCTCTTCAAAAATTTGCAGGGATACCGACTCTCTGACTTTAAAACCTAACCTGCTGAGTGCTATGTCTAGACAAGTCTTGACCCAAGTCCACTTGATACACACTCTCAACAACTTGGGAGGAGATGCAGTTAAATATGAATCACTTCCCTACGTTCTTGATAATTGTTGTCAACCTCCCACTTTGCCATGATCCCACAACACATGTAACCGCTAGGGATTATCCTATTATAAACATCTCCTACGTCATCGTTTGAGAGGTAACATCATTTGGGGCCCTTTTTTTTACATTTCTTTGACTAATACATGGGAATGCAAACAAACTTAAGTAATGGAGTGGTTGTACTAGATGACCCCCAATGCATTACTAACAATATGCTTTTTAAGCACAATGTACAAATCCAAGCCCAACATACAAATCCATGTCGAGTGGTTATGATAAACTCGATTGGATTTGAACTAATGATGCTTTTGAATCGTCACACATGAGCTTAACAATTTAACTAGTAGAAGGAACACCTATGTTGTGGGTGTAACTATAATTGTATATAAAATTATTAATAAAATTGATAAAATTATGACAAACTTATAATACATGTACTTAAATATATAAAAATAATTGAAATGTAAAAAGTAAACTATTTATGACCATTGCTTATAAAGTTTTAGGTTACAAATTCAGGAGTGAACATAAAAATGTCTAGAAAATTGAGAGAGATAAAGAAAATTCTATTGTTTCGTTATTAATTTTGGTGTGCCCGGTCTTATTATCATTCAACAGCTTACACCAATCGAACCCCTAAAATAGTTAACATTCTATTTACTATATTTATTTTAACGGTTAGATTGTTGATGAGACGATCCCGTCGACAGGACTGTACAAACTCTTGAGAGATAAATGGTATTAATGCATAGCATGTGGAGCTGGACATAAGGGCAGTGGCTTGCGGCTGGACATAAGGGCAGTGGCCTATTTACCCGCTCAAAAAAGCGAGCCACGGCTAATTTTTTTGGCCCGTTTAAATGCTGGCCAAATTGGCCCAGCACGTGGGTCAAAGCGGGTTGGCCCATGACGGGCCGAGTTGGCCCATGAGCCAATAGTTGTTAAAAAAAAAAGAACAAAAGAGAGGAAAAATGTAAGAATAAGAATAATACAATAACATATTTGTGATTATTTAGGATATATTATGGAAGAAAATAGATTAATAATGAATCATAAGCATTATAACATTTTTTAAGTATATATTTATTGATTTAAACGTAATATGATATCTAATAAATCATTTAAAAAATTTGTTTTCATTTATAAGTAATCAAAATGGTAATAAATTTAATTTTTAATATATATACAACCTTAAAACATATAAATATGCTAATTTTTACATAAACTAACATAAAAAAAAAAATAAATAAATAATTTTCATTTGGCCCATGCGCCAGGTCCGGGCCAAGAAATTCTGGCCAATTTAAAAGTAGGTCAAAATGATTCGGCCTGCTAGGCCTGTTTGCCCACCTCTAATAACATGTAATGGTAGTGATAATGGGTAGTTTGACCATTTTTTAATTTAAAAAATTCAAACTATGTTAATGTTAAAAAATGCCCCTAGTTAAAGTAATAAATAATTGATATGAGAGAGGTAAGAGGTGGTAAAAATGGTAAAAACACTTATATGATTGAGTTGGATTTGTAATTATAATAGGAAAAAAATGCGTAGTCAGGCATATCTACATCTGTTTTTTATTTTTAGTTTGTTTGTCTTCTTAATATTGGATCTTTCCCAGCTAGAGTACTGGCTTTCATTCTATGATTACGCTGGAATTATTTCTAGGTCATTGTTACCCATTTTCACCTATAAAATGTGATCATTTTTTTATTGGATCTTTGGATCCCCATTTCTTTAAATATAATCTATCAATACCGTGTGCTTCAATGAATATATTTCATTTCTCTGGACAAAAGAAAAAACAAAAGAAAGAGCGTGTATTCTCTTTAACAGAAGCTTATGTGCAAATTCAATAATGTCATGTGAGTTAAATATTAATTAAATAGAAGATGCATAATTAATTAGTGAAATGTAGAAGGAAAAAAAAAGAGAAATATACAAATAAAATAGAACAGAGTAGCTGTTTAAAAAAAATTGGCAACAGGAAATTGTCGAATGATTTGCCTTCATGAAAATAACCTAGGAATAATCATTCTAATCCATCATCGAAGTTGCCATATGTCTGTAGAGATGATGGAATATTATGATGAAGTTTATTTTTAGATGATATTCTTTAATTAAAGAGAAAGAAAAGACCATATATGGACATACAACGATCAAATCACAAAATATACTTTACATAATAACTAAATAAGTAGAATAATTTAAGTAAGGTATGTGAATATATTTGGTTAGAAGGAAATGAAATTTGATTAAATTTTACTAGAACGAATGTGGATGGATCTATGTAGGTATTAGATTTGTAAAGCAAAAGTAGTTAAATAGCATAATGCTAACAAATTAAGGGTTTGTTTGTTTTGGCTTTTTTCAGTAGATACAGACACTTTTTTTAAACTTTTTTCTAACAAACTATTTATCAAGAAATAGATATAGATAAAAAAAAAATTGACAGTTCTTATCAAAAGATCAAATAGAACAAATATAGATAAAATTTAGATGCAAATCGGATATATTTACACATATCATTTTAAAAAAGATACAGATACAGATGAAAAACAGACAATCCAAACAGACCCTAAATATCATATCTAAGCAAATGTAACTATTACATAGCATGGTTATTCAAAAAAAAATGTTAAGAATATAGTTAAATGAAAGAAGGACAATGTCATGAAGGTTACCTGAACTTTGTTTAAATATTCAATTAATTATCTAAACTTTTAGTTAGTTAATTTATTACCTGTGTGAATTTTTCATATTTAAAACACTACTTCCGTTATCTCCATTAAGACCCCTACTTTTCTGGCATTTTTGATCTATAACTTATTGGCACGTGTTAGTGGCCCACAATAAAGAATTCTCACATGGAAAAACTCAAACATATTAACTGAGAAAAAAAAAAAAAAAAAACAATTTACCTAACTCTGGCATCCTAAACAACAACAGTGGTTTAATACAACTTAGAACCCATACCATGGCATCCCTTCCCTCTAAAGAAATTTAACCATGAATCACGATATGGCTATGCTTCCAAGATCATCTAGTGCCCTTATCTCACTTGTTTGTATTCTTCTTTTTCTTCTTCTTTTTCAATTACTAATAATAATGTGATAATAATAAATACCTGAAATTCTTTGGATGGATTCACCATGACTTGGAACCATATGCTACCATCCACATCTCCTATACTTATTTGGATCTTGGCCAAAAGCACGTAACCTTTTAAGTTATCATCATGGGTAGGAAGCTGTACTTCGATTTTTACTATGCTTGTGTACAAAATTGAGCCATGTTCACCATTTGGGGACTTTTAAGCCTCCTTAAGAGGCACCTAGGCCGTGTCCTTGACATTGATCTCATGTTTTGATTCTACACCTGTAAAGGACATAACTTGAAGCACCTCTTCTAACCAAATGAGCATAATGCAAAGAAGAACTCACAGCTTTTACCATCCTCGATGGCCTGAACAATTGACATAAAAATGATTAGTTAGGGTTTTGATCAATTTGGAGGTCTTACGTTTCAAACGTATTTGATTTTAGATTCAAAGTGATCTACTGTTCTTTGGACCTAAGGTTTTTTAGCTAAGAGGATGTCTATTTTGTTCACTTGAAGTTTGGGCAGAGGGTTGGATAAATTGTTTTATTTTTCCTCATGGTTATTATGCTTGAGTTTTTCCACGTGGAAATTGTTTATCGTAGGCCAGTAACACGTATCAAGGAGTGATAGGTCAAAAATACCAGTAGAGTTGATAGTCCTAATAGAAATAACGGATGTAGCATTTTAAACACGAAAAGTTCATATAGATAGTAAAATAACTACATAAAAGTTTAGATAGTCAATTGGCTACTTAAATAAAGCTCAGGTAGCTTCAGTAACATTGTCCCTATGGAATAAAGATTATTGGTGGCTTAACCCCTCAGTTACCCGTCAGTAGCTGTTCCTTTTTTTTTTTTTCCCTCCTAAGGTCTTCAATTGGCTTATATTTGACATTGGATGATGTTTAATGTAATTTCATTATTGGCCAGCTAAAAAAAGGACTATTGATTTGAAAAATGGTGCTGTAACTTTTTATTTTGTTAATTTTAAGTTTAATCATCTTTATATCTTCTATCTATGAAAAAGGAAAAAAAAAATATGTATAACCATTTATGTAGTAAAAATTAAAGAAATAGTGTTTAAGTATATCGTTTCCAACTAATTTTTACTTTTTGGAATTTTTGAAATAAGAATTAATGAATTGAAAACTTTAACATCTAAAGTCTCCTCCTAAGCTAAGTTAATGAAATCTCAAACACTTAAATGCTGTTGCCAAGTGAACCCTACTAGAAATGGTTGAAATTAATCCACTGCATTACATAATGCTTCTACATTTTTTAACTTTATAATAACTATATGATTATGATTATATTATTTAAGGTGGAGAAACTATTTTGGTGTTGTTTTTTCTTTCTTTTTTTTTTCATTTCTTTTCTCTTATCATGTTTAAATTTCTTTGATTAGTTTCTCCAAGTTATCATGTAGTACATGATTGTACCACTTGATACTACTTATAGGAAGCCAATTGTTTAAGGAGAAACAAAGGAATTTCTAAGAAAAATAAAGGGTTAGTTTCACCCATGGTACCTGAACTTTTTAAATATAACAGAAATGTACCTAAACAAAATTTTTTCACAGAAAAATACCCGAACTTTTTCTTACTATCATCAAAAGTAATTTTGGCCTGATACCGGCCATTTCTCCGACGAATTACTGATTTGTCAGATTTATCTATCCTACGTGGGCCTTTCTCTCTCCTACTAAGATTACTTGTCTTTCTCTCTCTTATTTTAACAATATGTCTTTTTGTACTCTACTAAAATTTGTGTCTGACATACTCTCTTTTTTTAAGTTCCCGATTGTTCATCTTGTCCCTACCGCCATGTTTTTACCCTTTTACCATAAGATCACTGTATGAAAAACCTTGCTTTCTCCTCCGTACGATCACAAATTGCTGTATAGCCGTTGGATTTTGATAGAGTGGAAGAAGATGGTGGTGGTCCCAGTTATGAGAAATTACAATGGTTGTCCACCTAAATACGGTAAGATAACATGTAAAGACTGCTGCTTTTTTGTTGCATTGTTCTAGAAAGCGTTAGGGTTTTGTCTATATGTGAATGGCAAAGTGTTCGTTTTAGTAAGTATGGGTATGTCGATGTTATCGCCTAAAATTTTTTATTTCTGTAAATGTCTTGTTCTGTTATTTTTTTTTTTTTTTTACTTTTGTTTGTATTTGTTATATTTAAATGTGAATTGGAGTTGGGTTTATGGTTGTAAAGGAATGGTTCTTCTCTGCATATCCATGTTTTCAGAAGCAGGGGATGGGTATTTTTCCGTTGTATTGCATTTTAATGGGCATTTTGGTGAATGGTCTTACATTGATGGGGATGTTGAAGTTTTCGACTGGTGTCATATGGACACAATGAGTATGGTATGCTTAGATAAGTGGTTACAAAGACTGGGGGTAGATGGCATCGTTATGTACTACAGGAGATTACATGGTAAGGACTTTAACGAAGGCACTCAAGAAATGGGCAATGAATCCGATTTGCTTCGTATGTGTGTTGAAGTGGACGAAAATAGGGTTGTAGATGTGTATGTTAGACACATAAGTGAGGAGGATTATGCACAATTGCAGACCCCAAAAAAGAAAAGGTGTAATGTCATCATAGAAGAAATTGGAGTTGAACCTGAAGAAAGAACAAGTCCTCCTGTGAATCATGGTGTCAATAATGTCATGGATGAGGAGTTTGGTTGTCATAAGTCTAAACCTATATCACAGACTACAAGGATAGTCACACCTAGCTTTAGGGCAAGGGAAATCTTGTTTAGCAATGATGCCAACAGTTCACATGTGGCAAATGTAGATGTAAATGATGTTTTCATGACCTCACCTGAGGAGTATGGAGATTTTCTCAACCAAATAATGGAGGAATGTAACCCAGCTGTGGGTGTGGTTGATGCTAATCATTCCCGTTCTCCACCTAAAGACAATCAAAACATGATGCCTGCTGAGTACACTGGTCAATCAGGTAATGAAGATGAAATTCATGACATGACATTGAATGATGGGGATAGTGATCAATGTGATGGAGACTCTGATGAAGCTAAAGAAGATGGTCAGGAGGACCTTGTAGAGTCGGACTATGATATACCAGATGGAGATGATGATTATCAAGAAGGCATAGGTTGTGATAAGGGACAGAATAACATGGGTAGACCAAAGGCAACAGACAACTTAGTTGGGTCATCATCAAAGGTGTTGGTTGATGAGGTGGATGAGCATGATAGTGACTATGCCCTATCAGATGACTTGCACTCAGCCGAAGATAGTGATGGGCCTGAAAAAATCCATTATCCTGAGTTTCATGATGATAGAGACTGTATGAACCCAAATTTGGTTATTGGGCTTCAATTCAGTTCATTTGAACAATTCAAAAAGGCCTGTAGAAATTGGTCCATTAAAAATAGATTTCAAGTGTACTTTCCAGTGAATGACAAGAGAAGATGTGTGTGTAAATGCTACACTGATGGTTGTCCTTTCAGAATTTATGCCAGTAAGAGGTCAGAAGCTGATCCAACCATTCAAATCAAGACAGCTCACTTTGAACACACCTGTGGTAAGGTCTTCAAAAACTTCCATGTGACATCTAAGTGGCTTGCTACTAGATATCTAGAGAGATTTAGGGCAGATCCGTCCTGGAGCATTGCTGGGTTTATAGCTGCTGTTAAGGAAGACACTGGCTTCTCCATTGGGCATATGAAGGCTTGGAGATCAAAAAACAAAGCAATGAAGATTGTGGATGGTGATGAGAAAGCTCAGTATGCCAAACTTCGAAGTTATGCTTTGGAATTAATGAAGAAAAATACAGGCACCACAGTCATAGTATCTGCAGATTTAGGGATTTTCAGGGGTGTTTATGTATGCCTTGGTCCACTAAAAGAGGCTTTCAAGAGTGGGTGTAGGCCTCTTATTAGTGTAGATGGAACCTTCTTGAAAGGCCTGTATGGTGGACAGCTATTATGTGCTGTGGGGATTGATCCAAATGATTGCATATTCCCTATTGCATATGCTGTGGTTCAAGTAGAAAATAAAGAAAATTGGAAGTGGTTCCTAGAGTTGTTAGGAGAAGATCTTGGCATAACAAACGGCCAACACATCAGCTTCATGTCAGATCGACAAAAGGTTTCATCTTTTCACTTACCTTCACTTCTAAATAAAGTTTGATCTTATAGACTTCCATGAATGAATGTATATTGTGTACATGTGTTCATTTTCAGGGGCTGGTGCAAGCAGTTAAGGATCTATATCCCAATTCAGAACATAGAAATTGTGTTAGGCACATATGGACAAACTTTAGGAAAAGGTTTGCTCAGTTCATTTTTACACTGTCTTTGTTCTTTTCATTCATACATTAATCATTTTCATTATATGATAAAATAGGTGGGGTGGGAAAAAGTTGAAAGACTTACTTTGGAATGCTGCTAGATCAACGTATGTACAAAGATTTGAGTTTTGGATGGCCGAGGTAGAGAAAGAAGATAAGGAAGCAAAAGAGTGGCTAAGTAGCATCCCACGTGAGACATGGTGTAGGGCATTTTTCTCAGACTTTGCAAAATGTGATATGCTATTGAACAATTTATGTGAATGCTTTAATAGGTAAGATAACTTTTGACCATATATTGTATCATTGGTTCATGTTGGTTTGAATGTTGTCTTGCTTGTTTTACTTGGAATGCTGCTGCTATTGATAGGTACATATTAGATGCTAGGAGCAGAGCTATTATAACCATGCTTGAGATGATTAGGATAAAGCTAATGCGAAGGTTGAAAAAAAAAAGAGAATGGATGCAAAAGTATATTGACCAGGGGAGGGGAGACATTTGTCCTAAAATAGTTAAAAAGTTGTTGAAGTTAAAGGATGAGTCGGTGAAATATTATCCAGACTTCACTGGTGGGCCAAAGGTAGCATGCTGTGGTTTTGGCAATACTTATGTTGTTGACATGGTGGAGAGGACCTGTACTTGTAGGAGGTGGGAGCTTAGTGGTATTCCATGTGCTCATGCAATTACATGCATACTTGGGAACAATGAACAGCCTGAGAAATATGTGAGTGACTTCTACAAGGTTAAAACTTATATGGAGGTATATAAATACTATATAAATCCCATTGAAGGTGAAGAAATGTGGCCAATGCCACAGGATGACTTGCTGCCTATCCAACCTCCACAAGAAGTCCAAACGAAAAGAGGAAGAAAGCCCACAAAAAGGAGAAAAGAACCTGAGGAACTAGAAAATGTAAGGACAGGGCATAAGAGGATTACCAGGAAAGGGACTACTCAAATGACATGCACAACATGTGGATCCAAAGGACACAATAAGAGATTCCATACAAAGGGCCAGAATAAGGTACAACTAATTTTATTGTTTGTCCATTTGGATTGTTGGTGCTGTTCAAAATTGAGCATGTTATTGTTTTCCATCCAATGCAGAATAGGAAAAGAAGTGAAGGAGGAGATTCTGTGCAACTAAACCAAATGATGGATGAAGCTGCTATGCAGGTCGATAATGGACATGTCACTCATGATGTCATTGAAATGCAATCGGATGTTGTTCCCCATCCAAGCCAAGACACACAACCAAGCCAAGAATATAGGCAACAAGCTCAGGTAGCCAATGAAGCAGCAATGGGACAGGATGGTGGTAGAAGAAAGAGGAAAAAAAAGGGTGCATCATGAAGGACCTGTTGATGTTGTCAGTGCACATGCATTTTGATGGACAAGTGTTTGTCTTGTTTACAATGTGTTATGGACAATATATTAGACTAGAAGAACTTTTCATTTATGTATTTTGAGCAAGTGTTTAGCACAGTACTATCATCACCCTATGTGTAATTGAATCTTTTACCTTTGAAGCTTATCAAGTTGATACATTATATTCCCATTTTAATGTTTATACACTGTATAAAAGGAAATCACATAAATACCAGACAGACAGAAAAAAAATTGCATAAATACTATTAGGAGTTCAAAAATTATCCCACAAAAGTTCTTATTTATTTCTATTCCAAAGGCTGTCTCTCTATGACTTTGTGTGCAATTGGTCTTTCATCATGTCCAAATTTAGTTTTAACCTTGTTTGTTTAGGACTTTTGCTTCTGATTCATGCAATAACAGCAAAGTGAGGAGGCACCCTGTTGTTATCATAAATTTCCACTTTGTGGATTATAGTGCAGGGGGTTAATATAAGGTATTTCTAGCCAACTAGAAAAATTAAACAATACAATAATGAAAAGAGCAACATTACTAGTAAATTTTATTTTGCTAAAGGTGAACATTAAGTTAAAATGACCATTTTGATATTTTTTAATTTTAACATTGAACTTTACATGGTCAAAATTTACATCTTATAGAACAGAAGAACAATTACAAACAATACTTCAATTAAAAGTAACGAACTTCTTCAATTACAATTGCCATTACAAGGGGAATTGGTGTCACGCTAACTAAACAAAAAAGACACCCACAAAAGCAAAACAATAACAAAAAAAAAACCCTAAAAAACCCAACCACCATACAGCCCCTACATCAGCACTCCCCAGAACATTGCACATGCCAAGCATAATACAACCCATCCTAAATAGCCTAACCCACAACATTTCCCCCCTTTCCTCGTTTTCCACGACTTTGCATCCTTGGCCTTCCTCTCTCTATCCATGCGATCGATGCGCTTTAGCAACCCCAGGATAACCACCTTAGCTCTCTCTGGCATTGGCGAGTCCACCCATACGAAAAAACCACAACCATTGTTTCCCTAAAAAAAAATTAATAAAATAAGATGAATAAATGGGAGGATTGAAGACTAGAATTCAATCGACCTAACCCCATAATAACTGCAACCGTAGAATCGCCTCCCAGGGTTGGCATCTGTCCATGAAGTCTTTAACTCCGCATTAACACCACAGTGACATACTGGAGTGGCTTCCATTTGTCCGGTCCTTGAAGTGAGAAAAGGGGAGAGACAAAAAAAAGTAGATGAGACACCTTCAGATATTATGTATGCGAGAGGAGAGCCAAAAATTCAATGGTAAAAAATATTAAAAAAAAAGGATGAAGAATGAGACAATACAGAGGAGGAAGAAGACGTTAATTACAAAATAAAGAGAGAGACAGAGAGAGAGAAATCGGTCAGAGAAGTTTCTTGGCATTTAGTAGAGTACAAAAAGACATATTGTTAAAATAAGAGAGAGAGAAAGACAAGTAATCTTAGTAGGAGAGAGAAAGGCCCACGTAGGATAGATAAATCTGACAAATCAGTAATTCGTCGGAGAAATGGCCGGTATCAGGCCAAAATTACTTTTGATGATAGTAAGAAAAAGTTCGGGTATTTTTCTGTGAAAAAATTTTGTTTAGGTACATTTCTGTTATATTTAAAAAGTTCAGGTACCATGGGTGAAACTAACCCAAAAATAAATTAAACATGTACTTAATTTGTGTTTATGCATTTTGATATGTCAAAAGAAACAGTGCAGATGGAGTTTTAAATTCTAATTTATTATGGGAACAAATTTAATTGTGAAACAAAATTAGAAACTGGTAAAAAAAAATAAAAAAGCATAATTCAAATTAAAATGTGTCAAAATATTTTGCTTTCTCTCTTCATTTTAACTCACTTTAGTGAACTTATCTCAACTATGAACTTGCAGTTTTAATGATACACAGAGTCACTAACTATACTTGAGATAAAAAATTAACCGTAACGAGTATCAGATTTAAGTTGTTGAAATAAAGAGAACAAAAAAAAAAAAATGAAATAATGTAGAACAAAAATAATGAATCGTAACATGGTGTGTTCTTCCATGCATAAGACAAACTTTTTAAGATTTAAATATTGGTAAATAGAATATCTTACGCCATCCATATGAAAACTTCTGAAGGTTTGGAACAAAAAATTTATAAAATGTCTCTTATGTAAAAAAACAAAGCATTTGCATAAATTAATGAGGCAAATTTAAGATGGAAGCAAGAAAAATAAACATATGGAAAAAATAAAAAGTAAGAACAAACCCGAAAATATAAAATGAAAGCTAAAGAAGTAACTGTCTTATGAAATAGATAAAAACAAACATATGTCATGTGATAGACGGTGGTATTGTCGTCGAAAGTAATTATGATCGTTAAAAATTTATGCATAAAATTTTTATGGAAATGATGATCTTTTTTTTTTTTTTTTTTTTTTTTTTTGGGAAAGGTATTTGATTAAGATAAAACAGTCAGATATAGTAGACTAAAACCAGAAGGTAAATAAATAGAGCTTAGAGAATACAACAACAAAATAGCCAAAAATGAAGATGGGGACCGTTAACCCAATTGCATGGACACATCTTCAAACAAGGTGCGAAAGTTGTCCTATCTCTACCATATCATGGATGATAAAAGACCGAAGAGAGGCATGTGAGTGTTCTACTGCTTACGGGGCTGTTTGGCTGAGTATCCACGCCCAGTTTGCTTGCTGATATGGTGATGGACTCATCCATATGCTTTTGGAAAAGAATATCTAGTTCCATCAACGCTCGTTTTGTTGCTCTAATGATCAAATGGATACCTAGGTCTTTCTTTTTAAAGTTTGCCGAATGATACGTATTTTGTTAAAAGACTATTTTTATATCATAAAACTATCAACCAATGTACCAGGTGCGTAGAAGTAATAAAAACTAAGGGGTGTTCATTAAACCGATTGAACCGAATTGTAAAAGACGATTCTTTTATATTTCAGTTCGGTTTAGAAAGAGTCTACACTGTTTCAAAGGGTGGAACCAAACCAAACCGTTTCAACCCAAATCCGAATATAACCACTTCACATTAAAAGAAATAAAAAAATAGGAGTCGTTGTATCAATTTATAACTCTTAAATATTAAATATTAAATTCATATGTGACATTTCACTCTAGCATCACATAAATTTGTAATATGTTAGAATAAACTTAAAATGGAATTGCAATTTTGAATTGTAAAAGTTTATATCATTCTTGCATTTAGATGCATATTTAAAAAGGAGTACGTAAAATTTTGATTTGTAGATTTATTATGATAAATCGTGATTCTATTCCAATTTATGAAATGTAAATTGCATTTTAACTGCATTAATGTTATTCGTAAATATAAATGTTGTATATATATTTTGTATTATATATTTACATAGTACACCATTAAACATGTTATATATCTAATAATATTAAATCAACAATTTTTTACTCGTCTCAAAAAATATAAAATAAGTGTTTAATTCCTCAATATAAATATAAGTTTTAAATACTTTGCATATCTTTGATACACTAATTACTTTTCCTATAAATCTCTTCCTAAAATAATATAGCAAATTTCCATAAAATCATGATGTCTTTTATTATTATTTTAATATTTTCAAAATCTTTATTGTATGTGTTCCTATTTATTTCATTGATTTTGAAACATTCCTAAAACTATAGAAAAGATTATCATAAATTTTAATGTTTCTTATTATTATTATTTTCAAAATTTTCACAATATGTTTTCCTATTTTATTAATTTTAAATTCTTCCTAAAACTAATAGACATACTATTTAGTAATTACAATTAATTTTTTATTCATGAGGAATATGCGATTTAATGCTTAGTAGTAAAGACTATTTGTCGGGCTTTTGACTTTCATCATAAATTTTAAGTAAAGTTCATGTTTATTATTATTAGTAGTAGTAGTAGCAGCAGCAACAGCAACAACAACAGCGACGATAGTAGTAGTTTTTTCCTAAAGGGCACTAACATGATAAAAAAAAAACTTCTTAAAGAACATTTCTTTTCCAAAACTTTTTAAAATATTTGAAAAGAGTAATACATTGATACGATTTTCTTCAATTATTTTTATATACTAGTTTAAGTATAACATGCATATATTATTTTATATAGTACATATAAGATACATGTGTTATAATTTATAAACAAAATAAAATATTTCATGTAATGCATCCCTATATCATATATTAATATGTAATGTGTTTGTTGTATTTTACATGTTATACGCTAGATATACAAGTAGCAATATGTTATATATGTCTGTTAAATTATTAATATAGTATATATATTACATTAATACTGAAAAAACATTATATTCAAATTTAATATGTATATTATATGTTATATTTCTTTTATTGGAAAAGGCTATATTTTAATATATATATATATATATAATGGATATATAGTCCCTTAAATCTCTCTCTCTCTCTCTCTATATATATATATATATATTATAACATGTTTCAAATATATATTACATATTTTTAATTAAAGTAATTATATGAAAATGAAAATTGTGTATATTATATATTTATTAAGTATTATATTTCATAGTATAGGTAATACAAAATTATCTAACCCTAATTACCTTTTCCATTTTTATTTTCTATCGGTTTCTCTCTTCTCAATTCTTGTAGTTGTCTCATGCTTCTCCACGTCCATCTATGCCGTAAGGAGAGAGGGTCACACGTGGTCTCAGACTCTCAATGTTTTATTAGTCTACAGTCACTATTCACTTTACTCCTATTATTTGTCTGTTTGCGATTCCTTTATAATGTATTCTCACCATCACATTTTTCAAGGTTACAAAGAAAAAGATATTGCTTTTTTGAGAATCAACTCTTTAACCATTCAAATCAATTTCATTGTAAGTTTGTAATGATAAATCAAGGTTTATTATGTTATTTACTCCTTTCTCTTTCTTTTAGGTTTTTCTTTTGTTTTGTTTCATGTTCAAGTTTCACTTATATTCATGGTCATCCAAGAAAAATATCTTATATATTTAAAACATGCTAGATTTTGGCAATATGAAATATGAATTATTTATTTTTGCAACATTCAAGTTTCATCATTATTTGACCCATCTTATAATTTTATTAATTAATGATTACATTATTTTTGCAGATGTCTTTGATGAATGAAATACACCAACAAATTCAAAGTGGGGATGAAACTGAAGAAGAAAGGGTTATTGCAATTGATCAAATTTCGAGTGATCCAAAATGTTTGCAGACTCGAAGAAATTGAAGAATAACCAACTAATGGCCCTCTACTGGTAAACGTAAAACCTTTAAACATTCTAAATTTACATCCTCTCTGAGTGGTACCAATGATCCAATATAATCGTCTTCGTTCTAAGGTGTGGCTACACTATGATAGAGATGCAAACAAAATGAGGGCTAAATGTAAATATTGTGGCAAAATTATTGGATGTAGGAGTAAGCAAAGAACTAGTTCTTTCCATACACACTTATCAAGATGTTCAGATTTTTGTTTACAGTTGAAAATAGAAACAAAAAACACTTAATTCTATATTTGAGGGTATGGGTCGAGTGGAGTTAGAAAAGCAGCTTGAAATTTGATCAAGATGATTGCAGAAAGGAACTTGCTAAAACATTTATTGCAGGTGAATTGCCCTCTAGACTTGTGGAAAATAGGCAATTGCATATATTTCATCAAAAGGTTCAACCAAAATTTGTACTGCCTTCATGCATTACGGTAAGAAGGTATTGTTGACATTTGTATGGACAAGAAAAGGAGAAACTGAAGCAATATTTAGCTTCATTGTCTTTTGGAGTGTGTTTGATTGCAGATACTTGGTCTTCACGTCAAAATATGAATTATTTGTGCTTGACACATCATTTCTTTCTTTTTTTTTGTGACCAAATGACATGTCGTTTCATTGATAAGGATTGGAACATGCAAAAAAAGATTATAAATTTTTGTCAAATTACCGATCATACTAGTGATGCTATTAAGAGAACCATTGAAAAATGTGTTATTAATTGGGGTATCACAAAGATTCTTACCATCACAATTGATAATGCTAGCTCAAATGATGCTAGCATGCATCATTTGAGAAAAAGGCTCCAATATACTCTTCATATGAAGGGTGAATATTTGCATATGAGATGTTGTGCTCACATTTTGAATTTAACTATTAAAGATGAGTTAAAGGAAATAGATGAGTCAATCACAAGGATTCGTGCAGCTATTAAATATGTAAGGGGATTTGCAACAAGGTTTGTAAAGTTTAAGTATAGTATGGGACAAGAAAAATAAAAAAAGTAAGAGTTTGCTATGTGAAATTCCACCAATTTGATGCTAGAGTTGCTATAAAATTTGAGAAGGCATTTGATTTGCTTGCAATTCAAGAACTTAAGTCTATAGAGGAACTTACTAAAGATAAAGCAAAGGGAATTTCTATGTAGGAGGATTAGACTTATGCTTGTAATGTTTTACTCTTTTTGAAAAAAATTTATGATGCCACAATAACAATTTCTAGCACTTCTTACTCCACTTGTGATGAACTTGTTCATCAAATTTTTCAGGTTACTTATGAAATTAAGAAAAGATGTCAAAGTAGTAAGAGATCTGCAAAAGATGATGGCTGAGAGAATGAATATGAACCATGATAAATATTGGGGCAACTTTAACAATATGAATATGCCGTTGTTTGTTCCTTTAGTGCTTGATCCCCATCAAAGCTAGACTTTTTAGAGTGGTTTGCTAGAAAGCGTATGGTGATGAAAAGGCAAAAACATTATAGAAAAAGTTTCATCTATAGTTGTTTCATTATTTAATTATTATGATGGTGTTAGTGGGCTTAAAAGGTCTAATATAAGTTTGAGTTTTCAAGGTTCTTGTGGATTAATCCAAGAAGAGAATGAGGATGTTTTGGAATAAATTTGTTTCCATGTACTATGATGAGAAAGGCGAGATGGTTGCAGAAAAAAAAGTGAGTTGGTCTGGAGGCTGAGTACTTGATCCATTTCATGTTCTTTAACACCAGCTATGGTGGAAGCGCTTATTTGCACACAAGATTGGTGTAATGAATCTGTCCTTTTAATGACAATTAAGGATGACATTGAAGAACTTGGAATGCTGGAGTCAGGTAAGTAATGCTATCTACTTTGAATATTTCTTTGTCGTAATATTTGTTGAATATACTTAAAATGACATGATTACTTCCTAAATTCTATTTTTCCTATATCGTAGAGTTGCTACCAATCGGTAAGGAACAAACTCTAGTCTATCTTGATGAATGGTGGGTGGTTCCTTAAGTCCTTATGGAAAAATACATTTCAATTAATTTTAATATTATCTTGTATATGTATTATTTATTTGACAAATATAACAAATTAAAATACATGTATTTAATTGTTTTTTTTTTTTTGCTTTTTGTTTTATGTTTCTTTTAAGTGTTAACTATTTAAAACGAAGTAGAGAGAATCATTAAAGAAAAAACATTTGAAGTTGAGCAAGAAGCTCAAAAGCTGGATAAGATATGAGATCAATTTTCTAATTGCAACAATTCTTTGAAGTTTTACTTTATTTTAATGGAGTTATAACTTTTTTTTTTTTTATGGTAACTAAAGTTGTTCAATTTTGAGTTTGTAATGGACTATTAATATTATCATATTTATGCCATAAGTTGGCAACAAATTAGTGGATGCTAGGACTTTAATATTATCATATTTATGTCATGAGAACTCTAATGACTATTAACATTATCAATTAGTAATTACAGCTAAATACTTCTAAAGCTAGTTCAAATCGAACTGAACTAAATCGAGCCGAACTAAATCGAACCACATTTAAAGTAGTTTAGTTCATAAATGATTCAAACCGAATCGTTTCAAATGCAGCTCTATTTGGTCGACCCATGAATCAAGCCAAACCATGAATACTCCTAATAAAATTCGGTGAGTACCAAGTCGAATCTACATGGAGCTAGATGACTAAGTACTAGATTATAGTGGTTTTACTCTAAGCTAGGCAACCGAATTGAAGTTTTAATTCCTAAACTAATTAAACTACTTTTAGAAATTACCACTACAAATTATGACTGAATTAACACTAAAGACTCTACCAATTCTAAATTTACTCGTGAGATTCCTTCAGTAAAACGGTGTGGGATTATGTAATGGTTTAGCTAGAATTTCTATTCGTTGCATGGTAGCTATAATTGAGTTTGTTCATTGAGATTTTGATCAAGCTCATAAGAATTTTCTTCCCTCTCGAGTTGCAAAAATTTTATAACATGGATATCCATCTCAAGTAACATATTTGTGGTCATTAGTAAAATAACACACTCTTCTCACAAGCCATAAGCACATGTCCTTGTCAATAAACCATAATTTCAATCACGTTAAGAACGGAGTTCTACAACTTGAGGCAAAGCCGCACGTGTTCGTGTTGGTTTAGAAGTTGTATTTTTTATTTCAACTAGATTATCAAATCCCTCTCAACTATCTCAAATCCTAATTCATAAGAGAATTCATAGACAAATTTTATCTCATGAATATTGAAATAAGAATAACCAAAATTCCAAATTAAAAAAACTTGTTATAAGATATTAATCAACTACTTAGGAAATCTACAAACCATCACATAATCCTACCAGATAAGTCTAGCTTATATTGAAAAGTGGAATTCATTCATAGTAGTAAATCGAGCACAATCCATACAAAATACATGGAGAGAATACACCTGAAATGTTAGGAATGTCTTCCTAATGATTCAGGATCCACTTCATTGTGAATATGCATAACGAATAGTGCTAGGCGATAATGTATAGAGAGGTCGAGATTGGTGAGTGAGGTAGATGAATAGAAATGTGGAGTGTTTAGATCTAATAGGGTCACATTAAGGGACGATGTCTAAAAAAATGACAATGAAATTGGTATGTATAGGGTCTTGTGGAAAGTGAGTTGATGAGTGAAAGTATGGTGATGTGACAATTGATGGAATTAGGTGAATGTAGTGTGAGAGGTATGTGGAGTGGATCCCCAAAATTCTGTACAAAGTGCAAAAGAAGGATAAAAGGTCTTATAAATTTTTTCAAAACAAAATAACAAAGAGAATAAAATAATATGTTGTCGAGAGTGATTGATGTAAGGAATAAAGAAAGACGAAGACGAAAAATAAAGATTGAAACGACAAAGACACAAAATTGTTTATCCATTCGTCACGATTGTGACTGCATCTGGGGCTACCAAGCCAGGATTTTCACTAACTAAAAATGAGAGAGAGAATATCTATTACATTACATTGATTGGTTATTTATATGAAGTAACCCTAATGATAATTTTAAGTGGACTGCCTGAAATACCCTTAAAAAAAAATTTTCATCAGGGGCATGCAACCCCCAGCCAATTCTCTGGCGAGTTGGATTGCTACTGGTGGGAAAAATGTACAGTATTCAGGCTCCACAATCCAACAATTGATATGTTGAAGTGCAGCTCAGTTCATTGCATGAAGCTCGAATCAAGGATGTGTGGTGTTTTGTTCATCCGCTATGCAGGTCGATGAAAGTGGAGTTGCTCGGATTGTGAAACTGCTCGATTTAGAACCTTGCAGCAGCTCGGTGTGCACTTGAATCAGAGGTCGCCAGAGGTTAACTTGGTTAGGTTTTCTTTTCAGTTAACTTTGGAGCTCAGAAATTTTCCTGTGCTAACTATGCTGTACTTGGGTCTTCCTTCATCAGCTGCTAAAAATTATAACAGCAATTGTTTCGTTCAGTATGATTGAAGCAGCTCGCTAGCTCGATTCGTTGTCAGAAGAGCTGATCGGCATCGTATGAAAAGAATTGTGCCCAGTTAGCATCTAGCAGCTGTCATGCTTGGAGCTCGGAGCTCGGTGTTGATTGATTGGTGCTTGCTAGTTACGCTCGGGCCGCACTTGCAGTTGCTTGGGTTTTAATGAAGTAACTCCATAGCATGGCGGTTGTTCTGTCCGGCATGGGTTCAGGTGCTTGGGTATGTATCTTGAAAGCAGGTGGGCATTCTTCTCTACAATTGCTTGGATTTCTGTTGCGACGAGCACTCGAGCAAGGTCGAAACCAGGTCGGTCATTTGCAACCATACCAGTGCAGCTCAAGTTTGCATAAGGGATCAACTTGGTGTGTGCTTATGGTAGAGGTGCACGGTATGATTTTCTATAGAAATTTGTGATACACTGGTGCTCGCTTCTACGTGCTCTACACACAACAAACTCTCCTCGATCATGTCATGGATGCTTGGGTTTGGCATTGGTGTCGGTGAGGAGCAATTCAACTTGGACATATAGAAGGCGTCCGATTTGGCTCACTCGTTTCATTCAAAGTTCTCATGTGCTCGTGTTGGTTGTTCTGTTACTGCTATGATTGGTCCTGGTTGGTGCTCTTGTAGCTGCCATTTCTAGTGATGATTAGAGTGGAATGATGCAACAAGTGCTCAACATTGCTGCTGTTCTGTTTGATTCTATTGTCATCTGTCATTGGTGCTTAATTTAGCTTCTACAAGTGCTTCAATTCCACTCTGAATGGCATGATCAATCAGCAAACGATTACACAAGCAATACAATTTAAAAAAGAAACCGAAATAATAAATGCTTGAGATGAGCATTTGCAAGCAGATAACTCAAAATAGAAGCATTTATGTGCTTTAACCTCTATTTTTTTTATCCTTTTTGGCTGCTTTATACATATTTTAACACAACTGATCCAAGTTCATGCAATTTATCAATTTATAGTAGAAATTCACTTTAAAAGCACTAAAATATGCATGAAAGTGTAAGATAAATGTGTATAAAACACACATTTTTCACTAAATACTTTCCTTTCCACACACACCACATGATTGTGCATAATTTAGTATGTATAATGTCTTTTTCTTTCTAATTGGTTACCTCTCCAACACTAGTCTTCAACCATTCATCTAAAGTAGATATTCTGTCATAATCGATTTTGATCCCCAATGTTGCAAACCACATCGACTTAGTCCAAGGACAACACAACAAAAGATGTTCCATCGTCTCTTCAGCCGAACAAAAAGTGCATTGAGATGAGGGCACTACCTTACACATGGCCAAGTTTCTTCACATTGCCCTCCAAGTGAAGTGCTTTATCTTTGGAAGACAAGGACAATGCTAAATCTGCTTCCACATCTCCTTCCTTACTACATGAGAGCTTAGACTTGCAACAATGCTTCCCTAGATAAGCATCTAATGAAATTATATGCTGATCAAACACTGCACTTACCATTTCTTTTAAAAAGCCACGCCAATTTGTCTTCCATGAAACCTAAGGGCAAGGGATTTTTAAGATGGCCCTCACAAAATTTGCTTCAAACCACCTGCTGATCACATGGATATTTGAACCATTACATTGCTGATGAAGAAATTAGCCACTTTAATACCCGAGATGTCAATGGCTTCCTTAACTATCTGTTGAAGCCTTCTAATCATGGAATCCATCTATCATTAGTTACATCAATGGATTATCCATTGCCTACCTATCATATCGCTCCTTTGACTAGAAAATCATTACCTTTATAAGATGCTTGCCCACCCCAAGAGTCTTTAGAGCCCCTGGAGGATTGTAGAAAGTTATGAGGGAAATAGATCCCTTTTAAGACACATGGGGCTTTCGGATTAATGTGAAGTCTCCAAGTAAGCTCGGTAAGCATAGCAAAGTCAAAGTCCATTAAGTCTTCAAAGCCCAAGTCTCCTTTATGCCAGTGTATCTTCCTCTCTTTATTTTGTTGATCTAACGAAAATTGAGCTACCAAAGAACTTACCTTTTTACACCATTTAGCTAGAAATTTGAAGCAACTCATGGAGTAAGTTAAGATCGCCCCAGCTACAGCTTTGGTGGGGGTTTCCTTTCCAGCATTTGAGAGAAGACATCTCTTCCAACTCTTAAGCTTCTATCAGATCTTATCCTTTACAAATTTGAGAGCTTCTATCTCGTTCCTTCTTAGATGGTCGGTAACCTAAGGTATTTCCCTGGATTGATGGCGATAAGGATGCTAAGCTCATTGCGGATTTCTTCTATCTTCTAATGTAATGTGTTAGAATTGAAAAAAATGCTAGATTTTTGTCAGGTCACCATCTATCCTAAAAGCAATTCTGAAAATTCTTTGAGGATCCGCACATTCTCAAGTGTTGATTCTACAAGAAACAAACAATCATCTGTGAACAAAATGTGAGATATCATCGGGCAAATGTGTCTTATTTTCAAACCTGCAAAAGACTTTTCAACAACTAAACACTCAATGCTCCTAGATAAAACACTAGCAACTACAATGACTAATAAGGAGATAGCAGATCCCCTTGTCTCAAGTCCCCGAAGGCCTAATAAAATTAGCCACTCTGCTATTAATAAGAATGCCATAAAGAAACTGTTGTGACACATCCCATTACCCATTTCATCCAAACATCACGAAAACTAAGTTTAGTTAGGACACCCCTCAAGAAATCCCACTTGATTCTATCATAGGATTTTTCACATCTAGTTTAAGTCTGCAATAGGCATTATCGTTATGGTGCTTGGTTTTTAGAAAGTGAAATGCTTCATGGGCTACAATGATGTTATCATGGATGACTCTATCATAGGCTTAGTTCACATCTAGTTTAAGTCCGCAGTAGGCTTTACCGTTATGGCGCTTGGTTTAGAAAGTGCAATGCTTTATGGGCTATGATGATGATATCATGGGTCATAAAACCTAAGTTTAGCTAGAACACCCTGAAGAAATCCCACTTGATTCTATCATAGGCTTTGTTCACATCTAGTTTAAGTCTGTAGTAGGCTTTACCATTATGGCGCTTTGTTTTCAGAAAGTGAAATGCTTCATGGGATACAATGATGTTATCAGGATGATTCTTCTTGAAACAAAGGCACTTTTTGGTTAGGATACTAAATCATTCAGGGATGGTTTAAGCTTATTACAAGTACTCTAGAAATTATTTTGTCGATAAAGTTACAAAGATTATTAGACAAAAATAACCAACTTCTTGTGGAGTGGAAATCTTTACGACAAGGACAGTTTATTTATAATTAATAGAGTGGGGAAGAATACCTGTAGAGAAGAAGGACAAAACCGTGTTAACCACATAGCTGGCTACAACATGCTAGTAATGCTGGTAGAGTACTCTTGAATATCCATCTGGCCAAGGAGCTTTTGTAGCCCCAAGTTGGAAGGTTATTGCTCTAATCTCATATGTTGACATTTGTTTGCCCAGAGAAGTGTTCATTTCATCATTCACTAAGGTTGAAATTGAATTTAAAATGTCTCCCTAGGGATAGTCACCATCGGACTTGAATAGATGATTGTAGAATTTTTAGAAGGTTTCCAAGATAGTCTCTTCAATTTCTATCCATCTTTCATCCTTACTTTTAATCTAAGAATTTTGTCTCTTTGTTTAAGTATTAGGGTAGATTGATGGAAGAATTTAGTATTCCTATCCCCTTCTTTTGACTGCCGATCTAGTTCCTCTCTTTCTTATAATCAATTCAACTTTAGAAGAAGTGTTTGCTCTAAAGCGAGGTCTACGTTCAAACCTTTCTTTTGATTTTTTGCTACTCATGCTGTACCCTACTAATATCTGCATATTTTTTGGACAGGCTGAGTTACTTTACTTCTTTAATCCCAAACAACACCTTTTTAACTTGTAACCAAGTGGGTAGGGAGAGTGGGTTTGGGGTACCCCAAGCTTCTTTTATCACGCCCACCTATTCTTTTGAAGTAGGCCAAAACTGCTCAAATTTAAACCTCTTCTTACTCTTTTTATCTGGAATTTGGATATTAATCACCAATGTCGTATGATCAGAGCCTACTAATTCACTGTACGTAACCGGTGAATTTGGAAACTTTAATAACCATTCGGGAGCCCATTGCTCTATGAAACATTTCAAGCACCAGTCTTCCTTCCTTTCTCTTACTCGACCAGGCAAACCAGGGATCTTGATACCCAAGATCATTCAAATTGGCATTCAACACCATCGAGTTAAATCGACCCATAAGACGGGTGCACTTTGGCTTGCTACCAATTTTCCCATAACTAAATATGATTTGAAATATCTAACACATAACCAAGGTAAAGACATGTGTGCTCTTATATTTTCCAGCTAATTTCATAACATTTGGTGTTTACTCGGATCTGGATTAACATAAATCCATGAGAATTGTGCAAAGAGAGAGTCGTCTTATGAGAAAAAAGATAGTCTGATGTAGTTTTTATCACAATGGTAAATAGAAATATCAATATTTTTTGTTTACCATAAAGTTAAGCCATCGAATAGGCCTATTGGTGATACATAAAATTCCTTACCAAATTTCATCCTTCTTCTTATCCTAGATAATATCATCGAGTTGTTCTTTATCTCCATAAGAAAAACAATACTTGGTTATGCCTGCAGATGAGACCTTTTAGATGTTGAACTATCAAAGAGTGTCCAAACCTTGACAGTTCTAGTCGATAATGATCACGACTCTCGTGTGTTTGCATCTGGCCAATCACCATAGCCATTTAGAATAGAATATTGTACGTAATTCGACTACTTGAGCTTTTGGTCTTCTTCCCCTCCTATTAGGAGAGCATTTGTAAGATTACTCTGTAACATATTTTGTAACTTCAAATTTCAGCCTTTTGGTGGGCTTAATGATTCCTCCTCAAAGGTTCCTTAATGACCAAAGTTTTGAGTGCTGGAATGAGATGGGAAGGGGATGGGATGGTTAAGCCTTGGGGTTGGGAGTTGACAGGGGATACTTAGGAAATTCCACATAGTGTGCAGCTGTGGAGTTTAGGTTTTGGTTGGTTAAAGATAATTGTATGGAAGGTATGTAAGGCATTTGGTTTAGAGGGAAAGATAGCTGTGATGAGTATGTGGGCAGCCAATGGTTAAAGGGGATTTCGATTTGATGGGATGGCGACCTTCTGGTCATCTTGCATAAGGGTGCATGTAATATAAAGATAAATATTTTATAATGAAGGGCAAATGTGTCATTTATTATAAAATAAGAGGGTTATTTGGTCAACCCTAATAAAAAGATATAATAATCATCTCTCACATTAATGATGGTCAACAAATCTTTAATGATAGTAAATTTCATTAATTTATGATACGGGGTTATGTTTTTCCTAAGCTATCCTTATCCTATAAATACCCCATTAGCCTAGTTTTCTTCCCACTTTTCCTTAACCTTTGGAAACCTTAAGAGGAGCAAAGAGACGACGTTTAGGTAATTTTTTCCTCTCGATCTTTTCACAATCTAAATAGATTATCTCTTTAAGTGATATTTATCTCTTTGAAAGGAATCATCAGTGAAGAAATCTTTGAGAAAAACCCTAAGTTCCTTAAAGATTTAAATTTTGGAGATCGAGAAGGCTTGAGAATCAAATCCTAGGTAAGTTGAATTGATATTCTATCCTTATGACTTTGGAGAATGATTGATATCTAAATCACGATCTATTTTATGATTTAAGCGGACTTTAAGATTGAAAGATCTTATGGAGATATACCTTCTTTGGAGATCTATCGTTCAAATTAAGAGCAAGGTGTGATTATAAGTTATTATGATTTAGGATTTTTGTTTAATCTATACAAATAATCTATTGGTTGAGATGAAGTTCTGTTCATGTGATTAGGTTTTATGGTTAGGGTTTGAAAGAGTTATATTCAGATACGACCTTACCTTATTTGCTGTTTGTACTCGTAGGTTTACAATTGCATAAATTGACCTAATTCTATAAGGCCTTTCGATTTGATTTGTTGCTTGTACTTGGCTGTGGTTAATAAAGATCTCGCAGAGTGTAATACTAATACTGGCAACCTGATGATCCTTGTGTATCATTGTCCTTAGTGGAGTTGCACTTGGAGATGATTCTAGATTATGAGTCATTACCAGCTTAATTGTGGAACGTAACTATATTTATATATTATCTATACATGGTTTTTATCGAGATCATGCTCCGATTTAGGACTAGTTGCAAATGGTTCTAAATTGTGGTGGTTGCTGGCTAATTGAAAGATAATAATCCTATGGTTTCTGCATTAGTTATTAGGAGTGCATGTGAATTTGTTTGATGCTTGTTCATGCGCATTTATTTGTGGTATGGTGTATTGGGCCTTTGTGCTCACTCTTTTATTTTTCAGGTATAAGTGAAGATGAAATAGTTTATGACTTATAGATATGATATATATATATTGATCATGGGGATAGCGATAGTGGATTCAACTTTTCTGCTGAGGACCAATAAATTTAGATTCAGAGAATAAGAGTGAAGATCAGAAGATCATATGAAATTTTTGAGATTATGTTTTTAGACTTTGTAAGATTTTAAAAGATAAGTTTATATGAATTATTTGGATTTCGTATAAATAGTTTTTAGATTAATATTAGTTATGTCTTTTAAAGAGATGAATTTTATATATGATGATTTAAGATTACCTTTTATTTCAGTTATTG
Source organism: Combretum micranthum (assembly GCA_024138025.1). Taxonomy (NCBI): domain Eukaryota; kingdom Viridiplantae; phylum Streptophyta; class Magnoliopsida; order Myrtales; family Combretaceae; genus Combretum; species Combretum micranthum. The sequence goes on along the minus strand of JAMXBD010000033.1, from coordinate 1,446,658 downwards.
CATATATGTATTTTGAATAATTTTTTGGATTTAGAATTTTATAGCTTTAGCGTGTTCTTTTAAAAAGAAGGACAGTGGCGAGTTGTAATGCTTTTAATTTATGATGTTACAGGGCGAATAGGAGTTTCATTAGAGATTAAGGGCAGATTAGAAATATTGTTGGAGGAAACATGTAAGGTAAAAAGGTATAGTAGGTTGGGCAAGGGATGATTTCCTCAATACAGGGGGAATAGAAGGTTGAGCATGGTTTTTTGCTGGGGGATTAATATGTCTAGAAAGGTCAAGAAAGTTACCTTTATTGAGCTCGGGATAGGGGTAATAAAATGCAGCTGAGATTCACTAGAGATTGCATCCATTGGACATGATTGGGAACCCTTCTCCTTATATATAAGATCTCATCGATGAGGCTATAATCTAAGTACCAAAATTCTAGTTGTTACTTTTAGCATCACAACTAGTGGTAGAATGTCCAAAACACCTACACTTAAAACAAATATTAGGGATCTTTTCGTATTTGAAATGAACAAAGTATTTATCTACTCCTTGTTGGCTCAGCCATGTATCGGTTTTCAGGATACACTAATTTAGATTAACCTTGACTTGCATAAATCCTCTTAATGCTCCTTTCATATGTTGCTAGCTCACACTCCATCACCTCCCCTATTACCATTCTTAATATTAGAGCATTTTTGTTGATCATTCAATAAAGCTTCAAACCATGTATTTCAACCTAAATGGGGCATCAATCTAAAGCAACATCTTCAATATTCTTGTAGGATTCCCACACATTTAGCACCAAAAGTTTACCCATAAAGGCCCTAAGACATCTCTAATTATCTGCAACAAAGCTAACTTATCTCCAAATGTGCACACATGCATATCGGGTTTAGAAGCAATAATCTCACAGTAACCATAAGGCTTCCACATTTTCTTCAATACTAAAATAACAACTGTTGCATTTCAGTTTTATTAGATATAATTCGGCACACAAACATTACTTTCCGAGAGGTATCATCTACCCGATGGACATATAAATCGATGATTGAGGTGTATTCTTTACCAGTAAAGTTGGCATATAGTTGGGAAGCTAAGTGGTTTGGTTCCTCCATTTGCAAATAAACAACCCTAGATACAAACTAGAATAACTAACAAAACACACACTTGCTAAGCTAATTCTAAGAATACCACCCGACTATAGATAACATAACTCTAACATGGATAGACAACTAAAGCCTAGGATAGATAAAAATAGGGAAGACGAAAGCTATCAAAACAAAAATGTGACAACAAGGAAGGACAACACCTGAGTCAGTGCCACCTGAGTAACCTTACGATAATCAAAATGGTAGCCATTGAAGCAAAATACCCTCTATCTCATATGTCCTTGTAGTGAGGGTGCATTGTTGGGGGGCAAATGCTTTAGGAAGAAAGATTTGGACTTATGGGTAAAGGCAAAATTATGGTTTCATATTGAGGTTGACAAATTGGATTTCGAGGATAAAGGAAACGTGAGGAGGAAAAGATGATACTATGGCTTGTGATGGTAGTGGCAAGAAGAAAAGGGTAGCATGGGGTTGTCCATACAGAGGGTTAGGGTTTGGAGGATTAAATGGAAAAGGTCTATTTGAGCTATTATGAGAGCAGAGAGTAGGTTTATTAAGAGATGTATAATCACTTGGTTTTAGCGAGTTTTTGTAGAGTGTGAGGCGTACAATGGTTCGTGATGGGGTAGAGCTCTCTTTAGTGGAGAGAAGACTCCCTACTTTGAATAGAAAATCCAAGAAACGCTCATGAACAAATAGAATTCTAATGAAAAAAATTCCATGGGAATAGTTTCATGGGTAGACTGCTGTTTAGACAATCATGGGAGTTTTGCATATTTTACTGGAGTAAAAACTATTATTAAAATTTGCAATTTATAGGTAGATGACATGAAACTAATGGGAATGTGAAGTAATCGTATACATTTTGTGGAGATGTAGTTGATGAATGAGAAGTTGAGAAGGTGACATAGCCAGGGAGATATTTGAGTGGATAAGAACGAGTAGTTACTCCATATCATGTGAAGTTGAGAAACATGAGATAAGGAAGTGAAAAATGGCTTTTCTCAAATGCATCATTGCAATATCTATCTATTACACTAAGTGAATAGCGACTATTCAACTCCAAAAATTTTATGATATAGTGAGATGGTTACTTTTACAAAAAAAAAAAAAAAAAAAAAGGGCAAAAGACTACCTCCTAACCCACATAGCATTTATCTCTATATCTACGGTTTCGATTCTGACTCCACTTCGTAAGGTAATATATTCCTTTTTTTAATAACCGCCAAGCACATACCACAATCTATTTTCCTACACAAGCCATTCTAATAATCATCAAACCTATTTTCCCATGTCAATTATTCTATGGCTACAAATTCCATCTCTGTCTCCTCCATTCCTTCTTCCATTTTCATATGTCAAGGAATTTAGTAACTTTCGTGTCATTAACTACCCAATGATGACAGATTTTATCAATCTTTATTTTGTTTTGTAGATTGCTTGATGGTTTCATCTCCGTTTCATTTCACCAGTTTGATGAATTCAACGCTATATAGGGTTATTGTTCTATAAGTGTGATATTGATTAATTTTATTACCATGTTATGTTATAATAGCATGTCATTGTGGGTGTTATATACGTATATTTAATTTTGTCATCTAAATTTTGTAATCGAATTTCTCATGTCAATTGGGTTGCTTAAATTGTATGTGACAAATAAGAAAAAAACAGGGGTCATGTTGTATTTGTTGGATAAACATATTAATCATTTAAATTCCATAATGAGTTTTTTAATAACATTGTCTTAAATTGACACTATTAGGTTTTACAATTTAGATATAAACATTTCAGTCTTTGACTTTTTAATGATATGAAAACATTTAGATGCAATCTTATGTTACCACAATTAAACGCTTTTATTATGTTTATATTGTAATCTTGACAAAGACAACGTACAATATCCAATAAACAATTACATGTAGCATGCAGAAACAAAACAACCCATGGATTCTATTTAGTACAATTTAGGTTGTGCATTTTATCCATTCATCCAATTAAAATAAAGGAACAAGTGATGCAATTGTTTTGCCTGTGAGTATAGTAGAAAGGTAATAGTTCTAAATAATAACGCTAGTACTGGATCTATTTTATACCTTTTAATCTTATTTGATCTTCGAGTAAGTTATTTAATGATTTTAATATAATTTCTTTATGACTATTTGCAGATAAATTTAAAGAAATGATTCAACCAAATCTTCGCATTAGAAAACTCTATGATTCCCGCTTCACTTCAACATATAGCATGATCTAATCAAGTACTAATAGTTCAAATTTTAATATCCTTTGAAGAATTAGAAAGAGGCTTGGAATTTAATTATTAAGGATCTTTATAAAAGCAAAGGTGGACAATAATTGCTTTGGATAATAGATTTATACTTTAATCTTTATTTTGATTAATAAAAATTAGAATGTGTCTAATCTAAAGCCATGTTATTTCCTTTTAATGGAAAATAAGTGAAGCCAAGAGAAGTGAAAGGGAAAAGTAGCAACTTTTTTTTTTCCTTTTGTTATTGTAATTATAGTTTATTCTAAGTTACATTTTTTTTTTGCCAATTATTGCAGGTGTAATAATAAACTAAATGAATTGTTAAGCCATGGTTTAGTGCAAAGCAATTTGTTAACAATATGATGAAGAAAAATTTTGACAAATTCGGAATTAGTGACGAGAGTGTTAGATTTATTATTTTTAATATATATATTTCCAATAATTCTCCTTTGCCCCATATCAAAGTTCTAATATATATAATTAAAATTATATGATATAGTGTTATTTATTACAATAATCTATGTATCCTTTTGCATTTCATTTCCATTACTAACATTTACTTTTTGGACATGCAACCATGGTACCTTATTAACTCTACCTCATTTATATAGTTTGTTGAATTACTTTGAATCGATGTTGTGTTAGTAGGCGCATTTACATAATGATACCAAATGCGCATTGATATCGAAACTAATATTACTAGGTAGTTTTTATGCATTTTTGCATGAGATCTTTTGTTGCTATAAATGAAATAACATATCTTCTAATTTCTTATACTTTCTCTTACACGTTTATGGAGGAATTTAGATTACATGTTTATAAGAATTACTTTTAACTGATGTTGTGTTAGTAGGCGCCATGGTTTTCAAACTCGCGAGTCTACTCGTACGTTTCTACGAGTTTACGAGTTGATGATGATATTTCGATTCAACTCGCATACAAAATCGTTTTTTCAGTAAACTCGTAAGTAGAATCGTAGAATTGTGAGTAGAAATGGTAGAATCGGTGGTAGAATCGGTAGAATCGTAAGTAGAATCGTAGTAAAATCTTAAAGTTGTAATTTTACACTTTTTTTTTTTTTTGAACTTTAAAAATGCAATCAATTTAATATTTAAATTTAGGGTTTTTGGGGTTGGTTTTTGATATTTATCTTAATCTAACTTAATTTTAGTTTTGAATATTTTTTTCCTTTATTTCATTTTTTTGTATTTTTTAGAGAGTTATTTTCTTTTAGGTTATATACTATGATATATTTTGAACATTTTGAATGAAAATTAAACTAATATATAATGCTATGTTTTTCCCTTTTTTAATAATTTTCTATCTATAAATATATTTGCCATAAATATAATGATTTTTTATGTAATGATTTTTTGTGCAAATATATAGTGAACATGAAAATATTCATTACTACACAAAACTAGCTACTCACACATGATAATTTAAATGATTTGCAATGCATCTCAATAATTATAGATTATGAATCATCATTAAATAAAAATAATTATTTTAATTATAAAATTGCACTAAATATATTAATGACAGTATGTGAATTATGATTGATAAAACTTAAATTTGGTTGTACATAACTAATTTAATACTAAATTCTTTATTTTCATAATTATTTAAAGTTTTATTTTTTAGTAAGTACATCAATAGTTTTTGTAAGTAAATTTACATTAGTTGTAGAATCTACGATTCTACGTTTCGATTTTACGTTCCGATTCTACGGACCCCTTAGCGATTCTAGGTAGAAACTCGAGTTTGACAACCATGGTAGGCGCATTTACAAAATGATACCAAATGCGCATTGATATCAAAACTAATATTGCTAAGTAACTTTTATGCATTTTTACATGAGATCTTTTGTTGCTATAATGAAATAACATACCTTCTAATTTCTTATACTTTCTCTTACTTGTTTATGGAGGAATTTAGATTGCATGCAGATAGAGTATTTCTTGATAACATCTACATTACTATTAGTGAAATTAGTTGATCATACCTTCTTTGTTATCATGGTGACTTCTTTAGATGTGTCCATTCTTTAATACACTTGTATATTGTGTTGCAACAAGAGATAGGCCTAAAATCCCGTAAGTATGTAAGATTCTCCACCTTCGCAACAAGGGAGATAGCAATAGAGTTAATGGCCTTCAGTAACTTACCTATAGCAAAGAAATCCTTAATAGTTGTATAAAAATCCTTACCAATTATGTCCCAAGCTAAACGGAAGAAGTTGGCATTGTAACCATCCGGTCTAGGCGCTTTATCTTGTGTCATAGAGAAGAGTGTGGATTTAATTTCATCATCTGATACTGGTTTTACAAGGTCCCCCCAATCCATTCTGCCCGCCTTTTTGGAAATAAGAGACATTAATCTTTGGGTAGGAATTGACGGCTCCCTAAAAAGCTCCTCAAAATAATTAACCACTAAGTCCTTCATTTCATCATGTGAAGATATACATCGTCCATTATTATCAATAATAGAATGGACAACATTTCTATGATTTCTTTGCTTTAGGCACCTTAAAAAGAAGCATGTACTGGGATCACCAAGCTTAAGCTATGTTACACCGGACTTCTGCTTAAGGAAGGATTCTTTCGCTACACTGCGAAGGTGGTATTTTTTGAAAGGCAAGCAATTTTTGTCCTTCCAATCTGCTACACTAGGATTAGAGCGATTAGACACCTGACAATCATGGAGGCACATCCTTACCTCCAAAATTCTTTGTTGGATATAAGAATAATCTTTCTTGTTAAGAATCTTGAGTTCCTTCTTTAACAATTTCAGTTTAGAAACAACTTGGAACATAGGAGTCCTTACAATACCTATATTCCATACTCTTTGAATGGTACATAAAAAATCCAAATGTTTAGACCAAAAATTTAAAAACTTGAAAAAGGACTTACGGAAAGCCCCATCAAGATTCAAATGAATGATAATGAGGTAATGATATGACAAACCTAGGCTAAGAATTTGAGCTTCCAAAAAAGGAACTTGTTGGACCCAACAAGGATTAATCAAAGCACGGTCTAATCGCCTAAGAATAGGATTGGAAGAGCAACGATTGGACCATGTCAGATGATTTCTAGTGTACGGATCTCTTTCAAGTCAACTTGGTAACATAAATCATTGAAATCCTTCATTCCTTTAGGAAAAACAACGTTCCCGCCAGCTTTATCACCTACGCTCCTACATTCATTGAAGTCCCCATGACTAACCAAGGATTATTTATCATTTCTTCAAGCTTAACGAGTCCTTCTATAGAGTTCTCCTTTGTTCAATTGAATTTGCTTCATAAACCGAAGAGATAACACAAACAAAATCTTTACTAAGTAACTTGCAACGAACTTGGATCAGCTGGTTGCAAACCACTATGGCCTCCACATCCCAAATTAAAGAGTTCTACCCTACCTAAAGTCTCCCATTCTGATTAGGTAGAAGGCGCCAATCTAGTAGAATACGGTTCCAAATCTTTTGGATATTATGAGACTTGACTTTTGTTTCCGACAAACACAGAAGAGACAAACTGTTCTCCTTAAAGAATTTCACCATTTCTTTACATTTATTTGGGTCATTTAGACTTCTAATATTCCAAGAACCAATCGTCATATATACAAGAAAAGAAAAAGATGAAGTATGCTAATAAGAAGGGGATGATGAGGACATGCCCCAAACCTCCACCTCTCTATGCTTCTTCTCTGGGCCCTTTTTTCTTTGATTTCTTCTTTTTAACTTCAAGACTATCTAAGATCATTTGAGCATGATCAAGAGCTGCCAGATCCTACTGTAATATCTCTTGACTAGAGCCCACAATTGTGTCACTAATTCTTGAAGGGGGTATAAAGGATGAAGATGAACCTTCTTCTCCATTTCCAGAATTATCACTAAAGAAATCCAATTCCTCAACTGGAACCTGCTCTTGAAAGCATCTATACCAGGTATGCCTAACCTACCAATAGATGAACTACTCTCTTCAAAGGATTGATAGAAAGCTTAGAAGCCATTATTGATTTACCTTTTCCAATATGGATTGGTGTATAAGCAGCAACAAAGTCCTTTCCCCCATCTGTACCTTCTACTACTTGTATAGGACTATTTCCAACACCACAAGAGGAGGTAAGATAAAAAAAATGAGGTGTCTCAACAGGTGCTTCCCACTGAATATTAGACGGTTCTCCTAAAGGCACTTCAGCAGCAACAACATTAGAACACTTTGCATTGCTATGTCTAGAGACATGGCATTTCGAACATCTCGGGAGGATGATGCTCAACATCCACCCTATGGATTGATTCATCCGCACATTCGATATCAAAGTCTTTTATAAACTCTTCATTGCCTCCATTTCCACCTAGGCTTTTGCATACCGAATACGAGAGTTAACTGTAGTGACAATATCTACTTGAAGCAGTTTCCCAATAACACTCACTGCATAATTAACACCTTCATTATGAAGGAACTCAGCAGGCACTCCTTAAAGCTTCACCCATATCGGCATTTTCCTTAGGTGTACTCGATTTAAAGTCATATCCACCCGCCGTCTTTCAAGCACTAAAAGACGGATTGCAAAAAAGCATGGTTGCCTTAAAATCTTGAGTAAAGAAAATTCATCATTGAATTTAAACAAAAAATAACCATAACCATTCGATAGAACATTAAGAAGACCTTCCTTACCCTATACAGCTTTTGCTATGCATTATACTAAAGGAAAAGGAGGGCTTTTCCCAAAAAAATACCCGACTAAAGTATTCTTCCATAACAGTTCACATATCTCCGAAATCAATTTGGGTGGTTTGAGCTAAATCCTCCCATTAACATGAGAAGGAGGAAAATAATATAAAGCCACATTAATTTCTGAGTTGTCCTCCTTTACTATAGAAACTTTCTTATTTACTGGAGTTCGATTTTTTAGGCCTAAGACCACATCTTTACAAAGGAAGCAAAAGGTTTAGAACAAGGCTAAACTTGGGAGACATCTTTAGAGCTAACCCTAAATCGACTATCAACTTCCACAGTTTTGTTTGCATTTTCCTTTTGAGAGGAGTCAGAACAAGACTCAACTGACTTACCCATATTCGCTTTGTCGGTGATTCTCTCATTAAAGACATACACTAGCTTAAAGCCACTTTTCGGAGCACCTCCAATAGAATCGGATATGCCAGATTTCGGCCGAGACGTCTTGAAATTTCGGCGAGAACCATCAAAATCCCACCCGACAAGGCTTAAGAAGCAACATCATGAAAGAAAACATTTCTTTTTTTGCGAGAAAAGGTCTTCATGACTGGAACAAACCTAAGGGGCATGATTAAAAAAAACACGTTTAAGGTCGGATCGACTAAGGGTTAGGGAGATATAAGGTTGGATCAGCTAGGGTTTTAAGATATCGGGCTGGGTTGGGGTAAGGTTTCATGTTTTAAGGTTAGATCGACCGAGGGATATGAGTTTTAGGGTTAGATCGGCCTAAGGTTACATGTTTGAGGGACAGAGAGAGCTAGAGATAAGAGAAAAGACACGAGTTTTATGTTTAGGGGACAAACAAACTAGGATTTGAGGGTTGCGACGGGAAGGGTGGAGGTAGGTGACGTGTTAGGGGGGAAGGAGCATGAAGGGGGACGAGAGAGAGGTGCAACAGAGGGAGAGGGGACAGCGGGAAGGAAGAAGAGAAGAAAAGGAGGTGGGGGCTAGAGAGAAAGGAGAGGGTTTTCTCTCATTACATGTATTCAACTTCTATTTTGCCCACCTGAGAATTTAATTTAGACAAGAGGAAAAACTAATATACACTATTTAAAAGGTTATTTGGCAAAGAAATAAAGGATCATACATGTGCAACTTCATCAGTTTGCAAACCGAGACACAACTCGTTTAAGGCTGCTCCAACAGATGCTTGATATGATGACCGATTGAACATTTGTGGTTCAACCATCTCCATAAATTTTCTTATCATGTCAGTTATTGCATGTAACATGTGCCTATGCAGTGGTTATCCTATGTACTTAATATATATCAAAAAATTGAAGGAAGAAGGCAACTACCATGGATTCTCTCCCAAAATGAGGGCTAACTTTTATAAAAAATAGGTAAGCAAGGCTGAAATTAAGAAGAAATTATCTGTCTTCTTGCTTTCTAACACAATCCTGTAACAAATTCATTATCAAAAGCTAGGAAGAATGGGTAATTTTCATTCTCCTTGACTTGATTAGAAGCATTTATGGCTATGTATTAATTAGATCAAAAAAGGACCAGAAGGAGAGTAAACAAAAAACTATCTTGTTCAAAGCATAACAAAAAGGGTTCTCATGCCCAGAAGAGAACAATCCAGAACAATTGCAGGATCACCATCTAGAAGATCTTGACTCTACAGTGGTGAGTCACAATCCACACTACAGAGTTCAGTGAACAATAGCAGATGAACATCCAGACAATGGAAACTTTGTGCCTTGGTTTACTAAGCTTAATTTTCCTAGCTATGAGGGAACTTCAGATTCATTAAGAGGGTTGAGTCGTTGTGAGCACATCTTTCAACATCAAAGCACACCAAAGGATGAAATGCTAGCCTCAGCATATCTCCACATAGAGGGTGACATATGACAATTCTAAGATTGGAACATGATTCACCTCAATTAACATGGAATAAACTTATCGGTTAAGCAATAAAGGGAAAACAATATTGTAAACTTTGTTTTGTCATAGGAGTAAAATTAAACCTGGAGAAGTTAACATGTTGCGAATGGTTTGAGAAACCATGGCTGCTTTCTTGGCGATTACGAACTCGAATCCCTCTGCACTAACTAGTTTGATGGTGTCTTCTTTCTTCATTTTTTGTTCAAGAAAAAAAAAAAAATTTTTTTTTTGGTATTAACAAGGATTGATATTTGAGAATTAAAGAAGTGATCCAAATGCACTCTTAACTCGTAATTGCTATCGGAATCAGAGAGAGTGAGAAAGAAATGAATAGTATCAGTTAATTATTTTTATTTACAAGATCCGGCTGAACTTTTCGGAAAAGGAATAAAATATTATTATTTTTAAAAATAATTACAAAAATACCATTGGATTAAAATAATCTTAGTTTTAGGCAAGTTGACCTCGTCTCTTCAAAAAACAAGATCGTTAATGACTGACCTCGTCTCTTGAAGAGACAAGGCTAATGCAACCTACAACGTCTTTCGTTTGTGTCTTAAAAAATTAGTTCTTTTTACATTGTTAATGAAACTTGTTAAATCATATGTAAATAACTATATAAATCATTCGTTAACTACCATCAACCATAGCTAAACAACTTCCAGGCTACATAACCAATCCATCCAAACATAGCTCCAAACCCAATCCAAGCAAACTAATAATCTAAGAATACTAGAAGGCATGCTTACACAGATTGATCTTTCTACATAGCACCCTCATCAACTTACACCATTCCCTCGGACATTTGTGAGATGGGGACAGGGGAGGAGGGGCAGACAGCATCAGCAGAAGATATTAGTAGATTTTTTCTTTCTTAGATTATTGTCTATAGATTCTTAGTTTTTGACGCTTATTATCTAGATTCTTAGCTTTTATGATTCTTGTACATCATTTTTTTTTATATACATTTAATGTATTCAAAGAAACAATGGGCTATTCATTTATTATTATGTTTGTATTTGCCTGGATTAGGTTTGGAGTTGTGCTTAGATGGATTGGGTTTGAAGCTGTGTTTGGATGGATTGGGTTATGTAGTCTAGAAGTTGTTTAGCCATGATTGATTAGTTAACAAATGATTTATATAGTTATTTACATATGATTTTAACAAGTTTCATTAACAATGTAAAAAGAACTAATTTTTTAAGAAATAAACGAGAGAGGTTATGGGTAGTATACTAATCTCGTCTCTTGAAAAGACGAGATCAGTCACTAATGATCTTTTATTTCAAGAGATGCGGTCATTATGCCTAAAACCGATATTATTTTAATCATAATAGTATTTTCATAATTATTTTTAAAAAATAATATATTTTATTCCTTTTTCCGAAAAGTTCAGCCGGATCTTGTAACTATTCATTTCTCTCTCTCTCACTCTCTCTCTCAGTCTGATAGCATTTGGATCACTTCTTTAATTCTCAAACGTCAATCCCACCATTGTTAATACCCAAAAAAAAGGTTTTTTTTTTTGCCTGAACAAAAAATGAAGAAAGAAGACACCGTCAAACTGGTTAGTGCAGAGGGATTCGAGTTCGTAATCGACAAGAAAGCAGCCATGGTTTCTCAAACCATTCGCAACATGTTAACTTCTCCAGGTTTAATTTTATTCCTATGACAAAACAAAGTTGATCATTTTGTTTTCCTTTATTGCTTAACCGATAAATTAGGGTTGCTGTTTTGTTATCTTAGGTGGATTTGCTGAATCGCAACTTGGGGAAGTGAAGTTTCCAGAAATAAGTACTTCAGTTCTGGAGAAGATCTGTCAGTACTTCTACTGGTCGCTTCAATTCGCAAGGTTAGTTGTTGAGTCTTGATGGGTATTTCCGTTCGTGGCTTCGCGAAGTTGGGCTATGGGTATATTATGTCCAATTGAAGAAATTGGAGTTTAGATCTTTTTGAATTGTTGGAATCTCCAGTGCGTTTGTCTGAATTTTGTATGTGTGCGTGCACTCTTTCCTATTAATTTCATTCTATATGTAAAGTTTGCATCTCTGGAATTGAAGAAGTTGAAGTTTTGATAATTTGAATAGTGGGATCATTTAAGTGCAAGCATGTCCAAATCTGTAGTTTTTACAGTTTAGTTGTTAAAATTTTTTCATTTCTTATTGGAAATGAAAAAAAAAAAAATTGAAATCTTAATGGTTTTGAATTGTGGGGCAATCACTTCCCATTTGAGCTTCACTCTTAAGAAATATATGATATTCCATATAATCTTGTGAAACTCCTTTCATGTAACTAATCTTGTGGGTGATGGAGCTCTACTTCTAGTGCTGTGGCTTTTTATTTTTAGCATGCTAATTATAGCATCTTCCTATTTTTGGGTTAAAGGTACCACCTTTGCTGACTGTTTCAAACTGATGCTGATAATCCTCTGATGAACCAAATTATTCAAAAAAAATCTCCCAACGAACCTGTTTCCAAAGGTTTAGGCAATCCACCCAACGTAATCCTGCAACTAGAGGCCCAAATAGCAAATTACACTGCTCAGCGAGTTTGTTCCATGTTAATTGAGGTGAATCATGTTCCAATCTTAGAACTGTCATATGTCTCCCTCTATGTGGAGATATGCTGAGGTTAGCATTTCATCCTTTGATGTGCTTGATGTTGAAAGATGTGCTCACAACGACTCAGCCCTCTTAATGAATCTGAAGTTCCCTCATAGCTAGGAAAAGTAAGCTTAGTAAACCTAGGCACAAAGTTTCCATTGTCTGGATGTTCATCTGCTATTGTTCACTGATCTCTGTAGTGTGGATTGTGACTCACCACTGCAGAGTCAAGATCTTCTAGATGCTGATCCTGCAATTGTTCTGGATTGTTCCTCTTCTGGGCATGAAATCTCTTGCTGTTATGCTTTGAACAAGATAGTTTTTTGTTTACTCTCCTTCTGGTCCTTTTTTGGATCTAATTAATACATAGCCATAAATGCATCTAATCAATGTCAAGGAGAATGAAAATTACCCATTGTTCCTAGCTTTTGATAATGAATTGTTACAGTATTGTGTTAGAAAGCAAGAAGACAGATAATTTCTTCTTAATTTCAGCCTTGCTTACCTATTTTTGATAAAAATTAGCCCTCATTTTGGGAGAGAATCCATGGTAGTTGCCTTCTTCCTCCAATTTTTGGATATATATTAAGTACATAGGATAACCGCAGCATAGGCACATGTCACATGCAATAACTGACATGATAAGAAAATTTATGGAGATGGTTGAACCAGAAATGTTCAATCAGTCAGTCACATCAAGCATCTGTTGGAGTAGCCTTGAACGAGCTGTGTCTTGGTTTGCAACTGATGAAGTTGCACATGTATGATTCTTTATTTTTTTGCCAAAGAACCTTTTAAATAGCATATATTAGTTTTTCCTCTTATCTAAATTAAATTCTCAGGTGGGCAAAATAGAAGTGAAAACATGTAGTGAGAGAAAACCCTCTCCTTTCTCTCTAGCCCCCACCTCCTTTTCTTCTCTTCTTCCTTCTCGCTGTTCCCTCTCTCTTCGTTGCACCTCTCTCTCGTCCCCCTTCGTGCTCCTTCCCCCCTAACACGTCACCCACCTCTACCCTTCTCGTCGTAACCCTCAAATCCTAGTTCGTTTGTCCCTTAAACACAAAACCCGTGTCTTTTCTCTTATCTCTAGCCCTCTTGTCCCTTATAACCCTAGGCCGATCTAACCCTAAAACTCGTATCCCTCGCTGATCTAACCTAAAACATGAAACCTTACCCCAACCCAGCCCTATATCTTAAAACCCTAGCTGATCTAACCCTGTATCTCTCTAACCCTTGGTCGGTTCGACCTTAAATGTTTTTTTTTATCATGACCCCTTGGTTTGTTCTAGTCATGAAGACCTTTTCTCGCAGAAAAAGAAAGGTTTTCTTTCATGATGTTGCTTTTGAGCTTTGTCGGGTGGGGTTTTGGATGGTTCTCGCTGAAATTTCAAGACGTCTCGATCGGAATCTGGCATATCCGTTTTATTGGAGGTGCTCCGAAAAGTGGCTTTAAGCTAGTGTCTATCTCTAATGAGAGTATCAATGACAAAGCGAATATGGGTAAGTCAGTTGAGTCCTGTTCTGACTCCTCTCAAAAGGAAAATGCAAACAAAACTTTGGAAGTTGATAGTCGGTTTGGGGTTAGCTCTAAAGATGTCTCCTAGGTTTAGCCTTGTTCTAAACCTTTGCTTGCTTTGTAAAGATGTGGTCTTAGGCCAGAAAAATCGGACTTCAGTAAATAGGAAAGTTTCTATAGTAAAGGAGGACAACTCGGAAATTAATGTGGCTTTAAATTATTTTCCTCCTTCTCATGTTAATGGGAGGACTTGGCTCAAACCACCCAAATTGGTTTCGAAGATATGGGAACTGTTATGGAAGAATACTTTAGTCGGGTATTTTTTGGGGAAAAGCCCTCCTTTCCCTTTGGTACAACGCATAGCAAAGGCTGTAGAGGTAAGGAAGGTCTTTTGATGTTCTATCGAATAGTTATGGTTATTTTTTGCTTAAATTCAATGATGAATTTTCTTTGCTCAAGATTTTAAGGCAACCATGCTTTTTTTGCCATTCGTCTTTTGGTGCTTGAAAGACGGCGGGTGGGTATGACTTTGAATCGAGTACGCCTAGGGAAAATGCCGGTATGGGTGAAGCTTTGGGGAGTGCCTACTGAGTTCCTTCATAATGAAGGTGTTAGTTATGTAGTGAGTGCTATTGGGAAACTGCTTCAAGTAGATATTGTCACTGCAATTAACTCTCGTATTCAGTATGCAAAAGCTTCGATGAAATGGAGACGGATGAAGAGTTTATAAAAGACTTTGATATAGAATGTGCGGATGGATCAATCCATAGGGTGGATGTTGAGTATCACATCCTCCCGAGATGTTCAAAATGCCATGTCTCTAAACATAGCAATGCAAAGTGTTCTAATGTTGTTGTTGCTGAAGTGTCTTTAGGAGAACCGTCTAATATTCAGCGGGAAGCACCTATCGAGACACCTCATTTTTTTCAGCCTACGCCCCCGTGGTGTTGGAAATAGTCCTATACAAGTAGTAGAAGGTACAGATGGGGGAAGGGACTTTGTTGCTGCTCATACACCAATCCATATTGGAAAAAGTAAATCAACAATGGCTTTAAGCTTTCTATCAATCCTTCTGAAGAGAGTAGTTCATCTATTGGTAGGTTGGGCATACCTGTTATAGATGCTTTCAAGAGCAGGTTCTAGGTGAGGTTTCTCATAGAGTTGAGGAATTGGGTTTCTTTGGTGATAATTCTGGAAATGGAGAAGAAGGTTCATCTTCATCCTTTGTACCCCCTTCAAGGATTAGTGAGACAATTGTGGGCTCTAGTCAAGAGATATTACATTAGGATTGGCAGCTCTTGATCCTGCTCAAATGATCTTAGATAGTCTTGAAGTTAAAAAGAAGAAATCAAAGAAAAAGAGGGCCCAGGAGAAGAAGCATAGAGAGGTGGAGGTTAGGGGCATGTCGTCATCATCCCTTCTTGTTAGCATACTTCATCTTTTTCTTTTCTTGTATATATGATGATTGGTTCTTGGAATATTAGAGTCTAAATGACCCAAATTAATGTAAAGAAATTGTGAATTTCTGTGAGGAGAATAGTTTGTCTCTTGTGTGTTTGTCGGAAACAAAAGTCAAGTCTCATAATAACCAAAAGATTTGGAACTGTATTCTACTAGATTGACGCCTTCTACCTAGTCAGAATGGGAGACTTTGGGTAGGGTGGAATCCTTTAATTTGGGATGTGGAGGCCATAGTGGTTTCCAACCAGCTGATCCAAGTTCGTTGCAAGTTGCTTAGTAAAGATTTTGTTTGTGTTATCTCTTCGGTTTATGGATCAAATTCAGTTGAACAAAGGAGAAGTCTATGGAAGGACTTGTTAAATTTGAAGAACACGATAAATAATCCTTGGTTAGTCATGGGGACTTCAATGAATGTAGGAGCCTAGGTGATAAAGTTGGTGGGAACGTTGTTTTTTCTAAAGGAATGAAGGATTTCAATGATTTTTGTTACCAAGTTGACTTGGAAGAGATCCGTACAACTAGAAATCATTTGACATGGTCCAATCGTTGCTCTTCCAATCCTATTCTTAGGCGATTAGACCGTGCTTTGATTAATCCTTATTGGGTCCAAATTCCTTCTTTGGAAGCTCAAATTCTTAGCCTAGGTTTGTCAGATCATTACCCCATTATCATTCATTTGAATCTTGATAGGGCTTTCGGTAAGTCCTTCTTCAAGTTTTTAAATTTTTGGGCTAGACATCTGGATTTTTTATGTACCATTCAAAAGTATGGAATATAGGTATTGTAAGGACTCCTATGTTCCAAGTTGTTTCTAAACTGAAATTGTTAAAAAAGGAACTTAAGGTTCTTAACAAGAAAGATTATTCTGATATCCAACAAAGAATTTTGGAGGTAAGGATTTGCCTTCATGATTGTCAGATGTCTAATCGCTCTAATCCTAGTGTGGCAGATTGGAAGGACGAAAAATTGCTTGCCTTTCAAAAAATACCACCTTCTCAGTGTAGCGGAAGAATCCTTCCTTAAGCAGAAGTCTGGTGTAACATAGCTCAAGCTTGGTGATCGCAGTACATGCTTGTTTTTAAGGTGCCTAAAGCAAAGAAATCATAGAAATGCTATCCATTCTATTATTGATATTAATGGATGATGTATATCTTCATAGGATGAAATGAAGGACTTGGTGGTTAATTATTTTGAGGAGCTTTTTAGGGAGCCGTCAATTCGTACCCAAAGATTAATGTCTCTCATTTTCAAAAAGGCGGGCAGAATGGATTGGGGGGACCTTGTAAAACCAGTATCAGATGATGAAATTAAATCTACACTCTTCTCTATGACTCAAGATAAAGCGCCTAGACTGGATGGTTACATGCTAACTTCTTTCCTTTAGCTTGGACATAATTAGTAAGGATTTTTATACAGCTATTAAGGATTTCGTTGCTATAGGTAAGTTACTGAAGGCCATTAACTCTATTGCTATCTCCCTTGTCCCCAAGGTGGAGAATCTTACAAACTTATGGGATTTTAGGCCTATCTCTTGTTGCAGCACATTACACAAGTGTATTTCCAAGATCCTAGCAGAGAGGTTACAAGTGGTACTCTCTCATCCTGTGGGAAAGGAGCAAACAGCTTTTATTGAGGGCCGTAGGATTATAGACAACATCTTTGTGGCACAGGAGCTTTTCTGGGGCTATCATAAGGAAAAATTGGGACTTAGATGTGCTATTAAAGTTGATATTATGAAGGCATATGATGATGTTTAGTGGAGTTTCTTAGAACAAATTTTGAAGATTATGGAGTTCCCTCATAGTTTATCACATGGATCATGCAGTGTGTTATAACCGCTAAGTTCTCTATCAACATTAATAGAGAATTAGTGGTTTTTTCCCTAGCTCACGAGTGTTACGATAAGGGGATCCTATCTCTCCTTATCTTTTTGTTTTGGTAATGGAAGTTTTCTCATGTATAATGTGGGATGGAGGAAAGAAGAATGGGTTCTCATATCATTGGAGATGTCGAAAAGCGAAGCTTAACCACCTTTGCTTTGCAGATGATGCTATGATCTTTTCTGAAAAGATATTGGCTTTATCTCCTTAATTAAAGAGGCTTGGAAGTAATCCGATGAATTTTCAGGTCTTATAGCAAGCAAAGGAAAAAGTCATGTCTTTCTCAGCGGTGTGTCGTCTTTCTTAGCGGTGTGTCTCACAAGAAAGGTGGCACTAAGTCAGACTTTGGGTTTTCAGCAGGGTGATCTACCTATTAAATACTTAGGAGTTCCTCTTTCATCTACAAAACCTAACAAATCCACTTAAGTTTTGTGGAAAGATTTAGTAAGCGTATCATTATTGGACAATCAAAACTCTCTCTTATGTGGGCTGTCTTCAACCGGTGAAAAGTGTGCTTTTTTCTATCCAAGTTTATTGGTTTTCTATTTTCACTTTCTTCAATGCATCCTAAAGGATCTACATCGAAGATGAGCGTTTTTTATGGAATGGAAGTGATGAAAAGAAAGCAAGGGCTAAGGTGGATTGGGCCATGGTATGTAGACCAAGAACCAAGGTGGTCTTGGCATTCTTGACTTGATTCTGTGGAATAAGGCGGCTTAACTCAAACATTTATGGTATCTTTGCTTAGATACTGGTGATTCTCTTTGGCCTTCTTGGTACTTTCAAACTTATTAAAGGTAAGAACTTTTGGTCAATGCAAGTGTCCTCAATAGCTTTTTGGTCTTGGAAGAAGTTGTTGCAGCTTAGACCTATTGCCTGTAATCTTTTCAAATGGGAAGTGGGTGATGGTAATATCATATCTCTTTGGTATGATGAATGGCACCCGAAAGGAGCTTTAGTGGACTAGTTAGGGGAAAAGAGTAGCCTATTCTTCTGGATTCCCAAAAGAAGCTTGCCTTTGCTGTATCATCGATAATGATGGATGGCATTGGCCTATGGGAGAAATTTGGAAGAGGATCAAATTGGAAATTGGAAATTGGAAGTGGATTTTGGCCGAATATACATTATGAAAATAGAATGGTATGGAAAGATAATCCCTCAAGACAACTTTTAATAAAAGTGGCTGATATTCCATTTGAGGCCAAAAAGCAAAGGTGTCATGTCTCATGGAGTAGCTTCGTATGGTTAAAAAAGATAGCCCCTAAACATTCCTTTATTATGTGGTTAGCAGCACAACAAAAGCTCTTAGCTATGGACAAGCTTGTTCTATGGGGTATTATTACCCAAAATTGTTGTGTGCTTTGCTCTGTAGAGGAAGAATCTCGTAACCACGTTTTCATAAAGTGTGCCTTTGTTTGGGAAATTTGGAAGAGCTTAAGGGAGGAAATCCTAGTTAATAGTACTTTCCTTTGGATGCCAATGCTATAAAGGATCTTTTTAACTTTGTGGGGTCCCAATTAAATCCTTCTTGGAAAGTCACACTAAATTGGTTATTTATTTTGTTTGAAGGGAACAAAATGAGGTAAGAATAGACATCGATTCCAAAACAGCAAATGAAGTAGCTAGAGTGATTCTTAGTTATTTCTTTGTAATGAAAAGTATTCATACTTTGTAATGCCAAGATATCGATCTGAGTATCCTTTTGTTTTTGTGGTGATATGTTGAAATTTTAGGTCTCTTGTGAGTCCTATAATGTTTTTGTATAGGTCTTTTTGTAATTAATTTTTTATTACAGAAATACTCCGACATTACCAAAAAAAAAGAAAAAGAAATGTTCAGACACACCCTAAAAATTCCTGCAATTTGCTTAAATTAGAAAAAAAAAAAATTATATGAAATGCACAGCATATGAAACAAACTATTCTTAATGGACCGACAACCTCCAACAATGCTCTTGTGGTGCTAACATTACTTCCTCCTCTGAACGCGACTAAGATCATTTGTGATGATAGAATATTTCTGCTTTGCCATCTCCTTTTTCACTTGCTGCTGCTTTTCTTTGCTGCTGTCCACTACTTGCAAGTTAGAAGAGGCATTTGCTTCTGGTCCTTCTATAAATGGTTCATCACAATTATAACAATTCCCTTTCTTTTGCCTCTCTTCTACCTCCCTTCTGGCAACCCATCCATTGTTTAGTGGAGTACAGCTGTTTCCTTCCTGTTGTGGGTCCAATCTAGGAAATCCTTGATGTTGATACAATCTTGTGAGACTTATTGCATGCACTTGTGGTTGATTGAGGTTTACTTCCATTGTAATGTCTTCCTGCATTTCACTAATAAATATTGCATATTCCTGTTCTTGGGTTAAAGTAGCACCCGTACTACCAATTGGCATTTAATTATCTGCAAAAACTATTGTTGTATATTTAACTATCCAATAATCTCATTCCTTCAAGCTAGAGGCCCAAAGTTCAATTTTCATCGCTTGGTACATTTGTTCCTTGTCAACCACAATTTTGTGCTGTCTTCCAATTGGAAATACTGCAAGTCTAGTTTTTCTTCCTCTGGTGTTCTTTAATGTCGTAAGTAATGTTCACAATGACTCATTGATCCAATGAATCTGAAGTTCCACGATGACGAGGAAAATCAAACTTAGTAAATTTAGGCACAAATGTCCATTTGCCATTGATCATGAATTCTCTTGTGTGGATATTATTCGCCTTTGCAGAATCATGATTCTGAAGCTTCTTTAGCATTCATTTGGACAGGTCCTCTAATTGGTTGGACATTGAGGTGTTTTACCTCAATCACTATCCTGTCATATTTTCTTGCCATTGCATTCTTGTCCCTCAATCACTATCCTGTCATGTTCCCTTGCCATTGCATTCTTGTCCATTGCTTGATCAACTTGATACATGGCCATGAATGCCATGAATTGCTATTAAAGAGAACATAGATCTTCTGTATTTCTTGCTTAAGACCAATTTGGTACAAGTATTGTTTATTGATCTTGTGGATCTAAATATTGAGATGGATAAATTTTTCTTAAATTTCTGCCCTGTTTACCTACCCTGATAGAAGTTTAGGGCTCAATTTGAAAGAGAACCTAAAGATCTCCATGAAAGGGACTTGGCTGAAAACTTGTCTTCTCATTCCATCCAGATATTATAAATACATAGGCTGCCATACAGACGGTCACACAGAACTGCCACGGTAAAACAACGAGAGAAATTTGAGAAGCAAATAGCTTGTACTAGAACTGCAGAATTGCACCCTAACCTACCCTACAATTTGCACATGAAAAGACATTACATTTACTAAAATTGAAGCATGTAAACAAACTATATTTGATGACCCACACTGGTATAAAACTTGACTGATGATGTGGCCATCCTATATTCTATCACTTTTGTGTTGGTAAGAAGCTTCTGGGCTTTCAACTTCTCTTCTTCCTAAGGAGTTTAAGAGATAAGTTTATCTTACTGTTTATGAGAAATTTCTGACTAGTTTTGTTTCAACTTCTCTTCTTCCTAAGGAGTTTAAGAGATAAGTTTATCTTACTGTTTATGAGAAATTTCTGACAAGTTTTGAGTCCCAATCTTGTCAAATTGGTTTAAAAAGTTGCTCTAGAATTATATGTTTGTAATCAGTTGTGCTGACTTTATCATCTCCTCCCAGCAATTAGAAGCCATCACATCACTTGAAAAAGTAAAATGATGCCATATCCAAATTGCTGAAAAAAAAACTCTACCTTCTGTTTGGTATTTGGAAAGCATATGCTCATGGTATTAAGAGTCTAAGACGTCTGTGTTAAAGTGATTGATGATGAATGCGATAATCTAGTCTCCTGTATGGAAAGAATCCCAATCAAATAGCAAGAACTGATGTGCAGGAGCTAGGATTTTGTTTTGCCTGGATTTAAAGGAAATGAGAACTCTATAGCTTGAGGGTAAGTGAATGGAGATTCCCAGGTGAATTGACCAAAATGCAAGCATCAGTTGAGAAGATGCATGTGAAATATCATCTGTTGTTTTTTCATATGCATTTTGTATCTATATTTATATCGCTTTATTTAGTAACTCCCAAGGGATTGGCCTAGTGGTTAAGGTCTATAACACATCATGACAATTTGCATGAGGTTTTGGGTTCGAAACCCACTATGGACATTTTTGGGTATTTGCATAGTGTAAGCTATTCTTGTACAGTGCATGGGTTTTGTAGGGTGGTTATCCAAACGGTCATAACATGGGCCGTGCCCCTATGTCATGAATGAAAAAAGAAAAAGAAAAAAAAAATATTGCTTTATTCAGTATTTATTGTCATTAGAAAATCTGTGCATTTCTGGTGATAGTTCATTTCTGATTGATTTTTATCAATTGCTTTGGTTGCCTGCAAGAACTCTACACTTCCTTCGGTGAGTGTTGCTGACTTTTTGCTATTGCTGATTTCCTAGTGGAAAGGAGACCGAGTTCCATATTGAGCCTGAAATGACTCTGGAGCTGATGATGGCTGCCAATTATCTGCATACTTGAGAAGATTGCGAGCCTTTTATTTATTGTGGGTGACCTTTAGTTAACACAACAAATTGACGCCGCTGTATATTTAGAATATATTGTTTGTCGGGGACCAAGAAGATGGACTAATAGACATTGGATTACTTTTGTATTGTTTTTTCTTTATTTGATTACTCAAGGAGGTTTATTTAAAGCTTGTTTATCTTGATAAAAATATATATATTTTTTCTCTTCTAATAAATATCCCAAAGTTGAATTAAAACTTAAATTGATCTTGGCCTACATTTAAGCTTGTTCAAACTCGATTATGTTTATAAGCCTATTGGGTCTGTTACTATGAGATTCAAGCACAATGAGCTAGAGTAGTTTGAGTTGAACCTTGACTCAGTTATAGTTGAATCAAAGTTAAAAAGAGTACATGTTAAGCTATACTCAAATAATCTGTGATGAGGCAATATGGTGCTGACTTGTTTGATCCTTTAAAGGGGTAAGTTAACATACAAATTTCCACTTATTGTTGGCCAATCACATGAGGAATTATGGTTGGAAAATCATCCCGTCTCACGTGCGAACCAGACTAATAGATATGGTGGTTTTTGGTGATGGGGGCGTTTTGCCTCCACACTTACATTGAAGGAAATAAAGGGAAGTAAGGGATTGCAAGGGAAAAGACTTTCTGGTTTGGAAAAGAGAGGAAAGGGGAAATGAGGGGATATAGCGTGAAAAACTTTCTTTGGCCAATCGAAAACTATTTTATCATGAGAAAATTTAAATAAAAAGACAATTATACCTTTGAAATAAATATAATTGTTTTAATATATGAGTTTTTTTATGGCATTTTAACAAATTAAAAAATTGACTACCAACTAATCTTCCAATTTTTTCACCTTTTTTTTCTACTTATTTGAATAAAGGAATTTATTATGTTTTTCTTTCATCATCTTTCATTTTTTAATTTTTTTTCCCTTTCTTTTCCTTCTCTTCACATACTTCCCTCTTTCTAACATATTGTTAAGCTTTAAGCCATATATTTTATGTTGGTTAAAACCTTCAATAATTTCTTGCCATGATAACGAGGAGGGAAAACAAAAAAGCCTTTATCACATCATCCTGAAATAATTTCAATAATTAAGAATTACTTGGCTTTATTATGGGGGTTAATGTAATATATACCATCACATTTCCGAACTGAGCTCCGAATCCTTAATTCATAAGCAAATCAAGTGGGAGACCAATCAAACAAAAGCCGCAAACACAAATGACCTTCCACGTGTCGGTCAGTGATTTTGGGAAGTTAATTCCTATAATTGTAGTCTTAGTTTCATATAATAACCTTTTGAGCTGGAGCATGGTCTTTTTCTTTGTTTATGCTATTCAAGTTGGCATTAGGTCACGTTGCACCTAGAATAAATACACCGACCTGATACTTTTTTAAACCTAGTACAAATATATAGACCACAAAAATATACTAACCTAGCATTTTACAACTTGTGTATAAATTATCCGTAGGCATGGCCTAATAATTTCCGGTCCTATTCGTCCTCCTCTTTCTCCCTGTTTTTTTTCCCCCCCTCTTGCCTGGTTTAAGCATGGTACCTAGGGCTGGGCAAAAAAAACCGACCGAACCGTGAACCGAACCGGACGGACCGAACCGAACCGAAATTTCGGTTATTTTTGAAACGGTTCGGTTCGCGGTTCGGTTCATTAAAGATAAACGGTTCGCGGTTCGGTTCGGGACCATGAACGAACGTACGGTTCGAACCGAACCGAACCGTTTTATATATTAAAAAAATTAAATATATTATTTTTACTCTTAATTTTTTTTATTAATGGTACATATCTATGTCACAAATTTTAAAAACAATTAATTTTTTAAAATAAATTAATTGTTTTTAAAATTTTTTACTTAGATATGTGTTAGTCATTAGAATAAAATTAGATTTTCATAATATGTTTCAATTATTATGTTATCTATAAGTAAGATAGATTTTAGAATTTAAACTCTAGTATTTTAACTTAAAAAAATTAATTGTTGTAAAATTTTCTTACCTAGATATGTGTTATTCATTAGAAAAAATTAGATTTTTATAATATATTTTAATTGTTATGTTATCTATAAGTAAGGTAATTTTAGAATTTAACCTCTAGTATTCTAACTTTTGCATATTTCTTTTCCATTTGACTTACTAATTAATCTAGTTCTATTATTTAGTTACTTATTGATTTATATAATTGGTAATATGTTAGTTAGAAGCATACAACGAATTACATTTTATGTCTTCTATTGAGATAAAGTCTAGTATATCATTATAGTTCAAGATAATTCAAAAAATGAGACTAGTCATAGTTATAATTTTATAATGAATGAAATCTTTTTCTTCCTATAAGTTTTACATGTTTATTTGATAAATGATTAATTTTAAATATTATTGTTTATATTTGCATTAGTGATAAGAAATATGTAATTGAACTTTTTCGATAGAATATATTTTTTATTTTATGAAAAAAACGGTTCGAACCGCAAACCGAACCGTACCGAACCGTTTTTTTTTCGGTTCGAAAAAATTACCAACCGAACCGTATGGTTAGGTTCGAATTTAAAAGAAAAATCGAACCGTCAATTATGGTGCGGTTCGGTTCGGGATACAAACCGAACCGAACCGTACCGTACACACCCCTAATGGTACCTGAGGCTGTCGGCTGCCAGAAGACACGGGATATAGAATCACATCTTCCTGTATCTATTGCTTCCGGAGAATCTTATGGGAATCTATTCCCATGTTCAGCTGCTTGAATCGATGGATGCTCGACGTTTCTTGAATTGTAGGGTCTTGTCCTTTTTACCCAAAAAAGGAAAAAAAAAAATGCATATGGTTGTAGACCTGTGGTAACAGAGATAGGTGTTTCAGATGTACCATAGGCCGTAGCCTTCAGATCTATAGTTGATTCCTCCCTGGGTCCCCAGTCGTCCTACTATTTTAAAGTTTATTTAAAAAAAAAACAAAAGAAGCTGAAATTTAGATATTAAATGCGATATTATCTTTTGGTTTAACATCTACACATTGGAAAGTTTAAATATTTTGCTTGATCTCTGTTTTTTATTAGATGACATCGTTTTCTCTCTTTTTTTAATTAAATTAAATTAAATGGAGTTCTCTTTGGAGTAGTATTAAAACATCTCTAGAAATGACCTAATGGAAAAGTGTTTTTTAGGATCAAATGGTCAATCAGTTAATAGAAGGGTTTCGATGTATAATAAACACTCATTGACCTATGAGATGGTGATATTGGTAAGAAAAAACCTTAATATGCCGTGTTATGATTTATTCAAACTAGTGTTGCTAAAGTCTTGATTATGGATTGTATAAATTACTTAAAAATGGATTTTTGGTCGCATTACACTTGAAGAAGCTTTTTTTTGATAGTTAAATAAATTGTTTCATTCTAGTAATATTGATTCAAGGGTGCGAATAAAATTTAGTCATCCATAACATATTAAGCTACATATAATTCTACTTAAATTATTGCAGTTTTAATTTAGTACCCTGTTTCCTGTCTGTATGGTTTAATATACAAACTTTTTAAATTATTACCTAATATTATCTTTGAATTCCACTGCTGTAATGTATTCTTGTTATTAGTTAAAGCCATCCACCAACTGTGTCGAACTCATATTTTGAAGGGTGGCCTATGGGTTTAGGTTGTCTAATCTTGGAAATATCTTCAATTTGTGGTGTTGATGGTCTATTCTTGACCTTGCACCATTTGGGTTAAGCTCCATGCTGACGAATTGGACCAACCTAATGAGCCTAGGCGTCATTGACACATCTTACTTGGTGTGCGACCAACCCTATTACCAACCTCTGCAAGTCGTTCGGACATCTCCATACCACTTGTTGTTTGGCATGAATAGCTCGATTAACTTTAGCTTACACGTAATGGAGACATGACCTCTCTTTCACGATCCCCACTACTACTTTTAATCACCCACTCACTCACTACAGTCATAACTATCTAGTCAGTCGCTTATAAATACTCATCTACCTCTCTAGAGATAGATAATGTTGCACTCAATTGTTTTTCATTATCCAAATTAGGGGCTAATCATGACAAATATTGATTTAAATATAGGAGTAGCCACATCGGGCCTATACATGGTATGCTACTAACTTGTTTTCTGTTTTATAGACTCTCCAACTAACCATGGTTTAATCCCATTCTCTCTAAATTCAACCTCTACGGATTCAAGCAAGTGACACATGGTATTTTCATAATTTTTATTTAAAAAATTATTAAATTTTCTCGAATCCTATTTCTCTTCCTTTGAGTAAATTTAAGACAATAGAAGCAATAGAGTCATGATAGGTAGTTAGAGCTCTTCATATATATGTATATAAATAGTATATTATATATATATATATATATATGACTAACTCCATAAGTATCTTATAGGAATTTAGGATGAGTTGTGGAAAGGAGAACAGGTTTTGCATTAGTTCTAATATTCTATAAAAATTTAGATGGGATAAGAATTCTAACCTAGTATACTTAATATTTGTAAAGAATTATTTGAGTAGTTAGGTCCTTTACCCACATGGATTGTCTTATTGGGTTAGTGACTAGACTTAAGTTTACAAATACTTTCTCAAGACCCAATTTGATTGATTCATAATAGGAATTGTTGGACTAATTCATTTACTCATGATCTTGTTCGGATATTTTGTGATTGATGTTGGTCATGAGGAAAGCTTTTTTCGTGTCTTATGCGGACATGGGCTCATCTGTCTATTTCCATTTTATAGCACATGAAGCTTAAAAAACATTCAAGAGTACTCAATCACGTTCGCTCGTTGTTAATAGGAATGTAACAGTTGCAATAAATAGCCCATCTCATTTGCCATCTTGGAATCACCCAACAATCAATATCAAGCACTAAAACTATGAATCAAGAGGGCTCATCATTTCAGACATCCGGAGCATTGATAAATTTCGGAGAAATATTGATGATTTCCTAGAATCATTCAGCAAAACATCAAAGCGACAAACCAATTAGGAATGAATCGAGAATTATCAAGAACATTCAATCTGATTCGCTATTAGATGAGTGCTTTGAGAACCTGAGTTTATCGGATCCTCTTACATTATTCCTTCACATGTCATCCGCTTGAAATTTTTCAAATCAATCAGCATATATCCTATACGTGATTGACTAGGTACAACAATTCGGTTTTATATGATGGTTTGTGGTGTTGTATTTTATTGGAGTTACTCAAACTTGTAGAAAATATATAAAGTTGA
This sequence comes from Combretum micranthum, assembly GCA_024138025.1. Taxonomy (NCBI): domain Eukaryota; kingdom Viridiplantae; phylum Streptophyta; class Magnoliopsida; order Myrtales; family Combretaceae; genus Combretum; species Combretum micranthum. The sequence goes on along the minus strand of JAMXBD010000033.1, from coordinate 1,419,393 downwards.
TTATAAGATGGTTTTGTATTAGTCGATTTTTTTCCCTATATAAACCATTTAGTTTTTAAGAATATCTATATTTTCTGTAAAAAGAAAATTTTTGAAGTACTTTGATAAAATTACATCAACCTGTCAAGTGGGCAAAGGCACATTTTTAGAACCCGATGGGCAATGAGACTATTTGGTAGGTTTTGAATACGTGTTTTCCTAGTACAGATTTCAAGACACCTGACAGAGTATTGAGAAGTATTTTTCTAAGAAACCAAGCACCCTTGTATTGATTATTATGAGTATTTGAAAAAAATTCTAAAACCAATATCATCATTAAGTTTAAGCTATGTAGTACCATATGGAACTCATGAAACTTTTTGATCATTAGAAAATTTTTGAGCATTATAACTAAATTTGACCGTAATTAATATCTTTTCATGGAATAAATTAACTATAATCTGAAACCTCAATTTTATAAACTATGAATTAATACATTATGTCATTTCAGTTTAAATTATTTGTCAAGAAATAGATACTGATGGATAACATATATTTTTATTTATAAACAAATCAAATAAAATAGATATAAATCAAAATAAATGTAAATAAATCATCAATTTATAAAAATCAAATAATCCATGCTGGTCATGATTCACCCAGGATAAACATCTATCTAATCCAACAAACTTTGTAAATTAGGGTTCGACAAGTTCGATACGCACCTAATTAATAACATAGATGCTTTTGGTTTTTTGAAGTAATTATTGGTCGCTTTCTACATCCCTATAAGTAGACACACCTCGACAACGTCCACTTCACAGAAGGCTGCCCACCGGAGTTTCATTTACCTACATGTGATATAGTCAATCTCCCAGCTTTATCATATGGCCAACAGTAAGGACGTTCACATCGGCTTCGAAATTCGAAATGCAATGAACATGTTGAAAAAAATGTCAGTTACTTGGCTCAAAAGTTGACATTTTTTATTTTTCTCGATACTTGGTTTTTAACTTTCCGAAGTACCGTGGTCCTTTTTCTTTTTGGTCGGTTTCACAAATACCCTAATCAATTATACCATCAAACTTTTTCCTTTTCTTTTCTTTTATTATTTATTTATTTATTTTTTAAATCCTTTTTAGCCAGAAAAAACGTCACGTGGAACTTACTTGGAAGGGCTTCCGACTCTAAACCCCCATGGTGACTGTATAGCCGGGCGTTTATTCTTTCATGAGTGAAAACTTAGTGGAAGGATACAAAGTTTGGAAGGAAATTACAAGAATTAGTAATGTTATGAAATAAGTGTAGTTTTATATCTTAGAATGGTTCTGATGTTGGTTGTATTACATGGTTTTAGAACCAATGCAAAGCACAATAAAAAATATCGATTTTTAGGTTGGAAAAGTAAGAATCAGAATAAGATCCATGGAAGATCGTTTTGATATGTTCTATTGAATCGTTGGTTCAAGATTCAATTTCTATACCATGGATTAACATTTTTTTAATTAGTTAAAATAAAAGAATGAAAAGATTTTTTTTTTTAATTTTAAATAAGATAAGATTTAAACTCAAGATTATAATTCATTTTAAGAGGATTAAAATTTTAAACTCATTTTATGTTTTTACTTATATACAAGCACATATAACTTTAATCATACTCTTATTACCTAATGTGCGAGTACAAAATAGGCTAAAAAAAATATCATAAGATGATGGTCCCATATTTTGAGAAAAGAGGATTGAATTTTAGTAGAAATTTATATAAATGAAACAAGATATCTTTTTAAAGGTTTCAGTTGGGTCTTGTTTAAACTAAACCATACTTGTGTTTAATTTTATAAATAATTCAGTTTGTAGGATTGCTTTAATTCACATGTATGGTGATATAAAACATATAAATGGATCAACCATCACGTTAGTTGGATTTTGGATATAATTAGCGAAAATAAGAGGCAAGTTTCGCTGCTTATTCATAAATAATTCCACTTTTTTGAAAAGAGGTGAAATTCGCTTCTTTATCCTAATTTGTAGTGATTTTCGCCTCTTTTGAAAAAAAGGCGAAACTTGCCTAATATTTTCTCTATAAATAGGCCATCCTCTCCCCTCTACAATTGTTTTGATTTTGCTTTTATTTAGTTTTTTATTATTAAACTAATATTAATTACTAAGTTTTTTTTATTTCCCCCTTTTTCATTGTAGATATCTTAAAGAAAATTTACAACTATTGTGTGGTTAGCTATTTCTTCATTTGAAGGTTAGTAAAATATTATAATAATTTATATCTTTTATATATTCTTCTACAAAACATTGTGTAGGTCATTCTATATATAGATATAATTATGTGCATAACAATGTTTGTTAGTAGCTAAATAATATATTTATTTAGATGTTAGCATTTATATATGAGTATTTAATATATGTTTAAATATGTACCTTGTTATTGACATATATATATATATATATATATAAATGAGTATATATCACATGACAATTGTTTGGTTAAAAAAGTTATAAATAAGAAAATAGAGGAAAATATTTAGTGCAATAGGGTATTGTCATTTGATTGAATGTTAATGTAGGATGTCGACACGCAATTGACACATGACGCACGATTTGCAACTGTGTAATACATAATCAAGATTAAGGGGTTTTTACAAGCTGTAGTGAACCATAAATAGTAGATGGATTCATAAGATTCCCATGTAGTGATTGTCTCAACACATCATGATAGTTTAGTCACATTATCACGTACCATCCCTTGATGATGGAAATGGTATGAACCTACGCACCACTAGGCTATTACTCTAAAAGCAGGTTTCTAACCAATTTTAGGCTTACTTAATCCAACCATTTGCTAATTTATGCCAAATTCACGCAATAATAATAATAATAATAATAAAATAATAATAATAATATAATAAGAAGAAGAAGAAGAAGAAGAAGATAAAGGAAGGAAAGTTGGCATCGGATTTAACATGGAGTTTGGCCCGCCTTGTAGTCTCCACGGTTCACAAAACACCTCACTCAAGGAGGCCTTCACACCATCCATTTAATTCAAATAACGCCTCAATAAGAGGACTTTAACAAATGCCTTACAAAGAGGACTTCACTATAACACGCTCAAATACTCAATACAAAGACAAAAACATGTGAGTAGTGTCTTACAAGATTTGCTAACTAAACTCACTAAATGATACTACTCACATTTTCACTCAAACTATCATAAATACAAATTCAGAGAGAGAGAGATTCAACATAATTCCTTTAAAGTAAGCCCATCTCTTTACTTTACATCTCTCAAAAACTTCATATTTAGAGCATTTTCAAAAACCAAGTTGTTGCCTTCTAAAAAGATCTCTAGCAATAAGAAGAAAAGACTTCTATAGCTAATAAATTTGTAACAAGTTCGGACCTTTTGCAACTGGTATGAACCATTGGGCATATTTTGCATCACCTAAGCATTTTATGGGTTAAAACGTCAGGACCTTCGTGCAATGTTAGGACTTTTGGGCCACATGATCCTTACAATGCTCAAAAGCTTTGGACTTTTGCTTATAGGTTCAGATCTGCTAGATAGTTTGATACTGTTTTGTATTTTGGTCATATCTCTCTCATTCGAACTCTAATTGAGGTGATTAAAGATCCTACAGATATCTTGGAGAGAGTTCTACAACTTTCATACTGAGTTTTAGGAAATTCCAAATAAATCATTCTTAAAACTATGGTACACGCCAAATCTATCAAAAATTCATATAGGCACAAACAAAAACACATATATATTACACATAAAAGTTCAACACATCATAAAGATAATTTTCTTATTAATTGCAACTTTACTTTATTCATTGAGCATTTGTGCAAGGCATATCCTCATCAAAATAAGATTGTAACATCTCTTGGTTCAACACCATGGTGAAGGGTCCAATAGTGGAATAGACAATGAAGATGAGGTCAACGCCGATGTAATTGGTGGCAAAGGGAAAATAATTGATGACTAACAACTGTTTGAAGATTAAGCAGATGATTGGCTATTAGAGCATTGAGCTGCTAATATGAGTGACCTCGAGAGGATAACATCGATAGTGGGGACAAAAATAATGAAGTTAATAGAGAGCGATGGACAATAATGTTAAAAATGCAAAGAGCCTGGTGTATCCAGACTGTACCAAATTTTCAGTGTTATCTGCAAGACTTTAGACAATGAATCTAAAATTCGATGACAAACAATCATTAAATCCTTTAATAACTAAATTGGTTTTATAAGAAGTTTATTACCGAACGACAATTTGTTTCCCTTCTCATTACTATGATGCACACAAGATGCTGAGGCAATTAGTTACAGACGTAAACACGATCCATACTTGTAAAATTGATTGTATGCTATTTTGGAAAGAATTGCAGAATCTTAATAGCTGCCTACTGTGTGGGAAAGCAAGGTGGAAACTTCATTCTAAGAAGCAAAAAACATTGTTGATTAAGGTTTTGTGTCATTTTTCACTAATTCCAATATATGACACAAAGAAAATTATGTCAGCAAGAGGGTATGCCTTATGGACTCCGAGCAGTAAAAGGGATTGAGTGCCAAATACCCTTGGTTTGCTTTGGATATCCAACATGTGAGATTGAGACCTGTTATCAATGGTTCAATATTTGTGTGAATATGAGGACAACATATAGAGGCAATAAAGAAAGGTCCCTAATATCAACATGGATTAAATGAAAAGGAATAGTTAACTGTGATGAACTCCTTGTAAAGATGAGACATGAAACTTAGCCTCAAGACAAGTATCACATATGAAATGATCAAAATTTATTTGTTTACATTCATCTAAATGTTGTAATTTGGAAAAAGAAGTATGTCCTAATTGACTATTGAACAAATGAAGAAGTTGTGTTTGTTCAAGAAGTTTGAGCCACAAATATACTAGAACAAGAGAAATAAGCCAAAACACTTGTTTTCCTAATATTGCTTGAAGTCAACACATACAATCCATTTGTGAGCCTTACTTTGTTGGTCCTGAAAGATAAGTTTGTTTGAATCAACAATAGCAACAAGGTTATTAGTAATCTAGGCCTTTTGAATGGAGAACAAGTTATAATGAAAATTTAGCACATAGAGGACTTTATGTAAAATAAGGTGTTGGTTAAGGAAAATTGAACCAGCCAATTCAACATATTCGGATTGCCTATCTGGTAGCTAAATGCTATTAGGAGTAGGCAAGGTATATGTGTTTGTTAATAAGGACTTGAATGGCGTCATATGGTTGGTGGCATTTGTATCTACAATCCAAAAAACAATATGGTTATTCAAAGTATTAAAACAAGCAGAATGAGTAATATTACTTGCAAAATTGTGCTCTATTGCTACATTTCCATCATCTATATGCCTATGCTCTATCATCTTGAGCAATTCTTGGCAAACAGAGAAACAATGACTTACTGACTGGCCTGCACTGTTATCATCATATTTAGTTGCATCTATAAGAGTGCATGCAACAGGTCTGTCAAAGTTACCAGCTCATATCACCTTATCAGCTATACAACAATGTGCACGCCTAATTTTCTTCCCTTTATACCAATCAAGATATTCAATTAATTGGATGCAATTGTCAATAGAATGTCCCTCTGTCTTGCAATGTTTATAGAACAACCTACTCATACCTTTATTTCTCCTTTTATCACCAACAAACCCATTTGAATCCACCCTTCTAGTAAGAAAAATTGAAGCCTCCAATTCTAAGGAATTGTTTAAGGTCACTTGTTTCTGTTTTTCAACCTGTTAAACAATTGACTCCATGAAAGATAATTAAGACCATTAAAAACAACATTCCCTATCACCATACTTGGATTATCAGATCCTAAGAAATAAAGTGGATCTTTATTCACAAGTTCAATTTGTGCTCAATTCGATGTCACTTACTGTTGTATTAAATTAATTTTTTTCCCTTCTTAATGAAACAAAATACTAAGTGAGAGAATTACCTAAACTTGTCGTTCTGATACTATGTGAATGGAGCTAACAACAATAAGGATCATTCATGCAACATAGACAAAGCTTGTGGAGGAAAGCTAGTTTATGAAGAAGAAAGTGAAAATGATTGTAATTCTCTGTATCTGTTTATTCCATTAAGAAAGTCTATATATAATATAAGTAATTAACTAACACAATCTTAGCCGTACACTTGTCAAACTATCTACATGACAACTGGAAACAAATAAAGTCTATCTAACGCTACACTTGGAACATGTGACTATCTATAATTGGTTAGCAAAATTAATAATCCAAAAGTATTATGTAGTAAATTGAATAATTGATAAAAGTTTAAGTATCTGATGATATATTATTCTATTAAAGTTTATTTATCAAAAGTGGTAATTATAAATGCATATTGGTGGAAATTATTAATTGATGATATTAGTCTATAATACTAATATTAGAAATGAACTGGACGTTGAGTATTATCTACACCCAGGGAGGAAAGGGTTTATTTATTGCTTATTTTTAACGTGTGATTATAAACTGTTTTCCTAATTTCTTATTATCTTCCATAATGTTGCATATTAAACTGATCAATGTTATTGTAGTAAAATTAAATGATAATAATAAATTATATTTCATTTACTTTTTAAAATTCAAAAAATGATCAATAATCAAAATCAACAATATAAGCTAAATTTGAATGACTTATATTATGAAACCTTTATATATATGTAAAGGTTAGTGTGGTCTAAATTTATATGAATAATATTTAGAAAGGTATTCTTGGAGGTTCTAAGAAGTAAATGCTGCGTTAAATTTGCGAGTTGTGAGTTGCGACTTGCGAGAAAGTGGGATGGATAGATAATTATTCTCATTCCTGTGGTTGCAAGTTAAATTCAACAGTACAGGCTATAATTATAGTTACGTACACTGATCTATAAATCATTTCAAAAGTTTTTGTCCATCGACATCTGAAGGTTCGTTTATAAGGTCCTTACGATGCTAGGGCATCTATATCCAAAAGTTCTTCACATGAATTTTTTTTATTTGTTTTAAATATTTTTATAGTTTATATTTACCTTTATAAAATATCTTACTTTATATAATAATAATAATAATAAATTGTATAGAGAATAAGAGTATTTACATCTGAAAGTTTTTCACAAGATCCTTAAGGTACCATATTAGTACCTTAAGAAACTTTTCTTCGAAATATTTCACTACTTTATCTGTAAGATTCTTCATATAAATTCATTCACTTTTTTTTATACTTTTATGAGTCCCATTTACCTTTACACAATATCTTATTTTTACATAATAATAATAATAATAATAATAATAATTTGAATGAAGTTACTTTTTTGGATCCTTTATAGAGGATTATAAAAAGTTGAAGAAACTCTCTACATCCATGAGGACCTCAAAAAGTTAGATCATTCCCTTGGAAACCGGTGTCAAGAGACTTAGATGTGGATGTTCTAAGGCCTTTTTTTGAAGTTTTTTTAAGGGGGTATTAAATTCTTCCTTGGTAAGCTTTGTTCCAAATAGGAGGCTAGTAGATAATATTTTTTTAAAGTTATATCTAGTTTACTAAAATAGAATAAAATTGAAAAGAAATAACAATTTCTTCATTTTGTAATTGGTGATATTTTTGAAAAATAGTTGCATTTTGTAAGGAATAAGGATTCCTTAGGTGAATGGAAGGAATCAAAACTCCTCACCTATTTCATATTACATAAAATAGACATTCCTTATGATATAATTTTTTATAAACTAAATGAGGGAAAAATTATTCCGCAATAATAAAGATTCAATAACAATTCCATTCCAATAAACCAAATGCAATGTTAGTGAATGAAATATATCATAGTTGTTTGGAGAAAAGCAACATAAACATGGATGTAAATAAATCTAAATATTCACGTAATATATGATTATATCGAGTAGGATGATTTTTATTGGTGCTTTAAAAGTATGGTGTTTCCTAAATGATGTATAAGATTAATTTGATTCTAGCATATCATCTTCAATCATGGAAAACCTTTTTAATATATCTACATTAGACGAATTTAAATGGAGTAGGGCAATGAGATAAGAAGACCCCCTTATCTCCCTATTTATTTATTCTTGTTATTGATGAATTCCTTAATAAGATGATTGAAGTTGAACATAAGGCAAATTATTGGCCTTGTCCCCTTGTTTCTTTGTTGGTATCATTATAATGTCGGCAATAATGCTTGTTGAACCAATCGAAACAATATGGGGGTGTTAGAGGTATCTAGAGAAAAATTTGGATTGAAGGCAAAATAAAGAAAACCATGCAAAAAGATATATTGTAAGCATGTTAAGATCTAAGGAACTTTAGTCTTTTGGGAAGCATTTGAGTTATCGTTTGGAAAAAGGGTAAAAAGGCAAGACTTCATTTTCAATTCATTGGCGATAAGATGAGGAAAATGGTTATTGGATGGAAAAAATAGCTCAGTATGGTTAACAGGATTATTTTAGCAAAGTCATCTTATGAATCACTTTTAGCTTATTGTATGTAAATGAAAATGTTACCAATAAATACTATAAATAAGTTGGACAATATCATTATAAGTTCGATCCAAGGAGGAAGTGAGGAGATGAAGATGACACATTAGGTGAATTGGTAACAGTTATCTCATCAAAAGAGAAAAGGTGGCTATGCTTAACAAATTAAAAGCCCGAAATGAAGCTTTTACGATAAAAAAGATTAATGAAGTTTGAGGAAAATCAAAAGTTTGATCAAAGGTTGATAAGGGAAAATACAAGAGAAATCTAGAAAAGGAATGTTTTGCAGCTACAAAAATGCTTCTGTTTGGCCAACGAATCAGAACAAAGTCAAAGATGGATCTTGGAGAATGACACATCAATTAGAAAGTGGAGCAATTACAAGCTTGTGATTGGAAAATTGGATTGGAACTTAAGTTTTAAGGTAAATGGTGGATGACCTGTTAAAGCAAGATGTTGCAAGACCCATCATGAAAAAAGTCTTGATTACAAAAGATCAATGGGATAAGGATCGTACATGTTTCCCCCTATTAAACTAGCTAAAAGATAATAGGATAAGAAAAATTTTGAAAAGAAAAGAGAAGCAACCTTTCTATGCATGAAATCTATAATCATGTAATTGGTATTGCTCGTGAAGACAATACTTAATGGAATGACATGTTTCCTCCACAAGTAAGAATTTTTCCATGGAGAGTTATGTGTAATAGTCTGCATATGATATGTAACCAAAGAAGTAGGAATTTAATGCCAAATGTCATTTATTTAAGGTGTTTGGATATAAACGGAAATCTAGAGCATGCTTTAAGTGGATGTCCTAGTGTACTTCTTGCAAGGATCAGGATGAACTAGTGGAAGAGAGGAATTATGGAATACAGAGGACTTTAAGTTATGTATTCAGTAAAATGAAATATTGAGGAAGATTTGCATGAATCAGTTATAGTCACCTTAACATATATCCTTGGGCATTAATATATGGTCACCATGGATGGAACAAAATAATCTTATCTTCAAGAGAACTTAATAGAATTCACCCTAGTGCAACTAACAAAAATGGGGGTACATGAATGGTTGTGTTATAAAAGAAATGGAAAGCAAATGTAATCAATACAAAATCATCATTTGCTTAGAGCCTACTAAGGGAGGGATAAGTTAAATTAAACTCTAACAGGTTTGTGAGGGTTGATGTGGTAGCATATGAGGTATGGGTCTTTTGTTAGATATTAATTTATTGTTAAAAAAAACAGATGAATTGTATAAAAGTTAATATAACCTTGGATTAAACCATAACTACAGCTTTGCCATCAGAGAGTCAAAACCTAAAGAATAAATATACTAATTAGGTTAAGTATGACGAGAATAATATTATATGATTAGCAATTCATTTATTTTCAAATTGACCCATTTACTATAGATTATTTGATTGACTACTTCTTTAGATTGGAAGGGAAGAAGAGTCAAATGTTGTTATGTTTGCTTGTAAGCAAAAAATTCAAGAGCTATAAGGTTAGGTACTGGAAGCTAAGTCAAGGGATTTAACTAAGTAACTTTTTGCTTTAATTGGGATTGCACAAGCAGAAAGTGGGAAAGCAGTAAATTATGTTTATATCTCTAATGAACTTGCTAAATATTTTTATATTTGGTTAATGTTACATTTGGTACCCCAACTTTTCTCAAATGTATAACTAACCACTTGAATATAAAAACAGTCAATTTAATACCTAATTAAAGTTTTTGTATTCATTAATAATACCTTAGCTAATAAAGTTAAGTTTATTTATTGAGTTGACATATTCCAATGAATAGAGAAGTGATACATATTAAAGTAATGAATAAAAAATATTAAAAATTTAAACAATTAAGCAGGAAAATTAATGTGCGTGCACACACGCGCGCGCGCGCACACACACACACATATATATATATATATATTAAAATCGTTGGCAGTTATTTTTTCTATTTAATTGTTTAATTTTATGTTTTTTATTAGTTGCTTGACACGTATCACTTTCTTATTCACTTGAAGTGCTAACTCAGTAAACAAAGTTAATTTTATTAATTGAAATAGTATTAAAAAATACAAAAATTTTAACTAAATATTAAATTAATTATTTTAAAATTTTGATAGTTAATTATACCCTTTATAAAAGTCCAACCATCAAATAAATTCATCAACCCTATTATTTTCCATATTTGAATTGGCATGGGCAATCTTGCTGACAAACCAGATAGTAAATTTTGGCAGGCTGAATTCTTGCTATTGGTGCAGTCCTGTAACGTCGGTATTAGTTTCCTTAAGCTAAAAATTGTCAAAAGACAATGAAGATATAGAAACCCGTCACATGCAGTGAGATAATGAAAAGTAAGCAGCATTAAGCAGGGTTTTCTCAGGAAAAGACACTTATGATTTATGCTGCCTGCGACTTTCCAAGCAATAATGTTGTAAAATCACATCTTATTTTCCTACTGGATAATTATCATCCATAATAATCAACAGTGAACAATCTAAGTGATAGTGGTGATTAAAGAACCACGGTTAATGAAGTCGACATCTATAAGCACAAAATAGAATATTCGTACCTTACCATGAGAGTGTAAATCAATCAATTCGGTTCACAAACTAAGATCTATTTGGATGGTCTACATTTCATCTGTATCTATATTTGACCTGTATTTGTATCTTATTATATTTAGCTTGTTTGTTTTTTTTTGTGAGTAAAATTATTTTTTTTTTCACGAGTATCTATTTTTTGATAAACAGTCTGTTCGAAGACATTTGTGTGCATTATATGCATATGAAACAAATAGACCCCTATTTGACTTAGGCTTGATAATTACTCGAGTTTAATTCAAAAAAATAATCAAGTTGAATGATAAGTTAAATAGTTTATCAAGTCAAACCTGAACTTTATAAGTTTAGCTGACTAGCTCGTGTTAGAGCTTGAGTCGAATATAAATATTAATCAAATTTAAATCGAGTTCAGGTATCATTATTATTTTAATTAGAATTAATATCATATTTTCTAATTAATCGAGTTTAATCGAGTCAAGCTAGGATTATAGAGTGGCTCTTCCAACAGAATTTGAGCCTAAAATCTTAAACTTTGTCAACTTTAAATTGAGCTCTAGCTTTGAAATTTTGTTTGAAACTCAAATTAGAGCTCAGTATCGTATCATATCGACTCAACTCATTTGCAGCCCTACTCACCATAAATATATGTTAAGGCTTAATATAATCATGATTTATAGGAAAAATTATATAAAACAAATAAAAACTATTTCTATTACTGCTTTTATGAGCAAATACTCTAGTATTTTAATATTTAACAATTCATAAATTATGAATCTTTACTCTATATTAATAATAATAATAATAAATTCGGAGCACTTGCCAATTTCTTATTAGTTGATACAGATATTATTAAAATATACAAATAGATAATACATAGATTATAATTATTAATAACAGGATAACGAGAAAAAACAGAAATAAAAAAGGAATAAGTTGCACGATCTGGTAGACTTGTGGCCACCAAACCATCATATCCCTCTCTCAACCTAATCGCCTTGTTAATTGTTCTGGCCATTGGCTCCGAACGACGCCGTCGCAAGCAGGGTATCTTCTTCGCCGTCGCTGCTAAGTGTCTGCTTATTCGGTAGAGGAATCGTTACTAAAGTCACTTCATCTTCTTATCCAGCTCTCGGGACTTCATCGTTTGCTGGTAATTTTACTCACTTGAGCCGTCTTTTGGAATGATTTTATAGGGTAATTATTGACTAATTGAAGTTACTTGAATATAAATTTGGAATTCAAGTGCGTAATTGGAAAATTCATGTGAGATCTTCCGAGGTTCAAGTTATAAGAACTTCTAATCTTTGTTTTTTTTGAATTTTCAATAAATTTTATTCATATTATTTAGGATAAATATCAAATCTGAAACCTCAATTCTACAGAAATTTAATTTGATATCTGGACTTTGAAATGATTAATTTGATATCTAATTAAATTTTTTATGGCTATTTTTACCTCTCCTTAATATTATTTACTCTTACTGCTAATGTTTGAAGATGTAGCATGGAATTTTATTTTTATTATTTTTCTTTACATGGACTAATAGAATGCATCTTTATTGCAAAAAGCAAAGTAATTGGTGTTAATGAAGAAGTAAAAATAGTTACGAGAAGTTTGATTAAGTATCAAATTAACAATTTCAAAGTTTAGATATTAAATTAATTTTTTTGTTTAAAACCAAGTTACCAAATTTGACATTTTTCTATTATTTATTTAAGAGTTAATGTCGTAAATTGCACATGATTTTTGATGAAATATGTAATTAAATATTTAAATTTTAAAATTAATTAATTTAGTGTCTAAAAGAATTTTTCGTTCACGTCAATAGTACATCTTGCAAATTAAATAATATCATCATCCTATATGGCATTTTTAACTATTATGACTTATGTACATTAAATTTTATTTTAAATACTAAATTCATTAATTTTAAAAATTATTTAATAAGATAAGGAACGAATACCATATTTGGTATTTATCATCAACACAAAGTTAATAAACACGGCAAGCACGTGCTAACACGTGTCAATACTACAACACAAGATGCTTTTTTATTGTTTTCCAACATCTATATATACCATCTCTCCTCAGTACTTTTCTCATATCATATTCTTTTCTCCTTCCTACCTTAGCATCTCTCTCTCCCTCCTTCTCTAACCTTTATATCGATATTATAATCATACAACCGAGACATCACCAACCTTAAACTTGTCGCCATATTTTGCATTCCTTAAAAAGGGATTAAAAACAATAGAAAAATGGTGGTGGCTAGTGCAACTCCAACCAAAATGGAAAAAATCCAACCCATAGAATTACCTTTAATAGACCTTTCGTGTGAAAGATCAAAGGTTTGCAACCTTATAACAAAAGCATGTGAGAGTTACGGTTTCTTTAAGGTAATCAATCATGGGGTGTCTCAAAAAATAATTTCAAGGATGGAAGAAGAAAGTTTAAATTTCTTTTTGAAGCCAAATTCCGAGAAGCAAAGAGCAGGACCAGCTTGCCCTTTTGGATATGGATGCAAAAATATTGGATGTAAGGGTGATAAGGGAGAAGTTGAATATCTTCTGCTTAATGCAAATCCTAACTCCATTTCTCAAAGGTCTAGTAATATTTCTGATGACCCAACAAAATTCAGGTACTTATATTACCTAGACCCTTCTTTTTTTTATTGATAAATTCTTTTAATATCATTGCATGTATGTTTATACTTAGGATTTTGAGGTTTTTCATTTTTTTTTCTTTATTTGAATGCACTAATCATAATATATCCTAAAATGTTACTATTGGCTGAAAAATTTTGTTTTCATGAAGATAAGTTAAAAGTTTACACATCAAAGGTGCTTATATTGGAGGAAATTACAACGACAATAGTCTATAGAAATTAGAAATGTCCTGTTTATGTTTCCACCAAAACCTCTTTTTAATTCCTCCTCTTCCTTCGGTTTCCCCCCTTCTATATTTGATGATGAATAGGTTTGTGATTAAACATTATTTTTCTAAAATTTTTCATCACATGCCCTAATCTGATATATAATAAATAATTACTAATAGTAGATGGACTGGGATTCCTTAATCATCTAGACAAATGCCTTTTAAAACCATAGACATTATTAGTAGTGTGCTCTGATTTGACCTAATTAATAGCAAATAAAAGTCTTCTTGGAAGATTTAACACGCAAAGCTAGTATTAAATTTGTAAGAAAGAGAGAAAAGATTCTTAAATAAATTATATTATAAAGTAGTTGATTAAGCCATAAATGTCAAAAGAGTACCAATATTTATATTTGTGATTTGTGACTTTGTGAGAAAGAGAATGGAAAAAGATTACTAAAATGAATTATGTCTTTTTTTTTTCTCTTAAAACATTGTCAAAAGTGAGTTAATGTATAATAGAGTATCCAGGGTATAGATACCGGTCGCATGCAAAGAGATCATGAAAGGTAAGCAGTTTTAAGCATCGGTTTTCCCAATTGCTTTTTGGAAAAGATACTTGTGATTTTATATTGGCCTATGACTTTCCAATTAAACTGGAACATACTATAGATACATTTACTATATGTAATTATTTATAATGGGAGTTAATGAATCGAAATCATATGATTTTGCAAATTGAAACAACTAGATGCAACGTGAGCTTGCGAAAATAGGGTAATGCCACATGCATATAGCCTTCACACGGGGTGGCTTGCTGGGACATTATGTAAATGTAACATGTCGCTGATATGATAAGCTCAATTTAGGGAGCTTCAAATATCTACCAACATTTTCTGAAAAAATGATCTAATTATCTAGTTACTAATACCAAACTGCATGGATTATCTGTGATTTATAGTTTTACACAAGAAGTCTAATCTAAAGATGCCATATAGTGAAACTTTGTAGTGTTAAATTGTATCTTTAAAATGTGATTTATATTTATCTTTATTGAATTGTAATTATCATATTTGATTTACCTTGGATCTCGTGTCAAACAAGAAATTCATCAAAGTAGTCAATTCAAGTTAGTATAGGAATCTCATGTTCTACATGTGCTTCACATGTTAATATGTGATAGTTACATGTTAGTTATGTGACTCAAATGCCAAAAGTAGAATTGCATTTATAAAATGTGATTTTATATTGGTATTTTAATAATTAATTTAATATAATTTGTATTTGTGCGGATAGATAATCATGCAATTTTTCGTAAATTTATTTACTTGAACTATATTAAATTTCATCCTCATGCCATAAAATATAAATATCTTGAAATATTAAATGATGAGGGTTTACATATTTGGTCAAAAACCTTACTCAATCCAAAGTAAAACTATACGTTTCTGATTCTATAAGAATTATTGACTTTATCAAGTCTTTATCATATGGACCTAGGAAATCGCTTTTATGTCTTCGCCGACTTTGGCAAAAGAGTTGTATAGTCAACTATACTTTGTGAAAAAGCTTATCGGGAAAATCTTAACGGGTAAAATTAGGTATTTGATAAGATATACTGTAAAAAGATTTGTTTTCGTAAGATAGCAAGTGTCAAACGGAAGCTGTTTAACCCTAATATATACTATACATTTTATGAAATACATAAATATGTTTGTTACAAATTTTTTTTAATCAAATCTATTATTATTATTTTTACTTCAAAAAACTGAAAAATCTACTTTATTATTATATTTTTATCCTCTTTCTGTGGCTTAGACGGGAAAGAGCAGGAAATTGGAATGACTATTCATGCAGAAATTCATTCACAATAACCACACCACAAGGTGTAATCAAATCAAAAAAGAGATATGATGGGTAGGCAAAAGACATACACATACATACTGATCTTCTCCCCCTTCCCCCCCAAATGGAGAAAAGTAAGGTGTGACTTTGCTTACCCAATCAAGTCAAGATGGAAGTACGGTAAGAGCAGTTGTCAGTGTTAGGGCAGTGGCAGACCAGTGTGTGTGTGTTGTGTTGAGTTGCACGTACCATCATCAGTCCAGTCTAATCTTTTCTCTTACTTAATTAATGCCACATTTTCCTTTCAATTTGTTAGGATAATTGAGCGTTTATTCACATCTAATTGCTTTTTTCATTTTGTTCTTCTTTCTAAAACCCATTTGCAAATTGCAAATCTATTTTACCATTGAAACCACCTTCATAAACCTTTTTACTCATTTCTTCATATATCATGCTATTACTTTAAAAAACTTTTTTTTTAAATCTCACTACTTTATTCGTAAGATTTCTCAAATAAGAATTTTACCTTTTATTTAAGTTTTTAAGGATTCTTTTTATTTTTCACAATAATAATAATAATAATCCTCATCCTCCAAAGAAACTCACCTTTTACCTAGGTATCATATTAAGAACTTTAGACATAGATGTTCTTACATCATGTTTGTCTTAAGAAACTTTTTATCTTATCTGTAAATTTTTAAAGAAAAATTCTTAATTTTTTTCCTTACAGATTATTAAAAAATTTTACATTAATTATAATAGTTTATCATTAATGAATTAACTTAAAACTTAAGAATAAAAAAAAAGACAGCTTTTTCAAACACAGTTGCAGTTCCGTACTGTTTGAAGGGACTGTTGAGAAATTCCCTAGAATTTCTTATCTTTAGGTTCTTGTGCACCTAGGATAATGTTATTAAAAAAAAAAAAGAAAAAGACATGGATAATAATGCTTTTAGAATTGCAAATAGGTTTGGATATACAACCTAATAACCGAATTCCATCATGGTTAAAAACTATATATGTAAAAAGAAAAATTAAAATAAAATATATCGTACCATTGTAAGGATGGGAAAATAATTTTAAGTTATAGTGACGGCTCATTAGGAGATTCATTTTTCATTATAAAAATATAACATTGATTATTTATAAGATTTCAAGTGAAATTTATGTTCTATTTATATGATTGTCATTTAGTTTCTTACAATATTTATTTTCCTACATAGAAACATGAATTTCAGAGTACTTTATTGAAACCATATTAAAATGGATCGAGACAAAGTATTGGATTATCTATTTTTATTAAATTAGTTTAAGCATTCCAATTTGCATCCCTATCCACATTGGACATAGGACTGATAGAACCAAAACTAATTAAGCAAACATTGAAACCGATTACTTCATAGGCCACTTGTGGTTTTGCTTAACATAAAGAACCATCCACCACTAACACAATGGATAAGGATAATCAGATATTTATATGAATAAACCTTACATGTGTAAATTATTAATGATCTTGTTTATGAGTTCATTGGTTTTCTCAAATTTTTGACAGTGATGCTGTGGGTGATTACATAGAAGCAATGAGAGAGTTGGCATGTGAGCTATTGGATTTAATGGCAGAAGGATTATGGGCCCCAGATGCATCAATATTCAGTAGACTAATCAAGGATATTGACAGTGATTCAGTCCTCAGGCTAAATTACTACCCACCATCATCGTCATCACCACTTGTGATGGAGGACTCATCCAAGGACAACCAATCAACACCACCACCACCCTTATTGCACAAAGTTGGTTTTGGAGAACATTCTGACCCTCAGATCCTCACCATCTTGAGATCCAACGATGTGGGTGGCCTCCAAATTTCACTTGAGGATGGTGTGTGGACTCCAGTACCACCTGACCCCACTGCCTTTTGGGTCAATGTGGGCGATCTTTTACAGGTAAGTTGCACACTAACATGACATGACATTGTTAGATAATGTGTCTACCTAGTCCCATTCGTAGTTTGTACCCTCTTAAATCCGATTCATAGTCTCATCGTTTTTGTACTTTAAACATATTATCATGTAGAAATTTATGAAAATTGAGAATACATCTAAACCCTAAATTCTAAAATTTAATTGTTGAAATTTGAAATTGATTAATTTAATATATGAAAGAATTTTTTGTGTACGCCAATAATACATTCGTTAAGTTTTTTTGTGTATTAAATTGATTAGTTTTAAAATTTTTTAGATATTTAAATGATTAATTTTAAAGTTTAAATATTTAATTTATCAAAGTTAAACGTACGTTTTTTGACATTATGTCGAGACGATTTGAATAGCATGTACATATGTTCGTCTCCCCAATTCTCTTTAGGATTGGGTTATGGTCCCTTAGAACTCTTTTGAGGCAGCAAACTAGGTCAATAAAAATTGGAACTAAAAATTATTAGATTGGTTCATCTATATAGAATTTCAATAAAAATTTTGGCATATCGAAAAAGTAAAGCAATATCTGGTTTGATTATCTATCAATAGATCTGACCCATATTTCGTGTTGTGTGTTAGAAAAACGGACACATATACCTATTTGTTGAGTAGTCTCTTCAGCTATGATCACCACTGTCTCTATCTATTTGTCAAAAAATGGTTAATGGGTACCAGGGAAAAGTGCTAATTTGATTAATAAAAGCTCAAATCAAGTGATACTTAGAATCACCGCCTTTTTAGCTAAGCGGGGTCCAAACATGTCAGGGTTCCTTTCATAGGGAAATGAGAAAAATCTTGAAGAAAGTGATCAAACACTTAACAGAACATTGTGTTTGTCTGTTGGATGCTAGAGTGGAACTAAAAAGATGGATGGTTGGTTGAGCACTTTTCCTTTTACATGGTGTTTTCCCTTAAAGCAATTCCGTAGAAAGGCAAAATCTTTCCAACAGCCAACTACGTATAATCTCTTTCCTTGTCACATGGAAATGAGGACCCGATCACAATGCATGGGAAAAAGAATCAAAAGCTATAGCTTACTTTTAGGCTTTTACACAAGTCCAATTCTGCCGAAAATAATAATCATGATGCATCTCACTTATAATTGACTCCGTGTTCAATTAAGTTAAAAACTTATACATTTGATTGAATCTTATATTATGATTAATTAAAATTTTCGAATGTCTTCTTATGAAGATGTCTTATATACAATAATTATTTTGTGCTATAAATTTATTAGATTCGTGTAATTTTTTATCTTGTATTAGAGACGATCAATAATCAACTTAGATGATTGACACGGTTGGTTACAGCTTCCATAAGGGTGGATTAGGTTGTAAAAAGAAGAATTTAGCTATTTAAGGTTGATTGTTATCTAGTATAATGAAAAGACATCGAATCGGCTTAGAAGTTGATGATAATTTGACAAATTCCATTATTTTCCTTAATTAGTAGATGTTGTTTTTGAATTGTGTAGGCAATGACGAATGGGAGGTTTTTGAGTGTGAGACATAGAGCACTTACTCATCCATCCAAGTCAAGACTATCAATAGGCTTCTTTGGAGCACCATCACTCCATTCATGCATTGCTGCTGCTCCACAATTTGTCACTCCTCAAAAGCGTCCACTCTACAGGCCATTCACTTGGGCTGAGTACAAGCAAGCTGCATATTCCTTGAGACTTGGGGAGATACGTCTTAACCTTTTCAAAGCCTCCAAAGAAGACTGTAATGTTCCTTAAATGTAATAGACTTGGAATGGAACGAATAAAATTAGCGTATGAAGGATGGATATGATTTGGAAAAATAATTAGGGTTTTGTTTTCGGGTGTCTTCCATATGGGGAATTTTGGTCTTGTTAATTGCTCTCCCCGATGTTTTTACTGCAAACGATGATTTGTGGCTAATGATCTTTAACCTAGGACAATGTCTAGGGTTAGTTTCGTCTTATTGTCAAATGCAAATATGTTCATCTCTAAGCTATATCGTCGCATGAGCATTCGATATTTTTTATTTTTATTCCAAAAGTTTAATGATACTGATGGAAAAGTTCAATGGAAATAATTTGGTGAAATCAAACGATTGCCAGTTATTATTAATTTTAGACTTGTAGGCATTGGTTTATTAGTAGTATGGGAGCAATAATCCAAAATAATGATCCAATTAATATGCCCCAATATAAAAACAATATATTTTTTTTCTTCGTACACAATTTACTAGAGAAATAATAGAATAGTGAGTCTTGTAATAGTTATGAGATTCTATCAAATAATATTAGATTTTTTATTCCATTGTAAATAAATTTTTATAACTGGATTTTGACTTTACAGTCAACAAACTTTAACCATATTTGTTCTACCATGATCACCACTACCACATAATTAAGACAATTGCCAACATACAAGTATTAGTATCACAATCTTTGACCATCGAGAATTTTATGTATGGTGCTATATGAAGAGAAACAATTATAGGATAAATTAATATTTAACACTATAATTTCATACAATGATGCGTAGCAGTTAAGGCCTTCTTTTTACATGTCTCATATCGCGGGATCGACTCCTCGTGGTCGCATTCCACTTTTGTTTTTATTGAGCAATGTTTTGTAATTTTTACTTTTGGTTGAGAAGCGTAGAACCCCGCAACAAGAAGCATTTGGTTAATTTCTACTTTTTAAAAATTTTTTATTCTTGTTCAAGTTTTTAATACCTTTCGTTTATTTACATTGTTTATTCTAGTTTTTAATAGGTAATTATTTTTATGAAACTAATTAATAATTCATTAAAATAAAAAAGGAAATGTTATCTGAATAATTTATTGTATTATATATCACCTATTTGCCTCTTACTATACCTTTCATTGCCTCCCTACTACAACTACGATTATAACTGCCAACACTATCAATGTCATTACACCAATATGAGACCAATCATCTTCTCCTAGTTCACTGCTACAACCCTTGCATCACTACCTCTTGCTCTTATTAACCCCACTGTCATGATTGGTGCACAACTTCACCATTATTGTCAATATGATCCTGATATAGCATTGGATAATGATGGTATCAACAATTTTTTTCAAACATAAATGTATTCATATTTTAGTAAATTACACTAGAAGTCATTAACGTTTGGAGGTAATTATACTCAGAGTATCAACATTTTGAGTGGTAAAAAAAATGAATCAATATTTTACAAAATGAGATAAAAGAGGAATCGATGTTTAGCAATATTCATTTGAGGTATTGATGGATTAAAAGTAGACAAATCCACTTATCATTAGGTATAGTATAGCCAATGGGATCAAGTGTCGCTCTATAGAGATCACATGCACAAATAATCACTTTTATTAAATTAAACAACCAATAATTAAAATAATGGAGTGATATAACCTAATTCAATTTTTAATCTTATAATTAGTAATTATATTCTTATAGAATTAAATATCATATTCACATATGTATATGTATCTAGACATTGCTTTCCTTAGATGTTCATGCATAAATCATACAATTTATAGTTAAATTCATTATCGTGTTTCTAGACCTTGAAAATTCCAAATGTAGATTGTGGTAGGATTGCTTGAATCCATAATCATTGATCCTTATTAATTAATTGGAACTTTCCTAATTAGTTAACTTAAATCGCATTACAATTTATTCAATAACATACTTCCTAATCAATTATTCCATTTGCTTTATGGATATCTTAATTACATTTAATCAATTATTCTATTCGCTTTATGACTCCATACTCGAAATCAAATATAATTCTGTTCAATCATGCAAATCAAATTATGTATATGAAATATAATCTATATGATTTATATACTCTAGAAGTAACAACTTAATTTCAATTAAAACTCATAATTGAACCATTAGAGACATGAAAACTTCATTAACTTCTTAACAAAATAGCATCCTACATGATAAATCTAGGGTTATACGAGTATGAAAACATAAAAATTCCTATTCCATAGAATAATTAGACAAATAAAACAAAGTTGAATAAATCATCTTATCTATAATTTTTTAATCTAAATCTTTGATATAAGTTTTCTCCTTTCTTCTTGCTATATGCTTCTTCAAAAAAACTCCTAAAAAAGCTTTATATAATGCTAATCATTACCTCTTCATTTTACATTTTAACAAGGTTATTTATAGTATGGCAAGGAATAATAACATGGTTTATAACCCAAGGTGTGTTTCTCATAAAAACTCCTTTGTGTAAGTAATTTTTCAACTGTTCAACTCCAAATAATCTTCAAGGTTCAACTTTAATAAATCTTCAAATATTTCCAAAATCCAAAAAATAACCCATTATGTACATAATTCATTCAAAATAATCATAAAAAATTTATTAATAACCACACATAAATCATTTGTCAATTAGACAATGATATGGGTCATCAAATTTCCTCATACTTGAACTTTCACTTGTCCTAAGTAAAATAAATCCCTTAAAACTACCAAAGACAATTCTTTTGTCCAAATGCTTAGATTCTCCTCTTACATTGCATTTTTTCACACAATCGAAGTGCACAAAAAATTTAGTAATCCTTAACACTGTTTGAAATCTTATACCTTTCTTTTTCAATAATGCCATTAAGAAAAATAATGAGACATCTCTAATGCTTATGATAGTGTCTTGATGAGTTTTAGTCATTATTTTTCAACCATTTGCACTAAAATATGGATATTTTCTAGGAAGGAATTTTTTTTATTATATGCTTGGGGATGAGTTATCTTAGTATGTGTTGATGGCTCTAAGCAACCTTGTTGCTCAATGGTGGGAGATCATGATCCCTCAAAAGTGTGATGTTGTCTACTAGTTTGTAACTTTGGTGCTTCAAAATTCATAGTCTTTAAGTACGTTGCTTGTGAATATTTATGAGATAAATTATAGGCTTTTTGTTTTAAGGCGCCATTCACAAAAAACTCATTTTTGTCATCCTAACACTTTGGGTGAAATTTATGAAAATGGGATCTTTGGATTGGTTCATCATCCTATTCTCTGTCAACACTCCTTAACTTACTTGTAATAGGTGTACCTCTTTTATAAGCCACAAACGAAGGTTCTATGTAGATAAACTTGGTCAGCTAGTGGTTATTAAAGACTAGTTTGGTACATATTTATATTGTTTTTACTTGGATATCAGGTAGTGAAAATCTAGACTACCAAAAACTCTATTAAATGTGTTAAGGAAATAAGATCAGTTCATCTTAATTTAGAAGATAATTTCCTTGGCAATGAATTGAGTTGATTTAATTAGATGTTTTAGGTGCCCCTATCTTTGCAACTTAGTAGCATCTTGGAAGTGTTACCATTGCCTCAACTTTTGCAAGCTAGTAGCAATTTTGAAATATTTTTAGTTCCCCTACCTTTAGAAGCTAGTAGCGATACAAAAGGAAGTTTAGATGGTATGCTTATACTTATCATAAAGTAAGAGCTACCAAGATCTCTCTCACTTTCTCTCTCTTTTTTTTTTATTACTAGTTAGTAAATAGATTATTAAAGTTTTTTTTTCTTTAAAGTTGAAAATTTTTTCTTTAGTAGCATGCACAATTAAAACGAGTTTTGCGTTTTAATTATTAGTTAAAGAAGGTAGTTGTAGAGTCGATAAATTTCTCTTGTGCATTGCCCATTCATTTACGTGTGGCATTCATGTTGCTCAAGTACTACTTGTGTACGTGGGAAAAAAGCAAATGAATGAGTGGAGGTGATATGGAAAAGCAATAGAAGCCTTTGAAAAAAAAAAAATCTAGGTTTAATTTAAATATAGTGAAACTTTCCTAATGCTTGTTGAGTTTTCACAAGAGTGTGCTACTCATTTGCATTATGTGTTTCTTAGACTTTTCTACCAATAAAGTGTTATCTTCTTCTCTCAACCTATATGTTTCACCATTTGCATCGAAATATGAATATTTTCTAAAAAGCAATGTTTCACCATATGCTTAAGGAGGAGGTGCATTTGTGTGTGTCAATAGCTTTATGAAACCTTGCTGTTTGATACAAAAAGATCATCACTTCTAAATAATGCAATGTTTTCCATTAGTTTGTAGCTTCTATGCTTCCGTTCACAACCTTTAAGTATGTTGCTTTTGTGAACATTTATGAGATAAATTATAGGCTTTTATTTTAAGATCCCTTCTACATAAATCTCATTTTTGTCATCCTACCACATTGGGTGAAAGTTTAGACCAATGGGATCCTTTGCTTAGTTCATCACTTTATTTTCTCTATGAACCTTCCCTAACTTACTTGTAATTGATATACCTCTTTTGTAGGTCATGTATGGAGGTTTCATGTAGAGATAGTTGGTTAACTAGTGGATTTCAAAAATTACTTGGTACACACCTGTGTTATTTTTGCTTGGACATTGAGTAGCAAAAATCTAGGCCCCTAAACAATCTCTTAATTATGCTAAGAAAATAATATCAATTCATATGATAATTTACTAGATGATGGATTGAGCTAAATTGATTAGATGTTTACAGTATCCTTACCTTTACAACTAAGTGGCATTTTTGAAGCATTACTAGTGCCTCGACTTTTGCAAGCTTGTAGTAATTGGAAGCTAGGAGTGATATTAAAGGAACTTTGCATAGTATGCTTATAATTATCATAAAAATTGGGGCTATCAAGATCTTTTTTTAGTCAATTGGTAAATAGATTAATAAATTATTTTTTTCCTCTCCTCAAATTTGACATTTTTTCTTTGGTAGCATGAATAATGAAAGCTAGTTTCAATTATCGGTAAAAGAGTGTGGTTGCAGAATCATGACAAATTTCTCTTATGTGTTTCCCATTCATTTGCTTGTCACATGCGTGCTACCTAAGTGATGATCGTGTAACAAAAAAAAAAAAAGAATGTGAGTAGAGGTGATGTGGAAAAATAACATAAACCATAGACAAAAAAATTTAGATATACATTTAAAAAAAATAATAGTAAGACACCCCTAATTCTTGTGGTAATGTCTTCATGAGTTTTATAAAAGTGTGATGCTTGTTTTCTTTCTATGTCCCTTAGATTTGTTTGTTAGGAAAGTGTTATTTTCTCCTTGTGGTTTATATTTTCCATCGATTTTCCTTAAAAGATGAACATCTAGAAAGAAAATTTTCACTACATGCTTAGTAAGGAGGTGCCTTTGTATGTGGATAGGCTCTAGACTACCTTGTTGTTTGATGGTGGAAATTCATCACCCTTGAACAATACATCCACCAATTTGTAGCTCTAGTGCTTCCATTCATATCCTTTAAGTATGTGGCCTTTGCGAATATTTAATAGACATATTATAGGCTTTTGTTTTTAGATGCCATTTAAAAAATCTTGAGTTTCATCATCCTAATATGTTGGGTGAAATTCATAAAAAAGAGATCCATTAATAGGTTCATTACTATATTTTCTTTGTTAACCCTCTTTAACTTCCTTGTAATAGGTATAACTCTTTTGCAAGCCATATATGGAGGTTCTATGCACAAATATTTAGTCAACTAATAGTTTTGAGAGACTAGTTGGTACACACTTTTGTTGTCTTTACTTGAATATCGAGCAACAAAAATCCATACCAACAAACAATCTCTTAATAGTGCTAAGGAAATAAGATTAGTTTATGTCAATTTTAATAATAATTTATTAGGCTATGGATTGGTCTCATTTGATTAAATGTTTTAGGTCCCCCTACCTTTACAACCCAATAGCATTTTTCAAGGGGATAATGCTAGAAATGGTACCTGAACTTTGGCAAAATATGTAATTAGATACCTAAACTTTGAAAATGATCTTTTTTTGGGTATCTAAACTTTGAAATTGATCAATTTGGTACCTGAAAAACTTTGAAATTTATCAATTTAATACCTGAAAGAATTTGAAGGTGGTACTATTAACATGCATGAAAAGCTTTTTCAAGTACGAAATTTGTCAATTTCAAAGTTTAGGTACTAAATTGATCACTTTTAAACCTCAGAACTAGTCTATTTTATCAAAGTTCAGGTATCATTTGCTACATTAATCCCTTTTTAAGTGTTACTAGTGCCTCTACTTTTATATGCTAGTATCGACTCTAGTGTTTTCGATTCCCCCATCTTTAGAAGCAAGTAGCGATATCAAAGGAGGTTTGCATAGTATGCTTATATTTATGATAAAGTTAGATCTATTAAGTGTTTTTTTTTTCCTTTTTTAATACTAGCTGGTTAATTGATTGGTACAATTTGTTTTTCCTTTTAAAATTGACATTGTTTATCTAGTAGCATAAATAATTGAAGTGACTTTGAGTTATTGGTTAAAGCATAGTTATAGAAGCAAGATAAATTTCTCTTGCATGCTGTCCATTCATTTACCTATCACACGTGTGCTACCTAAGTGTTGCTTGTGCGCATATAATAAAAAAAATGGATGTAAGCGGAGGTGATATGGGAAAGTAACACAAGCTAATGGCAAAAATTCTAGGCATAATTTTAAGGAAAATAATGAGACATCTCTAATGCCTGTGGTAGTGTTTTAATGAGTTTCATAAAATGTAATGCTCATTTTGTTTCTATGTTCCTTAGACTTCTTTGCAACAAAAGTGTTATTGTAGATGCCCCATTTTTACTCATTTAAAGCTTTAATTTATAGTAAAAACTAATATTATATTAAGTTCGCAGATTATTACTAATATTACAAAAAAAAGAAAAGACTATAAAAAAGGGGAGAGAGAAGGTAAGGAAATAAATAAATAAAAGGATAAAAAAGAGAGAAAAAAAAGAAAAAAAAGTAAGTAAGAAAAAAGAGAAGAAAAAAAGAAAAAAAATATAATAAATAATAATAATTTTATAAAATATTTTTGGGCTTGATATAATACTAGTTATTATTATAAATTTATTTTGGAATTAATTAAATTAGGTTTATTAATTAAATCTAATATTTTTAGAAGCCTTAAATAAATTTTAAGTGCAAAAGAAAACGAGGCACAGGCCAAATGGCCTATTGATAACGACACAAACACACATACAGGAGACCGAGGTTAGAATCGCACGCGGATCATCCAATTTCTTTTTTTTACCTCAGGCGGGTGCATAGCATGCACCTGTGTGGCCGACCCAGACACGCATGCTGTCTCTTACCTCAAGAAGCCAGTTTTTCACGTGCAATACGTCACTTTCAAAGCTATTTTTGATCAATTTGGCTTCGTTTTTTCATCAAATCAATGTGGGGATTTGAAAGAAGACTTGGAATACTACAAATTTAAATCAATTTTTTTGTTTCAAAAATTCAATTTGGATACTTGAATCTAAGTTTGAAAGTTGATGAATACACGTTTTTTGCACAAGTTCCAAGTTTTACAATTCAATTCGTTTTGACGAATTAGGCTTTAAATGTCACCAATTTGACTCAATTAATCACAATCAACACAACTCCAATGCCAATTACACTTGGAAATTACAAAAACGTGATCAATCAAGCTTGAAAACCTAAATTTGCAAATTCGTGTGTTCTTGATTCCTTAATGAATTTCCCTCCAAATTTGACCTCTAATTAGTATAAATAGGGGTCAAATTCCTTGTTTCTATCTTCCACAACTTCAGAAATCCCCGAGAAGCACTCAAAGTAATTCGAATTCAAGATCGAAGTTTCTATTGCGAATTCAAAAATTTCGAATTCATTAGATTTAGGAAGTTTTCAAGCGATTTGAGTGTTCACGAAGCTTTAGGAAGGTCTGATCTTTTTAAAGCTTTAGATTGATCATAGAAGCTTAGCCACCACTTCAAACAAGAACCATCGCCAGCCTCCATTTCAAAGTTTTCGAACCACCCTCCTCCACCCATTTTCGAACCAAACCATCACCCAAGGAGTGTTAGCCCCCTTTCAATTGGTCTGTCCAGCAATTTTGGCGATCCAAAATCATCTAAAGTGGTGGTTTTTGAGCTTTTCCGTCCGCCAGACGCTTCTCCGACGATTTACTTTGACCAATGCCCAAGATCTGACTCGAACTCGACCAGATTTGAATCTGACCTGCTCCAGATTCAAGTTCGACCCGATCCAGGTAAGTTAATATATTATTTTTTTATAATATATTATTATTTTTTTCACAAGTCTTTTTTTTTCAAAAAAAACAAATAAAAAATGATAAAAAATAGGAAATATGCAAGAAAAAGGTTTTGTAACTTAGAAAAAAAATTATTTTTTTTAAAATACAAATAAATTTAATAGCTTGTAGGCTCATATTGAAAAATTCTGTATTTTCTAAAAAAACTCAAAAATTAAGAAACTTAAAATGAAAAGAATTCTAATATCTAAAATTAACAAACAAATTAAAATTTTATAAAAAGAACCACGTTTCGTCTGATCTCGATTAACAAGTACGTAGGCACCTTCGGGGCAACTTAAAATCTAAAAAATATTATTTTTGTTCCATTGTATTTTGTAAATTAAAATTATCAATTTATTTGTAAATATAAATGATTTCATCGTTAATTTGTAAATAAAATTGTAAATATGGAAATCCATAAAATTTAATTTATTTATTGTTTTAATTATTGAGCATTAAAAAGGATAAATTTTAAGTTAGGAATTTTAAGTGGTAACCATATAATTTTAATAGGGTAGCCTTCGAATCCAAAAATCTCTGGTTTATAAAATTTAGTTTTCAAACCAATTTTTTGTAGACTAGTGGCTAAGTTAGGATCAACCAACCTATTGGTACTAACTTATATTTTTTTTCCCGATTTCAATCGGGTGGGTACGCCAAAATGCTTTTCAAAAACTATATTTCTTTTAATTCCTAGTCAAAGGTTCGTATTAAATGGGTTCGAGTTTGATACGAATCGGATTAAAAGAAATTAAACCAGAAATGAAAAATCCAGGCTCGACAGTTATCTTCTTCTCATTTATATTTTTTATCCATTCGCATTAGAAGATGAATATCTAGTAAGCAATTTTTGACAATATACTTAAGGAGGACGTGCCTTTGTATGTGTTGATTGCTTTAGGCTACCTTGTTATTCAATGGTGAAAAATCATCACCCTTAAAATAAAATGTCTGCTTATTTGTAGATATGGTGCTTCCATTCATAGCGTTCAAGTGTGTTGCTTTTGTGAATATCAATAAGACATATTACAAGTTATTATTTTTGGATGTCATTTAGAAAATTCTCATTTTTGATCATCCTAGCATTTTTGGGTGAAATTCACCACATTAGGATCGTTTGATTGGTTCATCACCTTATTTTCCCTATCAACCCTCCTTAACTTATTTGCCATAGGTGTACCTCTTTTATAAGCCAATATGGAGGTCTTATATATAGAGAGGGGTAGACACAGGACTATATGATTAGAGGGGTTGAACCTTAATTAAATTAATCTTAAAATTATTTATTAATATTTACTCGTTATTATAATTATATTACATATCTTATATATTTATGAGAATTTCATAATGATTTTAGTATGATAAAAAATTTATCAAAAAAACCATTCAAACGATAATTAAGAGTATTTAGTGTATTTCTTAAGAGATGATATATATGTCACTTAAAAATTAAATATTAATAAAAAAATATAGAGTTAATATTTGTATAAATTTTTCTTTTAATAAAAATAAATCATAAAACATATCTAAATATGATATTTAATCAATACTTTGTGTTTATTTTCTTAGCATTATATATAAAAAAAATAATGTTATTAAATCAAATTTTATAATCAATGTGCAATATGATTGCTTCTAGTAAAAATAGATCATAAAATATATGTAGTTAGAAAAGTTATTCAATAATTCATATACATTTAAATAATTTTAATTCAAGAAAACAAAGTTACTAAATCAAATTATAAGATTAGTATGTAATAAGATTCAATTGTAATATGGATAATAATAATTATTACCTTTTGGTATACTTTAAATATAAAATAGTTACTAACAAGAATTTACTTAGTTTGATAATTTTATGATAAAAAATTTAATGTAATTACTTTTTGTAAAAGAAAAAGTTAAAAAGAAATATATATATATATATATATACACATATAGAAAGAGAGAGAGAGTAGCTAGTGTAATAAATTAATGTTGAAAAAAATAAAAAAGCATGGTTGTCAAAATCGACTTGGACCGGCCGGTTTAACCCGGTTCGACCGGAATCGGCACTAATGCTGGGTTGGGTCTCACCTAAGACTTGTTTTTGCAACGAATTAGTGAGACCTAGATTGACTCGATTGACGCGGGCAGTTAAACCGTGTTGAACCGGGAAAACAGGATGGTCGAACCGGTCGACCCTGACCGGTTCACTCGAACAAAAAAAAACTAGAAATTTAAATATTTATTCATACTTTATTATAAATTTATAAAATATAATCATTAAATCTTATTTATTTAATAATTACTTGATGAATTTGATCTAAATATAGATTTAATTGAGTGATGACACATATGTAGGTCTTTTATAATTAAATTATTCCTTATATTTTAACTTTTTTGTGACCTCGGTTCTATCCCCGGTTGCACCTGGTCCGACCCCTCGACCCTTGACGCCCTAGCTTGTTCGGGTCAAACCCCGGTCCGGTTCTAACAACATTGAAAAAAAGTACTTCCATAAAATTTGAACCTATGACCTCGTGGATGCAAAAGAAAATACTTGACCACTAGACCACACTTAGTTTTATGTCATAATTCTCTCTTTATAAAATACATATAACATATAATTTTTTTTTTCTATTTTCAAGTCAAGGTAGTCAGGGACCCATCGCCTACCCACAACACACACCAAGATCCAGCCCTATATACAGATACTTTATCATCTAGCTTTGTAGAGACTATTATGATACACTTGTGTTATTTTTACTTGAATATAGAGTAGGAAAAATCTAAACCATCCAATGATCTCTTAATCGTGCTTAGGAAATAAGATCAATTCATGCCTTTTCAAATGATAATTTCCTAGACGAACGATTGAGCTCATCTGATAAGATGCTTTTTTTTCAATCCATTTACCTTTGGAAGCCAATAGCTTTTTTAAGGTGTTTCTAGTTTCTCAAATTTAGAAGCTAGTAACAATTCTGAAGTGATTTTTGTTTCTTCACCTTTTGAAGCAAGTAGTGATATTAAAGGAAGTTTGTACAATAGGATTATAGCTGTCATAAAGTTAGATCTATAAAATTTGTTCTTTTTCTTTTCCCCTAATCAACTTGTAATTAAATTAGTAAAGTTTTTCTCTAAAGTTGCATTTTTTTCCCCAACATAATTAATGAAAGTCAGTTTTAATTATTGGTTAAAGAGTGTAGTTGCAGAACCAATATAAATATCTCTTACATTTTTCCCATTTATTAGCGTGCTAAGTGCCACTTGTGTATGTGTGATGAATAAATGCATGTGCATGGAGGATGATATAGAAAAGAGACAAAGGCCTTTGAGTAAAATTCAAGGCATAATATGAAGGAAAATAGTGAGACATTCCTAGAGTGTCATAAATGTGTGGTTTTCATTTTAATTCGATGTTCTTTAGACTTCTTTGCCAACAAAATGTTATGTCCTCTCAAATTATATTTATCAATCATTTACACCAAAACATGATTATTTTGTAGAAGGTCATGTTCACACATATGATTGGGGAGGAGTTATCTTTATATTTGTTGATGTCTCTATTCAATGGTAGAAGATTGTCACCCTTGAACAATGCGGTGATGTTCACTAGTTTATAGCTCTAATGCATTTGATGTGATCAATCGCAATCAATCAATTTTAATAGCCCTCTTCCTACCATACAATTAATCGTTAGGCAAGTGTACACCTGCCAAGATATATTATAGATTAAAGCACATGGGTCATTCCACTAGGACTTACAACTAATAGTGATTACCATGACTCTACTATTTAACTAATCTAATCTGAATTAATGTTATTAATTTCTAATGGGTTCTTAAATCGAGCTATCACTTGAATGTTAATGCTTTCAAAGAAGATTAGATCAGAAAACTACTCCTCATCTTAATTCACAACTAACCCTGTTCTCAATCCTTAAGAATAATTCATTCAATGATGCATTGATGTTCTTGAACTGTAGGAATCCTTAACTAAATTAACATCTCTTTGAAGAATATTAATTTCTAGTCCTTTATGAATTAACAAAAATGTCTTTCATCACCAAGAACACACAAGATTGCATTAAAGATCATGATTCCTTAATAAGATTTTATCTTTTACAAAAAGTTCATGTTTTTCTATGTCTAGAATCACATACAAACTTCACTATTTATGTAGATCTATCTTCTTAAATGATCTTTCTATCTATCTAACAAGTATCATGTATTGATATTAATATTGCACACATATCAATTCAATAAACAAAGAAAACACATCAATAGATTCAATAAACATAAACTTTCATTAAATAAACAATCAATCCATTACATAAGGGTTAGAGTTTCTCAAGACTAAGGGCAAAAACACACTATTTTCTCATGGATAAAACAATACAAGAACAAGATCTAGGAAAATAGTAATAATTCATGATAAAACCCCTTTTCAATTATTGGTTTGTGATCTTGGATGAACTCCTGCATTTCTCCACTCTAAAATGTATATTTTTCTCTCCAAGGTCATAGGAATGAAAGAGAAGATCCCCCAAAATGATTAAAAATGGCTATTTATAGATAGGGCTAAAAATAGTGTTGTACAACCTTCCTGCATGGCCTGGGCTCGAGCTTGTGTAGGATGAAAACTCATGATTCTTGCTAAAAATGATTCCCAATCACAACTTGTGTAAGGAGCTTATGCAGACCATTGTTGAGTTTTTGACCAGTTTTCTCCTCATACATAAGTGTTATACATAGCTTGTGTAGCTCCTTGTGTACGATTTAAGTTGCGTTCTGGTTTACGTCTTACACTAGTATTCTACACATATTGTGTATTAAAGCATGCATGTTGTATTATTCAATTTGTTCCATTCTTCATCAAAACTTCCTTTAATCCATTTAGATGTCCTTATTAAGCTCGTTTATCGTCTCTTACACCTGAAATTAACATTTTAATCCCATAAGTATCATTTTCTTTAATATATCACGTAAAATTTGTATAAAATATCATCAAATCAATACATATAATAAGAGTCTTTTGACACTTATAAGCTTCCATTTACAACCTTCAAGTATATTGCTTTTGGACAAATATATGAGATATATTATAATCTTATGTCACTAGGTCTTGTCTAAAAAAATTCTCACTTTAGATGAAA
This sequence comes from Combretum micranthum, assembly GCA_024138025.1. Classification (NCBI taxonomy): domain Eukaryota; kingdom Viridiplantae; phylum Streptophyta; class Magnoliopsida; order Myrtales; family Combretaceae; genus Combretum; species Combretum micranthum. The sequence goes on along the minus strand of JAMXBD010000033.1, from coordinate 1,386,433 downwards.
TTAAAAAAAAAAAATGGACCCTTCGATTGGTTTGTCGCTGTATTCTCTCTATCAACCCTTCATAACATATAAAGGTCTTATACACACATCTGTTTGGATAGTCTATTTTTTTATCTGTACATGTATCTATATCGAAACGATATATGTAAATATATTTGATTTGCATCTATATTTTATCTATTTGATCTTTTCAAAAGAATTGTCAACTTTTTTTATTATATATATTTCTTGATAAACAATTTGTTAGAAAAAAGTTTTTAAAAAAATTCTACATCTGATAGAAAAAGCAAGCTAAACAGACCCTTAACCATCAAGTGGCTTTGTAGAAACATGTTTGGTAGACTTTTGTGTACTTGAATGTAAAGAGGCTAACATCTTGACAACCAAACAATATCTTATTTAAGGAAATAGGATCAATTCAAGTCAATCAGATGATGATTTCCATGGCAATGGATTAAGCTTATCTGATCAAGTGTTTCTTATCCTCTAACATGTGGAAGCTAGTTGCATTTTTTAAGTGTCTCTAGTTTATTCACTTTTTGGAAGATAGTAGCACTTCTAAAGTGTTTCTATTTTCATTACCTTTAATAGTTAGTGGTGATGTCCAAGGAAGTTTACGCAATATACTTATAGTGCTCATAAAGTTACATCTATTAATATTTTAATCGACTCGTAATTAGATTAATAGTCTTCTTACAAAGGTGATATATTTTCTTAGGATAATGTTATAAATGGTACCCGAACTTTCACAAAATATGCAATTAGATACTTTAACTTTAAAATTAATCAATTTAATACCTAGAAAACTTGGAAATTGATCAATTTAGTATCTTAAAGAACTTGATTGAGGTATTGTTAGCATGTGTGGAAAGCTTTTTCAAAGACTAAATTGATCATTTTTAAAGTTCAAGTACTAATTGTATATTTTATCAAATTTTAGATACCATATGTGACATTAACTCTATTTTCTTTAGTAGTTGACAAGTGTTAATTAGTCCTTATTTAGGTGTGAGATTTTATGTTTTAGTGATCGATTTTTATGAATAAACTGAGGAAAAGGTACATGGTTAAAATATCGATTTTTAAGTTTTCAAGGAATCATTCATTCTTAAGGAAGGCTTTTTGATAATTTGGAGTAAGTCTTAATGAGGATTGTTCAAGATGGAAAAAGTGCAGAGCTGAGAGTACACAAGTTTCAATGCAATTTAGGTTGTGTTAGGAATAAAATTGCAATTTCAGAAGTACATAAGAAAGAAGTCAACTTATACTAAAGGCTGTGTTAATGGAAACAGGAGTATTTTGTTTTGAACACAGTTTAAGAACACATGTCATGTTTGGGGCCGTGTAGGAGAAGAATTTGTTGAAGATTTGTGCATTTTCCATAGTACATGAGTGGAGTACACAACCGTGTACTTTGTCTGTGTTGAAGATAATGTTTATTTTAAATTTGAAATTTATATCTATTGAAAAAGATATAATTAAGATATGATGTAATTCGCATCTGATAGGCATGATTTATCATCAATCTAAAATGGCAAATTGAGTATAATTTATGGTTTATTGATGGGATTCATATTAGAATAGGTAATTAATTATTATATATATTTAATTCAAGTCAAATTTGAGCACATTTGTAACGTAAGGAAGCAATTTGAGGAAAATCCAATCAAATTCAAGCTAAGGAGCAAAAAGGCATAAGGATATCACAAACTATGGTCATATTTCCCACAAAAGCAGCAAAAATAGTGGTTAGAAGCTAGTATGGGTCCTTGTATGCCTGTAATTCTAAAACAGAGGAAGAAAAATTGAAGCAGACGTCAGTACGGGGCTTTATATGCCCGTAGATTCTTTTTGGAAAGGATGAAGTCCAGCACCAGTTGCCAGTACGCCCTGTTGTACAGCCGCAGTTGAACATAAACAAAAGAGAATTCAACTCCAGAATCTTGTACTTGCATTTGTATGGCCACACATACTAGACAACGGACGAAAAAGTCAATCCAAACATCAATAAGATCTTGTGTACACCCGTAGTGGAAGGAAAACAATTGGCCAGTGGCTAGTACCATGTGTTGTACGGCTGTGATTCTCATGGAGAGACGTGACACACTTTTCTGAATTTTTCTTAAACAGTGTAATTGTTGAATATTAATGGCAAAAAGTCATTTATTTTCAGAGAGAACCTTTAGGAAAGTGTATAGAACGTATAAATACTTTACGCCCATTCATGGAAGAGGGTGGATCTACATCACTTTCTACACAAAAAACACAAATTCGTAACTTTTGTTCATTAAATTCCATGTAATATCGAAGGTCTAATGTTGTATGGTGAACGATTCTAGAAGAAACTCAAGAGAGACATCTGGAATCGAGTGTTCATATTGTGCAATAACATCTATCTAGTTGTAATTCAAGAGGGGTTTCTTCTTTTCCCTATTTCTCATCTCATCTTTCTGTTTTCATAATGTTGTTATTGAGTTTATGTTCATATTCTATCATGTGTAAGTAGTGGGATTAGGTTTACAAAGTCATCTTAACATGAAGTATGCATTTAATTGTTAGTAATCCAATTAATTATGATTTTCTAGTGATGGGAATTAATATAAGTTAGGAGATTGTAGTGCACGACATAATCCTACGCCAGATCTAGATAGAAAATGTTGAGAAACAGTTCCATCGGGTAGATCTAAGTCGCTAGAACAAACTACTCCTATTGACAAAGATATTATTAGGAAGTTTGATGTATGTTTTAAGGGATTTAAGGATTAAAGGAGTACTTTAATGCAATTTTAATTTATCCATTCATTTAGGAGAGATTCTAGTGGGTAAATTGGAATTAGACTTGGTTTATTATGAGACTAGTAACCATGATTTGAGAATTCCAGTAGATAAGTAACTAATAAGATGAATTATCTTGATTTTAGTTGCGTTTAAGTCTTGTTCTATATAGTATTTTGGCGAAACTTTATAATTAGTTTAGATTAGTTATTAAATATAGGTTAAATTCATTAAGATCTGATTAATTGATTGCTAGATAATAATTAAAAGGGTAAGCAGTAGTGCTTGCCAACGGCCTATGGAATACGACCCTATAATCGATTCTTATACTACAATTGATAGGTGCACTTGCCTATCATTAACTAAATCATATGAAAAGATAATAGGAATTAATTTATTAAAATTCGGTCATAATAACAATGCACATCAAGCTTTTTGGTGTCGTTGCTGGGGAACAGTTGGCAATATTAAGAAAACCTGATTGTTGTTAATCTGGCTTTTTGTTTATTTACTCATTGTTTTCATATTAATTTTTCTAAACTCTGATTCTCTTTTGGTTACAGGTTTATGACCCGAAGTCATCCCACTAATCTAGCCGAATTTGATTCAAAATCTGAAAGGACATTGCATCAGAATTTGCAAAAGATTAGAGAGATTTACAAAAATTATCTACTCGAGTGAGAAACATTGAAACTGAATCATCAAGTAGGAGCTCCGGAAATGAGAATGTGAACACAAGAGGGGTTGGTGAAGTTGAGGATCCTAGAATCAATCAGAATCAAGCTGGAGAAAATGGAAATAATTTGAACCAAGTGGGTGAGAATGAGAAAAATCCAGGAGTTGCAAGAAATGAGGGTAATAGACCCATGTGGGAGTTGTTTATGCCCACGATTGATGGAGTTGCACCATCCATTATATAGCCTACAATTCAAGTAAACAACTTTGAGTTGAAGCCTGCATTGATTCAAATTGTACAAGTTAATCAATTTGGGGGAGGAGCTTCTGAAGATCCACATTCCCACTTGATTAATTTCTTGCAAATTTGTGCTACAATCAAAAGTAATGAGGTATCAGACGATGCGATACGCCTTAGATTATTCCCTTTTTCTTTAAGGGATAAGGTGAAATGACATATTTTCATTCCGCCAAAATGAAGGTGAATCATTGTATGAAGTGTGGGAAAGGTTCAAAGAACTACTCAGGAGTTGTCCTCACCATGGGGTCACGATGCATGATTTGGTGAGAATCTTTTATACATCTCTTGGTATCAATTGAAGACCATGATAAATGTTGTAGCGGTGGTAGTTTGATGAAGAAGAGTGCTCCCGAGGCATATGAGTTGATTCAAGAAATGGCATGAATACATTCAGTTAGCACAGTGAAAGAAATAAACCAAGACCATTAGTTGCCAAGTATAAGTCATAAAAAGTTGCCCAACTTCAAGCACAAGTAGTGTCACTTACAACTGAAATGAGTAAAATGAAATCAAGTATGAATGTTTTGCCTCAAGTAAACCTCCTATGAATCCGATGGGAGATTCTTATGTTTTGAAGTCGATCTAAGCATGGAAGAAGTGAATTTTATGAATAGATTTGATAGAGGAACTGTGAATTATAATCCTTACAGCACACCTACAATCCGGTTGCAGAAATCATCTTACTTCTCTTGGAGCAATTAAAATGTACAAAGGCAAAGTTTTCCACTGAGTACAAAGCTACAACAACAACAAATACAAGCACCTCCACAACGACTTGCTTTGCTAACATCTGAGAAAAAGTCAAGTGTTGAAGATCTTTTAGTACAATCATTCAGAATTCTGATATACGTCATCGAAATCAAGAGGCATCTATCCATAATCTGGAAAAGCAAATTGGTCAATTGGCTAAGATGCTTTCTAAGAGGATTCCGGGGTTTACCTGGACATACAAAAAAAAATCCTAAAGATCAAGTAAAGGCTGTGACACTTAAAAGTGGGAAGGAGTTACAAGTCCCAGCAAAAGATCAAGAGAGAAAGGAGAAAGTTGGGTCAGAAAGTAAGGAACAAGTGAAAGATGATGGAAAATCAGTTGAAAATAGCTTACCTGCCAAAAAGCCAAAGGAATATCAACCTCAGTTCCCTTATCCTTCTAGATTGAGAAAGGAGAAAGAAGAGGAGCATTACAAGAAGTTATTATAACTTTTTAAGCAGCCACACATCAATCTTCCCTTGGAAGAAGCTTTAGGCTGCCTAAATACGCTAAGTTCCTCAAGGAACTCTTATTGAACAAGAGGAAACTAGAACTCTCTACTGTTACCCTTGGTGGAGAATTTTTTGCTGTTATCTTGAAAAAGTTACATGAAACTTAAGGATCCTGGTAGCTTTACCATTCCTCGTTTGATAGGGGATTTACCGTTGAACGGGCATTGGCAGATCATAGTACTAGCATCAACATCATGCCCTATAGCATGTTCAAAAGGCTGAATTTAGGAGAACCAAAGGGCACGAGAATGAGTACTCAGTTGGCTGATAGGTCCATGCGATTCCCAAAGGGAGTTGTGGAAGATGTCTTAGTGAAGGTCCATGACTTTATCTTCCCTGCAGATTTTGTAGTACTGGACATGGATGAAGATATTGAAGTTCTACTCATATTGGGGAGGCCATTCTTAGGAAAACTGGTGCTGTTATCGATGTCAAAGATGGGAAATTGCTTCTCCGGATTGGAAGTGAAGAGATGGTCATCCGAATGCCAGACGGTTTCAAGAAGCCAATGAGTGGTGTTGATACTTGTTTTTCAATTGATACTTTTGATCTAACTATTTTTGATTGTTTGCATGATTCTTTGAATAAAACCCTTTAGAGTTGTGTTTGCAAAGGGGGATTGAAGTTGAATGGAGTGAAGTCGGAAGAAGTGAAGAGGTAAGGGAGATTTGTGCTCAGTTAGAAGTTTGTGCTAAGTAAAGAAAGGATTTTGGGTTTGAGGAAATCAACCGAAGCAATATTGCTAAGTTGAAGCCTTCGGTAGAGGAACCCCCTGATTTGGAGTTAAAAGAGCTACCCTCTTACTTGGAGTATGCCTTTTTGGCAGAAAATTCTAAGCTACCAGTGATTATATCATCAGAGCTTGAATTATGCCAAAAGGAGAAACTCCTATCTATGCTTAAGGACCACAAAAAGGCGATAGCATGGAAGATTTCTGATATAAAGGGAATTAATCCCTCCTTTTGCACCCATAAGATATTGATGGAGGATGGATTTAAATCGGTGGTGCAACTACAAAGGAGGCTAAATCCCAACATGAAGGAAGTGGTTAAGAAAGAGGTTGTTAAATTGTTGGATGCGGGACTCGTATACCTAATTTTAGATAGTCCATGGGTGAGTCCAGTCCAAGTGGTCCCAAAGAAAGGAGGCATGATTGTTGTGCCTAATGAAAGCAATGAGCTAATTCCGATGCGCACCATGACTGGATGGAGGGTATGCATTGATTACAGGTATGACTTTTTATTGACCAAATGTTGGAAAGGTTGGCTGGTCATGATTACTACTACTTTTAGATGGAATATCCGGATATTTTCAGATTCCTATAGCGCCGGAAGACCAAGAAAAGATGACATTCACTTGTCCCTATGGTACCTTTGCATACCGTAAAATGCCCTTTGGGCTATGTAATACACTTGCGACTTTTCAAAGGTGTATGCTAGCCATATTTGGGGAACTAGTGGGCGATATTATGGAATTGTTTATGGATGACTGTTCGGTGTTTGGGAATACATTTGAGAAGTGTTTAGACAATCTGAAGAAGGTTTTAAAAGATGTGAAGAGACTCATTGGTTTTAAATTGGGAGAAGTGCCATTTTATGGTACAAAAAGGTATAGTTTTGGGTTATAAGATATCTAGGAAAGGAATAGAGGTAGATATGGGCAAGGTGGAAGTGATTTCTAAGTTGCCTCCACCAACTTCAGTGAAGGCGGTTATAAGTTTTCTTAGACGTGCCGGGTTTTACCAGAGGTTCATTAAAGACTTCTTAAAAATCGCTAGACCCTTGACTAAGTTGTTGGAGAAAGATGCCCTTTTTATTTTTGATGAAAAATGTTTGGAAGCCTTCAATATTTTGAAGGATAAGTTGACATGTGCCCCTATAATGGTATAATGGTAGCTCCTAATTGGAATGTACTATTTGAACTCATGTATGATGCAAGTGACTTGGCTGTAAAAGCCGTGTTGGGGCAAAGGATAGAGAAGCACTTCAAGCCTATTTATTATGCTAGTAAAACCTTGACACCCATACAAGAGAATTACACCACGATGGAAAAAGAGCTACTTGCCATAGTATTTGCCTTTGATAAGTTTAGATCTTACCTAATTTTGTCAAAAGTGGTAGTGTACACTGACCACTTAGCCTTGAAATACCTTTTGTCTAAATCGGATGCTAAACCAAGGTTGATAAGATGGGTGATATTGTTACAAGAGTTCGACTTAGAGATCCAAGACAAGAGAGGAGTAAAAAATTTAGTAGTAGATCATCTGTCAAGGTTGGATAACCCATTTGGAGGAATTAAAGGAGGATGACATTAATGATAAGTTTCCCAAGGAAAGTTTGTTTGTGATAAAATCTATGGAGGACCAAGGATTACCATGGTTTGCTGATATAGCAAACTATTTGGTGGGGAAAGTCCTTCCTCAAGACCTAGATTCATACAAAAAGAAGAAATTCTTCTCAGAGTTAAATACTACTTCTGAGAAGATCCATATCATTTTAGGATATGTGCGGATCAGATCATTAGGCGTTGCATTTCACATAAGGAAGGGCAGCAGATTTTGTTTCACTGCCATAGCGGTCCTACTGGAGGCCACTACAGTGCAAATAGGACAGCACAAAAAGTCTTGGAATCAGGTTTTTTTATTGGCTGAGTATTTTGAAAGATTCTAACTCGTTTATTCTAACTTGTGACAGGTGCCAAAGAACGGGGAATGCATCAAGGAGAGATGAGATGCCTCAAAGATACATTTTGGAGTGCGTGTAGGGAATAGACTTCATGGGGCCATTCTCGAGTTCCTTTAGTAACAGGTATATTCTCGTGGTTGTTGATTACGTTTCAAAGTGGGTCGAAGCCCAAGCTCTACCTACTAATGATACCTAAGTTGTGCTCAAGTTTTTAAAGAAACTTTTTCTAGATTTTGAGCATCAAAGGTATTGATTAGTGACAAAGGGACTCATTTTTGCAATAGCCAAATAGAGAAGGCACTTAAGAGATATGGATTGCACCATTGGTTAGCTACTTCGTATCATCCCCAATCAAGTGGGCAAGTTAAAGTTTCCAATAGAGAGTTAAAAAGAATTTTGGAGAAAACAGTTTCTCAAAACCAAAAGGATTGAGCTGATAAGTTAGATGATGCCCTTTGGGCATATAGGACTGCCTTTAAAACTCCTTTAGGCACCACTACTTATAGGTTGGTGTACAAAGACTTGTCATCTCCCAATCGAGATGGAGCACAAATCCTATTAGGCTATTAAGGTTGTTAATCTTGATATGGAGACATCTAGTTAGAAAAGGAAACTTCAACTGAATGAATTGGATAAATGAAGAAGTTTGGCATATGATAACAATAGGTTGTATAAGGAGAGAACTAAACATCCATGATACCCTTATTAAATACCCAAGACATTTTAAAGAGGGAGATCATGTACTCTTATACTATTCTAGATTAAAGCTTTTTCCAGGAAAGTTGAGATCCAGATGGTTGGGTCCTTTCACTATCACTAAAGTATTTCCTTATGGGGCAGTAGAAGTCACTCGTCCAGAAAAAGGAACCTTTAAGGTAAATGGGCAAAGATTGAAATTATTCCATTATGAAGTGAATTTGAATGATGGTAGGAGGAGATAAGGCTTCTCTAAGTGGAAAATTGTTTGTGAAGGATTGAAGAATGTCAAGCTAGAGACAATAAATTAGCATGTGTTTTCATTGTTGTTTTTATATGTTTCTCATGTCTTAGTATTAATACTACTTGTTAAGCTAAGTTTCAAATTATTTTTATTTGTGTGTAGTTAGTGGGTTATTGTATAGGTAACTACTTTTATTTTTGAATCATGGACTTTCCAATAGTATACCTTTACTGTAATCATTGTTTATGTATTGAATATTTATATAATAATAATAATGAAAAAAATAAATCACGTTGATCTATACGAGCAATTTTGTAATGGGGGAAAATTTGTCACATCAAAGGCTACTACACCCCTTTGTATGGGTGTGACATTATTGAAGGTCGATCCAGAGTGGTTGCCAAGCCTAGTATGAGTGTTTATGCGGGTGTACACAATGAATCAAGGAAGCCATGTTCACTCCAGATTCTACGAAGGGAAATTATACGCTCGTGACCCTTAGGGAGAATTACCCTATTTTGTTCCAGAACCTACTATGTCCTCATGTACAAGCGTAACTTTGAGTAGGGGCATTCTAGAGCGGCCTTAGAGTTTACTCAGTGCCTTTGTACGGGTGTACCAATGCAACATAGGCAGTATACTCACACCATAACCTAGTAAGGATCATTGTACGCCCGTACAAGCACAATGAAGGTAAGTTTGTTCACTTTGTATGCCTGTACCACTAAGTCAATATTATTTATATATACACATCTCTTTTATTTTCTCTTTCATCAATTCATTTTACACCCACTTTGCGGCCGCATTCTCTCTCCCACACTCTTAATATCAAGCATAATAGAAATTCCATACATAATCATTCAACACCATCATTTTTTCACACCAACCATTCACTTACTATCATTCTTAGCATCAAGGGGCAAGTATGATTCCTAATTTGTCTATTCTTGTCTTTCATTTAGCGTGATAGTACTAGAGATTAGGCTTGTAATACTGAGTATCTATTATAATCATGATTTGGGTACATTGTGTGGGATAGTATACTAATGACTGTTGCATTATTTGTTATATTACATGGAGAAGCATGAACCCTAATTTTGAACTTAAAATAATCTAAAGTAAAATTTAGGGCTTTTGTACAAAGTTTATGATTCTAAAAATAAATAGTGTAATAAGCAAGTACAACACTAATCTCTCAAAATAAATAGTTGATGCAAGCATGCTCTATTACTTCCTTTTTCATCAAATGAGTATCATATATGGTTGTAAAAACACTTGTTAGCATACATTTACTTTAGTATCCAAAGTTCTACAATTAATATTAAAACTATTTTATAAATTGTTCGTATCATGATGTTGTATCATATGTCGAGTAGGGAATAGTGTTGGGCTATTTTGTAAACTATCACATATGGTGGCTGGAATGTTATTAAACACATGGGTAAAGATGTCTTTAACACAATCTTCATTTGTCCTAATATGTCTCATCTATACTAAGTTATGTAGTCCAGTGTTAATATGTATCATTTGTATCCTATGGTTGTGAATATTATAATTTTTCTTATTTGTGATTTAAGGAGTTGACTTAAGGGTTATAAGCATTGAGTTGAACTTCTCACTTTGATGTTGATTCGCATTTGTTTTATTTCTGTCTAGGTATGGCCCCTAAGAAAAGTAATCCTAGGTCATCTCAAAAGGCAACTCCAATCCAAACAGCCAAGGACAAAATACGCCAAGAATGCTAGCACATCCAATAGTTC